>CM062817.1:1854378922-1855873765 GCA_031772625.1 Pinus tabuliformis | reverse complement strand
AGTATCTTGCAGATGTTGACATCTCCTTTTAAGAACAGAGATACAACCTTTTGCATGCATGCTTTATCATGGTCTGGATGAGCTGATGTAATACTGGTGTAAAAGTTTTGGAGCAACTAAAAGATCAACTCCTCACATTCCAAATTCAACATGAATGTGCCCTAAATTTTTCCATTAGTTCTAGAATTTTGTGTTTCTTTTGAAAGGTAGGAGACATGATGTTATTCAACCCTTGAATGGTTTCTACTATTAGCTACAATATCCCCTCATGATATCATTGTTGAAATGTGGTAGTGGTGATGTTAAAGCTATGATATTGTTGAGACAAGAGGCAACTGTGAGTCTAACCCTTTCACAAGAATGCTTCAAGAACCTGGGTTGTATCAAGGAAAGCATTGATGGCTTCAAGGCCCAACTTGATCTTTTCCAATCTGATTTCTCTATTAGGGAAAAATTCATATCTAATGTGACCAACCGTAGGAGAATATCTTCAGACTTTGTATATTGCAATTTGGATCCAAGTTCAAAGAGACGCTTGCTTTTCACATCTTCATTCCAGATAACCTTTGACTGTTGAAGGATAGCATGGACCTTCCAAGAGAAAGGCTTGTTGTTCTGCTCTTGCCTCTACATTTGTAAGTTGTTGCCATTTTTGATCCACAGAGGTAGTGTAGCCCAGAGGATCTGCTGATGAATTACCTGTAAAAATTTTGAATAATAAACACTTATTCACAGAGATTATCCCGATTATACACTATTGCGGAATACATGCACAATACATAATCTCCTCTATGTTGATCATCAATTTAGCAGCATAAAAAACAATGAAACATCAATCGCATGCACACATTAACACAGTATGTAACCCGGGGAAAGCTTACAGCTGAAAACCCCACACTATATGTATATTAATGATTGAGAACATGTAACAATACATAGTACAATACTGCTCTCAAGTATCTAGCACTATCTCCACCTGTTACACACAAAACTAGCTCAGATCCGAACAAGTCACAGGTTCAAATATTCTCCATTGCTTTGCCTGCCTCCATTGCACAATACCAAGTGAAAATCACTCACACTGAAAATCACGTGAGCACAGGCTATAATATTGAGCATATACTGCGCAATCCTCGTGGGCATACTCAATCCATTGATTGTGCAAGATCTCATGCACAACTATAGTCACAACTGATAGCAATCTCAACCTCTAACACCTATCTCCACTGAACCGTACATGCACTAACATGCAACTGAGTTAATTGATGTATCCTTTAGTTGCTTTATGAGTTAATAATTAATTCACACAACTCATCACTAGTATATTTGCAGTTAGACTAATTACAACTAGTTCAACCAAGTCAAACTGAACACAACTCCATCAACTCCACAATCAACTCCACCAAACTCAACTGCTTGAGTTGTAATTGAAGTCCTGCGTGCAATAGCTCAACTGACCCACAAAGAAAGCATATTTCCTTCTGACAGCTGCATGTGCCACATCTGTAGCTCAAACTGAAGTGCTCAAAGAGGATAAGATAATGTTTATAGTCTAAAAATTATTATGAGACAATAATATTTGACTTTTCTATTTTTAGCCTGGCAGTCTAAAAATAGACTTTGATCACTCCGCTGTGAACCAGAAATAGAAGTCCATCTATTTTTCCCAACATGACCAATCATCCATAAACAGCATCCTGCAACTCATAGACCATGATACATACGTCTAAAAATAGACATAGTCTAAAAATAAACTTTGCGCCATAATTTGCCTGCGGGCCCACTTAGTGAAGGCGACTCCTTTCCACTAAGCTCCATCATCTTGTTGCATTCTCAACACTCCCTCTCAACAAGATATGGATTATCATCAACCCCTATCCTACCTTAGTGGTATTCAAATTTGCTCCTAATGAGCGCCTTCGTCAAGATATCAGCATCCTAATCCTCCGTTGGAATGTATGAAAGTAACATGATTCTCTGTTGCACACAATCTCTGATATGATGGTATCTGATGTCGTCCATTGAGCTCCCTGCCCAATCTGCATACTCCTGTTTGTACCAAGATCCATATCCCAATGTGCCTCTCTTGAGCCTGCACACATGCGACTCCACGAACTGTCGATAAACAGTGGCATCCACTACCTCCACTGAAGTAGCATCCTCCTTCCTCCAACCTCCAGGAAGGAATGCAGTCTTCACATCCATCTGATGAATGTGCCACCCAATCTGCACCACTTTGTAGATCCATCTCGAACCCACCACTGATTTCCCTTCCGGTCTGGGAACAATCTCCCATGCACTGTTTCTGACAATCGAATCATACTCTTCCACCATGGCGTCTACCCATGCGGGATCCTCCACAGCTTCCTCGAAAGAGGATGGTTCAATCACAACACATTTGCTCACAAGAACCATGTATCTAGTGTACCGATCAGGTGACCGTCTCTGCCTGCGTTGGGCTGTAGGTGGTCCTACAACTTTCTTTGCATCTTGAGCCAGTCGCTCAGCTTCTGTCAAGCGCTTTCACCCTTTGATGTTTGGCGCTGCATGAGTGGTCTATTACACTCCATGAACCTCGTCCTGTGGCTGATCCACATCCTGAAGCTCATCCTTAGGAACTAATAGCTCCTCATCTGCATGCAAGTGTAGCCCCCTCTCAAGCGAACACTTCATGGCTTTCTCCTCCTGAAATTTTATATCCCATCGCACAACAGTCTTACCACTGTCTGGAAAATACACACGATAGTTGTGGGGCGTATCAGTGTACCCCACAAATATCCCAACCTCTGCAGTCGGTTCCAACTTCTTCCTGGAATCCTTCATCACATGCATGTAAATGTTAGCACCAAAAATCTTCAAATGAGAAAGATCAAGCTTCTTACCAGAATAAGCCTCCTCGGGTGTACTCATGCCAAGTATCCTGTGAGGACAACGGTTCTGCACATATACTGTAGTATTGCATGCTTCCGCCCACAAGTGAAGGGGTAGGCCCTGATCATGCAACATCACCCGTGCAACACCCACGATCGTTCTATTCTTCCGCTCAGCAACCCCATTCTGCTGTGGGTTATGGGGAGCTATGAGCTCTCTTCGAATCCCTTCTGCACTGCAGAAATCCTTGAACTCGCCAGAGATGTATTCACCACCATTATCGCTCCTAAGAGCCTTCACCTTCTTCCTCGACTCCTTCTCGACCAGTGCTTTGAACTCACAGAACTTTGAGTATGTCTCGCTCTTCTTCTGCATGAAGAAGATCCAGCACTTACGAGAGAAATCATCAACAAAAATCACATAATACTTGTGTTTTGCTGTCGAAGCTACTGAGAAAGGTCCACACACGTCTATGTGAATTCTCTCAAGGATCGTCGTGGCGCGACTATCCTTCTCGTGAAAGGTGGCTTTCACAAACTTTCCCAAAGTCCACCCCTTGCACTGATCTAACTACGCAAGAGTGCCTTTAGGAAGCCCTGTAGTGATCTGATGCAGTATCTTCAAGGCTCCATGGTGAAGGTGACCCAATCTCTTTTGCCACAGATCGCCATCATCTTGGCTCACCAATCCTTCTGCCTTGCATGCCATTGCTGCACATCCATCTACATGCAACTAATAAAGGTTCCTCACTCGAACCCCTATCTTCCAGGTTTCTCCAGTTGTCTTGCTGCGCAGGAAAGCCTTTCCCTCGCTGAAAACAACATCATATCCCTTATCTTCTAACATCGCCACAGAGATATGATTCTTCTTCAATCCTGGAACATGCATCACTTCCTTCAATACGAAGGGTTTACCAGACTCCCTCTCAAAGGAAATGGTACTGATACCGGTTGCACTGTATCTACCATCATCGCCCATCTCGATGTGCACTCCAAGATCTTTGTCCTCCAGATCAGAAAACAAATCTCGATCTCCTGTCATGTGAAAAGACGCACCACTGTCCAAGAACCACACCGATCCCATCACACTTGAAACCAAGCATGCGATCAATGAAAAATCAAGCTCAAACTGCGAGGCTAGAGTCTCTCCTGCTGCAGATCCAGCAGCTTGCTTGTTCTTCTTCTTCTGCGGACAATTAGTGGCATAGTGTCCATGCTGGTGACAATGAAAGCACTTCACCTTGGACATGTCTTGCTTCTTGCCTTTCGCACCAGACTGAGAAGCTTTCTTGCTCTTCCCCTTCTTTGCTTTGGTAGCCAAAGTGCAATTTTCTTCATCAGTTCCCTTTGATGAAGATCTGTCCTGGTATTCCGCCTGATCTCCTCCTGCACAAGATCTAACCAAAGTCTCTCCCATCCTGGCAATTTCTCCCGACCATTGACAGAGTCATGATATGAATGCCAACTCTTCGGAAGACCAAGGAGAGCCAAGCTCACCAAGTCCTCATCATCGACATTCATCCCCACACTTCCCAGCTCATCCCTGCACTGAGTGAACTTCGTAAGGTACTTGGGCATACTGTCTCCCTTCTCACATTTGATGCTTCTGAGTTTATCCTTGAGCGTCAGCTTCCTCTGATCACTCTGGATTTGGAATAGATCTGTCAATGCTTTCCACATCAAGTATGGAGAAGCCTTTCCATGCAGGCTAGACACAATGTGATCCTTCACGCCCTCCAACAAAATCCTTCGACACTTTGTTGTCTTCTTTTGCCAATCATCAACTTGCGCAGCATCAGTAGGCTTTGGGACATCAGCCTCTATGAAATCCTTCAGCCCATTATCATCCAACACTACCTCCATCCTATCCTTCCAGGCAATATAGTTCGAGCTGCCCTCAAGAGCATACTCCAATTGCAATCCGTTGAAAGATATTGCCACGTTGACACTAAGAAAACACTGCTGCAAATTCGAATTCCACCAGCTCCAAACTCAACCGCCTCTGATCTAAGATTCGTGAGAACAAATCATTTCTCGTACAGAGATCGACTGTATGGTCATTCACCGGATATCTCACCTTCCAAAGGAAGGTTGAATCCAGAGGCTACCTGGCCCGATTACAGACTCTGCCTAAAGAAATAGAATGTAAACACTTCCTGAATAGTAGATCTGATGATCAACAGCTCTGATACCATGTAGAAATTTTGAATAATAGACACTTATCCACAAATATTATCCCGATTATACACTATTGCGGAATACATGCACAATACATAATCTTTTCTACGTTGATCATTAATTTAGCAGCATCAAAAACAATGAAACATCAATTGCATGCACACATTAACACAGTATGTAACCCGGGGAAAGCTTACAGCTAAAAACCCCACACTATATGTATATTAATGATTGAGAACATGTAACAATAAATAGTACAATACTACTCTCAAGTATCCAACACTATCTCCACATGTTACACACAAAACTAGCTCAGATCCGAACAAGTCACAGGTTGAAATCTTCTCCACTGCTTTGCCTGCCTCTATTGCATAATACCAAGTGAAAATCACTCACACTGAAAATCACGTGAGCACAGGCTATAATACTGGGCATATACTGCGCAATCCTCATGGGCATACTCAATCCATTGATTTTGCAAGATCTCATGCACAACTATAGTCACAATTGATAGTAATCTCAACCTCTAACACCTATCTCCACTGAACTGTACATGCACTAACATGCAATTGAGTTAACTGATGTATCCTTTAGTTGCTTTATGAGTTAATAATTAATTCACACAACTCATCACTAGTCTATTTGCAGTTAGACTAATTACAACTAGTTCAACCAAGTCAAACTGAACACAACTCCATCAACTCCACAATCAACTCCACCAAACTCAACTGCTTGAGTTGTAATTGAAGTCCTGCGTGCAATAGCTCAACTGACCAACAAAGAAAGCGTATTTCCTTCTGACAGCTGCATGTGCCACATCTGTAGCTCAAACTGAAGTGCTCAAAGAGGATAAGATAATGTTTATAGTCTAAATATTATTATGAGACAACAATATTTGACTTTTCTATTTTTAGCTTGGCAGTCTAAAAATAGACTTTGATCACTCCGCTGTGAACCAGAAATAGAAGTCCATCTATTTTTCCCAACATGACCAATCATCCATAAACAGCATCCTGCAACTCATAGACCATGATCCATATGTCTAAAAATAGACATAGTCTAAAAGTAGACTTTGTGCCATAATTTGCCTGCGGGCCCACTTAGTGAAGGCGACTCCTTTCCAAGCTCCATCATCTTGTTGCATTCTCAACATTAGCATATCAGTTCCTTAGTGCTTCCAAAAGTAAAATGATGACATCTTCTCTCCTCGGATCAATTTTACACTCTTTGAGAAATTGATTTATACTGGGCTTGAATCTTCAACCTCCATAAAGAATTGAACATCTACAAATAATAATAGTGGAGAAAATAATAACCCAATGCAACAATTAATGGTGTAGGAGAAATCAATCCCCCACAAGCACAATAATTATTTTTAATGCCTAGAATATTTATCTATGCTCCTTTTCTCTCTCCTCTCCTCTTTTTTTTTATACCCTTATTAATTCCTGTATAGTTTATTAAAGCATTGGGTCCAATTATGAAACCCAATTATTAAAGAGGGTGTTTTTACAGTAGTTGACCCAACGTATTCAACACATTGGAGCTTTTCTTACCAACCATAATGGATATTGCCCTACGTGTAACTGATGAGAGAACCATACTCACACGTTAGCTCAATGGAGAGACACGACTACCCAAACTAGCACACAAAAATATCCCCGTGATGGCCTTGATTGCTACAGAGAACTCTGTCCTTTAGAACAACAACGCAGGGCAGTTGACCTTACGTGGTTGTGAATATTGGGTTGGAGAGCTAGCACTCCCTACAATGGTTTTGAGGGTATATACCTAGCCACATCTACACTTCTCAGGGATCTTGTGATCCTTCTTAACGACCTCCCTAAGCACTTTTCTTCCATACAATATATGCATTGATTAACAAGGAATGCTTAGAATTTATTCATCCTGGATGCAACTTCTAGATTTCACTCTTGAGGTTGAAACTCTGCTACAAGTTTCCAATCTCACACGTGGATTTTCTACCAATTCTCGATCACTCATTGAGGGGTAAATGGCGGCCCAACGATAGTTATCCTAACACAAAGGAACTCACTCCTTCAGACAAAACATTAATTCACACTTAGATAGAGGATAAAACACCCAAGGAAAAAATTTGGATTCTACTAGACCTCAGCCAATCAGCCCATCCAGTGTTCCAATAGGTGATGCAGAGACACACCAGAGCATAGCCCAGCGAGAGTTTCGCCCAAACCATCTAGACCTCAGCCCAACCTAACCTCAGCTACTCAGCCCGTCTAGAAATCCAAAGCTTAGTCGACCCATCCAGAGCTCAGCCCATCTAGACATCCATAGGATTATGATCCAAACATCCAGAGGTCTATGATCTAGATATCCAGAGACCTATTATTCTAATGCCCACAACCCACTGATGCATACACTGTAGAAAAATAATTTCATGCAGGAAAGCTGAAGTGCTTATTCATTTTTTTTCTTCAAAAGAAACTTAGTGAAATTACATATATAACGATGCTCTTGGTAAGTAAGAAGGAAAGACGAAGTATGCGTCATCAACGTTTAAAGCCAATCTTGTCTTTTGGTTGAACATCTCAGTTACGAAGTCACCTAGTTCATTCTGGTTATTCTTGGACAATCTATGAGGAAGTGTATTTTTGTCTTTGGTGTCGTGTTAGGAACATTACAATATTGGGACTTCTTGGATGATTACCCATTCCAATACTAGAGCCCCAATTGCTATTACTTGTTGAGCTCTTATGGGGTTTAATGCATTATTTCTAGTAAAATTATTAGCCAAGAATTATTATTTGATGTGGGGCTATTGTTGGTCACCTGTGTACAAACACTCTTACTCAGATGGTAGTTCTTATCTATGTAGCTAATGGCACTTTAGGTTTGAAGAACAAGCATTTTTTGTAGGTATATTTTTTTGGGAAGATGAATTGAAAACAATTTCATTTCTAATTAGTATTTTTACTATTTTCTTTGAAATTTGATGGTCTCAACATTAAACATTTGTAATTAGTATATTTACTATTTGCTTTGAAATTTTATGGTCTTGACATTAAATATTCACAACTACATTTGTGTTTTTTTGTAATAACCCTATGCTTGAATGTTACAGGTGCAATTATTGATCATTATGTGGCACTGTAACGGTCCTCTAAATGTTGTCTCATCTATATTTTATCAAGTGATCATCATTTTTTGATATATTCCAGTTTGCAAACCATTTTTTGCATTGAAGTTACCGATAATTCTTCTTCTTTTGCCATGTCTTCTTGCAAATTTCACTAGGCATTCTCTTGCAAGCCATTTCAACTACTTTATATATAGTATCAACCTTCATATGGACTCCAATTCCCATGTGTGCAAGCTTGTTTCAACAAGCATAATCTAGCGTGGTGTTGATATTTTCTTTCTCAAACTATAGAAGAATCAGTGTGATTAGTTTTTGGAATACATCCCAGTCCAAAATCTCCATTCTCCTACATCTCTTTTGTGGGAAAAATGTTGCCTTGCAACCTCTTTCTGAGTATTGCTCCCAATTAAGCTTTTTTTTGAATGTGATGTTTAGGTAATTATATTCTTTTGTAGTCTCAAGTGCCTCTTTTTTAATTCGATTGAGGGATGAATTGATATGTGTTTGAGAGATAAGGTGAGCACTTCAGTGTTTTCAGTATTACTTTCAGTGCCTAATTCTTTGTAGAATGTTTTCATTGCATGAAGGTGTTCTTCTAGACTATTTAATGTTTTTTTCTATTATAATGATGTTGATGACATGTGGTAGAATTTTGATAATTATGCATGTGGTGTATGCTCCCACCTTGGCGTAACCCCTCTCCCCTTCGTTTACTCACTGTTGCAGTTTCTCAATGTACAATCTGAATAGCTTGCGGGACAAAGGGTAGCCTTATTTCATGTCATTGTCATTGTTTGGGTCTTGGCTTCAGACTTGAACTGCTCATACAGTTTGCTTACCTCTACTCTCCATTCTATTGGGACTGCTGACTCCAAAAGCCTTTCCCATTATTTTAACCTTGGAACCAATGTTCAGTGTTTTCTTGAAGTCTACAAACCATCAAAATTCTGATCAAGTATAATGTAGACTACTTTCCACATGACCAAAAATTGTTTTCCAACTGTAATGCATTTATAAATGTGATGTAGACTTGATGATGTTTATTTGAGAGGGAAAAAAAAAATCTGCTTTTGGTGTTTTTACATAAATTAACATAATAGTAGTTTAAAATCTAGTTTGGTGCTTTTACACTGTGTTCCACGGGGACGCGTCCCCCAGAGTCAGGGCGCACACCCCTCGCCCCCGGGATGGGGGGACATCTGGGGAGATGTTTCCCCACATCCCCCTTTTGGGGAGACGTGGGGAGACGCAGGGGGGATGTTTCCCTAGTGTGGGGGACGTGACTCCCCAAAAGGGGGATGCCTCGGCGTCTCATCTCAATATGGGCTATGCGTCCCCCATTAAATTTGCTTTTAAACAATGATTTATGAGAGGGAAAACCTAGTATTTGACCATATTTCCCTACTAATGCTACACAATGCATGGTAATGTTAAATTCTTAAAGTAAAAGTTACATTCTCCTTTATCTTTCATTTTCATCATTTTACTTAAATTTTTAACATAACCATGAAATGACTCAGGATGTTTGAGAGTGGTTCTGACCTCATTAGATTTCATATGGAGAAAGTAGAATTTTAGATCTCACTTAAAATCCAGCAGACTTAACAGTTTTTGAGGAATTCAGGATTCGATGGATTGTAATGTTTCCATTGCATTTTGTCATGTACAAGGGTATGGAATTAGTATTTAATCAAGAGCACCAAGTCCTCTTTGTACTTTAGAGTGACTTTTAAACTCATCACTCCACTGTTGTTGAG
This sequence comes from Pinus tabuliformis, assembly GCA_031772625.1. Classification (NCBI taxonomy): domain Eukaryota; kingdom Viridiplantae; phylum Streptophyta; class Pinopsida; order Pinales; family Pinaceae; genus Pinus; species Pinus tabuliformis. Next base: position 1,855,863,839 of record CM062817.1, on the reverse strand, counting down.
TTTTAGTTATATCAATTTACTATTCCAGTATTCAGATTTTAGTATCTATTATAGTCTATTTTGCTTAGTACTAATTAGATTCTAGAATGATGAATGATGAATTCTAATTTTAAATCAATTTAGAATCTAGAATGATGAATGATGAATTTAATTTTTAAATCAATGTAGATTTTAAAATGGTGAATAATGAATAATGACTATGGATTGGAGTATTTCATTATTGAATCTTGTGATCTATGAATGAATCATGTATGTATTAGTAAGGATGATGAGAATGGATTAATCTATTTCATTATTTAATTCAATTATGTATGTATCATTGTATTTATGCTTTCATTATTGAATATGAATTTGATATATATATATATATATATATATATATATATATATATATAATTTTAAATCAATTTAGAATCTAGAATGATGAATGATGAATTTAATTTTTAAATCAATGTAGATTTTAAAATGGTGAATAATGAATAATGACTATGGATTGCAGTATTTCATTATTGAATCTTGTGATCTATGAATGAATCATGTATGTATTAGTAAGGATGATGAGAATGGATTAATCTATTTCATTATTTAATTCAATTATGTATGTATACCATAGACCATGATACATAATTCAATTATGTATGTATACTCATAGACCATGATACATACGTCTAAAAATAGACATAGTCTAAAAATAAACTTTGCGCCATAATTTGCCTGCGGGCCCACTTAGTGAAGGCAACTCCTTTCCACTAAGCTCCATCATCTTGTTGCATTCTCAACACTCCCTCTCAACAAGATATGGATTATCATCAACCCCTATCCTACCTTAGTGGTATTCGAATTTGCTCCTAGTGAGCGCCTTCGTCAAGATATCAGCATCCTAATCCTCCGTTGGAATGTATGAAAGTAACATGATTCTCTGTTGCACACAATCTCTGATATGATGGTATCTGATGTCGTCCATTGAGCTCCCTGCCCAATTTGCATACTCCTGTTTGTACCAAGATCCATATCCCAATGTGCCTCTCTTGAGCCTGCACACATGCGACTCCACCAACTGTCGATAAACAGTGGCATCCACTACCTCCACTGAAGTAGCATCCTCCTTCCTCCAACCTCCAGGAAGGAATGCAGTCTTCACATCCATCTGATGAATGTGCCACCCCATCTGCACCACTTTGTAGATCCATCTCGAACCCACCACTGATTTCCCTTCCAGTCTGGGAACAATCTCCCATGCACTGTTTCTGACAATCGAATCATCCCCCTTAAATTTCCCTGAAATTTGAGGGTACTCCCACACGTCCCCCTTGTGCGTCTCTCTGCACGCGTGTCTCACCATCACGGAGTCTTGGTAGAACATCACTTTTACATAAATTAATATAGTAATAGTTTTAACACCAAAAGTACAAACAAAATTGTCCTTCACAAAACAAGAAAACCCATGAGGCAAGTCATACCCTGAAATCTCCAGCACTGCCCTTCTCCTGCGCCTGCTCTGCATACAATGCTTAGGCAGGGACATATTTCTCATCTACTTCCCTTATTTTATATGGCTTCATTTATTTTATTTTCAAGTTAGAATTGATAAGATTTGGTGGGCAAAAATATATAGGTTTGAAAGAAAAAAAAAAACAAACAAACAAAACTAAAAAGTCATAAATTTACTTGACTCTTACCCGTCAAATTCACCACCGCCAGTACCAGGGAATCTGCCACGTGTGCGTTCAGATAGATACCCTGCGAGTAACCGTTATAAATAATTATTACATTAAGAACTAAAGAAATGTTTAAGCTAATAAAAAAAACATATCTGAGAATTCTACATTGTCACTGTATCAAAGTACTGTTACAATACCTAATTCAATTTTTACAATCATAAATCTCCAGCACACTGAATGCAATGCCATTTAAGGGTACACAAAAGTTGTGATCTGTAATCTGGGTTCACATCCATTACCCAAATGCCCAACCAAATTTGGGCAGAGGCGAGATTTCAATATCTTTTCAATGGGAATATAGTGAGGCTTACACCATATTAAAATTCTTGGGTTCACTTAATTAATTTTTGGCGTTCCCAACACCACGGTCATTCGATCATCTCTTATCCTCATGTTTACGGTCATTTTCTCAATCTTCAACATGACATCTGCAAATTTTTTTCAACATTTCTTGACTCAGCTTTTTCTTTAATGGCTTCCTTTGTACATCATCACTGCAACGTCGTGACTGCCCTTTTGTAGCCCAAAACTCTAAAGAGGGCCAAGTAACCTCAACCTACAATGCCCTTAAAATATCCGCATAAGAACTCCCAACAAGTTTTGATGTTGAAGCCTTGATCTTCTGATTTTGCAAGGCCACTGTTCTTTCGATACTGCTGCTCCTTCAGGAAATTTTGCCAAGCGGCAAGGATGAATTTTTGGAGACCCAGTTTTCCATTCACCTGGATTGGGTTTTACCCCTAAAGCTTCCTGTTCCTCTGATTCATCACTATCCACCAAAAAACCTCGATCTGCCTTTCTCAAATTCTTGACTGGAAACATCTTAGGCAAGTGCTTATCAACATCTGAATTTAAATGCATTAATCGCTCACATTCATCCTCGTTTGCCAAATGAAGGTTGTGAGATGATTGTTTCACTTTGGTCTCAGGCAACACCGCTACAATCCTTGGCTTTTTGGTAACTGAAGAGCATAGACTGTCATTTGAAGGTCTCTTTTTTGAATTTAATTTCCTCGACTTTTCTACGGCAGAGGAGCAAAGACTGTCATTTGAAGGCCCATTTTCTGAATTTAATATCCTGCGCGTTTTCCTGGCAGAAGAGCATAGACTGTCATTTGAAGGCCTCTTTTTGGAATCTAATATCCCCGAAGTTTCTGCAACAGAAGAGCTTAGACTGCAATTTGAAGGTCTCTTTCCGAAATTTAAAATCTTGCGTTTTTGTTGGGTATTTTTTAAAGGGGGAAATACCAAAACCAGAATAAAAATTCACCACAGAGACAATACTCTGTTTCTTCTGTCCAGGATCTTTTGACAAGAACCTCTTAAAATCAAAATGACTCAAAAGACACCATTACACAGTCACAAAGCATTTCTGTTAATTTAAAACAAGCATTCTGTTACATATTTCTTCCTCTGTGCAAAGAGGGAATCTCAAAACAAAACTCTGCTGCTCACACAAATTTTCCACTGCTGTGGAGATTACATAAACCAGCTCTCTATTCTTCAATGGCTAAAACAAAGCATTACATTCCAAAATCTATATAGCACTGCTGTGCATTTTACAAAGACAATCGCACTCACGTGCGTAACCACCACTCACAACACTTAAAAAAAACCATATACTACTACAGCACATAGGCTTGTTTTTAACATATGACAACATATACAAAAAATTATAAAAAAAATCGTATGTCATATGGGACAATGCCCATAACCAAAATTAAAAGCATGCCCATAACAACATTAAATACGTGCCCATAACAATATTGAAGCCTCCACCAAAGAAAATACGACGGGCATTAAAAACCATAAGTTTCCACCTACGGCGGTCAACAAGAAAATGACAAAATTTAATGTGACGTGGGCAGACAGCATATTCTGGAAGTCAACGGCGGAGATCACGCGATCAGATCGGACGATGGAGAGGATATCGGAAGGCAGATTTTCACCGAGCTTTAACTTCCGATGGGTTTCGTTTGCTGATGTCATGCGAGTGACACGCGTCGCCTCCAAATCGCATCGGAGCTCAACAATACGGAAACCACTTTTCATGGATGGCGGTGCGATATGATCCTGGCCGGTTTTATGGTTCTGTTCGGTGGTTTCGTGCGCGTTGAAATTACATTTTCAACACTCCCCTTTAATTTCAACTGCTGGGCATTCGGTCATACCCAAACACTTCCTCAAAAATTCAAAGCTTTTCTGATCCAGTGGCTTTGTCAAGATGTCCGCAACCTGTTCTTGAGTCCTGCAGTGTTCTAGGACAATTTCTCCATTGTTCACCAATTCTCTGATGTAGTGAAACCTTGTATCAATGTGCTTCGTTCTCTTGTGAAACACTGAATTCTTTGACAATGCAATAGCTGAGCTATTGTCACAAAATATCACTGTCGCTTTTGCCTGCTCTTGGCCTAAGCTTCTCAACATTCTTCTCATCCACACTGCCTGACAAGCTGCTGCTGTAGCTGCCACATATTCAGCCTCTGCTGTAGACAATGCTACAATGGATTGCTTCTTAGAAGCCCATGAAATGGCTCCTGAACCCATATGAAATACATAACCGGAAGTGCTCTTCCGATCATCTACACTTCCAGCCCAATCGCTATCAGTGTAACCAATTAAATCTGAACTTTCTGAGACACTATATAATATGCCAAACATTTTGGTACCTTTGACATACCTCAAAATTCTCTTTGTTGCCTGCCAATGTGCCTCCTTTGGCCTCTCCATAAACCTGGAAATCAAACTAACAGCATACATTAAATCAGGCCTAGTTGCTGTTAAATACATAAGGCTGCCTACAATACTTTTGTACAAGCTAGGATCAAAGTCCTTGCTGCTGTCCTCTCTGCTGAGCTTTAATCCCATCACTGTGGGAGTGATTGCTGCCTTGCATTCTTCCATCTTAAATCTGTTCAAAATTTGATTTACATATCTTGCTTGAGATATAAAAATTCCTTTTTCATTTTGCTCTACTTCTATGCCTAAGAAGTATCTCAAGAAACCCATATCAGTCATTTCAAATTCATCCTTCATGACTGATTTAAAATTCTTAATGAGCTGATCATCATTACCTGTGAAAATAACATCATCAACATATAAGACCACAATCAAAATCTTACCATCCTTTTCTTTGATGTAGACGGTGGGTTCTCCTTCACATTTGTCAAATTCATTATCCAATAGATAAGAATCTATCCTGCTGTACCATGCTCTTGGCGCTTGCTTCAGCCCATAAAGAGCTTTCTTCAATTTGCACACTTTGTGCTCTTCTCCTTTCTTCTCATATCCGAGAGGCTGTTCCACATAGACCTCTTCCTTTAACACTCCATTTAGGAATGCAGACTTCACGTCCATTTGGTAGACTTTCCATTTGTTTTGAGCTGCTATTGACAGCACTGCTCTCACGGTTTCCATTCTTGCAACCGGTGCGAAAGTCTCCTCATAATCTCTCCCATACTGCTGCTTGTAGCCTTTGACAACCAGCCTTGCTTTATGCCTTTCAATCTTACCTTCAGCATTGCTCTTGGTCTTATAAACCCATTTCACACCAATGACTTCTTTGCCTTTTGGTAGCTCAACCAAATCCCATGTTTTGTTTCTCTCTATGGCATTAATTTCCTCATCCATAGCTTCTATCCATTTCCTATCTTTAATTGCTTCCTCGAAATGAATAGGATCATCAACATGACAATACAAGGCAAATAAGGAATTCATTCCTTCATCATAAATATCACTTAGATTTCTAAATTTCTTACCTCTTTCACTTGGTGTGCAAGTGCTTGAAGATGCACTTGAGTTTCCTTCTTGTGGTGTGCTTGGAGAAGCACCCTCATTGATCCTTAATGGTGTACCTTGCTGTCCTTGTGTTGGCGCTGCTGTTTGGGGATGTATTTCAGCCACTTCCTCTTCATCTTCATCATGAGACAAACAGCTCTTGACATTCACTGTTTTCTCTATGCTTCCATCCCAAGCTTCCTCTTCAATGAATTGAACATCTCTGCTGACAAAAAACTTCTTGGTAGATGGAATGTATAGCCTGTAGACTTTGGATTCATCACTGTATCCAATGAAGATGCATTTCTCCCCTTTGCTGTCCAACTTCCTCCTTAGCTGATCTGGTATGTGTGCATAGGCCACACATCCAAAAACTCTCATGTGGGTGACTCCTTGCTTTCTCCCACTCCATGCCTCTTCTGGCACCTTGTTCATGACTGCTTTTGTAGGACACCTGTTCAATATATAAACTGCACAATGTACAGCTTCAGCCCAATACTCATTTGGCAAATGCTTTGCCTTCAACATGCTCCTTGCCATATCCATGATGGTCCTGTTCTTCCTTTCAGCAACTCCATTTTGCTGTGGGGTGTACCTTGCTGTAAACTGTTTATGAATTCCATTTTCTCTACAAAATCTTAGGAATTCCTTGGAGATATACTCACCTCCTCTATCAGTTCTCAAAACTTTAATGTGCAGCCCGCTTTGGTTTTCAACAAATGCCTTGAAGTTTTGGAATTTCTCAAACACTTCACTTTTGTTTTTAAGGAAATATATCCAAGTCTTTCTTGTACAGTCATCAATGAATGTTAGGAAATATTGGCTGCCAGCTAATGATGGAGCTTGCATTGGCCCACATAAATCTGAGTGGATGATTTCTAAGGGTGCCTTTGCCCTTATGCTCTTCCCTGATGGAAAACTTTCTCTATGTTGTTTTCCCAATATGCAGCCTTCACATAGGTTGTCCGGCTTCTCTATCAATGGCAATCCTTTCACCATTCCTTTCCTACTCAACAAATTCAGACCTCCAAAATTGAGATGTCCAAATCTCAAATGCCACAACCAATTCTCATCCTTTGGCACGCTTTGGAAAGCCTCTTGGGTAACTGCTGCAATTTCTCCTTTGTTTTTCAAATCTGCCCGGATTCTGAGAGGGAACATCCTGTTCCTTGTCATCTTCACTTCAGCAATGCATCTTTTGCTGGGTGGTATGTCCATGATGGTGCACACATCATTTTTAAAGAAAACATTGTACCCCTTATGGACAAGCTGTCCAATACTCAAGAGATTACATCTCATTCCGGGGACATAGTATACATCTGCTATGGTTTTCCTTTCTCCTTGCTTTGAAAGTAATTTTATTTCTCCTTTTCCCATAACAGACACTTTACTATCAGTTCCTAGTGTGACTTCTGATTTCACATTTTTATCTAGGGCAGAAAAGAAGGCTATATTTCCGGTCATATGGTTGCTGCAACCTGAGTCTAAAAACCATATGTCCTCACTATGTGTTTCAGCCATGTTACAAGCTAATAGGACATTTTCTTGACTGCTGTTTTCTCTTGTAACATTTGCATTTTGTCTGCTGTTCATATCATGCTGTTTCTTTCTACAATCACTAGCATAATGACCATACTTTTTGCAATAATAGCATTGAACATTAGATTTATCATACCTTTGTCCTTGAGCCTGATACTGATCTCTTTGTTGGCTGCTGCCTTGACCTTGGTTCTGATTTGGATTGCTGCCTCTTCCTTGTGCATTTGATGGGTTATTCCTTCCACCTCTATTCTGGCTTCTGCCTCTTCCTCTCTTGTTTCCTCTTCCTTGACCCCTTCCTCTTCCAAAAGACATCTGGGTCTTGAAGGCTTGCTCAAAGGATGAGTTTTCATTCCTACTCAACCTCTGCTCATGTGTTATCAGTGATGCATGTAGCTCATCAACTGAATATTTTGAGAGATCCTTTGTCTCTTCAATGGTGGTGACTATGGCATCAAACCTTGAGGGTAAGACCCTCAATATTTTCTCCACTATTCTTCTATCTTCAATTGTTTCTCCATGAGTTCTCATTTGTGTGATTACACCAATCACATGAGTGAAGAATGATTCAATGTTGTCTGACTCCTTCATGTTCAAGTTTTCAAAATCCTTTCTCAGCATTTGCAATTTTGCTGTCTTCACTCTCTCCATGCCTTGATAGGCTGTCTTGAGAGTTTGCCATGCTTCATGTGATGTTGTAGCTGCTGCTATCCTTGGGAATATACTCTGGTCCACTGCTTGATACAACAAGACAATGGCCTTTGCATCCTTCTTCCTATTGAGCTTCAGCTGATCCTTCTCTCCCTGAGTTAATGCATTGAACTCAGTTTCATCTGCTGGTTCCTCAAACCCATATTCTACTAGTTCCCATATATCTTGAGCGATGAACAAAGCTCTCATGGTTATAGACCAGTAGTCATAGTTCTTCCCATTAAAGTGTGGGAGCTGGGTGTTGAACATACCCATGCTTGTGCTTGCCATTCCTTGCATCTTGAACTATGGTTTTAAATCCTTGACTGTGATTTTTTTAAAAAACTGACTGTCTTCAGCAATAACAAGAGAAATGCTTTTGGGGAATACCTGAATCCTTCGCTGTCTAAGTCTTCTGTCTACCTGAGAGGTTTTGCTGCAGCAACAACCTTCTCCCTTCAGCTTCTTTGTCTCCTACAAAGAGCCTAAGCCTGCTCTGATACCACTATTGGGTATTTTTTAAAGGGGGAAATACCAAAACCAGAATAAAAATTCACCACAGAGACAATACTCTGTTTCTTCTGTCCAGGATCTTTTGACAAGAACCTCTTAAAATCAAAATGACTCAAAAGACACCATTACACAGTCACAAAGCATTTCTGTTAATTTAAAACAAGCATTCTGTTACATATTTCTTCCTCTGTGCAAAGAGGGAATCTCAAAACAAAACTCTGCTACTCACACAAATTTTCCACTGCTGTGGAGATTACATAAACCAGCTCTCTATTCTTCAATGGCTAAAACAAAGCATTACATTCCAAAATCTATATAGCACTGCTGTGCATTTTACAAAGACAATCGCACTCACGTGCGTAACCACCACTCACAACACTTAAAAAAAACCATATACTACTACAGCACGTAGGCTTGTTTTTAACATATGACAACATATACAAAAAATTATAAAAAAAATCGTATGTCATATGGGACAATGCCCATAACCAAAATTAAAAGCATGCCCATAACAACATTAAATGCGTGCCCATAACAATATTGAAGCCTCCACCAAAGAAAATACGACGGGCATTAAAAACCATAAGTTTCCACCTACGGCGGTCAACAAGAAAATGACAAAATTTAATGTGACGTGGGCAGACAGCACATTCTGGAAGTCAACGGCGGAGATCACGCGATCAGATCGGACGATGGAGAGGATATCGGAAGGCAGATTTTCACCGAGCTTTAACTTCCGATGGGTTTCGTTTGCTGATGTCATGCGGGTGACACGCGTCGCCTCCAAATCGCATCGGAGCTCAACAATACGGAAACCACTTTTCATGGATGGCGGTGCGATATGATCCTGGCCGGTTTTATGGTTCTGTTCGGTGGTTTCGTGCGCGTTGAAATTACATTTTCAACAGTTTTTTGGTGGCAGAGGAGTTTAGAGTGTCATCTGAAGGCCTCTTTTTGGAATCTAAAATCCTGGGCTTTTCTGTTGCAGTAGAGCTTAGACTGTCATTTGAAGGCCTCTGGATGGAATTGAATATCCTGGGCTTTTTGTTTGGAGAAGAGCTTAGATTGTCATCTGAAGGCCTCTTTTTAGAATTTAATATCCTGGGCTTTTTCGCTGTAGAAGAGCTTAGATTGTCATCTGAGGGCCTCTTCTTGGAATTTAATATCCTGCGCTTTTTTTTCGCAGAAGAGCTCAGATTGTCATTTGAAAGCCTCTTTTTCGAATTTAACATTCTGAGTTTTTTTGTGGCAGAAGAGCTTAGACTGTCATCTGAAGGTCTCTTTTTGGAATTCGTCCCAATTTTTTCCGGTAAAGGTCTCTGATCTTCAAAGTCATTACTATTCACTGGAAAACCTCGATCTTCACTGAGTGATTTTGTCAAATTCTTAACCGGCAACATATTGCAAAAGTGCACCATCTTTCGCCCACAATGAAGCAGCGAACTTTTAATTCGTATACAAATGTGTTAATAATGATTCTGTCAAAACAACTATTGAAGTTATCTGTCTCAGAACGCTCCGATCTTCAGCTTTGGGTAAATACAATTCAAAGAAAGGCATAATATTCAATTTTATAGGAGTGAGTGCTTCTCTAAATTTAGCCGACCTCACAACACCATGAAGTCCGACCTGATATGTGAATCTATATAATAAATTAATTAAAAAAAAATCTTTATCCTTTCAATCTAACAAAAATATATCATTATTTCCATATACATTATAATATTGATTGAATAAAAAGATGTAAATTCTGTAATAAAAAGATAAATAAGAGGACGTTTTATTATTTCAGTTTTGGTACAAGGAAGTTGTCTATTGACGGAAAAATTGGCTCAGAGATTGGAATTCTGTGATTTGAATTTTGTTTTAACTATAAAAATGGATCTGAAATTCAAAAATTTTATTAAAATTTCTAAAAAAATTATCAAATTTTACTAAAATCTTGCCAAATGTTTTTATTATTTTATAGACCAATTTACTTCATTTTTAAACTGCTCATGTCCCTTGGAATTAAAATCCAGGTGGATGAGAATCGCTCATCAACGTAAATACCTGGTTATCAACTCAGAACTTAATATTTAGTATATTTGTTATTAACTAATTGGAGTTCAACTTGTAACATTTTAGGAGTAGTACCAGTGGAGTTAGATTTGAATGTTAAGTACTCAATATGCAAAAGGCAAATTTCATTTTCATATGGATATTTTATTTAATGATACTTTTTGAGGTTTTGATAAATATACGGTTTGACATTAATTAATAAATATATTTAAGAAGATATAAGTTTTATATTTTTGTTTTCTTTTTATGTTTTCTAAAATAGGGTGAAATTATAATAATATTGCTAATTAATATAAGAATATTAGTTTTGGTTATTATTTATCAGTATAGGTTGATTTAAAAATATTATTCAAAAAATATATTGTCACTTGAAATAATAAAGAATAAATTTTTATTTTTGTTAAATGTTTACAAATTTTATGTTAGTAATCAATTTTTTTATTTTTGAGAAAAATTCTTAGCCAATTAGAATTAGTTTTAGCTTTTACTTCAAGACTAGAAGGTGGTCTCAACCTAGATAGTACATGCAAGAAAGCTAGTTTTCCTTGTGATCATTAAAGCTACCTCTAGTAAGATTATGTGCTTTCTAGTAACATTTATCTATAATCTCATAGCTAATTAGAAGTAATTTAGGTCTTACTTCAACACTTGAAAGTTCTTTCAACCTAGATAATATTTGTAAAAAAACTAGTTTTCCTTGTGATAATCATTGAGGCTACCTCCAATGTGGGTATTTGCTTTATAGTAAAATTAATCCATGATCTCATACATGAGAGTAGATACTACCTCAAATTGTATTTTAACCTCTTTCCTAGGAAGTAACATCATCTAAAATATATTTTCACTAATATATTCCTATCCAATCAATTTAAAAATACTTTGTCGGATTTCTTATAGAAGCTAAATTTTATGTGCTCGTGTGTATGCGTGTAAAAGTGTCCATCAACAAATAAGGGTACTCTCCAATATAATGTCTCAATTAGACCTCACATTATAGGGAACCCATTTAGATTTTGGATGAATGAATGGGCACATGGTGACTAGAATGGAAAATTCACTATGCAATATAGATATAGCCTTATTTTAATTTTATTAAAACTTTAATAACACATATAATTACATGTATATATGCTGCAATTTTTTTTAGAAATTGTCTAAACATGTTAGGTTTTGGAGTTTTTGGGTGAAATTGAAGAAGTTTGGATTTTGGATAAATGAATGGGCATGGGATGACTAGATTGAAAAATTCACTATGCAATATAAATATAGCCTTATTTTTAATTTTATTAAAATTCTGATAAAACATATAATTACATGTATACATGTCTTTTTAAGCATCGTTTAAACATGCTATGTTTTGGAGTTTTTGGGCAGAATCAAAATATTGTTTTTTAGCCAAATCTTTTCTTTTTTGTTTAAAATAGATTTTTGAGTGCATATATGGATTCAATACCTTGAAAAACTATGGGGTACTCAGATTGTGGAGAGTTTACAATCCAAACTTGTGATTCCAAGAAATCCCTGTGGATTTAAACAAGTCAAACCAAAATGATAAAGTATGATTTTTTTTACATGTTTTTATAATTTTTATAATTTAATTCTTTAACATGATATGCATAACATTGATGATATAGATAGATAGATAACTTAGAAAAAAATAGTGTAAATATTGAATTTGTATATGCTTATTAGTCCCTGCCTGGGACTAATAGCGTTCGATCAGGCGTTGACTTCCTATTAATTTGAGTTGACCGGAGCATTTAGTTGATGTTTTTCGCTTTTACCCAAAGTTTTATTTTAGAGCTCTGATGTTTTTTGCTTTTTATCCAAAGTTTTATATTAGAGGTCTTATTGCCGGGTTGCTGAATTTCCAAATCCAAATTTCGTGGCTTTTTTGTTTTACCCAAAGTTTTATTTTGGAGGTGATATCGATTGAACATTGTGACAATTCATCTTACCCAAAGTTGAGTTTGAAGAATGTTGTGACAATTAATTTTATCCAAAGTTACATGTTATGACAACTGATTTTAAATTCGGGGCAAAGTTTTTTTAGTATATCTTGAAGACTTAGAGCAGGTGGCAGCTTTTGGTCGTGCACAACAGCCAGCTGTTGGTGTCAGGAGACTTCTAGCAGGTGGCAGCTGCCCGTGCTTGTAATACCGTGTTGAGGGCAACCGTTTTCCTTTCTAATTTAGGAGATTATGCCAAGGAGAACACAGGACCAGGACCTGTGAAGCCTGGCGTAGATACAGTGGATCAGACCGTGAAGACCGTGAATGCATCCAATTTGTTGTTTGTGCCTAGAACACAGGACCAGGACCTGTGAAGCCTGGCGTGGATACAGTGGATCAGACCGTGAAGACCGTGAATGCATCCAATTTGTTGTTTGTGCCTTTATCTCTCTCTCGCTGAGGTTGTGAATTGCAAGAATGTGTGTGCTTTTTCTGCCGCGCGGCCATGTTTTGTTTACCTGCATCTCGGTCTCGTTTTCATTCGGCGTCTGCTTTTCTTTTTAGTTCTCAATTTTCGTTTACTCTGTTTGTTTGACTGACTGTTCATTCGGTGTCTGCTTTTCTTTTACTTTGTTTGTTTGTCTGGTTTTTGTTTACGAGTTTTCTTTTTCTCTCGTTTCTGATATGATTTTCTTTGATGCACCGGAGTGAAACTTCCATATATTTGAATTTCCTCAGCGTTTGTTCTGGTGTAGCTGTTTAAAGATCTGCATTCAGACATGAAAGCTGTTTAAAGATTTGCAATCAGATATGGAGTCTTGAAGGAGCCTAGGTAAATAACTAGTTATTCAACATAAAGATTATGTTTAGTTTATAGCCATACTATTGAAAGGGTTTGAAAAATTATTGATACAAAGGAGAGGTAAACTAGATCAGGGTTCGCAGTTAAATTGCTTAAGATATTGTTCTGAGTAGTTTTTATGTGCTAATATACCATATATTTTTTATTCTCATGTTCTTGTTAAAATCTTATTCTAATTAAATTTACATTTCTAAGCCAGCTCATGCAGAGGACTGGATTTAAGCGGGAAGAGAGGCTACGGCGGCAGATTAATATTTAGTGGAATTGAAAATCTAAGTAATATTTCTGGCGGTGGACTAACATTTAGTGCAATACAAAACTGTGAGTAATTTTTCCTATCATTTACTGTTTTCACAATTTTGAAACGATAAAATTTTAGTGACGATAGAATTTTATTAAAATTAGCAGTTAGAAAAAAAATGAGTTGAACCGAATTTGGAAGTGACTGATAAATCTTTAATTTCTTAGTATTTAAATTTACTTTTACGGATTTATTAGTTCTATTTTCTGTTAATCTTCTGGTAAATATTTTAATCTTAATATCATATTAGAGATCAAATCATCATGTTCTTACTATTATTAAAATTGATGTCGGAGATTATTACATACTTCAAATCATATTCATCTTGAAGTTGACGCCCTGGATTTTGAAGAAGATAATCCTAATTTGCTTCTTCTTTTTATACTAAATGCGATGAGATCTAGGGCTTTTAACTATTTTTTGTCTGAAGGAAGGGATATAAAGAGAAATTGTAAATTCTGACCGGGAGAGAAGCTGACATATGTGGTTTTCTTACTAAATTCTCTAAGTAGGAAGGGATTTAGAGAGAATTTGTAAGTTGTGACCAGATCTAGGGTCTTTTAACTAAATTATTCAAAAGGAAGGGATATAACAAGAGATTATAAATTGTGACCAGGAGAGAAGCTGGCATCTGTGGGCAAGTAGCATAGGAAAGCGACCAGGCGGTTATTAAGCGAGTTTTTGTTAAAGTTACCGTTCGATTCGTGGAATTGTGATACATATTTTTTTATTTGATTACATTAAAATTAATTAATATATGTATTTTAATTCATTATTATGATTAATAAATGTGCATATTCTATGTTTTATTTTTCTCATAATTTTACTGATATAATTTCTTTTCATGTTATAGTGATTTTTCTATTATTTATGGTTTTTTTTTTTAATTCATTTTTTTAAATTTCACATTTTAAATTTTTAAAATTTTAGACAAAATTCACCAACAAATATAATAAAAACTAAAAATAAAAATAAAAATAATTTATTAAATTATTCTTTAAAATAATAAATAAAATTTTAAGAATTTCACTTATTAAATGACTTTTCATTAAGAGATAATAATCTTGCAAAACATTCTCTTAACATTTATTATAATATATATTAAATCAATAATTATAACATAAATATTTTAAATATTTTAATATTATTTTGAAAATTTTATTAAATGACTTTTCATTACATTAAAAACTCAAGAGATAATAATCTTGCAAAACATTCTCTTAACATGTATTGTAATATATATTAAATCAATAATTATAACATAAATATTTTAATATTATTTTGAAAATTTTATATTTATTTTATTGGCCGATAATGTGACATCTTTTATAGTTTTTCATCGTTGCAATTTTGTTTTTTAATTTTTTATCTAATTTTTGAGTAAGTTTAATATCAAGAATTTGTATTTTTTTAAATTTAAAAAAATTATAAATTAAAAAAATAAGATAAGTATATTTTAATACTTAGCAATCAAATTATTTTAAGTAGGAATTTTTTAACTAATAAAAAGTTTAATATATTAATGCAGCTGTTTAAGTTCTAGTTCTAGGGTTAACCTCAGAATTTAGGATTATGATTAAAAATGATGTAAGGTCAGCTCTTAGTTACGGTCACAGTTGGATTCGTGGAAATCACAATACTCGGGGACAGACCGCTGTTTAAGTTCTACGGCTAATCTCAGAATTTAGGATTATGGTTAAAAATGTAGTGTTAGTTCTCAGGGTTACGATCACAGTTGGATTCGTGGAAACCGTAATACTCAGCGACAAGTCACTGTTTAATTTCTACGGTTAACTTCAGGAATTAGGATTATGGCTAAAAATGATGTAAGCCTTTAGTCGTGTTAGTGTTAAGGTTACAGATTTATTTAATTATATTAAAATTAATTAATATATTTGGTCTAATTCATTATTATGGTTAATAAATGTGTATATTTTATGTTTTATTTTTTTCATAATTTGGTGATATGGTGGTCCCTGATAGCAGGACGATTGCC
This sequence comes from Pinus tabuliformis, assembly GCA_031772625.1. Taxonomy (NCBI): domain Eukaryota; kingdom Viridiplantae; phylum Streptophyta; class Pinopsida; order Pinales; family Pinaceae; genus Pinus; species Pinus tabuliformis. The sequence goes on along the minus strand of CM062817.1, from coordinate 1,855,848,427 downwards.
TGGGCGGACAGACAACGAAATCAAGAACCACTGGAACATTCATCTGCAAAAGAAGGTGCCACCACAGGAATCTCAAAGAAAGAAAACGTTCAAAATTAACACGATCAAACCCACACCTGTCAGAATAAAAACTGCGGTGCAACACACTAAAATGGTGAATCCAAATGCTTGCAACAGTTCTGCCTGCAGTAACTGTACAAGTTCAGATCATTCCTTCAATATTTTTACAAATCAAGAAATTGTGAATTCCTCCCAGTCATTTTGTAACCAACTTGTGGAGGATCCGATAGCAGAAAATCATCCAAAGCACACAGCGGATGCAATTTCATAAAAACTTAATTGAGATTGTGCGAAACTAAGCACAAAATCAGTCCAAACTCCTAAATACTCATGTTATAATTGTTTAATCATCCAAAGCACACAGCCGATGCAATTTCATAAAAACTTAATTGACATTGTGCGAAACTAAGCACAAAATCAGTCCAAACTCCTAAATACTCATAATTGTTTAGTTTTTATTGGCAATATGGTTTAGTTTTTATTGGCAATACGGCAGGGACTACCGCTACGCAGTTGCCCTTGTTAATAAAAGTTAAATATGAAGTTCTATAATATAATGGTTATGAATATGAATCATTTATTTTTGTAATGTTTGTAATTTTATTAATACAAACAAAACTATGATAGAACAAATCAAATTGAATCCATTTACTATTTTTATTACTTTATACTTTTTGTTACTTTTTTAGTTGAGCTGACATTTTGTTTATTATTATTATTGTAATGCTTCATTTTACGAACACTACAACATCTCCTAAAAATTAAATTTTTACACTCATTTACAATGACTACAACGTCTTCCCCATAAAGGGTTGTAGAACATCTCTCAACACAATAATACATATATAATACAAGTGCCCAAATTAGTCTAAAACAACAAGCTTATTCACAACTTTCTATTTATCAACTCATAACAACAATATCAAAAAAGTAATAGAATGCAAACTTATACAACTCATAGAATAATAATCTATCAAACGAACAATGTAACCTTACAACAATGAAGAGGACAATACAATAACATCACACATCACCAAATCACTTGTTCTTTAAAATGTTCTTTAGGGTTTCTTCTCATTAACATGGTTACTAGTTTCAAAAGTTATAAAAACCCCTACAACTAGGTGCTATCAAAAATATATATGCAATGACTTGCAACGTGTGTGTGTGTGTGTGTGTGTGTTTGTTCTAGAGTGAGAACATGAATAGGAAGATGATCTTTAATAATAAGCTCAAATATGTACAAATGACAAGGTATGATAATGTTACGGGCTATCTTGTGAAGATCACTAGAGAAAATGTGGACAAACATAACTGGTAAATGTGGCATTGAATGGTTTCACCAAGCCATGCAAACCATTTTTCAAGGGGATCCATGCTCAAAAACACCTTCCCCATTGAGAGAGGATTTGGGATGATTGTATCTAGGAAGAGGCTTAGGAGGAGTCTATAACTAGCATGCAAGGAGATGGAGAGGAGATGGCCCTGGTCATTTAAGCCAAGATGGGTAAAGGAAAGAGTTGCAAGGGTAAAAGTGGGGTAAAACTCAGAGATGGGGAAGAATAAATGCTTGATCAAGCTCAAATGTTTCATTTGCCAGAAGAGTGGGCATTATGCATCAAAATGTCTAGAGAAGAAGAAGGGGAAGGGGAAGTCACAACAAAAAATAACATCAACACTGACATAATTAAACGAATTTGTGGTGAAGTTCGAGAAATACTTCTCATTTGTATAATGTATTTATACTAACACCATCACCAAAAGTGCATGGTACTTAGATAGTGGTATGTCAAGTCATATGAAAAAACATGGAAGTTGTTTAGTAGAAAAATGGAGCAAGACTCACAGACTCATGTGCAACTTAATGATAATGTGAAGTATGTAGTGAAGGGAGAGGGAACTATCTTATTTGGAATCAAGTCAAATGGATTATTGGAAGCCAAGAACATGTTGTATGTGCCATGAATGAAGAAGACTTTTCTCTGAACCTCAATTATGGAGGACAAAGGATTTGTAGTCATGTTTTGGAATGTAAAAGTGCTCATTCGTCCAGAGGAATCTATCCCCGACACAATAATAGTTATTGGGGCTAGAGAGTGAAAGTCTTGGTACATGACAATGAAAAATTGTGTGAGTTGTGGCATAGTATGATGGGACACTTGCACTGAATAACATTGTCAAGCTTATCTTGGGAGATTCTCATTGGTCTCCTATATTTCATTATTGACTACTAGGGAATGTGCAAAGGGTATGTACTTGGAAATAATGTTTCCAAGCAATGAGAGAAAATATAAGGGTATATTAGATCTTATACATTTAGATTCATGTGGCCGATTTCAATAAGATTAGTATAGGGACCATTATACAATATGAATTTCATTGATGACTACTCTAGGAAGATGCATCTCTATTTTATGAAGACCAAAGGTTAGGTCTTCCTCCATAAGTTAAAGGCATAGGTGGAGAACTAGAAAGAGAAGAGGATCAATGTCTTGAGCTCAGATAATAAGGGTGAGTATACCTCCAATGACTTTAAGGATTTAGGTAAGGAGGGAGGGATCAAGAGGAACTTGACAATCTCATACAACCCTCAACAAAATGGGGTTATGGAGAGAAATACTTAAACTATCATTGCTTCATCCAAAGATATGATACATGAACAAGTTTTGCATATTTTCAAAGGGGTAGACAAACATAACATGATAGTATGTGAAAAATAGGAGTCTTCATAGGATATTTGGGACAAGGTTCTAAAGGAAGTTTTCACTGGGATGAAGCCAGAGATAGGACATTTGAGGATCTTTGGTTGTTTAGTATACATCCGTGTTCTTGTGGAGAAGAGGATGAAATTGGAGTCTTCAAGATAAAAGAACATATTTTTGCAGTACAAAAATACTTCAAAGGATTATAGGATCTTCATTCCAACATAAAAGAAGACATTTGTGAGCATATATGTGAATTTCAAGGAGAACATGGCATCTACGAAGTCACATGACCTACTATATTATGAATAATGACGATGCTTGGTATTGCACCAAGAATTTTGCAACTCCAAAGGCTTCTCAACTCAAATTATCAATCGGGAGTTCGTACAAACTTAGAGGAGATAGTGATATATGCACAATAGGTTAGGTTCTACTCATGTCACTCTTATTCATAAAATCAGATCAAGGTATTCAGGGACAATTTCTCCAACTAATTGTAGTGAAGACCTCTTATGAAAGCATAAATGAACATGATTTTGCTACCAAAGTGACAATGGAAATCATCAAATATAAATGCTAATTAAAGCTGCATAAGGAAAATAACTAATCTATTTGCAGAAATAACTCATGCTATTCTACTTGCATAACTGATTCAAATCAATAACCTACCTTGCATGCATCATTTATCTACTCACACTTGCTGAAATTGAGAAATCACATCTTTAACATGCCTACGAAGGAAAAGATGCTAAATCTAACTCTATTTTTCTATCTAATAGTTGCAGTGATGGAAGGATGAGGTTGGATTGGTCCTAAGGTCTTCCATAATCAACAAATCATAGTGTGGGGGATATTATTCAACATAACTAGACCAAAGTACAAGTTTGGCGTAAAACTGGTTGAAGAAATCAAAGCTAGAGGGATGTTACAGGAGGTTTTGTATTGCTACAAGAGGCCCTATTTTGCTAAAGGAGGGGGTATGAGAGCGTTTTGAGGATGAAAATGGTATCTTAGGGATGAATGAAGGTTGATGGAGGTAGGAGGAAATAAATGAAGGTTGTGGGAGCCCCTTGGCCAAGCCTAGCACCCCTTGGAGGTATATCTTGCACCAAAGTTAATGCCCATGGTGCCTCTTATTTGCCTTGATAGAGTGATTGTAGAGATAGAGATTGGGAGCAGTGTGAGGTGCCTAGGAGGAGGATGGAGAAGTCTAGGTGAATGTGGGAAGGTATGCCCACCTCTGTAGATCAGCACATTCCTTGTAGCTAGCCAAATGCATGCATAAAATGATCAATGACACAATGACATAAATTAACATGGAAAGATGAGTTGAATTTGACTAAAATCTATTTTATCCCACAACACTACTCTAATAAATAAACAAATGACACTAACTCCTAATTTGTAGAGGATAAACATGAAAAAGGATCACAACTAACGCCTATCCATTTCCAAGAAATTATAAACAAATATTTTTGGATTGTTATTGAAGATCTTTCCAATCACTCTTCCCACAAGAGAGGTGATAGGAAGGCTTGCAATTACAAGTTTTTATGATATAATATCTACTGAAACAAGAGAAGGATTTCAATGCTTTGAAACAAGAACAAGAGGGAAAATACAATAGAGGGACTAAAGCCTCTAGGTTGGGTCCAAACCTAAGAGTTTCAACCCTCCAAAACTAACTCAGACACGGATCAATGGTAAACTTCTCATTAACATAAAATAATAGTCTCATACATCATATGAAAGTTAAGAATAACAATGTCAAGCACTAGGCTAAGTTACTACTCTTAGATACAACAAAAATTTGAATCCTAATGACCCTTTCGACAGGTTTAGTTATACAAAAATGATTGAGGGGTAGCTTCCTTGAAAGGTGTAATGCTCCCCTCCAAAATCTCGAGATTTGTGGATTTAGTTCCCTTTTTCCTTATCATTCACTTGGAGTTCCTTAGCTTCTATGGAATTCAAGTTGTTGGAGAATATTCTGTGATCTCAAGCCAAGTTAGGGAGTTAATGAGGTGGAGAGCCTTCCTATATTCTCTTTAGGTGTCTCCATCAAGCCCGTGCATGGTAAATATTTCCAAAATTGCTTATTTGACCTACATATTAACCACAATAGGCCATACAATATGACAAACACCTTTTAGTCTTCCTATTAAGCATATTATGGCTAAAAATGAGAATTAATGTGAGATAATGAGCGTTTTAAGGGCTAGTGGATAACACAATGAACTCCAAAAGATACCTATTGATGGGACCCATCATCGCCCCACTGCTAAAAGTTTTTCCCACCTGTTGTCATTTTGTATTGTTGAGGTTGAGGGAGTAAACACATAGGAAAACATCAAAACCACTTTGGAAGCTGGGATCTAGCCCTGCCAGCTTCAGAGAGGGATCTCTTTGTAAAATTTAGCTATGTTTGATGTGAATTTTAGGCTAGTTCTTATTGTACTCATTGTTTTTTATTGGATTTCTTGGTTGATTAAATTGCTATAATTCCATTGGGGTATGGAGTCTAAATATTAACTGGATTTGCATCAAACTTTGAAGGAGTTTCACAAGGCAAGCTAGGTTGCGCTAGTTGGATATTTTATTAATGATATCTTTGGAGGTTTTTGATAAATATATTGTTTGACATTAATTAATAAATATATTTTAGAAGATACAAGTTTTATATTTTGGTTTTTTTATGTTTTTTAACATATGGTGAAATTATAATAATATTGTTAATTAATATAAGAATATTAGTTTTGGTTATTATTTATCAGTATAGGTTGATTTAAGAATATTATTTAAAAAATATATTGTCACTAGAAATGATAAAGAATAAATTTTTATTTTTGTTAAATGTTTACAAATTTTATGTTAGCAATCAATTTACTTAATTTTGAGAAAAACTCTTAGCCAATCAGAATTGGTTTTAGCTTTTACTTCAAGACTAGAAGGTGGTCTCAACCTCTATAGTACATGCAAGAAAGCTAGTTTTCCTTATGATCATTAAAGCTACCTCTAGTAAGGTTATGTGCTTTCTAGTAACATTTATCTATAATCTCATAGCTAATTAGAAGTAATTTTGGGTCTTACTTCTGCACTCGAAAGTTCTTTCAACCTAGATAGTATTTGTAAAAAAACTAGTTTTCCTTGTGATAATCATTGAGGCTACCTCCAAGGTGGGTATGTGATTTATAGTAAAATTAATCCATAATCTCATACATGAGAGTAGATACTACCTCAAATTGCATTTTAACCTCTTTCCTAGGAAGTAACATCATCTAAAATATATTTTCACTAATATATTACTATCCAATCACTTTAAAAATACTTTGTGGGATTTCTTATAGACAGCTAAATTTTATGTGCTCACGTGTATGAGTGTAAAAGTGTCCTTCAACAAATAAGGGTACTCTCCAAGATAATGTCTCAATTAGACCTCACATTATACGAAACCCATTTAGATTTTGGATGAATGAATGGGCATGTGGTGACTAGAATGGAAAATTCACTATGCAATATAGATATAGGCTTATTTTAATTTTATTAAAAATTTGATGACACATATAATTACATGTATATATGCCACATTTTTTTAGGCATTGTCTAAACATATTAGTTTTTGGAGTTCACTATGCAATATAAATATAGCCTTATTTTTAATTTTATTAAAATTCTGATAAAACATATAATTACATGTATATATGTCGCAAATTTTTTTAGGCATTGTTTAAACATGCTATGTTTTGGAGTTTTTGGGCGGAATCAAAAGATTTTTTTAAGCCAAATATTTTTTTTTTTTTTGTTTAAAATAGATTTTTGAGTGCATATATGGATTCTATACCTTGGAAAACCATGGGGTACTCAGATTGTGGAGGGTTTACAATCCAAACTTGTGATTCCAAGAAATCCCTCTGGATTTAAACAAGTCAAAACAAAATATATGCTAGAAAATCTTCCAAAACTTAAAAAGATAAAGTATGACTTTTTTTAACATGTTTTTATAATTTTTATAATTTAATTCTTTAACATGATATGCATAACATTGATGATATAGATAGATAGATAACTTAGAAAAAAAATAGTGTAAATATTGAATTTGTATATGCTTATTAGTTAAATTTAAATATGAAGTTCTAAAATATAATGGTTATAAACATGAATCATTATTTTTTTTTGTAATGTTTGTAATTTTATTAATACAAACAAAACTATGATATAACAAATCAAATTGAATTGATTTATTATTTTTATTACTTTTTACTTTTTGTTACTTTTTTAGTTGAGCTAACATTCTGTTTATTATTATTATTGTAATGCTTCATTTTACGAACACTACAACATCTCCTGAAAATTAAATGTTTACACTCATTTACAATGACTACAACGTCTCCCCCATAAAGGGTTGTAGAGCATCTCTCAGTGCAATAATACATATATAATACAAGTGCTCAAATTAGTCTAAAACAACAAGCTTATTCACAACTCTCTATTTATCAACTCTAACAACAATATCAAAAAAGTAATAGAATGCAAACTTATATAACTCATAGAACAATAATCTATCAAATGCACAATATAATGTTGCAACAATGAAGACGACAATACAATAACATCACCAAATCACTTGTTCTTTAAAATGTCCTTTAGGGTTTCTTCTTATTAACAATGTTACTAGTTTCAAAAGTTACAAAAATGTAAAAACCCCTACAACTAGGTGCTATAAAAAATATATAACCAATGACTTGCAATGTGTGTGTGTTTGTTCTAGAGTGAGAACACAAATAGGAAGATGATCTTGAATAACAAGATCAAATATGTACATATGACAAGGTATGATAATGTTACCAGTTATCTTGTGAAGATCATTTGAGAAAATGTGGAGGAATAGAACTGGTAAATGTGGCATTGAATGGTTTCACCAAGCCATGTGAACCATTTTTCAAGAGGATCCATGCTTAGAAGAACCTTCCCCATTGAGAGAGGATTTGGGATGATTGTATCTAGGGAGAGGTTTAGGAGGAGTCTATAACGAGCAGGCAAGGAGATGGAGAGGAGATGACCCTGGTCATTTAAGCCAAGATGGGTAAAGGAAAGAGTTGCAAGGGTAAAACTCAAAGATGGGGAAGAATAAATGTTTGATCAAGCTTAAATATTTCATTTTCCACAAGAGTGGGCATTATGCATCAAAATTTCTAAAGAAGAAGAAGGGGAAGGGGAAGTCACAACAAAAAATAACATCAACACCGATATAGCTAGATGATTTTGCGGTGAATTTCGAGAAAGAATTATCATTTGTATAATGTATTTATACTAACGCCATCACCAAAAGTGCATGGTACTTGGATAATGGTATATCACATCATATGAAAACCCATGGTAGTTGTTTAGTAGAAAAATGTAGAAAGACACACAGATTCATGTGCAACTTAATGATGATTTGAAGTATGTAGTGAAGGGAGAGGGAACTGTCTTATTTCGACTCAAGTCAGATGGATTATTGGAAGCCAAGAACATGTTGTATGTGCCATGAATGAAGAAGAATTTTCTCTGAACCTCAATTATGGAGGACAAAGGATTTGTATTCATGTTTTGGAATAGAAAAGTGCTCATTCATCTAGAGGAATCGTGTTATTAGGGCTAGAGAGGGAAAGTCTTGGTACATGACAATGACAAATTGTGTGAGTTCTGGCATAGTAAGATGGGACACTTGCACTAAATAACATTGTCAATCCTATCTTGGGAGATTCTCATTGATCTCCTATATTTCATTATTGACTACTAGGGAATGTGCAAAGGGTATGTACTTGGAAAGAATGTTTCCAAGCAGTGAGAGAAAATATAAGGGTATCTTAGATCTTATACATTTAGATGCATGTGGATGATTTCAATAAGATTAATATAGGGAGAATTATACAATATGAATTTTATTGATGACTAATCTAGGAAGATGCAACTCTACTTTATGAAGACCAAAGGTTAGGTCTTCCTCCATAAGTTAAAGTCATAGGTGGAGAACTAGAAAGAGAAGAGGATCAATGTCTTGAAATCAGGTAATAATGGTGAGTATACCTCCAATGACTTTAAGGATTTATGTAAGGAGGGAGGGATCAAGAGAAACTTGACAATCTCATAAAACCCTCAACATAATGGGGTTATGAAGAGAAATAATTAATCTATCATTGCTTCATCCAAAGATATGATACATGAACAAGTTCTGCATATTTTTAAAAGGGTAGACAAACATAACATGTTAGTATGTGCAAAATAGGAGTCTTCATAGGATATTTTGGGACGAGACTCTAAAGGAAGTTTTCACTGGGATGAAGCCAGAGATAGGAAATTTGAGGATCTTTGGTTGTTTGGTATACATCCATGTGCTTGCGGAGAAGAGGATGGAATTGGAGTCTTCAAGATAAAATGACATATGTTTGCAATACAAAAATACTTCAAAGGATTATAGGATCTTCATGCCAACATAAAAGAAGACATTTGTGATCATATATGTGAATTTCAAGGAGAACATGGCATCTACGAAGTCACATGACCTACTATATTATGAATAATGATGATGCCTGGTATTGCACCAAGAATTTTGCAACTCCAAAGGCTTCTCAACTCAAATTATCCACTTGGAGTTCATAAAAAGTTAGAGGTGATAGTGATATGCACAGTAGATTAGGTTCCAATCATGTCACTCTTATTCATAAAATCAAATCAGGTTATTTAGAGACCTTTGCTCCAACTAATTGTAGTGAAGACCTCTTATGAAATCATAAATTAACATGATTTTTATACCAAAGTGATAATGGAAATCATCAAATATAAATGCTAATTAAAGTTGCATATGGAAAATAGCTAATCTATTTGCAGAAATAATGCATGTTATTCTACTTGCATAATTGATTCAGATCAATAACCTACCATTCATGCATCATTTATCTACTCACACTTGCTTGAATTGAGAAATCACATCTTTAACATGCCTATGAGGGAAAAAAATGCTAAATCTAACTCTATTTTTATATCTAATGGTTGCAGTGATGAAAGGATGAGGTTGGAGTGGTCCTATGGTCTTCTGTAATCAACAAATCACGGTGTGGGGGATATTATTCAACTTAAATAGGCCAAATTCCACGTTTGGAGCAAAAATGGTTGAAGAAATCAAAGCTAGAGGGATGTTATAGGAGGTTCTGTATTGCTACAAGAGGCCCCATTTTGCTAAAGGTGGGGGTCTGAGAGCGTTTTGAGGATGAAAATGGTATCTTAGGTATGAAGGAAGGTTGATGGACGTAGGATGAAATAAATGAAGGTTGTGGGAGACCCTTGGCCAAGCCTAGCACCCCTTGGAGGTATATCTTGCACCAAAGTTAATGCCCATGGTGCCTCTTATTTGCCTTGATAGAGTGATTGTGGAGACAGAGGTTGGGAGTAGCGTGAGGTGCCTAGGAGGAGGATGGAGAAGTCTAGGTGAATATGGGAAGGTATTCCCACCTCTGTAGATCATCACATTCCTTATAGCTAGCCAAATGCATGCATAAAATGATCAATGACACAATGACATAAATTAACATGGAAAAGATGAGTTGAATTTGACTAAAATCTATTTTATCCCACAACACTACTCTAATAACTAAACAAATGACACTACTAATTTGTAGAGTATAAGCATGAAAAAGTATCACAACTAACGTTTATCTATTTCCAAGAAATTATAAACAAATATTTTTGGATTGTTATTGAAGATCTTTCCAATCACTCTTCCCACAAGAGAGGTGATAGGAAGGCTTGCAATTACAAGTTCTTATGATATAATATCTTCTGAAACAAGAGAAGGATTTCAATGCTTTGAAACAAGAACAAGAAGGAAAATACAACAGACGGACTAAAGCCTTTGGGTCAGGTCCAAACCCAAGGGTTTCAGCCCTCCAAAACTAACTTAGACGTGGATCAATGGTAAACTTCTCATTAACAGAAAATAATAGTCTCATATATCATATGAAAGTTAAGAATAACAATGTCAAGCACTAGGTTAAGTATCTACTCTTAGATAAAACAAATTTTTTTATCCTAATGACCCTTTCAGCAGGTTTACTTATACAAAAATGATTTAGGGGTAGCTTCCTTTAAAGGAGTAATGCTCCCCTCCACAATCTTGAGATTTGTGGATTTGGTTCCCTTTGTCCTTGTCATTCACTTGGAGTTCCTTAGCTTCTAGTGAATTCAAGTTGTTGGAGAGGATTCTGTGATCTCAAGCCGAGTTAGGGAGTTAATGAGGTGGACAACCTCCCTATATTCTCTCTAGGTGTCTCCATCAAGCCCTTGCATGGTAAATATCTCCAAAAATGCTTCTTTGACCTGCATATTAATCACATTAGGCCATACAATATGACAAACACCTTTTAGTCTTCCTACTAAGCATATTATGGCTAAAAATGAGAATTCATGTGAGAAAGTGAGAGTTTTAAGGGCTAGTGGATAACACAATGAACTCCAAAAGATGCCTATTGATGGGACCCATCATGACCCCACTTCTAAAAGTGTTTCCCACCTATTGTTGTTTTGTATTTTTGAGGTTGAGGGAGTAAACACATAGGACATCATCAAAACCACTTTGGAAGCTGGGATCTAGCCTTGCCAGCTTCAGAGAGGGATCTCTCTGTAAAATTTAGCTATGTTCGATATGGAGTCTAAATATGGAGTCTAAATATTAACTGGATCTGCATCAAACTTTGAAGGAGTTTCATAGGGTAATCTAGGTTGCACTAGTTGGATCTTTTAGAATTTTAAATGGATTATGAAATAGAAGAAATGTAAGATTTAGTAGAAAGTAAGAAGCAATGAAGAATTCCTTAATTTGACTTCAGTAGAAAATATATAAATTACTAACAACCAGATAGGGTGTTCTGTATAACATATCCTATTCGTCACAGTTTTTGTTATGTAATTAATCCTTTCTGAAATGACAGAGAAAAGAGACAATGATTAAACGCACGAACAAAAAAAAAACATCACCAATTCGTACACCACATGAATCTTGTGAAGAATGTCCTTGTATTGTTGATGCTTCCAGCAACTAGAAAATAAAAAATTCACAGAGGAAATTATATTCAACAATCAACCTTTCTTAATTCAAATGATGAAGTATCTATAAAAATACTAAACTAAAATACCTTGAAAAAATATCAAGATTTGTTACAAATATCTCAAACAGTATTACACAAATAAAAACGAATATAGGACATTCAAAATTAATGAATCTACTTGGCACTATCATTGTGGATTTCTTGTGACAAAGAAGAGAAATTCGAATTTGATAGCAATTCTTATTTGATGAGGTGGCATCCAAGTCACTAACTATCTTTGAGCTTTTTCCTCTCAAAATTCTGAAAAATAAGGTCCTGTAATACCTTTATACATCCCAAACCATAATAGTTGTTAGAAAACTGAGAGAGGTTTTTTGTAAATGATGATGTTGTTAACAAAAAACTCTTTCAGTTTTTAAAATTCATTTCCACCTGCTCGAAAACTGCATTTGAAAACACTGACTGAAAATAGGAAAATTCGAGAAAATATACTTGCAAAGATTCATCCTAATCGCCCAAACCATAACTTCTATTACAAAACTGAGAGAGGTGTTTGTGCATGAGGATGTTAGAAACAGAATTGCCTTTCCAATTTTGAAAATTCATTCTCAGTTGTTTGTAAACCATGTTTGAAATTATTGTGTTGTATAGGGAAAAAAGCATAATTTAACTGACCATGAAACAGACATATGACATGCAGGTGGGGAATGATGTGAAGGCACGTGGTTGGTGGAAAGGAAGTGGGGTCTACAAGGGTGATGTGGATAAATGACGTGGAGGTAGGGAATTGGAAGTTGAGTGGAAGTGGGGGGTGACGTTAGCAGGAAGGCGGGTTGCGACGGGATAGAGGAAACCACTTTCGGAGGGGCTGAAGGTTGGTTGTGGTTTTTTTTTGGGGGGGGTTCTGAAATCATGAGGGAAAGACTGACATCGGTGGGGAAACTTATTTTCAGACCCCCCCTCACCGTTAAAGAGAATCATAGCAGGGGAGGGGGGTCCAAAAAGGCTTAAGAGCCACTATATCAAAACAAGATCTTGATATGGCACAAGGAGGAGTGCGGAGTTTAACGCTAGAGGTCCCACATCATATTTCACATACCCTTTTACAATAAAATCAAAGCTCTAGTACCAAGGCTTTATTACCATTTATTTAATCACATTTAAATGATGTGATTAATTTAGTCTAAACATACTTAATTATCCTCTAATGCTACATTTTGACTTGCAAGCATATTTTTTTTTATTTTTCTTAATGTTTTGACTTTTTTTTTGAAATAATTTACAACATGGAATATTATTTACAACATTTCAAACATAATAATGATCAGTTATAATCAAACGATCCTAAAAAAATTATAGTACCCTAAAATAGGCTCCAGCTGGGGATGGCGCTCTCCTTGTGAGGTGTCAAGAACACCATAGAATAGTAGCCTAATCCATTGGGCCAATCCTAAATCTGCAACCTGCTCTGTCATAAAAATCTCTGCGATTGATACTCTTAAAACTGGAATCAAAACCATTGTGCACACTGAAAACTGTACTGCTATCTGAAACTGAAACTGGAAAGAATGCTTGAAAAAATGCTCAAGGGATTGAGCTTATTTTCACATTGCCACCTACTCTATACTATTGAAAATCATGTTGAATCAAATAATGCAAAAATTCCAATGAAGACAATCAAGCGAATGGATACTTGACTAGATTTTTCTCATAATTGTCATGAGAAGACAGAAAATATATGATACTAGCAACCCAAACTGCCACTCAAGCTGTTCTTCTTCAGCAAAATCTTCATTATCTGAAACTGGAGGTGAATTTTCAATTAAGGTAGCCACATCTTGAATAACAAAGAGGTCTACACCCATAGGGTCTAAAACAATCTGCTCTTCAAAAATTTCTGCATTAAGCTTAAAGGAAAAAACTTGCTGCATCTTATTGCTGAAAATAATGGATGGGTCATGGCTTTCTTGAGTTTTTATGCTAGAAAACTCATAATTTTGATTTTCATAAATTTTTTCATGGATTAAAAACTCAGGAGAACAAGGGAATGCAAGGAAACTAGAATGATCATTTGTATTGGTGAAAATCTAAGAAGTTTGCTCCAAACTATCAACGATAAGCTTTGTTTCTTCACTACAGCTGAGCTTCTTGTTCTTCTGAGATGTATATATGTTGTGAAACATCATCAACAAGTTCATGTGAAATTAAATCATTGAAATGCAGATTTGCTTCATTTTCAATCATGGGAGAAATAACCATTTGCTGAAAATTTTCTTGAGTGTCATAGTAGCCAATTTCTTCAACTTCTTCATGGTTAAAAGGCCTCTCATGAATAGCCTCTATAATCTCATCATCCATAAACTGATCATCTTCATAGTAACCTACCACGTATTTTATAAAAATTTCAAAATGATCACAACAGTTTTGAACCAACAATAAAGATGGATAATCTTCTTTGTATTTCTCAAAAAATATAGTATGAAAATTATTTAAAGAACATATACTAGAAACTAGCAAATTTTCATACCAAGACCTGGCCTTTCCTTCCAAAGTAAGCATGAGCATCTTCATAAGACAATCTTCATGCCATTCAACCTGCAGCCTCCATAAATGCATATGGAATTTGATAAGATGTAAAGCAGCATTATTACACCTCTCATCTTTGAACTCTGGAAAATATGATTTCCAATCTATGCAAGGCATGCGATGCAGAAAGCTAGGGATACTAGATCTATCCATAGGAGCATACATGCATTCTATTCTTGAACTCATCTTGAAAACAATCAACAATAATTGATGAAATTACAAACCTTCACATAGTGGAGTCAACATGAGTGTTCTACATTCTGGATTTTTTGACAATGGAGTTGCCATGAAAGCTTTGAGCTCTGGATACTTTGAACTTGGAGTCGCCAGGTGAATGATACAACCTTCTTGTGTCTGATCACTGTCCACCATTAGTAATTAGATCTGGAACTTGGTACACTTTTCTAGGCTCTCCCAAGTATGGTCACCACTATGTTGTCATTCTGTATTTTTTAGGTTTAGGGAGTAAACACATAGGACAACACCAAAACCACTTTGGAAGCGAGGATCTATCCCTGCTAGCTTCAGAGAGGGATCTCTCTGTAAAATTTAGCTATGTTTGATGTGAACTTTAGGCTAGTTATTACTGTATTGATTTTTTTTAATTGATTGCTTGGTTGATTAAATTGCTATAATTCCATTGGGCTATGGAGTCTAAATATTAACTGTATCTGCATCAAACTTTGAAGGAGTTTCACAGGGAAAGCTAGGTTGCACTAGTTCGATCTTTCATAATTTTAAATGGATTATGAAATAGAAGAAATGTAAGATTCAGTAAAAACTAAGGTGAAATGAAGAATTCCTTAATTTGACTTCAGCAAAAAACATATAAATTACTAACAGCTAGAATAGGGTGTTCTGTATAACATATCCTATTCTTCATAGTTTTTGTTATGCAATTAAGCCTTTCCAAAATGACAGAGAAAAGAGACAATGATTAAACACACGAATAGAAGAAAAACATCACCAATTCGTACACCACATGAATCCTGTGAAGAATGTCCTTATATTATTGATGCTTCCAGCAAGTAGAAAATTAAAAATTCATAGAGGAAATTATATTCAACAACCAACCTCTCTTACTTCAAATGATGAAGTATTTATAAAAATTCTAAACTAAAATATCTTGAAAAAATATCAAGATTTGTTACAAATATCTCAAAATGTATTACATAAATAGAACTGAAATATAGGACATTCAAAACTAAAGAATCTACTTGGAACTATCTTTGTTGGTTGCTGGTGACAAAGAAGAGCAATTCAAATTTGATAGCAATAGTTGTTAGAAAATTGAGAGAGTTTTTTGTAAATGATGATGGTTTCAACAAAAAAATTCTTTCAGTTTTTAAAATTCATTTCCACCTACTCAGAAACTGCATTTGAAAACACTGACTCAAAACAAGAAAATTTCAGAAAATATACCTACAAAGATTCATCTGAATTGCCAAAACCATAACATATGTTACAAACCTGAGAGAGGTTTTTGTGCATGCGGATGTTAGAAACAAAACCCTCTTTCCAATTTTAAAAATTCATTCTCAGTTGTCTGTAAAACAAGTTTTAAATTATTGTATTGTATAGGGAAAAAAACATAATTTAACTGACCATGAAACATACATATGATGTGGAGGCGGGGGCTGACATGGAGGTGGGGGATGATGTGGAGGAACATGGTTGGTGGAAAGGAAGTGGTTTTCGCAAGGGTGATGTGGACAAATGACGTGGAGGTAGGGAAGTGCTAGTTGAGTGGAAGTGGGAGGTGACGTTAGCGGGAAGACAGGTTGCAGTGGGACAGAGGAAACCTCTTTGAGAGGGGGGTCAAGGTTGTTTGTGGTATTAGAGGGGGGGTCTGAAATGATGAGGGGAAGACATGCAACAGTAGGGAAATCAATTTTTTGACCTCCCCTTTGCCGTTAAAGAGAATCATAGCGAGGGGGGCCCGAAAAGGCTTAAGAGCCACTATATCAAAACAAGATCGTGATCGGGTGTGGGGAGGAGTGCGGAATTTAATACCGAGGTTCCCACATCATATTTCACATACCTTTTTACAATAAAATCAAAGCTCTAGTACCAAGGCCTTATTACAATTTATTTAATCACATTTAAATGATGTGATTAATTTAATCTAAACATACTTAATTATCCTCTAATGCTGCATTTTGACTTGCAAGCATATATTTTTTTTTCTTAAGGTTTTGACTTTTTTTTGGAAGTAATTTACAACATGGAATATTATTTACAATATTTCAAGCATAATAATGATCAACTATAATCAAATGATCCTATAAAAATGATAGGACCCTAACATAGGCTCCAACGGGGATGGTACTCTCCTTGTGAGGTGTCAATAACATCATAAACTAGTAGCTTGATCCATTGGGCCAATCCCAAATCTGTAACCTACTCTGTCATAAAAATATCTGCGACTGATACTCTTAAAACTGGAATCAAAACCATTCTGCACACTGAAAACTGTACTACTATCTGAAACTGAAATTGGAAGAATGCTTGAAAAAATGCTCAAGGGACTAAGCTTATTTGCACACTACCACCTACTCTATACTGCTGAAATCAGTTGAATCAAATAATACAAAAATTCCAATGAAGCCAGTCAAGCAAATAGATACTTAACTGAATTTTGTTCATGCTTCTCATGAGAACGCAGAAAAGATATGATACTGGCAACCCAAACATCCAATGAAGTTGTTATTCTTTAGAAAAATCTTCATTATCTAAAATTGGAGGTGGATTTTCAATTAAGGTAGCCACATCTTGAATAAAAAAGAGGTCTACACCCATGGGGTCTAAAACAATCTTCTCTTCAAAAATTTCTACATTAAGTTTAAAGGAACAAACTAGTTGCATCTTATTGCTGAAAGTAATGGATGGGTCATGGATTTCTTGAGTTTTTATGCTAGCAAACTCAAATTATGATTTTCATAAATGTTTTCGTGGATTAAAAACTCAGGAGAACAAGGAAATGCAAGGCAAGTAGAATGATCATTTGTATTTGTGAAAATCTGAGAAGATTTCTCCAAACTATCATCGATAAGATATGTTTCTTCATTACAACTAAGCTTCTTGTTCTCTTGTTCTTCTGAGATGTATAGAGGTTGTGAAACATCATCAACAAGTCCATGTGAAATTAAATCATTGAAATGCAGATTTGCTTCATTTTCAATCATGGGAGAAATAACTACTTGTTGAAAATTTTCTTGAGTGTCATAGCAAACTCCTTCTTCAACTTGTTCATGGTTAAAAGGTCTCTAATGAATAGCCTCTATAATCTCATCATCCATAAACTAATCGTCTTCATAGTAACCTACTAGCTATTGTATAAAACTTTCAAAATGATCACAAAAGTTTTGAACCAGCAACAAAGATGGATAATCTTCTTCGTATTTCTCAAAAAATACAGTATGAAAATGCTTTAAAGAACATATACTAGCAGCTGCCAAATTTTCATACCAAGACCTGGCCTTTCCTTCCAAAGTAAGCATGAGAATCTTCATAAGACAATCTTCATGCCATTGAACCTGTAGCCTCAAAAAATGCATATGGAATTTGATAAGATGTAAAGCAACATTATTACCTCTCTCATCTTTGAAATCTGAATAATATGATTTCCAATCTATGCAAGGCATGCGATGCAGAGAGCCAGGGATACTAGATTTGTCCATGGGAGCATAGATGCGTTCTATTCTTGAACCCATCTTGAAAGCAATCAACAATAATTGATGAAATTACAGACCTTCACATAGTGGAGTCAGGATGAGTGTTCTCCAATCTGGATTTTTTAACAACGGAGTCGCTATGATAGCTTTGAGCTCTGGATACTTTGAACGTGGAGTCTCCAGGTGAATGATGCAACCTTCTTATGTCTGATCATTTTCCACCATCAGTAATCAGATCTGGAACTTGATACACTTTTTTGGGCTCTCCCTAGTATGGTTGCCACTATGTTGTCATTCTCTTATTTTGAGATTGAGGGAGTAAACACATAGGACAACATCAAAACCATTTTGGAAGATGGGATCTAGCCCTGCCAGCTTCAGAGAGGGATCTCTCTGTTAGGTTCCTATACCAATAGGTTTCATTTTTCATGATTGACAGTGGAAGTGCAAAATATTTTCATCCTTTCATGCTGCAAAGGTTCCATATTCTGTGAACAGAAAAAGAAAGTTAAAAAATGTAAAGAGGGTATGCCCTAAAAGAAAAATCAAAGGGCAAAAAGAGTAAATTGGTCAGAAAAAATGATAGAAATGAACCCAAAAGAAAGACCAGGAAAGTGGCCAGTCAAAATGCCACTGCTATCTCATTTTTGCAAGTTCAAAATGTGCTAACATTGTTATTCATCACACTTGACGGATGGCCCAACAGTTCAAACTGGACCATTCCATGTTTAAATTGTTTTTTGTAGAATAGAGAGTGAATATCTATCCAAACAATTTAAGCTTGGAAGATGAGTAGCTAGGTAGAGAAAATAAGGAGCCCAACTGCTTAATCTGGGCCCTTGGAAGAGATAAGGGTACATTTAGATAGGAGGGCAGTCAAAAGAAAAGAGGACAATCAGGGTTTGCCAGTTTAAGTGCACCCAATCAAAAGGAAGAAAATATGTTAGGTTTATTAGGCTGGGTAGGTAGTTTGAGGTTGCAGAAGCAGGTGGGTGCTCATTTTTTGTCCTGTCAAGAAAGACTCATATCATCAGTGACATAAGCACTAAGGCAGTTGTTGGACTACAGAAACAATGGAAGCATGACTAACCTCCCCTCTCCTCCCTCACAACAAACACTCACTAACATCCCTTAAAGAGATTGAGATCTGCTCAAAAGCTCTTAACTTCACTCCATTTCCATGAAAAACTTAAGTAAAACTTCTGGTTTGCTTAAAGGCTCAAAGCCACATTTCTTGTGTAAAATCATCATTTCAATTTCCTCTCATGCCTAAGTTCATTCCACAAGCTTGGCATTTGTTCATACAGTTTCATCCCACAAAATCATATTAACATTTGACCTTATTATATAGCTCCCAAAATCTTTTCCCTATCCCTATCATGTAAAAAACTATATAAAAACCCCAAAAAACGTAAATATCCCCACCCCTTGGCACTATAGCTAAATAACCTAAGTTGGGGAAATATTTGGTCCATTTGGGACTAATGTTAGCCTTTCCGCGTCCTAGCCCTTGGAATTAACTTAGCATCTGGTTAAGTTAATAACCATTCCCCCCCCTTCATTCATAAATCATATGTTATTTACCTTCCGCGCTCATTTTTCGGGTTTTTGTTTAATATTTGATTAAACAAATAAACCATATCCCCGGCGCCTAACCACATTAACTCATATAAACCAAATTTTAAACCTTGGCGCGCATGTTATAACATTAAATAAAAGGCGGGTCCCGCTCCAGAGTTGCACGCCGCTCGTCATCGCCTAAACGCCATCCGATCCCGCGCTTCAAATCCAACGGTGGGCGGTCATTTCGGGACCCCCGATCTGCCGGAGATTAGCATTCGGGGGATGGGCGGTTTTGCTGCCATACCCCTGCCACGCGTCATTCTCCCGGTGTGATCGGAGGCCCCCTCCCCAATACCGCCCCGAACCAAAGGTGGTGTGGGAGAAAACCACAAACCACCGTCCTACCCCCTGATGTCAGCTCTCCATCACCTCTGACGTCACTTCCTCGTTGGCCCGCCGCTGCCCTGTGCCGTTGCCACATGACCTGCTCACGTCACCACCCCGCCAACGTGTCCTCTCCCCGTCACCGTCTGAGTCATCAACCGCATCATCTTCCGTACCTGTTACGCGCCAAATGACGTCATGCTGACGTCATCCCCAAAAAGTGCCAAAAGTCCCGAATTTTATAAAAAATCCGTGAAAACAACCATTTCGTTTCATTTTCATTGGTTAATGTGGGAGCGACATGCATGCTGTTTTATGACGATTTACTGCCAGTGCTCAAATTTGATCATCCAAGCCAGTGCCGCCTGCAAATCCGACCCCTCAGTCCGCCATTGAACCTGCTGAACTACCCTGTGCGCCATAAAACCAGGTATTTACCCGCATTTCACCTATAAACCCTATTTTTCTCAGTTTTTCTCCATTACAGTCGCGTAAACATCTGCCATTTCTAACCAAAAAGCACTCCTGCACCTGAATTCCGCCTATAGACTCATTAGTCGATCCCCTGTTCCAAGGAAATCCAGAAAACTTTCCCTTCTCTGCAAAATTCCCTACTAAAACGTGTTTTTAAGTTTGTTTCGCCAGCAGAGTCTGCAAACTGCCCGTACAGTTACTCTCTTTGTCTAAATCCTCTCTGAAATTTCACTCATTTGGCTACAAAACACTCTATTTCCTCTGCTGTATACTCACAGCTTGTAAACCCAAGGCATTCATTCAAAGACCTGTCTAAATTCTGCAAAATTTACTATTGTACCATAAATTATACACAGTGAAGGCCAGTGCTATAGTTAAACTTATTCTACAGCTTCTCGATAAAGTTTCCAAGGCAATTCTCACTGTTAGTTGTTGCACAAGTCCTAAATTCAAGTACAAAAACATACAAATTTGAAGATGACCACTCGAGCAGCATTGAACATTGCTCCTTTAAATGCACCTCACAAGGAACTTGAAGCATTGCCTTTAGCTGATAGAGACCACCTTATTCAAGATTTGGTTGGGGACAGAAACCACTTGCAGACATTCTGTCAACTAAGAAACAATCACTTGAACAACTGCGATATGTATGGGATATGGGAGTCTAATTTTCCCATTTACTTCCTCCCTTCTGTCAACATTTTCCCTGAGATAATTCATCTCTGTGCTGAAAACTATGAGCCAAATCAAAGAGTAGTTAAGTCTCCATCTGGGAGAATTCTTTTCCAAATAACCCCTGATTCAATCAACCAAATGCTCAACTTCAAGCAAACTTAGCTTCTAATGCCTCTTTCAATGAAGTATCTGCTCGATGAAGGTCCCAAACTTTCCACCTCAAAGATAGCCAGAATTGCCGAAGTGTTCATGAGAGCAGATTGCTAGCCTACAGGGCCACCTCCTTTTCTGTATGTGTGCTTCAATGAAGTGGGCAAGTTGCTAGTTGATATGATCTCCTATGTACTAGGTTTCAAAACAAGTGAGCACATTGATGAAACCATTCTGGTCTTATTGTCTGCATATAGTCAAGGACAGCCGCCTGCTGTCAAGTATAATTATGCCAAATTCATCTCCAACAAAATACATGACCAGCTAGTGAAACTGGATAAGGAGGGAGTCTTTAAATATTCATCCTATATATATCATTTGTTCATGTATTATCAGCCAGACTGCTTCCAATGCCCCATCAAAAAGTTGGATTCAAAAGGTGAAAGAAGGTCTATTATTTTTTGGTCATCAGTCTTTCATGAAGTCCACAGCTCCCCCTACTCTTACTGTGAGTTCGTCGACCAATTTGTCTATCCAGTCTCTTTTCTCCTAATGATAACTCGTCCTCCTAGACTATCCTATGACATGTAGAAAATATTGCAGCTTTCAAAGAACTACAAAATAGGTGACTGGTACTTTTACCAGAATCACACTGTCATTAGGATCTATGGCTATGAGCTCTGTCCCTATAGGCTCCCAAGATATGTACCAATGGGATTGTTTGCCTTGGAGTATTATAGGCAACTCATCAATTCATATTTAACTCATTTTCACAGTGCCAAGAAAAAGGCTCGCCTGAAATTCAAAGACCAACTAGGCCCATTTCTCATGAACAAGAAAGAAGGTTGGCAAGATGCTGATCAAATATTGGGGCAGAAGCTCAAGTTGAAAAGGAGTTTCTGGAGGGTTCCTTATGACCCAGATGGCTTTATCAGTGCCAGAAAAGTAAAATATAGGCTGATAGCCTATGAGCATTGTAAAATCCCACAAATTGAACAATATGCCAACCAAGATGAGTGGGTGGCAGGGACACTAGTTGAGGAATTTACCCAAGAAGAAATTATGGAGCAAAATGTCAAAGATTTAGAAAAAACTCTTGACTTGGATTCTTTTGACCAGGTAACATTCAAACTGCCACAACAAGTCAGAGAAGGCCCATCTACTGCTGCAGCTTCACAAGCTGCCCAACAACGGTCTACACCAGCAACAGGTACAACAAAAGGCAAGGAGCCAATGGATGCAGAACAAGAAAAAATAACAGAACAGCCTGCTACCTCAAAAGAGCAGGGTCAAGGACAAGCCCCTCCACAGCAGACTGAGGCACTACAAGTGCCAGCATTGCAAACTCCTGCTAATGAAGAAAGAGGTAAGAAGCGGGACCGAGAAGAAACTACACCAGCTAGTGGCTCAACACAACAACCAGAAGCCAAAAGACAAAGAGTTGATCCTCAAGTTGAGGAAGAAATTATTGAAGAAGTGATAGAAAGCCCGAGAAGAGAAACAAGCCAGCAAATAGCTACCAGCTCATTTCAGCAAGAGCAAGAGAGGCAACATGGTATGGAGGTCTCTTCCTCAAGGCAACAAACCAAACAACCGCCTAGCATCAAATCAACTTTTATGGAAATCAAAGCTCAGAATGAACTGTTAAGAGTATAGTTATATGATCAGTTTCTCAAGGCAACACCCTCCAAACAGCAAAGATTAATGGCAGCTTATGACTTCAAGGAGGAGAAAATGATACTAAGTCATTTCAAGCCAAAGATCCCACAGCCCCAGACATCTGCGGACTATATCAAGACAAGCTTGGAGGTCCTCTCCAAGGACATACATCCGATGGATCAGATAGAGCTGCACAAGAAAACAGGTGAGATGGTCTATGCCACTCTGGCAGACAAGGCCACACTGGCTCATCAACTAAAGGAATCATTGAAAAACACTAACACTCAATTGGATTTGGAAAGAATGTCTTCCTCTGCTAAAGATAACAGAATAAAAACATTGGAGGAAATTATTGTAGATCTGGGGCATGTTCCTAAGAAGGATGCCAAAGCCATTCAAGCCCTCATAAGGAAGAAAGAGGATGATATTGCTGCACTCAAAAAACAATTGAGGCTGTCCTCAACTATGCACCCACAAATAGCAAAACTTGTGCAAGAGAAAGAAGCTGAGGATACAATGGATCTGCTGATGCAAATGAACCAGAGAATAATTCAGATGGAGGGAGAGTTGGAGAAGGCATTGCAAGGTAAGCAGGGAGAGTCGACCTCCCAGCCACCTCAAACAGCTCCAACTGTAGTCACTGTTCCTCCTACACAAGCAGCAGCAGTCCCTCCTATTATCCCAACATCCACAACAACTGCAACAACCACAGATGCTACAGCAACAACAACAACAACACCTGAATCTAGCATGAGCATGGATGAAATGATGAAAGCTGTCAAAGAGCTAGAAGGTCAGGTGATAGAGGTGAAAGAGGCCAAAGAAAAGTTGGCCAAACTGGAAGTAAGCTATGACAAGTCCAAGATGACAGTAGCTGAAAAAACAAGGGAAATTAAGGCCTTGAATGACAAAATAAAAGCCTTAGAGAAGGAGCTTACTTTGGACAAGACTCTAGCTGAAATAAAGAAGATTTTGTGGGCCAAAATTGGCCAATCAATCACTGAACAATGGAAATCGATCCAAACCATACATGAACAGCTAGAATTGATAGGCCTAGCTCAATTCGAGACTCAAAGGGCTAGAGTAGCATTGGGAAATATGCCTGAGCAGGCCAGTAAAATGATTCATTTCCTGAACACTCATACTAAAGAGGAATTGGTAGCATTAGACATCAGTAATAGGATAGATACTGTTTTGACAGCAAAAAAGGTGCTGACCCTAAGAAATTTTGTGCAAAGTCTAGAAAGAAAGTGTCAGGAAATGCAGGCAAAAGTAGATGATTTCGAGCTAAAGCTTGCAGCATTGCAGAGCAGAGGATTACCCAGCCTATTAACCAGCGCTGGAAGACTGCTGACCCGTGAACAGTATGCCACCAGGGTAAATAATTATGTTTCAAATCAAATTACAACATCTTCAAGTACCTCAGAAGAAATAGGACCTCCATCTAGTCAAAGCCTTTATGACAAGCTGGAAAACTTATTTTACATTGAGCATGAGATCAATCACTTATTTGAGGTCCCGCCCAATTTTTATAGATATACCGAGGCATATGAGACATTAATAAAGATACAAAGGCATCAATTGCCTACAGAAGATTGGTGGCAAGCAATGCTGGAGGTTTTGCCAAGGTAATTTCAGTCTTTTTCCCTCTTTTGATCAGCTTCAGATTTTGGTCAACTACAGGTTAGCGAAATTGGGTACACAGACCACCAGTTAAAGCATGAAGACAACAAGCAAAAGAAGTCAAAATATAACTACATCAATTTTATAAAAAGGCCAAGTATACATGCCAACAGCAGGACAACAAAGTGGTGACACAACAAAGACAGCAGGACAACAAAACCCAACAACCGCATATTAAAGACGCAGCCACAACCGACCTTGTTGGTCCAAAAAAGTCAAAATTCTCTGACAAAAAAGACAGCTAATGCACCAACAATTACTGCAGCATTCATTTCTTTCATTTACTTCTTTTTAAGAGTTGGTGAGGGAACTTATTGAATGAAGACTTATCTGCAAGATATTTTGTAACTCATTTTTGTATAAATACCTCCCCATAGAATGTATTTGGGGTTGGTGATTTTCTCTCTAAGCTACGCTGTAATTTCTGAGACTTCTTAATACAAATGGTTGTTGAAGTTCATGGTTTCTGCGTTGTCTAAATGTGCAAATGATGTTCTGATGCCTGCTACTAAATTCCTGAGTCTTTCGATGGAACAATAAGTTTTTCTAAACTTCTTTTTATGTTTTCTGTGTTTACAAATTTCACATATGTTTCATAATCTTGATAACAGAGAGAAAGCATAGCCTAGGATTTGTTTAATTACACCCTGTGCTCAATTTCTGATATCACTTATGTTTTCTTCAGAACTAGTCATCAATATGAATTCTTAACTGCTCATGTTTGCACTGGTTTCTTCATTTTGAATACTGTTTAGGAATTCTTAATTGTTCCTGGACAATACTCATACATTTTCCCTATGCCAGCATAACGAAAGATTCTTGATTGCCTTTCATTCCCTGACTTCATTCCATCATTTCCAGATTTGAAAATTGTTCCAACACTGCCTACCTTGCTCTATAGCACTACCATACACCCAAGAGACACTTTCAACTGTACACCATCATAGACTCCATAACCCAATGGAACAGACTGTCTTGGACTTTCATCCCAGCTCTGCCTGAAATCACCTTCCAACAAACTTAAAATGAAAACTTGTGCATAATAACTAGCCTAAAACACACCAACACAAAGCTAAATTACAAAGAGAGAGCCCTCTCTGGTTGCAGGTAGGCTAGGACCTGCAGCTAAAAGATTGGTTAGTGGTTACCTCGGCCGTATTCCTTTCAGGAGGCAGGGAACAACTTGAGTGATAACACTCTCTATAAAATTTAACTATGTTTGATGTGAATTTTAGGCTAGTTTTTATTGTATTGATTTTTTTTATTGGATTGCTTGATTGATTAAATTGTTATAATTCCATTGGGCTATGGAGTCTAAACATTAACTGGATTTGCATCAAACTTTGAAGGAGTTTCATAGGGCAAGCTATGTTGCACTAGTTATATGCCCTCCACACCATAGCTTTCTTCTCTATCGTAAACAACTTACTGAAAGACCAAGAAAGGTATGAGACCAAAAGGCATAGAATCGGTGCATTAGATGGGGGAGGGAGATTGTGAATGAAAAACAAGACTATCAAGGCCAAAACGTCCAAATAATAAAAAGAACCCAAAGGGAGGAGATAGCATCATGGAGGCGAAGCAAAAGTAGCAAGTCCCAAAGGAAGAATAGAAGAAAGAGGAGCACAACAAAGGAAAAAGAAAAGAACACAAATATTTCAATAGGAATCCAAGAAGATCATCTGCAGGATATCAACCTAGATGGAGTATAATGTTGCAATGAGAATAAAAAATTGCACCACCTTCCCCACCTTGGTGCTATGACATAACCACTCCCCCATGTTGCAATCTTCCACTTGTAAAATGAATCGTCATCCTAGATCACAGTGATGATAATGTATGTGAGAAATGGTTAGGATTGGACACTTTTGTGGCTACCAACCTCCATATTCATGGATAATTGACATGCTAAAACTCCACTTAAGATTTTACATTAACTTGATATCTAAATCGATGTTAAATAGCATCATGAATTTATTAAACCACTTGATCATCTGTGTGAAGGCTTTCAAAATGTGATGACGGCCAAGGTGTGGAATCTGACCCAATCCTACGTATGTGGCGGGATGACGACCATGTGCCCCCCAACATGTATCGACTTAGAAATTGCATCCATGTAAGATATATCTTCCATGGACAATTCAAAGCAGTCTTGTTTGAGAGGGTAATTAAGGAGGGAGTGTCGTGAGTGGTTAAGGAGAAATACCTGAGCTTTAAAACCTTCATCAGAAATAAGGTCTGTAATTGTGTTTCTAGACCATCGAACATGTGATGAGATAACCACAGTAATCAAATGGAGGAGAATGGCTACTCAATCCAGCCTACATTCCGAAAGCGAGCTACTAGAGACTTTACTCGGTTTGTGCCATGTATGATTTTAGTAATCATTTTAATTACCAACTAAGATTCCACTTCAATAAATGATTTTTGAAATTCTTGATAACCTATTTCTAAGGATTTTATTTCTACTACATTATTAATTTTGAGGCCCCATATGGCTAGATAATATGACCATTATCTTTTCTTTATTATCCTGAAAGAATCCCATAAAACCATGTTTTCCTAGGTTGCCTTTGGATGCCCCATCTAATTTCAATGTAAGGAAGTGATAAGGTGGTGTATGCCATATCATTGAACTCAAGGGAGATCTAGAGGAGAAGAGTGCAAATAAGATGAATATCCCAAACTCAAATGCAATTCTTTAAGGATTGTGATTTCATCATCGGTGACCTACAAACCTTAAGTTGGCTATTGTTGTGAGGAAATCAATTATGAAATGATTTCTATAATTATATCCCAAAGAAGATCTTGAGGGAGGGAACGATTTTGGAATACTCAAACACTTTTTTTCTTTCCAAAGAGCCAAAAGAAGGAATTCAAGGAGTATAGTCTAGATTCCATTAAGGTTGTGATTATAAAATATTTGGTTTCTCCAAAAATGTTATGTAACCAGTTGACAAAATAGAAGAAGAGATAGATCAATGACTTCAAAATTAGCCTCTTTGAGGGGGAAACCTCCTTTACATTACACAACTGAACAAATTTTTGATGATTCAAATGACAACACCTCCTTTCTATATATAGGAGTCTAAGGGGTCACAATATAATTAGATCTAACATAACAATAATAATGTAAGGGCACAACCATAACAATAGTGGGCTTCTATGGGGAACAATAATAACAATATGGGGACAACATGGGCACAACAATAACAATAAGGGGTTTCAATGACAATAATAATGGGGGAATACACTAGTATTATAGGGACCTAACATGCCCCTCTCCTTCAAAAACATGGTGTCCTCAATGCTTGAGTAGTTCTGAATGCTTCTGTATAAAATTCTCATCCTCCCATGTGGAATCTTCAACGGGTAAGTTATTCCACTTGATGAGATACTCTGAAATTGATCAATTTCATAGACATCGAGTTCTTGATTCTGTGACTGCTTGAGGCTCCAATATGATTTTTCCTTCCTTGTCAAGTTATGGCAATATTGTTTGAACTGGGAGCTTGCCACATATAACCTTCTTTAATCATGAAACATGGAAAACTAGGTGCACTTGGGAATATGCAAGAAGCTCCTATTTTTATGCCATAGTACCAATCTTTTACAACACCTTGTACGAACCATAATACATTAGTGATAATTTATTATCCTTCTTAGCTTGCTTGAGGGACATTTTTTTGTATGGTCTTAGTCATAGAAATACCCAGTCACCTACATCAAAAATTCTTTTGTTGCGATGTTGATCTTCCTATTGTTTCATTCTATTATGTGCCAAAGTGAGGTTATACTTTGAGAGTTTTAGAACTTGTTGTTGATGCTCGATGTGATCTTCCACTGATTGAACCTTAGAATTTTCTCTTAAAGATGATGTGATGGATGGTGGATGATATCCATAAAGTACTTGGGTAAACCTATGATAAAATCCATTAAAGCCTCCTCCCAACGTTGAACTAGAATGGATAAAGGTTGTAATAGACCCAGGGTCTTAATTGTCTCAACTTTATTTTTTTGGAAAACCAAAAATTTCACCACAAACAGTTGAATAAAATATTTAAGGCCATCCCAAAAAATTTCCTTCTTAACCCCAAGGTAATTTAAAAAAATATTGAGTGCCCTCCTAAGGGATAGGTGTGAAATTTTAGAAGAATCTTTTGCTTGAGTTGGGAAATTTTAAAGAGGTGTTATCACTCCTCTAGATCTCCAAGGTTGAGGAAGAGTCCAGCTGAGGTAACCACAGACCAATATTTTGACTTGGTAGCTAGCCCTACCAAGCTGGAGAAGGATCTCTCCAAAGAATCACAGCCAAGAGGGTTGGATGTATTAGGGTTTTAGGCTAGGTATAAAGTGCAGACGTTGTTTTGATTTGATTTTATGGGGTTATTGCTGGATGAGGATATTAGGTCAAAGAGGCTAGGTCAGGGCAAATAAGATTAGGGTTACAGTCCATTCAATGGGGAAAGTTAGGCAGGTAGGCTAGCACATTAGGGTTTCTTGGGATGAGATGATTCAAACAGGTGAGGAGCTAGGAAGAGCATGAAAGATGTATTCTTCCTAAACTAAAGGAAGATGAACAAACTACGAAAATTTCCCCAAAATGGAGCATATGAGATTATTCTTGTTTATCAACTTGAAAGAGATCATACAATATACATGAAATGGAATATGGAGTAATAATGCATTCACACAATGAAATTGAAGAAAAAACAATTCTAGACAACCATACCACAGGTATCCCAAGGAAATAGCTACAACTCATCTATTAAAACTGGCCAAATTCTGATACAATAGTATCTCTGATCAATCTAACAACATCCAACTGAATCCCAACCTTTGAAAAGGCTGAAAAATACAAGATATAGGCCTCAAAACAAGCTCCTCCTAACCTCAGGAGTCAAATCCATGAGAGGACGAGCAGTTCCACCAAAATCTGAACTGATATCTAGAGTGTAGGGTGGTCAAAGTGACTCGTCCCTAATTACATTGAAATTAATTCATTTGAATTGATGACAACTTTTACTTGATGAATCTACCCCTAGGTAACTTATCCACATCATTATTACATTTACCATCCTCAATTACATAGGTTAAAACATCATTTTCTGATATGAAATTCAAAATTACAGTGAAAATTCAAAAATATTAGCAAATGGTCAAGTGCACCCTCAAAGTGTCAAGTGCGCCCTCAAAGTGTTAAGTGTGCCCTCCCTATCGCAGGCTGATTTTGAATGAGTTGTACGTGTCCAAATTAGGCTCAAGAGGGCTTGTTGGAAATCCCTTCAATTCTACTTTGAATATGCCTCCAGTTTACAAAATGAAGCTGATTTGACCCCTCAAAACTTCATTCTCCCAAAAGTCCTCACTACACAGTGCCTAAGCCAAAATTGAGGTAGAAACATGATTTTTTGCTTTTTTGCCCTTTTTACCTGCTAGTTTTGCAAACTAAGGCTGACAAAGTGGTTTTATTAGATATATTGGTCATTTGGCATCCACTGGTGGTCTTCATTTGCTCAAAAGTGGCTCAAATAAGTGCGCAGCACCCATTTGACCATTTTGTTGATATAGCGTTGTCTAGAAACACACAGAAAAAGACAGAACTTGCAAAAAATGAGCCAAAATGCTTCAAAATTGGTGAAGTGGTTGATGATGGTGTGGCTAGGCTTGGAGTGAAGCCTCTACAAGTATATCAAGTTTCTTTTTCTTTTCTTGGTGAGTTAGGGCTTCAATCCTTGCATTTGTTGCCTTGAGCTTTGCCCTTGCATTTCTTTCTCTTTTGGCATAGTGTTTGGTTAAGAAACCCTAGGGATAAGGTAGGTGGGAATGGGAAATGGAAATAGGTCTAGGGAATAGGGATAGGGCTATAAAAATTTGAGGAGATGAGGGGAGGGATTATGGAGCTGTGAGGGGTGATAGGAGGTGAAAATGTCAAGGGAGTTGCAAATGATAATTAAATTACATGTTTATGGTAGAGGCCGCCTAGGAATTTTGGAAACCTAGGTCTTAGGGTTTTATGGGAAAAGGGTTTGGGGACTAGGAAATGATAGTGTAAGGGTAGGGATGGGTTTAATAGTGATGTAGGAAGGTGTTGTAGGGTCTATGGGCAGAAAATTTGGGATAGGGATGTATTTAATAGTGATGTAGGAAGGTGTTGTTTGATCACTATGAAATTCGTTGACATTATGCAATGGAAATGGTGTTTTGTGGAACCATGAAAACCCTAATGACTTAATGAAAACATTGACTGGATTGAACTTGATGAAAATGATTGTCATGATGAAGACAAGTCATGAATAATGGTATACTTCAACAAAAGGTGAAATGAGCCAACAAGGGGAAATTTATGAAAGGAGTAAAGGAAGCCCTAATTCAACCTTTAGTGACCAAAGTTTTGCATGATGACCTGGTGGAATGACAAAAATTTCAGAATGGGAGCATAATATGATATTAAATGAGGATTTTCGATCACTAATGGTTGTATGCAGATACTGACACTAACATCGGCCTGATTGGGGATGACAACTCCTTGGATGGGTCAAGAACACTATAGACCAAGTGCCTAACCATGTGGGCCAATACAGTCAAAAACTAACAACCAAACTAAACACTAAAAACTTCAATCCAAACTATTAGATCATTAGAGCCTTAGGGCCTTCTCCTCGAGCTTCAAACGTTGATGAATTCTGTCATCACTCGCTGAAAACTGAACTTGAAAGAAAGTTGTTGCTGAAACAAAATCTACACCCTATTCTCTTCTAACTGTTGAAAATGACCGCTAAATTAGGTAAAGGAAAAATTCCAATGAAGGTAATCAAGCAATTGGATACCTGATTGTCCTCTATTTATACTATCTACAAAAAACTTGAAGATTGGAAACTCAACATACAACTGAAGCTAAAAACTATGATTCAAAACAAGATAACCATCATGATTTGATGAATGTAGAAAACTAGTAAGAGGATCTTGAAAATCATGTGCAAAGGACAGATCTTAATGATCAGCACAAAGATTAGAACATCTGTCAAGTTGAATTGTTTCCTCTTCATGAGCCAGAGGCAACACATTGGCATGTTCCTCCACTTTTTCCCCTTCTTCCACCATTGTTGATTGGGTGAAATGATCCTTCCAGTGTAAGCAATCTAGTAGATGGTTACTTACTGAAATTTTGCTCTCACTTACCTCGAGCAAGCATAATGATGTATATGTAGGCAACTCATAATGAAAATTGAAACCAAGATTTATGTTGATAAACAAAACAACATTCATCTTCTCCAATGCTTACAAAAGATTGTCCAAGGGATCTTGAAAATTATGAAGCATTACCTCTTGTGAATAAATAAAAGGAGAAGAATAAGAATTATTTCCATATGGTTGTAACAAATTAGCAAAAGGATCCTCCATAATATTTTCAACAGCATAAGTGTCCATATCTATGGGATCTGGGGAAAACTCCTTTTCATCAACAGACCTTTCATTTTCTGAACCTTGAGGAAGATTTGTATCTGCAAGGGGCTCTAAAACAACTTCTTCTTTATCACTATTCTTCTCTTCATAATCACTTGGCAACTGGAAAGAATGTACAATAACATCATCATTCTTAATGGATGGAATGTGGATTTGCAAATTAATAATATGATTTATTTCTTATTCAGTCAAAGGAGGAAGTACTCTTTGTTTTCGTTGGACAAAACAACAATTGTCTTCTTTCCCTTCTAAAGTTTTACAAGGATGTTGAATATCTTCATTAATTTCAAGAAAAGGAGTATATAAATTTTCATCAGACTGCTAACTTATTGCATGTGATTCATTTTGTCTATCAAGATGCAAAATTCCTTCATCTTCAAGCAAAGAGGAAGCTACATTATGTTGACTATGATCTTGTGTATCAAAGTGACCGGGTTTTTCAAACTATTGTTGGAGGGAAAAATCAGAGAAAGCTTCAATGATTTCTTCATCATCATACATTCCAATACTAGATATCGATTCATTCAAACGTATATTTCAATAAGATATGCAATGAAACCTTCACTATAATCACAACAACTTTGTAAAGAAAGATAAGACTTCACATAATGGTTGGAGAACACATTATGTAAATACTTTAGAGAACATAAGCTTCCTTTTGGTAACCCTTCATATTATACCCTAGCTTTATCTTCAAGGGTATCCATTAAAAAATTCATGACACTGTCCTCAGGAAACTCAACTCTTAGTCTACGTACATGTACATGAAACCTTACTAAATGTAAAGTAGCATCATCTTCTTGTTCATTTTTAAATATAGGAAGATTTGTAAACCAGTCAACATGAGGCATAGGATTTGGAAATCCAAGGATATGAGATCGATCCATAGCAGCATACCAGGGATTTCTTCTTGCAGAAGAACTCATATTGACAATAATGAAGTCACCAAGAAGGTTTTCAAACTACTGGTTCTTGAAAAGTGGAGTCGCCATGAAGTGTTGATTTTCTGGCTCTTTCAGTCAATGAAGTTGTTAGGTGAATGGTACAGCCTTCCTATGTGTCCAACTTTTGTTCACAATCAAAATTAGATCTAAATCATTGTCATTCTTTCCTGAAGAAGATAGATCTTTCGCTCCTTGGCAACAACGCTAGTATGTTATCACTCCTCTGGATCTCCAAGGCTGAGGAAGAGTCCAGCTGAGGTAACCACATACCAACCTTTTGAATTGGTAGCTAGCCCTACCAAGTCAAAGAGGGCTCCCTCGAAAGAATCACAGCCAAGAGGGCTGGATGGATTAGGGTTTTAGGCTATGTATAAAGTGCAGAGGTTGTTTTGATTTGATTTGATGGGGTTATTGTTGGATGAGGATATTAGGTAAAAGAGGCTATGTTAGGGAAAATAAAATTAGGGTTACAGTCCATTCAATGGGACAAGGTAGGTAGGTTGGCTAGCACATTAGGGTTTCTTAGGATAAGATGATTCAGACAAGTGAGGAGATAGGAAGAGCATGAAAGGTGTATTCTTCCTAAACTGAAGAAATATGAACAAACTATGAAAACTTCCCCAAAACAGAGCATATGGGATGATTCATGTTTATCAACTTGAAAGA
The DNA here is from genome assembly GCA_031772625.1 of Pinus tabuliformis. NCBI lineage: Eukaryota > Viridiplantae > Streptophyta > Pinopsida > Pinales > Pinaceae > Pinus > Pinus tabuliformis. Next base: position 1,855,814,654 of record CM062817.1, on the reverse strand, counting down.
GATCACACAATAGACATGAAATCGAATATGGAGTAACAATATGTTCAAACAATGAAACTGAAGAAAAACAATTCTAGACAACCATACCACAAGTATCCCAAGGAAATAGCTGCAACTCATCTATTAAAACTGGCCAAATTCTGATACAATAGTGTCTCTGATCAATCTAACAGCATCCAATTGAGTCCCAACCTTTGAAAAGACTGAAAAATACAAGATATATGCCTCAAAAAAAACTCTCTCAACCTTAGGGGTCGAATCCATGAGAGGAGGAGCAATTCCACCAAAATATAAACTGATAGCTAGAGTGTAGGGTGGTCAAAGTGACTCATCCCTAATTACATTGAAATTGATTCATTTGAATTAATGATAACTTTTACCTGATGAATCTACCCCTAGGTAACTTATCCACATCATTATTACATTTACCATCCTAAATTACGTAGGTGAAAACATCACTTTTTGAGATGAAATTCAAAATTACAGTGAAAATTCAAAAATATCAGCAAATGGTCAAGTGCGCCCTCAAAGTGTCAAGTGCACCCTCCCTGTTTCAGGCTGATTTTGATTGAGTTGTAAGTGTCCAAATTAGGATCAAGAGGGAGTGTTGGAAAGCCCTTCCAGTATACTTTCTGAATATGCTTGCAGTTTGCAAAATGAAACTGATTTGACCCCTCAAAACTTCATTCTCCCAAGACTTTTCAGTGCGCAGTGCCTAGGCCAAAATTAAGGCATAAACATGATTTTTTTTGCTTGTTTTTCGCCATTTTTACCCTGTAGTTTTGCAAACTAAGGTTGGAAAAGTGGTTTTCATAGATATATTGGTCATTTGGCATCCACTGGTGGTCTTCATTTGCTCAAAAAGTGGCTCAAAAAAGTGTGCAATGCCCTTAACCATTTTTTTGATATAGCGTTATCCAGGAACACACAGAAAAAGACAAAACTTGCAAAAAATGATCCAAATTACTTCAAAATAGGTGAAGTGGTTGATGATGGTGTGGCTAGGATTGGAGTGAAGCCTCTACAATTATATCAGTTTTATTTTTCTTTTCTTGGTGAGTTAGGGCTTCAATCTTTGCATTTTTTGCCTTGAGCTTTGCCCTTGCATTTCTTTCTCTTTTGGCATAGTGTTTGGTTAAGAAACCCTATCGATAAGGTAGGTGGGAATGGGAAATGGAAATAGGTCTAGGGAATAGGGATAGGGATATAAAAATTTGAGGAGATGAGGGGAGGGATTATGGAGCTATGGGAGGTGATAGGAAGTGAAAATGTTAAGGGAGTTGGGAATGATAATTAAATTACAGGTTTATGGTAGAGGTTGCCTAGGAATTTTAGAAACCTAGGTCTTAGGGTTTTATGGGAAAACAGTTTAGGGACTAGGAAATGATAGTGTAGGGGTAGGGATGGGTTTAATAGTGATGTAGGAAGGTGTTGTAGGGTCTATGGGTAGCAAATTTGGGATAGGGATGGATTTAATAATGATGTAGGAAGGTGTTGTTTGATCACTATGAGATTTGCTGACATTATGCAATGGAAATGGTGTTTTATGGAACCATGAAAACCCTAATGACCTAATGAAAAACTTGACTTGATTGACCTTGATGAAAATGACTGTCATGATGAAGACAAGTCATGACTAATGGTATACTTCAGCAAAAGGTGAAATGAGCCAGCAAGGGGAAAATTTCTAAAAGGAGTAAAGGAAACCCTAATTCAACCTTCGGTGACCAAAATTTTGCATGATAATGTGGTGGAATGACAAAAATTTCAGAATGGGACCCTAATATGATATGAAAAGAGGATTTTTTATTACTAATGGTCATATGCAAATACTGACACTAACATCGGCCTTATTAGGGATGGCAGCTCTTTGGAGGTGTCAAGAAGACCGTAGACCAAGTGCCTAACTATATGAGCCAATGTGGTCAAAAACTAACAACCAAACTAAACACTGAAAACTTCAATACACACTATTAGATCATCAGAGCTTTAGGGCCTTCTCCTCAGGCTTCAAACCTTGATGAATTATGTCGTCGCTTGCTGAAAAATGAACTTGAAAGAAAGTTGTTGTTGAAACAAAATCCACACCCTATTCTCTTCTAACTATTGAAAATGACTGCTAAGTCAGGTAAAGGAAAAATGCCAATGAAGCCAATCAAGCAACTAGATACCTGATTGTCCTTTATTTATTTTGTCTACAAAAAACTTGAAGATTGGAAACTCAACTTACAACTGAAGTTGAAAACTATGATTGAAAATAAGATAACCATCATGATTTGATGACTGTAGTAAATTGGTCAAAGGATCTTGAAAAGCATGTGCAAAGGATAGATCTCAATGATCAGCAAAAAGATCAAAACAACTGTCAAGTTGAATTGTTTACTCTTCATGAACCATAGGCAACACATTGGCATGTTCCTCCACTTTTTTCCCTTCTTCCACCATTGTTGATTGGGTGAAATGATCCTTCCAGTGTAACCAATCCACTAGATGGTTACTTACTAAAATTCTTCTCTCACTTACCTCGAGCAGGAAAAATGATGTATATGTAGGCAACTCATAATGAAAACTGAAACCAAGATTTATGTTGATAAACAAAACAACATTCATCTTCTCTAATTCTTGCAAAAGACTGTCCAAGGGATCTTGAAAATTATGAAGCATTACCTTTTGTGAATCAATAAAAGGAGAAGAATAAGAATTATTTCCATATGGCTTCAAAAAATTAGCAAAAGGATCTTCCATAATATTTTCAACATCATAAGTGTCCATATCTATGGGATTGTTATAGACATTTTTGGGCATTACAACCCCAATCATAAATGTCCATAAACCAAGGGCTCTTAAGTCCCTAAAAGTGTTGTTCCAGCCTCTAAAAGAACAACGTCAACTGATTACATCTTCTCCCAGAAGTTCTCCATGAAAAACTACTCAGAACTGGTCAAAACTGGACCATCTCACCTGCTCCATGGTCAAAGTGCGCTGAATCCCACCTAAATACACATGGGAGGTGAGATGCATACTGAAAATCCCTTCTATGGGGTGCTATGGGCGAGAGTGGACAAATGGCAGGGTCAATCTGCAAGGTGGAGGATCATGGAATCTTCCAGAAACTTCTCCTATGACACTTGCCTCTCTGCATTCGCCCAGGGATGAGTAAGAGACCATCATTCTCCAAGTGGAATCAAGAACTATTAGAGAGAGGACACTAATCAAATCTCAAAAGCTGACTCACCCCCCTTTGCAAACATCTATATATGGATCCCTCATCCGAGAGATCCAAAGGTTGGGATTTTGTATCTTGTAAGGAAGTGCTGCTGGTTTCTTGGTGTAACATCATAGTGTTGGGTGATCTAAGCTTTTCATGAGGTGAAGAAGGGCTTTCTTGCTGAGAGGGTGATGTTGGGTCAGAACAATTGGTTGTAATCCTCTCTGCTATTCTTGATTATTAATAAAGCTATTCAAGTTTTCCTCCACATTCTTGTATGATTGATGATATATGCATTTGTGTGGTTAATATACATCTGGTCCTATATTGTTTATGATAGTAGATCTATGTTCTTGGATAGTGTTATGCTACTTTGATTCTACAGGTGCTCTTTGAAGCTAGGTAGACGAGGAAGCGAGTGGCAAAGATCTATCAGAAGGGAGAGGAATCAAGCAAGGAACCAAGCACAAGACAGAGGTTGGTCTCCTTCTTTCCCCTCTTATCTACTTCTCATAAAGGAAAACGAAAGTGGTTTTAGTTTGTTTGTTTCTAAGGTAGCTGTTGGAAATAATACTGAGAGGGGGGGGGGTGAATCAGTATTATCAGATCAATCAATCTTTTTCAATGCTCAAAAACATATACGCTACTTCAATTAAGTGAACCCGCGTGTACACGCTACTGTGTCTAATGAAACTCGCGTATATCCAGAGATCTTATAATTCAGTTAGCTTAATCTTCAGTAAATGCATCAGATCATTATTAAGCATATTAACAGTAAACAGCTGCAGTATAACAGAACAGATCATCACACAAAAGCCACACACATGAACACAAAGATATAAGGTGGAAACCCAATGTGGGTGAAAACCACCTGCTGCAAGTCATCTCAATCTTCTTCTTAATAAGAAAATCCTTTTACAATATTTGTACTGGTGCAGTCTTATACCAGTACGGGAGCTACAACCCCCTTTGCTCTTGTACTAGCCAATCCATTTACTAGTACGCAGGCTGCTACCTGCTACAATGCTCCAAAGATCTCCTTTAGCTTTTGTACTAGCTTAGATACTAGTACGTAGGTGCTTGCCTACAATCTTCTCACCTCCAGGTACCACGTTTCATCAATTTTCAGACTGGATACACTGAAGCACAACACATAATCTGTAAGGCCACTTTTCATCCAATTTTCATACTGGACCCATAACTATCATTGAAGCTCAAAACAATCATCAAACTCTGAATTACTGAAACCCTGTTAACAACAGTCACCAGAACACAGAGCAGACACAGAACTCTGTAATAACCATCAGATCCATCAGCAACTTCAAATATCAAGCTTTACAATGTATACGCTACTTCGATGAATCAAACCCACGTGTATACGTGCTTTTACCAAAGACAACCCGCGTACAGATCTAAAAATAATTTCTCAAAACTTGCAGCTGTACCAGACATCAGTCATACTCATAACACTTATAGAACAATACATGCGTCAGTATGTAGATCTAGAATAAGCATCATAAAGATAGTTCATTTCAAACCATTTGATCCCGATCTCTCCTTAGATCTTGCTCTCCATCAACCGATGAGATCTCTCCTTAGCTCAGATCAAGCAATGCATCATCAACCCATAACCTGCATACTGGATCTAATGCTTCATCAGATATTCAAGACATTTCAGATACCCTTGCCTAATGATTTCCTTCCCTTTATATAGCCTTAGGCCTTGTTCAATACCAAGAGCCAAAACCATAGAAATCCAATACCATCAACTTCAAAACTAGGGATCAACACGTCCGCCGAGACGCCAAGGTCCAAAACCATAGGCACAACTTCCAAGGAATAACCGCCATGGACCAAAGGTACTTTTCCACATACACGCGCTTTTGCTGAAGCCAACCTGCGTGTATACGCGACTTGGGCTTAACGAACCTGCGTGTATGAACTTTCTCTTCTTCTTATAGTCTGATCATCAATTCCTTGCTGCTGACCTTCTGTACTATGATTTGTCATCAGTGAGGTTTGCCATCAAGGACAACACTTATCTCATAATGCCAACAATCTCCCCCTTTGGACTTGATGGCAAAGCTAACTTGTCACACTTAGAACTATCATCTGATTCCTTTGAGCTGTCCTCCATCAGTCACATCTGATATCTCTTCTGAAGATTCATCATCTGATTCCTTTGAGCTGTCCTCCATCAGTCACATCTGATATCTCTTCTGAAGATTCACCCAGTTATACATAAGTGAGATATTCTTCTATGAGAGGGTTGCCATCAAGTACAACACATGCATCATAATGCCAACAATCTCCCCCTTTGGACTTGATGGCAACAACACCAAATCACTCTCCCCCTTTGACATCAAGGGCAAAGGGTGGACCAAGATATTCTCTTCCTTTGCTGAATCATTCCACTGTCCATACTCCCCCTGAGTACCTGCTGAAATCTATGAATAGTCTCCCCCTTTGTATATGCCAAGGTGTACCAATCTGTCCATGCTCCCCCTGAGTACATGCTGAATCTCTGTACCGCTGAAGTGTGTTGTACATGCTCTTCCTAACTGTAGGCAAGATCTGCAAAAGATGTTCTTCAAGAAGAACATGACTCTATACATCATAAAAGACCTTCCTATCACCAAAGACTCATACATACATCCATCTCTCAACTAAGTGAGGATATACAAAAATTGACTCATCCACCCAACCAAGTGGGGATACATCAAAAGTTTACATATGACAACCAATCATATTGCATCAATCATCCCAGGCATAGTGGGGAAACCAAAATAGGCCGTTACATGACCTCGACACCATGAAAGAGATACCACAAAAGAGATATATGACATAGAGACGAAAGACCAAGATTTATGAAAGTTACTATCAGCATCTGATAATCACCATTCAGATCAACAACCAATTTCGCCTTTGTTCCACTTGAAACCAACAACAAATGTGAACTAGAACCAAAAGCTTTAAGATAATGCCAACAATGCATCATTGGAAGATTATCTGCTCCCCCTGAATCTGTGCCAGATGATCTCTGTCGGACCCATATCAGACTTTCTGCAACCAACATCTGTCCCTGCTGATTTTCTTCAAAACTCCATATACGCGTCTGTATACACATAAACAAGCGTATATAGGCGGATATCCCTTACGCAACACGCGTATACCATATACGCGACTATCCTCTTGTAAAACGGCGTATGCACGCGAATATCCTTTAAACAGCACGCGTACACAAATTTCCATATCAACAACCTGTAAATGTCCTGCAGCAAGGTATGTCTGAACATAGATGTCAACTCCTCCTTTTAAACATCATCATGAAATTATTCACATTACATGTGAAACCACCATAGCCATTACATCAACGTCAAGATCTACAAGATCCAAGTATCATTTCTTGGGAACATCTGCATCAATCATCATATGTAAGTATCAACCTATCATCATATAGATAAGAACTCATCACCATGTCTCCAATAAAGCAACTTTGAGTAGTCATCCATGTGTCAGCACTATGTATCTTGAGCTCAAGCTCATTTGACAAAACTTCTTGATATCATTAACAACAACAATCCTTATCCACATGAGTGCCTGCATCATAACTGTATGATCTTTATGCATATGACAACAACAGTATATAAGTGACTCATCATCAAGTGAGGAAGATGTGTATTCAAGCTTTGTACTTCTCCTTGTTCTTATGAAGATCACCATGTAAGCACCATACATGCATCATCAAAGAATCAACCATAAATCTGATCTGAACATCTTCTATGTAACTTCAAGAATCATAGACAACTCACAACATCATATCATAGCAAGATATATCATTTATCCATATAAGAATCATCACCAAGGTTTATTAACCATAATGCCAACAATGAATTACTAAAGGCATATGCTCCCCCTCAACCAGTGCCATTTGTTAGATCTGATCATGCATATATCAGCAGAAAGCATCAAAACATCTTCATCCTCAAGTTAGGATCAAAATACTTCCAGACATCATACAAGTAACAAAACATTTCCACACATCCTCAGCAGACTGTAGCTATTAACCAATAGAGCAAATAATGGACTGAATCATATCAGATCCCTTTTCTGAGCCTGTCCCCACTGCTTTTCTTCAGACTGACATATACGCGACTTTGCAGTGTCGAACTCGCGTATATACGCGACTTCCCTTTAAGGAACTTGCGTATGAGATTCAGGACACTGAAGGTTTACACTTTCAGCTCCCCCTGAGTCTGATATGTCTGTGCTGTGCTGTGTCTCAGTACATTGTGCTGACTGTACTTCCTTCTTCCTCCATATCTTCAAGTGTGATGAGGTTTTCTCCTTTTGGTGTGGTGTCCATCCTTTGTTCCTGCATTCCTTTGCTATATGTCCAAGCTTGTTACATGCATAACATCTTACATGTTTCATATTCCTACTGTAGCAATCAGCAGCTTTGTGACCATACATATTACAAGCAAAGCAATATCCATTAAAGTACCTTGATTGAGATGACTTGTCTGCATAATGGTCTTGAACTCTTCTTCTTTTACATCTAGCTGCAACATGTCCAAGATTATGACATACATAACATTCAACATTATTCATAGGAGGAGTAAAAGATTTTCTTTGAAGACTTTCTTTCCTTGGTTGACCTTTCATCTCCTTGTTGATCATTTTGGATTTCTCTTTAGAGTTCCTTGCCTCACCTTGTGAACTAGATTCACCTTCAACAGATTCATGAAAACCAAGACCAGTCTTGATAGCAGGAGACCTTTGACTACTAAGAATATCATCCAAGGCTTTAGTACTATCTTGAAATCTCAAAAGTTTATCCTTTTCTTCTAATTTACCTTTCAAGATATTTACCTCAACTTGAAGTTGTTCCTCCTTTTCTAGACATTGCTTCTTCATGTCTTCTCCATATTTTCTTCCTTCTTCCATTTGTTGCCTTAGATTGAGTATCTCCTTTTCTTGCTTTTCATACAGATCCTGCTGAATTTGACGAACTCTGAAGGCACATTCCAACTGTGATTTTAAGCTGATGACTTCGTTGTCTTGTTTTTCAATTGCTTGGTGTAGATCTATATTCTGCTTCTTTGATTCTTCAAGATCTCCTTTTAGTGAGAGGATTGTAGCTTCAATATTTTCATAGTAGCTGGATCTATCTTTGAGTTTCTTGATGGTTGTGCTTCTTTCGTTGACTTCTTTTCTTAATGATGTCACTTCATGCTGCAATTTTTGACATTGGTCTTCCTTGTCCTTGAGAAGCTTTCTTACCTTGTTTCCTTCTTCTAGTTGGGCCTTTAGTTTGGTAACTTCTTCTTTGAAAGCACATTCCCTTTTGTTCAATAGATCTTGTTGATCTTTAACTTTGTCTGCAAACCTTCTAAACATTGCCTCTATTTGACACTTTTCTTGCTCACCCATAAAAGCATGTTCAGTAGTTTCACTATCACTTCCATCACTTTCACAAGGAAATATAGCAGGAACATCAGAGGATAACACATTCATACCTGATAATGATTCTGAATCTAATTCTGAATCTGATTCTGAATCTGAAGAACTTCTTATACCTAATCCCCAATCGACTCTCCCACTGTCATAGATCTTCTGAGATGTCTTCTTCTTCTTATGAGCTTTCTTCTTAAGCTTCTTTCCCATTGTTCCACGGATCTCCTTCAAGCGATCAAGCTTCTACCAAAGGACCTGCTCCGATACCAATTGTTGGAAATAATACTGAGAGGGGGGGGGGTGAATCAGTATTATCAGATCAATCAATCTTTTTCAATGCTCAAAAACATATACGCTACTTCAATTAAGTGAACCCGCGTGTACACGCTACTGTGTCTAATGAAACTCGCGTATATCCAGAGATCTTATAATTCAGTTAGCTTAATCTTCAGTAAATGCATCAGATCATTATTAAGCATATTAACAGTAAACAGGTGCAGTATAACAGAACAGATCATCACACAAAAGCCACACACATGAACACAAAGATATAAGGTGGAAACCCAATGTGGGTGAAAACCACCTGCTGCAAGTCATCTCAATCTTCTTCTTAATAAGAAAATCCTTTTACAATATTTGTACTGGTGCAGTCTTATACCAGTACGGGAGCTACAACCCCCTTTGCTCTTGTACTAGCCGATCCATTTACTAGTACGCAGGCTGCTACCTGCTACAATGCTCCAAAGATCTCCTTTAGCTTTTGTACTAGCTTAGATACTAGTACGTAGGTGCTTGCCTACAATCTTCTCACCTTCAGGTACCACGTTTCATCAATTTTCAGACTGGATACACTGAAGCACAACACATAATCTGTAAGGCCACTTTTCATCCAATTTTCATACTGGACCCATAACTATCATTGAAGCTCAAAACAATCATCAAACTCTGAATTACTGAAACCCTGTTAACAACAGTCACCAGAACACAGAGCAGACACAGAACTCTGTAATAACCATCAGATCCATCAGCAACTTCAAATATCAAGCTTTACAATGTATACGCTACTTCGATGAATCAAACCCGCGTGTATACGCGCTTTTACCAAAGACAACCCGCGTACAGATCTAAAAATAATTTCTCATAACTTGCAGCTGTACCAGACATCAGTCATACTCATAACACTTATAGAACAATACATGCGTCAGTATGTAGATCTAGAATAAGCATCATAAAGATAGTTCATTTCAAACCATTTGATCCCGATCTCTCCTTAGATCTTGCTCTCCATCAACCGATGAGATCTCTCCTTAGCTCAGATCAAGCAATGCATCATCAACCCATAACCTGCATACTGGATCTAATGCTTCATCAGATATTCAAGACATTTCAGATACCCTTGCCTAATGATTTCCTTCCCTTTATATAGCCTTAGGCCTTGTTCAATACCAAGAGCCAAAACCATAGAAATCCAATACCATCAACTTCAAAACTAGGGATCAACACGTCCGCCGAGACGCCAAGGTCCAAAACCATAGGCACAACTTCCAAGGAATAACCGCCATGGACCAAAGGTACTTTTCCACATACACGCGCTTTTGCTGAAGCCAACCTGCGTGTATACGCGACTTGGGCTTAACGAACCTGCGTGTATGAACTTTCTCTTCTTCTTATAGTCTGATCATCAATTCCTTGCTGCTGACCTTCTGTACTATGATTTGTCATCAGTGAGGTTTGCCATCAAGGACAACACTTATCTCATAATGCCAATAGTAGCTACCAGCCTTAGTGGGACTAGCAGCTCTGCATAGACACTAGATTTCCCGATAACAAAATGGCGACTCCACTGGGGAGCGAATAGATTGTTTGTTTGTCTATATTTGTTTGCTTTATAAACTTACAGATGGAGCCTGAAGTCAAGCCAGCTAGTCTTCGAACTGCATTTGCTATGCAAGTGCAAAGTCGATCAATGCTGCTTCAATCTATCTTCGGGTTTTGTTTATAAATTGAAAAATCGATTTACAAGCTCTCTAATTGCCCTTGTGGTGGCTCTAGTAACCTCCTTAGATCTACCCCTGTGATTTACTTACTGATTACCACTTGCTCGGCCTAAATCCCTAAACTGAGCTGCAAACTGTGACCCGGAACCCAGTTGAAGTCTCGTCCCTGGACCATTGCACTGTCTCTTCTTTGGAATCTGGATGCATCGCACTTCCCGGGTGTAGTAGGTGCGCTGCATCTCACTTTCCTTGTGTTACAGGTGCGCTGATCAGACACGACATCTTCTGCTCTTAGATGTTGGTTTCTGTGTTCACCCTTTTCAGCTCTATTCAGGAGTTTTGCTATCTGTAGTCAGTATACCTTTGTTGAAACCCCTTTCCTTGCCATTATTCCACCTCCATTGTGCAAAGAACTGTAATTTTTTTTTATGTATTTTGAGCCATTTTCAGTTCTCTTTTACAAAGAAGTAGCATAATTGAACTGTCATTTATTGATTTGAAAATGTTGCAAGTGTCGTTTTCAGTCATAGAAGAGAATCCGATTGTTCTTGATAGTCAATTACACTATTACTCTTGTATTTGATTTGAATTAGTAGTTTTTCAAGTGTCGAAAGCAAGTTTTCAATTCCAAATCGCAAAGTGTCGTCATTGCCTTCATTTTGTCTTGAAAAGAAACTTATTAGTAATGTCGCTTTGAAAAATAATTCAGATTCGCGCTTAGCTTTCTTTTTATCATTCACACATTAAGAAGGCTGAAAACAAATACATGCATGTGCATTTGCATTTAGACTGTTTGTTGGTTTGATTCAGGACAGTGCATATAATGTGTGCTCTATGCTCTATGTTGAAAGAATATCGTCTCTCTTTCCTTAGTAGCTAGGATTTTCATTGCAAAAAGAAGATTAAACGATTGTTTATCATCTTAGATTGCATTTTAGGAATTGTACATCTACATCATGCGGTTGTGCAATATCAACAACCGCAATTCCAACAAGTTTACCAAGGGTCTGAGCAACAAATCTTTGCAAAAAATGGGTAGCCGTGTATTCAAAACGGTCAAAATCAACCATTCTACAATGGTTATGCCCATCAACCTTACCAAAATTACCAGCATCAAATGCATTATGCTGGTATGCAAAGACCAACTGCTCAGGCATTTTCATCTTATCCTGGGTATGCTTTGCCAAACCTGAATCAACAGTTACCCTTCGTGGAAACTTTAGAGTTACCGGATCTAAATCGGCTAACGAACGATCCAATTGCTTACGCCCCTTGGTGGCCAGCGATTCCGCATAAACTTCCGTCAAATATTCCTAAATTTAATGGAAATCTGGGTGAAGACCCATCGAATCATGTGATGACCTTTCATCTGTGGTGTTCATCAAACACCCTAAACGATGATTCGATTAGGCTTCACCTTTTTCAGAGGACATTAACTGGTCCAGCAGCAAAATGGTATATCGAATTACCTAGAGCTTCGTTTGACAACTTCAGTGCCCTAGCCACAACCTTTTTAACCCATTTTTAGTTACCCATAAGGTACGAAACTGGAACAGAACTTCTTACCAATTTCAAGCAAACAACGGCCACTCACATATCCGATCATATTCATGAGTGTCGATGTCGTCGTAGAATGGTAAAAATGTATGTTCTTGATCAGCTTTTAGCTGAATGGTTTATTAAGTCATTATTACCTTCCATTACAGAAGATGTGGCAAAGGGAGGAGTTGTCACTGAAGAGCAAGTTATTGCTCGTGCACAATATTTAGACTTGATTTATACTCAGTCTGGCACGCTCTATGATAAAATCCCTGACGCTCCCAGGCCAGAATTTTCCATTCCTCCCCCTCCTAAATCGAACAATGACTCTCATGCCGGCAATGGCGTGATTGGTATGACAGACACGAAATCGGCAAAGGCTACATCTAAAAAGGCCCGTAAGATTTCTAGTCAAATGAAAAAGAAGAACTTCTGGCCTCGGAAGTAAATGTCGTATCAATTGATAAAGGCAAAGAAACCAAGAAACCAGGAGGCAAGAAGAAAAACAAAGGAAAGAAGAAGAAACAGGAGGAATCATCACTTGAAAAAACTTTTGCAAACCCTTTTGGAGATAAGAAACCAAATCATCCATGTCTTATATGTGATGAGGATCATTGGACAAGAAATTGTCCATATAAAGCTGAGCTTAGAAAATTCTTCAAGAATTCAAAAACCTCGGCGGTATTGACTGATCCGTTTCCAAATCCAGGAACAAATCTGGTTGCTAGTGACAATGCTTCCCCATCCCAAGTGCTGATGTTGTCGGTTTCAAAACAGCAAAATGATGCTTTGATAATGACAAGGAATAAAGATTATGGGAATCCATAGCTGTCGAACAACAAGGATAAAGATCAACCCAGTAGTTCGACAACAACTTCGACAGAAGTTGCGCCGCCCATCATTCCAGAGCTAACAATAAAACCACCAAAGGGAGTAGTACACAAGTCGACATTTAATCTACGTGCCAGAGCAGCACAACATTATAATATAGTGGAAGATCTGGCCTAATCGCCATCCGCTATGTCAACACTTGAGGTACAACAAAATTGCCCCTCCCAAAAGCAGGCTTTATTATCAGCAATAGGTGGGATTGACCCAAAGGATTCTAATCTCGTGTCCTTTAATCATAAAGGATATGATCCTCAGTTACCAGCTCAACGAGCTTTCCTCATTCAAGTGAAAGCCCTCAACAAAACTGTTCATCGAACAATTATTGATGAGGGGGCATCTACATGTATTATGTTAATGAGTTGCTGGAAAACTTTAGGATGTCCAACCTTGTCGCGATCTTCGATGACATTAAAATAATTTGATGGATGAACATATACCCCATATGGGATTCTAAGTAACTTGCAAGTTGAATTGGGGGGGGAAACAATAGAAATAGATGTTGAAGTAATCGACGGAGACCTTGATTACAACATCCTACTAGGAAGGCCCTGGATATATGCTATGGCTGCGATTGTGTCAACCTACTTTAGGAAGATTGCATTTCCTTTTCAAGGAGGAATTACAATCGTCGACCAATAAACATTTCTCCCCAATAGTTCCCAAGTTACGGGAAGCATTCTGATGATCCATGGAAGCCCCCATTCGCTTCAAAATATTGGAGTAGGCCTACTAAAAGACCCTATATTAATGGGAACTTTTGCTCTCTCACCTCTAATCAATCTGGCGGAAGTGGCGATGGTAGAAACCTGCAATATGATATCCTCAATTCAAAAGATCTCAGAAAACGATATCAGCATGGATCATCTGCAGGTATTGCCTCCAAGCCTAATAGAAATATTGTAGCAATCAATGTTTTTGGCATGGGAGGCAAACCCAAATCAATGCTCATCAAGCGTTTGGATACATAGGTCTAAGGAATATGGCACCCCTTCAGATCCTTGGTCGCAAGTGCATTACACCGATGAAGGAATTGTCCAGTCAATGATAATTGACGGGGCGCTATGGGAAAATTACCACCATCGTTCCCATCTTCTGGATTGTCAAGAAGATACTCCTGATGACCTTCATCATCCTTCAGTTTTTGATTTCCTATCAAATACTGTAAACACGGTGGATTCCGAGCAAAACTTGTCCAATATTGAAGAGACTATCGGCATAAATATCTCGACCAAAACAGATGTTGTAGAGAATATTTATGTTGGCAAATATTGTTCTCCTTTAGAACTGGAAAAATATAATGCTCTTTTTCGCGAATTCAGAGATGTCTTTGCTTGGTCATATGATGAAATGCCAGGCATTGACTCGAGTATATTTGAACACGAAATAAAGATGTATCCATATGTTAAACCAGTACGACAATGGCTACGACAGGTGCACCCCAAGAAAGCCGCTGCCATCAAGGCAGAAGTTGAAAAACTTCTCCATGCTGGTTTTATTTACCTGGTTCCTCTAACCAATTGGGTATCAAACATTGTTGCTATAATGAAAAAACAAGGAACAATTAGAGTGTGCGTCGATTATAGGGATGTAAATCAAGCTTGTCCAAAAGACAACTACCCTATGCCCTTTATTGACCAGATAATTGATGAATGCACCGGATGTGAAATATTTTCATTTATCGACGGATTCTCCGGGTATAAACAAATAAATATCCGCCCACAGGACCAATCAAAGACTGCATTTATTTGTCCGTGGGGCACATTTGCATATCGCAAATTACATTTTGGTTTAAAGAACGCAGGGGCAACATTTCAGAGGGCAATGAATTATGCCTTCCATGACATCAAAAACATCGTTCAACCATATCTCGACGACCTTCCGGCTCATTCGCGAAAGTGGACCGATCATCTGCAGCATTTGAAAGAGATATTTCTATGTTTCCGACACTACAAGATACAACTCAATCCACACAAATGTGTGTTCTGTGTCAGTTTTGGTCGTTTGCTTGGCTTTGTAGTCTCGAAGGACGGGATCTGTCTCGACGCCTGTAAGGTTCAGGCAATCATAAATTTGCCTCCACCTTCAAATTTGCTTCAAATTCAAAAACTCCAAGGGAAAGAAAACTTTCTGAGGAGGTTAATTCCAAATTATGTTGAACTTGCTAAAGGTTATACACGTCTATTGAAAAAAGAAGTACCCTTCATCTGGGATCAGGTCGCGCAAGCTTCCTTTGACGCTTTAAAGGAATCCCTAATGAAAGCATCATTAATGTACGCTCCTGATTATCAAAGAGACTTTAACCTGTATCTGGCTGCAGCGGATACAACCATCGCAATGGTTTTAGTTCAAGAAGACAATGGAATTGAACATCCGATATATTATTTGAGTAGAAACTTAAATGATACAAAAAGCAAATATTCCTATGTTGAGAAGCTGGCTCTCGTAGCTGTTCAAGCGATACAGAGATTTCGACACTATGTCCTCTTTCGAAAAACTACCATTTTGCCAGATTGCAACCCCATGACTTATATATTGTCGTGACAGTTGCTGGGGGGCAAATATTCGAAATGGATAGCAATTCTTCAAGAGTTTGATCTAGAATTTGTAAAATCCAAATCGAAGAAATCCCTGGTTTTCGCGGAATTACTATGCGATCTCCCATCGTCGTCCAACAATGAAACATCCGAAGAAACCATCGTGGATGAATCTTTGTTTCTGATATCTTCAAGCAATCCGTGGTATGGAGATATAATCATCTATCTCTAAACCCAAAAATATAGGTCTAATACCTCTCACTCAGAACAAAAATGCATTCGATACGAATCAAAAGAGTACATGATCGTCGGTGATACACTTTACCATCGTGGTGTCAATACAGTTCTGAGGAGGTGCCTCACACAAGAGGAGTTCGAAAAAGTCCTGAATGATTGCCATTCAGGCGCGTGTGGGGGGCATCAATCTGGTTACGCTACGGCGCAAAATTTTTACGAGCAGGATATTTCTGGCCAACAATGTTCAAAGATTGCATAACCGCAATCAGAAGTTGCCATGCATGTCAAAGTTTCGATAGCAAAACCAGAAAACCACACGCACCCCTGCAACCGATAGTTGCTGTTGGGCCATTCGCCAAATGGGGCATTGATTTCATGACATGTAACACCACCTCGACCGGGGGGCATGGGTATATCATAGTCGCAGTAGACTATTTTACCAAATGGGCTAAGGCGATGCCTACATTAGATAACACTGGTGAAACAGCTGCCCTTTTCTTTTTCAATCATGTAGTCGCCAGATTCGGCGTTCCACAGGTTATAGTCACAAATCATGGATCGCATTTTCGCAATCACATGATGGTCGAATTGGCTGCCAAATTGGGGTTGTCCCACAACAGCTCTACTCCATATTACCCGCAGGCCAATGGACAAGTTGAAGCAATCAACAAAGTCCTGAAGCGAATGCTGCAAAGGATGATTGGAGTCCACAAAAGGAGTTGGCACCTGATCCTGTACTCAGCCTTGTGGGCATACCGAACATCGGTAAGGAATGCAACCGGATTTACACCTTTTCAACTGGTGTATGGCCTAGAAGCAATCTTACTAGTTCAGTGTGAAATCTCGTCCCTCAAACTCGCAGTCAACCTTCTCCCCGGAACTTCAGAAGAGGAGGCTCGTTTCTTGGAACTAATCCGATTGGATGAAACCCGTCATGATGCTACTTTGGCTAATGAAGCCCATAAGAAACGAGTCAAGGCGCAGTTCGACAAGAATGTTAAACCCCATGTCTTCTCAGAAGGTGACTTGGTCTTACTTTATGACCAGGAATCCGATAAATTGGGAGCAGGTAAGTTCAAGTCTTTGTGGATGGGCCCCTATATTGTTAAGCAAAAGGAGCCTACGAATTAATGGATTATGATGGGATTCCACTGGCGCAACCCCGTAACAGGTTGTACCTTAAGCGTTACTACACATGATTTAGTGTGGTAACCCATATGATTTTGTTACATTTTTGTTTTCGCTAAGAGTAATTGTTTTGGTCAAGTAATCCACTTTTTACATTTGTCGCAGATGTCAAACCTATTGGAATCTTTTGTTGGATATGCCGACGGGGTGAGTCGTAGTTCGCAGAACCTATCTTCTGTGGCCTGGGCCATTTTTGATCCAAGTGGCGAGTTAGTAAGTTTCAGAGGGGTATGTATTGGTCGGTCAACAAATAACATCGCTGAATATAGCGCGTTGATAGAACTTCTCTCTGATGCCATCACACATGGCATAAGCCGACTTTTCGTCAGGCTAGATTCACAGCTCGTCATACTACAACTCACTGGTATCTACTCCGTCCGAAATCCAGCTATCTATCGCATGTTCCTAAGGGTCAAGATTTTGGAAAGGCAATTTGATTTTACTCAATATCAGCATATTTCGAGAAACTTAAACACATTAACGGATTCATTGGAAAATTATGTGTTAGATAGACATTTGCAACATTTATAAAAAGAAGCATTTCATCAGTATTTGCATCAGGATCATGTAACTTAACCAAAATAAAACTCCGAAAATAAAAAATATATATATAATTGTTTATGGTTTACACATAATGTTTTGTAACCAAGAAAAAATTGGTCAAATGACCCAAAACTCAAAAATCTAGGGGGCACCCTAGTCTAATGATGCTAGTGATAACAAGTCACCGCCTGTGCAATCATGCGTAAAAGCCTAGTCCATCGACTCGGCACGCCGGTAGTGTGTCGCTGCAACCTCAGGGGCAGCTCATCGGTCCTCACATCCGGAATACCAAGAGTGAGGCCTTTGACCTGATCCTGGAATGCTAAAAGAGTCTCGACCACATCAAGGTCGCGAAGGATAGCCCTTCCCACAGCCTCTCCTGCTGGAGCAGCAGCTGGCACTCTTAGGCGTACTACTGGCCAGACTGGTCCAACATCTGCATGAGCACATGAGTTTTGATTAGTCCTGATAGAAGAAAGCACAAGAACATTGTAAAAGAAATGATAAACAGAGATATGGTCAGAGAATTTATCGATGACACCCCACTGCTCGCCAGCTAGCAGTACCAAATCCAGGTCACCGCGGAAATCCATACCAGCATATGGATACTCGGAAAAAACCATCTCTTGATGGTTGAACCACTCGAAAAAGGTATCATAAAAGGAAACCTGGGACTGACCAACATGTCTGGCTATAAGGGCGACCCATCTCTGCATCCGTGGCTCAGTCGGTGGAGGTAAACCAAGTGAAACATACTGCGGCTGCATCAACGGGATCTTTTCTAAGGTGAAAGCTGTCAAGATAGAACCATATCCAAAGTTCTTCAATCTTCCGTTTTTCACCTTGTTCAGTTGTTCTTTCATCACAGAAAGTACTGCATCACACCAGTTGAACACCTTTGGTTCAAGGCATTCCAAGGCGTACTGCATATAAGACCTGTTGGCCACGTGGAGTGCCGCACTACCAACCATTCTAGCAAAAGTGAACAAAACGGTTCTCAGGGACCTGTCAGTGACATCTCAGATATTGATCTTGCCGTCCTTACTCGGCTGAGATCCTTCTCTGCAATACCTTTGAATGTAATCTCTCACAGATTCACCCCCACGGGCCAAACCTGATAATGAGATAGGGGCACCCCGCCTCGATAAGACGGTCAAAAAATAGATGTCCACTATAGTCAAGGGGATGAACTTGCCCCTAATCTGGAACACCTGGGTGGTAGGATCCCATGCATCAAGAAAATATTGCAACAAGTTGACTTGTTGCCTCATGCTAGAGATGCGGAAAAACTTGAACAGGCCACAGTTCCACAGTGCATTTACCGTAACCAGATCATGTAAAGCAAGCATGTCCTCTTCTTCATGCTCACATTCTCACCATGTAACAGGCATTTTGCTCCAATGAATCTCTGAAACAAGCAAGAGAAGAGTCAGAATCCTGATTTGGTGAAAAACAGGCAAAAATTTCCATGAAAAACTGTGCATAAATTTCCCTCTTTGCGCCCATCGCACCCCTAGCAGTGTTCTAGGTGGGATGCATGTTGACTGGCCAATGGCCAAGCCAACATGCATCGCACCTTTCGATATAGAAGAGGTGCGATGGAGCCAGGGCGAGTTTTTCAAACCCCAGGGGCTCAGAAAAACCAGAAAACATGCTCAGAATTCAAAAAGGAAAGGATGAAACTGAAGAGCTCAGGTTTAGCTCCTACCTGGTCCAGACGGCGCCAAGAATCGTCCATAGAATCTCCCGGAATCAGCTGGTGAAAATCAAGGGGGAAAGCACCTCCAAAGCTCCAACAAACCAAAGTTCAAATGAAATGGTAAAATGAGAGGTAAAAAGCACTTTTAAATTACTTTCCATGTAATTCAAGTAAAATATTAGTATTTTAACTCATTTTTCAAACATGTATTGTTTGTTTCTAACTAGTTTGATGAAGCAATTGAGCAGGCAGTACAACCTTTGAAGGAACAAAGTTGTCAATGGTAAAATCAAGATAATCAATGACCATTAAATCGAGCAGTTTTAACGCGGAATTCAAGCTCGTTAAAAAATAAACATAAGCAATGAGAAAATGTTCCCCTAGAGTTTAAGCTCTTTAAAAAATGAACCAATTTCCGGTAAATAACCATCATGAATGTATTATCATCAGCCTTTGAAGCCTTGGTCATGTTCTCATCATCACCTCCACTCTGTATTGGCCGATCATTCACCTCCATTTGATTGTTTACCCTTTTGAGGAACAGCTGCAAAGAGTGATCCTGTTAGCCATCCTTGTGACACTACCGTGATTGGAAAATTCCAAACCTTACCTGGAATTAGCTGCTGCCCGAATTTATCACTCGTTCCTCAAAAACGAATCTCCTTTAAGCTCTTTTCAACTGACTTGTAAAATATGAAAATATTGCCGAGAAATTGGCCTCTCCAGCTCGTTAAAGTGACCGGAAGTGCTATCCCTCCTTTAGATTTTAATCTTTTTGGACTTGAGGGATTTTTACACAAAAATATCGAGCGCTTGTTTTGTTCGGCTCGTTAAAAGTACCGAAAATTCATCCCTTTTGTATTGTTTTATACTTTTTTGGACTCAAGGGATTATATGACAAAAAAGGATTATTGGAGTTTTCTTTACGTCCCTTTTTTAGACTCTTTAAAACTGAAAAGGACCAGTTATCCTTGTCGTTAAACTCGTTAAAACCGAATAGCGACAAACTTGTCATTACAGACAAGAACGAGTTTCACTATCACTAGGCTCGTTAAAACATAGCGATGGGTTTTCCCGAAGGGAAAATTATAGAACAATCATATGTTATCCTCCTCAAGCTTGAAAAAAATAAAGAGGTACTGGTCAGCAATGACTGGGGAAAAATTGGGAAGAAAACTTGAAGAAACTTTATTGGTAGCAAGTCGCTCTTGAACATGAAACTTTCACTCCGCATCTGAGTCAGGTTGGGTTGTTCTGTTCACTGGTCATATCACCATGGGTCCATCACACCATCCATATTTGGGGTTAACGCTACTAATCCATCATGTCAGTGTTGCCGATATGTTCAAGAGAAGTCACTCAGAGAATTCACCTGTGTCTCATCCACTGCAATACATTTACGCTCCATCCTTTCATGACCGCCACCCTGAACCTTATATCATCAGATCATTTTCACCTCCATTAAAATCATTTGCTCCGTTCCATGTCATTGATGAGGGATTCACTAAGGCCCTCCTATGACGGATCACTTCTTGTCGACATCAGCTCATTATCCAGGAAGTCGATCTAGGAACAACCCTTTTAGTACTTTGAAGCTTGCATGCCTCAATGGCAAGTTTCTCACTTTCGGCAACAAGTTTACATCAATGGCCTTCGACCGAAAGATTTTGCATGGTGTTCGATGCTAAGTCCTTTATTCACACCACGTGAATTGTACTGTAGTACCTTGAGGGTCATCATCATTATCGGTGATTCCTCTCGCGCCTGTTAACAACTTACATCATTGGCTGGTAATCAGGCGATGTCTTTCCATGTTCGACTCCAGAACAACTCTCACATGGATTGACTTGTACTGTAAGTGAAGACCAAACGAGTTTGAAGACCTCGGATCTAGTTTCATCCATCCGGGCTGCGATATATATTCAAGAAAATAAAGACATAAAATGTACATCATTGTTGCACAGATAATCATCCAACCTAAGGGATGATGGCTCTACCAGAATCATCAGTCTGCACTCAGACGATTGTCTGTCTTATGTACATGAAAATGAATTTATAAAGCTGAGCATGGGAATGCCCGCCTCAACTAGATCATGAAAATATTATGCAGATAATGTATTGTATTGTATCTTATTACAGGTCGCCTTCCAGCTCGAAAAAACTTCAGATCCTCATGATAAAGCATTTCACTCGACATCAATAGATTAACGACCTCATGCTTTAGGGGGCAACTGTTATACACATTTTTGGGCACTACAACCCCAATCACAAATGTCCATAAACCAAGGGCTCTTAAGTCCCTAAAAGTGTTATTCCAACCTCTAAAAGAACAACGTCAACTAATTACATCTTCTCCTAGAAGTTCTCCATGAAAAACTACTCAGAACTGGTCAAAACTGGACCATCTCACCTGCTCCATGGTCAAAGTGCACTGCATCCCACCTAAATACACATGGGAGGTGCAATGCATACTAAAAAGCCCTTATATGGGGTGCGATGGGCAAGAGTGGACAAATGGCAGGGTCAATCTGTAAGGTGGAGGATCATGGAATCTTCCAGAAACTGCTCCCGTGACACTTGCCTCTCTGCTTTTGCCCAGGGATGAGTAAGAGACCATCAATCTCCAAGTGGAATCAAGAACTATCAGAGAGAGGAAGCTAATCAAATCTCAAAAGCTGACTCACCCCCCTTTGCAAACATCTATATATGGATCCCTCATCCTAGAGATCCAGAGGCTAGAATTTTGTATCTTGTAAGGAAGTGTTGCTGGTTTCTTGGTGTAACATCATAGTGTTGGGTGATCTAAGCTTTTCATGAGGTGAAGAAGGGCTTTCTTGCTGAGAGGGTGATGCTGGGTCAGAACAATTGGTTGTAATCCTCTCTGCTATTCTTGATTATTAATAAATCTATTCAAGTTTTCCTCCACATTCTTGTATGGTTGATGATATATGCATTTGTGTGGTCAATATACATCTGGTCCTATATTGTTTATGATAGTAGATCTATGTTCTTGGATAGTGTTATGCTGCTTTGATTCTACAGGTGCTCTTTGAAGCTGGGTAGACGAGGAAGCGAGTGGCAACGAAAATCATAAGGGAGAGGAATCAAGCAAGGAACCAAGCGCAAGATAGAGGTTGGTCTCCTTCTTTCCCCTCTTATCTACTTCTCATAAAGGAAAACGAAAGTGGTTTTAGTTTGTTTGTTTCTAAGGTAGCTACCAGCCTTAGTGGGACTAGCAGCTCTGCATAGACACTAGATTTCCCCATAACAGGGATTTGAGGCAAACTCCTTTTCATCAATAGACCTTTCATTTTCTGAACCTTGAGGAAGATTTTTATCTATAAGGGGCTCTAAAACAACTTATTCTTTATCACTATTCTCCTCTTCATAATCACTTGGAAACTGGCAAGACTGTACAATAACATCATCATTCTTAATGGATGGAATATGGATTTGCAAATTAAGAATATGATTTATTTCTTCTTCAGTCAAAGGAGGAAGTACTCTTTGTTTTCTTTGGACAAAATGTTTGTCTTATTTCCCTCCTAAAGTTTGACAAGGATGTTGAATATCTTCATTAATTTCAAGCGAAGGAGTATATAAATTTTCCTCAGATTTCTCATTGATTTCATCTGATTCCTTTTGACTATCAAGATGCAAAATTCCTTCATCTTCAAGCAAGGAGGAAGCTACAATATGCTGACTATGATCTTGTGTATCAAAGTGACTGGCTTTTTTCAGACTGTTGTTGAAGGGAAATATCAGAGAAGGCTTCAATGATTTCTTCATCATCCATACATTTGATATCATCAATACTTTCAAGATATGCAATGAAACCTTCACTATAATCACAATAAATTTGTAAATAAAGATAATACTTCACATAATGGTTGGAGAAAACATTATGGAAATCTTTTAGAGAACATAAGCTTCCTTATGGTAACCCTTCATACCATACCCTAGCTTTATCTTCAAGGGTAGCCATAAACAACGTCATGAGACAGTCCTCAGGAAACTCAACTATTAGTCTACATACATGTACATGAAACCTTACTAAATGCAAAGTAGCATCATCTTCTTATTCATTTTTAAATATAGGAAGATTTGTAAACCAATCAACATGAGGCATAGGATTTGAAAATCCAAGGATCTGAGATCGATCCATAGGAGAATACCTAGGATTTCTTCTTGCAGTAGAACTCATATTGACAACAATGAAGTCACCAAGAAGGTTTTCAAACTACTAGTTCTTGAAAATTGGATTTGCCATGAAGCATTGATTTTCTAGATCTTTCAGTCAATGAAGCCGCTAGGTGAATGGTACAACCTTCCTATGTGTCCAACTTCTGTTCACCATCAACAATTAGATCTAAATGATTGTCATTCTTTTCCGAGGAAGAGAGAGTTTTCGCTCCCCAACAATGGCGACAGTATGTTATCACTCCTCTAGATCTCCAAGGCTGAGGAAGAGTCCAGCTGAGGTAACCACATACCAACCTTTTGACTTGGTAGCTAGCCCTACCAAGCCAGAGCGGGCTCTCTCCAAAGAATCATAGCCAAGAGGGTTGTATGGATTAGGGTTTTAGTTTAGGTATAAAGTGTAGAGTTTGTTTTGATTTGATTTGATGGGGTTATTGCTGGATAAGGATATTAGGTCAAAGAGGCTATGCTAGGGCAAATAAGATTAGGGTTACAGTCCATTCAATGGGGTAGGGTAGGTAGGTAGGCTAGCACATTAGGTTTTATTGGGATGAGATGATTTAGACAGGAGAGGAGCTAGGAAGAGCATGAAAGATTTATTCTTCCTAAACTGAAGAAAGATGAACAAACTACGAAAACTTCCCCAAAACAGAGCATATGAGATGATTCTTGTTTATCAACTTGAAATAGATCATAAAATAGACATGAAATGATATATGGAGTAACAATACATTCACACAATGAAACTAAAGAAAAAACAATGTTAGACAACCATACCATAGCTATCCCAAGGAAATAGTTGTATCTCATCTATTAAAACTGGCCAAATTCTAATACAATAGTGTCTCTGATCAATCTAACAGCATCCAACTGAGTCCCAACCTTTGAAAAGATTGAAAAATATCAGATGTAGGCCTCAAAACGAACTCCTCCCAACCTCAGGGGTCAAATCCATAAGAGGAGGAGCATTTCCACCAAAATCTGAACTGATAGCTAGAGTGTAGGGTGGTCAAACTGACACATCCCTAATTACATTAAAACTTATTCATTTGACTTGATGACAACTTTTACTTGATGAATCTACCCCTAGGTAACTTATCCATATCATTATTACATTTACCATCCTCAATTACATAGGTGAAAGCATCATTTTCTAAGATGAAATTCAAAATAATAGTGAAAATTCAAAAATATCAACAAATGGTCAAGTGTGCCATTTTTCTGCCAAGTGCATCCTCACAGTGTCAAGTGCGCCCTCCCTGCTGCAGGCTGATTTTGACTGAGTTGTAGGTGTCTAAATTAGGGTCAAGAGGGCTTGTTCGAAAGCCCATCAAGTCTACTTTTCGAATATGCCTCTAGTTTGCAAAATGAAGCTGATTTGACCCCTCAAAACTTCATTCTCCCAAGACTCCTCAGTGCACAGCGCCTAGGCCGAAATTGAGGCAAAAACATGATTTTTTTTTGCTTGTGTTTTGCCCTTTTTACCCTCTAGTTTTGCAAACTAAGGCTAGCAAGGTGGTTTTCTTAGATATATTAGTCATTTGGCATCCACTGGTGGCCTTCATTTGCTCAAAAAGTGGCTCAAAAAAGTGTGCAGTGCGCATTTGACCACTTTGCTGATATAGCACTGTCTAGGAACACACAAAAAAAGACAGAACTTGCAAAAAATGAGCCTAAATGCTTCAAAATTGGTGAAGTGGCTGATGATGGTGTGGTTTGTCTTGGAGTGAAGCCTTTGCAAGTATATCAAGTTTCTTTTTCTTTTCTTGGTGAGTTAGGGCTTCAATCCTTGCATTTATTGCCTTGAGCTTTGCCCTTGCATTTCCTTCTCTTTTGGCATAGTGTTTGGTTAAGAAACCCTAGGGATAAGGTAGGTGGGAATGGGAAATGGAAATAGGTCTAGGAATAGGGATAGGGATATAAAAATTTGAGGAGATGAGGGGAGGGTTTATGGAGCCATGGGAGGTGATTGGAAGTGAAAATGTCAAGGGAGTTGGGAATGATAATTAAATTACAAGTTTATGGTAGAGGTTTCCTAGGAATTTTGGAAACCTAGGTCTTAGGGATTTATGGGAAAAGGGTTTAGGGACTAGGATTCAATGATAGTGTAGGGGTAGGGATGGGTTTAATAGTGATGTATGAAGGTGTTGTAGGGTCTATGGGCAGCAAATTTGGGATAGGGATGGATTTAATAGTGATGTAGGAAGGTATCGCTTGATCACTATGAGATTTGCTGACATTATGCAATGGAAGTGGTGTTTTATGGAACCATGAAAACCCTAATGACCTAATGAGAACATTGAATGGATTGACCTTGATGAAAATCACTGACATGATGAAGACAAGTCATGACTAATGGTATACTTCCAAAAAAGGTGAAATGAGCCAGCAAGGGGAAAATTTCTAAAAGGAGTAAAGGAAACCCTAATTCAACCTTCAGTGACCAAATTTTTACATGATGACCTAGTGGAATGACAAAAGTTTCAGAATGGGACCCTAATATGATATGAAAAGATGATTTTTGATCACTGATGGTAGTATGCAAATAATGACACTAACAAGAGGTATAAGTGATCTTTGTACCATAACGAATCATTTTTCCAGTTAAATGTATCAGATGTACTAGGATCTTGCTGCAACTTTTGAATGAGTTCCCACATTTATTCGTCATTCTTCCATTCATCCCTTGCTTCATTTATCGAATCTGGTTAGATAATAGAAATGACACAAGGTAATTCTTCCACATCCTCATCCTTCCGTGAGAGTGCATCTACAACAACATTTTTCTTCCCTTTTTGTAAATGATTTCAAAGTCACAACCCAACATCTTTGTCACCCATTTTTGCTACTCTTATGAAGATATTCTTTTTTTATAAAAATTATTTAAGACTATCATGATTTGTTTTTACCTTGAAGTGTCTTCCCATTAGGTAAGGTCGCCATTTCTTAATTGCATATAGTATTGCCAACATTTCCTTCTCACAAATAGCTTTGTGTAAATACTTTCCTTTGATTGGATGCCTTTCAAAAGCAATGGGTCTTCCTTCTTGCATTAAAATAACACAAATTCCATTTCCTGAGGCATCACATTCCACAATAAAGGTTTTTGTGAAGTATGGCGTAGCTAAGAGCGGTGCTTGGCACATTGCCCCTTTAAGATGTTCAAAGGCCTTCGTTGCTTATGGAGTCCAAGAAAATGCATCTTTCTTCAGTAATGTTGTTAGGGGTGCTGCTATTCTCCCATAATTATTAAAAAACTAGCGATAATATCCTCTCAACCCAAGAAATCCTCATAGATGCTTTATGGATGTGGGGATTTTCCATTCCTTAATGAATTTAATTTTGCTAGGGTCTAACTTAACACCTTCATGAGATACAATATGACCCATATATTCCACCTCTTGTACTCCAAAGAAACATTTAGAGATTTTTGCATATAATTGTTTCTCCTCCAATATTTTGAGTACCATGTCAACATGTTGAACATGATCCTTCCAAGACTTGTTGTATATTAGTATATCATCAAAAAATACTAACACAAATTTTCTAAGGAAGGGTTTGAAAATGGAATTCACCAAAACTTGAAATGTATAAGGTGCATTGGTATGGCCAAAAGGCATGACCAAAAATTCATAATGACCCTCATAAGTTCTAAATGTTGTTTCTAGAATGTCTTCAGGCTTCATTCTAATTTGATGATATCTTGAATGAAGATCCAACTTGGTGAAGTAAATTTCTCCATGTAATTCTTCTAATAATTCATCAATGACAGTAATGGGAAATTTATATTTAATAGTGAGATTGTTGAGCTCCCTATAATCGAACACATGCACCATGATCCATCCTTCTTGTGCACCAATACTACTGGAGCAAAGAAATAACTTTGGTTAGGTTGAATCATACCAGCCTCTAGCATTTCTGCAACAATACATTCAATGTCACTCTTTTGGGCATAGGGATATCTGTAAGGCCTAATGTTGGGAGGAACACTTCCTGAAATCAAATAAGTAGCATGATCATGATCACGAATAGGTGGGAGGCCTTTGGGAGTCTCAAATACATTGGAATGATTGTCCAATACTTTTTGGAGAGCTGGAGAAATAGATGATTTTGATGTGGGAATCTGTAGTGAACATAATTGTGAAATTACACCCCTTTGTTATTTATTTAGAAGCTTTGTCATGCCATTTGAGCTGATTATCTTTCTCAGTTTCCCTGTGATACCCATTATTCAACTTTCTTTCCTTCCCAAAAAAAATTCAAGAAAAGTTCTTGAAAATTAAAAGCTATCGTATGCAAAGATTGTAGCCATTAGACTCCTAGTACAACATCAACACCAACCATTGGAATGGAAAGCATTAGACTATTCAATACATATTCTCCCATGGATAGCTTGATATTATGGAACTTTCCAGAGAAATTTATGATTTTGTTGTAGCAGCTACAACCACCCTCCAAAATTTTGCCTTAGCTTCGTTTTGGAGCCTCCCTACCAACTTTTCACATCAACTTGTCTTGCTTCGTCAAGTTCACAAGCTTAAGTGATTTTCTTGCACAAAGGAAACTTGTCAATCACAACTCGATGCATTCCCCTCATAGGCTAATCACTCGGACTTGGTCCAGCTACAAGCTGAGTAGCTCCCCCAATAAATTGCACAATTCTGGAGGGAAACTAGCCTTCCCTCCAGCAATTGCGCCATCTTGACTAGTAGTGTGCTGGGCTCTAGAATTGCGCAATTCTGGCAGTCAACACTCATAGTGAAATTTGAGTAATTTTCACCAACAGGGCTGCTCAGCCCAAAATTTGCACAAATCTAGGCAGCATTCAGCTGCTTTGCTTAGAAATTGTGCAAATCTCCTGGGTAGCCAACCCAACTCCCAGCCAGAAATGTGCATTTTCTCCCAGCAGTGGAATAACCTCTTGCATGTGCAGCTGAGTTGACTAGTTCCCTCCGGGATAGAGCAAAACAGACTTGCATGCATGGACTGCTTCTCCCAAGGCAGCATGAAAAGGAATCCCTTGTTTCAAGGATCTATTTTTGGTAATTGGAGGTTACATGCAAGGGTCATTTCAAAAACCTCCAACCAAGTGTCACTTTCCATAGATTTGTGGCATGCACGTCACAACCTCGATGTTATCAAAACTCAACAACCAGACTCTGCAGAGCTCATTCCTCGCATCAACCTTACATCTCTGTATCCCACATCACATCTAGGAGCTATCGACACATTTAGCTCAACTGTTTTGGGGTAAGCCTGCTTCCCATGTATTGTGTTGCATTTATGGCACTTTTTGTGTTTTGCTTCATATGAACATCGTCTGTTTGTTTTCAGTGAGCGCTTGCTATCGTTTTGATACATACTAGCTTGTTCTAGCACCGTTTCAATTTCCCTTGCTATCTCATTGTTGTTGCATGCATGAAACTATTTTGCACGAACGGTTGTCGATTTGACGACTCGCCTCACCCACACGCATGTTTTTCCATTTTCTGAAACTGTAATTCACCATTTGCATGCATGATCTTTCACTTATGCTTAAACCCAGTATCGCCATGCATTCACATTCACATTCACTTTCAGTTTCTCATCGACGAGTCTGGGCAGCCTTGGCCTGGACTTTGCCTCACCAAGACAAAATTGTGCAATCTTGAGAGGGAATGCTCTGCTTTCTTCTCCAGAAATGTGCATCTCTATCCAGTAGTTGTTCCCCATGCCTTCTTTGCTTAATCTCGAGGGACAGTAATTGCTGGCCTAGAAACTTGCACAATGCAGTCATTGCCAGCTAAAATTGCACATTGCGTAATTCCAGTAGTCAGCAATTAGGCTCGATTGTGCATTGTGTAGTTCTAGCAGCCAGTCAACCTCTTGATAGCCCGGACTATGCCTTGCACAATCTTGGTAGTCAATCTCCTAACCTCTCGGTGGAAACCTTCATGATCAGTCACACAAGTATGTTGCAAGTTAGTGCTGAAGTTAGTTTTGGTTTTCGACTGATAGGTTGCTCGCCATTGCCATGTCTCCAGGTATCATAGGTGTTCATCTACCTCTCAGCAACACATGTACAATGGTTTTAGGAGAGTAGAGTCGAAGACACTGTTCAGAGCACACTTGGGGATGCAGTCGATCAAGTGTCTATGAGCTTGCCTACTCACGAAGACATCAAGTTGTTCATAGACAAGGACATCAAGATATGACAACAACAACATCACAGCAAGAAGCAACATGAACAGCAACTGAAGGCAGTATACCGAATGTAACAAATGTAAGAGGAAGGTTGTTGACAACATAGAGGGGGAACAAAGTTGCGAGCTCAAGAAGATCCACTTATGATGAAAGCAACTTTGGAGACTTGGGCTATGAGGTGACGGTGCGACATGAAGATCGCGCGAAGATAAAGAATGGAACAAAGAAGGAGTTTCATGTGCTGAAGTAGCAACTCAAGGAAGAACATGAAGCTACACAAAAAGACAAATGAGTTGCAATAGGAACAAGAACAACAGTGGATGCAACATACACTCACTAATGAAATTGCGCCCGTACAAGTTAAAGATCCATCCCAATAGCTAGCATGGAGTAGACATGGTGAGAAGTGTTGTTGATCACATGCAAGGGATTCAAAAACATGCATGTCATTGTGTGCACACATGTGATCCAACCCATTCATCACACTCACCAAGGTGAAGACAAGAAGAAATTCCAATTGGAGATGAACATGTACTTCATCAAGTTGATGCACATGACCACCAGCACACACTTGAAGATCAACCCGTACACTATGCATCAGTGTGTTTCCGGTTCAGCCGCACCCAAGAAGACCATCTGCATGTTAGTAGAGGAGTTGGATGAAGGAGCCAAACCAATGCAATGGTTGCAACAGAGGCAACAGTTCACTTCAACAAGATGTCACCTTGGGGTGCATGCACACCATCACGGATGACCAAGCTTGGCATCAGCTCACCACTTTCGCCACCACAAGCATGTCAAAGACTTGGTCTCATCACAATGGATTGAGTGTCAGCGATGTATTGCATAGTTTTCTCAAGCCATGTTGTCTCACATGAGTACATGTGCATTGTAATGTAACATCATGTCAAGTGTAAGTCAAGTGTCGATAGTTGGATGTAACAGTCATAGAGTAGATGAAGAGTCATGAGGGTAAATGAACTATCACAAAGGGGAATGTCAAGGGCCACCCCACCCTTTTCTATAAATAGAACGTCATAACTCATTGTATAGGCTTTTGGTTAGCCAAGCTTCGATAGGACTATCTTAGAGAAAGCTTGGACAATATTGTAACGAGCCTTGGCTTCTCCACTGCGCAGAGCTAGTACATCTCTTTGGAAGAATAGGCAGATGTGACTGTAACATTCCACTATTGGAACTAGCGGGTGTACATGGATGTATTGCATGACTAGAACTTACACTTCACTATCTTAGAGAAAGCTTGGACAGTATTGTAACGAGCCTTGGCTTCTCCACTGCGTAGAGCTAGTACATCTCTTTGGAGGAACAGGCATATGTGGCTGTAACATTCCGCTATTGGAACTAGTGGGTGTACATGGATGTATTGCATGACTGGAACTTACTTTTCATGCATATGTTGATATTGTAGTTGGACTATTCCAGTTGTTGTAGCAATGTATGTTGTTTAACTTACGTAGTTGTGTATGAACTATTTTGTATGCAATTGTATGAATCTTGTTGTAGATGTGCTGTTGGTTTAATCATCACTTTGGACTGCTAGCTAACTTGCTTTCCAGCTTGTGATGTATCTTCGATCGTGTGTTCCCTTCCCATCCGAGTACTATTACAGGTTTCCAAGGGGCGCACTCATCTCAACCCCCATGTGTTAGAACCTATCATGCACCTTCCTTGACTCACTTCAGTAGTCACACCATTGCTACCAACAAAGTTATCTTACTCACCTCTGTGCAAAATCATGGTCAAAGAATTATTTTACGACCCACTACTGGGAATCCTAAACCAAATGGTCTGAGGTCTAATTATGACTTCTTACCGGGGAGATCCCCTTGACATGTTGGAGGGTCCAACACCATCAGCATTTCTGGTGCTAGGAGGGCCAGATGACAAGCTGTGTCCTCTCATCCGGTTTCGAACCTTTGCTATCTTTCATGGATTCGTGCATTCTTCTCCCTCCGTGATGTTTTTCGGATCATGAAGATGTCACCATCATGAGGGAGTTTTTCGATCTCTTGTCAACTTACACATATGATGGTGAAGGCGAAGTGGCATAGTCTGAGTACTTACATGACTTTCTTTCCATGCTTCATGAAGAAGATGAGAGTTTTGATGAACAGGTCAGCTTGTTGCTTGCATTCGCGAATCTCCACTTCGATGGATGTGCAACCTACCGGATGAGAGCGTGCACTCACTTGAGTACTTCTATGATCTCATTAAAGACACTTTCTATCATTTTGATCCAGACTATCATGACCAAATTCTGCTACATCAACGGAAGGCTCCGCATGAATCGATCATGGATTTTTGGCAGCACTTCCGTGACTTGTAGTTTCAAGCTCCAAGGAGGAAGATCAAATTTTCCTATCTTTGGGACCAATTCGAGTATTTCCTTAAGAAATATACACGTCCCAAGAAGAAGCTTGAAATAAAGCCTTACTCAACATTCTTCATTGATGGAGCTGCGCAATCTCGTGTGGATGTGGCCACTATCTCGACTGATTGTTCGCCATCACCTCATTCAACAACTCCACCACTGCCAACTAATGTTGAGGATCATGCTCACTCACTTGTTCAGCTTGCCCATCCTCCCAACATCACTTCACTCAATTTTTGCACAATGTTGGTTGTGAGTCCTTTGAGTTCCTATATGAATTCTATTCCACGACCTCCATCTTAGCACTCGGTTGTTCCTCCGGATGATATTGTCTAGTGTTCTTCCATTCTAGACTCTTCACTTGTTGTGAATGAGGAACACGCCACTGACAGAGTTGGTGTTTCACAACCAACATGCATTGTCATTCATGAAGAGTATGAGTGGGAGGTTGAGCATCAACACTCGGCGAAGGATGACTCCCTTCCATCTGAGCCCCCTCCATTCTTTCCTAACATCTTTGGTGAACCTACCATACATGATTTTGCATGTGTTTCTTCATCCACGGATACACCCATTGTTGATCACTCGCAGGACTCACCAGATGTCAGTCCATTATTCGACAACGGAGAGGATAAGTTATTCATTGAAAATCCACTTGATCTTTCATCTGCCTTTTCTAGGAACATAGAGGATGATTTTGTCCACTTTTCATATACCCCTCTATTTGATTCACCTGATCATGAGGATGTTGATGAATTCATTGATTTTTTTGATCATGGCAGTGTGATCTAGTTACTTTCATATTTGATCATGATCATGACTCTATCGCAGTTGATCTTTCGAAGCCACCGATCTATGATGATCTATCTGATGATGAAGTTGAAACACCCAAGACTGTTGAGGCACTTTGGCCTGAGCTGATGGTTATGTCAGACCCTCGCTCTCTTGAGGTTAGTCTCTCTTCCGATCATGAAACCATTCAATCACCCAAGCCTCTTCATCACTCATCTGTATGCATTGAAGATTCATTTCACCCACAGATCATGCTTCCTCCACTCTAACTACACAATCCTATCACTCATGCATTGGAGGAATCTTACATTGCAAGCACTTGTGCATGACGCAAGTTGTCTTTATTTCTTTTGTTTGCTTGCATGTCACAGTCAAGAGTGTGTCTATGCTTCAAAGTTGCACGCAGTACCACACAACACAATGATAAGTCCACGGACTGCTCGTCATGCACCTGTACTCATTTATGTCCTATGGGCACTTTGAAACACAAATTGTGGTTGCCTTCATTGTTATATCTTTCTTGCTTGCTGGTTCGCACAACTGGGTTGCTCGTGGACCAAGCCTTCACCAACATGGGTCAACCAATGAGCCGATGGTTGCATTGGAAATCTCACTTCACATGATCGGCCCCATGCACCGTTAGTGTAGGAATAGGAGTAGTGTTTGCTTACATGATTGTTTTCTTACTTTCTTTGTTTGCTTGTTTGTTTTCTTGCTTGTTTTCTTACTAGCTTTGCTTTCGTTGCTTCTTCTCTTGCTTTGATTTGTTGTTTGTTCGTTCGCTTGTTTTGTTTGTATCTTAGCTTTGCATGAAACCATGTATGACTCTTGAAATGAGCTAGGTGAAGTACAAGATGGATTGTACAACTATCACCACTTGGTTATCTGTCATCTTGCCTCTGTATGAAGAGCTTGTTACTTTTAGTCCATGATACATCGAAGGAAAATACGTACTATTCGAAGTGAACCTTGGTGAAAACACAACACTTGCATGCTAACTAAGTGTCACCTTCTCTAGTCGGTTGTTTTTGGGTTAACCCTTGTCATCTCAGTCAAGTGGAGTAAGGTGAGGGGGGAAACCTTAACAAGAATTTCAGAGATATAATAAAATACTTCTCTGCTAGAACAACATATTCTTCTCTCAATAAGTCAGGATCCCTCTTCCGCCTCTGAAATGAATAAGTGTTATGCACAGTTGAAAAAATGAAAAATGAAAAAATTGAAAAGTCAAAAAATTGAAAATGAAAAATGAATCAAGCTAAAGAAGAGAGAGGCTTCCCGTGCATGGAGGTGATGCAAGTAACGCCATCGGGGCACTGACTAGGCTCACTGGCAGCGGAGCCATGCTTGTGTTCCTATGTGACTCCACTGAGGTACTGTCCAGGCCTGCTGGCAGCGGAGCAACACCAGAGATGAAACTAAGACTCTGACGACTATACTGCTTGTGCACCAATATACCCCTCAACCCCAATGAAAACAAATTTTTTGACTTGGCTTGGAATGTGTGTCAATCGACCAAGAGCTTCGCAGAAGCTACATCTTACAATCAAGCTAGTGTGAAACCAATGATGAGATGAGAACTGGACAATACTTCTGGAGGTGTTAGACTTGATTTTCATGAACAAGGTCCATTCAAAGAGTTGGAGTTCTACCAGTGTGTCATGAAGTGTTTTAGCGGCTACAAACACCCTCTAAAATTTTCCCTTAACTTCGTTTTGGAGCCTCCCTACCAACTTTTCGCAACAGCTTGTCTTGCTTTTTCAATTTCACAAGCTTCAGTGTTTTGCTTGCACAAAGGTAGCCTGTCGATCACAACGCGATGCATTCCCCTCACAGGTTGATCACCTGGACTTAGTCCAACTGCAAGATGAGAAGCTCCCCCAAGAAATTGTGCAATTCTAGAGGGCAACTAGCCTTCCATCCAGAAATTGCGCAATCCTAACTGGCAGCCTATTGGGCTCCATAATTGCGCAATTCTGGTAGTCAACACCCATAGTGAAAATTGGGAAATTCTCCCTAGCAGGGTTGCTCAACCCAGAATTTGTGCAAATATGGGCAGTAGTCAGCTGCTCTACCCAGAAATTGTGCAAATCTCCTGGGCAACCAGCCCCGCTCCCAACAAGAAATGCGCATTTTCTCCCAGCAGTCGAACAACCTCTTGCATGTGCAACTGAGTTGACTGGTTCCCTATGGGACCGAGCAAAATAGACTTGCATGCATGGACTGCTTCTCCCAAGGCAGCATGCAAAGGCATCCCTTGTTTCTGGGATCTAATTTTGGTAGTTGGAGGTTACATGCAAGGACCATTTCAGAAACCTCCCACCAAGTGTCGCTTTTCCTAAATTTGTGGCATGCACGTCAAAACCTCGATGTTATCAAAAATCATCAACCGGACGTTGCAAAGCTCATTCCTCACATCAACCTTGAAGCTCTGACATCCCACATCATGTCTAGGAGCTGTCGACACATTCAACTCAACTGTTTTGGGGTAAGCCTGTTTCCCATGTCTTATGTTGCATTTCTGGCGCTTTTTGTGTTTCGCTTCGTATGACCATTGTCTACTTGATTTCAGTGAGTGCTTGTTGTCGTTTTGATACATACTAGATTTTTCTAGCACCATTTCAGTTTTCATTACTATCTCATTGTTGTCGCATGCATGAAACTATTTTTCACGAATAGTTGTTGATTCAGTGACTTACCTCACCCACATGCATGGTGTTTCATTTTCTAAATCTATCATTCACCATTTGCATGCATGATATTTCACTTATGCTTAAACTCAGTATCACCATGCATTCAAATTCACATTCACTTTCAGTTTCTCGTTGGCGTGTCTGGGTAGCCTTAGCCCGCACTCTGCCTCACCAAGAGCCTCACCAAGACAACATTGCACAATCCTAAGAGGGAATTCTCTGCCTTCCTCTCCAAAAATGCACATTTCTTCCCAACAGTTGTTCCCCATGCCTACTTTGCATAATCCTAAGGGGCAATAACTGCTAGCCCAGAAAATTGCACAATGCAATCACTAAGCTTGTAGTCATTGCCAGTTGAAATTGTGCATTGCACAAATCTAGGAGTTAGCAGTTGTTAGAAAATTATATATTACGGAGCAATGGAACACATAAAATATTGCATAAATATAAACACAAAAAACACACAAAACAAGAGAGACACAGACATACGTGGTTCACCCAGTTTGGGCTACATCGACCCCGAACAGCCAGTCCTTCCTTTCTATTATCCAGCAAAATGAAGAGACACAACCTACAGCAAATCCGCTGTAATATCCTCTGTTTTCTCTCACAGTCTCACCTCTCTGTTTCTCTCTCACAGAATACACATCTATATCACAACCTCAAAATACAATACCCTCATACAAATAGAGGGGTTGCCTTCTAGGGCAAAAAACCCTAAACTAAACATAAGTTCTACCGTCAGATCATCCGCCTAATGAACGGCCCAAATTGACTAGAAATTACTGTACTTTTACAAGGCAATTTTACATTTATTTTTGGCTTCGGGGGCGCACCCCCCCGCACCCCCTCGCATGGAGGGGTGTACAAAACTTCTTGGGGTATACATCTGGCTGAAACAAAGACCTTTGAACAATCATGCTCCACACACAACAAAATATTTATCAAATAACAATTCAAGTCATAATTACGCATAGTTATCAAACCATAACAAGTTCTACTATGTGCAATGATTTGATACGATAGCTCCACTACCACTCCTATTCCATGATATCACTCCACACACCTTGCATTCATTTCTCCAACGGTCTCATGATTATTCCGAGTTTAAACTCAAGACTGACTGCACTTCTATTTATTACCCGTACTCTTGAGACGTGACCTATTGTGTTACGGTTCTTCTTAGCGGTAATTTCCGCAGCCGTCTATTGAGGCGTGTAAAAATTTCATACACAGTCATCCAATTCCATTCGTTTACCACTCCACTAATACCATACTCCTCGCATGCATCTGCATTTTATTTTGAACTTGTTTACTGCTGCTCCCCTCTGTTCCTCCGGTAATTCGGGTACTTCCATTCCCTGTTCTCCATTTCCGACTGCAGCCACTACAGTTTGTTCTCCATTTCCGACTGCAGTCACTACAGTCATCCTAAACCCTGACTGCAGTCACTACAGTCTATCCTAAACCCTGTAACAGAGCCATTTTTTTTCCTGAACCCTCACACGTAGAAGAACTCTCAGTTGGAATTTAAAACAGCGGATGGGAAAATTACTGAGAGCCGAGCCAGAAGGACCGAAATACTTGGAGGGTTATCCTCAAACTAAGGAATTTCTGAAGAAAGCTAGATGGCTACGATTTATCCAAAAGTTTAAAGGCCATAACAAGGATGTGACCAAAGCTTTTGCGCGGTCTTTTGATGGACAAACAGTGGAGATTGGAGACTTAAAGTTTACAGTGACTGAGGCCATAGTAGCAGCTGCCACAGGCCTACCTCAAGAAGGTGAAAGGTGGTTTAAAAATAGAAGTGTGGACGATCAAATATGGAGAATCATGCTACAAAACCAAGGTATGGATACCACCGTATTTACAAGAGGCATCCCTGTTCATGCACTAAAAGAGGAATGGACTAGTCTACTGTTAGTCATCGAGAAATTTATCACGTGTGAAGGTCGTTTTGGTTCTATGTATATGTATCATGCTAGACTTATGATGAATTTCATAGAGGGTCACACTCTTAACTTGCCTCATTTTCTGTTATTGAGTTTGAAAAAGATGAGTTTTACAGTTCAAAAACACATAGGCAACATTGAATCTCATCTCTACCATCATGGATTCATAAAAATTCTTATTGAGGACCAGTTAAAGAAAACTAAGGATACTTGGGAGCAATTTTTGACAAGAAACTACTTCCAAGAGCCGCCTGAGGCCTCTGGAAGCAGTCCACCAAAGATTCCAAGGAAAAGTAGGAGAAAAGAAAAGAACATTACAGTCCAAGACTCCCCTACAATAGAAATTCAAGAAACTGTCCAAAAAGAAGAAGAAGATAGAGCTAAAAATAAGAAACAGAAGAAAGAAAAAGGCAAAAGAACCATTCAAGAAGTCTATCCATCCCCTGAGCAATACATAGAGGAGGATTATCAACCTCTGTCAGAAAGATTAGTACATCTTCAAGCTGCTGCTATAGGAAAGAAAAAGAAAAAAGGAAAACAGAGTGCGCAAGAGAAGAGTACTAGTCCATACTTAAGGAGGAGCACTAGGCTAAAAGGAAAAGTGAATAAAACCCAAGAAAAACAGTTTCACTTTATTGATTTAGGTGAAGAGACACTTGAGAAATCTCCAGCCGAGCCAAGCATTGAATCAAGCCCTCCACATGATGAAAGCCCTTTTCGGCTGGAAAGAGAGAGCAGTCCTCCTCCTCCACCAGATTTTTGAGCCTAGTCCGAGAAAGACACCTGAGGTAGATCCTAATCAGCAAGAGGCATATAAGTACCTGAAATCCTTAGAACAATCAGCTGCAGGACCAAGTACCACTCTGCCACTATATGCACAAGTTCAGTCTTTGAAACATGAAGTATTTGAATTAGAAGTCCTAAATAGGTATATCAAACAGGAAAATGAAGCACTCAAAGAGCAGAGTAAGGTAGA
This sequence comes from Pinus tabuliformis, assembly GCA_031772625.1. Classification (NCBI taxonomy): domain Eukaryota; kingdom Viridiplantae; phylum Streptophyta; class Pinopsida; order Pinales; family Pinaceae; genus Pinus; species Pinus tabuliformis. The sequence goes on along the minus strand of CM062817.1, from coordinate 1,855,776,173 downwards.
CAAGATTGTCCATGATAACACTATGCTCCATTTAGGACTGTGGCAAAAGAAAAACAGGAAACTGAAGAAGAAGTGAAAAAATTTAAGCAGAGCATTGATTAATCTCAAGTCCAAATGTCTAGTCAGGAAACCAAGGATGATGTTAGCATCAAAGAAGAAGAAAAGAGGGCTAGATGTCCTAGCATAAGCCTCAGAGCATATGGATTAGAGGGAAATAACTAAATTTTGGTTGCATGAGGACATGCAACACCTTCACAGGGGGGGTATGTTGAGCCTCAAACCCGCATCTTCCTATACACCCTCTCAGCCTTCTTTTTCCCACTTACTTCATCCATCAAGCTGTTAAATCATTGCATTATAGTCTAAAAAGAGCTTCTGACATGGTTTTCTGACTATGCTTATGACTGTTGTTTGGTTTAGATTTTTGTTCAGGCAGCTGCAGAAACTTGTCAGTTTCCGCAACCAGCATAGGTTTCCGCAGCCAGCACAGGATTCCGTAGCTATTTTGTTAAAGGCTATGCTACAAGTGTCCTATGAAGAAACGAGCCACATGGGCAAGCTACAGGTGACGGGTATATGGAACGTGTCCCTTCAAATCTGCCAAATCATCTATATAAGGTCATGGTCAATAAGGGTCAAAGGCAAAGCCAACCAAGGAATTTAGCGGTGGCACGTCTCTGTTTGGAGCACGTGAAAGTTTACGTGGCATAGTCCTCAGCCCATGGAGACATCGGCACACCTGGAGATCATCCCTGTAACCTGAATCCAACAGCTACCACTCCGAAGATTTAATAGGCATGATGACAGTTACGCTAGATCTCGGCTGAGGAGATCTACGTGTCTTTGGCAACGCAGTTAATAGCATAGGATTCAGTTAGTCAGTTCAGCACTTTTTCATTATAAATAACGCGTTGATGAACGCTGTAAAGAAGCTTTTTGGAATGTAATTTTTGAATTGATTTCTATTATCACCCCACTGTACTCTGTTTTATATATGTTGCTGCTGCTTTAATACATGAGAAGACTACTTTCTTGAGCTTGTTCTTGTGACTATTCGTTGACTGGCTGAGGTGGCAGAGGGCCCCTACGCACTAAAGCCCTGTATAGTCGTCATTTGATTTTATTATGTTTATGTTTTTATAATTACTAGCTTGTATATAACATGTTGTTTTGATGTTTTTAATTCGCTGCTGTTTACATTTTCACTTCTGTTTTCTTATAGCTGTCAGCTGATCAACGTTTTTCTGCAGGTTTTCTTAGGCAGCCCGGGAAAATTTTCATCATTTTGATAACTATTGACATATGAGATCATCTTGTCCTTCCTGCTAATTTCCATTTTCTGAAGTTTAATTTCAGCACTGTCCTTTTTCAATTTGTGATTTGCTTATTTCTTTTTCTACTACTTAGACATCATACTACTCATTTGTTTATGGTTTCTTTCTATAGTCAAGTGACTCTATTAGTAAGGAATCAAAATATTACTTATTGTAGTGTGATTTAGTTATCATATTGCTTAAACTTATTCATGATTGCTTCCCATAAGGTAGATTGAGCTGAAGGGTAAAGGATCAAAACAATTGAAGTAGTGTGATTAGTTTCCTTTATGCAATTTAATTTCTTGCCACTTAGTTATCATATTGCTTAGACTTATTCATGATTGCTTCCCATAAGGTAGATTGAGCTGAAAGGTAAAGGATCAAAAGAGTTGAAGTAGTGTGATTAGTTTCCTTTATGCAATTTAATTTCTTGCCTTTTATATATCATATTACTTGACTTGTTCATGATTGCTTCCCACAAGGTAGATTGAGCTGAAGGGTAAAGGATCTGAAGAGTTGAAGTAGTGTGAATTAGTTGCTTTGCTTTTAGTTTGAGTTGCTTTAAATTCGTTTTTACTTTCTTTTCATTCAGCGGCAAGGATACTGGGCCATTGTCATTAGTTCACTGTTTGATACATTTACTTCCTCTTAAGAATTGATTTCATTACATTTGTTTTAAGGCTTTCTTTTTTATCACTTTTAAGTTTGGGGAAATCACTGTAGAAATCACCATCACCATCCACACTTAACTTTCATTTTCGCCATCACACATTAGGAAAAGATAAATCCAAAAACAAACTAAAAAAACTCAAAAACGACAAAAGACTAAGGAAATGGTTATCTAGTACATATAGTACACTTCACTTCGTCAGTTTACGAATCCCCGATTGACATTTTAAATAGCAATTTAGAATACACTAAATTGACCAAACAGTTATCTTTAGTTATTTGGAGTAGCACTGAGGATTCACTAGTGCACCAACTCACTACTAGACCTCTACTAGTTCCACAAACAGTTAGAACTGTTTAATTGTCTATAACTCAGTCAAATTGCGTTATCTAATTGAAACTCAAATAAACTCATCCTGGCCACCTAAAATTTAAGAAGAACATATACATGACTACAAAAATACTTCCAACTCGGAATTCCTAAGATAATTAAGTCAATTAATCTTAATTAACTATTTACAAGTTGTTATGAGAATAGAATTCAATTTTAATTCATAGTTTAATTCAAGGACAAATTAAACCGAAATTTCTTGTTTCCATTTCTCAACATCTGCATCAATAATTTGCTTCCATTTGTCATTCCCCTTTTTGGGGTTTGACTCAAAGTCAAAATATGCATCTGACTCTGAAGCCTTCAGCTTGACCATCAATGAATGCTTAGCACGACACTCACTTGTGTTGTGAGTGGGGCTCTTGTGGAACTCACACCACTTCCCTGTGTCCTTATTTGTCTTCATGGTGCTATTCTTTACTGACAAATTTAATGGGTTGTACTGGGTCACAATGCCTTGCCTCTGTCCTTTTTTTTGTGGTTTGGGGGTGCCTTTTCCTTGTTTCGGATTCACAGATCTAAAGTCTCACTTCTTCTGTTTAAATTTATGCTCAATATTAATAGTGTATCAGTATGTAGCACCACGTGAGGAGATGTCCAAGAACTTCATCTCGTATTGAATGTATTTTTGTAGATAGCCACAGATGCCGCTCAAAATACTTGACACCCAACTTTGTGAACCCTGGCACGTCTTGGTCCCTTCCATGCTGCAATGTGGTCCATTTTATGTACTTATCTTCATAGCTCCCAATACGGTAATATTGTTCCTTGATGGCATCCTGAAAAGAATTCCAAGTGGATGCAGCTGAAAACAATGAGTCTTCCCTCTTCTCCCTCTACAGTATGTTTCCCACCAATCCTTGACGTGGGAGGTGACTTTGAGGAGTGCAAAAGTGATATTTTCCCTATTGGAAAATTCATGAACTAAAAAGTATCCTTCCAATATATTTAACCATTTACCTATGGCATTTGCATCTATCTTGACTTCAAATATGGGAATTTCAAAGTTGACTTGCACCTTAAGGGGAGTGGTGCCTCCAAGGTGGTTGTTGGATGAATTTGCATTGCCTGTGGGCACTCGTTGAAGGATCTATACAAAGTTTTCCATCATTTCACTCCTTTGTCGCTCGAGGGCTTCTTCGAGAAAATTTTTGAAAGGATCTCCTACACCTTTATCTTTATTTTTTTCTACCATGGGAGGTTGTCAGGGTCGACGAAGCCAGTATTTCAAAGGTTCAATGAGTTCAAGCCCTAAATACTTATGCCTCAACCTCATTGGGGACATGCACAAAAAAACAAAGAAAGAGCATATCGCTCTGATACCACTGATCCATATTTATGAAGGAACAAAATGAAATACATATATAAATAATAACATGGAGCTACAACAAAAACAAAACTTCAATTCATTAATAAAAAAGTACTGAAAATTGTTTACATGTAGAATGGAAATAGAGTAGCTTGGGCAATGGTAACTTCTTCTTGAGAAGAGGTGTGCAGCTATATGCCTTTTGAACTGTGTTACAATGAGGCTTGAAGGCTTATATATTATTGAGAAACAATGGACAACCCTAAACATAAAAAAACCTAACCCTAGGGGATGAAGCGCCAAAAGTTTGTGGGCCCTTTTGGGACAAATTGGTACATCAACTCCCCGGGGTTGTAACTTTGGTATGTGATATTTGTTTGATGCATATGATTTCTCGTTAGAAATAGCTATCCAAGGACTACAACTTTCATCTACAAACTCCTACCGTAATCTATCAAATAACCTATTTTGCCAAAAACACGTTGTTTAGGGCCTCAAAATGGCTCAAAAGTTTCAGGCCCCGAAAAACTACTAAAAATAGTAAATTGTGCTACAATTAAAGAAACTGGAAGAAACAATGTTGGGGGACTAAGTGGAATACGTAGGTTGCCACCAATATAGGATTACTCATATGGAACAAAATATTAGGGAGTGATATGTTGTTGTAATAATATAGCATATAACATCATTCACAACTAATGTTATTGTGGAACAAAATCACATGTGTACAAAAAACAAAATGAGTATTAATCTGGAACAAAATTCCGAGATAAAGATACGTCATTGCAACAAGATATTGAGAGGACTGATAATAATGTGAAACAAATTCTTAAGATATAGATATTCCTTTGCAACGAGATAGTGCATAATATCACATAGATGGAAAAATATCAGTGTTGTCAAGTATTAACATCAAATGAACTCCCACACGCAACTGTAAAGAGTAATAATGACACGGAACATAGTCTTAAGATAGAGATATGCCTCCCTAGATCCATATGTTAGTACTGCCCACGCCACTTGCATCACAGACAAATGACGATGCCTTCCACCTAGTGATCATCATTCCCTTCGCATCACATCTTGATCCATGTGGATATTGGTGGCCACCCACCTATTCCACCTAGACCTCCAATCGGTTTCATTAGTTTCCTTGTTTATAGCAGCATTTACTATTTTTAGCTATTTTTTGGGTCCTGAATTTCCGGAGCAGTTTTGACCCCCAAAACGACATTGTTTTGAGGTCTGCAATAAGTGTGTCCCAAAAAACTCCTATAGTACTCTGAGAGATCTTTATAAATAGGTATCATATGCACCAAATGGAGATAATATGACCAAGTTACGACCCTGGGAAGTTGGCTGCCCAACGAACCCCAACGGGGCCCACAAACTCTTAGTGTTCCATCTCTTGGGGTTAGGGTTTTGGTTTTTTAGGTTTTTCCCTTGTGGTTCAATAATAAAAATTCCCTTGAGCCTCATTGTAACATAGTTCACAGGCATGTAGCCGCCACATATCTTCTCAGAGATGAAATACCATCGAATGAGTTAGTTTATTTCCATTTTTGTATGTAAGCATATTTCAGTTCTTTAATATTAATGAAATGAGGTTTTATTCTTCCCGCGTATTTGTTTTTATGTTTATATCTGTGTTTTGTTGCATTCCAGCATAAGCCTGGATCAATGGTATCAGAGCAGTCTTATCTTTCTTTGTTTTTCTTTGCATGTCCCCAACAAGGTCAGGGTATGAGTTAGGGCTCGAACTGGTTGAACCTTTGTAATACCATCCTTGCAATCCCCAAAGCCCCCCCATGGTGAAAGAAAAGAAATATGACGGGGCACGAGATCCTTTCAAAATATTTCTCGAGGAATCCCTCAAGAAACAAAGGAGCATGATGGTGGATAATTTTGCCCAGATCCTTTGGCGGCTACCCACAGCCGATGCATCTTCATCCAGCAGCCACTCTGGAGGCACCACTCCTTTTAAGGTACAAGTTAACTTTTACATTCCCATATCTGAAATCCAAACAGATGCATACATCGTAGATAGATGGTTAAATCTATTGGAAGGATATTTTTCAGTTCACGACTTTTCCAATCGGGAAAATATTACTTTTGGACTCCTCAAAGTCGCCCCACATGTCAAGGAATGGTGGGAAACCTACTATGAACAAAAGGATGAGAGGTAATCCTCACTGTTTTCAGCACCCCACATTTGGAATTATTTCCGAGATGCCATCAAGGAACAATATTAACCTATCAGGAGCTATGAACATAAATACATAAAGTGGACCACACTGTGGCAGGGAAGGGACCAAGATGCGTCGAAGTTCACAATATTTTTCTATACCCTTCACACGAAGCTGGGTATCAAGGATTCTGAGTGGAATTTAGTATTCAATTACCACAATATCTACACAAGCACATCCAAGACAAGATGGATTTCTTAGACATCTCCTTGCTTGGCACCTCCAATCGTACGCTGTCAAGATCAAGCAAAAATTTAAACAGAAGAAGCGAGACTTTGGATTTGCAAATCTGATGTAAGGGAAAGGTGCCCCCAAACTGCAGAACAAAGGACAAAGCCAAGGCAGGGCAATCTAAGACAACCTATTGAGGCCGCAAGAAAATAAAAACACCATGAATACAAAGAATGACACAGGGAAATGGTGTGAGTTCCATAAGAGCCCTACTCACAACATGAGTGTCAAGCCAAGCATTCGTTGGTCGCCAAGCTCAAGGCTTCCGAATTAGATGCATCTTCCGACTCTGAGTCAAAAATGAACAAGGGGAACGACAAAGGGAAGTAGATTATCGATGTGGAGTCTTCTGTCATTGTTTCCACCACCAAGATCTAGAAGGATGAGCTCGAATATTTAGAGGAGGGAGAGCGACTCTTCCACTCACAAATATGGGTGAAGGATTATCCACTACAGTTCATTATCGACAAAGGGAGCCAAAATAACCTCATTTTAGTAGAGTTCGTGAAGTGGTTAGGCCTACCAACCACACCACACCCGTAGCCATACACCATCGGGTGGCTTCCCTATAGCATCGAGCCCTTCATAGATGAGGTATTGTGTGATGTTGCTCCTCTTGAACTTTGTTATGTATTATTAGGCCAACCATACTTGTGGAAGTGGCATGTTGTGTATGAGTCTAGGTGTCGCACTTTTATTATTGCTTTGTTTAATAAGTTGTACAGGATATCATTGGAGATAACACCGCCTACCTCCTTTTCTTTGATCACTGTGATGCAATGCAGTAAGATCATTTCTCAAACCGGGAATTTTGTTTTCCTTATGATTCGCCCTCAAGGAAAGAATAAAATTGTGGCCATGACCTCAAGACAGGGCTCCTCTGTTAGGTCCCTATACTACTATTATAGCCCCTTATTGTTATTAGTGCAACCCCCTTATTGTGTTGTTGTGCACATGTAGTCCCCATATTGTTATTATTGTGCCCCATAGAAGCCCACTATTATTATTCTTGTGCCCTTACAATATTATTGTTTTATAGATGAGGAATGAGGAATGCCCTGTTATAGAGTTTTTTGAACCCAACGTTTCGGACTACCAAGTGAGTCCATCATCAGGGGATGCATCAATAGATATTCACTAGATTTTAATGATTTATCCAAGAGCTCAATTTAGGGTATATATAGGTTTTTAAAGGAAAGATATATGAAATTTAGTCGGCCATTATCTTATTAATTTTTCATTTATTATTATTATTATTATTTAATTTATTTATTAATTTGTTTAATTAATTAGTTAATTAATAAGATTAAAGGGATAAATTAATTAATTAATTTTATTCTCTATTGGATTAATTATTATGTTTATTAATTTTAAATAAAATTAATTATTTAAATAATTTGTTTAGTTAATTCATTAATTTGTTTAGATGATTAATTAATTTATCTGATTAATTAGATAAAAGAATAGATTAATTAATTAATTTTATTATTTATTATTTATTAATCTATTTATTAATTACTATTTTATTTTTATTGTCATAATCAATTATGTTCATGATTACAGTTGCATTTCCCTTATCAGCCTTTAGGATGACTATGTTTTTATTTTTTCTAAGGTTGTTTAAAGCTCTTTTTTCTTCTAGGGAAATGTTAGATGCAGGAGGTTTAGAGGTTCTTAAAATCTTTGCAATATCTTGTCTGATTTCTTCACTTTTTGCTATGTCTAGGTTTTTAATAGCTACTTCAATATTACTGATGACTTCTTCCACAGGTATTTTATTAGGGGTTATGGCAAAATTTAGACCTTTTTTCAGGATGGATTCAGTTGCATAATCTAGGTGGATGTCTGATAAGTTAATGACCTGGGCTTTATCTAAGGTCCTACTTAGATTGGGCTGTGAGGTTTGAGTTTTTAAGCTAGTGGATGGGTTGTTTGTTTGATCCACGTTTATGTTCATATCTGCGTTATTTTCATTTAAATTTGCGTTATTTAAATCCAATGTTTTATACCCTTGTATTTCCCTATCCTTTGTTGCTGCGTTGTTTATAAGACCATTGTTCACTGTTTTATAGCCTTGTATTTTTCTATCCTCAGTTGCTGCACTGTGTATAATTTTTTTTATTATTTATTGATTTAATTATTTTTTTTTATTAATAATTTTATGTAAAATTAATTTGCTTAAAAGTTTCAATGCTTTGTTTGATTAATTAGCTAATTTATTTGATTAATTAATTAAAAGAATTAATTAATTTTATTATTTTATTTTATTTTTATTAATTTAATTGTATGTATTTTTTTTTTGATTAATTATTTATATATTTTATTTGATTAATTTATTTTATTGATTGATTAATTTAATTAATTAATTGTTATTTAATAAATTAATCAATTAATAACTTAATTAATTAATTAATTAATTAATTAATTGATGAATTAATTGATAAATAAATAAATTAATTAATAAGTTGATGACCTAATAATGAGTTATTTATTGAATTTTTATGATTTCAAGTAAAGGTTCCAAATATTATTGTTATGTAGGCTCTGATTATATTGTGACCCCTTAGACTCCTATATATAGAAAGGAGGTTTTGTCATTTGTTTCATCTAAGAATTTTTCATTTTTGTAATGTAAAGGAGGTTTCCCCTTAAAGAGGCTAATTTTGAAGTCGTTGATCTATCTCTTCTTCTATTTTGTGAGCTAGTTACGTAACATTTGGTATCAAAACTTTGGATTCTAGGGTTTCGCTGCTTCAAATAGGTCATCGTGTCATTTTCACTATAATTTTTTTTATATGAAGCTTCAGAAGAAGATATTAAAACCCAATGGATCTGAAATCGTGGTGAACCTCCTGTACAATTTTCAAATCTTGTCTCACTATATTTTCAGAGATATATCCAAGGAAGTTAGGGTTTTTGTAGGCTCTAGAATGCCATCTCAAATAGACGACCTTGGGAAAATCATCATAACTTTCTCTCTGATCGTCAGATTCAAATTTTGTAAAAATTGAAAAAAAGAGGATAGACTTTAGTTTGTTGGGTATTGTTTTCAAGGCTTAAATGAAACAGTGATATGTGGCACTTCGTATAAGTTTTCTCTGCTAAACTAGTCTATAATCAGGTCATCGTGGGAGATTGGTCATTACTCTTTCTTGGAGAATCAAATCTCAATTAGGCTTATCGGGTTGGAAATAAGAATTAGAGGGATAACATAAAACAAACTTTCAAACCTTGGAGATCTGAAATTTCACAGATATAATAGATTCAATATCGAGTTCCTACAAAGCAAGTAAAAGATGTGTATTTTTTTAAAATTTGCATAAGTTTTGTTCGAAGAATTAGTTTGAAGTGATTCAAAGGGAATAGTGAAGCATAAATATCATCAATTGATGACCCAAAGAAATAAAATGGAAACACCTAGTAAGCAACCTGAAATCTCTACTATGATGCATGAAGAAGAGGAAGAAATGCAACATGATATATCAAAATTGCAAGACCAAGTGCAATAAATTTCTCTCTCACAAAAAGTAACAAAAATGAATTGGAAGCCATGATGAATGTTAAAATAGATGGTATAAAAAGGGAATGGAAGTTTTGAATGATGGTTTAAAAGAAGACATGGAAGAAATGATGAATTTCAAGATAGAAGGGTTGAAGGAAATTTTGGCAAAGTTGTTAGAAGAAAGGTGTCCCAGTGGTGACAAAGCAATCCATGAAAATCATGATGAAGACAAAAGGAATATAAATTATGATTTTAGAGACTCCAATGTGGGGTTTAATAACTACCACATTCCAAAGATAGATATGAGGAAGTTTGATGACAAGGATTCGGTAACTTGGATACTATAGATGGAGCAATATTTTGATCTACATGATGTGCAACCCTCACAAAAGGTACATATTTCATGTTTACATTTAGAACCCAATTAGTTTGTGTGGTATAGATTTCTTTGTTCTCATAAACCACTTGTCACCTAGTCAATTTTTACGAAGGAAATGATAGCATATTCTGAGGATACAAAGAGCAACACCTTCTTTAGCCAATTGATAAATCTCAAACAAAAGGTGTCAATGGTGGAATATATTGAGGACTTCTAAAAATTGAGTATAAGGGTAAATGATATTCTAGAGGAGTGTAGGATTGATGTCTTCATAGGGACTTTAAATTATAACATCCAACATGAGGTTCGTCTTTGGGAACCTGATTCATTAGAGAAGGCATTCAAGTTGGCAAGAAAAATTGAAAGAAAAATTATGGCAACAAGGAATCCTATCACTCACAACTATAAAGATGGAAGTGTTGTTGCTCCTAGCCTTCCACATCCTACAAGGTTGACACCACAACAATTGGAAGAAAAAAGTGCAAAAGGGCTTTGTTACAATTGTGATAGCAAATACACTAAAGGTCATAAGTGTGTTGAGCAAAAATTAATTTACATATATTGGGAAGATGATGAAGCAAAGGAACAAGAAATGTCAAAAGAAGAGGATATACACTAGGAATCAACCCCAGAGAAAGAAGAAATGAATCCAACCATATCTTTTCATTCATTGACATGAATTACCACTCCTCAAACTCTCAAGATAGAAGGACATATCAAGAATAAAAAGGTAATAGTGTTGATTGATTTGGGTAGTACCCATAATTTTATTCATTGTAAGATAGCCAAAGAATTGAATTGCTTCCTATATCCAGAACCAGAGTGTCAAGTGATGGTTGCAAATGTAGGAACCATAATTGATCTAGAAAGTGCCATAATATCAAGCTATCCATGGGAGAATACGTATTGAATAGTCCAATGCTTTCCATTCCAGTGGGTGGTGCTAATGTTGTACTAGGAGTCCAATGGTTACAATCTTTGGGTATGATAGCTTTTAATTTTCAAGAACTTTGCTAGAAATTTTTTGGGAAGGAAAGGAATTTTAATTAAGGGGTATCGCAGGGAAACCAGGAAAGCTAATCATCTCTAATGGTGTGACAAATCTTCTAAAGAAAGAACAATGGGGCGTAATTCCACAATTATGTTCACTAGAGGTTCAAACAATGAAATCATCTATTTCTCTAGATCTCCAAAAAGTCTTAGAAAATCATTCTAAGTTTCAAGAAGTGGAAGATCACATCGAGAATCAATAACAAGTTCTCCAACTCTTAAAGGATAACCTCACTTTGGCACAAAATCTAATGAAATAATAGGCAGATCAACATCACAGCGAAAGAAGTTTTGATGTAGGCAACTGGGTATTTTTACAGCTACAACCATACAAACAAATGTCCCTCAAGAAAGCTAAGAAGGATAATAAATCATCACAAAAATATGGTCCTTACAAGGTGTTGCAAAAGGTTGGTACTATGGAATACAAATTGGAGCTTCCTACATCTTCCCGAGGGCACCTAGTTCTCCATGTTTCATGCTTAAATAAGGTTATAGGTGACAAGCTCCCAGTTCAAATAATATTGCCAGAACTCGATGACAAAGGAAAAATCATATTGGAACCTGAAGCAATCGCAGAAACAAGAACCCAAGAGCTAAGAAATCGATCAATTTCAAAGTATCTCATCAAGTGGAAAAACTTACCCACTGAAGGTTCTACATAGGAGGATGAGAATTTTATTCAAAAGCATCCATAAATACTCAAGCATTGAGGAAAACAATTTTTTGAAGGAGAGGGGCATGTTAGGTCCCTATACTACTAGTGTATCCCCTTATTATATTTTTGTGCCCATGTAGTCCCCATATTTTTATTATTATGCCCCATAGAAGCCGACTATTATTATTTGTGTGCCCTTACAATATTATTGTTATGTAGGCTTTGATTATAGTGTGACCCCTTAGACTCCTATATATAGAAATGAGGTCTTATCATTTGTTTCTTCCAATAATTTTTCATTTGTGTAATGTAAAGGAGGTTTCCCCCTTGAAGAGGCTAATTTTGAAGTCATTGATCTATCTCTTCTTCTATTATGTGACTTGATTGCATAACATCATGTGCACGGAAGTAGCAGATGGACAAGGTTGTGGAGGAGTACAGGGACATCCTCACCTCACCCACAAGGGTAACTCTACACTATCACGTCAAGCACTCCATCGTTCTAACCCCGAGAGCATTGCCCAATGGACCGATCTATCGACGCTCTGTTTTCAAGAACGATGAAATCAAGAGGCAGATTCAGGAGCTATTGTAGAAAAGGAACACCATGCCAATATCATCACCCTATGGGAGCCTGATCGTGTTGGTACAGAAGAAGGACAGGACCTAGAGACTCTGTATTGGCTATCGGGCATTGAACAAGATCATTTTCTGGAATATGTATCTAATCCCACGGATTGATGACCTTCTGGACCAGATCAAGGGGGCCAAATATTTTAGCAAGATTGACTTGAAGTTTAGTTATCACCAAGTACCAATCGAACCCTTCGATGTGTGGAAGACTACTTCAAATCTAAGGACATACTTTTCAAATGGTTAGTCATGCCTTTCAGGTTCACGAATTCCCCAGAACCTTCATGAGGTTGATGGACGATATCTTGTGACCCTTCACCAGCTCATTTGTGGTGGTGTATTTGGATGAAATTCTGATCTTCAACCAAAGTTGGGAAGAGAACCTCCACCATATTCGACAGGTCCTCTAAACCCTGCAGCAAAACAAGTTGTGTGCCAATTTGGAGAAATGCACTTTTGGTATGACCCAAGTTCAATATATGGGGTACATCATTGATGAGTGGGGTGTGCATGTGGACCCATCTAAGATATAAGTCATTCAGGATTGGTTAGCCCTAACCACTCTTACAGAGCTCCGCAACTTTCTGGGTCTTACTAACTTCTACCGCAGGTTCGTGTTGGGGTTCTCTCATATCACTTGGCCTTTGAGTCAAGTCACCAAGAGAGGAGCAAAAAAAAATTTCTTTTGGTATGAATCCGAATAGAATGCGTTTTCCAAGTTGAAGCATTGCCTCTGCTTTGCACCAGTGATCACATTACCAGACTTGTAGCAACCATTTGAGATTGAGATAGATGCATCTGACTATGCTATTAGTGTAGTTCTTAGTCAACAGGGACATCCAATGGCATATCACAGTGAGACACTTTCCGCCAAAGTCCAAAAGTATCCCACCTATGACAAAGAGATGTATTCCATTGTGCATGTCTTCTGACAATGGAAGAATTACATTATGGGGAAAGAAATAGTCATCCACACAGACCACTGAACCCTACAATTCATACAGACACGGGGGAAGTTGCAGAACGATTGCCATCATAAATGGTCCACATACCTGCAATAGTTCCATTTGAATGTTAAATACAAGAAGGGCAGCACCAAAAATGTTGCATCCTTCCTTAGCCGACTGTCACTCATGGTGGTGACCACTATGCTTGACTATTGTGGGCATGAGACTGCGGGATGGTTGCATATTTACAAGAGCGATCTAGAATTTAGCAACACATACCAAATGCTCCTGGAAGGAAAGTAAGTTTCAACTTTGCACCTCTAGGATGCATTGTTATGCCACCTGGGACACCTTTGTGTTCCTTCAAGCGAGTGTGACAAGATGATTTTGGAGGTACACTACAGTCGGCTCACCAAACATTTCGGGGTAAAGAAAACAGTGGCAATATTGCAAAAGTATTTTTATTGGCAGAACCTTCGACATGATGTTGGGAAGTACATCAGATCCTACACTGCCTACGTCAGTGCCAAACCAGCCATCAAGAAGCAAGGCCTATATCCTCCTATGCCTACTCGTATTCGACATTGGGAATCCATCTCCATGGATTACATCTCAGGCATTCCTTCTACTAAGCATGGAAATGAATTTGTTTTCATGGTCGTCGATAGATTCTCTAAGATGGCCATCATGGCAGCCTGAAGGAAGAGTATCACAGCAAAAGCGAGTGCTAAGTTCTTCTTTGAATGAGTGTGGGTACACTTTGGGATCCCACATTCCATTATCTCATATCAGGATAGGAGTTTCCTAAGTACATTATGCTCAAGTACGTGGTCAATGTTGGATACCAAGCTCGCTACTTCCACAGCTTTCCACCCCCAAACTGATGGCCAAACATAATTCATCAACAAGATGATCGTACACATTATGCGAATCATCCATGCACATGGGATGAAAGCCTCCCTTATGTCCAACAAATCTACAACAAAGCTCTCCATAGCTCAACCATCCAAAACCCCTTTTAGGTGGGATTGGGATTCCAACCACTATGCCCCATTGATGTGGCCATACCATTTGTAGATACTAAGGAAGACTTGACTCATGTCCAGTGTTGGCTTGAGGAGTCCTGACCCATGTTCAAAGTTAGTTGTGCCAACCAAAAAAACCCTATACTGTTGTCCCTTTCGGTAGCAATCTGTATAGCACAGGAAGCAGTCTCACCTGAAGCAGTATTGGGGGATGCAAGAACCAATTTTCTACATCTCGAGACTAGTGTGATGTCTTTTGGTGCCTTATATCTGCTTCTGCGTAGATCAGTAGTATTCTAGGGCTCTTCAATGTAACTAAGTTAAAACGGTTTTCAGATCTTTGTGATGTTCCACGTTTAGCCTTTAAGGACCTTAAATGGATGATCTACCTACTTCTGCGCATCGATAAACTACCCTAGATATGAGTCCGTGCAAATCTACATAATTCATCAGAAAGCATAACATAAATATCTTTTTAACTTCGCAAAAGTAGATAACCATTCATATCATGCATTATTAAGATAAATTCAGTGAATTCGTGCAGCATTCATTCGTTATTTCATAAAACATATCATTTAATCGACAAAATATAACATAAACAGATTCACAGAAATACATAGTAATTCTTCAATAACAGTCTTTATTGATCTTCAATTCTCATATTACAGACTTTCCTACCCTGTGCACTCAGCTACAAGGGTCTGCGCACTTAGTTGCACACTCTATCTAGGCCTCCTGCGCACTCAGCTGTAGGAGCCTTCCCTTCTTCACCTAAGCACAAGAAGCAAAGCTTTTTTGCCTTATCACTTGCCCATGACAACAAAGACCTTTCAGCGTACCCAATTCTCTATCAGAAGTTATCTCCAAGACTCCCTATGACTCAACTATTTATAGCTTTTTCAATACAATACCATAGTCCACATACCATGGGAGTATCTTAAAACCTACCAAAACAAAGGGCTAATATCCTTTTGACTCTTATCTATCTGCGCACTCTGCATCCACATATTGCGGAGACTTTACATTCTTTTTATGAAAATTTTAGAAAATTGGGTTAAATTAACCCCAAAACTAACGCTAGGGACCTTATCCCAATAGGCCCCCACACAAAGATTGTGACTCACCCTTGAGTCACTCAGATGGAATCGCGATCTTGCTGTGAAGACCACCCGACTCCACCTGCATCACTGCAACTTCTACAACACTCTCTGTCACTGCCTGTTGTACCTCTTCGACCAATTTCTCAGTTGTTGGCCCCTCCACTATTAGGCACATGGTCCTCTACATCTTTTGTAGCCCCATGAGCTTCTCCTAAAGTGACAGAGTAAGCTGACAAGATTCCTCTAGCCACGGCTGTAATCTCGCCTTTATCAAGGCCTCTTTCCTCTGAAAATCCTGCACCTGTGTGAGTAGTTGCTTTCCCTCCTATGGATTCGTGAGGCATTGCATTGGCACCAAAGTGTGCGTAGTCACTCGAACCTCATCATACTGTCATTGTGTTTCTTGAACATCTGTGTTGAGCTTCTGCAAATTCGTCCATAACTCCATCACTATATCAAACATTGAGGAGCAATCATTGACTGCGGTTTCCAATGTATTCATGCCCTCCTTTATTGTTGCTCTACGCTGCTCCTGAACCTCTGGCGGAGTCGTTGGTTGTAACTTCAACTGTAGCTCTGTGATTTTCATCTCGAAATCAAAAGTTACCCTACCAACTTCCTCCTTTGAAGCACGTACTGCAACAACCAATTTTCTTACTTTGGCTAAGGCCTCTGCATCCTCCGGTATGTTTAGTTTAGGTACTAGCTTGCAGGCCTACTTGATGGTTGTTACCAGGTTCTGATGTTGTGTCTGCAACTCCTCATTTTCCTTCAGCACCTAATTTTTCACGATGAACAGTTGTTCGTTTTTTATCTTAAACTCACTAACAACATTGAGTGCACGTTGTTCCCTGATCCTCAATTCTTCTAACACCCCTTGATGCAGTGCATGGAGGTTCTTGAGAAGAAGCATGACCAAATTCAACCCCATGTCTTTCACTATATTAATCACAATGCGATCCTCTTCTAATTCTACGCGAACAGACCCCTCTGGCAATGGAATGACTCTGAGGTCCAGAGTTCGTTCTAGCTCTTCCACTATGTGACTGCCCTATATCAGGCTTTCTTGAACTCCACTAGCTTTCCTGACACCCACCTAAATCTCGTTCGCCTGGATCTGTAGCTCGCGTAGATCCTTTTGGATGCTCCCCAGCATCTGTATATATTGTTGCTCAAATTGTTGCAGTACTTTTGTTGTTGTGTCCCGCACCTTGTCTTTGATCTCATCGAGATCACCTTCTATTAGCACCATGGGATCAATATGTGTCTTCTTACAAACTTATGCTTTTTTCATTGTCCACCTGTCTGCTCCTTCCCACGTCTCTTCAGAATGAAAGGAGTGCTTTGATCCTCACCATCGCCTCCTCCCTGCTCTGACAGCTCTTCCTCGTTAGTATGATGTGAATCAAACTTTCAACCCTCCTATGTATCATTTCATTCTTTCTCTACCTCCTCTTTAGCAGTGTGCTCTTTCTCCATCTGTTCATTCTCTACAGTTGCCTTAGCAACTTCCTTCTTCTTTTGTTCGGTCAAGGTGTGTGCGGCCTTCTTAGTGGCATCCTTCCACTTCTGTGCAATAAGGCTCTCTGCACCTTTGCTTTTTCCAACATCCAATGTCGTAGTTTTGCACCACTCTACTATCCAATACCCTACAACTTCTTGCACATCTGTATCGAACACCAAATAAGGCAACATATGCCATGTTTTCTCTGGGTCCTTCTGTGCGTGGATTGGCACATTGTGAAAGTCAACCTTGAACTTTGCGTAGGCTGTCAATTGTTCGAGCAAGGTTGGGGGCAACCTTGGCCTCTGATTAACCACCATCCTAAGATCCATCTCCATCAAGACCTAGAAAATATTCATCTCCTTGATTTTTGCGTGATTCTTTGTAGACCATAGCGAGGTGAACCATGTTGCCTCAGGTAAATCTTCCTTGTGTAGAGTAAATTGGTTGTCCTCCGGCAAACTCCAAGAAACTAACACAATGGACAATAAAAGCCAAGCATAGTGAAATGGCTTTCTTTCCTCTTGGGCTTCTCGGCAGTTCATGAGGAACTCCTGGCAAAGAAGCTTGGCCCAATTGTACTGCACACCCTTCATGCATTGATGAACCTCATCATTAGGTAACTATATGGGCCTTAATACACCTCCTAGCTTATTTAAATCAACTATTCTCATAATTTCTTACATACTTTGATTATATTTTGCTTAATGAGATGAGTAAAAGTGAGATATTATGCCTAGTTGACTAATGTGCATTGGTTGCAGGTTTTTGAGAGTAAATCGTGGAAATTTTGGCTAATTAAGGGCATAAACTCGAATGAGACAAGGAGAGATTGTAGGAGATAGATCCTCCTCATTTACTACTCACTCATTTGAATATTCCTACATAAAATCACACTAGCTCGGAGTTACAAGCAGCCAAGTCATGAAGATCAAATGGCAGCTGAGCCAGTGACAGTTAAAGAGCCAGTTCATATTGAGTTTGGGAGTCGAGGCTCATTAGGATTCAAATTTTTTTGATGTAAAATCACTAAGAATTTTTCCAGTTCAAGACTTGTGGAAGACATTGTTATGTAATTTTCTAATTTGATAATGAGAATGAGCATTTCCTTGATCCAAAACTGAGTTGAATCAGAGGGCTGAAGCTCTTGGGTTAGGGCCAAACCCTAGCAGAAAAGGCTCCTCTTCTTGTATTTGTATGCTTAGTTGATTTCATATATTAATGGTTGAATTGTCTTTAGCATTATTTCATTGCAAGTAGTTGTGGATTTGATTAGTTTGCTTCCATTTTTGCATTGTGTTAACACCCAGGTTGTTCTCTATGACTCCCAAGGGAATACGACCGGGGTAACCACTAACCAAGATTTGGATTACAACCTCTAGCCAAACTGTAATCAGAGAGGGCTCTCTCTTTAAGATTTATCTCTGTTTTGTGAGGATTTTAGGCTAGTTATGGAGTGAGGATTTGGTTTGAATTTTGGTTGAATTATATCTTTCAATACCTAAGATGTAGTGTTCAGACAGTTGTAATTCATTGGGCAATGGAGTCTAGAGCTCTGAATTGATTGAAAATACTTAAGTGGGAGTGTTCAGGCTGCAGGGCCTATTGGGTATTTCAACAAACAAACTTAAAACTGTGGTGATGATGTATGATTAGCTAATGGAAAGCAATTAAGAATTTCCCATTTAGCTAGTGGTGTGAAAGTGAAGTATATTGCACAGGAGCAAACTTGAATTCCTGAAACAAGGGTCACTGTGAAAGATATATTCTGAAAAATGCAGCAATTAAGAATTACACTTATCAAGATTATAACTGAAGAAAACACTCATTAACAACATAGATTGAGCTCAGGGTATTTCATGAATAAATCCTGAAGCTATTCTTTTTCTTTGCTGCTAAATACTAGAACTTAGAAACATATATGGATTGTAAAAGACTGAAACACATAACGAAGAGAGTTACAGAAGACTTATTGTATTGTGAGATGCACAGGGATCCTGCAACCTTTAACAAACACCATGAACGCATTTAAACAGCTCAGAACTTGAGAAATTCCATCACTTCTTTTATTAAACTCTAAATAAATTACAGCCTAGGATCTCTTCAAGAGGAAATCAACAACCCCTGCAAGCTTATGCGAGGGGGAATTTATACAATCGGTTCCAAAATATCTGAACTGCTGAGTTATCTGATAATTAAATACGTTACCCACTTTTACAAAATATCAAAAAAGCAGTTACTGCTGCTATTAATACAAAATGAATGCCCTTTATATCTGTCAGGAGATACTTTGACCCTTGGAGGCCACTTAGTCGGTCTGGACGTTCTGCTTTAATGCTGGAAATGTGCCTTTATGGCTGTTGTGCTGTAGCTTTTCGGCCCTGTTTACCTGTTAGCTGCCAATCTTGCTTTTGTTGGCCGAATATGATCTGCTGAGTTGGCTCAGCCCATTCCTCTCTCATCCACCGTGTAGGCATCACCTTTTCTGAAGGTGATGACTTATGTTTTTTGCTGAAAACTGTGCTGGAAGCCTTTGGATTTACAGTATCTTCTGTATCATGCTAGTCCACCATTCCTGTGTGGGCAGTTGATGTCTAAGAATTGCATCCAAAGTCTCATCTGCCTCTGTGTATTTATAGAAATTGGGAGGCACTTCAAACAGGTGTTTGATTTCATTCATTATAAAGAATAAATTCTCTACCCTGTTGTAGAGAGTTTGTCCTGTAGCTGGCCCTGTTTCCTCTGAGGTGCTGGGCCTTTCATTGATCTGATTTGTAGCGAATGTGTTGACCCTCTTGGCATACTGCTCATGTATAAGTAGCCTTCTTGCGCTGTTCAGTAAGCCAGGGAGACCTCTGTTTTGAAATGCCACAAATTTGTCCATGAATATGTTGACCTCTGCCTGCATGTCGTGGGCCCTTCTCTCTAGTGTCTGCACCAGGTTTCTTAGTGTTAGGACCCTCTTTACTAATAAATAGTCTCAGTCCTATTGGAGATTCCCATAGTAGCTAACTGAGCACTTGTTCTATTATTAAGCACATTGATCATCCTGTTGGCAACTTCAGGGATATTGCCTAGAGAGGCCCTCGATCTCTGAATTTCCCTCTGTGCTTTTGCAATGAGCTCCAACTGTTCATGAATTGTTTCAATATACTACCATTGATCAGTGATGGATTGGCCGATATTGGCCCATAGCACTGTCTTGAGCTCATCATGTCACTTTATCCTTCTCCAGCTCTTTTATCTTATCCTTAAGGGCTTTCACTTCCCTGCCCTTTTCTGCCACAGTCTGCTTGGATTTGTCATATCTTTCATTCACCTTGGCTAAATTCTCCCTGGCCTCCTTTAGTTCTGTCATTTGGGCTTCCAGGGCTTGTATTTCATTCTTGAGCTTCTGCATGTCCAGGCTTGGAGCCTGCTCTGTTGTTGTTGGTGCAGTTGCTGATGTAGACGGTGTTGTCTTTTCAGTAGGAGGAGCTGTGGTCTGAGGAGGTTCCTCCAGGTTAATTATTTCTGGAGGAGGCTGAGATGATTGACCTCCTTCCTTTTGCTGTAATGATGCTTGTAATGCTGCCTGTGCAGCCTCTGATTCACCCAGCTTCTCTTGAGTCTGGATTAGCTGTTTATATAAAGACACCAGTAAAGCTGTGGCATCTTGATCATGTCTCAGCTGGGCCACTTCATCTGTTTGAGGGTGAATTGTTGCTGGGATTTTGATCTTTCTCCTCAAGGCTGCCATGTCTGCATCCCTAAATTTCAATATTTCTTGTATGCCCTTGATGTCCTTAGGATCATGTCCAATCTCTATGATTATATCTTCTAAGGCCCTGATCCTGTTATCCTTTGCTTGAGAGGATGCTCTCTCCAACTCAAGTTGGGGAGCTGTATTATTCAGGCTATTTTCTAGCCTGTAGTTATCCAGTGTCTTGTCTGCCAAGGAGGCATACACCATCTCACCCGTTTGTTTATGCAATTCGATTTTGTCCATTGGGTGGATGTCCTTGGCAAGGACCTCAAGATTGGTCCTTAAGTAATCTGAAGGGGACTTTGGTTGCAATGCAGTTGGCATGAAGTGACTCATGATCATTTTGCCTTCACTAACATCATATGCAGACATGAGCCTTTGCTGGTTGGTGGGAGCCATTTTCAACAAATGATTATATAGTTGTATCTTTATTGGCTCACTCCTCCTCTTTATGTCAATGAACTATTGTTTGATGCTTAGTTCACCTTCTCTCTGCTGGCTTGAGGAGCTGACTTCTCCTCCCATCCTCCTCTCTTGTTCTTGCTGGAAGGAACTAGCGGATGCTTCTCTACTTGGTGGGCCCATGCCCAGAGACTGCCCTATTAGCATTTCCTCCTCAGAGAAGGGATTCATTCTATGCCTTTTCTCTCCCTGATTTATGGATGATGTGAGGGGAGTCTCTCTGTCCCTTTTCCTACTTATATCCTCCTTTTGTGGAGTTTGGAGGACTGAGGCTTCAGTAGTAGTCTCTTGCCTAGGAGGCACAGTGTTCCGAGCCTGCTGCTCAGTGAAAATTGGGGCCTCAGCTGCCCTTTCTTGCTGTAATGGCTGCTCTTTGTCATGCTGCCCCTCTTCTTGCTGTTGTTCCTGCTGTTGTGGCTGCTCTACCTGCTGCTGTTGCTGCTGCACCTCCTCATGAGGTGGCTGTTCTGGTTCCATCTCCTTTTCTTTGCCTTTGGTAGAGGTTGGCTCAGTTGCTTTAGCTGCTTGCTGATTTGCTGTGGAGGAGGATGCAGTTGTTCCCACTTGAATGCTTGGAAGAGTAAACACCTGTGA
The DNA here is from genome assembly GCA_031772625.1 of Pinus tabuliformis. Lineage (NCBI taxonomy): Eukaryota > Viridiplantae > Streptophyta > Pinopsida > Pinales > Pinaceae > Pinus > Pinus tabuliformis. Next base: position 1,855,754,412 of record CM062817.1, on the reverse strand, counting down.
ACAAAGTTCAAGGTCAGCCATCTTTCTCAGATTTCTTACTACTCTTTGATTTAACTCTTCTTGTGTGACAACCTCCTCTAAGGTTCCTCTCCTCCATTTTACTTGATTTGCATATTTTTCTATGTGAGGAATCCTTACATGATCATAACCGGACAGCCTATACTTGACCCTTCTTAAAGTTATGAAGTGATTAGGGTCATAAGGTTTCCAAAGAAAACTGGTCTGAAGGCCAATGGATTCAAGCATTTGTCTGCTTCTCGCCAACCTTCCTCCCTCTTGTTATAGATAAAGTGGCCTAATTGGTTCCTGACCTTGAGTTGTGCTTTCTTGCCTCTGCCTGAAAAATGCAGCACATCAGCATTCCCAAATTGCCTGAAGTATTCCAGGGCAAACAATCTCATGGGCACATATTTTGGCAATCTGTAGGGAGGCAATTCACACCCATATATCCTGATGACCGTGTGGTTCTGGTAGAAGTACCAGTCCCCAATGTTGTATGATTTGGATAACTGAAGGACCCTTTTCATCTCATCAGTAAGTCTTGGAGGAGGTGAGCTCATTAGCATAGACATGGCTGGTTGGATGAAGAGATCTATGAACTCACAGTAAGTGTATGGAGATTCAGATCTGCAGTGAAAGGCAGAGGACCAATAGACTACTGACCTTGGGTTTCCTTGTGCATCCACTCTTTTCATAGCAAAATGAAATTTCTCGTGTTGATAGTACAAAATCAAATGGTAGATGTAGGAGGTGTATCTGAACACCCTTTCTCTTGCCAAGTTCATCAATTGCTCATGTATTTTGTCTGATATGTAGGTGGCATAGTCATAGCAGATCGGAGACTTGCCAGGGGCAAACATAAGCATCATTACCAGCACAGTTTCATCAACAAACTCAATTGAATTGTAGCCCAGAATGGGATTGATCATATCTACTAGGTCTCTACCCAGTTGATTGAGGTACACATGGTTGATAGGAGGATATTTCACAGAGTCAGAGTCAATGTACAGCTGATTTAATTTGGTGACCTGAGCATCTGTCAACTTGGCTCCTTGCTTAATCAGATCACTTAGTGACAAAGGAACCAATTTCTTCTGAGTTTTGAATTGCAGCATCTCTCTGATGGCTTCAGGAGTGATATAGAGAACAGCTGAGCCTGAAGGGTCAAGCACTGCCCTTTGGGTAGGGTCATAGCATTCAGCACATAGGTGGATTAGCTCAAGAAACTGGTTGACCTGTGGGAGTTTGAAGATAGGGAGGAAAGAGTCCCAAATACCTAATACATCTGTTCCAGCTTCATGTTTAATCCTTAACTCATTCAGCAAATGAATGTGGTACTTGCTGTGCATCAACATTTCTTCGGATATCTGATAATCTAGGTATGCTAGAGGCTGCCAATCCAATTCTCTCTGGGGAGCGTTCAATGGAGCAACGTTCAAAGCTACAGGAGCTACTGGTGGATCCATGATTTGCTTTAGGATTCTGTTGTTTATGGACTGGTGTTACTTGTGCAGAACAACACCAAAGAGTTTTCTTTGAACAGGAAGGTGAATTACTCAGGAACAGAGGACAAAAGGTGAGTTGCAGCAATTGAAATACTGCTTAGAACACGAATAAGGAAAATGTCTGGCCTTACTCTCTCTTTTACAACAAATTGGTACAGTGTGGGTTACCAGTTCGTGATTGCGCGAACAGAATGCAGTTTTCATAAAATTTCAAGTAAACGAGGCTTAGCTGGTGAATTTCGACGTTCTAGGTGCAAATGGGGACCAGGCACAGGGGATTTGCCGGTGAATTATGTACTTTTTCACTGTTTTAAGTTATTTTGGCAATTTACAGACAAAACCGGGCACAGAAAGGATTTGCATGGATAAATACTTGATATACAGTCAGCAATGGTCAAGAATGCAGGTGAAATGGCGAGCCAGCGGTCTCCAGGTTGAATTTAGCAGGTTGGCGAAGGCTCGAACGTGAAATTCATGCAGAGGATACAACAGCGTTTTTTGCAAAAAGTGCAAAAAACGCGACATTTCAGCCAAAATATGGTTTTTTCAGGACTTTGGCGCTTTTTTGGATGACGTCAGCATGACGTCATCAGGTGGGGTCAAAGTCGGATGACGTCAGCATGACGTCATCGGGTGACGTGGCGGCATACAAGAGGTCCACGGGGATGGTGAAGTGGCAGACAGGTGGGGCAACTGGAGGACGGGGCGCTGACACGGCGGTGACGCTGGCAGGGCGGATCAACCGAAACCGGAAGTGGTTAGCGGTTTCATATCGCACCGCTTTTGATACGGAAGCAGAAATGTCAGATGTACCTCCGATACGCTGTGGGGGTGACGCGTGGCAGAGGCCTGACGTCACCCTCTGACAGATATTGTAAGGTAACTCTCGGACGTCGGGGCCGGTCCGGTATGCACGAGGGCCGTCGGATCAAAAGGGCCCGATCCGACGGTCGACGGGTCGTTGAGGTGGCCGAACGATACGGACGGAGGGCGGGAATAAAATAATGTTTCTTTTGAGATTTGCGCCCAGCGGGACCTTTGGAAATTTGGCGGATTACGTGGTTTTTCCAATGTTTTTTATGCAAATGCGCTTTTGCGCCAAACTTTGGGTAAACGGGAAAAAGTGGGTTTTTATATGTTTTTTGCAAACGAAGCGGGTTAGGGGTGGAAATGGGTTTTTCACAAGGTTTCTTAGCAAATGAAGGGTTTAATGGGTTAAATCACTTCAGAAGGGAAAAGAGGGGCAAGGGTTAGGGCTCTTAAACTGACCATATGCCAATTTAATCCCTACCAGTGAACATATGGCTATAATGCCAAGGGGAGGGATAGTTATACAATGTTTGGGGTTTATACACCATAGTGTTATAATAGTAGGGAAAGGGTAACATAGGGGATTTAGATAATAGAAGTTAGGGGTTCATATGGATGGAAAAAGGTGAATGAAGAGTGAGATTACTAAGTTTATTTGAAAATCACTTAGTTTAGGGAGTAGATCAAAATGAAAAGATTTTTAGACAAGACATGTGGCTTTTAAAGGAGTAATAACCACCATAAAACCACAAATTCTTCCATGAATCTCAACTGATGAAGGGATGTTAGTAATGAATGGGAAGGGGAAAATGGGAAATTAGACATGCTCCTTTGCTTTGCTGCAACCTGATGGAGAAGAAGACCTTCTCAATCCATTGATTTTCCTTTGTGAATAGGTTTGCACACATTCAATTGTAAGGAATGACATTTCTGCAACCCCATCTGCCTACCCATCTACTTGCCTAACATTTTTTGTTTCTTCTTGGAGGGTGCACTTAGACTTGCAGACCCTTATTTGCCTTTTCTTTTCTCTTGGCTTTTTCTTTTGATTTTCTATCTAGAACTACCCTTATTGCTTCCAAGGTCCCAAATTAAGCAGTTGGGAACCTAAATTCTCTACCTAAGCTACTGGTCTGCAAAGATTAAACAGTTTGGACAGACTTCTTTCTCTATTCTACAACAGAAAATTGAAACATGGCATGATCCAGATTAGGCTGTTGGACCATCCATCAAAATTGAGTCAACATAAAGCTATATACACACATTGTTTCCTCATGGAAATATGGGATCTTTGTATCACCAAAGCAGAGCATATTTGGAACTTTCTTTGCCAATCATGAAAAATGAAACCTATTGATATAGGTAGCTAACAGTGGCTCCACATGGGGATGGCTTTTCCATTTGAAAGGCCAAGAACAGTAGGTCAGAATGCCTTGGGCCCTTGACTGCTTTTACCAAAGTTTGATGTATGCTGCTTTGAAATGCCAAACTTGTGCTCTTCCCATCTTGGTGAATCTTCTGAACTTATTTTCCTTATGCTGATATCTTATAAGCTTGAGAAACTGCATTTTTACATATTCAATAGAAAGTAATATATACACCTGGATATGTACAAGGGAACCTTAGGTTGCACTTATGGATGGTAGTCAAAATAGTGCTTCAACATCCTGCCATTCACAGGACCTTCATCCAAATCAGTTTCATTAAGATTTTTAAGGAAGTAAGTATTATTTCCTTGTACTGCTTGAACAGCAAATGGTCCTCTCCAAAGGGAATCAAATTTTCCATGTTTTCCCTTATCTTCTCTTCTTGAATCCCACTTGAGGACTTGTCTCCAACATTGAAATCTTCTGCCTTGGTCCTTCTGTCAAAGGCTTTCTTTAACTTTTCTTGCAAAACTTGAATTCTGCTGTAAACTTGGTCTCTAGTTTACTGTAAACATATAATTTGATTTACCCTCCTTTGCATATCATTTGGTTCAGCTTGACTTTCTTGCAGTAGTTTCATAACAGGAACCCCTAGTGATGAAGGGAATTTAGCCTCTAGTCCATAGACTAACTCATATGGGCTGACCCCAATTGATCTCTTGGTTGTTAGTCTATCTGCCCATAAGGCATTCACAAGCTTCTTATGCCAATTTTTCTTATTTTCTTCCAATACCTTCTTTATGATGTTCACCAGCCTTTTGTTTGATGATTCAGCAAGGCCATTTCCTTGTGGATAATATGCAGTAGAATGGCCCAAGGTAATGTGAAATTTGTGGCAGAAATTCACCATCTTCTTAGATCTGAAAGCAGCAGCATTGTCTGTTATTATCTTATCAGGACAACCAAATCTAGAGAGAATATTGGTCTCAAGGAACTGAATGATTGTGGAATCATTTGCTTGTCTGCATGGAACAGCTTCAATCCATTTAGTAAAGTAGTTTGTAGCTGTTAGAATCCATCTATGTTGGCCTGAGGATGAAGGGTGAATTTCCCCAATGAAATCCAAACCCCATTGTTGAAAAGGTCTCTCTGTTGCAATAGGCCTCAAAGGAAGTGGCAGTAATTTTTTCTTTCCCTCAAACACTTGAAATTTATGACATGAGGTGGTGAATTTCTTGACATCAGAGAAAACAGTGGGCCAAAAGTAACCAGCCCTCAAAATCTTATCCACAGTGGACTTCCAATACAGGTGTCCACCACAGTCACCTGCATGAAATTCTTTGGTGATATTGTTAGCTTCATTTTCAATCAGGCAGTTTAACAGTATACCTTCATGGTTTTTCCAAAGAAAATTTCCTTCCATGACACAAAATCTTGAAGCTTTCATTTTTAGGAACCTACACTTAGTTCTGGACAATCCTGGTGGAGCACACAGGTTTTGTAACACATATCATATATCAGAGTACCAAGGGGATTGTTCAAAGGCTACATTGATCTTTGGAGTCGCCAGCTCCGGTTCATTGCCCAGCTGGTTTATGTCTAGGGCTTGGAAATATGTTTCAGACATTAGTTTGGCCAACCCTTGCCCTTTTATCAGTTTTGTAGGTTTTATTTCAATGTCAAATTCTAAAATGTTGGCAATCCATTTTCCTCTCCTGCCCTCTAAGTTCTCTTGAGTAAGTATGTTTTTCACAATTGGGCTTGGTACATAGGCTATAACATGGGAGTATAGGATGTAGATCCTAAAGTCTTTAATAGCTTTGACCAAAGCATATGCTTGCTTTTCCATGATCTGGTATTTCAGGGGTGCATCTCTAAGAGCTTTACTAAAGAAAGCAATGGGTTTCTCATTTCCTTGGTCATCTTTCTGTAATAAGACAACAGCAATTGTGTGTTGGGAAGCAAGGGAAAATATGATAAATTCCCTATCGAACTGGGGATTTGTTAAAACTGGGGTTTGGGTAAGGGCTAGTTTGATACCCTCAAAAGCTTGATTTGCTTCTACTGTCCATTTTACTTTTGAATCCTTTTTTAGCATGTTATTGAGTAATCTGCTTAATTCAGCCAAATTTGGGATAAATCTCCTTAGGAAGTTGATTTTACCCAGAAAGGCTTGTAATTCCTTTACATTTCTTGGATGAGGCATTTGTAAGATGGCCTGGATTCTGTCTGGGTCGATCCTAATGCCATCCTTTGAAATGATGTGACCCAACAGTTTACCTTCTTCCAAACCAAACAGGGATTTCTTGGGATTTAAGGAAATTCCATATTTCCTACAGGTTATGAATATCTGCCTTAGATGTTTCAGATGTTCAGGGTCAGATTTTGAAAATGGTGTAAGGTCATCTAAGTAGACCACAAGGAAATCATGGATCTCTTTGGCAAAAGCAATATCCATTGCTCTTTGAAAGGTAGCCCCTGCATTTTTCAATCTGAAAGGCATTTTCACATATTTGAAGGTTCCCCAAGGGGTTGTAAAGGCTGTTTTGTCCTGATCATCAGGGTGAACTAGGATCTGGTTGAAACCTGAGAATCCATCAAGTAGAGAAATTCTTGAGGCCCCCACTACTCTCTGCAAGATGTGGTCCATCTTGGGTAAGGGGTAATTATCTTTCAAGGATACTTGATTCAAGTTCCTTAGGTCAACACATAGCCTTATTTCACTGGTTTTCTTTCTTGTAGGGACTAAGTTTGAAATCCAATCAGAGAATCTGATTGGTGCTATGATGCCTGCCTTAAACATTTTCTGTACCTCCTTTTCCATTGCTGGGAGAAGCATAGGATTGATTCTCCTCAATTTTTGCTTAAAGGGTTTTTGATCTGGTTTGAGAGGGATAGTGTGTTGAATTACAGAGGTGTCATAGGATTTTAAATCCTCATAACTCCATGCAAAGACATCCTGGAACTCCTTGAAGAGGTCAATGTATTTAGGCTTTTGATCAGGAGGTAATAAAGCAGACAGTTTAACTATTTTGGGTTGTTCAGTAGTCCCGATGTTACACTCTTCTATGGCAGTGTTGAGGGGCTGCATTTTTGGTTTTTTGGGAACATCATTGGAGTCGAAAATGTCTTCTAAAGGAGCTAAGCCTGTTGGAAGAAAATTGTCCTTCAATTGTATAACTTCAGCTTCATCTTCGGCTGCCTCCTCCCAACTGTTTTCTCCAAGTTCTTGTATGTTTTCTTTGTTAAAAATTGTTGGATGTAGGATTTGGTGAGATGTCTTAGGTGACATTGGCTTGTTATTCTGTTTACTCTGTATTTTTGATTGACTTGCTCTTTCAGGTATTTGTGGTTGACTTGCTCTTTCAGGTAGTTGTGATTGACTTGCTCTTTCAAGTATTTGTGATTGACTTGCTCTTTCAGTGTCAATGTTTAGTCCTGAAAATTCTTGCTGTAAAGTCAAGAAATTGTTTATTTGTGTATCATCATCAAATACTTGCCAATCCTTGACATTATTTGGGACAGAAGGTCTGTGTTTTATCTCAGCTGTGAAGCAATGGTGGGGCTCAAAAGGTAGCTTGCAGGTACTTGCAAATGTGGCCAAGCTATGGGCATGCAGGTTATGGGTCCTGGGAATCTTGATAATTTGAAATTCAGTGAAGGACTGTAGTAGTTCAGAAGCAGCAGATCTATAAGATCTCAGTCTTTTATCATTAGTAACAAAATTTTCCTTTACTTGTTGGATAATCAAGTCTGAATCTCCCATAATTGAAACTTTTATGGCTTGTAAGGATTTTACTAGCTTAAGGCCTAGTAAGAGAGCTTCATATTCAGCCATATTGTTGGTGCACCTGAAGTTTAACCTATAGGCTCTGCCCTCTGCATGACTGTTTTGTTTGTTATGTATCCAAACCCCTGCTCTTGCCCCTAACTTGTTGACTGACCCATCAAATTCTAGAAACCATAGGTTTTCTTTTTCTAGGGGAGACTTAATAACTTGTTTGTGATCTGGGATCATAAGTTGAAGTTCTGGTTTTTTACCTGGTTTGTCTTCTAGGATAGTCTGATCACTTGATTGAATCAGCTTGATTTCTAGAGTAGTAGCTTGTTCATTAATGTCCTGATTTTGTTTATGCGTTTTGGTTTCAACATCATTATTTGTAAGACCTGTATTGTCGTTGAAAAGAATGTATGAGTCTATGTTAGAATGAACAGCATATATGGGAAAATTTTGAGGTTTTTCTTCACTGCTGACCATGTATTTCATGAGTGTTTCTCTGTAAAGTCTTTTTGGTTGCCCAAAGACAGAGATGGTTGCATATGACATGTCTAGTTGTAGGGAACCTTGGAGTTTAGCCCCCCATGATCTTGATAACAACATCCCATATTTAGGTGGGATATCAGCAACCACCACATCCATGAGAATTGTTTTATTTGGATACTAAACAAGGGACACACATAAGTCTTTTATCAAGCCTAGACACTTAACTTGGCTGGAGTCAAATGAGAATAGGTCCTTATATGGTCTTGTAATATCTAGATTCAATCTTTCCATGACTGATTTTGGCATCAGGTTATGAGAGGCACCTGAGTCAAACATTGCATTGTGTAGTATCTTATCATGAACATGTAAGCTGACATAAAAAGGTAAGATCCCTGTGACTGCTGTCTTTCCATCGACCTCTGGACCGAACAACAATTCAGGGGTATCATCCAACACATTGACATTGTCTTTATTACGAGTTAGTTGGAGGGACTTCTTGATTTGTTTGTAGATGTCATGCTTGGCTAGTTCTGAGAGAGGGATGGCTACCTTCAGTTTGCCAATTTCAGCTTCCAAGTCAAAGGGTCTTTCAGATTGAACCTTAGTGTTGTGGGTGACAACCTTTTCTTTGTTTAGTAAGTTTTCTTCTTGATCCTTGTCTTGATCTTGAAGCTTGTCCTTGTTACTGATCTCTTGAGGAATGCTAGTTGGGTTGGGCTGTAAGGGTGATGACTCTACTAGTTGCTGTTTTGAGGGAGAAGTTACAACTATTTCCTCAACTGTTACCTCATCTGTAATTGGACCAGTTTTGTTACTTGGTTCTGTGATAATAGCTTTCTTAGGCTGTGTTGTGTCCTTTGTCTTGTCAGGCTGTGTCACATTTATAGTTCTGCTTCTTATCTTATATTGTTTATGAACTTCATAAACAGCTGTGTCATATCCTTGTTTAAAGTCAAATGACTCACCTGACCTGGTTTGGAATTGCTGAATGTCATCATCTTTATGATCCTCTTGACTTAGAAAAACTTGCTGCTCATCATTTAGGCCCATTAGGTTGATGTGGGTGTCATCTACTTGCTCATTTGAAGTGGATGTTTCAGCATAGTTTTCCTGGAACGGAGGTCTTATCTCTGGATCATAATTTGCCTTGCCAACGTTTGGGTTTTGATTTCTCCTAAAATTTGGATTCCTTATAGGGTTGTTTTGTGGTGCTTCCCATGATGCCTTTCTCTCAACCGATTCCACTCTATCACCCAATCTCTTCATGCCAGTGAGTATTGCATCCAGTTTTTGATCAAAGGCTGAGGGTTCTTCTTTGAAGGTGGTTCTCTTTTCTAATCTTGCCCTGTTTCTTTTGGCAATCAGGTTTGCTTCTACTGTGACAGCAACCTTTTGGGCTTCTTCAAGGGTCTCAAGTGCCCTTTCTTTCAATTGATATGCCATATCAGGGTCAAAACCATCAGGAAATTTGTACAAGGCCAGATCAGGGGGAGGTCTTAAATTCTGTGGTATTGCGTTATATACATTATTGAATCTTGCAAAATACTCCAAAACAGTCTCTTGAGGACCTTGTTTGATAGTGTCATATTCACCAAGTATGTGCAGAGGATCTTTCTTTTTCTCCCATCTGTTAGTAAAGGCTTGATAAAGCTCATCAAGATTTGTGATGGAATTTGCATTCAGGGATCTAAACCAAGTTCTTACATCGCTTGTTAGGCTCTCGAAAAAAATTCTCATTATCACACTATCATCATCGATTTCATAGTTCTCAAAGTGATCCTGCATCCTCTTGGCATGTTGAATAGCAGAGTAAGGGCCAGTGGAGTCAAAATATGAGATTTTGGTTTGGTAATCCCGAGGTAAAGCTGCAGGATTAGCAGGTAATTGCAAAGGTGCATATCTGTTAGCCATATTCACAAGGTTTGGGGGATTGACAAGGGCAGCAGGGACAAAAGGAACGATGGGTGCCATAGGGGTACCAGGTGTAGCAGCACCTAGAGTGTTGGTCAAGGGGATATGTGCAGTGGATGAAGAAGTGAGAGGAGTGCTTTGAGATGTGGATGGTGAACTAGGGGAATTGGGGGTAGACCGAAAAAGAACCTTGATTGGGGTAGAAACATGGTTGGGATGCACTGTCTCTGGACTCAAATCAGCAAGATTTTCCTGCTCTTGCTGCTTTTTAATGATTCTAGGGATGGTGTTAGGATTTTCAAAAACAGGGGGTGGATTTGGGTCAGGATTTGACCTAGTGTACCGTGGATTCTTCTTGGGAGCCAGCTTCTAACTAGTTTTTGAATATTTTTTAGGAAAAAATTTTATATCTGCAAGGACTGGATAAGATTTTGGAATGGCTATATAGATCTTAAAGCTAGTATGAAGATTGGCTGAAGCAGCTCTTCCCTAAAGCTGTTAATGTAAAACAGAAATAGTTTTGAAGGTTTCCTGGCTGATATTCAGGCTTCATCTGTAGCCTTAGGATATATATAGTAATTAGAAAATCCTAAAGAGTTCCCCAGCGGAGTTGCCATTTATGTTAACACCCAGGTTGTTCCCTATGACTCCCAAGGGAATACGGCCGGGGTAACCACTAACCAAGCTTTGGATTACAGCCTCTAGCGAAACTGTAATCAGAGAGGGCTCTCTCTTTAAGATTTATCTCTATTTTGTGAGGATTTTAGGCTAGTTATGGAGTGAGGATTTGGTTTGAATTTTGGTTGAATGATATCTTTCAATACCTAAGATGTAGTGTTCAGACAGTTGTAATTCATTGAGCAATGGAGTCTAGAGCTCTGAATTGATTGAAAATGCTTAAGTGGGGGTGTTCAGACTGCAGGGCCTATTGGGTATTTCAACAAACAAACTTAAAACTATGGTGATGATGTATGATTAGCTAATGGAAAGCAATTAAGAATTTCCCATTTAGCTAGTGGTGTGAAAGTGAAGTATATTGCACAGGAGCAAACTTGAATTCCTGAAACAAGGGTCACTGTGAAAGATATATTCTGAAAAATGCAGCAATTAAGAATTACACTTATCAAGATTATAACTGAAGAAAACACTCATTAACAACATAGATTGAGCTCAGGGTATTTCATGAATAAATCCTGAAGCTATTCTTTTTCTTTGCTGCTAAATACTAGAACTTAGAAACATATATGGATTGTAAAAGACTGAAACACATAATGAAGAGAGTTACAGAAGACTTATTGTATTGTGAGATGCACAGGGATCCTGCAACCTTTAACAAACACCATGAACGCATTTAAACAGCTCAGAACTTGAGAAATTCCATCACTTCTTTTATTAAACTCTGAATAAATTACAGCCTAGGATCTCTTCAAGAGGAAATCAACAACCCCTGCAAGCTTATGCGAGGGGGAATTTATACAATCGGTTCCAAAATATCTGAACCGCTGAGTTATCTGATAATTAAATACGTTACCCACTTTTACAAAATATCAAAAAAGCAGTTACTGCTGCTATTAATACAAAATGAATGCCCTTTATATCTGTCAGGAGATACTTTGACCCTTGGAGGCCACTTAGTCGGTCTGGACGTTCTGCTTTAATGCTGGAAATGTGCCTTTATGGTTGTTGTGCTGTAGCTTTTCGGCCCTGTTTACCTGTTAGCTGCCAATCTTGCTTTTGTTGGCCGAATATGATCTGCTGAGTTGGCTCAGCCCATTCCTCTCTCATCCACCGTGTAGGCATCACCTTTTCTGAAGGTGATGACTTATGTTTTTTGTTGAAAACTGTGCTGGAAGCCTTTGGATTTACAGTATCTTTTGTATCATGCTAGTCCACCATTCCTGTGTGGGTAGTTGATGTCTAAGAATTGCATCCAAAGTCTCATCTGCCTCTGTGTATTTATAGAAATTGGGAGGCACTTCAAACAGGTGTTTGATTTCATTCATTATAAAGAATAAATTCTCTACCATGTTGTAGAGAGTTTGTCCTGTAGCTGGCCCTGTTTCCTCTGAGGTGCTGTGCCTTTCATTGATCTGATTTGTAGCGAATGTGTTGACCCTCTTGGCATACTGCTCATGTATAAGTAGCCTTCATGCGCTGTTCAGTAAGCCAGGGAGACCTCTGTTTTGCAATGCCACAAATTTGTCCATGAATCTGTTGACCTCTGCCTGCATGTCCTGGGTCCTTCTCTCTAGTGCTTGCACCAGGTTTCTTAGTGTTAGGACCCTCTTTACTAATAAAATAGTCTCAGTCCTATTGGAGATTCCCATAGTAGCTAACTGAGCACTTGTTCTATTATTAAGCACATTGATCATCCTGTTGGCAACTTCAGGCATATTGCCTAGAGAGGCCCTCGATCTCTGAATTTCCCTCTGTGCTTTTGCAATGAGCTCCAACTGTTCATGAATTGTTTCAATATACTGCCATTGATCAATGATGGATTGGCCGATATTGGCCCATAGCACTGTCTTGAGCTCAGCTGTCACTTTATCCAGTGTGAGCTCCTTCTCCAGCTCTTTTATCTTATCCTTAAGGGCTTTCACTTCCCTGCCCTTTTCTGCCACAGTCTACTTGGATTTGTCAAATCTTTCATTCACCTTGGCTAAATTCTCCCTGGCCTCCTTTAGTTCTGTCATTTGGGCTTCCAGGGCTTGTGTTTCATTCTTGAGCTTCTGCATGTCCAGGCTTGGAGCCTGCTCTGTTGTTGTTGGTGCAGTTGCTGATGTAGACGGTGTTGTCTTTTCAGTAGGAGGAGCTGTGGTCTGAGGAGGTTCCTCCAGGTTAATTATTTCTGGAGGAGGCTGAGATGATTGACCTCCTTCCTTTTGCTGTAATGATGCTTGTAATGTTGCCTGTGCAGCCTCTGATTCACCCAGCTTCTCTTGAGTCTGGATTAGCTGTTTATGTAAAGACACCAGTAAAGCTGTGGCATCTTGATCATGTCTCAGCTGGGCCACTTCATCTGTTTGAGGGTGAATTGTTGCTGGGATTTTGATCTTTCTCCTCAAGGCTGCCATGTCTGCATCCCTCAATTTCAATATTTCTTGTATGCCCTTGATGTCCTTAGGATCATGTCCAATCTCTATGATTATATCTTCTAAGGCCCTGATCCTGTTATCCTTTGCTTGAGAGGATGCTCTCTCCAACTCAAGTTGGGCAGCTGTATTATTCAGGCTATTTTCTAGCCTGTAGTTATCCAATGTCTTGTCTGCCAAGGAGGCATACACCATCTCACCCGTTTGTTTATGCAATTCGATTTTGTCCATTGGGTGGATGTCCTTGGCAAGGACCTCAAGATTGGTCCTTAAGTAATCTGAAGGGAACTGTGGTTGCAATGCAGTTGGCATGAAGTGACTCATGATCATTTTTCCTTCACTAACATCATATGCAGACATGAGCCTTTGCTGGTTGGTGGGAGCCATTTTCAACAAATGATTATATAGTTGTATCTTTATTGGCTCACTCCTCCTCTTTATGTCAATGAACTGTTGTTTGATGCTCAGTTCACCTTCTCTCTGCTGGCTTGAGGAGCTGACTTCTCCTCCCATCCTCCTCTCTTGTTCCTGCTGGAAGGAACTAGCGGATGCTTCTCTACTAGGTGGGCCCATGCCCAGAGACTGCCCTATTGGCATTTCCTCCTCAGAGAAGGGATTCATTCTATGCCTTTTCTCTCCTTGATTTATGGATGATGTGAGGGGAGTCTCTCTGTCCCTTTTCCTACTTATATCCTCCTTTTGTGGAGTTTGGAGGACTGAGGCTTCAGTAGTAGTCTCTTGCCTAGGAGGCACAGTGTTCTGAGCCTGCTGCTCAGTGAAAATTGGGGCCTCAGCTGCCCTTTCTTGCTGTAATGGCTGCTTTTTGTCATGCTGCCCCTCTTCTTGCTGTTGTTCCTGCTGTTGTGGCTGCTCTACCTGCTGCTGTTGCTGCTGCACCTCCTCATGAGGTGGCTGTTCTGGTTCCATCTCCTTTTCTTTGCCTTTGGTAGAGGTTGGCTCAATTGCTTTAGCTGCTTGCTGATTTGTTGCGGAGGAGGATGCAGCTGTTCCCACTTGAATGCTTGGAAGAGTAAACACCTGTGAACAAAGTTCAAGGTCAGCCATCTTTCTCAGATTTCTTACTGCTCTTTGATATAACTCTTCTTGTGTGACAGCCTCCTCTAAGGTTCCTCTCCTCCATTTTACTTGATTTGCATATTTTTCTATGTGAGGAATCCTTACATGATCATAACCGGACAGCCTATACTTGACCCTTCTTAAAGTTATGAAGTGATTAGGGTCATAAGGTTTCCAAAGAAAACTGGTCTGAAGGCCAAGGGATTCAAGCATTCTGTCTGCTTCTCGCCAACCTTCCTCCCTCTTGTTATAGATAAAGTGGCCTAATTGGTTCCTGACCTTGAGTTGTGCTTTCTTGCCTCTGCCTGAAGAATGCAACACATCAGCATTCCCAAATTGCCTGAAGTATTCCAGGGCAAACAATCTCATGGGCACATATTTGGGCAATCTGTAGGGAGGCAATTCACACCCATATATCCTGATGACCGTGTGGTTCTGGTAGAAGTACCAGTCCCCAATGCTGTATGATTTGGATAACTGAAGGACCCTTTGCATCTCATCAGTAAGTCTTGGAGGAGGTGAGCTCATTAGCATAGACATGGCTGGGTGGATGAAGAGATCTATGAACTCACAATAAGTGTATGGAGATTCAGATCTGCAGTGAAAGGCAGAGGACCAATAGACTACTGACCTTGGGTTTCCTTGTGCATCCACTCTTTTCATAGCAAAATGAAATTTCTCGTGTTGATAGTACAAAATCAAATGGTAGATGTAGGAGGTGTATCTGAACACCCTTTCTCTTGCCAAGTTCATCAATTGCTCATGTATTTTGTCTGATATGTAGGTGGCATAGTCATAGCAGATCAGAGACTTGCCAGGGGCAAACATAAGCATCATTACCAGCACAGTTTCATCAACAAACTCAATTGAATTGTAGCCCAGAATGGGACTGATCATATCTACTAGGTCTCTGCCCAGTTGATTGAGGTACACATGGTTGATAGGAGGATATTTCACAGAGTCAGAGTCAATGTACAGCTGATTTAATTTGGTGACCTGAGCATCTGTCAACTTGTCTCCTTGCTTAATCAAATCACTTAGTGACAAAGGAACCAATTTCTTCTGAGTTTTGAATTGCAGCATCTCTCTGATGGCTTCAGGAGTGATATAGAGAACAGCTGAGCCTGAAGGGTCAAGCACTGCCCTCTGGGTAGGGTCATAGCATTCAGCACATAGGTGGATTAGCTCAGGAAACTGGTTGACCTGTGGGAGTTTGAAGATAGGGAGGAAAGAGTCCCAAATACCTAATACATCTGTTCCAGCTTCATGTTTAATCCTTAACTCATTCAGCAAATGAATGTGGTACTTTCTGTGCATCAACATTTCTTCGGATATCTGATAATCCAGGTCTGCTAGAGGCTGCCAATCCAATTCTCTCTGGGGAGCGTTCAATGGAGCAACGTTCAAAGCTACAAGAGCTACTGGTGGATCCATGATTTGCTTTAGGATTCTGTTGTTTATGGACTGGTGTTACTTGTGCAGAACAACACCAAAAGTTTTCTTTGAACAGGAAGGTGAATTACTCAGGAACAGAGGACAAAAGGTGAGTTGCAGCAATTGAAATACTACTTAGAACACGAATAAGGCAAATGTCTGGCCTTACTCTCTCTTTTACAGCAAATTGGTACAGTGTGGGTTACCAGTTCGCGATTGCGCGAACAGAATGCAGTTTTCATAAAATTTCAGGTAAACGAGGCTTAGCTGGTGAATTTCGACGTTCTAGGTGCAAATGGGGACCGGGCACAGGGTATTTGCTGGTGAATTATGTACTTTTTCACTGTTTTAAGTTATTTTGGCAATTTACAGACAAAACCGGGCACAGAAAGGATTTGCATGGATAAATACCTGATATACAGTTAGCAATGGTCAAGAATGCAGGTGAAATGGCGAGCCAGTGGTCTCCAGGTTGAATTCAGCAGGTTGGCGAAGGCTCGGACGTGAAATTCATGCAGAGGATACAACAGCATTTTTTGCAAAAAGTGCAAAAAATGTGACATTTCGGCCAAAATATGGTTTTTTCAGGACTTTGGCGCTTTTTTTGGATGACGTCAGCATGACGTCATCAGGTGGGGTCAAAGTCGGATGACGTCAGCATGACGTCATCGGGTGACGTGGCGGCATACAAGAGGTCCACGGGGATGGTGAAGTGGCAGACAAGTGGGGCAACTGGAGGACGGGGCGCTGACACAGCGGTGACACTGGCGGTGACGCTGGCAGGGCGGATCAACCGAAACCGGAAGTGGTTAGCGGTTTCATATCGCACCGCTTTTGATACGGAAGCAGAAATGTCAGATGTACCTCTGATACGTTGTGGGGGTGACGCGTGGCAGAGGCCTGACGTCACCCTCTGACATATATCGGAAGGTAACTCTCGGACGTCGGGGCTGGTCCGATATGCACGAGGGTCGTCGGATCAAAAGGGCCCGATCCGACGGTCGACGGGTCGTTGAGGTGGCCGAACGATACAGACGGAGGGTGGGAATAAAATAATGTTTCTTTTGAGATTTGTGCCCAGCAGGACCTTTGGAAATTTGGTGGATTACGTGGTTTTTCCAATGTTTTTTATGCAAATGCGCTTTTGCGCCAAACTTTGGGTAAACGGGAAAAAGTGGGTTTTTATATGTTTTTTGCAAACGAAGCAGGTTAGGGGTGGAAATGGGTTTTTCACAAGGTTTCTTAGCAAATGAAGGGTTTAATGGGTTAAATCACTTCAGAAGGGAAAAGAGGGGCAAGGGTTAGGGCTCTTAAACTAACCAGATGCCAATTTAATCCCTACCAGTGAACATATGGCTATAATGCCAAGGGGAGGGATAGTTATACAATGTTTGAGGTTTATACACCATAGTGTTATAATTGTAGGGAAAGGGTAACATAGGGGATTTAGATAATAGAAGTTAGGGGTTCATATGGATGGAAAAAGGTGAATGAAGAGTGAGATTACTAAGTTTATTTGAAAATCACTTAGTTTAGGGAGTAGATCAAAATGAAAAGATTTTTAGACAAGACATGTGGCTTTTAAAGGAGTAAGAACCACCATAAAACCACAAATTCTTCCATGAATCTCAACTGATGAAGGGATGTTAGTAATGAATGGGAAGGGGAAAATGGGAAATTAGACATGCTCCTTTGCTTTGCTGCAACCTGATGGAGAAGAAGACCTTCTCAATCCATTGATTTTCCTTTGTGAATAGGTTTGCACACATTCAATTGTAAGGAATAACATTTCTGCAACCCCATCTGCCTACCCATCTACTTGCCTAACATTTTTTGTTTCTTCTTGGAGGGTGCACTTAGACTTGCAGACCCTTATTTGCCTTTTCTTTTCTCTTGGCTTTTTCTTTTGATTTTCTATCTAGAACTACCCTTATTGCTTCCAAGGTCCCAGATTAAGCAGTTGGGAACCTAAATTCTCTACCTAAGCTACTGGTCTGCCAAGATTAAATAGTTTGGACAGACTTCTTTCTCTATTCTACAACAGAAAATTGAAACATGGCATGATCCAGATTAGGCTGTTGGACCATCCATCAAAATTGAGTCAACATAAAGCTATATACACACATTGTTTCCTCATGGAAATATGGGATCTTTGTATCACCAAAGCAGAGCATATTTGGAACTTTCTTTGCCAATCATGAAAAATGAAACCTATTGATATAGGTAGCTAACACATTGCTTCAGCAGTAGCTTAGGAAGATAAAGGAATATCAAAAATATGTTAGTAGGTGGATTTGGCCTCACTCCTCCCTTCAAGGATCATGGTTTGAGGAAATAACTCTTATGCAGCCCCAAAAAGACAGAATTCTGATTTCTCATGGAATTTAGGGCTTTCTGTTACTTTGGCCAGCATTTTACTAGTTTTCAAGAATAGGTTAATTTCCATTTTTGATGTCTTCATCCTTGCATTAGATCTCATAAAGGTTTCACATTATTCTGCAAGTCTTCCCATGCATAGGTAACTAGATTATGAAATTATGTTTTTCCTTAGTTAATTGAAAAGCTTTCTTATTTAACATGATTCATGGATAAAATATCAGTGATTGATGCAGTGCAGGAGTTTCAGTAGTGCAGAGAGATTTCATGACCAACAACTCCATCCTAACCTCATCCATTTATGGTTATCACTTTCTTTCACTAAATCCATCACCATATCCATCATTCCATAAGAATACTTCTTCAAGCTTGTTGAGAAAATCCAACCATCTCACAACTCTGGTTTGAGATCTGAAGGAGTCCTAGGCACTCCCTTGCCTCATTTCACCCACCATTCACCTTCCCTAATCCTTACATCACCTTCCAAATCCCTCCTCTTTCTCTCGGTTGTATCCTATAGGAATACAGGGGATCCTGTAGGAGCATTAGGACATCCTGAAGGATGCATTAGGACATGTTGTAGGTTGACCTGTAGTGGCCTGTTTTAAGGCAGAATTGTGAAAAAAGCCCCTAGGAAGCTAGAAGAAGCCCCCTACTTGCCTCCAAATCCATCTGACCATCCACCATCATCCCTAATCCACCTGCCACACCACCAAGAGAAGTTAGCATTCACATGTTCACACAAAAAAATACAAAAGGGAAAAAAGAGTTATTTTATTCATTTACATGCACAACAGTAGAATGTTTGGATGTTTCAAATTGCATGCCTAGGAATGTAGGATTGCAAATATGTTAACTTAGCATTATTTTGAAGCAAAGCCTCTTAGCAGTTAGTTAGATGAATGGTGTGTTTAGCATTTTATTTCATTCTTTTCCTTACTACAGTAGGCAAGATTTCCTTAAGTGAAAATTTCCCTTTTTTCTTATTAGTAATCAAGCTTCTTCCAAATCAATAGAAGTCTGGTTTGAAAAACCATAAGTGGTATATCACCAACTTAGCAGTGACAAGGAGCAGACCCATCACATCTACTTGTGTATACAGAACTGTCACCTCCAAGTTTGTACGAACCCCGGGTTGATAAAGTAAAGTTGGTAGCCCCAAGAGTTGCAGCATTCTTGCTGCAATGCTAGTGCTTATCACGCATTGTGCAACAAGTGACGCTACCAGCGCTGGAACTTCATCCGCATGGCACTTCCTCATGATCTTGCTCGCGAGGATTTGGACAGGGAACTATATTGCGTGGTCTTGAATTAATAGGATATAGTATCTGTGCAAATTTTTCACAAGACCATACTCTTTCTTCATTTTATCAGTGAGTTCCTTTTCCCCGGTTTTCCCTCCAAAATCCTTGGCAGGTTCCGTGCCTTTGTGAGGCAAATTTGTTATCCTATGGATCAACATGCCTGTTATTGCAATGGGCTACCCAAGCCACAGAATCCCATCATGCACCAGCATGAGGATCTGGCCCACACAGACCGTATTGATAGCTGAGCGATGTTAATGTGGCGCTAAGAGCATGTTCAGTAGCCCTGCCTACTCAACGTCATAGACCCACTTCATGGTCTCCGACTGCATAACCCTTGTTTCATCATAATATATATTTTTCATATACTTATGGGTCGCTAAGTGTGGGAACTTTTCATGGTTTGCGAGGTCCCAGTCCTCCATTTTTAGTACCAAAATTCATGCTAACCTATAACCTTCAATTCGACCTACTTAGACAACAGGTGAGTTGATACCACAAATTTTCCAAAATCCCGGTCCTTAGTCACTTGGGTTCTTCCCTTTTGCAGAGGGATATACTCAGGAAGCCTTGTGATAGGCTTGATTTCTTTGGCATCGGCTTCTTCAACACCCTGGTACTCCTCTTCTTCTAAATCCACCACTTTTTCTGGTTGTTTGTCTTTTTTTCTCCTTCTGTCGCACCTCTAGATTCTTCCTTGGTGACATTCGAACAGTCACCGATTTCTTCTACTTTTCCTTTGCAGTGGAGTGTTTCTCCCTTGCAACCAGTTGTTTCTCTTTTGTAGTAGTTTGCTTCAGCCTAGGCAACCTCGGCACCATAGGCACAATGGGCGTAGCTTCCATACTGATTACTTTGGGGTCTGGTGCATCGAACAAAGCATCTTCTGAACTTATGGCTTCCTCGGGGTTTGTAAAGGTCATTTTCTCAATGAAGCTCTCTCGGGCTGCTACAGTGTAGTTTGAAAATTAGGGGTGCATTACAAACTCTTCCCAAAACGCACGATTCATACGCTTCAGACATCAAAACGTGCAAGCAACTTTTAGAATGCAAAGTGTTCTTTGTTGGACCAACACATGTAATTTATAGGGGGTTTTGAATTCAAATCCAACTGTTCCACCCAAAATTTGATAATAAATTCCCCTTTGGCGGCAGATCTCCAAATATTTTCTCAATAAATAGCACCTACCTGCTCCTCTTAACTAACTTTTAGCCATCATATCATGAATATTAACCTCAACGGTTACCTCTGGACCCACCTGCGCGACACCATCCTCCATGGCACAGTTCATGCAACACAACTTCACCTGTCACACCTCCGTCATTCGTCATGTAGCCTTCCCACCAAGTGTTTCCTTGAGTTCGGCAGTGTATTTTATAGTCTTGCAATCCCTTGCAACTGCCTGGATTACTAAGAACCCTGCTGCCATATAGTCATCATGCAGGGGAAGGATCCCTTGTGTATAGCTTCAATTTACTTCTGTTCACTTTTCCAGGGAAATGTTCCCCATTCAGCTTTGCAAGCTGAACTATGCCACCATTCGTGATCTCGTTAATGACATACGGTCCCAACCAGTGCAATTGAAATTTTCCTGGGAACTTCATGAACTCGATATCATATAACAACACCAAATCATCTACCTTGAACGTGCGCAACTTAATATGTTGATCATGCCATGCTTTTTTGCGTTCCTTTTACACTCGCTGATGAAATCCTAAAATGAATCGGTCTTCTTCCAACTCCATTAGCTATGCGAGCCATTCCTCCAAGGTCTCGTAGTCCGCCATCTCATTCAAGGTTGCAATCCTTAAATTGGGCACAATATACTCCATCGGCATGATTGCTTCAATTCCATAGACCAACCTAAACGATGTTTGTCCTGTTAACTTCTTGTAGGTCGTCCTATAAGCCCATAACACTGTAGGTACGCGGATGTTCCAATCATTCCTCTGCGTGTTGCATACCTTGGTTAATGCATGCTCCAAAATTTTATTAAAAGCTCCCATTGTTTGATTCGCCTGTGGGTGATAGGGCATACTCTTCTAATGATATACCTGAAATTCTTCCAACATTGCATTGATCGTCTCATTCAGGAAATGCGTACCCCTATCACTCGTCAAAATCTTGGGGCATCCAAACCTCGTTAAGACATACTCAAATAGAAACTTGGCAGCAGTGGCAACTGTACAATCCCTCACGGGCTGTGCTTCCGCCCATCTAGTTAAATACTTTGTTAGAGTAATAATATACCGCGCACCCGCCTTCTTTCTTGGGGGTTGTATTGGACCTATAAAATCAATGGCCCATTTCTCAAAGACCTGCAATGAAACTTGGAGATTTAAAGGCAATTCATCCCTTCATGAAGGTTTCCCCATCCTTTGGCAAGCATCGCACGCCTTGCAATATGCCTTAGAATCCTTGTGTAATGTTGGACACCATAACCTAGCGCGTAAAATATTTTGCTCGGTTGCTTTCCCTTCATAATGGCCTCCTGTCACTCCTCCATGAGCTTCAACTAAGATACTGGTGCGTTCAAACTCCAGAACATACCTACGTAATATTTCATCGAACCCCATCTTATACAAATGACCCGCAATTACCGAAAAATTTGTCACGCGAACTACTAACTCTTTCTTTTGTTGAGTGGAATATCATTCCAGAGTTGTTCCCGCTATCAAAAAATTAATAATGTCAGCAAAATGGTTATCCACGATGTGTACCGCAAAGAGTTGTGCGCCTGGCAACCCTTCCTCCAAGCTATTGGGTTCTTCGCTTGTTTCAATCTTTGATAGATGGTTCGGGCCTTCATTCAATCTTCTACGCTTCACAATTACCTCGAAGTCATACTCCTGTAAAATAGAAACCATCGGTAGATCTTCCCCCCAACACAAGCTTATATACTAGCTACTTCAACACGGAGTGATCTGTATACATCTTGAAGTGTCCACCCAACAAATAATACCTGAATTTTTGCAGCGCGTAGACCATCGCCAACCCCTCACATTCTGTAGCTGAGTAATTCTTCTCATCTTTGGATTACTTCCTTCTCACGAAAGTTATCAAATGGTCAACCTCGCCTTCTTCTGCCTGTGTTAATATTGCTCCTAATGCAATGCAGGAAGCATCAACATGCACATGAAACTCCTTTTCCCAGTCTGGAAACACTAGAATAGGCACTGTCACCATATTCTCCTTCAATACATCCAAGTTGCGCTAACAGTCTTCATCCCAAAAAAACATCACATCCTTCTTTAACAATTTTTCCATCGGCACAATTCTCTGGGATATGCCTTGATAAACTTCCTGTAGTACCTAGTGTGTCCCAATGTCACGCGTAGTTGTTTCACATTTCTAGGAGGTTCCAAATTTACAATAACGATGATCTTCACAGTGTCCACCATCAATCACTGCTTACATACAACGTGGCCAAGAAAAATCCCAAAAGGCACACGGACTATACACTTCTTCAAGTTTAGCGTGATCCGAAATCTTCGACATGTATCCAACATGAGGCACAGACTTGCAACATTGTGCTTTACCAACCCAAACATGGTACAATCATCAAAATATACTTCCAGGAACTTATGAATAAATTCTTTGATCGTCATGATCACTACCTGGGAAAATATTGCAGGCGCGTTCTTCAATCCAAAGGGCATAACTGTATATGGGAAGCACCCCCATTCAGTTGCGAAGGTTGCTTTGCTTCGATACTCTGACATGATCTTTATTTGATGATAACCCAAAAATCCATCAGTGAATGAATATGCTTCCTATCTGCCAACATTCTCTAATACTTTGTTAGTTAATGGTGTCGAAAATGGGTCATGCATACAGGCATCATTCAACTTTCGCAAAAGTACGCATATGCAGATTTCGCCCTTCTATTTCTTTTCTTGTACTACCATCGGGCTTACCCACTCGAATTCTTCTACAGGCTCAATAATGCCAGCTTCCGGCATCTTATCCAGTTTGAGGCACACCTTTTCCTTATATTTTGGATTCAATCGATAAGGGCGCTACTTAATAGGCTCCGCATCCGGTTTCAATGAAATCTTCATAACGCCTAAATATCCGACAATCCTTTTAGATCTGAAAACTTTGTTGGGAACAAATCTTGGTATTCATGTAGCAGCTCAACTACCTTATCAACTGTATCTTCATCCCAATAATCTCTAATCTCCACGAACTTGGGTTCTTATTCAAACCCAATGTTTACCTGTCAAGTTTTCAGAGGCTTTGATATATCTAGGTTTGCTACCTTTAGTCCTTTGACGTCACATTTTCCTTTAGTCTCAGGGATGGTGAGATTTTGTGGGTCATCCTCTTCTTTAGCCATCACATTATAGCATTCCAACGCATGGCATAGCTATGTGCTCCAATCTGGCTGAGCCCATTCCACTATTTCCTTCGGTGTTCTAAATATAGTTGCTACTATTTCTTGCAACGCTTCATCAATACTCTCAAAATCGTCCTCGAAGTTGAATGTTAAAAGAAAACTCTCCCTTAAAACGTCCCATTCATTCGTCCCATGGTGAAGCTATGTTTCCAAATACCAGTTCATTGGGATTGTATCTAGTGTATGACATAATATATGCACCCATTTTGGTTGTGCTTTTGTTCCCTAGGCCTTAGTCCATCGTGCTAAATGATCGCATGGATCGTCCTTCCCACTATACTTTTTTGTCATTTTAGTATTAGCATAGCTAAACCTTAGCTTCATCTTTCTATGGTATTCTCTCCATCTCGCAAATATTTCCTTATGTGTACCCCACTGACAGGCAAGCGTAGCATGCAATGCCAATTCCAGTGCCTGGAACTGATGCTCTTCCAGTACTTCGTGTTCAAATTCATCTAAAAACAATCCCACATCAGTCAAACCATCATAATGTGTAAGGTTTCTTACCTTTGTCTAAACACACCTTAGCAACTTGGTCATCATATTGCAGTGGAGCGTAGATACTTCATGTAGCCTATTCTGCCAATTCTCAAGCTCTTCATCTAAATCTAAGGTGCAGGAGCTATCCTTTTCCCATGCGATTCATACATCTACTGTAGGATTGATCCAATCCTCATCGTGTGTTTTTATCTTGTATATTTGATCGAGATCATCGTCACTTTCTACATAGTCACACACAGGTTCAGTGTAACGCATTCCTTCTACAGGGTCTGATGGCACTACGACCCTGAGCAATTTCTTCTTGAATGAAATCTTTCGTTTCTTCAAGTTAATTACCCCATTCATATCAATAGCCCAGTCAATTCCTAACAGTGCCGGGTATGGGTTACTGTCATCCACTATTTCAATGAACTCGAAACCAACTAACGCACTCGCACCCTCGATGTCCACTACGACACCATATAAGCACCCCATTGGGATAATATTTTGTTGATTTTCCATGCGCAACTAAATAGGAGACCACTACAGCACGTAGGTCTCCCCATCCTTTCCCATGTCTACTTAGGCAAGACATTCGCACCAAACCCCAGATCCAAGATTACCTGGTCCATTTCATAGTCACCTATCTGTGTGGTTAACCCCATCTCGCACCCCGTTCATGCCTTATGCTTATCAATCTTTCTAACTGTGCATTGTTCAGTAGGAATCTTTTCCTTATTCATGCACTTATCTATTAAGTCTTGCAATCCTTCGACAGTTTTTTGATCCCATAGAAACTTCATATAAGTCTTCAGGAAATTAGCTAGTATGGGAGGATCTACTTCCTGCAACGCATTAGTTTCCAACATTGTCTCCTCACTTCCTGAGGTGGAGGCCTCATCAAAGTTCTTCTTTTCTTCCAAGAAAGTTTCTTTAGTACAATTCAGATCAAAGTCGACTTCCTTCTCAGCAGCCTTGTGTACCCATCCCTCTTCCTCAGGTTGTTTACCTTTATCTGCGCCAGTTGTTATACCACTTCTTAACACAATGTTTATGTTATGATCCTCTTCGCGGGGCTCATCCCTCATCATCTGAATGTTCGACATAGGTTGTTGGGGTTGCACCTTCTTCTCTTGCATCTTTTCCATAAGGACCGTGCATTCCTCTATGACATGATCAAACTATCGACAGTACTGACATAAGGGATGCGTGGGATTTGTACAATCATGCGCAAAGTTCCACGCTTCACCATAGTTATAGAAAATTACTTTCCCATGCCCTCAGCCTGGTCCAATGCCTCTTCCTCATCCTCAACCTTGGAATCCCCCATGAGCTACTCCTGGGCCTGGATCTTGAGGTCAGCTTTCTGCCTGCATTCTGTAGGTAGGGATTATATCCATCATCAGCTCATAACCTCTACAATGGCACTCATCATGCCCAACAGACTTAAAAAATCACAAAATAACCACTGAGGAGTTTGTACAAACTTCTACAATAGGTGGCAGTTATCTGTAGCATGTTGTCTTATAACCTGAAAAATAACACACCACAACATAACTCTCATGCTTGTCCCAATATTAATTTCATGTTTCAAGGGTATGGGCCCTCCCCCTATAATATAATTCTTAAATACTTGGCAATGATCCTTATCATGGCCATGGCTTTTAACTTTTAGACACCATATCTCAGCGCGCACCTCTGGCTAAGATTCCCTTCCTTTCTTCAGGCTTTGCAACTCCAAGTGCAGAATCTCCAGCTGTGGATGAATCTGTTGCACCCCAAGGTTCATATTTGGGACAAGTGATGCGTGCAGCCTCATCATGATCTCCAAGGCTTCTGCTTGCATTGCTATCTTCTGTTGTGACAGAGGTATTCTTAAGTGTGGCAAAAGCGATGTTATAAACCAGTCACGATGCTAGGTATCTGAGATTTTCATATTATCCTACCTAATCTGGCACTTCAATCTCTTATCAAAATCCCAAGGAATCTCATCAAATCTCATTCGAATCTCCTTAAATTCAATTACTGACTGCGCCTTTGACTTAGGCCTATTGAACTCCTTATTCAAAGCTAGTTGGGAATCTGCCAACGATGCATTGGGGTTATCAGTACAATACTTTATGTACCAAGTTAATGCGCGATCCTGCAAGGCAGTGACCAACTGCCTTTCTTAATATTGTCATTGGTAACCTGTTGCGTTGTCCACACATCTCCTCCGACAAACCAAAATTATTTTGGATCTTCATTGCCTGTTCCTTTAAAGATCGACATCTTCATTGTGTTCGCCATGTTGAATGGTGGAAGTGGAGGTGGAGGAGGTGAAGGCATAGGTGTATGAGGTGGAGGTGGAGGTGGAGGTGGAGTGGAAGGATGAGATATCCTTGGAATACCCTAATTTATTAATTGAATGGCGTTTTGTGGCGTAGTCAGCACCGCCCCTTCGTCGTCACTTAAAGGAGGTTCAATCAATGGACTATACTTTGGACCCGATCCATCACTTCTTCTAAAGAATCTTCCACTTTGCGTAGCTACAAACATTAAGGTAATGGAATTACCCACTTTTCACATAACAGCATTTTAATCCA
This sequence comes from Pinus tabuliformis, assembly GCA_031772625.1. Lineage (NCBI taxonomy): Eukaryota > Viridiplantae > Streptophyta > Pinopsida > Pinales > Pinaceae > Pinus > Pinus tabuliformis. The sequence continues at coordinate 1,855,727,807 of CM062817.1, read as the reverse complement.
AGTATTCAATGACCTTAAGTACTTACCTCACGATCCTTTGAAGAATCTTCGCTATAGCTAATTGTTGTGTCAACTTCAAATTCAGTAAAAAATTCTTCCAGAATTCAATCAAGCCAATGATCAATAGCCCACGTGATCTTGTTTTCATATGCCTCTAGTCATCGCACCAATTCTGAAGTCCACACTATAGGACTATCAAGCTTCCACCTCCCTTGATGTTATACCAATTTAGCTAACTACTCATATAATTTGCATGGAAAAATGAAAAATAAAATTGCATGTACCTCTATATACAGATATCTATTCAACCAATCTACCTTCGACAGACGTGGATTCCTATTTTCTTGAGCCGCAAACTCGTGAATCTTCTGATCTAACCACTTTTCAATCTCTTTCTTAGTTGGATTCCAATGATGCGACATCACACATCTCTTAAGCAGATCCCAATCCTAGCAACAGAACAATTTGTTGGATTGAGGGGTCCTGACCCAGGTTCAAAGTTAGTTGCGCCAACCAACAAAACCCTACACTGCTATCCCTTTCAGAAACAACCTACATAGTGCAAGCCGCAGTCTCACTCGGTGCAGTATTGGGGGATGCAAGAACCAAGTTTCTACATCCAGAGAATAGTGTGATGTCTTTTGGTGCCTTAGATCTTCTTTCGTGCAGATCGGTAGTCATCTAGGGCTCTGCATTGTAACTAAGTTAAAACGGTTTTTAGATCTTCCCAAAGGACCACGTTCAACCTTTGCGGACCTTAAACAGATGATCTACCTACTTCTGCGCATCGATAAACTACCCTAGATCTGAGTTCGCATAGATCTACTTAATTCATCAGAAAAAATAACAAAAATAGCTCTTAACTTCGCGAAAGTAGATAACCATTCATACCATGCATTAATAAGATAGATTTAGTGAATCCGCATAGCATCCATTTGTTATTTCATAAAACATATCATTTAATCGACAGAATATAACATAAACAGATTCATAGAAATACACAGTAATTCTTTAATAACAATCTTTATTGATCTTCAATTCTCATATTACAGACTTTCCTACCCTATGCACTCAGTTGAAGGAGCCTTCCCTTCTTCACCTAAGCACAGGAAGCAAAGCCTTCCTACCTTCTCACTTGCCCAAGACAAAAAAAACATGTCAGCATACCCAATTCTCTATCAAAATTTATCTCTAAGACTCCCTATGACTCAACTATTTATAGTGTTTTCAATACAATACCATCATCTGTGGACCATGGGATAATATTAAAACATACCAAAAATAAGGGCTAAGACCCTTTTGCCTCCTATCTATATGCATGCTTTGAATCCACATATTGCAGAGACTTTACGTTCTTTTTACAGAAGTTTTACAAAATTGGGTTAAATTAACCCCAAAACTAACCTTAGGGACACTATCCAAACATCCATTCTGAAGCTAACAGGGCTAACAGCTTCATTGAGCACATTCATAACATCTACCAATAGGTCCATGACATATTGGACATAGCCAATGCTAAGTACAAGCAGTGACATGATAAACATCAGGTGCCACACAAGTTGCAGGTGGGAGAAAAAGTTTGCCTACATCTGCAGAAGGAACACCTCGCTAGGCCCCACTACAAGTTGTGCCTGCTTCGATATGGATCATACACCATCATCAAGGTTGTAGGGGACAATTCCTTCGAGCTTAGCATTCCACCATTCCTTGGACTACAACCAGTATTCAATGTGGACCGCCTTTGGCCACACTTTCCACCATTGTTGGCCATATCTAACATTGTAAAACAACTCAAACCAATAGAATTAAACCTAGACTGCATGGAACAAACCATAATTGATCATATCATGGACACGTGGATCAAGAAAACTCACCAACAGAGGATCCAACTATATCGCGTTTTCAAAGCAAGCCACCTCCTTCACCAGGGAAAGTGGTTCACCAGGGACTAGGTTCAACAGAAATTTCCTCACCTCATGGAGGCTCAGCACATAATGGGGATCATTGATTCCTAAGGAGGGAGGACTGATTGAGGATGATAATTGTGGCCACCCACCTTTTCCACCTAGACCTCCAGTCGGTTTCATTAGTTTCCTTGTTTATAGCGTCATTTACTATTTTTGGTATTTTTTCAAGTCCTAAACTTCCGAAGCAGTTTTAACCCCCTAAACAGTGTTTTTTTGAGGTCCACAGTGGGTCATTTTAGAACAAATCCTATAGTACTCGAAGATATCTTTCTAATGAGGTATCGTGCATGCAAAACGGAGATAATATAACCAATTTCCAACCTCGGGAAGTTGGTTTCGCAACTAACCCCAATGGGGTCCATAAACTCTTGGTGTTCCATCTCCTAGGGTTAGGGTTTTAGTTGTTTAGGGTTTTCCCTTGTGGCTCAATGATAAAAAGGCCCTTGAGCCTCATTGTAACAAATTTCAAAGGCATGTAGCCACCACATCTCTTCTCAGAGATAAGCTACCATCATTTGAGCTAGTTTATTTCCATTTATGTGTGTATGCATATTTCAGTTCTTTGATATCAATGAAATGAAGTTGTATTCCTACTGAATCTCTATTTTTATGTTTATATATGTGTTTTTTTGGGCTCCTACATAAGTTTGGATCACATCTAGATTCCATGCTCTTTAAAACTGTCACCTCAAGCCTTTGGCAGCATCTTCGCATGCTCGGCCTTATTGCTTGAATGTTATCTCTCCAGGCTTATTTACTCCACACCATGGCAACCATTTGGTATTTTCCTTCATCTCCCTCGTTGAGTGCTTGGTCTCTCCCACCCACCTGCTCTGATCCAATTTCTAGTGCTATTATTATGCCATCATCCTAACCCTCTAAACCCATCATCTCCACCATGACTGTTGAAGGGGGAATAGATTGTTGAGCCAGTCGAGGTAGCGGAAGAGGATGACCTCCAACCAACTTTGACAAGAATTTTGAATGGGAATTTTTTGAAAATTCCATTTCCCCTCACATTCCCTGTAAGGTATTCAATCTCAAATCAAAGGAGATCAACCATGGAAGGAACATACTTTGGGCACTTATTAATCTTCTTTCACACCAGCTCAAGGGCCAGAAAAGGGATGAATCTCGGGCCACCTCTTGGATTTTTGAGATTTCAACCTTCAACAACCATGCCACCTCTTCCCTCTGATGCCTCTTGTGCGACTTGGAAATAGGCTTCCCTCACGACATTCCCTTCCCCTCCTCCCCTCCTCCCTCAACTTCTGCCTCCCCTCCACTAAGCTCAACATCGCCCCATCTTCATGGCACCTGAAGGATTTTCCTCCCCTACTTGCAAGCATTCAAAAGCAGCTCCACTATTGACAACATCTCAGGCAATGACTCCCTCTCTCTCTCCTCCTCACCCTAGTCTGCATAGGTGTTACATCATCGAGGGAAGTCAGAAGAAGAGGTTACCGCCATCCCTCATTGCATAGGTCATGCTCAGCTACAGTAGGTCGGCATTTCAATAGGTCTTTGTAAAGTTGATTAATCTTCCTCTCGTTTTCATTAGCATAGTTTGTTTTAGCACTATGGTTTCCTTTATAAGCGTTGTCAATCTATGGTTTTGTTTCACAACAATCTACAGTTTCATAATTTTGACTTCTCATGCTATGTAATGGTCTTAAACTATATTTTTTGTGCAAATTTCTCTGGTTTCTCCTCTCAAGGGCAAAGAAATCCTATGGGTGATGGGAGAAGATCCCCCAAGACCTCCAGTTTGTATTATGTGTATGTTTTTATGTTAATATATTGTGAATCCCTTTGCCAACAAAAACAAAAGATAGAAATATGCCACTTATAACAAGATATTGAGAAGAAGAGTATTAATGTGGAAAGGATTTTTTAAGTTAGATATATGCCAATGTAATTAGATAACATTTAATATAGCTTATAAGGCAAAGTATTAATGTACATTAGTATAGAATGAAATCCCTCCTCGCATATTTGAGAAGAGGAGTTTCATCTAACACAAAAGCCCAATATATAAATATGCCATTATAACAAAATTGATCGAGAAAATGTGGCAGAGTATTAATGTTGAATGAAATTTCAAGATATATTTATACAACTAAAATAAGAAATTGAGAATATGAGTATTATCGTGGAAATAAATCCCAAGATAGAGATAAACTATTGCAATAAGATACCATGTTTCATCACATAGAGAGTACATATTACTTTAATAGAGTATTAATGTGGAAAGAAATCCCACACACATACACAATTGAGAGGAGGCATATCAATGTGTAATAAAATCCCAACATAGAAATGGACCACTATTGCAAGATATCCTAGAAGAGGAATATTAATGTGAATGAAATCTCAAGATAAATATATGTGATTGTAAGTTATATATCTTAGACATAGAAGATAAATTATTAATGTGGGAGGAAATCCCAAATTAGGGATGCGCCATTACAATTAGATACCTTGAAAACAATATTATTAATGTGGGATGAAATCCCTAGATAAACATATGTCATTGTAATAAAATAGCTTGAGAAGAGGAGCATTAATGTGGAAAGAAATCAAAAGATATAAATATGCCACTATAAAAAATATAGCCTCTAACATGTTATAGACTATAAAGTATAGGGTTTATTATTGTGACTCAAAATCTTAAGATGGATATATCTCACTATAAGAAGATTACCTGAGACAAATCAGTATTAATATGGAACAAAAATTTGTGATAAAGATGTCTCACTAACAATGATGTCCTCATAATAGGAATATTCATATCGAATAAGATATGTCACTATTAGACATCCTAATATAACCATTGGAAGAAGAAAATTTCAAGCTAAAGATGACCTACAAGACATGACACCAATAACAATGATAGATTGAAAATATGAGTATTAATATGAAATAAGAAATGCCACTATAATGAATAAACCAAATAAAACTTACTTGTAATGAAGCCCAATGTAATGTTAGCTTGAGAAGAGTAATATTAATATGGAATAAGATAAGTCATTGTAATGAATCATAAGAGAACCACTAGAACATGATAATGATAAGATAAAAAAAATTTATAAGGTATGACACCAAACATGTCACAAGTGAAAAATAGCCTATAATGCATATAATGCCAAAATCCACTTCAAGCAAAAAAAAAAAAAAAAACTATATGGCATAACACCAAAACCATAAACAATAATAATGCTAAAGTGAAAAGAAATTTTGTCACATCAATATAAAACTTGATCCTAAAAACCAACTAATAGATTGGTAAGGCTTTTGAGATAAATAATGCTTTATTAATCATCCCCATCTCATAATTGTTATTATACATAATTTTTATTATAGATATAGATTCATTCACAACACACCTTACCACAATATTAACATAAACAATTAAAAATTATAGTTATTAGTATGAAAGAAAATTCCACTATGAAAATATATCAAATATCATACAAATAACTACAAACCAAATGAAACAAAAAAAAACATGACATAAATATACATATCAATTATGGCACACCACACAAATATCTTTCTATTTATGTGACAATGCATATATAAAATTTATGTTAACTTAAATTGTTTTTGTTTTTTTTATTAATTTTTTTATACTTGAAAACCAAGATTACATCATAATCACAAAGTTTTGTATTGATATGTTGCTATTGAAACTATACTCAACACAAAATTGTAGCTTCCATGGTAATAATATGAATATTTTGCTAAGTTTGTACAAAAAGCATAAGAAAAACATATACAAGGACTAGACCACCGGGGCCATTCTTCATTGTTAAACTAGAAAAACTAAGTCTAGGAAAGAAAAAACTAATTTTTTTTTTTTTTTTTTTTTAAGTGTGGTTCAAATACACCAAATATTGATGGTCGCTACATCCACAAAAATATCCAGGCAGATCCACCTGAATTCGTATTGTCAGCACGTCAGTAGAGCCTAACCCTTAGAGTGTTGAAGATAATTGAGCCCATGACCTCCCATTAGCAAGGTGCTTTTAATAACATGAATTTGACCAATTGAAGTAAACCTTTGCGCTAGGAAAGATAAAATTGGTTGACCAAGAGAGTATTTAGGATTTTTCATAGTTAGAGGCTTCAACTAGGATGGGGTCCTTCATGCCATTTGGTGAATAACCTGATACAAGAGATAATCCTAGGTGGCGCTTAAGTTTACTGAGTTTGCAGTCCATGGAGCATAAAATCACCTAAATTTCATCCAATTGGAGGAGGATTTCTTCTTGAGCCTCATTCTTATGGATCAATGCCCTACCTAGTAATGCTTTTAGATGCCAATAGAACTCAACAATGTGCATTTATTAGTTGAAGTAGCCTTGTGAGTATCCTATATCTATAACGTAGTTCATATATAGCACTTCAGAGTTTGTCAAGCACTTTCATTCATCAATGATTTCTCGCTTTGCATTAGCAATTATTTCCTGGATCTCGGGTGGAGTATGAACATGAAAATGAGAAACAAATCTTTCCACCCTCTAGTGGGCCTGGAATCCACCCATTTCTAGGTAGTAGGCGAAACCCCACCTCACACAAACTCATTGACGAGCCATTTTAATGTATAACTAGAGGGAGGAAATAAGTTGAGGGGAGGGACAAAGGATGACAGCGTATGAGGTGGGAGAGCCAAGGTCGAGGGGGGTTGTGGGGGAGAAGGGGGGGGTGGTATTGAGGGGGCGACTAAAGTGACAGAGGGGGTTTAGGAGAATATGTGAAGGGAGTCAAAGAAGGCAAGAGAAACCAAATGATTCTAAGGCAATAGCTGGGGGAAGGGTTACAAAAGTTGGAAACCAAACAGGAGGATGAGCCTAACCCAGGGGGGGGACCAATAGCTGTAAGAGGAAACGACTCTGGAGTCTGAAAAATTAAGAATATCCAGAATGAGTAACAACAAGTAACAAAAAGTTGAACCAAATAAATACCTAAAACTTGAGCTGCCAAATGAAGCCAATTATGCCATAATTACCCAAACCCATCAAACTGAGCTCGCAAACCGACAAGAATCAATGTAACTCATATCCCTGGAGGTGGTTTTGTGCATTGATATGATGTTATGCCTTGATGAATGGTTGATATACATCATGAGCTTTGTCCCAAATGTTACAGACGACTAACGAAGATGAGGGAAGTTAAACCAGACTAGTCCTTGAGTGCAATGCGACAGTTGGTATATTGAATGGCTTCGCATGTGCATCCTCTGCAATGTATGCATCGGATTAAGGAGCGAAAATTACAAGGTTGACAGGGTGTGTTGTGGTATGATTAGAGGGTAGGGGTGTTGGAACGTCCACCCTCTATATCAATGGATGGGACTGTGACAATGCCTCCCCACATGTATCCCACACATATCAGTCCATTAGAGTATTTTGACTTATCATTAATTTTATTTGTATTTAAAAATTATATACATTTATATTAAAATAAAAGGTAAAAAAAAAAAAAAAAATCCATAATTAATTAAATATTTTCCATTTTTGATAAATTTTAATTTATGCAAAAAAATAAAATCAATCATTTAAAAAATAAAATGTCCCATGAGATAACTCATAAGACCACATATGGGCATGGACTATGCCTTAAAATTTCTTTTTCTTGGCTAAGGGTTCATATCCCTCCGGCTTAGATTAACAAACCAAGAGCCACAAGCATCTAACAAGAGTGAAACCCTGCCCCTTTATAGACCATTAGTGGGTAATTCCAAGTTGCATGATTTTCCTTGAGTAATAGTGATGAGTCAGCCTACCTTCACAGATAACAACTAATGATAATTGTCCCACTCCTGATTTGACAACTGAATTATAATAAATTTTCCATAGTATAAAGAAATGAACCTCGTGAGGGTGCTCCTATACATTTAACTAAATGCAATAAGTAATTAAAAATATGAGCTCGAACCCGTCGTCTACTCTAATTCGACACGAGTAAAACCGACAAGGAAACGTTATCACACAAGGTACTTAATAAATCTCAACAGATCTTTCTTGGATGATAACATGGAGGCAAATCTTAACAAACATCCCAAATCTTAATAATTATAATCACATGGAAATCATTTGAACCGTCGATTTCCCATAAATACAATTGAATGACGCAAGAACACCCATATGTCCAAATTTGAAAAAGTGAATGTGAAAGAAAATTCAGCATTTTATAACATTAGGGTGAAAGCATGATATCAAAGGTGTGGAGGTTGAGGAGGTAATATGGATTAGCCTTAATTGTCAATTTAAATTCATTAATTCAGAGTAATTTCCTTCACTGGAAAGGGGATATTAACACACTTTATCAAGTACTTTAAACATGTTCAAAAGCGATTCCATTGAAAGCCAGACCTGTGCCTGTCACTATTTAGAACGCTTGTCATAAAAATTCTGTGAATAAGAAAGCTTGTTATAACGATAGCTCGTCCAAGAATTTTGTCTAGAGTAGAGAGATGGGTAGACAACGTGTCTGCAACATATAAATTAGAGCAATGACAATGAATAAATAGATTCCAGGAAGTAAGAACAATGAGAATGAATAAACAAGATGCAACATAGCTATTTTACTTCAAATTAATTGTTACATGCTAGGTATGATCAGAGTTTGTGATGTTTGGGATTAAGCATATATTCACTTTAATACCATGCTAAAATATATTGTACGATAGGAAGTACATGTAGGGAGACTATAAACTATAAGTGTCAAAATACAACATAGTAATTAGGGCATGCCTCGTGACTAGGATTAGTCCATTATGTTAAAAGTACAAGTCAAGGTTGTTTGTTATTTTTTTGGGTAAATATTTATTAGGAGGTTTTTGTATTAGTTAAGTTGTGTGAGTTTTAGATGACTGCACATTTTTATTTTTTTTTAGAAATTTCAAATTAGGGTATCTAAGTTGTGAAAATCACTTTAATATAGTTGAATTTTTTTCCTACAGGTATGGAAGTTGTCAAAATCACCAAAGGATCACACGCAGCCTCGACCTTAAGGTAACTGGAATTTTTTCCACGTGATATCGGCCAGAGTGCCACAAAGGAATTACAAGGAAAAAGATATCCCCACTTGGCTGAACGCAGTTTTCTTTGACATCAAGTCATATTATCTCGCATCCTGTCCATTGCACTGAAATTCTCACGGCAATTAAACTCAGATGGCAAACAAAATGTATTGAGTCTTGTTTCTATGCGTGGCAATATTTGTATTTAGGCAATTAGTTGAACAAATCACAAAGTCGTTGGTTCCATGTTTCTTGTTTGATTCCTTCAAATCTAAGGTGAAATGAATTAATTAGTTAAAATCTAAGGTGAAATTCAGTTTGTTCAATGGATCAAATTGCATACTAGTTTAGTTCTAAATTTGAAAATATTTAATTGGATTGTTAATAACATTATAACAAGATTTTTCATGTATGTGTAGTCTTGGCAGATGTACTCAACTTGTGCCACAAATGTTTTTTTGGTTATTTTCCTATTTGAGGTAGAGAGGAATCATTTACAACTTTTCTTCCAAGTATAGAAGTTGCCACGCCCCAAAACCTTTCATAATCTAAGGGGTTTCCTTGGCCTCACAGGATACTACGGAAAATTTGTGAATAATTAAGAGAAACTTTCCACTCCATTAACAACATTACTAAAAAATAAATCATTTACATGGAATGAGGTCGGGAACAAGATTTTTCCACTTGGTTGTGTAATGATTCGCGTCTTATGATTTGGGAAACTTTGCTCTATCTCATTAAACTTTGGCAAAATGGACCAAATCCTGTTACTTTAACAAATTTTAAAATAATTGGACAAGAATTTGACCACTTATTTGTGTGTCAATTTTTATGACAATTCTTTCTCCAATATAAACTATGACTCTTTGGCTTTGCCAAGTTGTTCCAAATCCTTGTCATATGTCTGTAATGATTAATATACACCTTAGATTTATGAAACTCATCTTGTTGGATGATAACCAACAAAATAAAAGACTCTCAAGAAGAGACAATAATATAGTATTTAAAAAAAAATTATAAATTAATTTAGTATGTAATTTGACAATAATCTAAAAAATAGATTATTATTATTATTTAATGTATAAACAATTTTGCAACATTCACCGATTGATTTTATATTATTTTTCCAAGATTTTGAAATTAATTTTCAGATAAATCCATGAGAAGCATTGTTCTTAATAAGATTTTTCTTAATAAGAGTTATTAAACATCTATTTACATTTACATTGATTGTGTTTAAAAAGTTAATGTCTAAATTTAACTATTATTTGAATTTGAAAGTACAGTATTAATATTAATAGTAATTAGGGCATGCCTCATGACTAGTGGATTAGTCCATTATGTTAAAAGTACAAGTCAAGGTTGTTTGTTATTTGTTTGGGTAAATATTTATTTCAAGTTATTAGGAGGTTTTTGTATTAGTTAAGTTGTATGAGTTTTAGATGACTGCACATTTTTATTTTTTTTAGAAATCCCAAATTAGGGCATCTAAGTTATGAAAATCACTTTAATATAGTCGAATTTTTTTCCTACAGGTATCGAAGTTGTCAAAATCACCAAGGGATCACACGCAGCCTCGACCTTAACATAACTGGAATTTTTTCCACGGGGCATCCACCAGAGTGCCACAGAAGAATTACAAGAAAAAAGATATCCCCACTTGGCTGAGAGCAGTTTTCTTTGACATCAAGTCATATTATCTCGCATCTAGTCCATTGCACTGAAATTCTCACGGCAATTAAACTCAGATGGAAAACAAAATGTATTGAGTCTTGTTTCTATGCGTTGCAATATTTGTATTTAGGCAATTAGTTGAACAAATCACAAAGTCGCTGGTTCCATGTTTCTTGTTTGATTCGTTCAAATCTAAGGTGAAATGAATTAATTAATTCAAATCTAAGGTGAAATTCAGTTTGTTCAATGGATCAAATTGCATACTAGTTTAGTTCTAAATTTGAAAATATTTAATTGGATTGTTAATAACATTATAACAAGATCTATCATGTATGTGTAGTCTTGGCAGATGTACTCAACTTGTGCCACAAATGTTTTCTTGGTTATTCTCCTATTTGAGGTAGAGAGGAATCATTTACAACTTTTCATAATCTAAGGGGTTTCCTTGGCCTCACGGGATACTACGGAAAATTTGTGAATAATTAAGAGAAACTTTTTGCTCCATTAACAACATTACTAAATGAGAAATCATTTACATGGAATGAGGTCGGGAACAAGATCTTTCCACTTGGTTGTGTAATGATTCGAGTCTTATCATTTGGGAAACTTTGCTCTATCTCATTAAACTTTGGCAAAATGGACCAAATCCTATTACTTTAACCAATTTTAAAATAATTGGACAAGAATTTGACCACTTATTTGTGTTTCAACTTTTGTGACAAATCTTTCTCTACTATAAGTTATGACTCTTTGGCTTTGCCAAGTTGTTCCAAATCTTTGTAATATGTCTGTAATGATTAATATGCACCTTAGATTTATGAAACTCATCTTGTTGGATGATAAACCAACAAAATAAAAGACAGTCAGGAAAAGACAATAATATAGTATGTAAAAAAAAAATTTAAATTAATTTAGTATGTAATTTGACAATAATTTAAAAAATAGATTATTATTATTATTTAATGTATAAAAAAATTTGCAACATTCACTGATTGATTTTATATTATTTTTACAAGATTTTAAAATTAATTTTCAAATAAATCCCTGAGAAGCATTGTTCTTAATAAGATTTTTCTTAATAAGAGTTATTAAACATCTATTTACATTTACATTGATTGTGTTTAAAAAGTTAATGTCTAAATTTAACTATTATTTGAATTTGAAAGTACAATATTAATATTTGGAGAGAGTATTATTTTTCATTACTTAAACATAATTGGAGTAGGTCTAATGTTAAAAGCATGCATTTTCTTTTAAAAAGTTATAGTTTCAAATCTACATAAGTAGAGTATTTATGAGATCTTATAAACTAATATGTTGTAACTTGACAATAACCTTAAAAATAGATTATTACTATATCTTGACATAACAATACCTATCACCTCAATAGAGTGCCTATTTGCTCAATAGAGTGCCCATGCTCTTTCTTTTGCTACAATATTCAACAATTGGTTTTATACTATTTTTGTAAGATTCATGAATTATTTTTCAGATAAGTTCAAGAGAAGCATAGTTCTTTAAAGAGCCATTAAAAATTTAAAAGATTTATTTACATTGATTATATTGATCATGTCAAAAAAATATATATGATTAAATTTAATTGTTATTATTTTATTATTTGAATTTGATAATGCAAATTTTTATAGAATTATTATTTTTTAACAATTAAATTAAATAGATATATGTTTGGAACATTAAATTTAACTATTATTGTTATTATCTAGATTTACTTATTATTATTATTATTATTAAATGTAACAATACAATTCTTTTGAGTTTAATTTCGGAGTATCCATGGTAATAAGCATATTCTGTCAATGTTTCAAATCCCAAGAGGTTTCAAATCCCAAGAGGGATCCATCATCAGGACAATTTTTTAATGATGATGAAATTATTATTTTTAATTTCATCAAATCTTAATGAAATTATTATTTTTAATTATTTAAACACACACACACATATATCAATGTAAACATTATGACTGTAGGGTTGTCACCTCAGGAGAGTGCTCATGAGATTTTGTGTTTGTAAGATTCAGTAATTCATTTTATATTATTTTTATAAGATTTATGAATTATTTTTCAAATAAGTTCAAGAGAAATATGGTTCTTGATAAGATTTTTTTTAAGAACTTAAAGGATCTTGCATTTATATTGATTGTGTTTAAAAATTGAATATTTAAGTTTTAATAGTGTTTGAAGAGACTATTTATAATGAGAGTAATATTTTTCATTATTTAAATGTAATTGGTTTTATATTAATTTTATAAAACATAGGAATTATTTTTCATATAAGTTTAAGAGAAGCATGGTTCTTCATGATATATATATTTTTTTAAATGAATAAGAATTTAAAAAATCTTGCATTTAAATTAAACACTAAGTTTTATTTTTGTTATTATTTGAATTTGACAATACAATTTATAATGAGATTATCATTTTTAATGGAATTGATTTTATAATATTTTTATAAGATATAAAATTACTTTTCAGATAAGTTCAAGAGAAGCATAGTTCTTGATAAGATTTTTTTTGAAAGAGAGATTAAGAATTTAAAAGATCTTTCATTTATATTAATTGTGTTTAAAAAATGAATATCTAAATTTTATTGTTGTTATTATTTGAATTTGACCATACAATTTATGTTGAGATTATTACTATAATGGTATTGATAACTTATGTATTTTTCAATATATAAACAAATTAAAAATTCTAAAAATATTATAACACCAATTTTCAACCATCCTTGAAAAATAATTTGTAGTCAAGCTATTGGAAGATTTTTCTAAGATCTTGGAATCAGTCTTAATCTACTATCCATTTTCTTTTTGTTTGTCCACTGCCATTTCTAAATCCTATCGAGCGATTGATATGTGACTAGACAGGCCATCATTCTGCATGAAGAATGATTATCCCATGACTCACATTTTAGTTGTAACAGTTAATATTAAACACAAATGAATGCCAATATTAGCTACAGTTGGAAGGATATTATCACTTGCAAATTGGAGTAAATTCAATTGATGATTGGATAATTGGATAATTCTGCATTACACATGGGAGAAAGAGGTGTATGTGGTGATTGGGCATATCTTCCAGAGGAAATAGTTTGTTGATTGTGACATGAGACTTGATGGCAATGTGTTGATGTGTGGTTCCTTTCTTCATTTCCATGTCTTCAACTCTTTGATGATTGATCTATGATGTGCTTAATCTTCACCATCCAAAGGATATGATTGTAGTACTAGAGTGTTTCATGTCATCTAGGTCTCCATCCATCTGTCACAGTCTAAGGTTCCTCTATTCTTACATGAAAGTATCTTTATGACTTGTCTCCACAATTGTCCTTCTTGTTTCCTCTCTTGCTGAACTCCTTGATCATCATCATGCCATGATTGGGTGATGTCACCTACAAATGAATTCACTCATGACAAGACAACATCAATCCCATAATCATCTATTCTATCTATGTTTGTTCATGTAACATGTTGATTGTGATAGGGAAATGTGCAAGGGCTTTGAGAGGAAGAGGCTAGGAATTGCACAGTTGAGCATTGTAGGGACTAAGGGATGACTACACTATCCTATAGAACTATGAAATGCGTAATTAAGGAAGGCTTATCAAGGTCCTACACCGTGGGAAAGTCCAGGAGACAATGTTGATGAGCTTGTTGATTGAGGATGCGCAATGTGTAGTGCTCAAGGAAGAGGAGATAGGGATTGTGCAGTTGAGCTTCACGAGGACTGAGGGATGACTCCACTATCCACTAGGATTGCATAATGCATAGTTGAGGCAAGGAAGGACAAGGAAATTGTGTAGAAAGGGGTTCCAATCAACAGTTGGTCCAAGTGGATATTGGTGGCCACCCACCTATTCCACTTGGACCCCCACCATTGTTTCTTTCAGTTTTTCAGTTTCTTTAATTGTAGCACAGTTTACTATTTTTGGTAGTTTTTCGGGTCCTAAAATTCTAGAGCCATTTTTGAGGCCCTAAACGAAGTTTTTTTGGAAATATTCCTTTGGATGATTTCATTGAAATCACATTTTAAGTCCTAGTCCTCGGAGATATCTTTCCAACAAGGTATCATGCGCGTCAAATGGAGATAATATGACCAAGTTACGACCCCGGGAAGTTGGTTGCCCAACTAACCCCAACAAGGCCCATAAACTCTTAGTGTTACATCTCCTTGGGTTAGGGTTTTGGTTATTTAGGGTTTTCTCTTATTTTTCAATAATAAAATGGCCCTTGAGCCTTATTCTAACTCAGTTCAGATGCATGTAGCTGCCACATCTCTTCTCAGAGATAAGCTACCATCACCGAGCTAGTCTCATTTCCATTTTGTTTGTAAGCATGTTTCATTATTTGATATTAATGAAAGGAAGTGTTATTTCTATTGCATCTTTGTATTTACAGTTATATCTGTAATTTGTTGCGTTCATGTTTAAATTTGGATTTGCAGTAGTGGCAAAACTAGGCATCGTAACTTTGTAGTGATTGAGGAGCAAACTCTAGGATTGTGCAACTGAGTGCTGTAGGAGCCTTGAGATGGACCTACTATCCATTAGAACTACACAATGTGTAGTAAGAGGCTCACTTGGTGAATTTATTGCAAATTTGGTTGATGTAAGCAGCAAAACGTTAGGTCATTGTACCTTAAGGATGCTCACTTCATCATGCAGGGGAGGAAGCCTTTGTATTATGCGGTTTGTCATTACAAGGAGATAGAGAAGTCCTCCTTATCAACTAGAAGAGCTCAATGTGTAATACAAGTTAGAACTAATCAAGGCTTAGTGCACTGAAGCAGTACAAGCATGAAGGGTTCAGTGACTATGCTTTGAAGATGCTCAATTGAAATAAATGGGAGTTGTCCCTAAAAGAGGTTCAGTGCACAAGTATAGGAGGTGAAGGTTTCATCAATGAGGCTTGTGAATGGGTAATGCTCATCACCTAGTGGAGGGTTAGTGATTTTATAAGTTGCGCTTTGATAGGAGGACCATGAAAAACTCCAAAATGGCTAAGTGTGGGATCAATGGAACGAGAGAGAGAAAGAAATATGAACAAGTCCCAAATAGAGATCACACACATGTTTACCATCAAATACAAGGTAATAAAATGTTTAGTAGTCAACACTAACATATATAGATTGAAACGACAACAAAGCGACACTTGTTTCTGAGTGCAACAATTAAAATGTAAGTTTGTGACACTTAAAATACAAGTGTTGATTGCAATCAAAAGGCATGTTATGCCATAAGAGAGTGTCCAACACATATTTAAATGATGAATACCATCATCTAGTGCAAAACAATGCATTGGAGCCTCCTCTAGAAGGTGCCTCATAGTGCTCTTAAGATGTGTGAAAACAAGTGAAAGCAACACATGCAAGAGTGAAAATGACACTTGCAAACAAAAATAAGACAAAAGTGACACATACAAGAATGAAAGTAGGAAATAGTGACACTTGTAAAGATAGAGAAACCAAAAAATATGCATGTAAGAGCAAAATAAAGCAAAAGAAACACTTTTGAAAGAAAAAGCGACAGTTGAGAAACTCACTCGATAGATAGAGCATTTACAACCATGAGTGAGAGAATGCTCCTTATACCCCAACAGTGTACAAATCTCAAAAGCGAAAGATAAGGATGAGCTCTGGGCTAGACTCTTTATATAGGGAGAGAAAATATTCCATGAGGTTTATAATTGATGAGGATGCTTAATGCGTGTCTGGAAACTAGGAGCCAAGAGAGAATTGACTGACTTGAGAAACACTCTCACTGTCAACAAAAGATGCATAGTCACTTTCTGCATAAGATGCCCTCACACTATCACTGTCCATGAGGATTGTGTAGTCTCTATCTGTAGGAACTGTGCATGCGCTACTCACAAGAACTACACAAGCATCATCTCTAGGAATTTTTCACAAAGATTGTGTAGTCTCTATCACTAGATACTGCGCAGTCACTATCATCAACCACTATGCAGTCACTGTGATTAGGATTTGCATAGTGGTTGACTTGCAAGGATACACATTGGTTGTTGGGCTTGCTTAGAAGAGGTTTTCTATATAGGCATCATAAGATAAGCATGTAACTTTGACACTTAGAATTCTTGAAGGAAGACTTAAACACTTGAGAAACATGACTAAACATGACATTAATGGCTTGAAGTGAAGCATGGCATGATCATAAGGGGACTCCAAAATTTGGATGTGGGAAAAATTTGGAGGGTGTTTTTCACATTGACAAAACTTGGTGACACACTAGAAGAACTCCAACTTCTCTGCTTAGGTCTAATGTTAAGTATGAGTTCCAACCTTCTGGAAGTATTGTCTCATCCTATTGATCACCCTAGCTTCCTTACTTATCCTAATTATAGATGTAGTCCTTTTTATTTCTCTTGTTGGCTTAACACACTTCACAAGGTTAGTCAAACTTCAGTTGTTTCAATTAGGGAGTAGGAGTATGCAAATTCCATGAGTTTAAGATGCCATAGTTTTATTATTGTCTTTGGTGTTGCTCAGCTACCAACAGGCTTCTTTAGTACCCCAGTGCAGTCACTCCAAGGAACAACAAGAATGGCTTCGTTGACAACGAGTGTGTTCAGTACCATGGAAAAGTTGTTTGCTCCACCTCTCTTGGGAGGAAGCCTATCTCTTCTTTCACCCTTTATTTATTTTAAACAAATTCCAATAATGTTTGATAAGAATTGAAATTGCAGGGTAAAAGAGTGGGGACAATCTAGAGACAATGATGGCCCTTGTGAATGTCTAATCGCCCCACTCTTCTAACTATTTTCTATAACATTATAGCTCAAAATCTTACTTTCTTTTAATGTTACAATAGTGATTGAGCCCAAGTTTTGAATTTTTAGCCGAACATGGGGAACAACAACACCAGGATTTCCCTATGTAGAAGAGATAATAATTTCAATCGATAAATTCATTAATTGGAGGGGATATGCAAGTCCTTGAGAGGCTCTATCCGAAGGAGCTCTAGGAAGAGTTTGATAGAAGTGAGGTGAATGACTTAAGCGAGTGACTCAATGGGTTCCTCTTTAAATCACATATACGAAAGTTGAAAATAAACGAGAGTTGTGCATGTATGGAAGATATGCAATACAAGAGATGCACATACATAGAAGTTGTGTGAATTTTGTATGTGCACATATTTTGTATATGTGCATGTATTATGTATATGTGCATATCATTTGTATGAGTGCATCTTTTGTATATACACATATCTTTTGTATATGTGCATATATGGAAGTTGTGCATATAAGATAGATGCACATATACAGAAGACGTGCATATATGGAAGATATGCATATATACGGAAGATATTCACATAAATAGAAAACATGCATATACCCAAGTTACACATATATGGAAGATATATGCATATACGGAAGTTACACATATACGAAAATTGTACATGTGCCAAAGATGTGCGCATATACAGAATTTATGCATATATGAAGGTTTTTGTATATGCATATTACGGAAGTTGTACACTACTTCTGTACATGTACAGTTTTTGTATATGTGTATATACTAAAGTTTCACATACATGGAAGTTATGTGCATATACTAAAGTTGCACATATACAAAATATATGTGCATATAGAGAAACTGTGCATATACAGAAGATATGTGCATATATGAAAATTGTGCAAAAATTCAACCTCTATATAGGCACAACTTCCGTATATGTGCATATCTTCCATATATGCACAAATGAATATGCACATATACAAAAGTTGCATATATACAAAAATTGCACATATACGAAAATTGTGCATATATGGAGGTTGCATATATACAATGGTTGAAGTTGTCCATAAATTATGTATATGCATATATTCCATATATGTGCAACATCTATATATGTGTATCTACTGTACATGTGCAACTTTCATATATGTGCATATATGAAAGCTACATATATACAGAAGTTGTGCACAACTTCAACCTCTGTATATCCACAACTTCCATATATGCACATATCTTCTATATATGCACAACTTATGTAGATGTAAATATATGAAAGTTGTGCATATACAAAAGATATGCACATATATGGAAGTTGCACATATGTGGAAGATATGTGATACAAAATATGTGTACATATTAATATTATAAAAATGTCTAGAAATGTCTAGAAACAACACTAATATTAATAATTAGTGTTAATTAACACTAATAATATTATTATTAAGATCAATCTAATTAATTTATTCTAAAGTAAGAACAAAACCAGAATAAAATTAATTATAAAATAAAATAAAAACAAACATAAAATAACTAGTTACAAACAAAAATAAATAAAAATCAATTTAAATTGAAAATAATTAAAATTCTTATTATATAATTAAATATTTCAATTTAAATCATTCTATTTTTATTATTATATATAAATTAAATTAAAACAATTATGACAAGGTCAGCTTCCATTCCTTTTAAATCTCTTAACTCTATTTATTCATACCAATGAGATCTGTCTTGCACAATGATCTATCCTAATTGTTGGAAATAATACTGAGAGGGGAGGTGAATCAGTATTAGCAAATCAATTACTTTTCATTTCCATATTCATATTTATATACGCTACTTCAATGAATGCAACTCGCGTGTACACGCAACTGTGTTTAAGGCAGCTAGTGTATATCCAACAAACTTATGATTTAGTTAATTCATCATATGTTGATCTTTAATCAGTGCATCAGAACTTCATTAACCATATAAACAGTAACCAGGTGCAGTAAAAACAGAACAAATAATCACACATAAGAAACACATATGAACACCATGATATAAGGTGGAAACCCAATGCGAGACAAAAACCACCTGTTGTTGTTTTCTTTAATATAAGAAAAAACTATTTACAATCTTGTGCTGGTGCAGACTCATACCAGTACACAGGCACCCACCTGTAGAAGGCTACAACCTTCTCTCATTCTCCAACTTCTACTGGAAGGGAGCTACAACCCCCTAGCTCTTGTACTAGTTGATATGTTTACTAGTATGTAGGCATCAACCTACTGAAGGCTACAACCTTCACCCGTTTTCTAGCTGCTACTGGAAGGGAGCTCCAACCCCCTGGCTCTTGTATTGGCTGATATGGTTACCAGTACGTAGGCACCAACCTACAAAGGCTACGACCTTCTCTCTTCCTCTAGGGACCACGTTTCATACATTTTCATACTATATACTCCTAGAACACAACACCATAATCTGAAGGCCACGTTTCATCCAATTTTCATACTGGACCCATCAACAACATTGTAGCACAAAATCAATCACCACTGCAACATAACCATCAACCACATCTGCATCATCAATATTTGAATCACCCAACAACTGAATCACTGAAACCCTATCATCAAACATAGTCACCAGAACATAGAGCAAAACCCAGAACTCTGCAGCAACAACCAGATCCAACTGCACTTCAAATAGCATACTTCATACTATATATGTGACTCTGATGAGCTGAACTCGCGTGTATATGCACTTTTACCAAGGTGAACTCACGTACAGATCTGCAAATATTTATTCATACTTTGCATCCATACCAGACATCAGTCATACCCAGATCATAACAGTTATACAATAAAATATGCGTCAATAATTCAGATCTAGTCTATCCATGATAAAACTACATAATGATAATACATCCCAAGCCTTAAGATCCCGATCCATCATCCATCATCAACCGCATAGGTGTATCCTTAGCTTAGATCAAGCAAAGTATCACAAACCCATAACCTGCATACTGGATCTTACATTTCATCAGATATTCAATACTTGCACACCTTGCACTAATGATCTTCTCCTCCTTTTATAGTCTTAGGCCTTTCTCAATACCATAGACCAAAACCACTTAAGATCAATACCTTTGACCAAATACCTAGGGTCTATACCTCGGACCAGATACCATGGACCAATACCATGAACCAAAATATCATGGACCAAATACCATGGACCAAAACTTAGTTTTCCAACATGTACGCGTCTTTCCTTCTATGAAGGTGCATGTGTACGTTATACACTCCTTTTGGTCTGCTAACCCGTGTGTATACGCATTTTTGTCACAGTGAACCTGTGTATACCTCTTTTTGATCATTAGCTCTTTGCTATTGATCTACTGCACTATGATCCGTCATCCAAGTGAGTTGCCATCAAGGACAACACTTGTATCATACCTATATCATAATGCCAACAATCTCCCCCTTTGGACTTGATGGCAAAAACCACACCAAGTCACTCTCCCCCTTTGACATCAAGGGCAAAGGGCGGACCAAGATATTCTCTCCCTTTGATATACATTATGTTGTCCATACTCCCCCTGAGTACATGCTAAAATCTTTGATTGAGCTCCCCCTTTGTACATGCTGAGATGTACCAATCCATCCATGCTCCCTCTAAGCACATGTTGAATTCTCTTATCGAACTCCCCCTTTGTACATGCCAAGATGTACCAATCCATCCATGCTCCCCTTGAGCACAAGCCGAGTCCACAAAATATATTTTCAAGAGGATAACATGACTCTATAACTCAACTATGTGAGTATGACCTTCCTATCACCACTGACTCATACGTACATCAATCGCCCAACCAAGTGGGGATACACCATTTTGACTCATCCACCCAACCAATTGGGGATATAACAAATGTTTATACATGACTGAACATAGAAATTATTACATAATCCTTCCATGCATATGGGGGTACAAATTTTATCATATGACTCATGGGTCTTTAAAAGATATACATGACATTTTTAACACAGACCGAGGACCTAAACAAGACCATGATAGTCATCAGCAACTATCATACACCACATGAGTTGCACCATAAGCATCTCTCAGCAACCTGTAACCTGCAATACCATTCTCTTTTCCAACCAATAATATGCCACTTAAGTGATCATTTATGAATCTAATCTGAATACCAACAATGTGACCTCATGTATCATAGCAAGATGTATCATAGGCATTATCACCGAGGAATTTTAACCATAATGCCAACAATGCATTATTCGAAGTATATGCTCCCCCTGAACCTGTTCCATCTGTTCACTGTCAGATCTGGTCATGCATATATCAGCAGGAAGTATCAAGCCATCATCATCAATTAGATAGACATCAAGTTAACTTGTGAGGATCAAAATCATTTCTAAATAACATCTTATGAGTACCAACATCTTTCCACATATCATCAACAGATTGTAACCATCATCAAACAGAGAAAATAATTTACTGAACCATATCAAACCCTTTCTCCAAAGTCTGACCCGCTGCTTTTCTTCAAACTAACATATACATGACTGTGCAGCTTCAAACTCGCGTATATATGCTACTTGTCTTCATGAAACTTGCATATGAGATTTAGAACACTGAGGTTCCAAACTTTCAGCTCCCTCTGAGTCTGTCATGTCTGTATACTCTGCGATGCCACATCTTTCTTATTGTACTTCCTTCTTCTTCCATATCTTCAACTATGATGATGTTTTCTCATTTTGGTATGGTGTCCAAAATCTTCTCCTACATTCCTTTGTTATATGTCCAAGCTTGTTACATGCATAACATCTTACATGTTTCATATTTCTTCTATAGCAGTCAATGGCTTTGTGACCAAACATATTGCAAGCAAAACATTATCCCTTAAAGTACCCGGAACGTGATGATCTTTCTATGTGACAGTCTTGAACCATTCTACTTCTGCATCTGGCTGCAACATGTCCAAGGTTATGACATGCATAACATTCAACATTATTCATCGGAGGAAATAATCGTCTATCACTTCCACAGTTAGGAGCAAAAGATTTTATTTCAAGACTTTCTTTCCTTGGTTGTTGCTGGGGTTGACCTCTTATCTCCTTGTTGAGCATTTCAGGTTTTTCATTAGAATTCCTTGCCTCACTTTGTGAGCTAGATTCACCTTCAACAAATTCATAAAAACCAAGACCAGTTTTGATAGCAGGAAACCTTTGACTACTAAGAATATCATCCAAAATCTTAGTACTATCTTGAAATCGTAATAGTTTATCTTTTTCTTCTAATTTACCTTTCAAGATATTTACCTCAACCTGATGTTGTTCTTCCTTTTCTAGATATTGCTTCTTCAAGATTTCTTCAAACTTTCTTCCTTCTCCCACTTGTTGCCTTAGTTTGATAATCTCATTTTCTTGTTCTTCATTCTGCTCCTGCAACATTTGACGTACTCTGAAGGCACACTCTAGCTGAACTTTTAGGCTGATAATTTCTTTTTTGAGGGCACTCTCCCTTTTGTTAAATGGATCTTGTTGATCTCTGATTTTATCTGATGCTTCATTTGCTTGCACATCTTCAATCTGAGGTGATTCAAAATTTGAATACTTGCTTCCACCTAACAGCAAGCTGTTACTGTTCCTTTGAGTTGTCTTCTTCTTCTAACGCGCTTTCTTTCCCATTGTTCTACGGATTTCCTTCAAGCGATCAAGCTTCTACCAAAGGACCTGCTCTGATACCAATTGTTGGAAATAATACTGAGAGGGGAGGTGAATCAGTATTAGCAAATCAATTACTTTTCATTTCCATATTCAGATTTATATACGCTACTTCAATGAATGCAACCCATGTGTACACGTAACTGTGTTTAAGGAAACTAGCGTATATCCAGCAAACTTATGATTCAGTTAATTCATCATATGTTGATCTTTAATCAGTGCATCAGAACTTCATTAACCATATAAATAGTAACCAGGTGTAGTAAAAATAGAACAGATCATCACACATAAGAAACACATATGAACACCATGATATAAGGTGGAAACCCAATGCGAGACAAAAACCACATGTTGTTGTTTTCTTTAATATAAGAAAAACCTGTTTACAATCTTGTACTGGTGCAGACTCATACCAGTATGCAAGCACCCACCTGCAGAAGGCTACAACCTTCTCTCATTCTCCAACTTCTACTGGAAGGGAGCTACAACCCCCTAGCTCTTGTACTAGCTGATATGTTTACTAGTACGTAGACGTTGGCCTACTGAAAGCTGCAACCTTCACTCGTTTTCCAGCTACTACTGGAAGGGAGCTCCAACCCCCTGGCTCTTGTACTAGCCGATATGTTTACCAGTACATAGGCACCGGCCTACAAAAGGCTACGACCTTCTCTCTTCCTCCACGGACCACGTTTCATACATTTTCATACTAGATACTCCTGGAACACAACACCATAATCTGAAGGCCATGTTTCATCCAATTTTCATACTGGACCCATCAACAACATTGAAGCACAAAATCAATCACCACTGCAATATAACCATCAACCACATCTGTATCATCAATCTCTGAATCACCCAACAACTGAATCACTGAAACCTTGTCATCAAACACAGTCACCAGAACATAGAGCAAAACCTAGAACTCTACAACAACAACGAGATCCAACTGCAACTTCAAATAGCATACTTCATACTATATACACGACTTTGATGAGTCGAACCCGCTTGTAGCTTTTACCAAGGTGAACCCGCGTACAGATCTGCAATGATTTACTCATAACTTTGCAACTATACCAGACATCAGTCATACCCAGATCATAACAGTTATATAATAAAATATGCATTAGTAATTCAGACCTAATCTATCCATGATCAAACCACATAATGATAATACATCCCAAGCCCTAAGATCCCGATCCATCATCCATCATCAACCGCATAGGTGCATCCTTAGCTTAGATCAAGCAAAGTATCACTAACCCATAACCTACATATTGGATCTCACACTTCATCAGATATTCAATACTTGCACACCTTGCACTAATGATCTTCTCCTCCTTTTATAGTCTTAGGCCTTTCTCAAAACCATGGACCAAAACCACTTAGGACCAATACCTTGGACAAAATACCTAGGTTCAATACCTCGGACTAGATACCATGGACCAATACCATGGACCAATACCATGAACCAAAATACCATGGACCAAACCTTAGTTTTCCAACATGTACGTGCCTTTCCTTCTGTGAAGGTGCGTGTGTACGTTATACGCTCCTTTTGATCTACTAACCCGCGTGTATATGCATTTTTGTCACAGTGAACCTACATATACCTCTTTCTGATCATTCTCTTTGCTATTGACCTATTGCACTATGATCTGTCATCTGAGTGAGTTTCCATCAAGGACAACACCTGTATCATAATTCCAAAACTGATGATGAGCCACGATGGATGGCTCGAAATGTCGATGCAAACAATTATGGATGCGAGAACTCCGAAAGAAAACTACACACAAAGCACTAATCGAAGAAGCCTCAAAACAATAATGTGTACATATTTCGTATATGCGTAACTTACATATATGCACTTATTCTGTATATGTGCATATTTGGAAGTTGCACATATATAATAGATTCACATTTGCAAAAGATATCCATATATGGAAGAGATGCGCATATCTAGAGACTGTCATATATGCATGTTACGGAAGTTGCGCACAACTTCTATATATGCACAACCATGTGTATGTGCATATATGAAAGTTGCACATATACGGTAGATATGCACATATATAGAAGATAGGTGCATATACAAAACATATTCACATATATTGAAGTTGTTCATATATGGAATATATACTCATATTATGTATTCCGTATATGCACACTTCCATATATGCATGGATATACAGAAGGTGCACATGTACAAAAGCCATCTTATGTACTCTAGATTACTCAATTACTCAGCTAATCACAATTAGTAGTGTAATTAGATTATCTTTATTTTTACTTTTATTTGCAAATTCTCATGTAGCTTAATTAGTAAAAGAGTAAGTTTTCCACCTCCCTTTAGTCACACTTAGTGTAGTAGGAGAAAGAGTAAGCGGCCCATTATCCACACATCATTTCTTTTTCATGCAAGGAACAATTGAAATATAGTGTAATTAGGAGGATATTGTAATGGATCACCAAATATCCACATCTTATCACACTTTTCATGCTCACTTGATCACTTGCACACAGTTACACATCACACACTAAGCTTCTATAAGCTTTGTATTAAAAGGAATCTAGTTTCCAAAGCTTTTGATACTTAGTTTATCTTAGCTTACATCTCACACCTTAAAGAAAATTTGTACCCTTAAAACCTACCATAACCTGAACCAACTAAATTCCCCACAGGGGCCACCAAAGAATTTATAGTTCAAGTTAGGACCATTAGGGGTAGGCATCCCATAAGCCTCCTTTGTCATGTTACATCTTTGAGACATAGCATTTGAATTTTTAGGGAACTTAAAATCCTTCAATAATCCCACAGAAAAGAATACTTGGGCATGGCAGAGACCTGATTCAGAGGGGGTTCGGCTTAGGTCTAGTGTGTGCAGTACTATTTGGGGATACCTGACCTGTCTAGTTCTCGGTACTGGTAACTGACAACCAAGAAGCTAAAGACTGGAATGCTCACATGGGACAAAGGTACTTTAGTGGCCAAAATCTAGGGCACCCATTCCTATAGGTGGAGGTGCGGGAAGCACCAAAGCCTCATTTGTTACCTTGGTTGATTCTTCAGTTGCTAGAAGGCATCGCTAGTTCTTTCGGTACGTTCCCCAGTACCCATCAGAAGATATCTTCACAAGGCCTGGTTACTTTGAGAGTGGCAAGGACAAATAGGTATCCATAGGATCTTGTATCATACACAAAAACAAACGAAAACCATTTTTAGTTTGATTGATCACATAGTCTAAAGTTAAAGGGAAAGTAATTATTTTTATTTTCGCATTGTTTTAAGTATGTGATATTTTTTCTTTGAGAATCATCTCCTTCCCTCAATCATGCAAAGTAGCACATACTCTATTTGACATCATAAGGGACCCCACGGCTCCTCGTCGATCTAGAAATTTCCTAAATCTCCCTCCATTACCGAGAGGAGTGCCAAGTCTCTCACCATTTAAGTGCAGAAGACGCCATACAAATACCGTTATAGGATGTTCCTTTAGCAGTGCAACTTTTCTTGGAACTCATCCTCATCAAAGTACCCCATTCACTACCCCCCAAGGGATCCCCCATAACTCCCCTCCTGGGAGTCCACGTGACACTCACCAAGGTAACTATCCTCATCATGGAACCTCCATTCATATAGTTTTCCAAAATCATTTCGCAATAACAGACAACTCGCAAGTCCCATTTTTAGATTCTTTAAACCTTCTTAATTTAAGAAATCTAACTAATGACTTGATTTCACATGACCAGAATTGACCATCTATGCCCACCAAGCTCCCTTAAGACATTCCAAAATTCGAAGGGGAGCAAGGAGAAGATCTAGGAAACCATGTCATGACTTTTCATTTGTGATGTTCATCCAATAGTATCACAGATGATACTATTTGACTACGACTGTTTCAATGCACTCGTACTAGGCCAACAGTGAAATGGCATATTGACCAACCTTTTGCGTCACATGGAAGCTTTAGTTCCCTAGCTACTTCATTCCTCACATTTTTCTAGCTCTCAGTTCATCGTGACTCATGCCTGGAACTCCTCACCCAATTCAAACAAACACCTGCTACACCCCTCAAAATCAGGAACCTATTTCGGATACCAACAACAATGGTGTTCCTGATCCTACTTTCTTACCATATCTTATCACGCACTTGATTTTGTCTTACACCAAGTCATTGTAGTTCTCTTGTTTCCAAATATAGCTCTTGTGATATCAGTATGGTATCTGGCCCCTCAGGCCATGTCGACAAGCTCAGGTATCACCTCCACATCCCTCCACATAAACTAACGCTACAGTCACACCACCTTTGATGTTGACTTGACCCATTGTAGAAACCATCCCACGAATGATCAAAATGCCACTACGTCGTGTCAGACACAATTCAAAGGAAGCTCACAGCTACAACATCGTTTATGATCTAACTCAATCCCCATAAGTTATGTCAGCATTGGAGGTTTTGCAAACCCACCCAACCCAAATGAAAGCCTTTATTTCCACATTAGGTGCAATCAACCCTTATTATTCACATTTGATGGATTTCAATTTTGATAATGCTACACCAAAAATTCCATCTATAGTTACTTTCAAGATCCTAGTCATTATCTAGAACATCACCATCCATCGATGCATTATGAATCATGGTCTTTTGTAGACATCTTTTCTCCACCGCTACCTACCCCAACTGCAACCAACTGAACATTGTTGGTTGGTTATCCTACTATTCAAACTCTACCTAGTCCAGGAATCCCAACTACACCTATTATGGGTGGTGTTTATCATTTTTCTACCCCTACTCCTTTCATATCGGGTCCTCGACCTACGGGTGTTATTAGTTCAACTACCTTAAAATATCAAGTGCCATAGCTAGAACCTATTATGCAACCATGTCTATAACAAGCATATAACCTGTTATGGAACCATGGCTATAAATTGTTCCATAACCATGTCTATAACTAGTAACTCAACCCACAACTATAAGGAACCTGAGCACCAATCAGAAATAACAAATGGGAAAACCCATAACACCATGGTTATCCAGGAAACGACAAGGCAAGGCTAAAACCACTATTTGTCTAGGAAATCCTCCATTTCAATGACAAATCATAACCAAGAAACCACATGCATCTACCATGAATTAAGGATATCATACATGCAATATGTTACATGCAAAGCAATCCAACTATAGTTGTTGATCCACATGTTCCCTTGCGCTTTACTGCTTTCCTTTGCCTTCTTTCTCCAAATTCAAAGTATGCCAAGAAGCTACAAGTGTGCTCTAAGAAAACTCTAGGTGTGCAAGAGTATAATGAGAGAATAGATAGAAAGCTCCAAAACTAAACTGACAAAAAGTTGTGAACTGATACTCATAATCCTTTTTATCATTGAGGCCTCTATTTTCTTCATTTTCCTCTATTTTTCCTTCAATTACCTCCTCATGCAATCTAACCTTTCACCTTCCTTTTATCCTATTTCCAACTATAGTTGTTGATCCACCTGTTCCCTTGTGCTTTATTTCTTTCTTTTGCCTTCTTTCTCCAAATTCAAAGTATGCCAAGAAGCTACAAGTGTGCTCTAAGAAAACTCTAGGTGTGCAAGAGTATAATGAGAGAATAGATAGAAAGCTCCAAAACTAAACTGACAAAAAGTTGTGGACTGATCCTCATAAGCCTTTTTATCATTGAGGCCTCTATTTTCTTCAGTTTCCTTTATTTTTCCTTCAATTACCTCCTCATGCAATCTGACCTTTCACCTTCCTTTTCTCCTATTTTCCTTTATTTCATAAAACAACTCCCCCAAAATCAATTCCTTTCAATGCAAAAAGCCATCTATATATGCAAGCACTTTTGTATATATATATATATATATATATATATATATATATATGCAAACAAATATAGAGAAATTAACTTTTATAAATGCGCTTTGGACTTTTGTATATGTGTGACTTTTGTAATTGCACAAAGATATATCAACATGCATATCTAGAAGCCACACATGTAGATGAGGAAGCACATATAGGAAAATATTTATAAAAGCTTATTGTCATATTTGTTGTTCTCCTAATACTTCAATTTTTTATAGGTACTCTATAAATGGGAAAGTGGGATGAAATTATGGAGTTGGACACTGAAGACCTAGAAGATATGATAGAATTTTCTGCTAAAGATCTAACATGGAATGAAATTGAAGGGGATCAAATAGTTATTATTCCTTATAGTCAACTGGAAGATTTTATAAATGGAGAGAAATCAGATGAAGATGCTCCCACTTAATTTGTTGTTAGTACACATCAATCTAAAAAAGTGGAGGATGTTATATGTGCTTGCATTAACACATATATCGAATATACCATGTGAGTATTTATGTGTTTAATTAATTAGATACATCTAATTCAAGTTCAAATGAATTTAAAATGTGTAGACATGTTTTCTAATTTCTTATCATTGTTCTTATTTAGTTATTGGTGTGCATATGGTCCCGAGTCGACATGTAGATATAGATGTGATGAAATACAAAGAATCCAAAAGGATTAACAACAGAAAAATGCAGTCCACGCCAAAGCATAAAAGTTGGTGGTACATGTCACATCATGCATTGTCTTTATGTGTGTCCAAATGATGT
Source organism: Pinus tabuliformis (assembly GCA_031772625.1). Classification (NCBI taxonomy): domain Eukaryota; kingdom Viridiplantae; phylum Streptophyta; class Pinopsida; order Pinales; family Pinaceae; genus Pinus; species Pinus tabuliformis. Next base: position 1,855,698,033 of record CM062817.1, on the reverse strand, counting down.
TATTATAACATACACTGAGTGTAGACATTTTAATAAATCCGGTGCTTTCTGTCACGGAAAGAGTGCAGTGGGAAGACCTCAAATGTTCAAGTATGCGCCACATATATCCTTCAATTTACAAGTTAGTGTGAAAATTATGGTTGAAGATGGTTTTAATGTCATAATGGTTTGGGACAAACTAATCTCTGATATGGAGAACCAGTTTGGCGAGTTATTCACATGGGTGGGTTGAGACACTTTAATGATAAGGATAGATATTTATAACATTTACAGTAATATTAGACAAAAATCATATATGAAGGATGACAATGACACAATAACTGTCGAATGTTGGCACAATCAGTTTCCAGCCAATTTCTTTTTCTATCAAAAACATGATATTGTGCAAAACATACCATTTATTATAGGCATTCAAACACATTGGATGTGTTCCATGATGGTGAAACATTCACACAAAAATGCTATGTCAATGAATTCTACATTTAGTACAAATATGTATGGGGTGTGTATTATCAATATTTTTATTCCTATAGTGATCAAAAGGATGTCTTTTTTGTTGAACATAATACTTATAATAATGTGTTTTAAATGTAGTATCAACTTTATACCTTAATGGTATTCGAAAAACATCATAATGGTGTCCAAGTGGCTTGGGTGATTTCTTCACGCAATACCACAAATGATATTAAAAAATGGTTGGAAACTTTATTTGCAATGGGGATGAAAGAGCATCTAGATTGGAATGTAAAAGCATTTATCACAAATGATGTTGCTGCTGAGATTCAGGCATTAAGGTACCATATTTGTTTTTACAAAAGAAACATGAAAAATATATTTCATTCATAATTTACTCTATTCTAATGTTGTACCATTCAGGTGTCTAACTAATTCCTCCATCCTATTATGTGTATGGCACGTCCATCGAGCATGGGTGAAAAATGTTGGAAACAAAGTTAAAAGCAGAGAAAATAAAGTTTGCATTTTATGTGCTTTAGGGAGAATCATGCACTCTTGCAAGGATGATGAGTCAATACGAAAAGTTGTTGCAGGAATATTTTCTGAATTTAGTTAAGAGAAACATTTTTTGAAATATTTTGACACTACTTGGCTATCTAATGATAAAATATGTAAGTGTTATGCAACATCATATCATCGCTATTACTATGTAATTGAATGTTTTTAGTCATTGTCTTTTAGTTGATAATGATTTTTAGTCATTACCTTTTCCAGATATGTGTGCAAAATCTTATTGGAAGTTTCCACATTCTAATCAAGACACGAACAACGCAACTGATTCCTACCATATGCATCTAAAATATAAGTACTTATATTAGGAAAATAACTCCTACCACAAATGTGTGGATTGGTTAATATTTGTGTTGTTGAAAAAAAAATTAACTATATTATATTCACAATCAACGTTTAAAAGAAGCAAGAGTTATAAAGCCTACAAAGTGTAAGAAACAAGAGACTCTCTCAGAGTCTAGAGAAATTCAGATATGAGATGAATATTATTTTTATGACCCTAAGAGTATAAATGAATTTATGGTTGATAGCCAAGATAAGGATACTCCTCATACCTAGTATAATGTCTATACACAGGGTTTGAATTTAATTTTTGTAGTTGTGATTGGGAATCGAATGGAAATTTTTATAAGCATATATTCAAAGTTAAAATGTGGGCCAGTGAACACAGTTTGGACTTTAACATGTTGCCAAAATTTTCTAGTCCAGTTACCAAAAGTCATAGATTTTTAGTTGATTTAAATCAAGTATGTACAATGAGCCCGCTGCCTCAAGACTAATCAAGCATTCACCATGTGCCTGTTTTATCAGAACCTATTGTCTTTTCAACTATGACATTTAACAATTCGATCTCTAAGATTGATAGAACAAAAGTTGTATGTGAATCAATCAACAAAAAGATAATGGATATATTAAACCATTTGCCTACAAATTGGAGAATTTAGAAGAAATTGATAATGGCATTGATGAGATGGGTAGTAAAATTAGTGAAGAGACAAAATAAAAAAATTGTCATTATGATGTCTCCATCAAGAATTATGACTAAGAGAAAACATAGTTTTTTGAGCCCATAAAGTAAAAAGATATGGCATGGTCGTGAAAGAAATTCAAGGAAGGAAAAAACACAATTTGAAAAGGTTGGGTGAGTTCGCTCAAAATCAAGGAAGAGGGTGGACAAGCAAATGAAAGTACTTTCTTCAAAAGAATATAGAAATATTGAGGGATCTGCATCTCATAATGAACAAAGTCATGTTTGACAATTATTTTCAAATGATATTGTCAAGGGTTCAATAGGTACACATTTATAAATTATTGTTGTTTATTTATATAATTGAATGAGTGCTTATCTAATTAAATATTTAGTGCTTTATGTCATGCAATCAACTCTAAATTTATTTTATTTTTAATGTTTTCTAATAAAAGCTCTATCAAATAATGTAGCAATTCAAGAAATTCGCACAAACATGTCGACGAGACAATTGATTCCAAATTTGAACATGTGAAATTTGATGAAAGGTAAACTTAATATCAAATTTAACAATTTCAGTGCAGGGATAGAATAATCATGGACAAATGTCAGATTCCTCTAACCACATTTACATAATGTTAGTTGGGAAAAACGTTACTCCTTTTGTTATCATTTTCTATAATATTTGAATTCAAATTAATAACATATCTTAAATTGATATATGGGTTTGACTGACCTTATACTCATAATATGTGGGAATGAATTTTTTCTTATTAATATTCATATTATTTTTTAAATGCTAAATATTTTTCTTTGTTAACATTTTTCTTGTCATGCAGTTCTGGACAATGAAGATGCGCTAAGGTTGATGTTTGTGATAGGGGAGCGGGAATAAACTTAGAAGAGAATAACTTCATAAGCCTATTAGTCATTTTACAAAGTATTAGTGTCTTTATTTTGAAACAAAATTTCCAATACAATGTAATGAACTACTTTTCCAATGAAATGTAGTGAATTATTCTTAGAGGAGACTTAGTTCTAAAATTCAATTCTTATTTTAAATATTGGTGTACTTTTAATGTTAACACTGATGTCAAATGGTAATATATGCATTGTTATGGTTTACTATGGTTTGTTTTTTGGTTTACTATGATTTTTTTAGAATACGTGAAATATTATATAAATGGTTTGTTATGTATTTAAGGAGAATAAGAAATTCATTTCATGTAATTTTTTATTATTAAGCAATTGTATGATGAAAACTACTAGTTCTTTTCAATAGATATGGAAGATACCCCCTCCCCCTAAAACATCAATATAAATAGAATATATTTTACCTATACATTAATGTGATTACTTTATATATTTATTTTATATAGTAACTAAATATAAAATTTTGATAAAAAAAAATTATTTAGTATTAATATTAATATTAATTATTGCTTTCCTCAAGTAATGTTACATTAAGATAAATAAAATAATAACTACATAAAAAATGTAATAATGGAAATTATTCAATATTGAACATAAATATTAATAACAAAAAAAGTATTTCAATGTAAGCTATAAACAAAACACTTCAATGTCTATGTAGATAACAAAATTAGATAGATAATGTAAAAATGTAATAATGAAAATTATTCAATATTGAATATAAATATTAATAACAAAAAAAGTATTTCAATGTAAGCTATAAACAAAACACTTCAATGTCCATCGTAGATAACATAATTAGATAGATAATGTAATTGGCAGTAAATAATTTTAATTTCATCCATATGTGCTACTTCTACTTTTTAGTAGAAGAAAGATGTGTAACTCCTTCACCACTCAACATGGAGATTATACAATATCTAAAATGTAATTGATGTTACAACCAACCATGGATGAGATGTGTAAAACTTTGAAACTTTGATTATAATCAAGGAGTAAATAATATAGATGATCAATATTATAAGAATATTTTATATTCTAGAGATAAAAACCTTTTTCATATACTAACATTTAGATTTAAATTAACAATTATTAATACTTTTTATATCAAACAAATGCATCAAACAAAATATACATCTTTAAATACATATATTATATACAATATTTCAAAAATAAAAACCATGTTTATATACAAGACTTTCATTTAAATATGCACAAAGCTTAATTAAAATTCCACAATCATTATAATGAATAAATACTTAAAATGTTTTTAGACACAAATTGAAAAAATGTTAAAAACTTTAAAGCATAAGTTACATAGAATTTCCCTATTTTATCTTTAAATTGAACGTTAACAACATATAATATTTATATTGAAATCAATAAATAATCTAACATACATATTTTTGGAATATTCATTCTAATAAATAATATAGATAGTACTATTTATATTAATATTATATAATATTTAAAAGATACAAAATAGATTTTATTTAAATTACATACCATTTTGGTTATATATAATATTTGAATGCAAATTAATAACCTATCTTAAATTTTATATAAGTTTATTTAATTATAAGTTATATATAATATTTGAATTCAAATTAATAATCTATCTTAAATTTTATATAAGTTTGATTTAATTATAAGTTATATATAGATTATATTTCGGTTATATATAATATTTGAATTCAAATTAACGCGTAGTCTAACGAGGCGGAGGAGTTGCCCAGAAAGTTATGGAAATTCCGGTCATATTTAGAGAAAATCCGGCAAGGATTTTTGTAAATCCAAGTTATAGTTGTTAAACTTCAAAATTTTAGGTGTCCTAGATGTTTTTGATGGTGTTGAATCCATTTCCACCATCAAAAACATGATTCAAACACTACCTCTACAAGATTTTTTGAAATTTTTTTACCTGGATTCCGACCACTTTTGACCGTCTTCCGACCACTTTTGACCGTCCAGGAAATTCCGCCTCGTTAGACGACTCCTCAAATTAATAACATTTTTAAATTTTATTTTAAGTTTCATTAAATTATATATAAATTTGATTGTATAATTTTTATTCTATATTTATATATAAATTTTATTACAAATTTTAGATATATAACATTAAATAGATGAAAATAATTATCATATATAATAATTCCATAGAAATCTATATATTAAAATTAAAACTTTACAAATTAAATTATTAAAAAGTTAGAAGGTTAGAAAAAAGAAAAAATAGTTTTATAATAATTTATTATTTTAAATTTAAAAGAAAAATTTTAAATATGATATAGACAAATTTAAGAAAAAACTTTTAAATTTGAGTATAGACAATAGTGCTATTTTTAAAATTTAATTAGAAATGAATCTCCACTCCACAATTTTTTTTTAATGAGACTCTTTAGATTTTGTGGATGATGGAATCAATCATTTACAATGTGTAGATTTTTGTGATAGGGAAGTGGCAACAAACTTAGGAGGAATAGCTTCAAGGCCTACAAATAATTTTACAAAATTAAAATGTCTTTTTTTTTAAACAAATTTCCAATAAAATGGAAAGATTATTTTTGTTTGAAATTTCATTTTTGTTCTAAGAATTGTTTGACTTTTAATGTCAACATTGTTGTCAAATGGTAATATATGCACTACTATGGTTCACTATGGTTTGTTATTTGATTTACTATGATTTTTTGAGAATAGGTAAAGTCTTATATAAGTGGTTTGTTATAGCTATATGGTGAATGGGGAAATTTCTTTCATATAGTTTTTTCTTATTAAGCATTTATATGATAAATATTTCTTGTTCTTTTGAATGGATTTGGAAGATATTTCCCCAATAAAAAATTATATAAATAGAATGAAATTTATAAAAATTTATTTAACATTGACATGATTACTTTATACAGTAACATTATAATAAAAAATTATTTATATTTAAAAATATATTGATAATAAGTAATAAAATATTAATTATGCATACACATGCTTTATATTAATAAAAATATTGATAATAGGGATGTAATCGTGTCATTCTTTAATGTTTTAAAAATAATTACCATTATATAAAATTTATAAATTTATAGTATAATATTATACATTTATGTATTTATATTTATTTATCAATTTTGAATATGGTTTAATATTTAAGTATTTATATTAAAAAACAAGTCACGTTTATTTGGTTGTATTTAGTTGGAGTGGTAAAGATAAACTACCAAAATTATTTTAAAATGATTCATCTTTATACATTGAAACAAAAAACAAAATAAAAAACTTAATATAAACATGAAAATAATAAAAAATTCTATTTAGTAGAAGGTTTAAGGTGAAATTCAATCCATATGAAATTTCAAAAGATGATAATTCGTTTTATTTATAACACTTTTGAAAACAATGACAATCTTTTTTATATATAAAATTTATATTCAAATCAATAAAAAAAGATACAATTTTTTCTTTATAATCATAATTATAGAAATATTTTATAATCTGAAGATAAAAATGTTTTTCATCTATTGAAATTTAATTTTAAATAAGCAATTATTAACATTTTTTATCTAAACAAATGCATTCAAACAAAATATGCATCTTTAAATACATATATTGTATATAATATTTTGTAAATAAAAGTCATACCATTTTTGGCATTTTTATCTCTAGCTCTTCAATGACTCAAATGATATCTTGAATATCATACATTTGTACTCATCCATAGTGCACAGAAATATCAACAAAACATGTGACTAAACTATATATAATATTCTAAAGATTGATACCCTTTGGAACAACATTTGTTATGAACCAGAATTCACTTTTAAACACACAATCACATTCAAAGCAACATCAAACTTAACAAAAAAAATTTCAAAACTTTTGATGTTAAAAAATGATAAATATATATGCCTAGTTGGAGGGAGCACATGTAATATTCCACAAACAAAATCCCTTTATTCAAATACTTTATATATATAAATAAAACTAGTTCTTATTAAAAAAATGTATCTTTCATGTTTTAGGTGCGAAAAGTATTGGTATTCAAAACATTTAAAAAATAAATAAGAGAAAGTTAGTTTATTAAAACTGCCCTTATAGCCCATTTATAGACAAAACAATGGCTAAAGTTCTAATATTGTAGCTCAAGTTGTTTAAACTTGTTGGAATGTTTAGACTTCAAAGTAGAAAACCTAGTGGTTTAGTGAGAGAAATGCTAGTTGAGCATATATGCTCTATGTATTGTTTGTGTGACTTGAACCCACATTCTTTGAAGTCCTTTGGCGTGATTTTGGTCATTTTAACCATAGCATCAACATTTATCTTTTTTGTTTTCGGTCAAAATTACAACATTATCAATCAATATAAAAATCCACAAATATATAATGAAAATATGGGGACCATGTAACAAAAGTCAAAAGACAATGCATTAATTAGCTATGTAGTTTCAAATTATAAAAAATTATGTCAATGTTATTATGAGCTAAGATATATGGTATATAAATTACCTCTCTTAAATTATCTTGAAGTCGAGATGAATGTCGCAATGGTTGAGGAAAATGTGATTTTTGTTGACTATCATGTCCACCATCATACATGTGCAAAGGTGTTTTGGGAGATGTATATTCATTGCTCTTAACATTAGATTATACATAGATATAATTATGTGACTCAAATACAATTAAATGTAAAAATATGATAGAATTATAAAAGTATAAATGAATATAAACTTACTTTGCATTATGACATTGGATGTGGAGATGGTTGTGGCATTTGAACCACTTCATTTCCATTATTCTTAAGACTTTGATCATCTTCTCGGGTTTTCATTGATTGCACTAGTTCCAAAGGCAATGCTTGCACCATAAATAAGAAAGAACACACACACACACATATATAATCAAAACAAATCAATAATAACAATATAAAATATAGAACATCCATTTCCCATCCTATTATTAACGTAAAACATAACTATTTATATATTAATGTTTTGTGGAATAGGTTATATGGATTAAAAACTCACTGGCCCAATAACCTCTTGAAATCTAGGTGAGCGTCGTAATGGTTGGTAGCTTGAATTTTGTTGTATATCCAAGTAGATGGATCTATATTTAGCAATTGAACTATGTGGAGATCTCTTTAGGGAATTTTGTTGATTAGGCTATGCATATCAATAAAAATGGGAAATTAGTATACAATTATAACAAATATAAATATCATTTAATGTTAAAATGTCTAGAAAATTAATACATGCAAAAAAATGGACTCAACTTTGTTGTTGTTGTTATTATTAGTTTCATCAAAGGTTAATATATGGGTGTGACTATCTAATCCTTCTTCCCCTACATCATCAGGAACATCAGTCCTTACTTTCCCTTTTAAAGCAATATATATGCGCTTCATTGTGTCCATACGTCTACGAGGTAGACTCTAGTCCGAATGATGAATTTTTTCACAAATTTTTTTCTTTGAAGTATTATTGAGATGATCAAATGTAGAAACTCACTATGAAAACAAGTTTCAATGAATTTAGTCCACAACAATAAATTTATATTGTTAAAAACATATGCAAATAAATGCTTACTGCTGAAAGAATTTATTCATTGACAACTATTTTATATGCTTGTTGTCGTGCACAGCATAGCCTTGCATCTAAATAATATTATATTTTTGAATTTTGTCTTTTAAGTGCACTTGTTGATTTGACAGCCCATTTAGCATTTGCATCTCTTACCTAACCTCTTTGACATGGAGAAATTGGGGGGAGATTGGGCATGATAGCACGATGGTGATTAAGGCCAGATAGTTTAGATTGACTCAAGATTTCAATACAACCACCAACAAGACAAGTGAACACTTGCTTGGTGCCTTTGATAATTACATGCCATTCATGTATATTTTCCTCCATATTATAAATTCCTTATAAATGAACATGTAAACAATGGTGTTGTCAAAACCATCATAAAAACAATTTAAAATAAAAATCAATATTCATATATATTTATTTCTTGTTAACCATAACTATCAACTTTTTAAAAATTTGTTCTTTTATAATTAAATAAATCATTTTTTATTATTATTTTAAAAGTAAATAATAATTAAATATTTAACTTGACTTTAAACAAAATGAACAATGAAAATATATTAAATATTTTCTTAAATTAAATATCCATTAATTTTTGTTAAAAATATCTTCATCTCCATACAATTTAAATAAAAATGCATGTATATAAAAATTCATCAATATGAATAAAACTAAATTACTCAATTAGAATAAAGGGAAACTAAAAACTAAATTAGAATTAATTTAAACTTATAATAAAATAAATCTTAAACCAAATAAATCCAAAAACTTGGATAAACGTAGGGAAGCAGCCAATAACATGTCTAAGGATTTAATAATAACAAATTATTCAATGAATCCCGCCTTTTCTTGAGCACATCGCTACATTGCTTTGTAGATTTTATATTTATCTGATGTTATATATGGTTGCAAGAACCTAAAAGAATTGTTAATGAATAATTATATATGGTTACATGTGACAATAAATTCGCTTGTGGGACTTCCTAACTCAATCCAAGAAATGTAGTTTTCAGTGTTTTTGTATATCTGCTATAACGTGTTCTTTCAGAGTCTCATTTTCTTATACCAAAATGGTCAGTTAGACCTCACTACAAGCTTTTGATCAATTGTTAGAAAAGAAACTATGAAGCTTTTTGTTTTCTTATACTAGAATGGTCAGTTAAACCTCAATACAAGCTTTTGATCAACTCTTATTAAGAACAATGCTTCTCATGGATTTATCTGAAAAATAATTCAGAATCTTGTAAAATTAATATAAAAGCAATCATTGAATGTTGCAAAATTGTTTATACATTAAATAATAGTAATATCTATTTTTTAGATTATTGACAAATAAGATACTAAATTAATGTATTAAAAAAAAATTTACATACTAAATTATTGTCTCTTCCTGGCTATCTTTTATTTTGTTGGTTATTATTTAACAATTTGAGTTTCATAAATCTAAGGTGTATATTAATCATTATAGACATATGACAAGGATTTGGAACAACTTAGCAAAGCCAAAGAGTCATAACTTATATTAGAGAAATATTTGTCATAAAAGTTGACACACAAATAAGTGATCAAATTCATGTCCAATTATTTTAAAATTGGTTAAAGTAACAGAATTTGGTACATTTTTAAAGTGTAACAAGATAGAGAAAAGTTTTCCCAAACGAGCAGACTTGGCTCATTACACAACCAAGCGGAAAAATCTTGTTCCCAACCTTATTCCATGTAAATGCATTCTTTTTTTATAATGTTGTTAATGGAGTGGAAATTTTCCCATTTTTATTCACAAATTTTCTATAATATCATGTGAGGCTAAAGAAACCCCTTAGATTATCAAAGGTTTTTGTAACACCCTCCTCCCACATCCACCCAAGTAACCATGCCAACCAATATAAACATGAGATGAGAGGCTACTATGATCATATTCGACTTCCTAGGTGACCTTAAGGAAGTGGAATCGATGGAACATCACACACAGTCATCCAACATCATCAACAAAACCATCAAAACACAAGTCAGCCACTGAGACAGCCTGTCCCTGGATCCCACTGTTTTTCTAGACCTCTGAGGCCATAGTCGCTCTCATGCTATAGGCAAGGGAACAAACAGAGACCTAAAGCCACTCTCGTAGGCCTGCATGCCAGTGACTGTGGACCAAATTTCCCAGTTCTGTGTCAGTGACCCAGAGACCTAAATTCGCTCTTATAGGCTTGCATGTGAGCGACTGTGGACCAAACTTCCCAATTATGTTCCAGTGACCCTGGGATTTAAGCCACTTTTTCAGGCCCAAAGCCCAGTGCACTGCCCAGAATGGAATGAAAGCTTGAATTTCATAAAAGTACAGGGAAACAATGATGCAAACGCAATAAGCTCAACAAGACCTTAACCAAACCCCCAGTAGCCCTATAGGCATTTCATCAAACATATCATCAACATCTTAAATACAGGTGTAAACAACAAAACTAAGTGTAGGGATCTCATAGTTATCTGAGAATCGTTATAAACAATTGTTCCCTCATGTCATTTGTTGCATATTCATCTATTAGGTCACAGACACATTATCCATTCATATACAAGTAAAAACATGTTGAGATCCATACATAATTGTTGTCATAAAATGTGCATATAACCAGCATAATAGGAATATAAATACCATAAACATATCATCCATCGAAATCCATATATACTCCACTAAATTTAAACATGAAAATCAATGAATGAATTTCTCATTAATCAATGCAATGAACCAACCAGTGATGGGACTACCACGTTCCACCCGACCATAGATTGGCTTAGTGAAGTCTCTCTTCAACCAACCACCCTCATACCATATTCCAAGCATTAATGTGGGACTCATAGAACACATCAAAAACACCAATCAATGTGGATGCCACCAGAGTTATTCCACCTACACCGTGAGGAATTTGAGTGCCTCCTAGTCTCTCAGGCTTTACCGTGCATCTGCAATCTGATCTAGGGATCACTAGGCCCTACACGAGACAACTCTCCAGGATTTACCATGCATTTCATCCCGGAATCACTAGGCCCAACGGAGAGAAAATCCACCTCTTGGATTTTCCGTATATTTCGTCATTCACCAGTAAGGATTCCTAGGTCCACCAAGGCACACAATCTGGCTTTACTGCAACCCACAGTCTGGTTCAAGGGTTACTAGGCCAGTGGCTTCATGCATCCTCAGTCCAGTTTAGGGACCACAACACCATGTGTTTGTCAATTTGGAGATCCACCTCACTCAGCTTCGATTCCAATCAGTCCATCCCACATAAACTGACTGAGAGAACCCATCTCATCAAATCTATCAAGAAATGGGAAGGCTAGCTTGAAAATACTGTCACACCTGGAAAAACCCATGCCATGGTAGAAAAGGAACACATGAAATCCCACACATGTGTTGGGCGCAGGATCCCCCAAGGGCAATTTTGGGGCTTAGAGCCTAGATTTTGGTCCAATTTTTTAATTCCAATGTAAAGACTCCACATTTTGTGGGCTCGGAGCACGTATTTGTTAAAGAGTCATAGGTTTGTCCGCCCTTATTTTGATAATGTAATGTCAGCTGTAGAATATCTACCCATGGTCCACGGACCATGGGATTGTATAAATAGAGCGAGGCTCTAAGTAGTTAAAACAATCAATAATAGATAGATGAAGTAATGAAGAGGTATGTGAGATAGCTCTTAAGTGTAAGTCTAAGTTTTGGGTGGTAGCGTAGGTAGAGGCTCTGCAGCTGAGTGCGCAGAGGCCTAGTAGTTCGCAGCTGAGTGCACGGACCCCTGCAGCTAAGTGCGCAAGGCGATTTGAGTCTGTAATCATCCGGAAGTAGCAATAAAGAGAAGTTTTCTATCATTTCTGTGTATTTATTTCATGTTTATGCATTTGGTATATTGGGTATAAATTTCACTTTTAATATTTATATGATGCACGAATGTGTATAACTGTGTTGGTTAAGTGAACGCAAGGAAGAATATTTGTTTACACGAAGATAATTAAGATCTGTCAATAAGATAAGTAAGATACTTAGTCTAATTTGGGAAATAGCACAGCTCGTTGCCTTAGCAGCACAAAAGGACTTCAACCCCTGGTTAGGGCTGCGCGGAAGCCGATTGTAACAGGTCGTGAAGCTACTGAAGATTAGGACAGAGTGTGAAGCAACCTGCACGAAGGTAGGTATAGTTGGAATAACCCGACATCACAACCATCTCAAGGGTGTGGAAACTTGGTTCCAGCATCCCCCCATACTGCTTCAGCTGAGACTTCAGTCTGTGCTCCACGGGTTGATGCCAAAAGGGCCAGTAGTGTAGGGATTTGTTTGGCTAACTAACTCTGAACTTGGATCAGGCCCCCATAAGACAACAAATGGTTCTGTTTTCGAGACCGAAATCTGCATAAGAGATGTGTGACGTCGTATCATTGGAATCCAAATAAGAAAGAAATTGAATGCTGGTTAGACATAAGAATTCACGAGTTCATGGCGCAGGAGAACAGAAACCCATGACTATCAAAGGAAGAGTGGCTAGATAGCTACCTGTATACGGAGATCCACGAAATCTTTTTCTCGTCCTTCCCTACTGAGCTATACAAGTGGATCACGAAGCTAGCAGATAGCCAAGGAAGGTGGAAGCTTGGTGGTCCTATTGTTTGGACCCTCGAGCTAGTGCGAAGGCTGGAAGCATTGGAGGATAATATCATTTGTGTCGTCGATAATTGGCTCGATTGTATTATAGGAGGATTTTGTTCTGAGTTCGCAGTCGACACCTCAGTCAGCTACAGCAAGGCAGAGAGACGCTTTCTCAAAGGACCGTGAGGTAATTACGTAATATCTTTGAATACTTGGATTAAAATGTTGTTGTGCAAAAATCGGTTGATGCAGTTACCTTGATGTTCAAGGCTACGCGAAGCGGAAAGGTTTGCAGGAACTGTTACACTAAAATTTGTCACCATGACTATTTGCAGTTAGTATGGCTCCATCAACTGTCATACTATCCTCCTTGGCAAGTCTCATACCTCTGCTCTTCATGTCAAACTCCAAAAAAGAGAGAAAGTCCCTAAAAAGTCAAATAACTCTGGGTATGTAGTTTCTCTTAGCCTTACCTGCATGTACGCACCGCAAGTTCACAATACCTATGTACTTGTATGCTCTGTCTGTAAAAGGGTGGGTGCGTACTCCTGTAAAGGTCAAAAGGCGCAAGTTTCACTTCAAAAAAGTTACTTGTGGTCATTTCTAGAGCATTCTAGAAGTTTGTTTGACGTGTATTGAGCGCTTACAGATGGTTCATGTATCCCTATGAAAGAGGAACTTATCCCATCAAGAGGGGAGCTATCCCATTCAAAGAGGGGCTTATCCCATTGATGGTGGACCTGATTAACTTCCTCTAAAGGATATGTAGGTATTGTAGAGAGTAGTTATGAGCATAGTTCCCTGTCTTGTGTCAAGCTCGTTAAAAAATGAATCAAGGATTTTTGAGCATAGTTCCTTGTCTTGTGTCAAGCTCGTTAAAAAATGAAATAAGGAGTCTTGAGCATAGTTCCTTGTCTTGTGTCAAGCTCGTTAAAAAATGAAACAAGGGTAGGTTAAGTAGGTAGATTGTAGAGAGTAGTTATGAGCATAGTTCCTTATCTTGTGTCAAGCTCGTTTAAAAAATGAAACAAGGGCTGTGAGGAAAGTTCCTTTTACTGTGTCAACCTCATTAAAAAATGAATCAGTGTGTACGAGGATAGTTTTGTTCCTGTGTCAACCTCGTTAAAAAATGAAACAGGGTGTTAGAGGATAGTTCCTGTTACTGAGTCAACCTCATTAAAAAATGAATCAGGTAGATTTTAGGTTAAGTAGGTAGATTGTAGGAAGTAGGGTTTCGAGGAAAGTTCCTTTTACTATGTCGACCTCGTTAAAAAATGAATCAGTGAGTTTGAGGAAAGTTCCTTTTACTGTGTCGACCTCGTTAAAAAATGAATCATTGAGTATGAGGAAAGTTCCTTTTACTGTGTCAACCTCGTTAAAAAATGAATTAGTGTGATTCATTCGTTAAAAAATGAATCAAGTTTGAGGATAGTTCCTGTTACTGAGTCAACCTCGTTAAAAAATGAATCAGGTTTGAGGATAGTTCCTGTTACTGAGTCAACCTCATTAAAAAATGAAACAGGTATGAGGATAGCTCCTGTTACTGAGTCAACCTCGTTAAAAAATGAATCAGCTATGAGGATAGTTCTTTTCTTGTGTCAACCTCCTTAAAAATGAAACAACTCCCTTTTCATGTTAAATATTGAAAGTAAACCTTCATTCCATCCATCTGGTTGAATGCAATGAAGCCTAGGGGGCATGTACCTCGCTTTGCATCATTATGCTGGGGGCATGTGAACTTCTTGAGCATAGTTCCTTGTCTTGTGTCAAGCTCGTTAAAAAATGAAACAAGGATAGGTTAAGTAGGTAGATTGTAGAGAGTAGTTATGAGCATAGCTCCTTGTCTTGTGTCAAGCTCGTTAAAAAATGAATCAAGGATTTTAGAGCATAGTTCCTTGTCTTGTGTCAAGCTCATTAAAAAATGAATCAAGGATTTTAGAGCATAGTTACTTGTCTTGTGTCAAGCTCGTTAAAAAATGAATCAAGGTTTTTAGAGTAGAGTTTTTGTTAGCTAGATTGTAGAGAGAAGTCATGAGCATAGTTCCTTATCATGTGTCAAGCTCGTTTAAAAAATGAAACAAGGGTTTTGAGGATAGTTCTTTTCTTGTGTCAACCTCACTAAAAAATGAAACAACTCCCACAAGTCTTTCCAAGATCTTGAAAGTAAAGCTTCATTCCATCCACCTCATTGAATGCAATGAAGCTTGGGGGGCATGTACCTTGTCTTGCGTCATTATGTTGGGGGCATGTGAACTTATAACAAGCATAGTTTTTCGTTTCAAGCTTGCATAAACATGAAACCAAATCTGAGCATAGTTCTTTTCCTGTGTCAAGCTCGTTAAAAAATGAAACAAATCCTCCTCTACTTGAGTCGAGAGTTTGACTAGATCTCATAAATGTTAAGTTGTATATTTAGGTTAGTTATTTTTAGTTTTTTGCATAATTTTCTTACAGTCTAGGTCGAGTCTTTCAAATGATCTCGTAACTCAACCTTCATTTCATCCAACTGGTTGAATGAAATGAAGCTGGGGGGCATGCGCTCCAGCAGTTATGCTTAGGGGGCATCAAGCACAGTTTTCTCTCTATTTCAAGCTTGCGTAAAAATGAAACTACTTTGAAGCATAGTTTTTCTCTGTTTCAAGCTTTTGTAAAAATGAAACCTATTTCGAGTCAATTTCAATTATTTTCAAGACTCGTTAAACTCATGAAAATCTCGAGATTATTTTGCCATCTTTCATTCTCGTAAAACAAATGAAAATGCCGAGTTCTTTCTGTCTTTTCCTGCTCGTAAATTAAATTGAAAGTCGGCCATATGAGTACATTTTTTATCATTTTTTCAAACTCATTAAAACTTACGAAAAAATGAAAACCATGAGTACATTTTTATCATTTTTTCGAACTCGTTAAAACTTACGAAAAAGTGAAACCTCAGAGTCATCTTTAAGCCCTTTTCTGACTCCTAAAACATGAAAAGATTTCCGAGCGTTTCTTTTACACTCGTAAAAACGGAATTAAAAGACGGTCCCCTTATAGCCCTTTTCTGACCGTAAAAACAAGAAAAGATTGCCGGATTTTTGTCCTTTCAAATTCGATACTGGAAATAAAACGACGTGTCCTTGATCGCTTTTTACTTTTCAGGTCAAAGACACTAATCATGAAAGTACTCCTTGGTCGCAAGATCAAGCGGTTCTCTCAAGTATTATTTTATACTTTTTCGGGATTGGGAGACACAAATTTACGAAAAAGTTCAACCTTGGAGTCTTCTTAAGTTTTTTCAGACTCTCTAAAATGGAAAAACGCCGAGTTTCTCCTATACTGGACTCGTTAAAATTTCACAGTAAAGGACCTGTTCGATTACAAACAGGAACGGACCACTCCTTCTTAGGGTTCGAATCTAAACTAAGTTGGACTCATCCAACGGATGAGCTTATAATCAAGCATATGTTATCCTCCTCAAGCTTGTAAAAAATAAAGAGGTACTTGCCAGAAATGGTGGGGGAAAAGAGAGAAAAATGAGCCTATTTGTTATCCTTTGTCTCAGAAGAAGCCTTATCACCACTCTTGAACACGACACTTTTCATTCACCTGGGTTGGGAAATCCTTTGCCTAACAATTGATTAAACCACTTTGAAAATCTTCAACCGGTTCCGGGTATTAACTTTGGGTCAATTATCACCAAACCATCTGTCATGTCGTTATGTGTTCAAGAGGTCACTGCAAATAAACCATTCATCTGCAAAATACCTGTCATCCATCTCGACCATCCCTGAGTCAGTCCTTACAGCTACATTTCTTCAACTTGATCTATGATTTCGTGTTGTGGGCTTGCCTGCAACGGGTCGCTTTCTATCGACATCAGCACATTATCTAGAAAGATGACCTAGAAATTGTCAGTACCTTGAAATCTGCATGCATCAATGGCAGGTTTCTCGCCTTTGACAACGATTTACATCATTGACTTTCGATCAAAAGGCTCTGTGAAATGTTCGACATCAACCCATTCATTCAAATCTCATGGATTGTACTGGGTACTTTGAGAACCATTGACATCACTGGTGGTTTCTCTCACACTTGTTAACAGTCTACATCATTGACTGGTAATCAAGTGGTTTCTACCATGCTCGACATCAACTCATTTATCCGCATGGATAGAATCGTACCTTTTCGGGAAGTAGAAATGAAGACCCTGGATCTAGTTTCCTCCATCCAGGCTGCGAGGAGTTTTGTATTCATTGTATAGTAGACCAACTATAAACAGATGGCTGCGTCCATACTGTGTCTACACAAGTCTATGATTATGATGTACTGCGAAATCATTCCTGTATCAGAGCAGTAGTTAGTTTGTTAGTTAAAGTTTTTGATCTGAGTATGGGAATGCCTACCTCAGCGATGATATGATCTCATACATGTATTTTGTGTTGAATACTTGCAGGTTCCAACCGGGCTCTCCACAAGATAATCCTTGAAATGATAAAGTACTTCACCCTTCCTAGATGATATGAAACCCTAATCTACTACAGGCTTCGCACTTTAGGGGGCAATCTGTTACACTAAAATTTGTCACCATGACTATTTGCAGTTAGTATGGCTCCATCAACTGTCATACTATCCTCCTTGGCAAGTCTCATACCTCTGCTCTTCATGTCAAACTCCAAAAAAGAGAGAAAGTCCCTAAAAAGTCAAATAACTCTGGGTACGCAGTTTCTCTTAGCCTTACCTGTGTGTACACACCCCAAGTTCACAATACCTGCGTACTTGTACGCTCTGTCTGTAAAAGGGTGGGTGCGTACTCCTGTAAAGGTCAAAAGGCACAAGTTTCACTTCAAAAAAGTTACTTGTGGTCATTTCTATAGCATTCTAGAAGTTTGTTTGGCGTGTATTGAGCGCCTCCAGATGGTTCATGTATCCCTATGAAAGAGGAACTTATCCCATCAAGAGGGGAGCTATCCCATTCAAAGAGGGGCTTATCCCATTGATGGTGGACCTGATTAACTTCCTCTAAAGCACTATAAATACAGACATTGGGCCAGAAGGAGGGGAGGTTGAAAGCTGAACATTCCTAAGGGTAGATGCTGCTGGAATTAGGACTCCCTTATAGAGCTTGAGAGGAGAGATTCCCATCCTTTCCTAGCTTTATTTGGAAGTGGGTGAGCTGATCAAAGTAAAGGAGAACTCTTGCTGGACCCTAGGAGGGACCTGCACAACACCAAGGCTCAGGTTGTAATGGTTTCTTTTGTTTCCACTTAATACAAATAAGCTCACTTTTCTCAACAGATTGTTATACATGATTTGTTTCATATACTCCTTGGTCTGTATGATGAATATGTTTTATTTTATAAGTTATTCAGGTGCTATGTAATCTTTTGGCTTGTTAGTGAATGCAGGTTTCGAAGAGAAGGAGGAGCTCATCCGGATCGGCGAGGCTGGACTACTACAAAGCGTTGGACTAAAGGTATGTTATAAACACCTGATCACTTGTATTCTAAATGCATATTTAGAGAAAGGTAGTGTTTACTTGTCTTGTTTGTCACTAGAAAGCCTTAGCTTCTAGGGAGGTCGGTTTTGTCCGCAAAATTGACTCTTTCCACATGACAGGAACAAAGGAAATAAGAGCCCAGAAAATAGCCCCTTGATTTCACCTTCGCGAGGGAATGAGGAAGATCTCGCAAAGGTCTCTCCGCAAAGTGCTATTCAGCTGATAAGACAAAGAATTCCATGAATACCACCTCCGCCCACACCACCACCGACTTCACCACCACCACCTCCATCTTCACCCATACCAATTCCACTACCACCGTGATTCGGCATGGCAAACACAGTGAAGTTGCCTGTGTCCAAAGTTTTTGGAAATGAGGATCCGAACCAATTCTGGTTCGTTGTAAGGGATGTATGGCAAGCACAAGGTGTTACCAATGACCATATAAAGAAAGCGACGTTGGTTAGCATGCAGGATCTCGTGCTGACCTAGTATATTAAGCACTCCAACAATAACCCAAATGAGAGAGTTGTGGATATCCAAACAACGTTAAATAGAGATTTTAGCAGGCCTAAGTCTGAAGCATAGTCGATTGTGGGATTCAAAGAGATCATGACGCTACCAGGTGAGACTCCTTGGGAACTATATCAAAGGCTGAAATGTACAATCCGCAAAGCCAATATGAATCTAATATATGGATAGCATCGTGAATGGTTTGTAGCTTTGCTACTACCACACTTAAGGAGTGCAATGTCGGAGCAGAAGATAACGACTCAGGCAGAGGCCCTGGAGATTTCCATGACGCTAGATGAGACCCCGATGTAGGATCCTAACCTAGGAGTTCAGCAAATCTGCATGCAGCTGAAGAATCTGTGCCTTGAGATGCAAAGTCTAAAATAGGATAGGACGATTTGACTAGAAGTGCACGAAGAGGTATGGTGCGTGAAATGCAAGAGTCAGGGTCATGACAAATACCACTGCCTGGTATTTACCAATTACCTTGCAGGAGGAGGACCAAAGCCTTTAAGGCTGGAAGCTCAAGCAAGACCTAGTGCGACGCTTTCTCTTTGTTATGCGATTTATCAAATGGCTGGAAAAATGCCACGGATAACTGCCACTTGCTACAGAAGTACACACAAAATTCACAATATTTGTTCTGCAACTTTTGTAGGTCGGTGGGACATGATGAGCACACTTGCAGAAGCTATGAATTGATGATGGATAGAACACCCACCTATGGATTTTAGGCCGAAACGCGACCCCTTGACCAGAATGCAGGAATGGCACGGATAGGATTTCAGGGGCACGGAAGAGGTCGAGGCAGAGGAGGACCTAGTAGAGGTCACAGACAGTTTATTTTCTACAATTGTGGAGGGCCCACATTTGCACTAATCCAATGCGCCGGTCGTGCAAGTATTGCACGTTGTTTAATCATGAGACAAAAGATTGTCCTACCTTGATAGCTAGGATACGTGACAAAGGAGCGCTACCGCCTCCCCCGACTCAGAACCTATAGATGATGAGGTCTGAGCCACGTGAGGAAGATCCAAATGTAAACATTGTGCTCCAAAGTGGAATCGCAACGGGAGATGACAAAGGAAAATAGTCGAAAGATAGTACATAGGCTCACAAAGCTCCGTCGAAAGAGGTTGAGTTTGATTTGGAGAACGCTCGGGAAACCTTCATGGAAGCTAAGAAGAGCTTTGTTGATGCTTCCACTTCAGGAAGAAAAGATAAACCAGAGCCAGAGATGGACCCATCCATGCTTACAACTTTCTTGAAAACATGTATGAAGTCATTGCGGGACAATAAAGCTATAAAAGGGTTACATGAACTTATCAATAGGTGTGTTGGGACTGCGCTAGGTGAACCGCGCGTAGTCCGCAAGATCGGACAAACATAAGACAAGAATGGGACAAGAAATGAGACTTACCGCATAGATTGGAGAATATGAAATGGATCAAGTCATTCTGGATTTGAGATCAGATGCGAATGTTCTACCGAAATAGACATGGGAGCGAATGGGGCGACCTGCACTACAATGGTCTCCAATTCATCTAAGGATGGCGAATCAGCAGAAAATAATACCCACAGGGCAGTGGCAAGGAATAACCGTGGATATTGAGGGAGCAAGCACGCTGGAATATTTCGAAGTGATAGAGATTTTTGATGATAGCAATCCCTACCCCACACTCCTAGGAATTGACTGGGCTACTGATATGAACGGGGTATTCATTCTCAAGAAGCATAAGATGATCTTTGAGAAGAAATCACTGCGCGTAATTATACCCCTAGACCCTGCTGAAGGATCACGCTATACAGAACCGGTCCGCAACTATGAAAGTGATGTTGACCTGGACTGTATCTATAGGATAATAGTGTGAGACCAAAATTGGGTGAATCCCACCATGGATGGGTGGATTACATGGGAGCGTGAAATCTCCTACACTTCGGATTCTAACGAAGAAATAGAGCACTGGAAGAATCAGTTACATGAAGTAACTACGTTGAATTGCAATTTGATGATCAAGTCGTTGCGCTGTGTGTCGATAGAAGTAAGGGATCTGCCTACTTATGATGGTCTAAATGAGGCAGATACCTTCTTGGATGCATTTCAAAGGGATGTGTTAGAAAAGCAACTCTTCCAAGCCTTGGACTGGGTACTATGCGCTACGCCCGCAAGATGGTGGGGTACGCACAAAGGAAGCTTTAATGATTGGCGTGAATGTAGGAGAATGATGTGAGTACGATTTGGGAAGCCTAAGATGCAAGTGACAGAAAAGTACAATGGACAGGATGATCCACATGCACATATGGCCAAGTGGACGAAGGCATATGGAGAAAAGCCACAACCTGAGGGGGTTCACCTATTCTGTCATACCCTAGATGTTATTCCAATGAATTGGTATGTAGAAACAGAGCTTCGCCATGGGATAGGAGAATGGGATATCCTACGCGAAGATTTCATGATGACATTTAGTTTTGAGGATGGGTTTGACGATATTGAGGAAGCGCTACAAGAAGTGAAAGTAGCCATCTTTAGGATCCTACAGAATCCTTTTAGACCTGACGCAGCCTGAATGGGATACTCAATTGAGTTGCGCGCTGGAATGTTATAATGTAACTTCTAAAGAAGAGGATGAAGATCCATGAAAAATTAACATTCTAGAGACAGAAGGCCACCGCGTAGTTCAACGACCACAGATTGAGAACCCTGATATAACCGCGCCGGTGAAAACTAAGCAGGTGAACATTGGTATGGAGGCAGAACCCAAATTTGCAAAAATCAGAGACTACTAGGATGACGCGATGGTGGATAAGGTCGTTGAGTTACTCCGCGAGTATCAGGACTTATTCCTGACCAAGTTTACGGATTTGAAAGGAATAATCGGAGATCTAGGAGTGATGAAGATCACGTTAAAGCCTGACACGAAGCCAGTTAAGCAGAGGCCTTACCGCTTAAATCTGAAATACAAGGAGAAGGTCCACATAGAACTAGAAAAAATGCTTGCGGCAGGCATCATTGAGCCCGTGGAAGAATCTGATTGGGTAAGCCCAATGGTGGTGCAAGAGAAGAAGCAAAAGGACGAGATAAGGATATGCATGGATCTCAGAAAATTGAATGACGCTTGTGTGCATGATCCATTCCCAACTCCGTTCACGGATGAAGTGTTGGACAATGTAGGTGGTTAGGAAGCATATTCTTTCATTGATGGGTTCTTAGGGTACCACTAGATCAAAATTGTGCCAGAGGATAGGAGCAAGACAACCTTCGCGACTGAGTGGGGTTGCTTTCAATATATTGTCATGCCATTTGGATTGAAGAATGTGCCAGCTATCTTTTTGCGCGTGGTTGTTGCAGCATTTAAGGAATATATTCATAAGTTCTTGGAGGTCTATTTTGATGACTGGACTATATTTGGGCTGGTTAAGTGCCATGTAGCGAGCTTGCGCTTGATGCTGGATACCTGCTGAAGATACCAAATCGCGCTCAACCTCAAGAAGTGTGTGTTTCTCGTTCCTCTTAGGAACCTATTGGGGCACGTGGTTTGTAGACACACGTTGATGGTAGACCCTGTGAAGATCGCAGTGATTCTGAACTTGGAAGTGCGAAGAAGTGTGAAACAGTTGCGTGCTACTCTAGGACATAGGGGATATTACATAAATTTTATCAAAGGCTATGCCCAGATCACCGTGCCGATGGAAAATTTGTTGAAGAAGGATGTCATGTTCTATTGGAACAATGACTGTAAGAAAATCCTAGATATATTGAAAGAAAAGATGGTTATTGCGCCAATTCTTGTCTTCCCAAACTGGAAGAAACAGTTTCATGTCCATGTTAACACGTCATGTATAGCATTGTGCGCAGTACTAACATAGGATGGTAGAGAAGGCTTGGATCACCCTATCACATTCGCAAGTCGTAGATTATCTAAAGTAGAGAAGAACTATTCCACCACTAAGTGCAAAGGACTAGCTATGGTGTGTGCACTCCAAAAATATCGACACTACTTGCTAGGAGGTCACTTTAAGATGTATACAGATCACTCTGCACTAAAGTACCTGGTCAATAATCCTGTGTTGGGGGGGCGCATTTGCAGATGGCTTTTATTATTCCAAGAATATGATTTTGAAGTTGTTGTGAAGCCTAGACGATTGAACGCAGGACCAAATCACCTGTCGCACATCGAGATAGGGGAAGAACCTACTATTTTGGAGGAAGGATTACCAAACTCGTAGCTCTTTCCTATGCGTGTTGCGGATGGACATTTCGAGGATATAATACACTTTCTAATAACTGGAACTGCGCTGAAAGGATACTCTGTCCAGCAAAAGAAGTAATTAGTGGTGCACATGGTAGATTTCTCTATCATTGTTGGGCATCTATACAAGATGGGGAATGATGAAATACTGCGAAGATATGTACCTGAATTTGAACGAAGCAGCATCCTCGTGGATGCTCATGGGGGTGCTGTGGGAGGACATTATGGAGGGAGAGCAACTGTGTAGAAGATTCTACGTGCAGGGTTGTGGTGGCCAACTCTTCATCATGATTCAAAAGCATATTGCAAGGCATGTGATGTATGTCAAAGAACGGGAAGGCCATCACAGAGGGATGAGATGCCTTTCAATCCACAAATGGTGTTGCAACCTTTCGAAAAATGGGTAATAGATTTTGTAGGACCCATTAAGCCTCAAGGAAATACAGGCGTGAGGTATATTATCACTGCGTTGGAGTATCTGACTCGTTGGGCAAAAGCACAGTTGGTGAAGGATTGCACAGGGGTGATGGCTGCGAAGTTTCTATTTGAACATGTACTGATGTGATTTGGATGTCCGAAGATCTTGATAAGCGATCAAAATACACACTTCCTGAACAAAACGATCAGCGCGCTGATGGAAGAGTTTCAGGTGTATCATCAGAAGAGCACACCGTATCACCCACAGGCTAACAGGATAGTAGAGGCATTCAACAAAGTACTGGAAACCATGTTGACTAAGGTATGCAATGTGTAGCGAAGTGATTGGGACCTATGCATACCAGCAGTGTTATGGGCTTATTGAACGACATGCAAGAAACTAACTAGACAGACACATTTTAGGCTTGTCTATGGAGTGGAAGCCGTAATGCCTATGGAATACATCGTGCCTAGTCTGTACATCGCAGCACTCATAGATATGACAGATTGTGGAGCCCTGGAGGAGAGGCTCGCGCAGCTGGATGAGCTTGAAGAAGAATGATTTTTGGGTGGATTTCACCAGCAGGTCCAAAATCAACGTGAAAAGGCATGGCACGACCGACACATCAAGCTGTGCACATTCAAGGTAAATGATCTGGTTTTGTTGTATGATAGTAATTTTGGTAAATTTCCTGGAAAGTTCAGAATGCACTGGTTAGGGTCGTATATTATTAATGATATTACCGACGGAGGCGCGGTACAGTTGGTAAGGTTGAATGGAGAACCCTTCCGAGGAAAGGTGAATGGCAGTCAATTGAAGCCATACACCAACAATCCAGTGATGTGACTATATGAAAATGGCACATTCTTAGCGCTCCAGGCAACTGAAACGAGTGGGACTATAAACTACTCTACCCAGGAACTGCACGATGACAGGACTACGCATAGTAGCAAAGTGTCACAGGGTCCACGACAGTGCAAGGACAGCTGAACTAGTGCACTGATCCGCTAGAAAGTGACCATTAAATTCAATATTGATGATGTGATGCTTGGTTTGAGGCCAAATGGAGCTAGCAACAGGAAATTAAGGTGAACTTTATGGGCTAGATTCTTGAAAATCTGCAGCCAATCTAACATTAATGGACCGAATGTGGGGCTAACGGTCGAATTCAAATTCAAAAGATGCTATAAATTACAAGTGGTTGTCCAGCGAACAACACTTGCCATTTTGAGAACTAATTTTTTGTGCTATCAACTGTGTAGGGACCCTTCGAACTTTGAGGCTTTGAGAGCAAGTTCAGTGTTTGAAACATTGCCGAAGGAAACACAAGACCTCCTGACTAGAATGATATCAGCGCCCAAAGAAGCCATGGACATAGGAGTAGTGACAGCCGAAGAAGTCACGCTAGAAATTGCGGAAGTGGAAGCCCCAGAGAGCGCTGAAATAATCATTGAGGTCCCTAAATCACTGTGCATGCCGAGACCTAAGGATAAGCAGGCCATGATCCTGGTGAGCGTCTCGCCCAGAAATCCACTTAGGACCAAGCTCACATTGGAGGAAAAGGGGAAGGCCATTAATCTAGAGGCCGATGAGGAGGAAGAGTTTGAAGAAATCCTCGTGGAGGAGGAGGATGTAGGGATGGAAGTCAAAACCCAGGGCACAAACGCTATCACACAGTTACCTACATATGTTCCTTTGCGGAAGGGTAAAGCCAAGGTTACAAAGGATATAAATGAGAGAAAGAGCTCTCTGCAAACCCCATTTCTCCCAGATGATATTATTTTTGAAGGATCGCACTTGGGAGGGGTTCCAATGTTAAAATTTGAATATTGGGACCTTGCAGACCACTAGAAGTTCTTGCATTTAGCAATTGCGAAGCTAATGCACCAGAAGATAAACGCGCCAACTGGAATGATTAAATTAGAGCCGCGCAAATGGCTCAAAGGTGTTGAGAAAGTAGGGTTGCTAAACCTGCTCTGGGTGTTGCATTACCACCGCGCCCTAGTGACCGTTTTCATCATCAGGCAACTTCTTTGCTTGGTGCATGATGGGTGCTTGTGGCCAGAGGAGCCCATCCCCATCATAGACCATCTGATGCGCTGGATTACATGGCTCCCTTGCTTAGGGGAGGATCCAAAGAACATTTCAGAGGGAAAAGGTAGTGATTTGGCCCTCGCGGAGGCAATGAAAAAGAAGTTTAAGTTGGAGATGAAGAAGCGAGGTTATGCCATATCTAGCATCAACAACCCTACATTCAAGGTCATGACACAAATATTGGCAGGGAAGGTGATGCGGAAGTGCCGCACGGATGAGGTGCCCACACCAGTGGTTGCACTAGAGGTGCAATGCGCAGAAGGGGTCTAGTTCAACTGGGTAAACTATCTATGTGGTGAGTTCCTTGCAAACTGCCGCAAGACACAGGAACAGGGAAAGACGTTTCATTGCACATGGCTCTTATTGTCAATCATACTGGTGGCATGGGAGCTGCCCGAAGATAGCCAATTCCCTTCAGTCACATCGGACCTTCCTGAGGCAGCGAAGTATGCTTCACTATGGGCGACCAAGGACACGCATAGGATAAGGGAGAGCAAGATATTTTGGGTGCTAATGGAGAAGAACATCTGGATGGGGATCAATCGCAAGCCACGATTATCGCCCACTATCTACAACAGTTTGTAGAGCTTTTCGGAGTTCAAAGTAGATTTCCACCATGTCTTCATCAAGGTGTAGAAGGACCCTACGAAGGCGTGGCATGCATTACCATACTTGGCAACTGATGATGTGATATTCGCAATCATTAAGTCTTGGCCACTGGAGTGGCACGCTCCAGCTGACTCTGCGATGGATGCAGAGAAGTCTGTCATGCAGTGGAAGAAGCAAGAGACAAAACTGCGAATGGTGCAGCTAGTGGAAAAGCGCAGGAAAGAAGAAGTAGCGGCTAAGGCCCAGGCAGTGCGCAACACTGTGATGTTGGCGAAGTAGCAAAAAACAGCAGATGAGGAGCGCGAAGGACAGATGTCACCTTCACCCAAACCAGAGACAGACACAGAACAAGGTGGCATGGACCTGCAAAAAACGTCCACCCAGCTCAAGCATCCGTAACCACAAGAGCAAGTAGGGCCGCAAAAGAAAACAAAGGCCTCGAAGACATCTTTCAACCCTATCACACTCACTGAAGGGGACTTGCATGACATTAGCGAAACAATGAGGGATGTCGCCGTGGAGGCCCTCCAGCAGTTTGAGGAACAACACAAATTGGTATTGGGGGATCTCCAGACATAGATACAGGAGTTGCAGGTGCGCACTCCACAGGCTGGCACACTATCCACCAGCCTCGCAGTTGGCACTTCAACTGCCGAGGAAATATTGCACACCAAGATGACCAACACAATAGTGCTACCAGATGGAGCACTCATTACAGAGAACGAGGTCGACAGGCCTATGGTCAGTAGTTTGAAAGGGGTCGGATTAAACATGGCTGCACTCCCTCGGGAGACGCTCTATCTTTTGCAAGATGGAGTCATCGCAGAACTTTGGGCCAGGGATAGTCGTGCTCTACAAGTAATGAGCGAGTAGCGCATCAATATTAAGCAGTTGAGCCTACAGCACAACGAGGCAGTTGATCAGAAAAAACAAATAATGTAGGTTGTCGAGGAAGCCTGCCAAATGGTCCTGGAGTTGGCCATTCAAGCAAAGAAACTGATGGAGGTGCGCGTCCGAAAGTTAGCCACAGGGGTGCACGACGCAAGAGCAGAAATGGTTAGGGTTCATCTAGAGTTGAACCTTCAGATAGTAGAACTACAGTTGAAGGCTCAGCCTTCAACCCCGCCAGAGGTCAGAGAATAGCGTACCATTGCGGTCACAACAGCAATCACGACGGTTGACAGTGCAGTGACAGACTGCATGAAGTTTTTCCAACAGTCGTTCAAGGTCCTAACCACCTTGCAGGAGGACCCGAACATAGAGCACCTAGAAATAGAGGCGCGTGAGCTGCAATAGAAATAAGATGAGGTAAAAGGAACCACGTAGATGGTTTGCCCTTACGCAAAGGCTTGCAAGGATGCAACAGGCAAAGGCACTTAAGGAACAGGTGGATGCTGCTCGGCACAAAGGACTGGTCTTGAAAGCGTGCCTGCAGCCATGGATCGATGAGGCTTATACAATTATAGCCTCCATTGACGCATATCTCATGCAAATTCAAGCAACTCAGGAGAGGATTCAGGGCAGCAGTTCAGCCATAGCAGTTATCAAACAGATCATAGAGGAAGTTCAGTAGGCAGCCGCTCAGTGCGTTGCCGAACTTGCATCAATCCAATCAGAGTTGGGAGGCCTTCGCGCTAAGATCTCTGCACCTGCAGAGTCACTCGAGGGCGAGTCACGATGTTTGTGTTGGGGGCTTTGTTGGGTGTGTTATTCTTTCCATGACTACCCCACGTAGTTAATCGAGGGGTTAGGAGGGGGGGCAGAGCCCCCCCTTCATTGCGTCGATTGGGTAGCCAGGGGAGTCACAGGGGGTTTTAGGGGTGTAGGTAACACCACTCTATGGGGTTTTGCCCCAGAAATTTTTTTTTTTTGGACCTTATATTAGGTTGGGCGAACCTACCTATGATTTTGTGCATGATTTTTGCACATGGTTTTGGACGCGATGGTTTTCGGTCCATGGTTTTGGACACGATGGTTTTCGGTCCATGGTATTGGATGCTTCGGCATGTATAAATATGTATTGTAACATTGAAAGGAACATAATGAAAAATCAAGCTGGTAATGCTGGTTTTGGGATCTAGGGGAAAATCTCTGTGTATATGTGTTTTATGTGTTATGCTCTCGCATTGTTTATTTTCTGTGTTTTAGAATTCGTATGCAGGTAATTTCTGTACAGGGTTAAAACCTACATTTGGTATCATAGTTGTTTTGGCTTCAAGGGGACGCCTTTGTTGCTGAGGGGTTTCGCTTGGGCCTGTGGTAGACCCTGTTCAGTGGGAGATCTGCGAGATCAACTCTAGTAGTGAAAGAAGATAGCGAGCAGTGGAAAGATGGAGATCGATAAATTTAATGGTCAAATTTTTGAGTTGTGGAAACTCAAGATGGAGGATCTGTTGGTGGATAAAGATCAATGGATCACGGTAGATCTGAGTACTAAGCCAACGGGAGTGTCTGATGAAGAATGGAAGAAGTTGGATCGAAAGGAAAAGAGCACAATATGATTGTGTGTCTCAGATTCAGTATTGCTGAATGTATCAGGGGAAGCTACGGTGAAGGCTTTGTGGGACAAGTTGGGGACTTTGTACCAATCTAAATCTCTGGTGAATAAATTGTTCCTGTGGAAAAATCTGTATAACCTAAGGATGAAAGATGGAGACTCAGTGACAGAGCATCTGAACACACTTAATATTATGGTAAGTCAGTTATTATCTGTTGATATTAAAATTTCATACGAAGATAAGTGCATCAGTTTGTTTTGTTCTCTACCAGATTCATTGGATAGTCTGGTTATTGCAATAGGTAGCAATACAACTACCTTGCAATTTGATGAAATAGTCTCATCCTTGCTGACGGAGGAAATGAGATGGAAAAATATGGAGAGCCAAAATGGTGATGCCTTGTCTGTACAAGGACGGTCCTAGAACAGAAACAAAATTAAGTCTTCGAGTCAGAGATCTAAATCTAGAGGGAGATCTCAATCTCCAGGAAAACCTATAAAGGTGGTGTGATGGAAATATGGAAAGGAAGGGCACTACAAAAGGGACTGTAAATCTAAAGCTCCTGATAAAGGAAAGGGATATGATGATGCTCCTTCTGTAGAGGTGAAAACCACCTTAGATGAAGGTGGGGATGTGTACTTGGCTTCTTCAAGTACACATGTAGATCATGAGGCATGGTTAATTGACTCAAGTGCATCCTTTCACTTCACTCCCCATAGAGAGTGGTTCTACAAGTATGATAAATACGATGGTGGTGATGTCTTCTTAGGGGACGATAGGAAGGCTAGAATTGTTGGTCGCGGAAAAGTGAAGTTGAAGTTGCAGGGTGTAAGGCTTAGAACACTTCCAGGTGTTTTGTATATTCCTGCATTGGCGAGAAATCTGATTTCTGTAAGCAAGTTGGATGATGCAGGTGTAAAAATAGTGTTCGATAAGGATACCTACAAGATGGTTCGGGGGGCACTGGTATTGGTGCGGGGAGTTCGAATTGGAACTCTGTACAAGCTACAAGGTAGCACTGTTGTTGATGGGTGCAATAGTTCTGTGGTTCCTAAAAGTGGAGCAGAAAATATAGTGGTCTCTAGAGAGAAGACCATGTTGTGGCATCAAAGGCTTGGATATATTGGAGAGAAAGGCCTACGGATACTTTATGGTAAAGGTATGGTCGAAGGTATCAGTAATAGCTCTCTGAATTTTGATTTCTGTGAAAATTGTGTATATGGGAAGCAGAATCGGGTGAGTTTCCCCTCTGGTGCTAAGAGGGCGAAACATATATTAGAACTTGTGCACAGTGATGTGTTTGGACTTGTAAAGGTTCCATCACTAGGTAATTCTGTGTACTATGTATCATTTATAGATGACTTCTCAAGGAATAAATGGATATATTTCCTTAAGAAGAAATCTAAAGTCTTTGACATGTTTAAAGAATTTAAGGCTCTAGTTGAAAACCAGATAAAGAAGAAGATATAGGTGTTGAGGAAAGATAACAGTGGAGAGTTTTGCAGTAAGGAATTTGAAGAATTCTGTAAGAAGTGTGGTATAGCACGACAGAAGACTACCCCATATACACCTCAGCAAAATGGAGCTGCAAAAAGAATGAACAAGATGTTGATGGAAAGGGCAAGAAGCATGCTCAGTGGTGTCGGGTTAGGACAAGAATTCTGGGCAGAGGTAGTGGAGATTACATGTTACCTAGTCAATAGATCACTTTCATCACCATTGGAGGATAAGACTCCACAAGAGGTATGGACTGGTAGAAACCCTCTCTTTCACATCTAAGGGTATTTGGATGTGATGCATATGTAAAAGTTCCAAAGGAGAAAAGAACAAAGTTGGATAGTAAATCTGAAAAGTGCATCTTTATTGGGTATAAGGATGGTTTAAAGGGTTATAAGATTTGGAACCCAGTAACAAGGAAGGTTGTGTACATCCGAGATGTGGTGTTCAGAGAGGTAAAAGATGTTATTAAACATGAAATCCAACTAAAGGAACTTGAGAAGATAGAGTTTGAGCTTAAGGAGGAAGAATCAGACTCTACAATAGAGGAGGAATCAGAAGATGAAGAGCCACAAACTTCAAGTGTGAGAAGATCAGTTTGAGAAAGAAAGTAGCCAGAAAGGTATATTCCATCTACTTTCTGTTCAAATTTTGCTCTATCTATTACAGATGATGATCCCAGAACTGTGAAGGAAGTAGTAGATTCAGAGGATGGAAAACTCTAGAAAGAGGCCATGGTTGATGAAATGGCATCTTTGCACAAAAATGAGGCTTGGGATCTGGTGGAGTTACCGCTGGTAGGAAACCCATTGGAAGCAAATGGGTGTTCAAGAAGAAGACAAATGCATAAGGAAAGGTGGAGAAATACAAAGCTCGGTTGGTAACTGTTATAGACATTTTTGTGCCTTACAGCTCTAAGCATGAAATGTCCATAAACCAAGGGATCCTAAGTCCCTAAAAGTGTTGTTCCGACCCCTAGAGGAACAAGGTCAACAAATTACAGCTTCTCCCGGAAGTTCTCCACCAGAAACTGCTCAGAATCAGTCAAATCAGGATCATTTCAACTGCTCCACTAGCTAGTTGCGTTGCATAGCACCCAAGTACACTAGCTAGGTGCGTTGCAACGCACCTAAATGCACTACCAGGGTGCGTTGAGCGGGAAATGACAAATGGCAGTGTCATTCCGCGAGGTGGACAGACAATGGAAGCTTCCAGAATCTTCCCCAATGACACTTGCCTCACTGAGTTCGACCAAGGATGAGTAAGAGGCTCTCAGTCTCCAAGTGGAAGCAAGAACTGACAGAGAGAAGCCACTAGTCAAATCATAAGCTGACTCATCCTCTTTGCATACATCTATATATGGATCCCTCATCCCAGAGATCAAAAGGCTGGAATTTTGTACATTGCAGAGAATTGCTGTTGGTTTTAAGATAGAGATCAGAGTATTGGGTGATTTATGCTTTGTTGGAGGTGAAGAGGGGATTCCTTTGCTGGGGGGTTGATGCTAGATCAGGAATCATCGGTTGTAACTCCTCCTGGACCTTCTTGTTATATCAATAAAACTATTTGAGTTTCTCCTACATGCTTGTGTATCAATGATGTTTGTTATATTTGCATGTTTAGCTTAAATCTGATCCTAAGCTATTTATGAATATAAATCCATGTCTTTGTGTAGTTTTCTTCTTCTGTGATCTTGCAGGAACTTGGCGAAGCTAGGCAAGTAAGGGAGCAGGTAGCTGGAAGCTGTCAAAGAGGAGAGAGATTGGATCAAAGGACTAGCGCAAGACACAGGTTGGTTCATCCTATTCCTCTTCGTTTATAGTTCATAAAGAAGAATACAAAAGTAGTTTTCTCTGTTTGTTTCTAAGGTACTGTCACACCTTAGTGGGATAGGGTCGTTCTGAATAGACACTTTTCCCGTTAACAAAATGGCGACTCCGCTGGGGATCGTGTCTAGTTAGTTTGTTTGTGTTTCTCTTGTTGTTTGTTTCATAAACACAGAAGTAGCAATCGAACTGCATTTGCCATTATCAAATGCAAAGTAGACATCTGCTACTTCAATCCATTCACTGGATTTGTTTATGATTTGAACAGCTGATTCACAAATGATCTGATTACCCTTTGTGATAGCTCTTAGACCTCCTTTAAATCCACCCTCTAATTGTGCATTACTGATTGCTTTTACTCGGCCAAAAACCATAGATTAAACTGCAAACCGTGACCCAGAACCCGGATAGAATTCTCGTTTCTGCCCCAGCGCAGGCTCTGTGAAGAGATTCTGCATTTCAACGCAGTTCCCGAGAGGGCTACCTGCGCTGCAATCCAGTTTCTCTGTGTAACAGGTGCGCTGATCAGCCTAGCCCTGTGCAGCTGAGGTTCTTTGCTTCATTTTTTCAGTTTTGTCTCTGATTTTTGCAGCCTGTGATCAGTGTGTGTCTGTTTAAAAACCCCTTTTCTTTGCCTTAATTCCGCCTCCTTTGTACAAAAAGACTGTAGATGTTCTTTGTGTGTTTGTTACATCATTTACAGTTTTCCATTGAAAAAGTAGAATAGTCATACTGTCGTCCTTTGATTTAGATCTGTCGTAAGTGTCGATTTTGATCTTAGGAGAAAGTTTATTTGCTGTTGACAGTTGATTATGCTTTTACTTTTTCCTTTGGTTTCAATTTGTGACTTTCTAGTGTCGAAACGAGTATTTATTTCAAAATCATAAAGTGTCGTAATCTTCTCTACCTTTTGATTTCGAAAAGAAGCTTGTTTGTGTTTGTCACTTGAAAGCAAATTCAGATTTGTACATCAACTTTCTTTTTAGGCATCAATATTAAGAAAGTGAAAACAAATACATGCATATGTGCATTTGCATATTGATAGTCTGCTTGGCTTGATTTAGGAAAAGTGCATTTACAGTGTGCTCTTTGCTCTTTGAGAAAAGATTGTGTCTTCCTTTTCCCCTTGTAGCTAGGATTTTCATTGCTGAAAAGAGATAAAAGTTTGCTTATCATCTTTAGATTGCATTTTAGGAATTACATCTACATCTCGTGGTGATCCCAAAAGGCAAACTTCTAAGAAATATCAACTTAAAATAAATTGAATGAATCTAACAACGCTTTGGAACTTAACGCACAACATTTAGAGGTCTAGGCTAGAGACGTACTCCGGCATCGTAAAGCCTGGTAACTGTTGTCCTCACTGATGGTTGGGTGATTCCTCCACTTTGAGATGATAAGTGCCAGTACGGACTTGTGCTCCCACGTACCGTCGAGTATATATTGGGAGACCCCTATAGGCTTAAAACCTTTTATCCATAGGAAGCCGTGTCGGCCGCCCTACTGATCGCAATGCACCGAACACAGCATTCGGGAAGATTGACTGTCGTACCGTAAAAAGTATTCTGCAGTTTTGCGATTGGTTTGGTACTCCCTCTACCTAGATCTCCAGAGCAATCCCTTTCGTTCCTTTTCATACTCCTTAACGGAAAAGGTCCATCTGAGCACTTGTCACTTCAGGCTCATTAAAAATCGAAGGAGACTAGAGTCATCTTTTGTTTTTTCTCGACTCTTTAAAATTGAAAAAACAAGTTGTGTCAAAGCGTCTAAAAATTTATTTTAAACGGAATATTCATACCCCTTTTCCTACGTTGATCTTAGGTTGAGAAAATGGAGTCTACCAACCAAGGAATTCCCCTTGGTGGAAATCCTAGTCCCTTCTCCTCTTGGGGAGATGTTGGTGCACCCCATATGGCCACATTGTCGCTTCCAGGACTGACAATTGGCCTGCCAGTATGGCTCTTCTCAACCAATGTCGTTCAGAACACCACTATTCCTGAACAATCGAATCAACAACCAGACGAGTCCAGAGTTGCCCACCAACCTTCTACTTCCTCTAATTCTTCCTCTCCCCCTTCCTCTTCACTTGATGGGGTTGGCAAAGCCAAAAGTCAAGTTCCTAAGGAGAAGAAGGAGAAGAAAAAGAAAGAGAAGAAGAAGAAGGAGCCAAAGGCGAATGGGGGAAAACGAGTGTCGTCTAACGAAAATCCACACACTGCACCGACCAGGCCTAAATCACCATGTGTCATTTGCAAAGGAGACCACTTTCACAGAGATTGTCCTTGCATCCCTTGGATACTAAGGGACTGGTCTCCTCGTTTGCACAATCCGGTGTCATCAACCTCTGATGATCATGTTGAAAGCACACCGTCGACTAGCGAAAGTGAAGCCCCAGGACAAAAAGGGAAAGCTAGATTTCCCTGTAAACTGTGCGAAGGCAATCATGCCATCCACCGTTGTCCCTTCTTAGACGAAGCGAAAAGAGTTTTGGATGATCGTCCGGTTTCACCATTACGATTTCCTCCTGGATATAAAAAACTCTTGTCGAGTCCGTCGCTAGTTGAGAATCCAGCTGGCCCGCTCAAGTGGTCGGCTGAAGCGCCTATCATCGAAGATAAACCATCTGAATCCATACCAGACGAAAGTCAAAAGGTCGAGGCGGCAGTTGACCCGGTCTTGCCTTCAGAAGTTTTATCTTCGGATGATACAGTCACTGGAGAGAACAAGGATGACACCGTCCAAATTCTCTTCATCAACACAGACTCCGACGAACATGGGGGCAATCTACCCATTCCCTTACCACAGGAGGGAAGTTCGTCAGAGCCATACCCGGCCGTCTACTCGGTCCCACCTCCAAGCAACCTAGTTGTCTCCTTCGATTGGAATCAACTAGGCAGACCCCGTTTACCAGCAAGCATACCATTCCGAATTATCGTTCAAATATATAGAATGGTCATGGCTGGTACCATCATAGATGAAGGGGCTTCTGTGAGTATCCTTTCCTCTATTGCTTGGAAAGCGCTTGGTTCGCCATCGCTTTTGCCTGAGATGAGAAATCTGACAGGCTTTGATAAAGGAACCAGTCAACCTTTAGGGATCCTTCCCAATGTGCCCATAACATTGAGAGGGAAGACAGTTCAAATGAACGTAATGGTAGTTCAAGGACCCTTGGATTATAATCTACTCCTTGGACGAGACTATATTTATTGCATGGGAGCCATCGTCTCCTCACTCTTTAGAGTAATGTGTTTTCTGCACGAAGGAAGAGTGGTCAAGCTCGTGGACCAGCTTTCATTTCCCGGATCACGCATAGCAAATAGTCATATACCATCCCTAAATGGTCTCTTCACGCAAGAAATGTCTCAATCCCCAGTCCGTCCTCCCGATGAGCGCGAGTAATTCGGAGGGATATGACTGAAACCCAGGGGGCATGCGTCCTGGTCTGCTTCGGCAGGAAAACTTCGGGTATAAGGTAGGTTTCCGCGGGAGAATATGACTAGTCTGTACCCCGTCCGTGATTGGAAGAGGGGTTATTCTAGAATAAGATTCTCTTGTCAAAGTTATGTGAGTTGGCAGAACTGAGTCACTCGCCGTTTTTTATCTTGGTAGACATCGCCGAAGAAGTGTTTTGTTTGCACCGCGAATAGAACAATCTTTGGGTGACCTGTAAGAGGTAGGCCTCTCCCGGTAAAACAAATGTTTTATTGGACTAAAGAAGGGGTAACCTTGAAACCATACTTTATACCTGGGGGCATGCAAACCTTTTGGAGTGCAAGCGAGGGGCGGATATTTATTTTTTAAATTTGTAGGACCTCTAACCCTTTAAACTCGTAGGATTAGTCGTCACCTAACTTGCATAAAGAAAGGATGTGGGGCAAAAATCTAAAAGTTGCCGTTTTATATGAGACATTCTTATCATATGACTGGATTAATCGAGCAGTTTTAGCACATAGTTCAAGCTCGTTAAAAAATAAACATAAGACCTGAGCAAATGTTTCCACCCACGTTTAAGCTCGTTAAAAAATGAACTATTCCCCGGTAAATAACCACCGTGAATGAAGCATTTCAGCCATTAAAGCCTTGGTCGTGTTTGCACCGTCACCTCCACTTTTCCATTGGCCGATCATTCACCTCCATTTGATTGTTTACCCATTTTGAGGAACAACTGCGAAGAGTGATTTCACTAGCCATCCTTGTGACACTGTCGTGATTGGAAAATTCCAACCCTTACCTGGAATCAGCTGCTACCCATTTTATCACTCGTTCCTCAAAAGACGAGTCTTCTTTAATCTCTTTTCAACTGACTCGTAAAATATGAAAAGATTGCCGAGTTTTGGCCTTCCAGCTCGTTAAAGCGACCGGAAGAGCTATCCCTCCTCTAGATTTTAATCTTTTTGGACCTGAGGGATTATTGCACAAAAAGATCGAGCGCTTGTTTTGTTCGGCTCGTTAAAACTATCGAAAATTCATCCCTTCTGTATTGTTTTATACTTTTTCGGACTTAAGGGATTAGATGACGAAAAAGGAATTTTGGAGTTACCTTTACGTACCTTTTTAGACTCTCTAAAAGTGAAAAGGACCGAGTTATCTTTGTCGTTAAACTCGTTAAAAAGATTAATAGCGACAAACTTGTCTTTAGACGAGAACGAGTTTCACTATCGCTAGGCTCGTTAAAACATAGCGATGGGTTTGCCCGAAGGGAAAATTATAGAACAAGCATATGTTATCCTCCTCAAGCTTGACAAAAATAAAGAGGTACTGGTCAGCAATGACTGGGGAAAAATTGGGAAGAAACTCAAAGAATCTTTATTGGTAGTAAGTCGCTCTTGAACATGACACTTCCACTCCGTGCCTGAGTTGGGTTGGGTTGTTTCATTCACCGGTCACATCACCATGGTCACGCCATACCATCCACATTTGGGGTAAATGCTACCATTCCATCACATAAGTGTCGCCGACATGTTCAAGAGAAGTCATCCAGAGAAGTCATCCGTGTCCCATCCACTACCATACATTATACTTCATTCTTTCATGACCGCCATCCTGAACCATATATCATCAGATCGTTTTCACCTCCATCAAAATCATTTGGTCCGTTCCGTGTCATTGATGTGGGATTCATCAAGGCCCTCCTTTGACGGATCACTTCTTGTCGACATCAGCTCATTATCCAAGAAGTTGATCTAGGAACACCCCATTCAGTACTTTGAAGCTTGCATGCCTCAATGGCAAGTTTCTCACTTCCGGCGATAGGTATACATCAATGACCTTCGACCGAAAGATTTTGCGTGGTGTTCGACGCCAAGTCCTTTATTCACACCACGTGAATTGTACTGCAGTACCTTGAGGGTCATCATCATTATCGGTGATTCCTCTCGCGCTTGTTAACAGTTTACATCATTGACTGGTAATCAAGCGATGTCTTTCCATGTTCGACTTCAAAACATTTCTCACATGGATCGACTTGTACTTCGAGTGAAGATCGGATGAGATTGAAGACCTCGGATCTAGTTTCATCCATCCGGGCTGCGATATATATTCAGGAAAATAAAGACATTGAAATGTACAGCATTGCAGCACAGATAATCATCCTACCAAAAGGATGATGGCTCTATCAGAATCATCAGTCTACCACCAGACGATTGTTTGTCCTATGTACATGAAAATGAATTTATAAAGCTGAGCATGGGAATGCCCGCCTCAGCTAGATCATGAAAACAGTATGAATATAATGTATTGTATTGTATCTTATTACAGGTCTCCTCCCAGCATTGAAAGGACTTCGGATCCTCCTAATAAAGCATTTCACCCGATAAACGGCCTCATACTTTAGGGGGCAACTGTTATAGACATTTTTGTGCCTTACAGCTCTAAGCATGAAATGTCCATAAACCAAGGGATCCTAAGTCCCTAAAAGTGTTGTTCCGACCCCTAGAGGAACAAGGTCAACAAATTACAGCTTCTCCTGGAAGTTCTCCACCAGAAACTTCTCAGAATCAGTCAAATCAGGATCATTTCAGCTGCTCCACTAGCTACCTGTGTTGCATAGCACCCAAGTACACTAGCTAGGTGCGTTGCAACACACCTAAATGCACTACCAGGGTGCGTTGAGCGGGAAATGACAAATGGCAGTGTCATTCCACGAGGTGGACAGACAATGGAAGCTTCCAGAATCTTCCCCAATGACACTTGCCTCACTGAGTTCGACCAAGGATGAGTAAGAGGCTCTCAGTCTCCAAGTGGAAGCAAGAACTGACAGAGAGAAGCCACTAGTCAAATCATAAGCTGACTCATCCTCTTTGCATACATCTATATATGGATCCCTCATCCCAGAGATCAAAAGGCTGGAATTTTGTACATTGCAGAGAATTGCTGTTGGTTTTGAGATAGAGATCAGAGTATTGGGTGATTTATGCTTTGTTGGAGGTGAAGAGGGGATTCCTTTGCTGGGGGGTTGATGCTGGATCAGGAATCATCGGTTGTAACTCCTCCTGGACCTTCTTGTTATATCAATAAAACTATTTGAGTTTCTCCTACATGCTTGTGTATCAATGATGTTTGTTATATTTGCATGTTTATCTTAAATCTGATCCTAAGCTATTTATGAATATAAATCCATGTCTTTGTTAGTTTTCTTCTTCTGTGATCTTGCAGGAACTTGGCGAAGCTGGGCAAGTAAGGGAGCAGGTAGCTGGAAGCTGTCAAAGAGGAGAGAGATTGGATCAAAGGACTAGCGCAAGACACAGGTTGGTTCATCCTATTCCTCTTCATTTATAGTTCATAAAGAAGAATACAAAAGTAGTTTT
Source organism: Pinus tabuliformis (assembly GCA_031772625.1). Taxonomy (NCBI): domain Eukaryota; kingdom Viridiplantae; phylum Streptophyta; class Pinopsida; order Pinales; family Pinaceae; genus Pinus; species Pinus tabuliformis. The sequence continues at coordinate 1,855,658,915 of CM062817.1, read as the reverse complement.
CTCTGTTTGTTTCTAAGGTACTGTCACACCTTAGTGGGATAGGGTCGTTCTGAATAGACACTTTTCCCGTTAACAGTAACAAAAGGTTATTCCCAAATGCTAGGAATTGATTTTCATGATATTTTTTCTCTTGTTGCCAAGATAACTTCTATTAGATTACTTTTATCTGTTGCTGCTACTTTTGATTTTGAGTCAGAACAGATGAATGTGAAGACAACGTTTCTTCATAGGGATCTGGAAGAGGAAATATACATGAAGCAACCTGAAGGCATTGCGATGAAGGGTAAGAAAGAACTAGTATGCAAGTTAAAGAAGTCTTTGTATGGGTTAAAACAGTCACCAAGGATGTGGTATCAGAACTTTGATACATTTATACAGGGACTTGGCTTCACCAAAAGCAAAGCAGATCACTGTGTGTATTTTAAATTAATTGGTGACCATGTTATTTATTTGGTCTTGTATGTGGATGATATGTTGTTGGTTGGAAATGACAAAGAAATTATTCAGGATTTGAAGGCCCACTTGTCCTCCAAATTTGACATGAAAGATCTTGGTTCTGCAAACTATATTTTTGGCATGGAAATTAAAAAAGATTGGGCAAAGAGGAAGCTCTGGTTAAATGAGAGGAAGTATATCGAGACAATATTGCAGAGGTTTAATATGCAGGATAGTAAACCAATGAAGGTTCCTATTCATGTAGGTGTAAAGTTATCTGTTGAATAGTGTCCCAAGACACAAGAAGAGGAAGAGGATATGTCCCGCGTCCATATGCAAGTGCAGTCGGTAGCCTGATGTATGTGATGGTCTGTACTAGACCAAACATTGCACATGCAGTGGGAGTATTGAGCAGGTTTATGTCAAAACCAGGGAAGGAGCATTGGACAATAGTGAAGCGGGTTTTCAGTTATTTGTGTGGCACTAGTGGTTATGGTTTGTGCTACCAAGGAAGACCGAGATTGGACAGATTTTTGGATATATGTGGCTTTGTTGATGCAGACTAGGCTGGAGATCTGGATCAAAGAAGATCTACAAGTGGGTATGTGTTTAACCTATTTGGAGGAGCAGACAGTTGGACAAGTAAGAAACAATTTGTAGTGGCATTATCAACTATAGAGGCAGAATACATGGCAGCCACTCATGCAAGCAAGGAAGCAGTTTGGTTGTAGAGATTGTGTTCAATATTGGGTTAGTACACGGAGCTATAAGGATAGACTGTGACAGCCAAAGTGCAATTTTCTTGTCAAAGAACCCTGCTTACCATTCAAAGACAAAGCACATTGATGTTTAGTATCACTTTGTGAGAGATATGATAGAAGACAAAAAGGTTTTTCTGGTAAAGGTGGACACTTTGAAGAATACTGCAAATGCATTGACAAAATATGTGAGCTCTGAGAAGTTCTCTTGGTGTAGTGAAACAATGGGTGTTGCAGGGCTAGATAAATGAATAAGCTCTCTTGTGGCCCCTTGTGGAAAGAAAACAACAAGTGGGATAATGTTGGGTTGTGTTATTCTTTCCACGACTAGCCCATGTAGTTAACCGAGGGGTTAGGAGGGGGGCGGATCCCCCACTTCGTTGCGTTGATTGCGTAGCGAGGGAAGTCACAGGGGGTTTGAGGGGTGCAGGTAACCCCACTCTATGGGGTCTAGGGCAGCACCTTGGAAAACTTTGATTTTGGACCTTATATTAGGTTGGGTGGACCTACCTATGATTTTGTGCATGATTTTTGCACATGGTTTTGGATGCGATGGTTTTCGATCCATGGTATTGGATGCTTCGGCATGTATAAATATGTATTGTAACATTGAAAGGAACATAATGAAAAATCATGCTGGTAGTCCTAGTTGTGGGATCTAAGGGAAAATATTTGTGTATATGTGTTTTATGTATTATGCTCTTGCATTATTTATGTTCTGTGTTTTAGAATTCGTATGCAGGTAATTTTTGTACAGGGTTAAAACCTACAGGCCTATTGGGCACGGGATCCCCCAAGGGCAGTTTTGGGGCTTAGAGCCCAGATTTTGGTCCAATTTTGTAATTCCAATGTAAAGACTCTGCATTTTGTGGGCGCAGAGTGCGTAGTTGTTAAAGAGTCATAGGGTTGTCTGCCCTTATTTTGATAATGTAATGTCGGCTGTAGAAGATCTACCCATGGTCCATGGACCATGGGATTGTATAAATATTGCAAAGCTCTAAGTAGTTAAAACAATCAATAATAGATAGATGAAGTAATGAAGAGGTATGCGAGATAGCTCTTAAGTGTAAGTATAAGTTTTAGGTCGTAGCATAGGTAGAGGCTCTACAGCTGAGTGCGCAGAGGCCTAGTAGTTCGTAGTTGAGTGGGAGTCGAGTCTGTAATCATCTGGAAGTATAAATAAAGAGAAATTTTCTATCATTTCTGTGTATTTATTTCTTGTTTATGCATTTGGTATATTGGGTATGAATTTCACTTTTAATACTTATATGATGGGTGAATGTGTATAATTGTATTGGTTAAGTGAACGCAAGGAAGAATATCTGTTTACGTGAAGATAATTAAGATCTATCAATAAGATAAGTAAGATACTTAGTCTAATTTGGGAAATAGCATAGCTCACTGCCTTAGAAGCGCGAAAGGACTTCAACCCTTGGTTAGGGTTGTGCAGAAGCCGATTGTAACAGATCGCAAAGGTACTAAATGTTAGGATAGAGCGCGAAGCAACATGAGCGAAGGTGGGTATAGTTGGAATAACCTGACATCACAACCATCTCAAGGGTGTGGAAACTTGGTTCTAGCATCCCCCCATACTGCTTCGGTTGAGACTTCAATCCGCGCTCCATGGGCTGATGCCGAAAGGGCCAGTAATGTAGGGATTTGTTTGGGTAACTAACTCTGAACCTGGTTCAGGCCCCCATAAGCCAACACATGCTAAATCTAGCAAGGAAAATACACATGTAAGTCAATACATGCGATGAAGCCTATTGTAGCTGCTTGATCCTGCCCTTCCCTACCTGATCTTGTCTTCCTCTTGCCTTCTTTGTATTTCTTGCTCCAATGCCAAGGTACTCTAAGAAACTCAAGTGTCAAAGAGTGAGAGACAGAGAGAGGGAGAATAATGAGAGAGCTCCAAAGCTAAATTGATCAAGTCTTCACTAACTAAACCTTCTCCACTAATCCTCAGAAGCCATTTTATGGATGAGGAATCTATTTTCTTCATTTTCCATTATTTTCCTTCAATTTCCTCCTCACATGCAACCTATGAGCTTTCACCTTCCTTTTCTCCTAATTTCCATTATTTTCATAAATAAATGTGCGAAAATACCTTTTTACCTCTTTAATGCCTTAGCCATTTCCTTTGCTAATTTCCTTAGCCATAAACAACCACACCCACAAGGATGTCCTACCCACCATTCAGCTTGGAATATGTGTCCCATCATTCGTGGTATTTATATATTTTTACATGGAATTTTCACCAGGGTTGTTACAGAACCCTACCCCTTGGGGGAACACCATCCTCGGTGTTCAATGACACCTATAACCAACAAGACCACTGAAAACAAAACATAGTGTCCATGGAGATTTATAACATGATTCATTGCAGTATTTACAATGACCACTGCTGAAACATGAAAATCATATCGTTTTCTGGAGCTTTATAACACAGCTCAAAACCAACAAATAAGAGAATACAATGCCCATATAAATCAACAAGGGAATCCATAGGCTCACACCTCCACCCTTATAGTAGTACCAGGATTCACTTCCTTCCTTGGAAGTCCAGAATCTACTGTCACAGTCAATGTTGCATCCAACATCTAGCGTTGCAATCCCGCACCACTTGTCCTCTCAGTGAATATCTATCAGCTCAGTCTTTCAGGGCACACTCCCAATGTGCATATGATTCCATCTGGAAATTCTCATGACTAAAAAAAATCCATCCATAGCCTTCCCTTGTCTGCTACATATTCCCTCGGGCAATCCGGGCAACCCTTTCGTGCAGTGACTCAAATTCTAAGTTTCACTGGCACCCTCATCCCGGGTTGTCCATCCCTTGGAAAGGCTTCCTCACATTAGAAGTTCAAACAACCAAGGTGTATACCTACCTCAAAACCATCATTTGAGTCATATCATGTTCATGGAAATCAATGGACACTATTGGGTACCAGTTTCCCACAATGGCCTTGCTCCTAAAGTGATTTACCACCAAATTGTTACATGTTCCAATTTCTTTCACTCTTGCTGCTAATTCTTGTAGTCAATTTCAACCACCCAACCAACCATGTTCATGCATTCCTGATCCAAGCACATAACTTCCATTAGCTTCAAAATAAATTGAAATAGCTTCGAATCATACCTCATTGGTAGCTCGTCAATAAGGTACACTTGCAATCATGTTTACTTCCTATCACAACAAGTCAAACTAAAGTATTTGACCAAATCAACATATATAAAAATATCTCATCAGATTAGCTCCAAACATAACCATCATAGATCAAAATCATAAATCACATGTAACCATCATAAACCAGAATCATAATTCACATGTAATCATCATATACCAGAATCATAAATCACATGCATAATAAAACTAAAATAATATATCGATACTTATCCTTCAATCGATCCTTACTTCTACCTTTGTTATTTCTATAGACATACCGGATTGATTGCCACACCCGACAACACTTAGTGCCTTCTCTTCAACCATGTGCACATACACAAAGTGTACATCCCACACATACAACCACACACGACATACCACACCATGCAATACATGCATTCACACCTGACATACAACGCATACACCTACACCTAGTGTACAACACAACACAATACATATGCCTACATCCAGTGTACAACATAATACATGCACCTACACCTGACGTACAACATAACACAAATACATGTCTAGAGTGCAACACAATGAATGCATATGTCACAATACCATGACTACATAATGCACATACATTGTACCGCATGCCCGCAACACAGCATGTACGACATGCACTCAATCCTGCATGTACACCAATACCACATGTACCAAGCACCACTTGCACAACATGTGCAGAACATCACATGTACATGGCACCACCTACACAACGTGTACACGGTGCCATATGTACACTGCACCATTGTACAACATGTACACAATGTCACATGTGCATAGTACCACACGCACTACATGTACGGGACACCACATGTACACAACGCCACATGCAAGACATGTACAGAGCACCACCTGCACACAGCGCCACTTGTACAACGTGTACACAGCACCACATGCACACATCACCACTTGTACAATCATGCACACCACACCATATGTACATAGCACCACATGTACAACACTTGTACATAGCACTGCATTTCCAACATGTACATAGCATCATTTGTACACAGCATTGCATATCCAACATGGACACAGTACAATATGTACACAATACCGCATATCCAACATGTACATAGCACCATCTATACCTAGCACTGAATATGCAAAATTCATACAACATTATCAGTACTACACCATGTACATAACATTACATAATCAACATGTACACACACTAAATATACATCGCACCGCATGCACACACCATCACGGGTGCAACAAGTACAACATATACGACATATACCCAATAGTCGTACCACACATGCAAAACCACATTGACTCTTTACCAAGAAACCTTTCTTCCAGTGTCTTATCCATGCTTGTCCCAGCATGTCGCGGACCACACTGCTTTCACTTTGTTGATGTTTCCCTTAGTATAACATGTCCATAACATAGACATAATATAATCACATAATATCAACTCACAACCATATGGTACTGACCTCGTATATTTATCAGGACTACTCTTCCCACTTGATTCTTCATAAACCAGGAACCTCTTCGTGTCATCCGCCTATGTAAACAATCATTCCTCCACAAGAATGATTCCTGATGACCCTGTCATACACTGACATAGATATATGGACACATACATACATATACATAAACATTAGCATAAAACAATCATGGTACTGTCAAACAATGAAATACATACACACACACACACACACATATATATATATACATGTATAAACATCAACACAATCATGATTACAACATAATTTCAAAATATCATAAGGTCAATATTAAGAGAACTTTCTTATTTGTGCACAACATGCACAACATTGAGAACAAAAGTTCCCAACATAGCCAAGGCATCCAACACCTTAGACCCATTTACTTTACCTTTTCTAGTTACATTTCTCATGTATGTATTATCACTGTCCATTTACTACAATGGACCCAACTAGTCCAACCTATTGTCATAGTCTTACCTTTCGTTGTGCTTACTCATGCACAGAGCTTCATCTGAATCTTACATTACCTTTCAAGTACCACACAGCCCTCCTTGAACTCCATTAAATTTCCTCTTTCCCAACTAATTCCCAAGGCTCAAAATGCAAAAAGAAATACAAGATACAAACAAGAAGAAGACCATGAAAATCAATAACAATGAAACACCACAACAAAGTAGCATGATCATGCACTAGACATAAAAAAAATGCAAATAAAGCACAGCAATCGCAAAATACCAAAGAACGAGATTAACAACAGACACCATGACTCAATCCCCATGGTTCCCAAGAAAATCTCAACCAAAGCCTTCTTCAAAATTTCATGGAAACCTCTCTTGCCATGCAATCCCCTGCAACTGAGCACATCCACACTATCTCTCAAGGGACTCCAATCCTTTGACAAATCCACTTGTAACTAGAGACTAGCTAATATACCTGTCAAGTGCATGTTCATAAATATAGCACATATCCACATAATGTCATACAATATTAAGGTTAAGAAGGCTTACAGTATGCCAAGCACTCATTCGTTTGGAATTAGGGCTTCCAAACATAGCCAAAGGAATTCTTGTCCAATTCCTATATTTTACCCTTTTTTTCCTTGTTGCAATTGAGGCTTACTATGAGATGTCACATCACCCAACTATTATTTATATAAACACATCAAGTATTACCTTGTCATGCTAATACCACACATGTTCCTTGCAACTGCTCACAGATGTCAACTAAATGTTCCATACCTATCAATTTTAAATCAACCCTTACCAACACTAAGAGTCATGTAATAATCCATATTCTACTCATAATCATTAGACATAATGCTACAACTATCGCCTACTTACATGCAAGTACATATCAATTGTCTCAATACATATGTATTATTACAATCATCTTAAAACAAGATCCTTGGAATGCATACTCAAATTATGAAATTCATCAAACATTCAACCCACTTGCAAACATACCCTGTTAAATAAATCATGTATGCACCAAACACTCAAACACTCAAACACCAAATAGACGTCATAATCAAACAACAAGCACCAAATATACGACATAAGAAAACTCATACCTTAGTGTATCTCAGGGGAGGCTATCTTATCTACAAAATAAAGCTATGTTAGCGCGACAAAACTTCAAAACATATCAACTCAAACATAAATCATGATATCCATAATTGTAACTAACTAACATGTTCACGTCATAAGATCATAAGCATTTTTTGTTCATGCATATCACATATGTATGATTAATCTAGATTAGTATGACACCATATCACAAATATGTCATTTCATACCTGAATATCGCAACCATAGCCATCTGCATAGGTCAAAACAGGTTAACACAATACATATAACATCAAGGTCTTCAATGCAAAGAACATAATCATCACATATATGACCAACCCAAAATGCAACATCAAGATCTCAATGAAATAACCCTAATCATCAAGTTAGTAGCACATAACAATAATAAGCTATATACCATTCTCATCAACAACATAAAACCAAATCGTGAAGCCAACTGTCATATAGCAACAACAAGTTAAGCTATAACATACTTATCAACAACATATCACATAACATAACATCAAGTTATCTAACCTAACCGACAATGGCAATTCTTGCAACCACATGTTACTATCATTCTTGACTATCTAACTCATGTGAATATGACTATGTTAATCAATTATCATCTATCATGTACGTGACTGTAACATCAAAGATATGTACATAACCTAATGTATATAACCCTAATGCATATAACAATCCTTAACCTACATACCTGTATGCCCAACATACAAACCCATATGACAACATGCTCTCGCCTCGAGGTCCAACGCTGCAACTTCACTTTGATGATTTGCATCTCCTGCATTACCTCATTCAACACGTTAGTATCATAAAATGCCAATAGCACCATGATAACCTAAATTGCATACATTGACTTAACAAGGCATTTTTGACCTACTATTCATGTATAACTATAACCAAGACCATACATGCATAACAATTGTATATAGACATATAACAAATGAGTACCAAACCATCCACACATCATTCTAGCTAGAATCCAGTCATCAATACATGACCATATCAACTACACAAACCATGACCTCATGCATGACAACAACCATTATTCCATTGTATGATTGCCACATGCAACCATCAATATGTGTAAGCAATGCATAATCAACTACACATACACATAAGCGCATGTAGTCGAACATACGAGATCAACTCATGTAATCAACCTACAAGACTAATACATGTAATCAAAATATTAAAAAACATAACCTAACATACAAGTATGTAAGTAGGCAACATAAAATCAACATGTAAATGAAAAATAACCATATACAGTCAGTCACATACTCATGCCAAATACATTTTGTGAAATCAATATCAATTCTCTATGATAACCATACTACAACCCTAATCCAACATCAAGCAATTGCAAAAAGTATATAAGTGTAAGAGAAACACATGCAACGGTCATGCATGCATGAATAACACATTCAACCCATCTAGTCCGAGAGTTTAACCATGCTCTGGTACCACTCTGTAAACACCCTCCTCCCACATCCACCCAAGTAACCATGCCAACTAGGGTAAATGTGAGACGAGAGGCTACTATGGTCAGATTCGACTTCCTAGGTGACCTTAAGGAAGTGGAATCAATGGAACATCACACATAGTCATCCAACATCATCAATAGAACCCTGAGAAGAGAAGTCAACCACTCAAACAACATGTCCCTGGGTCCCACTATTGTTCTGGACCTCTGACGCCATAGTCACTCTCATGCTATGGGCAAGAGAGCGACCAGAGACCTAAATTCACTCTCATAGGCATGCATGCCAGTGACTGTGGACCAAACTTGTCAGTTCTATGCCAGCAACCTCAGGATTTAAGCCACTTTTTCCGGACCAAAGCCCAAGCAACTGCCCAAAATAGAATGATAGCTTGAAATCCATAAAAGTACATGGAAACAATGATGCAAAAGCAATAAGCTCAACAAGACCTTAACCAGACCCCCACTAGCCCTGACAGGAATTTCATCAAACATATCATTGACATGTAACCTACATGTGTAAACAACAAAATTAAGTGTAGGGATCTCATACTTATCTAAGAATCGCTATAAACCATTTTTCCTTCATGTCATTTGCTGCATATTCATCTATTAGGTCATAGACACATTATCCATTCATATACAAGTAAAAACATGTTGAGAGCCATACATAGTTGTTGTCATAAAATATGCATATAACCAGCATAATAGAAACAAAAATACCATAAACATATCAGCTATCAAAATCCATCTATACACCAGTAAATTTACACGTGAAAATAAATGGAATGAATTTATCATTCATCAATGCAATGAACCAACCGATGATGGGACTACCACGTTCCCCCCAACCATAGATAGGTTAAGCCAAGTCTCTCTTCATCCAATCACCCCCATGCCATATTCTAAGCATGAATGTGGGACTCATAGAAAACAGAAAAAACATCAATCAATGTGGATTCCATAGGAGTTCTTCTGCCTACACAATGAGGAATTTGAGTGCCTCCTAGTCTCTCAGGCTTTACCATGCATCCGCAGTCTGATCCATGGATCACTAGGCCCTACACTGAGACATTCTCTCCAAGCTTTATCATTCATTCCATCTTGGAATCACTAGGCCCAATAGAGAGAAAATCCACCTCTTGGCTTTACCATATATCCCTCCATTCACCGGCAAGGATTCCTAGGCCCACCAAGGCAAAAAATATGTCTTTATGGAAACCCACAGTCTAGTTCAGGGGTTACTAGGCCAGTGGCTTTGTGCATCCTCAATCCAGTTCAAGACCACTACACCATGTGTTTGTCAATTCGGAGATCCACCCCACTCAGCATTGAATCCAATCCGGCCATCCCATATAAACCGAATGAGAGAATCCATCTCATAAAAGCTATCAGGAAATGGAAAAGGGTTAGGCTGAATATATTGTCACAACTGTGAAAACCCATGCCATGGTAAAAAAGGAACACATGCAATCCCATGCATGCCAAATCTAGCACGGAAAATATGCATTCAAGCCATTACCTGCGATGAAGCTTGTTGTAGCTTCTTCATCCTACTTGATCTTTGCTTCCTCTTGCCTTCTTTTCCTTTCTTGCTCCAATGCCAAAGTACTCCAAGAAACTCTAAGTGTCTAATAGTGAGAGAGAGATAAGGAGAATAATGAGAGAGCTCCAAAGCTAAATTGATCATGTCTTCACTGACCAAGCCTTCTCCACTAATCCTCAGAAGCCAATTTATGGATGAGGCCTCTATTTTCTTCATTTTCCATTGTTTGCCTTCAATTTCCTCCTCACATGCAACCTATGAGCTTTCACCTTCCTTTTCTCCTAATTTCCATTATTTTCATAAATAAATGCGCCAAAATACCTTTTCGCCTCTTTAATTCCTTAGTTATTTCCTTTGCAAATTTCCTTAGCCATTAAAAATAAAATGAACACTCACTAGGATGTCCTCACCACCATTTAGCTTGGAATACGTGTCCCATCATCTGTGGTATTTATATATTTTTACATGAAATTTTCACCAAGGTTGTTACAATATGCCACTAGATTCCCCTATTGAGCAAGAACTACACCAATAGCATAGTCAGAGGCATATGTCTCGATCTCAAATGGTTGTTGCAAGTTTGGTAATGTGAGCACTGGTGTAGAACAGAGGTGATGCTTCAACTCGGAAAACACCTTCTGTTGGGATTCAAACCAAAATAAATTTTCTTTCACTCTGCCCTTAGTGACTTGACTTAAAGGCCAAGTGATATGAGATAACCCCAACACAAACTGCGATAGAAATTGGCAAGACCCAGAAAGTTGTTGAGCTCTATTAGACTAGTTGGGGTTGGCCAATCCTGAATGGCTTGTATCTTGGTTGGGTCCACATGCACACCCTTCTCATCAATGATTTATCCCAGATATTGCACCTGGGTCATGCCAAAAGTGAATTTCTCCACATTGGCATATAACTTTTGTTGTCGCAGGGTTTTAACGACCTGTTGAATATGGTGGAGGTGCTCTTCCCAGCTCTAATTGAAGTTTAATATGTCATATAAATACATCACCACGAATGCATTGGTGAAGGATCACAAGATGTCTTCCATCAATCTCATGAAGATTGTGGAGGCATTCGTCAACCCGAAAGGCATGACCAATAATTTGAAAAGGCCCTCCTTGGACTTGAAGGAGGGTTCGATAGGCACCTGGTGATAACCGAACTCCAGGTCAATCTTTCTGAAATATTTGGCCGCCTTGAGTTGGTCCAAGAGTTCATCAATCCATGGGGTTGGTACCTATTCTAGACAGTGATCTTGTTCAGTGCCTGATAGTCAATACAGAGTCTCCAAGTCACATCCTTCTTCTATACCAATACAATCAGGCTCCCACAGGGTGATGAGCTTGGCCTGATGTGCTCTTTCTACAATAGCCCTGGATCTACCTCTTGATCTCATCGTTCTCCATAATAGAGTGTCGATAGATTGGTCCCTTGGGTAGCGGTGTGCCCAGGGTCATATTGATGGAGTGCTTGACATGACAATGCAGATGTACCCCTGTAGGTGAGGCGAAAATGTCCCTATACACCTCCATGACCTTGTCCATATGTTTTTTTTGTTTGGAGGAGACTTGTCTAGAAGTTGTGTCCACAACCTTCTTCTTGCCTTGAGGGCGAATCATAAGGTCTTGTTGGTGTGTGGGTGTAACTCGTGTCGAACTGGAGTGGACGGCAGGCTTGAGCTCATATTTTTAATTACTTATTACATTTAGTTAAATGTATAGGAGCACCATCATGAGGTTCATTTCTTTACACTATGGAAAATTTATCATAATTCAGTTGTCAAACCAGGAGTGGGACAATTATCATTAGTTATTATCCATGAATGCAGGTTGACTCATCACTATTACTCAAGAAAAAGCATGCAACTTGGAATTACCCATTAATGGTCCATAAGGGGGCGGGCTTTCACTCTTTTTAAATGCTTGTGGCTCTTGGGTTGTTAATCTAAGTCAGAGAAATATGAAATATTAGCCAAGAAAAAGAAATTTTAGGGCATACTCCATGCCCATACTCTACCTTGGCTTTGTCCTATGTTTTGTGGTTTTGGGGCGCCTTTTCCTTGTTTAAGATTCACGGATCAAAAGTCTCACTTCTTATGTTTAAATTTATGCTCGCTCTTAACAACGTATCAATATGTGGCACCAAGATACGAGATGTCCAGGAACTCCATCTTGTCTTGGATGTATTTGTACAGGTAGCCGCAGATACCACTCAAAATCCTTGATACCTACCTTTGTGCAAAGGGTATGAAATATATTTGTGAACTTTGGCATGTCTTGGTCCCTTCCCTGCTGCATTGTGGTCCATGTTATGTACTTATCTTTGTAGCTTCCGATAGGGTAATATTGTTCCTTGATGGTGTCCCGAAAAGAACTAAAAGTGGGTGTGGTTGAAAATAGTGAGGGTTCCCTCTCCACCCTCTACTCACAGTAGTTTTCCCACCAATCCTTGACATGGGGGGTGACTTTGAGAAGTGCAAAAGTGATATTTTCCCTATTGGAAAAATCATGAACCAAAAAGTATACTTCCAACATATTTAACCATTTATCTACGGCATCTACATCTATCTAGCCTTCAAATATGTGAATTTAAAAGTTGACTTGTTCCTTAACAATAGTGTCGCCTCCAAGGTGGTTGTTGGATGAAGATGCATCGCCTATGGGCATCCACTAAAGGATCTATACAAAGTTGTACATCATCTCGTTCCTTTGTCACTCAAGGGATTCTTTGAGAAACTTTTAGAAAGGATATCCTACTCCTTTATCTTTATTTTTTTCCACCATGGGAGGTCGTCGGGATCGGCGAGGCTAGTCTTGCAAAGGTTCAACAAGTTCAATCCCTAATTCCTTATACCTCAACCTCATTGAGGACATGCACAAAAAAACGGAGAAAGAGTAGACCACTCTGATACCACTGATCCAGATTTATGAAGGAACAAAATCAAATACATATATAGATATTAACACGGAGCTACAATGAAAACAAAACTTCAATTCATTAATAACAAAGTACTAAAAATTGTTTACATGTATAATGGAAATAGATTAACTCGGGCGATGGTAACTTATCATTGAGAAGAGATGTGCGGCTACATGCCTGCTGAATTATGTTACAATGAGGCTTGGAGGTTTATTTATTATTGAGAAATAATGGAAAACCCTAAACATCCAAAAACCTAACCCTAGGAGATGAAGCACCAAAAGTTTGTGGACCCTGTTGGGACAAATTGGTACATCAACTTCCTAGGGTTGTAACTTTGGTATACGATCTTCATTTCTCAGGCACGATACCTTGTTAGAAATACCTATCCAAGGACTACAAATTTTGACTACAAACTCCTACCGCAAGCTATCAGATAGCTTGTTTTTCAAAAAACACATTGTTTAGGGCCTCTAAACGGCTCCGAAATTTCACGACCTAAAAAACTAGCAAAAATAGTAAATTGTGCTACAATTAAAGAAACTGGAAGAAACAATGTTGGGGGGCCAAGTGGAATAAGCAGGTAGCCACCAATATCCACATGGATCAAGAGGGTTACTCATATGGAATAAAATCTTAAGGAGTGATATGTTGTTGTAATAATATAGCATATAACATCATTCACAACTAATTTTATTGTGGAACAAAATCACATGTATACAACAAACAAAATGAGTATTAATGTGGAACAAAATTCCAAGATATAGATATGTCATTGCAACAAGATATTGAGAGGAGGGATAATACTGTGGCAAAAATTCTTAAGATATAGATATGCCTCTGACACAATATGGTGCATAATATCACATAGAAGGAAAAATATCAATGTTGTTGAGTATTAACATGAGATGAACTCCCACACACAATTGAAAAGAGTAATAATGACATGGATCATAGTCTTAAGATAGAGATATGCCTCCCCAGATCTGGATGTTAGTACTACCCATGCCATTTGCATCACAGAGGAATGACGACACCCTCCACCTAGTGATCATCATTCCCTCTACATCACATATTGATCCACATGGATATTGGTGGCCACCATCCCATTCCACCTAGACCTCCAGTTGGTTTCATTAGTTTCCTTGTTTATAACAATGCTTACTATTTTTAGCAATTTTTCGAGTCCTAAACTTCTAGAGCAATTATTACCCCCTATAAGAAATTTTGTTGAGGTTCGCACTAGATTCTTTAAATAAAAAAATTTGTAGTGCTCAGAGAGATCTTTCTAAAGAGGTATCATACATGCCAAAAAAAGATAATATGACCAAGTTACGACCCTGGGAAGTTGGCTAACCAACTAACCCCAATGGGGCCCACAAACTCTTAGTGTTCCATCTCCTGGGGTTAGGGTTTTGGTTGTTTAGGGTTTTCCCTGGTGGTTCAATAATAAAAATTCCCTTGAGCCTCATTGTAACACAATTCAAAGGCATGTATCCACCATATCTCTTCTTAGAGATAAGCTATCATCGCATGAGTTCGTTTATTTTTGTTTCTATATGTAAGCATATTTTAGTTCTTTGATATTAATGAAATGAAGTTTTATTCTTGCCGCATCTCTGTGTTTATGTTTATATCTGTGTTTTTTGCATTCCTACATAAGTCTGGATCAGTGGTATCAGAGCGATCTTCTCTTTCTCTATTTTTCTTTGCATGTCCCCAATGAGGTCAAGGTATAAGGAGTTAGGGCTCAAACTTATTGAACCTTTGCAAGCCCTTCCTCGCAAACCCTAACGACCTCCCATGGAAAAATAAAATAAAGACGAAAGGGTAGGAGATCATTTCAAAACAGAGGAATCCCCCAAGTGACAAAGGAATGTAATGATGGATAACTTTTCCCAGATCCTTCGGCAACTACCCATAGATGACACATCTTCATCCAGTAACCACTCTCGAGGTGCCACTCCTTTTAAGGTACAAGTTAACTTTGACATCACCATATTTGAAGGCCAGATAGATGTAGATGTTGTAGATAGATGGTTAAATATTTTGGAAGGATATTGTTTAGTTCATGACTTTTCCAATTGGGAAAATATCACTTTTGGACTCTTCAAAGTCACCTCACATGTCAAGGACTGGTGGGAAAGCTACTGTGAACAAAAGGACCAGAGGGAATCCTCATTATTTTTAGCCGCACCCACTTGGATTCTTTCCGAGATGCCATCAAGGAATAATATTACCATGTCAGGAGCTATGAAGATAAATGCATAAATTGGACCACGTTGTGGTAGGGAAGGGACCAAGATGAGTTCACAAATGTTTTCCATACCCTACAAATGAAGTTGGGTATCAAGGATTCTAAGTGACATGATCCAAGTAGACATTGGTTGCCACCCACCTATTCCACTTGGACCCCCATCGTTTTTTCTTTTTCAGTTTCCTTAATTGTAGCCCAACTTACTATTTTTGTCAGTTTTTTGGGTTTTAAACTTCTGAAGTCGATTTGAGGGACTAAAAGACATTTTTAGGGAAAACAGAGAGACCGGAAAAGTCCCTAATCTATTTGCTAGCTTTTTTTTGGCCTCCTCTTTGAGAACTTTGAAACGATGTATTATGATAGCTAAACAGAGATCGTATGCCAAAGTTATGACCCCAGGAAGTTGATGTACCAATTTATGCAAACAGGGCCCACAGTTTTGGCACTTCATCTCCTAGAGTTAGGTTTTTGGATGTTCGGGGTTTTCCATTGTTTCCCAATAATAAATAGGCCTTTGAGCCTCATTGTAACACAGTTCAGAGGCATTTAGAGGGCACATCTCTTCTTAGAGATAAGTTACCATTGCCCGAGCTAGTTTATTTTTATTTCTGTATGTAAGCATATTTCAGTTCTTTGATATTAATGAAATGAATTTTTATTTCTGTTGCATCTTTGTGTATATGGGTATTTATGTATTTTGTTGCGTTCCTACATAAGTCTGGATCAGTGGTATCAAAGCGGTCTACTCTTTCTCTGTTTTTCTTTGCATGTCCCCAACGAGGTCAGGGTATAAGGAGTTAGGGCTCGACCTCATTGAACCTTTGCAAGACCAGCCTCACAAAACTCGATGGCCTCCCATGGCGAAGAAAAGAAAGATGGGGGGCAACAGATCCTTTCAAAATAATTCTCAAGGAAGCCTCGAGCGACAGAGGAATGCAATGATGTATAACTTTGTTTAGATCCTTCGACGGCTACCTACAGCCGATGCATCTTCATCCAATAGCCACTCTGGAGGCCCCACTCCTTTTAAGGTACAAGTTAACTTTGTTATTCCCATATTTGAGGGCCATAGAGATGTAGACATCGTAGATAAATGGTTAAATCTTTTGGAAGGATATTTTTCAGTTCATGACTTTTCCAATCGAGAAAAGATTACTTTTGCACTTCTCAAAGCTGCCCCACACGTCAAGGACTAGTGGGAAACCTATTATGAACAAAAGGACGAGAGGGAATCCTCACTTTTTTCAGCCTCACCCACTTGGAATTCTTTCTGATACATCATTAAGGAACAATAGTACCTTTTCGGGAGCTATGAAGATAAATACAAAAAGTGGACCATGCTATTGTAGGGAACGGACCAAGATGTGGTAGATTTTACAAATGTTTTCCATACCCTTCGTATGAAGCTAGGTTTCAAGGATTCTGAGCGGCATTTGGTACTCAAGTACTGCGACTGTCCACACAAGTACACCCAGGATGAGATGGAGTACCTGGACATTTCCTCGCTCGGCACAATGTACCAATACAGTGTCAAGATTGAGAAAAAGTTTAAACAAAAAGAAGAGAGACTTTGGATCTGTGAGTCTAAAGCAAGGAAAAGGCACCAAACCAAGGCAGGGAGACCTAGGACAACCCGTCGAAGCCGCAAGCAAATAAAAGCACCACAAAGACAAACAAGGACATGAAAAATGGTGTGAGTTCCATAAGACCTCCACTCATAACACAAGTGTGTGTTGGGCCAAGCGGTCACTAGTGGTCGAGCTAAAGGCTTCCGAATCGGATGCATGTTTCAACTCTGAATCAGAAACTGACAAGGGGAATGAAAAAGGGAAGTAGATCATTGATGCAAAGCCTAGTGCCACTATGGCCACCACTAAGATCTAAACGAATGAGCCTGAAGATCCAAAGGAGGGGGAGCGCCTCTTCCACTCACAAATGTGGATGAAGGGTTTTCCACTATAGTTCATTGTTGATAGCGAGAGCCAAAACAACCTCATTTCAGCAAAGGTCATGAAGCGGTTGGGCCTGCAGTCTATAGCACATCCGCAGTCGTACACCATCAGGTGGCTTCACCAAGGATGAGATCTTTGCGTCAATCAGCAGTGTCGTCTTCCCTATAGCATCAAACCCTTCACGGATGAGGTACTCTGTGATTTTTCTCCTATTGAAGTTTGTGATGTATTATTAGGAAATCCATACTTGTGGAAGAAGCATGATGTATATGATTCTAGACCAATCTCTGTGATTATTATTTTGGGTGATAAGTTGTATAGGATACCAGAGGTATCCCCGCCTACCGCCATCTCTTTGATCACTGCAAAACAATGCAGTAAGATCATTTCCCAGACCAGGAAATTTGTTTTCCTTAAGATTCGTCCTCAAGGCAAGAAGAACATTGTGGCCATGGCTTCGAGACAGGTCTCCTCCGCACAGCAGCAGTAGATGGAAAAGGTCGTGGTGGATTATAGGGACATTTTCACCTCACCTAGAGTGGTACCTCTACATTTTCAGGTCAAGCACTCCATCAATATGACCTTGGGCACCGCTACCCAACGGACTGATCTATCAATGCTCTGTTCTAGAGAACGGTGAGATCAAGAGGAAAATCTAGGAGTTGTTGTAGAAAGGGCACATCAGTCTAAGCTCATCACCATGTGAGAGCTCGATTGTATTGGTATAGAAGAAGGATGGGACCTGGAGACTTTGTATTTAATATCGTGCACTGAACAAGATCACTGTCCAAAATAGCTACCCAATCCCATGAATTGATGACCTTATGGACCAGCGCAAGGGGGAAAAATAATTCGGCAAGATTGACTTGGAGTTTGGTTATCACCAGGTGCCTATTGAACCCTCTGATGTGTGGAAAACTTCCTTCAAATCCAAGGAGGGCCTTTTCGAATTGTTGGTCATGCCTTTCGGGTTGACGAATTCCCCCGGAACCTTCATGAGATTGATGGACAACATCTTGCGACCCTTCACCAATGCATTCGTTGTGGTGTATTTAAATGACATCTTGAACTTCAACCAAATTTGGGAAGAGCACCTCCACCATATTTGACAGGTCATTCAAACCCGGCGACAACATAAGTTGTGTGCCAATATGGAGAAATTTACTTTTGGCATGACGCATGTTCAATATCTGGGGTACATCACTGATGAGAAGGGTGTGCATGTAGAACCAGCCAAGATACAAGTCATTCAGGATTGGCCAACCCTAACCACTCTAACAGAGCTCCGCAACTTTCTCTGTCTTGCCAATTTCTATCGCAGGTTCATGTTGGGGTTCTCTCATATCACTTGGCCTTTAAGTCAAGTCACCAAGGCTAGAGAAAAATCAAATTTCTTTTGTTCTGTATCCCAATAGAAGGCATTTGGCGAGTTAAAGCATCGCCTCTGCTCTACATCAGTGCTCACATTACCACGCCTGCAACAACCATTTGAGAACGAGACAGATGCCTCCGACTATGCTATTGGTGCAGTTCTTTCTTAGCAGGGGCATCCAGTGACATATTGTAACATCCCTAGTAAAAATTCCATGTAAAAATATATAATACCATGGTTGATGTTCCACATATTCCAAGATGAATGGTGGGTATAACATCTTAGTGGGTGTACATTTGGTTGTTTATGGCTAAGGAAATTGGCAAAGGCAATGGTTAAAGCATTAAAGAGGCAAAAAGGTATTTTGGCACATTTATTTATGAAATAATGGAAATTAGGAGAAAATTAAGGTGAAAGGTCACAGGTTGCATGTGAGGAGGAAATTGAAGGAAAACAATGGAAAATGAAGAAAATAGAGGCCTCATCCATAAAAAGGCTTCTAAGGATCAGTGGAGAAGGCTTGGTCAGTGAAGGCCTGATCAGTTTAGCTATGGAGCTCTCTCATTACTCTCTCTCTCTCTCTCATACTCTTGGACACTTAGAATTTTCTTGGAGCACTTTGGCATTGGAGTAAGAAAGGCAAAGAAGGAAAGAGGAAGCAAAGATCAACCAGGGAAAGGTAAGATCAAGCAGCTACAACAAGTTTCATTGCAGGTATCGACTAGCATGTGTATTTTCCTTACTATATTTAGCATGCATGGGATTGCATGTGTTTCCATTCTATCATGGCATGGATTTTTCCAGGTGTGACAGTATTTTTAGCTTAGCCTTGTCATTTCCTAATAACCTTGATGAGATGGGTTCTCTCATTCAATTTATGTGGGATGGTCGGATTGGATTCAAAGCTGAGTGGGGAGGATCTCTGAATTGACAAACACATGGTGTAGTGGTCCCTAAACCGAATTGAGGATGCATGAAGACACTGGCCTAGTAACCCCTAAACTGGACTATGGGTTGCAGTAAAGCTAGATTGTGTGCCTTGGTGGGCCTAGGAATCCTTTCCGATGAATGGTGGGATATACAGTAAAGCCAAGAGGTGGATTTTCTCTCCGTTGGGCCTAGTGATTTCGAGATGGAATGCATGGTAAATTCTTGGAATATGGCACGGTGGTGATTATCTGAAGAGAGACTTGGCTCAGCCAATCTATGGTTGAGTGGAACATGGTAGTCCCATCACCGGTTGGTTCATTGCATTGATTAATAAGAAATTCATTCCATTGATTTTCATGTGTAAATTTATTGATGTATATATGGATTTCGATGGCTGATATGTTTATGGTATTTATGTGCCTATTATGTTGTTTCTATGCACATTTTATGACAATAGCTATGTATGGCTCTCTACATGTTTTTACTTGTATATGAATGGATAATGTGTCTATGACCTAATAAGTGAATATGCAGCAAATGACAAGAGGGAACAATGGTTTATAGTGATTCTCAGATAAGTATGAGGTCCCTATACTTAATTCTATTGTTTACACCTGTAGGTTACATGTCGATGATATGTTTGACGAAATTCCTGTGAGGGATAGTGGGGGTTTGGTTAAGGTCTTGTTGAGCTTATTGTGTTTGCATCATTGTTTCCCTATACTTTTACGGATTTCAAGTTTTCATTCCATTCTGGGCAATGGCCTGGGCTCTGGGCCTGAAAAAGTGGCTTAAATCCTGAGGTCGCTGGTGTTAGCCTCCTGCTGCAGCAGGTTAATCATATTTCATGATCGACATTTTTACATGCCAAATATGTCATACTTTGCTTGCTGCAATGCTCCATATTTGCTACAGATGGCCAGAAAAGTATCCATGAGAGTGTGCTAGTCTAAATGCCACTGATGAGTATCATTTTTGATGAGTTGATCCATTTTGATGAGTTTTTAGCTAAGGGAGGTCCAAACAGCTTAATCTTGGTCTCCCTAGGTTTCAATTTCCTGTTGTAGAATATAGAGAATGAACATCTGTCCAAACAGCTTAATCTTGGCAGATTTGTAGATAGGTATAGAAACAAGGGTGCTCAACAGCTTAATCTGAGCCCCTGGATGCAATAAGTGTAGTTGTAGATAGGAGGACAGCAAGAAGAAAAGAACAAAAAGTTGGGTATGCTAGTTCAAGTGCACCCAAACCAAAAAGAAAAGAAAATGCTAGGTGAATAGGCCGGTAGGTAGCTTTGTGGTTGCAGAATCATGGCTTGTGATCCATTTCATATTGTCAAGTGTTATATCTATCATATCACAAGTTGAAGGTGATTTTTCAGTAGGAGGACTTCAAGAAATGCATGTCTAACTTCCCCCTTCTTCCTCTCCCCCAAATCACTCACTAACTTCCCCTAAAGAGGTCAAGATCTGCTTGATACCTCTTAGATTCATCATTCTCCATATTATTTGCCTTGGTGAAGATCTGCTTCACTAAAGGAATGTTCACACTTCTTCTATCAGTCTTTTTCCCCCATTTGATAGCCTAAGACATCATTCTTAGCGCTCTCTGATCATTTGTCATGTTAACTATTAACTTTACTATGTAGCTCCCTATCTATTTCCCCTTCCCCTACTAAAACTATGTTAATAACTCCCCTATATACTTATCCCCTCCCCCTAGTTGAAAAATAACCATAAGTACACTTGGTAATTGCTAAGTTTACCTGAAACTAAGCAAGAGCCCTCACTTCCCCTCTCAAACCATCTTCCAAATGCAGTAGGACCCCTTCCTATGCATAAAATCCTTCCTTTCATCTATGCAAACCCTCCATTATCCATGTTTTAACCTTTTTTCAAGGCTCAAAACCCTCTCACCATGCTTCGGACCCCTTCCGATGCATTAACAACCTTCCTCTGATTTCATTTTACCTTTCTTCAAAGGTAAAAAAACCCTTCCGATGCTTTATAGCCCCCTTCTATACATATAAACCCTCCTCCGATGGATTTCCCCCCCCCCCTCCGACGCGATATCGCTGTCGGAGGTAATAACAGTGCTGGCCCATATATATATGCCCCCATTCCTTTTTGCCCCGATGCGATATCGCTATCGGAGGCTTCCTCCATCATATTTTCCCATATATCCCGCATATACTCTTTTTTATCGCAACTCCCCTTTTTTGTTTTATCGTTTAAACTCAAGTTTTTTATAAAACTTAAGTTATAACGTAAAAACCTGCATTTTTCAACAATATTGCATCGCAGCCATCCATCGCCCCCGCTCAGATCAACGGCCCAGATCTTGTCGGCGATCGCAATTGTATAAAGTCTTGCCCCATGTCCCCGCCGATAGCGAAATGCCGATTTAATCGCAGCCGCCCATTCGGGCCCTCAGATCAACGGTCTTTATTAAGTCGCGGCCCCATATATAGCATTGCTTATTCCAGAGCCAAAGTATTAATAAAATGCAGCATATAAAGTTATCGGGTCCGAAAGGAGGCCTTTGTACAGTGAAATGGGAAAGCTCCGATATTCCGGAGCCGAAAAGTTATAAAGGGCGGTTTTCAGGGATTTCGGGTCCGCGGAATTTCAGAGGTTTTATGTATTGGGACCAATGGTCCGCCCCGATGTGATTTAGCGCCAGTCATCGGATCGGGCCCCCAGATCAATGGCCCTGATTTAATCGCAGCACTCCCCATGTATCGCTCCAACTGGCGGAGCCGAAATAACAATAAAGCATGGTATATTAGCATTTCGGGTCCGCAAACCAAGTTCTTGTAAATCCGTCGATATGACATCGCTGATGGGCCGGACGTGATCCCAAATAAAAGGAAGGGCCTATAGCATATCGGGTCCACCCAGTTTCAGCGATTGTTTATGTGCCACCCCCTGGTCCGCCCCGATGCGAGTTAGCGCCAGCCGTTGGATCTCCCTTCGCGCGATCCAACGGCTAGGATTTAATCTCCGCTACAGTGCCGCTCCCGCCTATGTTTTTCACAAATTTTACATAGAAATTGGTCTTTTCTGTGTAAAAGAAAAGGCGGCATTTGTTCATATTTTCACATATATTCCCGTGCCCGGCTCCCGATAAGGGAATTCATGCATCCCTAAGCTTTCTGAGATCGCTCCAAGGCCCGGTTTTGCTTCAGATAGCCAGTTTCGGCCTCGGTACAGTCAGCAGCATACAAATCCTCCTTTTTGCAGCATTTTTTGCAAGGTTTAATGCTATTTTTGATCGGCCAAGCACCGATTGCACCCAAAGGCCACGGAGGACATTAGCAGCAGTTATTTTTGCATTAAAAGGCAGAAGGGGGCGATGGGACAGTTTAAAGAGTATCAGCGGTGAGAAAAGGCCCAAATTCAGTGCCAAAGTGTATCAGGATGCAGCAAAGAGTATCAGTCCAGTTTTTCAAAGAAGTGAAAGCAAAGCAAGCCCAGCAAAGTCAACAAAGCATCATTCAGCCATTAAGGCTCACCAACACTTCTTTTTGTTGCCTTAAAGCCACCTAAAGGCATAGATGAAGGCTTTCAAGGTAGAGTTATTACAGAGACATTGTTCCCAGTCATATTTTTGGAGCAGTGCTGCTTTCTTAATTGCGCAGTTATAACACAGAGGACAGCGCGTGGCTCAAGGCACTCTTTCAGTCCATTTTTTAAGTTGCAGGACCCTGTGCAGCCCTAAAGATCCATTTTGATGAGGTTGCTCCCTCATGTGCAGCTGTTTTAGAAATTTTATTGCATTTATTTCCAGCACAACTTTGCATTTGAAGCAGTTATTGCACGGATCTCTTTTGGCTCTGTTTTGATAGATATTTTGAGATATTTTCTCCTTTGGCACCTGTTCAAGGGATGTTTGTAAATATTTTCTATTTAAACATCCCTCTGTATTTATGTAAAGGGTTGGTTGGTCGATAACTTCCTCTCTAGACTTGCACTGTATTTTCTGAGAGTCTCTATAATCAAAGATCGCTGGAATGTTTGGGAGATGAACTGGCTGTTGTGTTTTAATGACCGAAGAGTGACTATGGAATCCTAACGCTTCTACATAGCCCAATAAGTGTTTCTTATCTCTGTTTACAGTTTATATGTTTTATGCCATCATTGTTTCACTATCTAAATAGCATAAAGAAAGAATAGTTCAAAGCTCACTTAGTTGTATTCTGTTCTCAATTTCTGTGATTTATCTATGTTTTCCTCTGAATTAGTCCTGAATATGAATACTGATTGGCTCATATTTACACTAGTTCCTTCATATATGAATGTTGTTTAGGAATCCTTGATTGCTCCTATATAAATTTTCATTCACTTTCCCTCTGTTAGCATAATGAGAGCTATTTAGTTGCCTTTCATTCACTGACCTTCATTCCATCCTTATTCCAGCTTGATATTGTTTAATGTGTAGCTATCCTGCTCTGTATTCCTCCTGTGACCAAGAAAACGCAACAGCAAGCCTAATCCACGACTCCATGCCCAGTGGTTTGAACTTCTCACACTATGCATCCCAACTCTGTTTGAAAGAATCCCCCATCCCACCAAACATAAACAAAACCCCCTTGAACTCATTAAATAGCCTAAAATCAACCCAAAACAAAGCTAAATTATAAAGAGAGAGCCCTCTCTGATTGCAGGTAGGCTAGGACCTGCAGTCCAAAGATTGGTTTGTGGCTACCTCGGCCGTATCCTTTAAGGAGCTTTAAGGACAACCTGAGTGATAACATAATGGCGACTCCACTGGGGAACATCCTCAGATAATTTCACAAATCAAGTTGGAAAGCTCCACTGGGCAAGAACCAGACCTTCAAAAGTTTCTTTCTAACCCTTATATTCTTAGAAAAATCCCCAAAAAACAAGCTAGAAGCTGGCTCCCAAAAGGAATTCACGTTATAAAAGGTCAAATCCAGACCCAAATCCCCCAGCAGCTTTTGAAAATCCCAATATAATCCCAAGGAACCTCAGGAAGCTAGAGCGAAGAGAGGATTTTGCTGATAATAGTCCTGAAGCAGTTCACCCACGCTGTGGCCCAACCCCTATCAAAGTTCTATTTCGTTCAACCCCTAGTTCCCCTTGTTCATCATCCACATCTCAAAGCACTCCTTCCACACCTCCATTCACTGCACATACTACCACTACTACTCCTATTATCCCAGTTTTTCCTATTGTCCCTCTTATCCCTGTGAATATGGCTAACAGATATGCACCTTTGCAATTACCTGCAAATCCCGGGGCTATGCCTCAGGATTACCAAACTAAAATCACATATTTTGATGGCACAAGTGCCTGCACTGCCCTTCAGCATACAAAGAAAATGCAGGATTACTTTGAAAGCTATGAGATTGACGATGATGGTGTGAGAATGAATATTTTTGTCCAAAGCTTGTCAGGTGATGTCAAGACTTGGTTTAGAGCACTTCCAGCCAATTCCATAGCAGACCCAGAAGCCTTATACCAGTCATTTATCAACAGATGGGAGAAAAAGAAAGACCCTTTGCACATACTAGTTGAATACGATACAATCAAAAGAGGTCCACAAGAAACAGTCTTGGACTATTGTGCAAGGTTCAATAGCGTTTATAATGCTATCCCACAAAACTTAAGGCCCCCACCTGACCTTGCCTTATATAAATTCCCTGATGGATTCGACCCAGATATGGCCTACCAATTAAAAGAAAGAGCCCCTAACAGCCTTGCAGACATGCAAAATGTGGCTGTCACTGTGGAGGCAAATTTAATTGCCAAAAGAAACAGAGCTAGAATTGAGAGAAGAACCACCTTCAAGGAAGAGCCCTCAGCCTTAGATCAAAAGCTAGATGCTATTATCAATGGCATGCACAGGCTGGGAGACAGAGTAGAGAGTGTTGAGAGAAAATCATCATGGGAATGGCAACAGCCCAATACCATAAGGAACCCAAATTTTAGGAAAACTCAGGACTCAAACGTTGGTAGATCTAGCCCAGACCGTGATATAAGGCCTCCTTTCCAAGAAAATTATACAGAAGCATCCACATCTAGTGATGCCATAGAGGACACTCACATGAACTTGGTGGATTTGAAGGGTGAGCAACAAATTTTCCTAACTCAAGAAGACCAAGATGGCCATGAGATAAATCAATTTCAGACTAACTCTGGTGAGTCTTTTGACTTTAAACAAGGTTATGATTCAGCTATTTATGAAGTCCACAAACAATATAAGCTGAGGACAAGAACCATAGATGTGACCGAAAAAGTTAAACCAAAGGAGGGCAAACAGCCCAACCAGATTAGAGGCAAGGCTATTATAACATAAACAGCTGATATAACTGTCCCAAACCCACACCAAGTGACTGTAGAGGACATAACAGACATACAGCCTTCCGTTGATCAGCCTTTGCCACCTTCTTCCTCGAAAGAGAACTTGAACAGCACTCCTAAAAGCCTTCCCAAAATAGAAATACCGCAAGGTATCACTCACCATAACACTGATAATCAAGAGGAAAACGCAGAAAATACACTTGAAAAGGGGAAATCTGCTATTGCCAACACAAAGACTCTATTGGAGAAACCATTCAACTTAGAAGCAGAAATAAGCAAACTTAAGATTTCCATCCCCTTATCTGAACTTGCAAAGCATGATGTGTATAGGCAACAAATCCAAAGATCACTACAAATGCCAGAGAAAAGGGATGATGTAAATGTTTTAGATGATACACCTGAGTTGCTTTTTGGACCAGAAGTTGATGGCAAATCAGCACATGGAGCTGTTATACCCTTTTATGTCAGTCTGCACATACATGATAAAATTTTACATAATGCAATGTTTGACTCAGGTGCCTCACACAACCTTATGCCCAAAGCCGTCATGGAGAAACTAAACCTTGATGTCACAAGACCCTACAAAGATCTATTCTCCTTTGACTCAAGTCATGTCAAGTGTTTAGGCTTAATCAAAGACTTGTGTGTCTCCTTACTCCAATACCCAAACAAGACAATCCTCATGGATGTGGTGGTTGCTGACATTCCACCAAAGTATGGCATGCTGTTGTCAAGATCTTGGGGGGCAAAACTCCAAGGATCTCTCCAATTAGACCTCTCCTATGCCACTATTTCAGTCTTTAGGCAACCAAAGAGACTGTATAGAGAAACACTGATGAAGTATGTGGTAAGTAGTGAGGAAAAGCCCCAGAATTTCCCTATCTATTCAATCCATTCTGATATGGATTCTTTTATTTTGTTTAATGATGAAACAAGTCCTCCAACTGATGATAAGCCTATGGCTTTAGAACAACAAGCGCACATCAATGAAGAATCGGTTTCACATACCCATGAGACTGTTACAACAGCCAATGCAACCAGTACACAAGAAAAACCTCCCGAAACACAAGACTCGGGTCTGCCCAATCCTAAAATGACTGAAACTCTTAATATTAACCACAAGCAAGAAATCACATGGTATTTAGAGTTTGATGGTTCTGTTAATAAGCTAGGAGCAGGGGCAGGAATATGGATTCACAATACATATAATAACCATGCAGAGGGTCATGCTTACAGACTTAACTTCAGATGTACCAACAACATGGCAGAGTATGAAGCTCTCCTTTTAGGCCTTAAACTGCTCAAAGCTCTAGGAGCTGCAAAGGTGTCCATTCTAGGTGACTCTGATTTAATCATACAACAAATGAAGGGCAACTTTGTTACCAATGATAGAAGGCTAAGAGCTTATAGGACTGCTGCCACTGCAATACTTGATACTTTCACTGAATCCAAACTTGCTAAGATTTCTAGAAACAATAACATGCATGCTCACAGCCTAGCTACTTTTGCTAGCACTTGCAAGCTTCCTTTTGAGTCCAATCACCACTTTACTGCTGAGATAAAGCATAGGCATGTTGTCCCTAACAATGTTAAAGATTGGCAAGTGTTTGAGGATGATGCTCAAATCAATAATTTTCTTACCTTACAGCATGAGTTTTCAGGCCTAAACATTGATATGGATGCCATGGATGATCCACTGCAAGCAACAAACCAAATCCAGCAAACTGTAACAGCTGAAACAGCTAGAAAATTGCTACAGCCAACCATCTTTGATGAAGAAAACATAGAAGAGCTGAAACAGATGCATTTGGAGGAAATAGCCAAAACAGAGGCCGAAATCATTGATCTAAAGGACAATTTTCTTCCGGTTGGCCTCACTCCGTTAGAAGACATGTTTGATGCAAATGATGTGCCCAAAAAGCCAAAAATGTAGCCTATAAACACTTCCATAGAAGAATACAACATTGGGACAACAGAGAAGCCCAAAATGATCAAACTATCTCAATCTTTGCCTCCCGATCAAAAACCAAATTATGTGGATTTGTTCAAAGAATTCCAAGATGTATTTTCTTGGAGTTATGAGGACTTGAAGTCCTATGACACCTCAATTATTCAACATACCATTCCCTTAAAGCCAAATCAAAAGCCCTTCAAACAGAAACTGAGGAGAATCAATCCTGTGCTTCTCCCTTTAATTGAGAAAGAAGTGAAAAGAATGTTTGAGGCAGGTACCATAGCACCCATTAGATTTTCTGAATGGGTATCCAATCTTGTTCCCACAAGAAAGAAAACAGGTGAGATTAGGCTTTGTGTAGATTTGAGAAACCTAAACCAAGTCTCCCTTAAAGACCACTACCCATTGCCCAAAATGGACCACATCCTACAAAGAGTAGTGGGGTCATCTAGAATCTCTTTGCTAGATGGCTTTTCAGGTTTTAATCAAATACTGGTTCACCCAGATGATCAAGATAAGATAGCCTTTACAACACCGTGGGGAACATTTAAATATGTTAAAATGTCTTTCGGCCTAAAGAACGCTGGTGCCACCTTTCAAAGGGCAATGGACATTGCATTTGCCAAGGAAATCCATGATTTCTTGGTTGTCTATCTTGATGATCTTACCCCTTTCTCCAAATCTGATCAAGAGCACCTAAGACATTTGAGACAAGTGTTCCTAACATGTAGGAAATATGGCATTTCCTTGAAACCCAAGAAGTCTTTATTTGGCCTTGAAGAAGGCAAATTACTTGGACATATCATTTCAAAAGACGGGATTAGAATTGATCCGGAAAGGATCCAAGCCATTCTCCAAATCCCATATCCAAGAAACATAAAAGAGCTGCAAGCATTCCTAGGAAAGATCAATTTCCTAAGGAGATTTATCCCAAATCTAGCCGAGCTGATAAGACTGTTGAGCAACATGTTAAAGAAGGATGCCAAGGTAAAATGGTCTCTTGAAACCAAGCAAGCATTTGAAAGTATCAAAGTTGCCTTAACTCAAGCCCTAGTCCTCACAAGTCCTCAATTTGATAGGGACTTTATCATATTTTCATTTGCATCTAATAATACCATAGCTGTTGTCCTATTGCAAAAGGATGATCAAGGAAATGAAAAGCCAATTGATTTTTTCAACCGAGCCTTAAGAGATGCCCCTTTGAAGTACCAAATCATGGAGAAGCAGGCCTATGCCCTTGTTAAAGCAATCAAAGACTTCAAAATTTACATTTTATATTCACACGTGATTGCCTATGTGCCAAATGCTATTGTGAAAGACATATTAACCCAAGAGGGGTTCGAAGGCAAAAGAGGCAAGTGGATTGCTAACATTCTTGAGTATGACATTGAAATAAAACCAACCAAGCTAATAAAGGGACAAGGTTTAGCCAAACTGATGTCTGAAACAAACTTTCAAGCCTTAGACATCAACCAACTGGACAATGAACAGGAGCTGGCGACTCCACAGATCAGTGACACCTTTCTGCAATCCCCATGGTATGCTGACATATGCTTTGTATTGTTAAACATGTTTGCTCCCCCAGGATTGTCCAGGACCAAGAAGATATTTCTAAGAATGAAGGCTTTGAAATTTTGTGTCTTAGATGGTGCTTTATTTTGGAAGAATCATGAAGGCATATTGCTTAATTGTTTGACCATGAATGAAACTAAAAATGTCATGAAAGAATTCCATGCAGGGGACTGTGGAGGACATCTATATTGGAAGTCCACTACTTATAAAATTTTAAGGGCTGGTTTCTATTGGCCCTCTTTGTTTGCAGATGTAAAGAATTTTGCTATCTCATGTCACAAATGCCAAATCTTTGAGGGCAAAAGAAAGTTGTTGCCCTTGCCTCTTAAACCCATCTCAACCGAAAAGCCTTTTCAACAATGGGGTCTTGACTTCATTGGAGAAATCCATCCCTCTTCCTCAGGACAGCATAAGTGGATTCTAACTGCCACCGACTATTTCACCAAGTGGATTGAAGCTATTCCATGCAGGCAAGCCAATGACACCACCATTATCCAATTCCTTGAGTGCAATATCCTGTCTAGATTTGGCTGCCCTAAGAAGATCATCACTGACAATGCCGCTGCTTTCAAATCCAAAAAGATGATCAATTTTTGCCATAAATTCCATATCACTTTAGACCATTCCACAGCTTATTACCCTCAAGGTAATGGCTTAGCCGAGTCATCTAACAAGAGCCTGATCAGTATTATCAAGAAGATCTTAGAAGAAAACAAGAAGAACTGGCATAGAAAGCTCACAAATGCCCTATGGGCAGACAGATTCTCAACCAAGAAATCCATTGGAATGAGCCCTTATGAGCTAGTATATGGCATGGAGGCCAGATTTCCTTCATCACTGGGCATTCCTATTATCAAGTTGTTGCAAGAGATTCAAGCTGAGCCAAATGATATACAAAGGAGGATAAACCAAACAATCCATTCGCAACAGACAAGAGAGCAGGTCTATGACAGAGCTCAAATTATGCAAGAGAAGCTCAAAAGGATGTTTGATAAGAGGACTAAGGCTGAGAATTTCTGTGTTGGCAACAAAGTTCTAAGGTGGGACTCACGAAGAGAAGACAACGGAAAACATGAAAAATTTGATTTCCTTTGGAGAGGGTAGCACTGCTGAAGAAGGCCTTGTAAATGGCCGTATGTTGAAGCATTATCATGATCCCTTTTGTTGAACATAACGTAGCTTTGTAAATATCTCTTTGTACATTGATATTTGTATATATCAGCACTTGTGTTTTTATTTTTGTATAAACAGTCTGATTGTTAGAGGAGCAGCAACAAAGTTTTTGAAGACACGGTCAATGCAAGTCCTCTATTTTTAAGCTCTGTCTCTGCAGTAATCTCATCAAAACAGCAAGAGCAGCGCTGTCATATCACAGTGATTTATGTTAAAGAGAAGTTGTTTGCAGCTTGTAGTCTTCAAATCAACAGTATCAAAAAGAAAGGAGGATTTTCAGTTTACTTCAGCACCCTTTCAAAGACAAGAAAAGAAGAGCTCCAGTTTTATTCCCTTTTTGTGTTTATTTCACAAGGCAGTGCTCAAGCAAAAGTGTATGCAATATCAAGCACGCAAAAGAAAGCAGGCAATGCTCTATTTTTCATAGTGTTTCAGATAAGGAGGAGTGCTGCATTCAGAAGTTAAAGTTCTAGTCATTCAGCAGTTAGCACAGAAGAAATTTTCAAATTAACAGCAACTACAGAGGATCAAGGCTTTCTGACCTGCTGTTCTTGGCTTGTCACAAGGAAAAATCATCCCCAAGTGGAGCCACTGTTAGCCTCCTACTGCAGCAGGTTAATCATCTTTCATGATCGACATTTTTACATGCCAAATATGTCATACTTTGCTTGCTGCAATGCTCCATATTTGCTACAGATGGCCAAAAAAGTATCCATGAGAGTGTGCTAGTCTAAATGCCACTGCTGAGTATCATTTTTGATGAGTTGATCCATTTTGATGAGTTTTTAGCTAAGGGAGGTCCAAACAGCTTAATCTTGGTCTCCCTAGGTTTCAATTTCCTGTTGTAGAATATAGAGAATGAACATTTGTCCAAACAGCTTAATCTTGGCAGATTTGTAGATAGGTAGAGAAACAAGGGTGCTCAACAGCTTAATCTGAGCCCCTGGATGCAATAAGTGTAGTTGTAGATAGGAGGACAGCAAGAAGAAAAGAACAAAAAGCTGGGTATGCTAGTTCAAGTGCACCCAAACCAAAAAGAAGAGAAAATGCTAGGTGAATAGGCCAGGTAGGTAGCTTTGTGGTTGCAGAATCATGGCTTGTGATCCATTTCTTATTGTCAAGTTTTATATCTATCATATCACAAGTTGAAGGTGATTTTTCAGTAGGAGGACTTCAAGAAATGCATGTCTAACTTCCCCCTTCTTCCTCTCCCCCAAATCACTCACTAACTTCCCCTAAAGAGGTCAAGATCTGCTTGATACCTCTTAGATTCATCATTCTCCATATTATCTACCTTGGTGAAGATCTGCTTCACTAAAGGAATGTTCACACTTCTTCTATCAGTCATTTTCCCCCATTTGATAGCCTAAGACATCATTCTTAGCGCTCTCTGATCATTTGTCATGTTAACTATTAACTTTACTATGTAGCTCCCTATCTATTTCCCCTTCCCCTACTAAAACTATGTTAATAACTCCCCTATATACTTATCCCCTCCCTCTGGTTGAAAAATAACCATAAGTACACTTGGGAATTGCTAAGTTTACCTGAAACCGAGCAAGAGCCCTCACTTCCCCCCTCAAACCATCTTCCAAATGCATTAGGACCCCTTCCTATGCATAAAATCCCTCCTTTCATCTATGCAAACCCTCCATTATCCATGTTTTAACCTTTTTTCAAGGCTCAAAACCCTCTCACCATGCTTCGGACCCCTTCCAATGCATTAACAACCTTCCTCCGATTTCATTTTACCTTTCTTCAAAGGAAAAAAACCCTTCCGATGCTTTATAGCCCCCTTCTATACATATAAACCCTCCTCCGATGGATTCCCCCCCTCCGACGCAATATCGCTGTCAGAGGTAATAACAGTGCTGGCCCATATATATATGCCCCCATTCCTTTTTGCCCCGATGATATCGCTATCGGAGGCTTCCTCCATCATATTTTCCCATATATCCCGCATATACTCTTTTTTATCGCAACTCCCCTTTTTTGTTTTATCGTTTAAACTCAAGTTTTTTATAAAACTTAAGTTATAATGTAAAAACCCGCATTTTTCAACAATATCGCATCGCAACCGTCCATCGCCCCCGCTCAGATCAACGACCCAGATCTTGTCGGCGATCTCCCATTTCGGCGATCGCAATTGTATAAAGTCCTGCCCCATGTCCCCACCGATAGCGAAATGCCGATTTAATCGCGACCGCCCATTCGGGCCCTCAGATCAATGGTCTTTATTAAGTCGCGGCCCCATATATAGAATTGCTTATTCCGGAGCCGAAGTATTAATAAAATGTAGCATATAAAGTTATTGGGTCCGAAAGGAGGCCTTTGTACAGCGAAATGGGAAATCTCCGATATTCCGGAGCCGAAAAGTTATAAAGGGCAGTTTTAAGGGATTTCGGGTCCACGGCATTTCGAAGGTTTTATGTATTGGGACCAATGGTCCGCCCCGATGCGATTTAGCGCCAGCCGTCGGATCAGACCCCCAGATCAATGGCCCTGATTTAATCGCAGCACTCCCCATGTATCGCTCCGACTAGCAGAGCCGAAATAACAATAAAGCATGGTATATTAGCATTTCGGGTCCGCAAACCAAGTTCTTGTAAATCCGCTGATATGACATCGCCGATGGGCCGGACGCGATCCCAAATAAAAGGAAGGGCCTATAGCATATCGGGTCCGCCCAGTTTTGGCAATTGTTTATGTGCCACTCCCTGGTCCGCCCCGATGCGAGTTAGCGCCAGCCCAGGATTTAATCTCCGCTACAGTGCCGCTCCCGCCTATGTTTTTCACGAATTTTACATAGAAATTGGTCTTTTTCTGTGTAAAAGAAAAGGCGGCATTTGTTCATATTTTCACATATATGCCCGTGCCCGGCTCCCAATAAGGGAATTCATGCATCCCTAAGCTTTCTGAGATCGCTCCAAGGCCCAGTTTTGCTTCAGATAGCCAGTTTCGGCCTCGGTACAGTCAGCAGCATACAAATCCTCCTTTTTGCGGCATTTTTTTCAAGGTTTAATGCTATTTTCGATCGGCCAAGCGCCGATTGCACCCAAAGGCCACAGAGGACATTAACAGCAGTTATTTTTGCATTAAAAGGCAGAAGGGGGCGATGGGACAGTTTAAAGAGTATCAGCGGTGAGAAAAGGCCCAGATTCAGTGCCAAAGTGTATCAGGATGCGGCAAAGAGTATCAGTCCAGTTTTTCAAAGCAGATGAAAGCAAAGCAAGCCCAGCAAAGTCAACAAAGCATCATTCAGCCATTAAGGCTCACCAACACTTCTTTTTGTTGCCTTAAAACCACCTAAAGGCATAGATGAAGGCTTTCAAGGCAGAGTTATTGCAGAGACATTGTTCCCAGTCATTGTTTTGGAGGAGCGCTACTTCCTTAATTGCGCAGTTATCACACAGAGGACAGCGCGTGGCTCAAGGCACTCTTTCAGTCCATTTTTGAAGCTGCAGGACCCTGTGCAGCCCTAAAGAGCCATTTTGATGAGGCTGCTCCCTCATGTGCAGCTGTTTTAGATATTTTATTGCATTTATTTCCAGCACAACTTAGCATTCGAAGCAGTTATTGCACAGATCTCTTTTGGCTCTGTTTTGATAGATATTTTGAGATATTTAAACAACCCTCTGTATTTATGTAAAGGGTTGGTTGGTCGATAACTTCCTCTCTAGACTTGCACTGTATTTTCTGAGAGTCTCTATAATCAAAGATCGCTGGAATGTTTGGGAGATGAACTGGCTGTTGTGTTTTAATGACCGAAGAGTGACTATGGAATCCTAACGCTTCTACATAGCCCAATAAGTGTTTCTTATCTCTGTTTACAGTTTATATGTTTTATGCCATCATTGTTTCACTATCTAAATAGCAGAAAGAAAGAATAGTTCAGAGCTCACTTAGTTGTATTCTATTCTCAATTTCTGTGATTTATCTATGTTTTCCTCTGAATTAGTCCTGAATATGAATACTGATTGGCTCATATTTACACTAGTTCCTTCATATATGAATGTTGTTTAGGAATCCTTGATTGCTCCTATATAAATGTTCATTCACTTTCCCTCTGTTAGCATAATGAGAGCTATTTAGTTGCCTTTCATTCACTGACCTTCATTCCATCCTTATTCCAGCTTGATATTGTTTTATGTGTAGCTATCCTTCTTTGTATTCCTCTTGTGACCAAGAAAACGCAACAGCAAGCCTAATCCACGACTCCATGCCCAATGGTTTGAACTTCTCACACTATGCATCCCAACTCTGTTTGAAAGAATCCCCCATCCCACCAAACATAAACAAAACCCCCTTGAACTCATTAACTAGCCTAAAATCAACCCAAAAAAAAGCTAAATTATAAAGAGAGAGCCCTCTCTGATTGCAGGTAGGCTAGGACCTGCAGTCCAAAGATTGGTTTGTGGTTACCTCGGCTGTATCCTTTAAGGAGCTTTAAGGACAACCTAAGTGATAACAGCTGGAACAGAACTCAGAAGTTTGGACCATAGTCACTGGCATGCAGGCCCACGACAGTGACTTTAGGTTGAGAGTGACCTTAGGTCTCTGGTCGCTCCCTTGCCCATAGCATGAGAGCAAAATGGCCTCATAGATCCAAAACAGTTGTGGGACCGAGGGACAAACTGTCTGAGTGGCTGACTTGTCTCCTGAGGGTTCTGTTGATGATGTTGGATGATTGTGTGTGATGTTTCATTGATTCCACTTCATTAAGGTTACCTAGGAGGTCGAATTTGATCATAGTAGCCTCTCTTCTCATGTTTAGCCCAGTTGGCATGGCTACTTGGGTGGATGTGGGAGGAGGGTGTTACAGAGTGGTATAAAGTATGGTTGAACTCTTAGACTAGATGGGTTGAATGTGTTAACCATGCATGGATGTCAGTTGCATGCGTGTCTCTTACACTTATATATTTGTGGCAATTTATTGATGTTGGATTAGGGTTGTAGTATGGTTATCATGGAGAATTGATATTGATTTCGCAAAATTTATTTGACATGAGTATGTGACTAACTGTATATGGTTATTTGTCGCTTATATCTTGATTTTATGTTGCCTACTTACATCCTTGTATGTTAGGTTACTTTTTTTCATATTTTGATTACATGTGTCAGTCTTGTAGGTTGATTACAAGAGTTGGTCGCTTATGTTCGACTATATGCGCTTATGTGTATGTGTATTTGATTATGCATTGCTTATGCATATTGATGGTTGAATGTGGTAATGCGTACAATGGAGTAATGGTTGTTGTCATGCATGAGGTCATGGTTTGTGTAGTTAATATGGTAATGCATTAATGATTGGACTCTAGCTAGAATGATGTGTATATGGCTTGGTACTCATGGGTTATATGTCTATATGCAGTTGTTATGCATATATGGTCTTGGTTATATTTATGCATGAATAGTAGGTCAAAAATTCCTTGTTAAGTCATTGTATGCAATTTAGGTCATCATGGTGCTATTGGTATGTTATGATACTAATGTTTTGAATGAGGTAAAGCAAGAGATGCATATCATAAAAGTGAAATTGCAGCATTGGAACTCGAAGCGAGAGCATGTCGTCATACAGGTTTGTATGTTGTGCATGCAAGTATGTAGGTTAAGGATTGTTATATGCATTAGGGTTATATACATTAGGTTATGTACATGTATTTTGATGTTATGGTTACATACCTGATAGATGATAATTGATTAGCATAGTCATATGCACATGAGTCAGATAACAAGAATGATAGTACATGTGGTTGTAAGAATTGCTATTTTCGGATAGGTTAGATAACTTGATGATTATGTTATATGATATGTTGTTGATGAGAATGTTATAGGTTAACTTATTGTTGCTATATGACAGTTAGCTTGATGATTTGGTTTTATGTTGTTGATGACCATGGTATATAGCTTATTTTTGTTATGTGTTATTAACTTGATGATTAGGGTTATTTCATTGAGATCTTGATGTTGTAATTTGGGTTGGTCATATGTGTGATGATTATGTTCATTGCATTGAAGACCTTGATGTTATATGTATTGTGTTAACCTAGTTTGACCTATGCAGATGGCTATGGTTGTGATATTCAGTTATGAGCTGACATATTTATGATATGGTGTCATACTAATCTAGATTAATCATACATATGTGATATGCATGAACAACAAATGCTTATGAGCTTATGACGTGAACATGTTAGTTAGTTACAATTATCGATATAATGATTTATGTTTGAGTTGATATGTTTTGAAGTTGTATTGTGCTAACCTAGCTTTATTGTGTAGACAAGATAGCCTCCCCTGAAATACACTAAGGTATGAGTTATCTTATGTTGTATATTTGGTGCTTGGTTGTTTGTTTATGACATCTATTTGTTGTTTGAGTGTTTGGTGCCTAGCTGATTTATTTAACATGGTATGTTTGCAAGCGAGTTGAATGTTTGATGAATTTCATAATATGAGTATGCCTTCCAATGATCTCCTTTTAAGATGATTGTAATAATACATATGTGTCGAGATAGTTGATATGTACTTGTGTCTAATTAGGTGATAGTTGTAGCATTATGCCTAATGACTATGAGTTGACTATGGATTATTACATGATTTTTAGTATTGGTACGGGTTGATTTCAAATTGATAGGTATGGTACATGTGGTTGACATGTGTGAGTAGTTGCAGGAAATATGTGTGGTATTAGCATGATAATGCAATACTTGATGTGTTTATATAACTAATATTTGGGTGATGTGACAGCACATAGTAAGCCTCAATTGCAACAAGGAAAAAAAAGGCTAAAAGAAAGCAATTGGACAAGAATTCCTTTGGCTATGTTTGGAAACCCTAATTCCAAACAAATGAGTGCTTGGCATACAGGAAGCCTTCTTAACCTTAATATTGTCTGACATTATGTGGATATGTGCTAGATTCATGAACATGTACTTGACAAGTATATTAGCTAGTCTCTAGTTATAGGTGGATATGTCAAAGGATTGGAGTCCCTTGAGAGATGGCATGGATGTGTTCAGTTGCAAGCAACGTGCTTGGCACAACAAGATAAGGTAACTGATGTATTTTTATGTTTATTTATACACTAAAAGTTATGTGTTTATGGAAATATGATGCAAGGGACTACATGGAAAGAGAGGTTGCCCTGAAATTTTGAAGGCTCTAGTTGAGCTTTCCTTGGGAACCATGGGGATTGAGTCATGGTGCCTATTGTTAATCTTGTGCTTTGGTCTTTTACGATTGTTGCGCTTGATTTGCAGTTTTTTTATGGCTAGTGCATGATCATGCCACTTTGTTGCGATGTTGCATTGTTATTGATTTTCATGGTCTTCTTCTTGTTTGTTTCTTGTATAGCCTTTTACGTTTTGAATCTTGGGAATTTGTTGTGAAAGAGGACAGTTAATGGAGCTCGGGGAGAGATGTGTGGTACCTGAAAGGTAATGTAAGATTCAGATGAAGCTTTGTGCATGAGTAAGTGCGCTGGAAGGTAAGACTATGACAGTCGATTGGATTGGTTGGGTCCATTGTGGTAAATGGACAATGACAGTACAGACATGAGAAAGTTAACCCAAAAAGGTAAATTAAATGGGTCTGAGGTGTCAGATGCCTTGGCTATGTTGGGAAGTGTTATTCTCAATGTTGTGCATGTTGTGCACAAATAAGGAAGTTATCTTAACCTTGACCTTCTGATATTTGCTAATTATGTTGTAATCATGACTGTGTTTATGATTATACATGTATATATTTATATATGTGTGTGTATGTATGTCATTGTCTGATAGGACCATTATTGTTTTACGCTAATGTTTATGTATATGTATGTATGTGTCCATGTATCTATGTCACTATCTGACAGGGTCATCTGGAATCGTTCTTATGGAGGAATGATTGCTTACATAGGCAAATGACATGAAGAGGTTCCTAGTTTATCAGGAATCAAGTGGAAAGAGTAGTCCTAACAAAAATACGAGATCAGTATCATATGGATATGAGTTGATATTATGTGATTATATTATGTCTGTGGTATGGACAGGTTATACCGAGGGATAAATCAGCAAAGTGAAAGTAGTGTGGTATGTGGCATGTTGGGACAAGCATGGATAAGACAATGGAAGAAAGGTTGCTTCGTAAAGAGTTAGTGTGGTTTTGGATGTGTGGTACGACTATTGTGCATGTGTCATATACATTGTACCTTTTGCACCTGTGATGTTGTGTGCATGTAGTATGGTGTATATGTAGTGTGAGTACATGTTGATTATGTGATGTTATGTACATGGTGTAGTATAGATAGTGTTGTATGAATGTTGCATATTCAGTGTTGGGTATAGATGGTGTTGAGCACATGTTGAATATGCAGTGTTGTGTACAGATGATGTTATGTACATGTTTGAAATGCAGTGCTATGTACATATAGTGTGGTGTGCATAATTGTACAGATGGTGGTGTGTGCATGTGGTGATCTGTACATGTTATACAAGTGGCGTTGTGTGCAGGTGGTGTTGTGTACATGTCTCGCATGTGGCATTGTGTACATGTGGTGTCGCATACATGTTGTGTGTGTGGTACTTTGTACATGTGGTATTGTGTACAAGTTGTACAGTGGTGCATTGTACATATGGTGTTGTGTACACATTATGCAGGTTGTTGTAGCTAAATCTAGAAACCTGTGCACGAGTGCTACAAGGGAGATCGAAAGCCTCCTAGAGATAGCCTCTGGGTTGATTGTAGACTAGTGCCTAGGAGATCTTAAACAGAGGAGTGATTAAGAGATTATCTGTGAGGGGTTATCAGCACTCCAGTTGTCACGTAAAAAGGTAATAGGAGGGGCTTCGTTCAATAAGCCTTCACTTAGGTAGATTCAAGCCAACTCATGGATCCAAATGTTGGGGGTAATTGGGATAATCTCAAAGAGAAATGGCTTATTCCTCTGGTGGTCGACACAATCAAATGAGACAGCTTAAAATTGAAGTCATAGTAATGATGCAGAGGAGGAAGGAAGGAGAGAAAAAAATGTATAGGGTTGTAACAAATAGAAACCTAAGCAGCAATGTTCCAGCAAAAAGTGCAATTCGATGGATAGGGTTGTAAACAATATAGAATCCTAAACCACAGTTTTCTGGTGGAATTATAGAAATAGAGGCATGTGAAAGAAGGTTTCAGATCTAACACAACATGGGTATCATTCTCTACCAAAGCTAACATAGATCTAGGCTAATATGTTATGAAACCAGCTCAAGAAAAGATAGAAAAGATAGATCAACGCCTTAGAATTCAGCCTCTTTGAGGGGGCAACCTCCTTTACATTACATAATGAACAATTCTTGGATGATACAAATGAAAAACCTCCTTTCTATATATAGGAGTCTAAGGAGTCACAATATAACCCAGCTGACCTA
Source organism: Pinus tabuliformis (assembly GCA_031772625.1). Lineage (NCBI taxonomy): Eukaryota > Viridiplantae > Streptophyta > Pinopsida > Pinales > Pinaceae > Pinus > Pinus tabuliformis. The sequence goes on along the minus strand of CM062817.1, from coordinate 1,855,618,622 downwards.
ACAATAATAATATAAAGCCACAAAAATAACAATAGAGGGATTCTATGGGGCACAGTAATAACAATATGGGGGAAATAGGGGCACAACAATATTAATAAGGGGTATAACTACAATAGTAATGGGGTAATCACTAGTATTACAGAGACCCAACATGCCCCTCTCCTTCAAAAAAGTGTTGTCCTCAACGCTTGAGTAGTTTTGGATACTTCTGCATAAAATTCTCATCCTCCCATGTGGAATCTTCAGCAGATAAGTTGTTCCACTTGATAAGATACTCCGAAATTGATCGATTTCATAGCTGTCGAGTTCTTGTTTCTGTGACTGCTTCCAGTTCCAATATAATTTTTCCTTCCTCGTCAAGTTCTGGCAATATTTTTTGAACTGGGAGCTTGTCGCCTATAACCTTCTTTAAACATGAAACATGGAAAACTGGGTGCAATCGAGAAGCTGCAGGAAGCTCCAATTTGTATGCCATAGTACCAATATTTTGCAACACCTTGTACAGACCATAATACTTTGGTGATAATTTATTATACTTCTTAGCTTGCTTGAGGGACATTTGATTATATGGTTGTAGCCGTAGGAATACCCAATCACCTACATCAAAACTTCTTTCACTGCGATGTTGATCTGCCTGTTGTTTCATTCTATTCTGTGCCAACACGAGGTTATCCTTTAAGAGTTGGAGGACTTGTTGTTGATGTTCATGTGATGTTCCACTGCCTGAACCTTAGAATTTTCTCTTAAATATGATGTGATGGATGGTGGTTGATACCCATAAAGTGCCATAAATGGGGTCATTTTTGTTGCTGTATGGAAGGAAGTGTTATACCACCATTCAGCCAGAGGCAACCATTTGACCCATTGTGTCTGTTTATCAGATACAAAGCAACGAAGATATCCTTCCAAACATTTGTTTACTATCTCAGTTTGCCCATCAGATTGAGGATGATAAGATGAGCTATGAGCTAACTGAGTACCAAGACAAGAAAATAATTTTGTCCAAAAATTTCCAGTGAAAATGGGATCTCTGTCACTTACAATAATCTTTGGGTTTCCATGTAGCTTTTGAATTGTTTCCATAAATGCAATAGAAACTGTACTGGCCTTAAATGGATGTGATAATGCACAAAAGTGTGCATACTTGGTAAGTCTGTCAACTACCACCATGATGACACTCTTTCCCTCAGACTTGGGTAAACCTATGATAAAATCCATTGAAACCTCCTCCCAACGTTGGCTTGGAATGGATAAAGGTTGTAATAGACCCGGTGTCTTAATTGTTTCAACTTCATTTTGTTGGCAAACCAAACATTCCGCCACAAACTTTTGAATATTTGATTTAAGGCCATCCCAAAAAAATTCCTTCTTAACCCTGTGGTAAGTTTTTAAAAATCCTGAGTGCCCTCCTAAGGGAGAAGTGTGCAATTCCATAAGAATCTTTTGTTTTAGCTGGGAATTCTTACAGAGGTATAAGCAATCTTTGTACCATAACGAATCATTTTTCCAGCTAAATGTATCAGACGTACTGGAATCTTGTTGTAACTTTCGAATAAGTGCCCACACTTCTTCATCATTCTTCCATTCCTCCCTTGCTTCGTTTATCCAATCTGGTTGGATAATAGAAATGGCGCACAACAATGCTTCCACATCCTCATCCTTTCTTGAGAGTGCATCTGCCACCACATTTTGCTTCCCTTTTTTGTAGATGATTTCAAAGTCATAACCCAACATCTTTGTGACCCACTTTTGTTGCTCTTCAGAGGATAATCTTTGTTCTAAAAAGTATTTAAGGCTATCATGATCAGTTTTTACCTTGAAGTGTCTTCCCATTAGGTAGGGTCGCCATTTCTTAAGTGCATGGAGTATTGCCAACATTTCCTTCTCATAAATAGCTTTGCTTAAAAACTTTCCCTTGATTGGACGACTTTCAAAAGAAATGGGTCTTTCATCTTGCATTAGAACAGCACCAATTCCATTTCCTGAACAATAACATTCCACAATAAAGGTTTTGTGAAGTCTGGTGTAGCTAAGATCGGTGCTTGGCACATTGCCTCTTTAAGATGTTCAAAGGCCTTTGTTGCTTCCGGAGTCCATGAAAATGCATCTTTCTTCAATAATGTTGTTAGAGGTGCTGCTATTCTCCCATAATTCTTAACAAACTTGCGATAATACCCTGTCAACCCGAGAAATCCTCGCAGATGCTTTATGGATGTGGGGATTTTCCATTCCTTAATGGCTTTAATTTTGCTAGGGTCTACCTTAACTCCTTCATGAGATACAATATGACCCAGATATTCCACCTCCTGGACTCCAAAGAAACATTTGGATCTTTTTGCATATAATTGTTTCTCCTCCAATAGTTGTAGCACCCTGTCAACATGTTCAACATGATCCTTCCAAGACTTGTTGTAGATTAGTATATCATCAAAAAATACTAACACAAATTTTCTAAGGAATGGTTTGAAAATTGAATTCATCAAACCTTGAAATGTTGAAGGTGCATTGGTAAGGCCAAAAGGCATGACCAAAAATTCATAATGACCCTCATGAGTTCTAAATGTTGTTTTCGGAATGTCTTCAGTCTTCATTCTGATTTGATGATATCCTGAACGAAGATCCAACTTGGTGAAGTAAATTGATCCATGCAATTCATCCAGTAATTCATCAATGACAAGAATGGGGAACTTATCTTTAATAGTGAGCTTGTTGAGCTCCCTATAATCCGGACACATGCGCCATGATCCATCCTTCTTGTGCACCAATACTACTGGAGCAGAGAAAGAACTTTGACTCGGTTGAATTATACCAGCCTCTAGCATTTCTGCAACCATACGTTCAATTTCACTCTTTTGGACATAGGGATATCTGTACGGCCTGATGTTTGGAGGAACACTTCCTGGAATCAGATGAATAGCATGATCATGATCACGCATAGGTGGGAGACCTTTGGGAGTCTCAAATACCTTGGAATGATTGTCCAGGACTTTTTGGAGATCTGGAGAAATAGATGATTCCGATGTGGAAACATCTAGCGAACATAATTGTGCAATTACACCTCTTTGTTCCTTTTTTAGAAGCTTTGTCATACCATTAGAGCTGATTATCTTTCCTGGTTTCCCTGCAATACCCCTTAATTCAACTTCCTTTCCTTCCGTAGAAAATTTGATGAAAAGTTCTTGAAAATTAAAAGCTATTGTACCCAAGGATTGTAGCCATTGGACTCCTAGTACAACATCAACACCTCCCATTGGAATGGAAAGCATTGGGCTAGTCAATACATATTCTCCCATGGATAGCTTGATATTATGGCACTTTCCAGAGAAATTTATTGTTCCTCCATTTGCAATCATCACTTGACACTCTGGTGCTGGATATAGGAAGCAATTCAATTCTTTTGCTACCTTACAATGAATAAAATTGTGGGTGCTTCCTGAATCAATCAACACTATTACTTTTTTCTTCTTGATTTGTCCTTCTATCTTGATGGTTTGAGGAGTGGTAATTCCCACCAATGCATTACAAGATATGGTCGGATTTATTTTTTCTTCATCTAGGCTTTGTTCCTGGAGTATATCCTCTTCTTTTGACCTTTCTTGCTCCTTTTCTTCTTCCTCTTCACAATCTATGTAGAATAATTTCTTCTCAGCACACTTATGACCTTTAGTGTATTTGCTATCACAACTGTAACAAAGCCCTTTTGCTCTTTTTTCTTCCAATTGTTGAGGTGTCAACCTTATAGGTTGTGGAAGACTAGGGACAACAACACTTCCGTCTTTATAGTTGTGAGTGGTATGCTTCCTGGTTGCCATAATTTTGCTTTCCATTTTTCTTGCTAACCTGAATGCCTTCTCTAATGAATCAAGTTCCCAAAGGCGAACATCATGTTGGATATTATCTTTTAAATACCCTATGAACACATCAATCCTATGCTCCTCTGGAATATCTTTTACCCTTATGTTCAATTTTTGGAACTCCTCAATGTGCTCCATTATTGAACCCTTTTGTTTGAGACTTATCAATTGGCTAAAAAAAGTGTTGCTTTTTGTATCCTCATAATGTGCTATCAATTCTTCCATAAAAATTTCCCAAGTGATAAATTGTTTACGAGAGCAAAGCCATTGATACCATACAAACTGATTTGGTTCCAAATATAAAGTTGCCATACGTACCTTTTGTGTGTTTTGCACATTATTGAGATCGAAGAATTGCTCCATCTGTAATATCCATGTGGCGGGATCCTTGCCATCAAACTTCCTCATATCGATTTTTGGAATATGGTGAGTCTTCGATACAACATTAGAGTCTATGGAATCATGATTAACATTTCTTTTGTTCTCATCATGAGTTTCCTTTAGTACCCTTTCACCATTAATGACCATTTCTTGTAGCAACTTATTCATATTTATCTTCAATTCTTCCATCTTATCATCCATGCCATCAATTTTAGCGTCCATGCCATTCACCTTAGCTTCCATGCCATCCATCTTAGCTTCTACGCCTTTCTTTAAACAATCCATCTTAGCTTCTACACCTTTCTTTAAACCATCCATCTTAGCTTCTACATCTTTCCTTAAACCATCCATCTTAGATTCTGTTTCTTTTTGTGCAAGTGACACTTGTTGCACTTGTTCTTGTAATTTTGATATATCATATAGCATTTCTTCTTCTTCTTCATGAGTCATGCTAGAGCTTTCAGGTTCCTTACTAGGTGTTTGCATTTTCTTTCCTCAGGGCATCAGTTACCGATAATAATTCTCTACTAGCCCTTTGAATTCCTTCAAAATAAATTTTTAAACCACTCTTAAGCAAAAATTTAAAAGAATCTACACACCTTTTTTTCACTTTGTAGGAGCTCGATATTGCCTCTGATGTATCTTTGTACTTTCAGATCATCCAGTTCTGAAATTGCAACTTGTGGTAGCCCTCTGTGTCCTCTTTCCAATTCCACCAGTCTGATCTAATTTGGATTCTCCAAGGAAGATTTATGCGAAATCTCCCACAGTGACCTGATTATAGACTAGTTCAGTAGAGCGAACTTGTACGACATGCCACGAGTCACTGTTTCGTCCTTTGGATCTGAAAAATATATACAAGAAACTACATTCTGTCCTCTTTTTGCACCTTTTTATGAAATTTCAATCCAATGCTCAGGAAAAAAGTTATGATGATTTTCCCCAGGTCACCTGTTTGGAATGTAATTCAGGAGTCTGCAAGAAGACCAACTTCCTCAGATCATATCTCCGGAAATATAGTGCAAAAAGCTCTGAAATTCAGATCCGAGATTCAGCGCGATGTCTTCTCAAATGGGTTTTTTTTTAGCTTCTGAAACATCGCAGAAAAAAGTTATAGCGAAAATGCCACGATGACCTGTTTGGAGCAGCGAAACCCTAGAATCCAAAGCTCTGATACCAAATGTTATGAAACCAGCTCAAGAAAAGATAGAAAAGATAGATCAACGCCTTAGAATTCAGCCTCTTCGAGGGGGAAACCTCCTTTACATTACATAAATGAACAATTCTTGGATGATATAAATGACAAAACCTCATTTCTATATATAGGAGTCTAAGGAGTCACAATATAACCCAGCCGACCTAACAATAATAATATAAAGCCACAAAAATAACAATAGAGGGATTCTATGGGGCGCAGTAATAACAATATGGGGGCAATAGGGGCACAACAATATTAATAAGGGGTATAAATACAATAGTAATGGGGTAATCACTAGTATTATAGAGACCCAACATAATACAGGTCTTACAAGTTAATCAAATACACAAGTAAATCTGTAATTTTACAGGTATTGTAATGCTAGTGAATAACACATATAGGTCTGTGATAAGCACAGGTACTGTCTTCTATTTATACTATTTCAAAGGAGCAAAAAGACAAATGAAATGAGATTACCAAGAGGAACATGTTGCATATTAATCATTCTTGGAATCAACAGGGAAATGTCATTTATCTCAAAGGGTCCAAATAACTAGTCCATATATTTAGCATGATATCATTGAAGGCCCCATGAAAAAACAAATTAGAACCAAATTGGCATCTCAAAATTCAAACAGAGTGGATGAGAAATTTCGGACCTCTTCTTATGAATCTCACTCCCCTATTTATAAGAAGAGGGAGAGAACTTGATTTACAATCAAAAATATCTTTGAGCCAGAGCTCCATCTGTCTGCTAGACTAGTTGTCTCAGCCCTTGTAAGGCTCTGCTACCTAAAGATTACAATCGGGATCGAATCCTTTCTTGGAAATAGAAAACTACAAAAAGTAAAAAAGAAACAAGAGGAAGAATGGAGGAAGGAGTCCTTTGTTATCCCTGTGAAAACTTTAGATCAAGCCTTGTCTCTGTCACAGTGTGCTTCCCATGTTGCTTGGCCTATTTACTGTCTATTCTCCTTTAAATGATTTCGGTGCCAACTCTGGAGGCGTGTTGTAGAATAGTTTTCTCATGAATGCACCCACACCTAGTTTGAATGCGCCATCCCCCATGATTTACTGTCAAAGCTGTTATCAGGACCGACTCTTTCATTTCAACCTTAAATGTCCTGCCGAACGCAATTGGTGCCCTGATCTTCCTAGGGTTTCATATTATAGTGTAATGAAGAAAACTCTCATGCGTTGGCTTTTAACACTGCACTAATATGAAAACAAGCGAGTTTCGACTACCCTTTAGCGCCCATGCTTTCAACCCCTTTCTATTTATTCATATCGCCTGACCGTGGGTTGTGACCGAGCGCTTAGCCATTCGGGCACTAAGACTCCCAACTACTGTCTGGTGCACCTTTTCCTTTATAACTTGAATCACCTTTTATTTCCCCTTACACCATCACGGCCGATATCCCGGACATGAAATCTTTATGAAATAGACTGCAATAACTTATCGCATCTGGGGGTCCTCTTTCCTTATCGTAATGGCAGCCGGGGAGGAGTATCGACAGAAGAATAAGCCTTCGCTTCGTGCGATCACCAATCCCGAGGTGACATCATCAATGCTACATGTCACCCAGAAATGGCCCCATTTCACCCCTGAAAACGTTGAAACTGAGTGACACATGTCATCTGCCACGTCGGCATCCGTATTGCGACTTGTCCTCCGTACTGCGACTTGTCCTTCGTACTACCACTTGTCATTCATACTGCCACGTCATTGATGAAGTTAGTTTCCATGTCAGATCTGAGGACCAATCATATGCCACCATGTGGCCCCATGGAGGATAGAGAAAATGGCTAGCCCGATCCTGTTTTCACATGCATTTCCTTTGTAAATCAATTTCATCCCTCCTCAGCAATGTAACACTAAATCGCAAGATCAGCAGTTTACAATGTTTTGGAGCAGTGACCCCTATCGATCACTAATAACCAATAACCCAAAGTCGTCGATCACCGATTGTCGTACCACAACGTAGAGGAGAGAGAATGGGGCAGCCTGGCCTTAGTTTTTTCATGCCTTTCCTTTGTAAATTATTTTTTCGACTCCCCCGCGATGTACCGCTATATCGCAAATCAGTGATAACGCAATGTTTTGGAGTGAGTGGGATTGCGATATTACGGGATCGCGGGACTGTGATATAGCAATATTACGGGACTACAATATGCGGGATGCAAGATTGCTGGATCACAGGCAGGACTATGGGACTGCAGGATCACGAGACTGCGGGACTGTGAGACTATGGGACTGTAGGACTATGGTACTGTGGGCCCTGCAGGATGCAGGATTGTGATTTTCCCCCAGACCTCTGATTGTGATTGTCCTTTCTCCTTTGGTGTTTTCTCTTTGTTTTCCAACTTTCCCAAGGGTAACTTCAACATGCTCTAACTTCTGCTCCAGGAGTCCATTTTTGGTATTCCATATACCGTTGGAAAGCTCTTGCTGAGCACTAGGCAATGGAGAGGGTACGATTAAACTTTGATAGCTTTTGTGGCTCAAAAATTAGCATCAAACTTCACTGATATTTGGAATTTGAAGGAACTGATAACTGATAAAGCAGTGAGTGACAACATTGGCTCCTACTGGGGATAATGCCTTGGTGGAAAGGTGTTGAGAACCTACAGAGTAGTATCCTTCACCATTGGGAATGGAGTCAGTAATAAATGAATCTTTAAAATCAGCAAAATCTCCGTGGGACTTTCCTCCTCAATCTAAAATGTAGAAATAAAAATTCTAACAACTGAAAAGTAAATGCCTAGCTAGTGAGATTATTTATGTACATTCGTACTTATGCAGAGAGCTTAATTCAACTAAGTATTTTCAACCCTCTAATGGAGCCAGGCTAGCATTAGATTACTGGACCATATGCCTTCATACAGTTGGAAAAAAGAAAGAGACAAATAAGCATGCACCATGAAAAATCAACAAATGAACAACCTGATACATGCTGCTAAAACAACCTTTGTTGCTAGCTTAAGAATAGGCTCATGTACTCAGCCACGGGGTAATGGAATAGGCAGGGAAAGTTTTCAACTACCTTAATTTGATAAGCAATCTGCTGACAAATATCCTCTTGGCCAGGGGAGCCACAAACACCTTTCAACTCCTCAACTTCAGCCTTTTCAAGAAAAACTTGTTGTTGATCTTTTACTGCCCATTTTTCAATGGGGCATCTATCTTGGAAATATGCAACAGACTCTTCACTGTTAGAACTATAAGAGTCGTATATTGGAGGGTCTGTCAAGAATTCTTGGCAGAAATCTTTCTGCAACAATTCTTCTTTGGGCTCTTATTGAAAAACTTGTTGTTGGGAGCTTTCTCCCCACTTACTGGTAAACAGCTCCTTTTGCACCTTCATGACTATTTCCTCCTCCTTTGAATCATATGAATCATAGATTGGAGGAGATCCTTGATCATTATCTCCATGTGAAAGATATGCATCATGGAATGGAGCCTCTTTGCTGACCTCCTAATGGGCCTCTTCTTCTTGTTCAGCTTCCCATAACTGGGAGTATGGTAGCTCTGCCTCACTTGACTCTCCATCAGAGTTATATTCATCATAAGAAGGAGAAACATCAGACTCAACTAAATAATCCCTCTAAGAGTCTATTGGCAGCTCAATGGTGTTTCCTTCTTCTCTTTCTTGCTCATGGGGAAATTCTTCTTGATGTGAGTAGGTATCTTCTTGGAATGAGTTCTCACATACATTTTCAGTAGGGTTATTTACCTTGGGAATATCTTCATCATTACAAAGTGTGCAGCAATCTTCAAATAGAGCATTCGGTGGATAAAATATTTTGAAATATTTGATAAAATGTTGTATGAAAACATTTCAAAGAAGCTATGTTGCCATGAGGTATCATTTTAAACCAAACTCTAGCATCCTAATATAAATACCACTTGAACAACTTCATTTGTACATCTTTAAGAAAAATACCTTGTTGCTCCATGCATTTGCGAAAGTCTTTGAGGTGTTGGTCAGGTCCTCTCTCTATGTTCCCACTGACTCTAGGAAAATAGGAATTCCTCTCATGACATGCAAGGACATGATTGAGATAACCAACAATAGAAGAGAAATCCAGTGGGGCAAATTGGTTGGCTAGGAATGCAGGAAGGGCCATCTTGAAAACCTCCCAATGTGATTGATTTCAAATTCAAAAGTAGGGAGAGTTTTGGGTTGTTGTAGCATTTGAGTGAGTATGGGGCTACTTTAAAACCAAGATGATCAAATAGAGATAGGGACAGTGGATTCTCCGAGATGTTTACCATAAATTTGACAGTGGAGTCCCCAAGGTGAGAGATCTTCAACCCACACTTCCCTTGCTCACCTAACAGGTGAAATGTAAAACTTTGTCGTACCCAGGGAAAAATATTCTAATCCATTCCTTGGAAACGATGCCAGAAAAATGTTGTAGCTAAATCTAACACCCTGTGGTAGGGGTGTTGCATGGGAGACAGAAAGCCTCCTAGAGACAGCCTCTAGGTTGATTGTAGACCAATGCCTAGGACATCTTAAATAGAGGAGTGCTTAAGAGATTATCTGTGAGGGGTTATCAGCACTCCAATTGTCATGTAAAAAGGTAATAGGAGGGGCTTGGTTCAATAAGCCTTCACTGAGGTAGATTCAAGCCAACTCATGGATCCAAATGTTGGGGGTATATTGGGGTAATCTCAAAGAGAAATGGCTTCTTCCTCTAGTGGCCAACACACGGAAATGAGACAGCTTAAAACTGAAGTCGTAGTAATGATGGAGAGGAGGAAAGGAAGGAGGGAAAAATATGCATAGGGTTGTAACAAACAAAATCCTAAGAAGCAATGTTCCAGCAGAAAGTGGAATTTGATGGATAGGGTTATAAACAACACAGAATCCTAAACCATGGTTTTCCGATGGAATGATAGAAATAGAGGCATGTGAAAGAAGGTTTTAGATCAAACACGACATGGGTATCATTCTCTGCCAAAGCTAACATAGATCTGGGCTAATACAAGTCCTACAGGTTAATCAAATACACAAGTAAATATGTAATTTTACAGGTACTACAATGCTAGTGAATAACACATGTAGGTCTGTGATAAGCACAAGTACTGTCTTCTATGAGTGTCATGCGGAAAGAGTCAATTTTGTGGACAAAACCGACCTCCCTAGAAGCTAAGGCTTTCTAGTGACAAACAAGACAATCAAGCACTATCTTTCCCTAAATATGCATTTAAAATACAAGCAACCAAGTGTTTAAAGAATACCTTTAGTCCAACGTTGTTTGTAGCAGTCCAGCCTCTCCGATCCAGATGAGCTCCTCCTTCTCTTTGAAACCTGCATTCACTAACAAGCAAACGATTACATAGTGTTGTAGGGAAAAGTATCCGACTCGGATGACCCTATCCCACTCTAAGGGTGATAGTACCTTAGCAACAACTGTAAAATAAACTACTTAAGGTTTACTTCTTTATGAAAGCAAAAGAGAATGGAGAAATGCACTAACCGTTGCCTTGCGCTTAATGTCGAATCCAAACTCTTCTCTTTGGCTGCTTGCTCCCAGCTCCTTGCTCTTTTGCTGGCCCAGCTACAATGAGATCCTGCAAAATAACAAAGAAGGAAACTACAAGAAGCATGCAATCATGACTGGTTCAAGGATTAGTGTAAACCAAACATGCAATTATCACAATATATTATTGAAACAAGAGCACATAGAAGAACCTCAATAGCTTTTATTAATGAAGAAGTAAAGGTTCTGAGAGTATTACAACCATTGAAGGCTCCAATCCAGCAACACCTCCCAGCAGAAAGAATTTCTCCTCTTCACCTCTCTCAAACAATCACCCAATAGCTCTATAGTGAAACCAACAGCATATCATTACTTTGCACCAAATTCCAGCCTCCTGAGCTCATAGGAGAGAGCTCAATATATAGATGAATTGAGAAAGGATGAGTCAGCTTGCAACTGATGTGTAGCTGCCTTGTGTCCTCTCTCTCTTCAGTTGATCTTCAGTTCTTGAGTCCACTTGGAGAACCTTGCTTCCACTTGGAGAAACAGAGCCTCTGACTCATCACAAGGCGAAATCCCTGATCCAAGTGTCATTTTTGGAAGATTCCAGAGCAATGACTCATTGTGCCACTTGTCCCATCTCGCTCAGCGCAGGTGGCCTTTGTCCCACTTGCTTTGCAACGCAGGTACACCATGGAGCAACTGAGTTTCAGCGCAGAAACCTAGTGGAGCACCTGCTTTGATTTCAGGATTGCTTGTTTTTGAGTATTTTTCAGGTGGAGAACTGATCTGAGAGTTGTTGGTTTGCTGACCTTGTTCCTCTAGGGGTAGGAACATCATGTTTAGGGAACTTTGGATCCCTTAGATTATTGGCAATTCATGTCTATTGCTGTAAGGCACAAAATTGTCTATAACACATAGCACCTGAATAACTCATAAAATAAAACATATTCATCATAAAGACCAAGGAGTATATGAAACAAATTATATATAACAACTTTTTGAGAAAAATGAACTTAATTGCATTAATTGGAAACAAAAGAAACCATTACAACCAGTGCCTTGGTGTTGTGCAGGTCCCTCCCAGGGTCCAGCAAGAGTTCTCCTTTACTTTGATCAGCTCACACACTTCCAAATGAAGTTAAGAAAGGATGGGAATCTCTCCTCTCAAGCTCTATAAGGGAGTCCTAATTTCAGCAGCATCTACCCTTAGGAATGTTCAGCTTTCAACCTCTCCTCCTTCTGGCCCAATGCATGTATTTATAGTGCTTTGGAGGAAGTTAATCAGGTCCACCATCAATGGGATAAGCCCCTCTTTCAATGGGATAGCTCCCCTCTTGATGGGATAAGTTCCTCTTTCATAGGGATACATGAACCATCTGGAGGCGCTCAATACACGTCAAACCATCTTCTATAATGCTCTAGATTCGACCACAAGTAATTTTTTTGAAATAAAACTCGCGCCTTTTGACCTTTATAGGAGTACGCACCCACCCCTTTACAGACAGAGCGTACAAGTACGCAGGTATTGTGAACTTGAGGTGTGTACACGCAGGTAAGGTTAAGAGAAACTGCGTAACCAGAGTTAATTGACTTTTTAAGGACTTTCTCTCTTTCTTGGAGTTTGACATGAGGAGCATAGGTATAAGACTTGCCAAGGAGGATAGTATGACAGTTGATGGAGCCATACTAACTGCAAATAGTCATGGTGACAAATTTTAGTGTAACAGATTGCCCCCTAAAGTGCGAAGCCTGTAGTAGATTAGGGTTTCATATCATCTAGGAAGGGTAAAGTACTTTATCATTTCAAGGATTATCTTGTGGAGAGCCCAGTCGGAACCTGCAAATATTCAACACAAAATACATATATAAGATCATCTCATCCTTGAGGTAGGCATTCCCATACTCAGATTGAAAACTTTAACTAACAAACTAACTACTACTCTGGTATAGGAATGATTTCGCAGTACATCATAATCATAGACTCTTGTAGACACAGTATGGACGCAACCATCTATTTATAATTAGTCTACTGTATAATGAATACAAAACTCCTCGCAGCCTGGATGGTGGAAACTAGATCCAGGGTCTTCATTTCTATTTCCCGAAATGGTACGATTCTATCCATGCGAATAAATGAGTTGATGTCGAACATGGTAGAAACCACTTGATTACCAGTCGATGATGTGAACTGCTAACAAGTGTGAGAGAGACCACCAGTGATGTCAATGGTTCTCAAAGTACCCAGTGCAATCCATGAGATGTGAATGAATGTGTTGATGTCGAACATGTCACGGAATCCTTCGATCGAAATTCAATGATGTAAACCGTCGTCAAAGGCGAGAAACCTGCCATTGATGCATGCAGATTTCAAGGTACTGACGATTTCTAGGCCATCTTTCTAGATAATGTGCTGATGTCAATAGAAAGCGACCCGTTGCAGGCAAGCCCACAACACGAAATCATAAATCAAGTTGAAGAAATGTAGCTGTAAGGACTGACTCAGGGATGGTTGAAATGGATGACGGGTATTTTGCAGATGAATGGTTTATTTACAGTGACCTCTTGAACACATAACGACACAACAGATGGATTGGTGACAATTGACCCAAAGTTAATACCCGGAACCGGCTGAAGATTTTTAATGTGGTTTGATCAACTGTTAGGCAAAGGATTTCCCAACCCAGATGAATGAAAAAGTGTCGTGTTCAAGAGTGGTGATAAGGTTTCTTCTGAGACAAAGGATAACAAATAGGCTCATTTTTCTCTCTTTTCCCCCACCATTTCTGGCAAGTACCTCTTTATTTTTTACAAGCTTGAGGAGGATAACATATGCTTGATTATAAGCTCATCCTTCGGATGAGTCCAACATAGTTTAGATTCGAACCCTAAGAAGGAGTGGTCCGTTCCTGTTTGTAATCGAACATGTCCTTTACTGTGAAATTTTAACGAGTCCAGTATAGGAGAAACTCGACGTTTTTCAATTTTAGAGAGTCTGAAAAAACTTAAGAAGACTCCAGGGTTGAACTTTTTCGTAAATTTGTGTCTCCCAAGCCCGAAAAAGTATAAAATAATACTTGAGAGAACCGCTTGATCTTTTACGACCAAGGAGTACTTTCATAATTAGTGTCTTTGACCTGAAAAGTAAAAAGCAATCAAGGACACGTCGTTTTATTTCCAATATCGAATTTGAAATGACAAAAATCCGGCAATCTTTTCCTGTTTTTACGGTCATAATAAAAGTAAAGGAGAACTCTTGCTGGACCTTGGGAGGGACATGCACAACACCAAGGCACTGGTTGTAATGGTTTCTTTTGTTTCCAATTAATGCAATTAAGTTCATTTTTCTCAACAAGTTGTTATATATAATTTGTTTCATATACTCCTTGGTCTTTATGATGAATATGTTTTATTTTATGAGTTATTCAGGTGCTATGTAATCGTTTGCTTGTTAGTGAATGCAGGTTTCAAAGAGAAGGAGGAGCTCATCTGGATCGGAGAGGCTGGACTGCTACAAACAGCGTTGGACTAAAGGTATGCTTTAAACACTTGGTTGCTTGTATTTTAAATGCATATTTAGGGAAAGATAGTGCTTAATTGTCTTGTTTGTCACTAGAAAGCCTTAGCTTCTAGGGAGGTCGGTTTTGTCCGCAAAATTGACTCTTTCCGCATGACAAAATGGCGACTCCGCTGGGGATCAAACCCAGAATCTCTTGATGGGATAAGTTCCTCTTTCATAGGGATACATGAACCATCTGGAGGCGCTCAATACACGTCAAACCATCATCTAGAATGCTCTAGATTCGACCACAAGTAACTTTTTTGAAGTAAAACTTGTGCCTTTTGACCTTTACAAGAGTACGCACCCACCCCTTTACAAACAGAGCGTACAAGTACGCAGGTATTGTGAACTTGAGGTGCGTACACGCAGGTAAGGTTAAGAGAAACTGCGTAACCAGAGTTAATTGACTTTTTAAGGACTTTATCTCTTTCTTGGAGTTTGACATGAGGAGCATAGGTATAAGACTTGCCAAGGAGGATAGTATGACAGTTGATGGAGCCATACTAACTGCAAATAGTCATGGTGAGAAATTTTAGTGTAACAATGAGAAACTAAGATAAATCCATAGTTTGAAGAGGAACCAACTACATTCATTATACTATTTCAAAGGAGGAAAAACACAAATGAAATGAGATTACCGAGAGGAACATGCTGCACATTAATCATGCTTGGAATCAACAGAGAAATTCCATTTATCTCAAAGGGTCCAAATAACCAGTCCATACATTCAACATGATATGAATGAAGCCCCCATGAATAAACAAATTAGAACCAAATTGGAATCTTAGAATTCAAACCCAGCAAGTGAGAAATTTCAGACCTCTTCTTATGAATTTCATCCCCCTATTTATAAGAAGAGGGGGAGAGATTGAGTTACAATCAAAAATATCTCTGAGCCAGAGCTCCATCTATCTGTTGGACTAGTTGTCTCAGCCCTTGTAAGTCTCTGCTACCTAAAGATTACAATCGGGATCGAATCCCTTCTTGGAAATAGAAAAATACAGAAAGTCAAAAAGAAACAGGAGGAAGGAGTCCTTTGTTGTCCCTATGAATTCAGATCAGGCCATGTCTTTGTCACAGTGTGCTTCCCATGCTGCTCGGCCTGTTTATTGTCTATTATCCTTTAAATGTTTTTGGCACCGACTCTAGAGGCGTGTTACACAATAGTTTTCTCATGAATCCGCCCACACTTGGTTTGAATTTTCCATCCCCCATGATTTATTGTCAAAGATGCTGTCGGGACCAACTCTGTCATTTCAGCCTTAAACATCATGCTGAACGCAATCGGTGCACTGATCTGCCTAGGGTTGCATATTATAGTGTAACAAAGAAAAATATCGGGCATGGGATTTTAACACTACACTAATACGAAAACAGGTGAGTTTTGACTGCCCTTTAGCCCCCATGCTTTCAACCCCTTTCTATTTATTCATATCACCTGAATGTGGGTTGTGACCAAGTGCTTAGCCCTTCAGGCGCTAAGGCTCTCAATTACTGTCTGGGGGACCTTTTCCTTTATAACTTGAATCACCTTTGATTTCCCCTTACACCGCACCTTCCAATATCCTGGACGTGAAATCTTTATGAAATAGACTGTAATAACTTATCGCATATGGGGGTCCTCTTTCCTTATCGCAATCGTAGCATGGGAGGAGTATCGGCGAAAGAATAAGCCTCCGCTTCATGCGATCATTGATCACCGATCACGGGGTGACATCATCACTGCCATGTGTCACCCTATGAGTGGTGACACGTGTCACCCGGAAATGGCCCCATTTCAACCTTGAAAACGCTGAAACTGAGAGACATGTGTCATTTGCCACATCAGCATATGTATTGCCATGTGTTCTCTGTACTGCCACATCATTGATGATGTCAGCTTCCATGTTAGCTCTAAGAAAATATCATATGTCACCACGTGGCCCCCCGGAGGAGAGAGAAAAAGGCATGCCTGGCCCTGTTTTCGCATCCATTTCCTTTTTAAATAAATTTCGACCCTCCTAACAATGTAACACTAAATCGCAAGATTGGTGGTTTACAATGTTTTGGAGTAGTGTCCCCCTCTGATCGTCGTTAGCCGATAACCTAAAGTCACCAATCGTCGATCGCCATACCGTCATACCACCACGTGGAGGAGAGAGAAGGGGGCAGCTTGGCCTTGGTTTTTTCATGCTTTTCCTTTGTAAATTATTTTTCGACCTCCCTGGTGATGTACTACTATAACGCAAATCAGCGATAACACAAGGTTTTGGAGTGTGCTGGACTATGATATAGTAGTTTTTTAGGACTGCAGGATGCGGGATTGCAATTTTCCCCCGGACCTCCAATTGCAATTTTCCTTACTCCTTTGGTGTTTTCTCTTTGTTTTCCAACTTTCCCAAGGGTAAGTTCAACATGCTCTAACTTCTACTCCAGGAGTCCATTTTTGGACTTCAATATACTGTTGGAAAGCTCTTTCTGAGCACTAGGCAATGGAGAAGGTATTATTAAGCTCTGATAGCTTCTGTGGCTCAAAAATTAGCATTAAACTTCACTACTATTTGGAATTTGAAGCAACTAATGACTGATAAAGTAATGAGTGATAACACATTTGGTGTCGTGTACATGTGATGTTGTGCACACATTGTGCAGGTGGTGCTTGTTACATGTGGTATTGGTGTACGTGTGAAATTGAGTGCATGTCGTACATGTTGTGCTGCGGGCATGCGTTACTATGTATGTGTATTGGGTATTCATGGTATCATGACATATGTATTCATTGTGTTGCGGGCATGCAGTACTATGTATGTGTATTGTGTAGTGATGGTATCATGACATATGCATTCATTGCATTGCACTCTAGACACGTATTTGTTTTATGTTGTACATCAGGTGTAGGAGCATGTATTGTGTTGTACACCAAATGTAGGCGTATTTATTGTGTTGTGTTGTACACTAGGTGTAGGTGTATGAGTTGTGTTGTATAATGGGTGTACATGTATGCATTTTGTGGTGTCACACATTGTGTGCAGATGAATGTCTTCTAACATACATTTTACACTTATACGTATGTACAATGGTTGTAGGTGTATGTGTTGTATTTCAAGTATAGGTGAATACGTTTAATGGTGTTGTATCACATGTGTTGTTGTATGTGTGTGATGCACACTATGCATATGTGCACCTGGTGGAGGAGAAGGCACTCGGGGTTTGTCAGGTGTGGTAACAGATCCAGAGAGCGTATGGAATAAAGACAAAGGTGGAATCTAAGGATTGATTAAAGGATAAGTACCAGCATTTTATTTCAATTTCATTATGCATGTGATTTATGACTATGGTATATGGTGATTACATGTGATCTATGATTCTAGTTTATAATGGTTACATGTGATTTATGATTTTGATCTATGATGGTTGTGTTTTGAGCTAACCAGATGTGATATGTTTATACATGATGTTTTGATCAAACATTTAGTTTAACTTGTTGTGATATGAATCAAACAAGACTGCAAGTGTACCTTATTAATGAACTACCAATGAGGTATGATTTGAGGTTATTTCAATTTATTTGAATCTAATGGAAATTATGTGCTTGGAACAGGAATTCATGAACATGCCCAGTTGGGTGGTTGACATCGACTGCAAGTATTGGCAGCAGTAGCAAAAGAAATTGGAACATGCAGCAGTATGTTGGTAAATCATTTCAGGAGAAGGGTCATTGTGGGACACTGGTAACCAATAGTGTCCATTGATTTCCATGAGCATGCTATGACATGTATGATGGTTTTGACGCAGGTATATGCCTTGGTTGTTGATCTTCCGATTCGAGGAAGAATTTCCAAGGGATGGATTGCGTAATATAGGGGATTCTAGGAACTTGGAAGGTGAGTGACTGGATTTCCCGAGGGATTGTGTAGCAAAGAAGGGAAGGTCACAGATGTATTTGTTTTGGTTATTAGCATTGTCAGATGGAATAATATGCACATTTAGAGCTTGCCCCCAAACAATGAGCCAGTAACTATTCACTGAGGGGACAAGTGGTGCAGGATTGTAGTGTTGGACATTGGATTTAGCTTTGACTGTGGCAGTGGATTCTAGACTTCCTAGGAAGTAGTTGAATTCTGGTATTACTTTGAGGGTGGAGGTGTGAACCTCTAGATTCCCTTGTTGCGGATGTAGGCATCATATCTTTTATTTTTTGGTTTAGCAAATGTGCATATGTGTATATATGGTTATTGTAAATACCATAATGAGTTGTGTTATAAAGATCTAGTATGCGGTATGGTTGTTATCTGGTCATGTCATCATGATGTTTTTCTTTTGAGCAAGTCATTAATTATAAACACTTAAATGAGTTGTGTTATAAAGCTCCATGGTCAATATGTTTTGTTTTCAGTAGTCTTGTGGTTATATGTGTTGTTGAACACTGAGGACAGTGTTCCCCCAAGGGGGAGGGCTCTGTAACAAGCCTGGTGAAAATTCCATGTAAAAATATATAAGACCATAGTTGATGGGACACATATTCCAAGTAGAATGGTGGGTAAGACGTCCTAGTGGGTGTTCATTTGGTTGTTTATGGCTAAGTAAAATGGCAAAGGCAATGGCTAAGGACTTAAAGAGGAAAAAAGTTATTTTGGAACATTTATTTATGAAAATAATAGAAATTAGGAGAAAAGGAAGGTGAAAGGTCACAAGTTGCATGTGAGGAGGAAATTGAAGGAAAATAATGGAAAATGAAGAAAATAGAGGCCTCATCCATAAAAAGGCTTCTGAGGATCAGTGAAGAAGGCTTGATCAGTTTAGTTTTAGAGCTCTCTCATTATTCTCTCTCTCTCATACTCTTGTACACTTAGAGTTTACTTGGAGCACTTTAGCATCAGAGCAAGAAAGGCAAAGAAGGAAAGAGGAAGTAAAGATCAAGTAGGGAAAGGCAGGATCAAGCAGCTACAACAGGCTTCATTGCAGGTATCGACTTGCATGTGTATTTTTCTTGCTAGATTTAGCATGCATGGGATTGCATGTGTTTATTTTCTACAATGGCATGGGATTTTCCAGGTGTGACAGTATTTTCAAACCAGCCTTGTCATTTCCTGATAGCCTTGATGACATGGGTTCTCTCATTCGGTTTATGTGGGATGATCGGATTGGATTCAAAGTTGAGTGGGGTGGAACTCCGAATTGACCAACAAATGGTGTGGTGGTACCTGAACCAGAATGAGGATGCACGAAGCCACTGGCCTAGTAACCCCTGAACCAGACTGTGGGTTGCAATAAAGCCAGACTGTGTGCCTCAGTGAGCCTAGGAATCCTTGTCGATGAATTGCGGGATATATGGTAAAGCCAAGAGGTGGATTTTCACTTCGTTGGTCCTAGTGATTCCGAGATGGAATTCACGGTAAATCCTAAAGATTATGTCTCAATGTAGGGCCTAGTGATCCTTGGATCGAACTGCGGATGCAAGTTAAAGCCTGAGAGACTAGGAGGCATTCAAATTCCTCACGATGTAGGTGGAGAACTTTGGTGGCATCCACATTGATTAGTGTTTTTGGTGTGTTCTGTGAGTCCCACATTCATGCTTGGAATATGGCACGGGGGTGATTGGCTAAAGAGAGACTTGGCTTAGCCAATCTATGGTCGAGTGGAACGTGGTAGTCCCATCACCGGCTGGTTCATTGCATTGATTAATTAGAAATTCATTCCATTGATTTTCATGTGTAAATTTACTGGTGTATATATGGATTTCGATGGTTGTTATGTTTATGGTATTTTTGTTTGTATTATGTTGGTTATATGCACATTTTATGACAGCATCTATGTATGGCTCTCAGCATGTTTTTACTTGTATATGAATGGATAATATGTCTATGACCTAATATATGAAGCAAATGACATGAGGGAACGATGGTTTATAGCGATTATCAGATAAGTATGAGATCCCTACACTTAATTTTGTTGTTTACACCTATAGGTTACATGTCGATTATATGTTTAAAGAAATGTCTGTCAAAGCTAGTGGGGCTCTGGTTAAGATCTTATTGAGCTTATTTATTTTGCATCATTTTTCCCCTGTACTTCTATGGATTTCATGCTTCCATTCCATTCTGGGTAGTGGCCTGGGCTTTGGGCCTGAAAAAGTGGCTTAAATTCTGGGGTCATTGGCATAGCATTAGTAAGTTTGGTCCACAATCACTGACATGTAGGCATATGAGAGCGGCTTTAGGTCTCTGGTCATGCCATTTCCCATAGCATGAGAGAGACTATGGCTTCAGAGGTCCAAAACAGTAGTGGGACCTAGGGACAGGCTGCCAGAGTGGCTGACTTGTCTCTTGAGGGTTATGTTGATGATGTTGGATAACTATGTGTGATGTTCCATCGATTCCAATTCCTTAAGGTTACCTAGGAGGTCGAATCTGATCATAGTAGTCTCTCATCTCATGTTTACCCCGGTTGGCACGGTTACTTGGGTGGATGTGGGAGGAGGGTGTTACACATATCAAAGTGAGACACTTTCAGACACAGTCCGAAATTATCCCACCTATGACAAAGAGATGTATTCCGTTGTGCAGGCCTACCAACAATGGAAACATTACATTATGAGGAAGGAAACAGTCATCCACACAGACCACCGAACCTTGTAGTTCATACAGACACAAGGGAAGTTGTAGAATGATCACCATCAAAAATGGTCCACATACCTGCAACAGTTACATTTGAACATTAAGTATAAGAAGCGCAGCACCAACAATGTTGCAAACTGGCTCAGCTGACCAACGGTAATGGAATTGAACACTATGCTCAACTCTTGTGGGCACAAAAATTCGGGGTGGCCGCGTCTTTACAAAAACGATCCAGAATTCAGCAGCACATACCAGACACACTTGGAAGGTAATAAAGTTCCAAATTTTCACCTCCATGTTACCGGGAAAAGTGTCTATTTAGAACTGCTCTATCCCACTAAGGTGTGACAGCTGCCTTAGAAACAAACAGAGAAAACTACTTTTGTATTTCCTTTATGAATTAAAGATAGAGGGGGATAGAAAGAACCGACCTGTGTCTTGCGCTAATCCTTTGATTCAATCCCTCTCTTCTTTGACAGCTTCCAGCTACTTGCTCTCTTACTTGCCCAGCTTCACCAAGTACCTGTAAGATCACAGAAGAAGAAAACTATACAAAGACATGGATCTATATTCATAAATAGCTTAGGATCAGATTTAAGCTAACCATACAAATGTAACAAGCATCAATGATACACAAGAATGGAGGAAAAACTCAAATAGTTTTATTGATATAACAAGAAGATCCAGGAGGAGTTACAACCGATGATTCCTGACCCAGCATCAACCTCCCAGCAAAGAAGCCTCTCTTCACCTCCAACAAAGCATAAATCACCCAATACTCTGATCTCTATCTCAAAACCAACAGCAATTCCTTACAATGTGCAAAATTCCAGCCTCTGGATCTCTGGGATGAGGGATCCATATATAGATGTATGCAAGGAGGATGAGTCAGCCTGTGATTTTATTAGTTGCTTCTCTCTGTCATTTCTTTCTTCCACTTGGAGACTGAAGGACTCTTACTCATCCTTGGTCGAATTCAGTGAGGCAAGTGTCATAGGAGAAGATTCTGGAAGCTTCCATTGTCTTTCCACCTCGCGGAATGGCACTGCCATTTGTCATTTCCCGCTCAACGCACCCTCATAGTGCACTTAGGTGCATTGCAACGCACCTAGCTAGTGTGTTTAGGTGCTATGCAACGCAGCTAGCCAGTGGAGCAGCTGAAATGATCCTGTTTTGACTTATTCTGAGCAGTTTCTGGTGGAGAACTTCTGGGAGAAGCTGTAATTTGTTGACCTTGTTCCTTTAGGGGTTGGAACAACACTTTTAGGGACTTAGGACCCCTTGGTTTATGGACATTTCATTCTTGGAGCTGCAAGGCACAAAAATGTCTATAACAGTTGCCCCCTAAAGTATGAGGCCGTTAATCGGGTGAAATGCTTTATTATGAGGATTCGAAGTTCTTTCAATGCTGGGAGGAGACCTGTAATAAGATACAATATAATACATTATCTTCATACTGCTTTTCATGATCTAGCTGAGGCGGGCATTCGCATGCTCATCTTTATAAATTCATTTTCATGTACATATGACAGACAATCATTTGAGTGTAGACTGATGATTCTGATAGAGCCATCATCCTTTTGGTAGGATGATTATCTGTGCTGCAATGCTGTACATTTAATGTCTTTATTTTCCTGAATATATATCGCAGCCCGGATGGATGAAACTAGATCCGGGGTCTTCAATCTCATCCGATCTTCACTCGAAGTACAAGTCGATCCATGTGAGAAATGTTTTGAAGTCGAACATGGACAGACATCGCTTGATTACCAGTCAATGATGTAAACTGTTAACAAGCGCGAGAGGAATCACCGATAATGATAATGACCCTCAAGGTACTACAGTACAATTCACGTGGTGTGAATAGAAGACTTGGCGTCGAACACCACGCAAAATCTTTCGGTCGAAGGCCATTGATGTAAACCTATCGCCGGAATTGAGAAACTTGCCATTAAGGCGTGCAAGCTTCAAAGTACTGAATGGGGTGTTCCTAGACCAACTTCTTGGATAATGAGCTGATGTCGACAAGAAGTGATCCGTCAAAGGAGGGCCTTAATGAATCCCACATCAATGACACGGAACGGAGCAAATGATTTTGATGGAGGTGAAAACGATCTGATGATATACGGTTCAGGGTGGTAGTCATGAAAGTATGGAGTATAATGTATGGTAGTGGGTGGGACACAGGTGACTTCTCTGGATGACTTCTCTTGAACATGTCGACGACACTTATGTGATGGATTGGTAGCATTAACCCCAAATGTGGATGGTATGGCGTGACCATGGCGATGTGACCGGTGAATGAAACAACCCAACCCGACTCGGACATGGAGTGGAAGTGTCATGTTCAAGAGCGACTTGCTACCAATAAAGATTCTTTGAGTTTTCTTCCCAATTTTTCCCCAGTCATTGCTGACCAGTACCTCTTTATTTTTGTCAAGCTTGAGGAGGATAACATATGCTTGTTCTATAATTTTCCCTTCGGGCAAACCCATCGCTATGTTTTAACGAGCCTAGCGATAGTGAAACTCGTTCTCGTCTAAAGACAAGTTTGTCGCTATTAATCTTTTTAACGAGTTTAACGACAAAGATAACTCGGTCCTTTTCATTTTTAGAGAGTCTGAAAAGGTACGTAAAGGTAACTCCAAAATTCCTTTTTCGTCATCTAATCCCTTAAGTCCGAAAAAGTATAAAACAATACAGAAGGGATGAATTTTCGATAGTTTTAACGAGCCGAACAAAACAAGCGCTTGATCTTTTTGTGCAATAATCCCTCAGGTCCAAAAAGATTAAAATCTAGATGAGGGATAGCACTTCCTGTCCCTTTAACGAGCTGGAGAGGCCAATGGCTCGGCAATCTTTTCATATTTTACGAGTCAGCTGAAAAGAGCTTAAAGGAGACTCGTCTTTTGAGGAACGAGTGATAAAATGGGTAGCAGCTGATTCCAGGTAAGGTTTGGAATTTTCCAATCACGGCAGTGTCACAAGGATGGCTAGTGAAATCACTCTTCGCAGCTGTTCCTCAAAATGGGTAAACAATCAAATGGAGGTGAATGATCGGCCAATGTAAAAGTGGAGGTGATGGTGCAAACACGACCAAGGCTTTAATGGCTAAAGTACTACATTCACAGTGGTTATTTACCGGGGAATAGTTCATTTTTTAACGAGCTTAAACGCGGGTGGAAACATTTGCTCGGTCTGGGTTTATTTTTTAACGAGCTTGAACCTCGCGGTAACACTGCTCGATGCGGGTTTATTTTTTAACGAGCTTGAACCTTGCAGTAACACTGCTCGATTAATCCAGTCATATGATAAGAATGTCTCATATAAAACGGCAATTTTTAGAGTTTTGCCCCACATCCTTTCTTTATGCAAGTTAGGAAACGACTAATCCAAAAAACAGATAAATAATCGCTCTTTGCTTGCACTCCAAAAGGTTTGCATGCCCCCAGGTATAAAACAGAGTTTCAAGGTTACCTCTACTTCACTCCGCTAAAACATTTGTTTTACCGAGAGAGGCCTACCTCTTACAGGTTACCCAAAGATTGTTCTATTCGCGGCACAAACAAAACACTTCTTCGGCAATGTCTACCGAGATAAACAAAGGTGAGTGGCGACGCTCGCCAACTCTCATAACTTTGACAAGAGAATCTTGTTCTAGAATAACCCTCTCTTCCTTGCACGGACGGGGTACAGACTAGTCATATTCTCCCGTGGAAACCTACCCTATACCCGAAGTTTTCCTGCCAAAGCAGACCAGGATGCATGGCCCCTAGGTTTCAGTCATATCCCTCCGAATTACTCGAGCTCATCGGGAGGACGGGCTGGAGATTGAGACATTTCTTGTGTGAAAAGACCATTCAGGGATGGTATATGACTATTTGCTCTGTATGATCCGGGAAATGAAAGCTGGTCCACGAGCTTGACCACTCTTCCTTCGTGCGGAAAACACATTACTCTAAAGAGTGAGGAGACAATGGCTCCCATGCAATAAATATATTCTTGTCCAAGGAGTAGATTGTAATCTAGGGGTCCTTGAACTACCATTACGTTCAGGTGAACGGTTTTCCTTCTCAGTGTTATGGGCACATCGGGAAGGATCCCTAAAGGTCGACTGGTTCCTTTATCAAAGCCTGTCAGATTTCTCATCTCAGGCAAAAGCGATGGCGAACCAAGCGCTTTCCAAGCAGTTGAGGAAAGGATACTCACAGAAGCCCCCTCATCTATGATGGTACCAGCCATAACCATTTTATATATTTGAACGATAATTCGGAATGGTATGCTTGCTAGTAAATGGGGTCTGCCTAGTTGATTCCAGTCAAAGGAGACAACTAGGTTGCTTGGAGGTGGGACCGAATAGACGGTCGGGTACGACTCTGACGAACTTCCTTCCTGCGGTAAAGGAACAGGTAAATTGCCCCCATGTTCATCGGAGTCTGTGTTTATGAAGAGAATTTGGACGGTGTCATCCTTGTTCTCCTCAGTGAGTGTATCATCTGAAGATGAAACCTCTAAAGGCAAGACCGGGTCAACTGCCGCCTCAACTTTTTGACTTTCGTCTGGTATGGATCCAGATGGTTTATCTTCAATGATAGGTGCTTCAGCCGACCACCTGAGCGGGCCAGCCAGATTTTTCAACTAGTGATGGACTCGGCAAGAGTTTTTTATATCCAGGAGGAAGTCGTAACGGTGAAACCGGACGATCATCCAAAACTCTTTTAGCTTCGTCTAAGAAGGGACAACGGTGGACGGCATGATCGCCTTCACACAGTTTACAAGGAAATCTATATTTTCCTTTTTGTCCTAGGACTTCACTTTCACTAGTCGACGGTGTGGTTTCAACATGATTATCAGAGGTTGACGCCACCGGGTTGTGCAATCTAGGAGACCAGTCCCTTAATATCCGAGGGATGCAAGGACAATCTCTGTGAAAGTGGTCTCCTTTGCAAATGACACATGGCGATTTAGGCCTGGTCGGTGCAGTGTGTGGATTTTCGTTAGACGACACTTGTTTTCCCCCATTCGCCTTTGACTCCTTATTCTTCTTCTCTTTCTTCTTCTTTTCCTTCCTCTCCTTAGGAACATGACTTTTGGCTTTACCAGCCCCATCAAGTGAAGAGGAAGGAGGAGAGGAAGAATTAGAGGAAGTAGAAGGTTGGTGGGCAACTCTGGACTCGTCTAATTGTTGATTCGATTGTTCAGGAATAGTGGTGTTCTGAACGACAGAGGTTGAGAAGAGCCATACAGGCAAACCAATTGTCAGTCCTGGAAGCGACAATGTGGCCATATGGGGCGCACCAACATCTCCCCAAGAGGAGAAGGGACTAGGATTTCCTCCAAGGGGAATTCCTTGGTTGGTAGACTCCATTTTCTCAACCCAAGATCAACGTAGGAAAGGGGTAATGAATATTCCGTTTAAAATAAATTTTTAGATGCTTTGACACAACTTGTTTTTTTTCAGTTTTTAAGAGTCGATAAAAAACAAAAGATGACTCTAGTCTCCTTCGATTTTTAATGAGCCTGAAGTGACAAGTGCTCAGATGGACCTTTTCCGTTAAAGAGTCAGAAAAGGAACGAAAGGGACTGCTCTGGAGATCTAGGTAGAGGGAGTACCAAACCAATCGCAAAACTGCAGAATACTTTTTACTGTACGGCAGTCAATCTTCCCGAATGCTGTGTTCAGTGCATTGCGATCGATAGGGCGGCAGACACGGCTTCCTATGGATAAAGGATTTAAGCCTATAGGGGTCTCCCAAAATATACTCGACGGTACGTGGGAGCACAAGTCCGTACTGGCACTTATCGTCTCAAAGTGGAGGAATCACCCAACCATCAATGAGGACAACAGTTACCAGGCTTTACGATGTCGGAATACGTCTCTAGCCTAGACCTCTAAATGTTGTGCGTTAAGTTCCAAAGCGTTGTTAGATTCATTGAATTTATTTTAAGTTGATCTTTCTTATGAAGTTTGCCTTTTGGGTTCACCACGAGATGTAGATGTAATTCCTAAAATGCAATCTAAAGATGATAAACAAACTTTTATCTCTTTTCGGCAATGAAAATTCTAGCTACTAGGGGAAAAGAAAGACACAATCTTTTCACAAAGAGCAAAGAGCACATTGTAAATGCACTTTCCTAAATCAAGCCAAACAGACTGTCAATATGCAAATGCACATGTGCATGTATTTGTTTTTCACTTTCTTAGTATTGATGCTAAAAAGAAAGTTGATGTACAAATCTGAATTTGCTTTCAAGCGACAAACACAAACAAGCTTCTTTTCGAAATCAAAAGGTAGAGATGATTACGACACTTTATGATTTTGAAATAAATACTCATTTTGACACTAGAAAGTCACAAATTCAAACCAAAGGCAATAGTAAAAGCATAACCGACTATCAACAGCAAATAAACTTTCTCCTATGATCGAAATCGACACTTGCGACAGATCTAAATCAAAGGACGACAGTACGATTATTATACTTTTGCAATGGAAAACTGTAAACGACTCAACAAACACACAAAAAACATCTACAGTTCTTTTGTACAAATGAGGCGGAATATCAGTAAGGAAAAGGGGTTTTAGACAGACATATACTGATCACAGGCTGCAAAAATCAGAGACAAAACTGGAAAGAAAGAAGCACAAGAACCTCAGCTGCACAGGGCTAGTCTGATCAGCGCACCTGTAACACAGAGAAACTGGATTGCAGCGTAGGTTGCCCTTTCAGGAAGTGCGCTGAAATGCAGGAACTCTTCACAGTGCCTGCGCTGGGGCAGAAACGAGAATTCTATCCGGGTTCTGGGTCACAGTTTGCAGTTTAGTCTTTGGTTTTTGGCCGAGTAAAAGCAATCAGTAATGCACAATCAGGGGTAGATCTATGGAGGTTCTAAGAGCTATCACAAAGGGAAATCAGATCATTTGTGAATCAGTTGTTCATATCATAAACAGATCCAGTGAATGGATTGAAGCAGCAAATGTCTACTTTGCATTTGTTATGGCAAATGCAGTTCGAATGCTACTTATAAGTTTATGAAACAAACAACAAAAAGATACACAAACAAACTAATTAGACAATCGTCCCCAGTGGAGTCGCCATTTTGTTACCGGGAAAAGTGTCTATTTAGAACTGCTCTATCCCACTAAGGTGTGACAGCTACCTTAGAAACAAACAGAGAAAACTACTTTTGTATTTCCTTTATGAATTAAAGATAGAGGGGGATAGAAAGAACCGACCTGTGTCTTGCGCTAATCCTTTGATTCAATCCCTCTCTTCTTTGACAGCTTCCAGCTACTTGCTCTCTTACTTGCCCAGCTTCACCAAGTACCTGTAAGATCACAGAAGAAGAAAACTATACAAAGACATGGATCTATATTCATAAACATCTTAGGATCAGATTTAAGCTAACCATACAAATGTAACAAGCATCAATGATACACAAGAATGGAGGAAAAACTCAAATAGTTTTTATTGATATAACAAGAAGATCCAGGAGGAGTTACAACCGATGATTCCTGACCCAGCATCAACCTCCCAGCAAAGAAGCCCCTCTTCACCTCCAACAAAGCATAAATCACCCAATACTCTGATCTCTATCTCAAAACCAACAACAATTCCTTACAATGTGCAAAATTCCAGCCTCTGGATCTCTGGGATGAGGGATCCATATATAGATGTATGCAAGGAGGATGAGTCAGCCTGTGATTTAATTAGTGGCTTCTCTTTGTCAGTTCTTGCTTCCACTTGGAGACTGAAGGCCTCTTACTCATCCTTGGTCGAATTCAGTGAGGCAAGTGTCATAGGAGAAGATTCTGGAAGCTTCCATTTTCTTTCCACCTCGCGGAATGGCACTGCCATTTGTCATTTCCCGCTCAACGCACCCTCATAGTGCACTTAGGTGCGTTGCAATGCACCTAGCTAGTGTGCTTAGGTGCTATGCAACGCAGCTAGTGAGTGGAGCAGCTAAAATGATCATGTTTTGACTTATTCTGAGCAGTTTCTGGTGGAGAACTTCTGGGAGAAGCTGTAATTTGTTGA
Organism: Pinus tabuliformis; assembly: GCA_031772625.1. Classification (NCBI taxonomy): domain Eukaryota; kingdom Viridiplantae; phylum Streptophyta; class Pinopsida; order Pinales; family Pinaceae; genus Pinus; species Pinus tabuliformis. Next base: position 1,855,589,504 of record CM062817.1, on the reverse strand, counting down.
CCTTGTTCCTTTAGGGGTTGGAACAACACTTTTAGGGACTTAGGAGCCCTTGGTTTATGGACATTTCATGCTTGGAGCTGTAAGGCACAAAAATGTCTATAACACTCCAGGATGCACTGTTATGCCACCTGGGACACATATGTGTTCCTTAAAGCGAGCATGACAAGATGATTTGGGAGGAGCACTACAGTCAGGTTGCTAGACATTTTGGGGTAGATAAAATAGTGGCAGTGATACAGAAGTATTTTAATTGGCCAAACCTTCGGCAGGAGACCACCAACCCTTGTAGTTCATACAGACACAAGGGAAGTTGTAGAATGATCGCCATCAAAAATGGTCCACATACATGCAACAATTCCATTTGAACATTAATTATAAGAAGGGAAGCACCAACAATCTTGCAGACTGGCTCAACCAACCACCAGTAATGGTGTTGAACACTATGCTCAACTCTTGTGGGCACAAAACTGCGGGGTGGCCGCATCTTTACAAAAACGATCCAGAATTCGACAGCACATATCAGACACTCCTGGAAGGTAAGCAAGTTCCAAATTTTCACCTCTGGGATGCATTGTTATGCCACATGGGATGCATATGTGTTCCTTCAAGCAAGCATGCCAAGATGATTTTGGAGGCACACTATAGTCGAGTCGCTAGATATTTAGCATAGAGAGAACCGTGGCAATGCTACAGAAGTATTTTTATTGGCCAAACCTTTGACAGGATTAGTGAGCTCCAGTACTGCAGCAATAATGTTGCAACTCCTCGGGCTTCCTTCTTTACTTTTATCAACCCGATAGTTCGTAAAAAACTTGGAAGCGACGATGTTTTATGCACAAGTACTAGCTTTTACTGCAGGCTGTCACTTGATCAGCTGGCGCAAGTTCGCTAGGAGCTTAAGCCAACTTCTATGAGTTCTCAGAAGAAGCTTTTAACTATGATAAAAGAAATCTAACTCGAGAGAGGCTATTCTACTTGCAGAAAGAGAATGAAAACTGAAAGGAAACGCAAACCCTAGCAAACCCTAGTTTACCCACTAACCCTACTTTTGCAAGAAAAGAGATGGAAACTATTGAGATGGGTGCCATTGACTACTGAAAAGGTAGAATGCATGTATTCAAGTTACTTCTGAAGAGAAATGAGAAGAAATCATCTTTTTGTACTTTTGAGCATCTTTATGTGGAATTATTATACTTCTGTTTTGACTAGTTGTGGTTGTGCAGGGGTTTGGTGGCTAAGGGAGACGGAGTTGGCTTTTGCAGAAGGTGAGGAAGGAGTGGAGAGGTCCTAAGAAGCCCCTGGTACCCTTTCGAATACTTCCATTGTGATCAGACTTCGAAAAATCACTCGCATGAACTTCTACAGGAGGCTGCAGCGGATCTACAGGAGGTTCTATAGAAGGATCTACAAGAGGAGGCCGAAAGTGTTTTTTGGAGGTTTGAAGGTGGAAAAGTGATGGGAAAAGGGAAATGAAGATGGGATGGAGGTGTTGAGGGGTCTAAGACTCTGTCAATGAAGATCAGGAATGAAGGAGATGGTTGGATTTGTTCAAAGGTCAAGAAAGCAATTTTGCACAAAAACACAGAAATTAGGGCAGTTTGGCGAAATGAGGTGAATGAGTGGGGAAATCTTGAGAGATGAATGGGTACAAGTTGTGCTATGGTGAAATGATAAGTTGGAGTATTCTACATGTGAGTTGCACACTTACTTCTCAAAATTGACCCAAGCAAGAACTGAAAAACAGAGCTTTGTCTATTTTGACCTAAAATCTAACCTAAAACCAGAGAAATGTTGAACAGAACCTTATGGAAAAAAATTATGGGAGAAAGCCATGGGAAATGAATATGAAATGATCTAAGCAAGTGAATCCAAACTAATATCAACTTCTCCAACTCGAAATATCACACTAGCAATTGCATTGGAAGAGCAAAAACAGTGTTTTTGGTGGCAACAGTAGTGCCTTGATCTCAGATCATGGTCCCAAGGAGGGAGAAAGGAGATCAAGACTTGCTGGTAGAATTTTTGATCTTTTTCTGTTACTGTAGCAAACTATCTAATCAACTTGAAGTGAACAACTATTCTAACCATCAAAAGCAACCTAATTAACAAAGCAAGACTTAACCTAAACAACATAAATTATGTCATGAATGCGAGCAAAAGCATATAAATACACAAAGGAGGTGCTAGGTAGCTTGGGTTGGGACCTAACCCAAGAGCTTCAGCCCTCTAGGAAAGATCAATGCTGGTTCAAAACTGGATTCATCTTCATTTATAAAAAAAAAAAATAGCAGTTACATCACAAAATTGTCTTCAAAAAGAGCTCGAAAATGAGCTGAGTACCAAGCTACACAAAAGTGCGAAAATATACTATGAAATGGATAACCTACAGAGGCTTGAAGCATTCTTATTTATACAAGTGGGGACTCCCAACAGTCCTCCTAAACTTAAGGAACTCGACTGCCTAAAATTGAAGATAACATCAGCTCTGCTCGGCTACCCCTTGGAATCATCATTGTGGGCTTTTATACTCCGAGCTGCTGATGGAGAACTCGAGGAAGGGGTCATTAATGAAGGAGAAACCCCTCCTATAAGTCCTCAGCCCTGTTTTCATGAGTTTGGTTGCCAATCTGCTCATAAATGCCTAGTCCTTGTCCAAAAATGTCCAAAAATCTGCAATAAATACTCATTAGGCTATGTGGCAAAGTGACTATCCCCATTCACTATATTGACATAAATATATTCAAAAACATGCACAAAACTATTGAGAATGGTGGATTAAATGAAAATAATAGGCAGAATAAGCCCATATAGTTACCCATTTCTAGGGCTCATCATCACCCCTGTTACAGGGAAAAGTGTCTATACAGAACTGCTTATCCCACTAAGGTGTGGTAGCTACCTTAGAAACAAAAAAGTAAAGCTACTTTCATTTTTCCTTTATGAAAGATAGATGAGAGAAGAATAGAGGAGACCAACCTCCGTCTTGAGCTTGGCTCATGGTTCGATTCATCTCTCTTCTGATAGTCCTTTGCTACTTGCTTCCTTGTACGCCCAGCTCCACAGAGTACCTGTAGAATCAGAGTAGCATAACACTATACAAGAACATGGATCTATAATCATAAAAAATCTAGGATCAGATGTAAATTGACCATACAAATGCATAAAACATAAATGACACAAGAGTATGGAGGAAAACTTGAATAGCTTTTATTGATAATCAAGAAAGAGCCAAGGGAGTTACAACCAGTTGTTCTGACCCAGCATCATCCTCTCAGCAAGTAAGCCCTTCTTTACCTCATACAAAGCTTAGATCACCCAACACTATGATGTTGTCTCAAGAAACCAACAGCAATTCCTTACAAGATGCAAAATTCCAGCCTCTGGATCTCTGGGATGAGGGATCCATATATAGATATCTGTAAGGGAGATGAATCAGCTTGTGATTTGATTAGTGTCTTCCCTCTGATAGTTCTTGCTTCCACTTGGAGATTGATGATCTCTTACTCATCCTTGGTCGAATTCAGAGAGGCAAGTGTCACAGGAGAAGTTTCTGGAAGATTCCATGCCTCTCCACCTCGCGGATTGACACTGCCATTTGTCATTTCTCGCCCATCGCACCCCATAGAAGGGCTTTTTGAAATGCAACGCACCCACAGAGTGTACTTAGGTGAGATGCAACGCACTTTGCCTATGGAGCAGGTGAAATGATCCTGTTTTGACCAGTTCTAAGTAGTTTTTTATGGAGAACTTCTGGGAGAAGCTGTAATCAGTTGACCTTGTTCCTTTAGGGGTTAGAACAACACTTTTGGGGACTTAGGAGCCCTTGGTTTATGGACATTTTATTCTTGGGGTTGCAGTGCCCAAAAATGTCTATAACAGTTGCCCCCTAAAGCATGAGGTCGTTAATCTTTTTTAATGTCGGGTGAAATGCTTTATTATGAGGATCCGAAGTTCTTTCAAGCTGGGAGGAGACCTGTAATAAGATACAATACAATACATTATCTTCATAATTTTTTGATGATCTTGCTGAGGCGGGCATTCCCATGCTCAGCTTTATAAATTCATTTTCATGTACATAAGACAGACAATAATCTGAGTGTAGACTGATGATTCTGGTAGAGCCATCATCCCTTTGATTGGATGATTATCTGTGCAGCAATGATGTACATTTGATGTCTTTATTTCCCTGAATATATATCGCAGCCCGGATGGATGAAACTAGATCCGGGGTCTTCAATCTCGTTCGATCTTCACTCGAAGTACAAGTCTATCCATGTGAGAGATATTCTGGAGTCGAACATGGAAAGACATCGCCTGATTACCAGCCAATGATGTAAGTTGTTAACAGACGCAAGAGGAGTCACCGATAATGATAATGACCCTCAAGGTACTGCAGTACAATTCATGTGGTGTGAATAAAGGACTTGGCATCGAACACCACGCAAAATCTTTCGGTCGAAGGCCATTGATGTAAACCTGTCGCCGGAAGTGAAACCTTGCCATTGAGGCATGCAAGCTTCAAAGTACTGAACAGGGTCTTCCTAGATCAACTTCTTGGATAATGAGCTGATGTCGACAAGAAGTGATCCATCATAGGAGGGCCTTAATGAATCCCACATCAATGACACGGAACGGAGCAAATGATTTTAATGGAGGTGAAAACGATCTGGTGATATAAGATTCAGGGTGGCGGTCATGAAAGAATGGAGCGTAAATGTATTGCAGCGGGTGAGACACAGGTGAATTCTCTGAATGACTTCTCTTGAACATATCGGCGACACTAACATGATGGATTGGTAGCATTAACCCCAAATGTGGATGGTGTGATGGGACCATGGTGATGTGACCGGTGAATGAAACAACCCAACCTGACTTGGATGCGGAGTGAAAGTGTCATGTTCAAGAGCGACTTGCTACCAACAAAGTTTCTTCAAGTTTTCTTCCCAATTTTTCCCTAGTCATTGCTGACCAGTACCTCTTTATTTTTGTCAAGCTTAAGGAGGATAACATATGCTTGTTCTATAATTTTCCCTTTGGGCAAACCCATCGCTATGTTTTAACGAGCTTAGCGATAGTGAAACTCGTTCTTGTCTGCTATGGACAAGTTTGTCGCTATTAGGTTTTAACGAGTTTAACGACAAAGATAACTTGGTCCTTTTCAATTTTAGAGAGTCTGAAAAGGGACGTAAAGGAAACTCCAAAATTCCTTTTTCATCATCTAATCCCTTAAGTCTGAAAAAGTATAAAACAATACAGAAGGGATGAATTTTCGATACTTTTAACGAGCCGAAAAAAACAAGCGCTCGATCTTTTTGTGTAATAATCCCTCAGGTCCAAAAAGATTAAAATTTAAAGGAGGGATAGCACTTCCAGTCCCTTTAACGAGCTGGGTAGGCCAATGGCTCGGCAATCTTTTCATATTTTACGAGTCAGTTGAAAAGAGCTTAAAGGAGACTCGTTTTTTGAGGAACGAGTGATAAAATTGGGTAGCAGCTGATTCCAGGTAAGGTTTGGAATTTTCCAATCATGGCAGTGTTACAAGGATGGCTAGTGGGATCACTCTTCGCAGTTGTTCCTCAAAAGGGGTAAACAATCAAATGGAGGTGAATGATCGGCCAATACAGAGTGGAGGTGATGATGAGAACACGACCAAGGCTTTAAAGGTTGAAGTACTACATTCACGATGGTTATTTACCGGGAAATAGGTTCATTTTTTAATGAGCTTAAACTCTAGGGGAAACATTTGCTCATTGCTTAGGTTTAATTTTTAACGAGCTTGAACTACACCAAAAACTGCTCGTGGCGGTTTATTTTTTAACGAGCTTGAACCCTGCGGTAACACTGCTCGTGATAAGTTTGCATGCCCCCAGCATAATAACGCAAATCGAGGTGCATGCCCCCCAAGCTTCATTGCATTCAACTCGGTGGTTGGAATGAAGGTTTACCTTTGAGATTTGGAAAGGGGATTTGTTTCATTTTTTAATGAGGTTGACACAGTAAAAGAGCTATCCCCATGACTCCTTATTTCATTTTTTAACGAGGTCGACACGAGATAAGAACCATCCTCAAAATCCACCGTATTTACAGTATTTGATAGAAAATAAAAAACTGATGGATGATTAAGGTTGCTGGAATAATCTTCGTGGTAATTCGGAAGATGGGAGCGATGGTGGTAATCTTCCGATGGTGCCTCTCCTATCATCATTGATTGAATGATTCCTTCATCTGTAGAATGTACATGCGACCAAGGATCTGAAGAGGTGCCATATTCCTTAGACCTATCTATCCAAACACTCGATAAGCGTTGATTTGGGTTTGCCCCCCAAACCAAGAAATTTGATTGCTACAATATTTCTAAAATGGCGATGATCCATGCTGACAAAATGTTTAGGAATCTTCCGAATCCATTAGATATGGAAGATTTTATATTGCAGGTTTCCACTGTGGCCACTTCCGCCAAATTGCTCGGAGGCGGTAGGGCAAAAGTACCCGTTAAGGCAGGCTCTTTTAGGAGGCCTACTCCAATATTTTGAAGCGAATGATTGCTTCCATGGATCATTGGGATGCTTCACGTAACTTGTGAACTGTTGGGGAGAAATGTTTGTTGGTCGACGATTGTAATTCTTCCTTGAAAGGGAAATGCAATCTTCCTGAAGTAGGTCGACACAACTGCGGCCATGGCATATATCCAGGGCCTTCCCAGTAGGATGTTGTAATCGATGTTTTCATGGATAACCTCAACATCAATTTCTACTGTTTTGCCCCCAGTTCAACTTGCAAGTTACTCAAAATCCCGTATGGAGTGTATGATCATCCATCAAATGCTTTTAACGTCGTTGACGATCTCGACAAGGGTGGTGAGCCTAAATTTTTCCAGCAACTCATCGACATAATACATGTAGATGCCTCCTCATCAATAATTGTTCGACGAACAGTTTTGTTGAGGGCTTTCACATGAATAAGGAAAGCTAGTTGGGCCGGTAATTGAGGGTCATATCCTTTATGATCAAAGGCCACAAGATTGGAATCCATTGGGTCAATCCCACCTATTGTTGTTAATAAAGCTTGCTTTTGGGAGGGGAAATTTTGCGGTACCTCAATTGTCGACATAGCGGACGGTGATTGGGCCAGGTCCTCTACTATATTATAATTCTGTGCTACTTTTGCACGAGGATTAAATGTCGATTTGTGTACTACTCCCTTTGGCGACTTTATCATTGGTTCAGGAATGATGGGTGGCACAACTTCGGTCAAAGTTGTTGTCGAACTACTAGGTTGTTCATTAGCCTTGTTATTCGACAGCTGTGGATTCCCGTAATCTTTATTCCTTGTCAAAGCATCATTTTGCTGCTTTGAGATAGACAACATAAGCACTTGGGATAGGGAAGCATTTTGATTAGCAACCAGTTTGGTTCCCGGGTTTGGAAACGGATCAGTCAATACTGCTGAGGTTTTTGAACTCTTAAAGAGTTTCTTAACTTCAGCTTTATGTGGACAATCTCTCGTCCGATGATCCTCATCGCATATATGACACCCCGCAAGGGGTTTCCTTTGCCCAGAAGGGTTTGCAGAAGCTTTTTCAGGAGATGACTCATCCTGCTTCTTTTTTCTCCCTTTCTTTTTCTTCTTGCCCCCTGGTTGCTTCAGTTGTTTGCCCTTGTCGGTCGACATGGCATTTACCTCCGAGGCGAGAAGTTCTTCATTTGCATTTTGATCAGAAATCTTACGGGCTTTCTTAGATGTAGCCTTTGTCGATTTCGTGCTTGTCGTACCTATCACGCCATCACTGGCATGAGAGTCTTTGTTTGATTTAGGAGGGGGAGGAACAGAAAATTCCAGTCTAGGAGCATCAGGTATTTTATCGTAGAGCGTGCCAGACTGAGTATAGATCAAGTCTAGATATTGTGCACGAGCAATAACTTGCTCTTCAGTGACGACTCCTCCCTTTGCCACATCTTCTGTGATAGAAGGTAATAATGACTTAATAAACCATTCAGCTAGCAGCTGATCAGGAACATATTTTTTTACCATTCTGCGATGACGTCGCCACTCATGAATATGATCAGATATGTGAGTGGTCGTTGTCTATTTGAAATTGGTAAGAAGTTCTGTTCCTATTTCGTACCTTATCAGTAACTGAAAATGGGTTAAAAAGGTTGTGGCTAGGGTACTGAAGTTGTCAAACGAAGCTCTGGGTAACTCGATATACCATTTTGCTGCTGAACCAGTTAACGTCCTTTGGAAAAGGCCAAGCCTAATCGAATCATCGTTTAGGGTGTTTGATGAACACCACAGATGAAATGTCATCACATGATTCGACGGGTCTTCACCCGGATTTCCATTAAATTTAGGAATATCTGACGGAAATTTATGCAGAATCGTCGGCCACCAAGGGGCATAAGCAATTGGATCATTCGTCAGCCGGTTTAGATCTGGTAATTCTAGAGTTGCTACAAAGGGCAACTGTTGATTCAGGTTAGGCGAAGCATACCCAGGATAAGATGGAATTGTCTGAGCAGTCGGTCTTTGCATACCAGCATAATGTATTTGATGCTGGTAACTTTTACAAGGTTGATGGGCATAACCGTTATAATATGGTTGTTGATAACCGCTTTGGAAATGGGGTTGCCCATTACTTACAAAGACTTGTTGCTCAGGTCCTTGATATGATTGCTGGAATGGTGCTTGTTGAGATTGAATCAGCCATGGTTGTTGGACCATTTGTTGTTGCCCAATACTGGATGATTGACCAAGATGAGGAGTCATAGTACTTGTTTGAGCCTGAGTCGCTCCAGATAAGGAGGCACTAACCTGAGGTTGTGATTGAGTCGTCGAGACAAGAGGTTGTTGTATTGCAACCTGAGAAACTTGGGGTTGACATACAACAGGTAGCGCTCGTACTTGTGACGCAGTCACCATAGTAGGTATAGTGGGAATATTCGACATAGGGTGGACTGGTTGCATTGAATATACAACCCTTGGTTGCTAAGGCAGTATTGGCACCCAACCGCTAGATGTAATTCCAGTTTGACCTGAACTTTGTTGTAAACTCTCATATGGTTGTTCTCCGGGAGGGAACAATGAAAAGGCATACTGCCCTCCATATGGTGGCAATCCAGTACTTAAAGGGTTGATTGGCCTTTGAAGACACATTGGATCAATTTGTTGAGTTTCAACATAAGAAATACCAGATGATAATCCGGATGAAGAAATAGGAACTGACCATGTCGTCGAAACAGTCCCTGATTGGACTTCAGCTTGTTGTTGATAACTTGTCGAGATAAATGGTATACCAGCGAACATCGTTGGAGTAGCAGTAGGAGGTTCTGCCGCTGTTGCATCAGATGACACAGTCCTGGATGTCGACAGTTGTTCAGACATATCTAGTCTATCCAAAAGATTTCCTAGCGATTCTACAAGAACTTGCGATGAAGGGAGGATAACTTCTAAGACCAACGAGGGAACAGTGATGTTTTTCCGATTAAAATAAATTTTAGACGCTTTGACACAACTTGTTTTTTCAATTTTTAAGAGTCGAGAAAAAACAAAAGATGACTCTAGTCGCCTTCAATTTTTAATGAGCCTGAAGTGACAAGTGCTCAGATGGACCTTTTCCATTAAGGAGTCTGAAAAGGAACGAAAGGGACTGCTCTGGAAATCTAGGTAGAGGGATTACCAAACCAATCGCAAAACTGCAGAATACTTTTTACGGTACGGTAGTCAATCTTCCCGAATGTTGTGTTCAGTGCATTGTGATCGATAGGGCGGCAGACACAGCTTCCTATGGATAAAGGATTAAGCCTATTGTGGTCTCCCAAAATATACTCGACGGTACGTGGGAGCACAAGTCCGTACTGGCACTTATCGTCTCAAAGTGGAGGAATCACCCAACCAATAGTGAAAACAACAATTACCAGGCTTTACGACGCCGGAATACGTCTCTAGCCTAGACTTCTAGATGTTGTGCGTTAGGTTCCAAAGCGTTGTTAGATTCATTAAATTTATTTTATAGTTGATCTTGCTTAAGAAATTTGCCTTTCAGGTTCATCGCGTGATGTAGATGTACAATTCCTAAAATGCAATCTAAGATGATAAACAGTCTTTTATCTTCTTTGTGCAATGAAAACCCTAGCTACTAAGGAAAGAAAGACAGAATTCTTTCAACAAAGAGCAAAGAGCACACACTATATGCACTATTCTAAATCAAACCAATCAAACAGTCTAAATGCAAATGCACATGCATGTATTTGTTTTCAGCCTTCTTAATATGTGAATGATAAAAAGAAAGCTAATGCGCAAATCTGAATTACTTTTCAAGCGACAATTACTAACAAGTTTCTTTTCAAATCAAAATGAAGATAATCATAACACTTTACGACTTGGAAATGAATACTTGCTTTCGACACTAGAAAAACTACAAATTCATATCAAATACAATAGTAACAGGGTAATCGACTATCAAGAGCAATCAGACTCTCTTCTACGACTGAAAATGACACTTACGACACTTTCAAATCGAGAAACGACAGTACAACTACGTTACTTTTTTGCCAATGAGAACTAAAAATGACTCAACAAATACACAAAAACATTTACAGTTCTTTGCACAATAGAGGCGGAATAACAGCAAGGAAAAGGGGTTTCAAACAGAGATACACTGACTATAGGCAACAAAATTCATGAATAGAACTGAAAAGAATGAACACGGAAACCAAAACTAAGGAACAATGCCTAGTCTGATCAGCGCACTTGTAACACAGTGAACTTGAAATGCAGCGCACCTACTACACTTGGTAAGTGCGCTGAATTTCAGATTCACAGAACAGAGCCTGCGCTGGGCTAGAGACGAGACTTTGCTTGGGTTCTGGGTCACAGTTTGCAGTTCATTTCAGGGGTTTTGGCCGAGCAAATGGTAATCAGTAAATCAACAATCAGGGGTAGATCTAAGGAGGTTACTAGAGCTACCACAAGGGCAATTAGAGAGTTTGTAAATCAGTTGTTTAATTCATAAACAAAACCCGGAGATTGACTAAAGCGGCATTTATCTACTTTGCATTTGCATAGAAAATGCAGTTCGAAAGCTACCTGGCTCGACTTCAGGCTCCGTCTGTAAGTTTATAAAATAAAAAACAAGGAAGATAAACAAACAACCTAGTCGATCCCCAGCGGAGTCGCCATTTTGTTACAGGGAAAAGTGTCTATGCAGAACTGCTTATCCCACTAAGGTGTGGTAGCTACTTTAGAAACAAACAAAGTAAAGCTACTTTCGTTTTTCCTTTATGAAAGATAGATGAGAGAAGAATAGAGAAGACCAACCTCTGTCTTAAGCTTGGCTCCTGGTTCGATTCCTCTCTCTTCTGATAGTCCTTTGCTACTTGCTTCCTTGTACGCCCAGCTCCACAGAGTACCTGTAGAATCAGAGTAGCATAACACTATACAAGAACATGGATCTATAATCATAAACAATCTAGGATCATATGTAAATTGACCATACAAATGCATAAAACATAAATGACACAAGAGTATGGAGGAAAACTTGAATAGCTTTTATTGATAATCAAGAAAGAGCCAAGGGAGTTACAACCAGTTGTTCTGACCCAGCATCATCCTCTCAGCAAGTAAACCCTTCTTCACCTCATACAAAGCTTAGATCACCCAACACTATGATGTTGTCTCAAGAAACCAACAGCAATTCCTTACAAGATGCAAAATTCCAGCCTCTGGATCTCTGGGATGAGGGATCCATATATAGATATCTGTAAGGGAGATGAGTCAGCTTGTGATTTGATTAGTGTCTTCCCTCTGATAGTTCTTTCTTCCACTTGGAGATTGATGATCTCTTACTCATCCTTGGTCGAATTCAGAGAGGCAAGTGTCACAGGAGAAGTTTCTGGAAGATTCCATGCCTCTCCACCTCGCGGATTGACACTGCCATTTGTCATTTCTCACCCATTGCACCCCATAGAAGGGCTTTTTGAAATGCAACGCACCCATAGAGTGTACTTAGGTGAGATGCAACGCACTTTGCCTATGGAGCAGGTGAAATGATCCTGTTTTGACCAGTTCTGAGCAGTTTTTTATGGAGAACTTCTGGGAGAAGCTGTAATCAGTTGACCTTGTTCCTTTAGGGGTTAGAACAACACTTTTAGGGACTTAGGAGCCCTTGGTTTATGGACATTTTATGCTTGGGGTTGCAATGCCCAAAAATACCTATAACAACCCCCCTGCTGAATGGGTTACTCATCCTCTGAGCAACTAATCCAGTTCTTCATATTTAATAGCTTTAATAGCTTCCCTGACATCCCAAGCCTCTGATGTGATGTCTTCCTCTATGTCATGGAAACTGGCTTTCCTATCCACTTCCTCCCATTGTTTCTGTTCTTCCTCCTCCTTAACCCCTTCCAACAGTCCTAGCAAAAGTGGAGGAATGTATTTAAGACCAATCCATTTGGCTTTCAAGTTTTGCATTGATTTTTTATATAAGGGCGCTCTCCTCATAGCTTCCCTCATTCTGGTTGGGGATTGATACTCCCTAATCTTTAGGCTATGGGACAATGTATTCCATCTTTTTGTGCAAGCATGAATGCAGTTATCGCCAAATTATCTCTCCATATCTTCAAAAGAGTGATAGCTTGTGCTTTCATGTCAACATAATCGGGGAGAACTTTAGGATTGGCTGCTAGGTGTTGGTGGGCATAAATGAGAGCTAATGGTTCTGCTGGTTCTGCCCTTACCATGAGGGGTTCACTTAGCTCCTTTGTCATGATCTTCTGAATTTCCACTGCTCTATTTTCTTCATGGATCAACCAAGAAGCCATAGCCATGAGCTGTAGATCTCCTAATGTAGCATTTGGATCCCATAAATTCATGTCAGGGAGTGCCATATTGTGTAGGTAAAATTTTGCTAATTTGACTTTATCCTCGACTGAATTATCATCACATAAATGCATAAACTGATCATAATTTTGGAATGGGATTGTGCCCCTCTGGGCCAATGTTTTAATCTGGAATTGGAGCCACTGGTCTTTGAGATATAGTGCATAGGATCTAGCTGGTTGTCTACACTGCAAGGCCTCCATTTCCTAGCTGGCCATGCAGGCCATCTGGGCCTCTTTTCCTGCAGCTGTTGTTTCAAAATCAGCACTTCAGTTGCTGCCTGAGATTCTTTTTCTTGTTGTTGTTTCATCAGCATTTCAACATCGGTCTGTGGCTCTTCCTCTTGCTGTTGTTTCTCTGCTACTTCATTATCTGCTAAGGGACCTTCTTGTTGTTGCTGCCCTTCCAAGATTGGCAACTTGTCTCCCCCTTGAGTTTCTCGTTCCTGTAACTACTTCTTCAGCAGTTCATTTTCTTCCTGTAGTTGGGCTCTTCTAATGCTCTCTATGTGCCTTACCATGCCCAACTCCCTTCTCAACTCTTTCAACTTGTCTTCCATGTGCCCTATATCTTCAACTCCTTTAGATTTAGCAATCTGCATCCAAGTGTGGGTTTTGACCCTTTCTTTTTCTAATTCAAAGAAAAGAGGCACAGCAAATTTTTGTGGGATGATCTTCCCACCTTTTAGAAAATTGTAATAGGAGCCTAAATTAGGCTGAGGGCTTGGCTCAAGTATTTCTTTTTCCTTTCTTTCCTCTTGTGACTGTTCTACTGCCTTCTTTTCCAATTTTTCAGTTTCTTTAAGTTTGGCCGGTGTCTCCTGTAGAGAGGTTCGAGCTTCCTGTAAGACTACTTTGGAGTCCATCAATTTGATTCTTTCCTTCCAGAGGAGGTCTTGGGACTTCCTCTCTTGTAGGTGATAGAGATCTTGGAGGGAGATTCCTCCTTCTTCTCAGTAGATGCATCTTCAATGACAATGGTTTCTTTTGATGGTGGTTGGGGCTTGCCCACCTTAATCCTGGTGCTCCTCTTGGCTTTGAAATGCATAGATGTTTGCCTTTTGTTTCCCTTTTGTTTTGCTGGAGTGCTTAATGTAGCAAGCACAGCTGCTACTTCCCTTTCCAATGTTTTAGGGGATGTTTCTTCCTGCTATTCTTCTCCTTTGTCTCTTGCAATTTTTCCTGTGTCTGTTGTTTTTGCTTTTGTCTCTGCTACCTCTGGTGGTGTTTTCTCCTTTTCTTGCTGAGTCCATGCCTTTCTTGTGGCAGTCTTTTTCTGGGCTTTCTTGGGCTTTTTCTTCTTAGCCTTTGTCCTTTTCCTCTTCTCTATTTTTGAGGCTGTCTTCTTTTCTGCCTTAAGCTCAACAGTGGTTTTGTCAAGTTTCTCCTCTTCTTTCTGTTTCTCCTCTGCCTTTCCTTCTGTTTGAATATCTTGTGCCTCCTCACTACTTTTCTTCTCAAGTTCCTCTGTCTGCTCCTCCTCTTCACTACTAGATGAGCTAATGTCCTCAGTCAAAGTTTTGATTTCATCTTCTCTAGACATATTCCTGAAAATTTCCCAAGCTATGGGATTGTGTATGTGTGTAAGGCATCTTCTACCAACAATTTGATGACCCCATGGTAGGCCAGCTGGTCTGGGACCCCTGCATTTAGCTTGGTGCCACATTTTATCAAAGACTGGAGGAGGAAATATGGGAGACTAAGTTTTCTAGCTACAAGTAGGTCCATCCCATATCTCAATTCATGCAATAATATAAAGTGATAACCATAAACTATACTGAATTTTCCTTCACAAGTGATGTATTTCATGATCTGGTAGCTGACTTCACTCCATGGAGGAGGTAAGCTTGTCCTTCTGACCCCATTCTTATCCTCTACAGGATGTTCATCAGGCTGGAAGAATGTCTTTTTAGCAACCTGTCCCAATGGTTTTTCCTCTTTGCTCCAAGGGAGCCCAAGTGGAAGACCTGTGATTCTGCTAATAAAATCTGGTGTAAGCTCTAGGGTCAGACCCCTAAAACTAACTGTAGCATGTGTTTTCGAATGGGGTCTTAAGGACATCAAAAATTCTTCAGTCACCTCCTCATCATGTCCATGAATTCTCTCAAAGAAAGACATCCAGTTTTCCCTAGTGAAGAGGGCCACCACCTCGGGGTGCTCATGCAATTTGTTGGAGTTCAAAGGCTCTTTTCTCATAAAACCTCCTGGCATGGTGTTTAGTGGTTTCTAAAAATACTCAAGTGAGGAAGAAGGAAAAAAATTCCAAAACCAGAAACAGAGGGACAGCTGAGTTTTGTTTTTTTTCTGAAACCAGAGAGGGAATTTTCCCGTGTGCTTTCTCTTCACAACATCAATTTGCAATTTTTCCTTTCTTCAAACTGTTTTCAACCTGAATTTGCTTCTCGGTTTTTGGGAAAAATCAATACTTTGATAGAATAGAGAATATATAACACAGTGTTTTTCTTCAAAGAGTAGACAGTCTTGCAAATTCGGTTTTTTCACAGGTTGGTTTCTATGGTTGCATCCATTTTTCAGAAGAATGTGAGGAAGAAAAAGATAGATTTTGAATGCAGAGAAGAAAACGAAGAGACTGTGTAGAACTCAAAAAAATTAAAAATTAAATAAAATAAAATAAAAAATAAAAAAAATATACAAGCAGACTTTTAAGCTTCACTTTCCTTTCTTTCAACCCAATACTGGTTTTTAATGCACCACCTTATATAAATATATCATATGCAGAGAGGTTTCCTGAGCCTACCTCTTTTCAAGCTCGAATTTTGACAAAAATCTCAGATTTTCCTTCTGCAGAGCTACTCTCTTCCCTTCTTGTAGAAATCCTCCTGTAAATAGTGTTCCAGCTCCTATAGAATGCAGTAGTGCTCCTGTAGAGCCTGATAGGCGAAAGGGTTTTGCAAAACTAGCAAAACCAGCAGAAAACGACTAGTTTGTTGTTCTGGAGGTGGTAGGTGATTACTGCAATTGAGAACTTCATAAATGAAAATGAAACAAAGGGTGGTGGAGGCCTAAGACCGCACTGTACTTAACTGATGGCTTAATCTGCGGTGAGGAGGTGAGGTGGCCGGATGGGTATGTTATCCCCATCCAAACCGTTGGTCCCACGCCAGTGTCATTTCATGTCGCCTGGCCGCCATCACCTCCCTCACTCCCATTATACGCCGCCACCACTACCGATTATGAGCTTTTTTTCTTCCTGAGTTGACGGGCCACATGTGCTAACTAAGTATCTGATCTACGGTTTGAATTGGCCAAGGCTCATTTGAACTCCACGAGGGTGTGTGAACTGAAGTAGGGTGGCCAGTTAGCTGGCCACCGATTCTGTTTAATCGTGACCATTCCCATAGTTCATGCAGTTTGTAAATAATATTCATGCAATCGAGGAATAGGTTTAGCCACTTACCTGTTAGTCGTTGCTGTGGTCTGCATGCTTTAGGCTTTGCACTTTATTTCCTTGTTGTTGTTGCTGTTAGTGCTGTGCATGCTCGGCCTTCAGCTTATGCTGATGATTTCTCGTTCAAAATCTGCTCCTTGCATGCTTCATACACCTTGTTGCGCTGACCTTGTCTCTGGAGTTTGTTTTTCAAAGAGATTAGCTGCTACAGGAATCTTGTAGGATTTCCTGTAGATGCTTCTCCTTCTTAAATTCAGGCTGATGCTTGAGTAGGGGCTAAAAAGACTGCTGAAGAAGGTATCGAATGAAAATAAATAGCAACTGGAAGGTATTAGGTAAGAAAGAATCAAAGAACGTTTCTACTTTATTTGTCACCCTTTTCTTTTGTTTACAGAATGAAAGAAACAAAATTTCTGTATTTCACTGTGGAGGGAAAAAAAAAAAAAACGAGTGGAAATGTGGGTGTGTAGGGATGGAATGGAGAAATAGGAAGATGGATGGTGGCAGGGAGGTTCACAGGCCTCGTAGACAAATTTCCAGCCCTCGGGTGCTTCTCTGATCTTGATTTTGGCCTCTCTGTGATTTCTACAGGAGCCTCCTGTAGAATACACAGAATTTCCTGTAGGATTGTGAAATTTTTATAACGAATGAGACCGAGGCTTGGGAAAGGATAACAGCGATGGAGGGATGGACTATGAAGGGTGTATGCAGCCTGGCCATGTCTTTTTCTCTTCTGTGACCCTCCTACAATTTATTCAAACGAATTTAGGTTTTTCCCTTTTTTTTCTCTCTTTCTTTTTTTTTTTTTTGAGACAGCTGGGGTGCCTCTAGGAGGTTTTCACCCTCACTACCTGCCCTGGGTGCCTCCAAGAGGTTTTCATCCAGGGATATTTTATTCCATTTCCTGTTTTTTTTTGTTTTTTTCTCTGTTTTTTTGTTTTTTTTGTTTTTTTCTCTGTTTTTTTTTTTGTCTCCTCAAGGTGTGGGTGGAGTGGAGACAGAGACCTGCTCCACTACCAACATTGATTTACCCAGATTCTCAATGAACTCTTGCTTGGAAAGGGGCTTCCTGTAGATCTTCAATCTATGTCCATTAACGAGCATGGGGATGGCTTCTTCATCAATGGTCTGGATAAGGACTGAACCATTGTCATTGCATTTTTCTACTGTGTATGGTCCCAGCCATCTTGTCCTCAGTTTTCCCTTGAAATCTTTATATCTTGAGTCATATAGTAGCGCCCAATCTCCTTGCTGGAATTGTTTTTCTTTGAGGTGTTTGTCATGCCATATTTTCCTTTGAAGTTGGACTACCTCTGAGTGGAGAAGGGCCTGCAATATTTGTTCATCCAATCCATTTAGCTGAAGCAATCTTTCCTTTTGTGCATGGCTGAGATCTAGGTCCAGCTGAGCTACCATCCTTAATGTGTTATATTCAAATTCTATGGATAGCAAAGCCTTCTTCCCATAGACCAGCTCATAGGGTGTGAAACCTATGGTGGTTTTCCAAGTAGTGTTATAGGCCCAGGTGGCCTCAACCAATCGATTTGCCCAATCTTTTATGTTGTTGCTCACTACCTTAGTCAAAATCCCTTCCAAAGCTCTGTTAGTGACTTCCACCTATCCATTTTCTTGTGGATGATAAGGGGTGGAAGTTCTGTGCTTAATCTTGTGATGTGTGAGCAGGTCTTCAATCAGATTGGAGGTAAACTGACTTCCTTGATCTGTGACTAATTCTCTTGGATAGCCAAACTTGTAGAAGATATTTTCCCTCAAAAACTCAGCTACTTTTTCTTCTGTTGCTGCCTTGATCGCCTTTGTTTCTACCCATTTTGTCAGGTAATCTGTGCATACAATGATGTAAGATTTCTATTTTGAAGGAGGGTTGATAGAACCCACAAAGTCCATGCCCCACTTCTCAAATGGCTCGAAAGTCACTTGAGGTTGCAAGGGAATCTCATCCCTTGGAGTAGGTTTCCCCATCCTTTGGCATCGGTCACATTGGCTGATGTGTCTCCTAACATCGTGATGAAGAGTGGGCCAATAGTAACCTGCCTGTAGAATTTTGAAGGCAGTTCTCTTTGCTGCAAAGTGGCCCCCACAGGGCCCATCATAACAGGTTAGGAGGATGTCAAAAACTTCCTCCTCCCTGACACATCACCTCAAAATCTGTTTTGGGCCAAGTTTAAAAATATTTCCCCCAATCCAAGTGAATGGGGCACTTTATCTCACGATCTTGCTCTTCTCTTTTGAGGGCAGGTGTGGCAGAAACTGTGCTGAAACCAAATAATTTGCTATATCAACAAACCATGGGGAGAGTACTAAAATAGCAAATAGGTGTTCATCTGGCATTTGATCATCCACCACTCCTTCACCTGCAGGCAGATCTAGTCTAGACAGGAAATCAGCAACAACATTTTCCTTACCTGGCTTATCAACAATGGTCAAATCAAATTGCTGCAATAAAAGTAACCATCTAATGATACGAGCATTTACATCTGGTTTATTCATCAAATACCTAATTGCATCAAGATCAGTGTGTACGAATGTTTGATAGCCAGTGATGTAGTGTCTGAACTTGTTTAGGGAATGGACTACAGCCAAGAGCTCTTTTTCGGTTACAGTGTAGTTTAATTCTACCTTGGACAGGTTTTTACTGGAAAAATTTATGGCATACGGCAGCTTCTCTTCAACTTGCCCTAAGGCTGCTCCTATAGCTTTGTTCGAGGCATCTGTGTGAATTTGGAAAGGTAGGGCCCAGTTTGGACCTCTCAAGATTGGGGCAGTTATTAGCTTACCTTTCAAGGCATCCACGGCCTCTTGACAGTTGTCAGTCCATATGAACTCAGCATATTTTCCCAAAAGACCAAACAATGGAGAGGCTAGCTTACTAAAATCCTTAATGAATCTTCTATAATACCATGCTAAGCCTACAAAACTCCCACCATCCCTTACCTTTTGAGGAGGTGGGACCCTTTGGATGATAGCAATCTTGTTGGGATCCACCAATAATCCTTGCTGAGAAATTGTATGACCTAGCACAGTCCCTTCAGTCATCAAGAATTCGCATTTTTCAGGACTGAGGGATAGGTTCATTTCAATACACTTGGCTAAAACTTTTCTCGAGTTAGTCAAAGCTTCCTGGAAGTTAGAACCATAAGGGGTAAATTCATCCATATAGATTTCCACTGAATCATGAACTAGTTCAGTAAATATGCTCAGTACTGCTCTTTGGAAAGTGGTGGGAGCATTACACAACCCAAAAGGAAGGACCCGGTAGGCAAAGGTACTTCATGGACAAGTGAAAGTGGTCTTATCTTGGTCTTATGGGCTGATTTGGATCTGGTTGTACCCGCTAAACCCATCTAGGAAGGAAAAGAACTTCTTCCTGGCCAGGCCACCTAACTCTTGATCTATGAAAGGCAAAGGGAAATGGTCCTTCTTGGTGGCCTTGTTTAGTTCCTGATAATCTACATAGATTCTCCTCTTCCCATTTTTCTTTGGCACTAACACCAAAGGAGAAACCCATTCACTGTCAGGGATGGATTATATGAGTTTTGCATCCAACAACTTTTGTAGTTCTTCTTTGACAATGTCCTTAAGGGCTGGATTCATCCTCCTTTGAGGCTGCCTGACTGGTTTACAATCTTCTTTAATGTAAATGTGATGAGTACAGATTGAAGGGTGGACTCCCTTCATCTCCTTATAGCTCCAAGAAAAAGCATCCAAGTGATTGTTCAATAAGCTACACAGTTATTTCTCCTGAGAGGTGGATAGGGATGAGTTGATCTTCAAGGTTTTTTCTGGGTCGAATTCCACATTCTTAACTCGGAGAGAGGTCGGATCAGCCACACAGAGATCAACTAAAGCATTGGCTTGGGTTTCTTCCACCAACTCTTCTAATGGCAACACGCTAGGGGGTGGATTCTGAATCAAGTTCTCAATAAGATCATCCTCGGTTTGTGAACCCCCATGGTAGCTTCCACTATGCACAATGGTGCGGAGTAGACTTCCTCCTCATCTTCCTCCTCCAACCAGAGAGGTAAGTCATGTTCTAGCAAAGGTTGGGCAGGAGGATATAGGACTAGCTGTTTGGAGATATGCCCATTCTTGATGGTCATGGTCCCAGCTCGACAACTGATGTAAGCATCTGCAGTAGCTAACCAAGGTCTTCCCAGGATGAGAGGATACCCAGTGAGCTTTGCCTTTGGCTGAAGAACCAGGAAGTCAGCAGGGTACTCCCAGGAGTCAATAGAGACCATTACATCTTCCATAATCCCCTCAGGGGTCACGGTGGAGCAGTCTGCCAACTGCAGTACTATTGAGGTCTTTCTTAGGGAACCCTGAAGGTTGAGTTTGAGCATAGTGTCCCTGGTCATCACGTTAATGGCAGCCCCTAGATCAATCAAGGTATGGGGGATTATGGTGCCATTGATGTGGACATCGACTATAGGACTCCCAGGGTCCAGATATTTCGGACAGATTACCTACCCCAACATCAGGTCGGACAGTTGTCCTATGACATTGATAGTTGGGGCATCTCTCTTGCACTTGCCTAGGTGCCTGAAGCACTTCTCTTTGATCAACTTATTGTAGATTGGTACATCTTTAATGGCTTCGAGAAGTGGTATTTTCACACATAACTGTTTTATTTCTCCCAGAAGTTCAGTTTCTTCTAGGGTTGGTTGTGTGATTCTAGTTAGTCTCTCAGGAAAGGGTGGAATGGTTTTTGGTTCACTTTCCTGTTTTTCTTCCTTATCCCCCTTAGGAGGAGGTTGGCTATCTAGGAAAACCTTCCCAGATCGTAGGTTAATCTTCTGAATCTCCACAGCATAGGTTGGGCAAAATGTTTCTCCAGTATATACCTGCTAGGCCTGTCTATTATTGGGGTTCGGGTTCAGTTGAGCAGGGATTTGGGGTTGTCTTGGAGGAGCAAGAGGTAATGGTTGTGGTTGAGCAGGTGGTGGAGGCAAAAGAGCAGGAGGAGAATTGTATTAGGGCCTCCACCCCTGATGAGGTGCATTCCTCTGAGGCTATGGCTGAGCATAAGAGTGAAACGAATGAGCAGCTGGTTGAGTATGATTTTGAGATGGATACGACCAAGGAGGGGGTGCGGACCAGGAAGGATGAGCATGGGGACCCCAAGAAGGCATGGAAGTGGCTTGATTGGGGTTGTAATGAGTTTGGGATGTCCTTTGTATTCCGTGCTGGTAAGGTCTAGGTCCATGTTTTTATAGACATTTTTGGGCACTGCAACCCCAAGCATAAAATGTCCATAAACCAAGGGCTCCTAAGTCCCTAAAAGTGTTCTTCTAACCCCTAAAGGAACAAGGTCAACTGATTACAGCTTCTCCCAGAATTTCTCCATGAAAAACTGCTCAGAACTGGTCAAAACAGGATCATTTCAGCTGCTCCATAGGCAAAGTGCGTTGCATCTCACCTAAATACACTGTGTGGGTGCGTTGCATTTCAAAAAACCCTTCTATGGGGTGCGATGGGCGAGAAGTGACAAATGGCAGTGTCATTCCGCGAGGTGGAGAGGCATGGAATCTTCCAGAAACTTCTTCTGTGACACTTGCCTCTCTGAATTCGACCAAGGATGAGTAAGAGATCATCAATCTCCAAGTGGAACCAAGAACTATCAGAGGGAAGACACTAATCAAATCACAAGCTGACTCATCTCCCTTACAGATATCTATATATGGATCCCTCATCCTAGAGATCCAGAGGCTGGAATTTTTCATAATGTAAGGAATTGTTGTTGGTTTCTTGAGACAACATCATAGTGTTGGGTGATCTAAGCTTTGTATGAGGTGAAGAAGGGCTTACTTACTGAGAGGATGATGCTGGGTCAGAACAACTGGTTGTAACTCCCTTGGCTCTTTCTTGTTTATCAATAAAAGCTATTCAAGTTTTCCTCCATACTCTTGTGTCATTTATGTTTTATGCATTTGTATGGTCAATTTACATCTGATCCTAGATTGTTTCTGATTATAGATCCATGTTCTTGTATAGTGTCATGCTACTATGATCCTACAGGTACTCTGTGAAGCTGGGCGTACAAGGGAGCAAGTAGCGAAAGGCTATCAAGAGAGAGAGGAATCGAACTAGGAGATTAGCGCAAGACAGAGGTTGGTCTTCTTTGTTCTTCTCTCATCTATATTTCATAAAGGAAAAACGAAAGTAGCTTTACTTTGTTTGTTTCTAAGGTAGCTACCACACCTTAGTGGGATAAGCAGTTCTGTGTAGACACTTTTCCCTGTAACAAAATGGCGACTCCACTCGGGACGAATTAGTTTGTTTGTTTATCTTCCTTGTTATTTATTTTATAAACTTAAGGTCAGAGCCTGAAGTCGAGCCAGGTAGCTTTCGAACTGCATTTGCTATGCAAATGCAAAGTAGATAAATGCCGCTTCAGTCAATCTCTGGGATTTGTTTATGATTTAAACAACTGATTCACAAACTCTCTAATTGCCCTCGTGGTAGCTCTTAGAGCCTCCTTAAATCTACCCCTGATTGTTGCATTATTGATTACCATTTGCTCGGCCAAAACCCATGAACTGAACTGCAAACTGTGACCCGGAACCCAAGCAAAGTCTCGTCTCTGGCCCAGCGCAGGTACTGTTCTGTGAATCTGGAATTCAGCGCACTTCCCGAGTGTAGTAGGTGCGCTGCATTTCAAATTCCATGTGTTACAGGTGCACTGATCAGACTAGGCATTGTTCAGTTTTGGTTTCTGTGATTCATTCTTTTCAGTTCTATTCATGAATTTTGCTGCCTGTAATCAGTATATCTCTGTTTGAAACCCCTTTTCCTTGTTGTTATTCCGCCTCCATTGTGCAAAAGAACTGTAAATGTTTTTGTTTATTTGTTGAGTCATTTTCAGTTCTCCTTTGCAAAAAGTAATGTAATTGTACTATCGTCCTTTGATTTGAAAGTGTCACAAGTGTCGTTTTCAGTCATAGGAAAGAGTTTGGTTGTTGTAGATAGTCGATTACCCTGTTACTATTGTATTTGGTCTGAATTTGTAGTTTTTCTAGTGTCAAAAGCAAGTATTCATTTCCAAATCGTAAAATGTTGTAATTGTCTCCATTTTTTATTTCGAAAAGAAACTTGTTAATAATTGTCACTTGAAAAGTAATTCAGATTTGTGCATTAGCTTTCTTTTTACCATTCACATACTAAGAAAGCCGAAAACAAATACATGCATGTGCATTTGCATTTAGACTGTTTGATTGGTTTGATTTAGGACAGTGCATTTAGTGTGTGCTCTTTGCTTGTTGTGAAAGAATATTGTCACTCTTTCCTTAGTAGCTAGGATTTTCATTGCACAAATAAGATAAAAGACTGTTTATCATCTTAGATTGCATTTTAGGAATTATACATCTACATCTCACGGTGAACCTGAAAGGAAAATTTCTTAAACAAGATCAACTATAAAATAAATTCAATGAATCTAACAACGCTTTGGAACCTAACGCACAACATCTAGAAGTCTAGGCTAGAGACGTATTCCAGCATCCAAGGGGGCAACCAAGTGTCGTCTAGCGAAAATCCACACACTGCACCGACCAGGCCTAAATCGCCATGTGTCATTTGCAAAGGAGACCACTATCATAGAGATTGTCCTTGCATCCCTCGGATCTTAAGGGACTGGTCTCCTCGTTTGCACAACCCAGTGTCGTCAACCTCTGATGATCATGCTGAAAGCACACCGTCGACTAGTGAAAGTGAAGCCCGAGGACAAAAAGGAAAATATAGATTTCCTTGTAAATTGTGCGAAGGCGACCATGCCGTCCATCATTGTCCCTTCTTAGACGAGGCTAAAAGAGTTTTGGACGATCGTCCGGTTTCACCGTTACGACTTCCTCCTGGTTATAAAAAACTCTTGCCGAGTCCGTCACCAGTTGAAAAGCCGACTGACCCACCCAGGTGGTCGGCCGAAGCATCTATCATTGAAGACAAACCATCTGAACCCATACCAGATGAAAGTCAAAAGGTCGAGGCGACAGTTGACCCGGTCTTGCCTTCAGAGGTTCCATCTTCAGATGATACAGTCATAGCAGATAATAAGGATGACACCGTCCAAATTCTTTTCGTAAGCAGAGACTCCGATGAACATGGGGGCAATTTACCCGTTCCTTTACCGCAGGAAGGAAGTTCGTGAGAGTCGTACCCGGCCGTCTATTTGGTCCCACCTCCAAGCAGCCTAGTTGTTTCCTTCGACTAGAATCAACTAGGCAGACCCCGTTTACCGGCTAGTGTACCATTCCGAATTATTGCTCAAGTATATAGAATGGTTATGGCTGGTACCATCATAGATGAAGGGGCTTCTGTGAGTATCCTTTCCTCGACTGCTTGGAAAGCGCTTGGTTCGCCATCACTTTTGCCTGAGATGAGAAATCTAACAAGCTTTGACAAAGGAACCAGTCGACCATTAGGGATCCTTCCCAATGTGCCCATAACATTGAGAGGGAAAACCATTCACATGAACATAATGGTAGTTCAAGGACCCCTGGATTATAATCTACTCCTTGGACGAGACTATATTTATTACATGGGAGCCATTGTTTCATCACTCTTTAGAGTGATGTGTTTTCCGCACGAAGGAAGAGTGGTCAAGCTCATAGACCAGCTTTCATTTCCCGGATCACACAAAGCAAATAGTCATATGCCATCCCTGAATGGTCTTTTCACACAAGGAATGTCTCATAAATCTCCAGTCCGTCCACCTGATGAGCGCGAGTGATTCGGGGAACATGACTGAAACCCAGGGGGCATGCACCCTGGTCTGCTTCAGTAGGAAAACTTTAGGTATAGGATAGGTTTCCGCGAGAGATATATGACTACTCTGTACTCCATTCTGTGATTGGAAAAGGGGGTTAGACTGGAATAAGATTCCCTCGTCAAAGTTATGTGAGTGGAGTCGTCTCCGCCACTTTCCTTTGTCTATTTCGGTAGACATCGCCGAGGAAATGTTTTGTTTGCACTGTGAATAGAACAATATTTGGTAACCTGAAAGAGGTAGACCTTTCCTGATAAAACAAATGTTTTGTCGGTAGAACAAAAGGTGACCTTGAAGCTTTATTTTATACCTGGGGGCATGCAAACCTTTTGGCGTGCAAGCGAAGAGCGACTATTTATTTTTTTAAATTTGTAGGTCCTCTAACCCTTTAAACTCGTAGGATTGGTCATTTCCTAACTTGCATAAAGAAAGGATGTGGGGAAAAACTCTAAAAATTGTCGTTTTCATATATGAGACATTCTTATTATACGACTGGATTAATCGAGCAGTTTTAGCGCATAGTTCAAGCTCATTAAAAAATAAACATAAGCCATGAGCAAATGTTTCCCCCCGCGTTTAAGCTCATTAAAAAATGAACTATTTTCCGGTAAATAACCATCATGAATGTAGTACTTCAGCCTTTAAAGCCCCGGTCGTGTTCTCATCATCACCTCCACTCTGTATTGGCCGATCATTCACCTCCATTTGATTGTTTACCCCTTTTGAGGAATAGCTGCGAAGAGTGATCTCACTAGCCATCCTTGTAACACTGCCATGATTGGAAAATTTCAAACCTTACCTGGAATCAGCTGCTACCCAATGTTATCACTCGTTCCACAAAAGACAAGTCTCCTTTAAGCTATTTTCAACTGACTCGTAAAATATGCAAAGGTTGCCAAGCAATTGGCCTCTCCAGCTCGTTAAAGGGACCGGAAGTGTTATCCCTCCTCTAGATTTTAATCTTTTCGGACCTGAGGGATTATTACACAAAAAGATTGAGCGCTTGTTTTGTTCGGCTCGTTAAAAGTATCGAAAATTCATCCCTTCTGTATTGTTTTGTACTTTTTCGGACTTAAGGGATTAGATGACGAAAAAGGAATTTTGGAGTTTCCTTTACATTCCTTTTCAGACTCTCTAAAATTGAAAAGGACCGAGTTATCTTTGTCGTTAAACTCGTTAAAACTTAATAGCGACAAACTTGTCCATAGCAGACAAGAACGAGTTTCACTATCGCTAGGCTCGTTAAAACATAGCGATGGGTTTTCCCGAAGGGCAAATTATAGAACAAGCATATGTTATCCTCCTCAAGCTTGACAAAAATAAAGAGGTACTGGTCAGCAATGACTGGGGAAAAATTGGGGGGAAAACTTGAAGAAACTTTGTTGGTAGCAAGTCGCTCTTGAACATGACACTTTCACTCCGCATCCAAGTCGGGTTGGGTTGTTTCATTCACCGGTCACATCACCATGGGCCCATCACACCATCCACATTTGGGGTTAATGCTACCGATCCATCACGTCAGTGTCGCCGATATGTTCAAGAGAAGTCATTCAGAGAATTCACCTGTGTCTCACCCGCTTCAATACATTTACACTCCATTCTTTCATGACCGCCACCCTGAACCTTATGTCATCAGATCGTTTTCACCTCCATTAAAATCATTTTCTCCGTTCCATGTCATTGATGTGGGATTCATTAAGGCCCTCCTGTGATGGATCGCTTCTTGTCGACATCAGCTCATTATCCAAGAAGTCGGTCTAGGAACACCCTATTCAGTACTTTGAAGCTTGCATGCCTCAATGGCAAGTTTCTCACTTCCGGCGACAGGTTTACATCAATGACTTTCGACCGAAATATTTTGCGTGGTGTTCGACGCCAAGTCCTTTATTCACACCACGTGAGTTGTACTGTAGTACCTTGAGGGTCATTATCATTATCGGTGATTCCTCTCGCACCTGTTAACAGCTTACATCATTGGCTGGTGATCAGGTGATTTCTTTCCATGTACGACTCCAGAATATCTCTCACATGGATCGACTTGTACTTCGAGTGAAGATCGAACGAGATTGAAGACCCCGGATCTAGTTTCATCCATCTGGGCTGCGATATATATTCAGGGAAATAAATACATCAAATGTACATCGTTGCTGCACAGATAATCATCCAATCAAAGGGATGATGGCTCTACCAGAATCATCAGTCTACACTCAGACGATTGTCTGTCCTATGTACATGAAAATGAATTTGTAAAGCTGAGCATGGGAATGCCCGCCTCAGCTAGATCATGAAAATATTATGAAGATAATGTATTGTATTGTATCTTATTATAGGTCTCCTCTCAGCTTGAAAGAACTTCGGATCCTCATAATAAAGCATTTCACCCGACATCAAAAGATTAACGACCTCATGCTTTAGGGGGCAACTGTTATAGACATTTTTGGGCACTGCAACCCCAAGCATAAAATGTCCATAAACCAAGGGCTCCTAAGTCCCTAAAAGTGTTCTTCTAACCCCTAAAGGAACAAGGTCAACTGATTACAGCTTCTCCCAGAAGTTCTCCATAAAAAAACTGCTAAGAACTGGTCAAAACATGATCATTTCAGCTGCTCCATAGGCAAAGTGTGTTGCATCTCACCTAAATACACTGTGTGGGTGCATTGCATTTCAAAAAGCCCTTCTATGGGGTGCGATGGGCGAGAAGTGACAAATGGCAGTGTCATTCCGCGAGGTGGAGAGGCATGGAATCTTCCAGAAACTTCTTCTGTGACACTTGCCTCTCTGAATTCAACCAAGGATGAGTAAGAGATCATCAATCTCCAAGTGGAAGCAAGAACTATCAGAGGGAAGACACTAATCAAATCACAAGCTGACTCATCTCCCTTACAGATATCTATATATGGATCCCTCATCCCAGAGATCCAGAGGCTGGAATTTTGCATATTGTAAGGAATTGTTGTTGGTTTCTTGAGACAACATCATAGTGTTGGGTGATCTAAGCTTTGTATGAGGTGAAGAAGGGCTTACTTACTGAGAGGATGATGCTGGGTCAGAACAACTGGTTGTAACTCCCTTGGCTCTTTCTTGTTTATCAATAAAAGCTATTCAAGTTTTCCTCCATACTCTTGTGTCATTTATGTTTTATGCATTTGTATGGTCAATTTACATCTGATCCTAGATTGTTTATGATTATAGATCCATGTTCTTGTATAGTGTCATGCTACTGTGATCCTACAGGTACTCTGTGAAGCTGGGCGTACAAGGGAGCAAGTAGCGAAAGGCTATCAAGAGAGAGAGGAATCGAACTAGGAGATTAGCGCAAGACAGAGGTTGGTCTTCTTTGTTCTTCTCTCATCTATATTTCATAAAGGAAAAACGAAAGTAGCTTTACTTTGTTTGTTTCTAAGGTAGCTACCACACCTTAGTGGGATAAGCAGTTCTGTGTAGACACTTTTCCCTGTAACACATGTGGCCTCCTTTGGTTCATGAAATAGAATGGTTCAGTGGCTCCTTCAGCCCCTTGGTACATAGCTTTGAATCCGGGTAAGGAAGGGCACTGATTTGTAGGATGGTCTTCCTCACAGAAAAAACACACTTCTACAGAGTGCAATGGACATTCGTTCCTAGGATGCTTTCTAGTGCACCTGGGACAAAAGATGGCCAAAGCCCTCTCGGCTTCCTCTTGCTTCCTTTAGATCCGTAAGGTATCCATTTGCATGGCAAGAGTCTGCCTCATCTCGCTCTTGAAATCTTCCAGCTGATTCTCAAGTTCGTTTTTAAGGGATGAACTGGATAAGGGGGTACTAGCTAAAGGTTGACTTCCCTTACCCCTCTTTCTGGCTGCCCTAGAATGGTTTCTAAACATAGTCTTTATGTTATCATAAGATAGTTGGTAGATGTCTCCCCCAGCCAGCAAATGGAGGGTATCTAAAAGGTCTTCAGGGACTTCTCTGAGAAAAACCAACTTTAGAGATTCGGGGTCAAGTGTGCACCTAGCCCTTTTATAACTGAGTTGAAACCTCTCTTCATAGTCTTCTAAAGATTCATCACTTCCCATGGTCATTCGAAAGATTTCTTCCTTGGTATCCTTTGACCTACAGTAGTCTCGGTATTTGTTGTTAAAGGCTTTTTGTATCTGAGCCCAAGTTGTGATATTGTTTCTAGGTAACCCCATGAACCAGCATAATGTTGCATCCTTGAGGGTAGAGGGAAAGAGTTTCAACTTCTGCTCATCTTCTGCATAGTCATAGATTTGACAGAGAACAGCAAACTCAAACAAGAAGGTATCAGGGTCTTCGGTAGTCAATCCATGGAAGTGAGGTAAGGCTGAGGGACTTATGTTTTTCATCTTTGTGTCCCCATTGGTATCTCGGATAGGAAAGGCACCTTCTATTCTTTCCCCATTTCCTCTAACGTTTCTTTTTTTAGCCATGGTCTCAGGAGGAATGGTTTCTTGCTCTTCTTCTGTTATAGGATCTTCATGTATCTCTGGAGGTTCACCTATAGGTTCTTCTGGATCACTGCCACCAAAGAAGAGAGAAGGGTGACCTAGTGATGTGGTGGGGGTGTTGGGTAGGAATTTTCCTGAATTGTCTCTGTTCCTACGAGGCATGAAAGGAAATCTCTTTTTTTGGTGATTTTTGTGTTTCTTTCTATGCTTATACCTGCAAAAACTAAAATGGATTGAACAACAAATTGCAACTAACTAAAATAAACCTTGTTGAAATGAAATTGCAGAATTGAAATGAAAGCAGGAAATGTCTAATTTACGCTTACTGAAATGAAATTGCAGAATTGAAATGAAAGCAGGAAATGCCTAATTTACGCTTGCTGAAATGAAATTGCAGAATTGAAATGAAAGCAGGAAATGTCTAATCTACTTTTGCAGAAAGGAAATTGCAGAATTGAAATGAAACAACTACTCTACTCTTGCTGAAATAAACTATTTAGCAGAATGTTGCAGTAGAAAATAGAAGAAAAGCAGTAATCACAAAGTACTCTTATGATTCCCCGGCAATGGCGCCAAAAAGAGTGGTGAGCTCCAGTATTGCAGCAATAATACTGCTACTCCTGGGGCTTCCTTCTTTACTTTTATCAACCTGGTAGTTTGTATCAAACTTGGAAGCGACGATGTTGTATGCACAAATACTAGTTCTTACTGTAGGCTGTCACTTGATCAGCTGGCCCAAGTTCTCTAGGAACTTAAGCCAACTTATATGAGTTCTCAGAAGAAGCTTTTAACTGTGATGAAAGAAAGATAACTCGAGAGAGGCTATTCTACTTGCAGAAAGGAAATGAAAACTAAAAGGAAACGCAAACCCTAGCAAACCCTACTTTTGCAAGAAAAGAGATGGAAGCTACTGAGATGGGTGCCATTGACTACTGAAAAGGTAAAATGCATGTATTCAAGATACTTCTGAAGAGAAATGAGAAGAAATCATCTTTTTGTACTTTTGAGAATCTTTATGTGGAATTATTATACTTGTGCTTTGACTAGTTGTGGTTGTGCAAGGGTTTGGTGGCGAAGGGAGATGGAGTCGGATTTTGCAGAAGGTGAGGAAGGAGTGGAGAGGTCCTAAGAAGCCCCTGGTACCCTTCCGGAGACTTCCATTGTGATCAGACTTTGAAAAATCACTCGCATGAACTTCTACAGGAGGCTGCAGGGGATCTACAGGAGGTTCTACAGGAGGAGGCCGAAAGTGGTTTTTGGAGGTCTGAAGGTGGAAAAGCGATGGGAAAAGGGAAATGAATGCTGGATGGAGGTGTTGAGGGGTCTAGGACTCTATCAATGAAGATCAGGAATGAAGGAGATGTTGGATTTGTTCAAAGGTCAAGAAAGCAATTTTTGCACAAAAACACAAAAATTAGGACAGTTTGGCGAAATGAGGCAAATGAGTGGGGAAATCTTGAGAGATGAATGGGTACAGGCTGTGTTATGGAGAAATGATAAGCTGGAGTGTTCTACAAGTGATCTGCACACTTACTTCTCAAAATTGACCCAAGCAAGAACCGAAAAATAGAGTTTTGTCTATTTTGACCTAAAATCTGACCTAAAACCAGAGAAATGCTTAACAAAACCTCGTGGACAGAAAATTATGCAAGAAATCCATGGGAAATGAATATGAAATGATCTAAGCAAGTGAATCCAAACTAATATCAACTTCTCCAACTCGAAAAATCACACTAGCAATTGCATTGGAAGAGCAAAAACAGTGTTTTTGGTGGCAGCAGTAGAGCCTTGATCTCAGATCATGGTCCCAAGGAGGGAGAAAGGAGATCAAGACCTGCTGGTAGCCTTTTTGGATCTTTTTCTATTACTGCAACAAACTATCTAATCAACTTGAAGCAAGAACAACTATTCTAACCATCAAAAGCAACCTAATTAACAAAGCAAGATTTAACCTAAACAACAGAAATTATCTCATGAATGCGAGTAAAAGCATATAAATACAAAAAAGAGGTGTTGGGAAGCTTGGGTTGGGCCCTAAACCAAGAGCTCCAGCCCTCTAGGAAAGATCAATGCTAGTTCAAAACTGGATTCATCTTCATTTATCAAAAAAAATAGTAGTTACATCACAAAATTGTCTTCAAAAAGAGCTCGAAAATGAGATAAGTACCAAGCTGCACAAAAGTGCGAAAATATACTATGAAATGGCTAACCTATTAAGGCTTGAAGCATTCTTATTTATACAAGTGGGGACTCCCAACAATCCTCCTAAACTTAAGGAACCTTGCTGCCTAAAACTAAAGATAACAGCAGCTCTACTAGACTTGCTCGGCTGCCCCTTGGAATCATCATTGTGGGCTTTTGTACTCCGAGCTGCTGATGGAGAACTCGAGGAAGGGGTCATTAATGAAGGAGACACCCCTCCTATAAGTCCTCAGCCCTATTTCCACGAGTTTGGCTGCCAATCTGCTCATAAATGCCTGGTCCTTGTCCAAAAATGTCCAAAAATCTACAATAAACACTCATTAGACTATGTGGCAAAGTGACTATCCCCATTCACTCTATTGACATAAATATATTCAAAAACATACACAAATCTATTGAGAATGGTGGATTAAATGAAAATAACAAGCAGAATGAGCCCATATAGTTACCCATTTCTGGGGCTCATCAAGGATGTTGGGAAGTACATCAGATCCTGCACTACCTATGTCATTTCCAAACCGAACATCAAGAAGCAAGGCCTATATACTCCTCTACCTACTCCTAGTCGACCTTTGGAATCCATCTCCATGGATTACATGTTAGGCCTTCCTTTTACTAAGCATGGCAATGACTAAGTTTTCATGGTCGTTGATAGATTCTCTAAGATGGCCATAATGGCGGCCTGCAAGAAGAGTATCACAGCAGAAGCCACTGTTAAGCTCTTCTTTGAATGAGTTTCGGTACATTTTTGGATCCCATGGTCCATTATCTCATATCGGGATAGCAATTTCCTAAGTACATTTTGGTCAAGTATTTGTTCGATGTTGGATACCAAGCTCACTAAGTCCATGGCTTTCCACCCCCAAATTGAAGGCCAAATAGAGGTCACCAACAAGATGATCATACACATTCTACATATGTACAACTCGAAGAATCCATGCACATGGGATGAAAGCCTCCCTATGTCCAGCACAACTACAACAAAGCTCTTAATGGCTCAACTGGTCAAAGGCCCTTACAGGTGGGGTTGGTATTCTAGCCACTATGTCCCATTGATATGGTCATACCATTTGCAGCTACACAGGCAGATTTGGCTCATGTCCAATCCAAAGATGACAGGGCTAATAGCTTCATTGAGCACATTCAGCACATCCACCAATAGGTCCATGACATATTGGACAGGGTCAATGTTAAGTACAAGCAGCGTCATGCTCAACATTGGGTGCGATACAAGTTCCAGGTGGGCAACAAATTTTGGTTTCATTTGCAGCAGGAGTGCCTCGCTGGGACCCACCGCAAGCTTCACCTGCTCTAATATGGGCCTTACACCATCACTAAGGTTGTAGGGGACAATGCTTTCGAGCTCATCATTTCACCATTCCTTGGCCTACACCTAGTGTTCAATGTGGATCTCCTTCGACCATACTTTCCACCATTACTAGACACATCAAGCATTGCATAACAACTCACACCAACATAGTAAAACCCAGACTGCATGGAATAGGCCACAACTAATCATATCATAGACACTTAGATCAAGAACACTCGCTGGCAGAAAATCCAACTGTATTGAGTTGTCAAAGCTGACCAACTCCTAGACCAAGGCAAGTGGCTCACTAGGGGCCAAGTTCAACAGAAGTTTCCCCATCTCATGGAGACACTCAACGCAATGGGGACCATTCCTTCCTAAGGGGGGAGGATTGATCCAGGTGGATATTGGTGTCCACCTGCCTATTCCACTTGCACCCCCACCATTTTTTCTTTTCAGTTTCCTTAATTGTAGCCGAACTTAATATTTTTGGCAGTTTTTCGGGTCTTGAACTTTCGAAGTTGTTTTGAGGGAATAAAAGACGTTTTTAGGGAAAATGAAGAAACCAAAAAACTCCCTATTCATTTTTCTATATTTTTTTTGACTTGCTCTTTAAGATATTCGAAACGAGGTATTATGATAGCCAAACAGAGATCGTATGCGAAAGTTACGACCCCGGGAAGTTGATGTACCAATTTACCCAAACGGGGCCCACAGTTTTGGCGCTTCATCTCCCAGGCTTAGGTTTTTGGATGTTTAGGGTTTTCCATTGTTTCTCAATAATAAATAGGCCTTTGAGCCTCATTGTAACACAGTTCAGAGGCATGTAGCCCCTACATCTCTTCTCAAAGATAAGCTACCATCACCTGAGCTAGTTTATTTTTATTTCTGTATGTAAGCATATTTCAGTTCTTTTCATATTAATGAAATGAAGTTTTATTTTTGTTGCATCTTTATGTATATGGGTATTTCTATATCTTGTTGCATTCCTACATAAGTCTAGATCACGGCATTTGGTAATCAAATACTGCACCTATATACACAAGTACATCCAAGACGAGATGGAGTTCCTAGACATCTCCTAGCTTCGTGTCGCTTATCAATACGATGTCAAGATCGAGCAGAAATTTAAACAGAAGTGAGACTTTGGATTTGTTAATCTGAAGCAAGGGAAAGGCGCCCCTAGACTGCATAACAAAGGACAAATTCAAGGTGAGGCAATCTAGGACAACCCGTTGAAGCCTCATGTAGAGAACAACACCACGAACACAAAGAAGAACATGGGGAAATGGTGTGAGTTCCATAAGAGCCCTACTCACAACACAAGAGAGTGCCAAGCCAAGTAGTCATTGGTGGCCACGCTGAAGGCTTTCAAATCATATGCATGTCCTGACTCAAAAACCAACAAGGGGAATGACAAAGAGAAGCAGATTATCAATCCAGAGCCTAGTGCAATCGTTGCCACCACCAAGATCCAAAAGGATGAGACCTAAGATCTAGAGGAGGGGGAGAAACTCTTCCGCTCACAGATGTGGGTCAAGGGTTATCCTTTGTTGTTCATTGTCGAAAACAGGAGCCAAAAAAACCTCATTTCAGCAGAAGTTGTGAAGCCGTTGGGCCTACCAACAACACCACACTTGCAGCCATACACCATTGGGTGGCTTCACCAAGGGCGAGATCTATACGTCAGCCAACAATGTCACCTTCCCTACAACATCAAACCATTCACAGATGAGGTATTTTTTGATGTTTCTCCTCTTGAATTTTTTTATGTATTACTAGGTCAACCATACTTGTGGAAGCGACATCTTGTGTATGAGTCTAGGCGTCGCACTATTATTATTACTTTGGGCAATAAGTTGTACAAGATACAGTCGGAGGTAACACTGCCTACCGTCATTTATTTTATCATTGTGAACCAATGTAGTAAGATCATTTCTCAGACCAGGAAATTTGTTTTCCTTATGATTCGCCCTCAAGGCAAGAAGAAAATTGTGGCCATGACCTCAAGACAGGGTTGTTGCGCATGGAAGCAGCAGATGGAGAGGGTTGTGGAGGAGTACAGGGACATCTTCACCTCACCCATAGGGTACCTCTACACTTTCAGGTGAAGCAATCCATTGATCTGACCCTGGGAACATCACTACCTGTTGGAAACGGGTTCCCACAAGAGCAGTTTTGGGGCTAAAAGCCCATGTTTTGGGATAATTTTGTAATAAAGTTGTAAAGTCTCTGCACTTTGTGGTTGTGGAGCACGAAGGTGTCAAGAGTCATAAAGGGTTGTCCACCTGTATTTTGTAAAGTGTCAAGTCGGCTGTAAATATCCACCCATGGTCCGCAGACCATGGGATTGTATGAAAAGGAGCTAAGTAAGTAAGCTCTAAGTAGTGAAGAGTTAAATAAAGTAAGGAAGAAAGTAGCAAAGTAGAGTGGAGAAGTCTAAGTGTTCTCGAGTCATAGTGTACATAGAGGCTCTGCAGCTGAGAGTGCAGAGGCCTAGGGTGGAAGTCCACAGCTGAGTGGGTGGACGCCTACAGCTGTGTGCGCAGGGCGGATAGAGTCTATATTAAACTGGAAAATATTAATAAAGATAAGTGTTCTGCATTTACTGTGTATTTAGTTCTTGTTAATGCATCTTATTATATTTTGTTTTTGGTTTAATTTACAATGTTTATTTGATGCGTGAATATATGTGATTATATCAGTTAATTGAACGTAAGTAAGGATATCAGTTTACATGGCGCTAACTGTGATTTATTAGTAAGATAAGTAAAACACTTGAGATAACTTGGGAACCTATACAACACATTGTCATAACTGCGCAAAAATACCTAGACCACAAGTTAGGGCTATGTGAAGGTCAATCATACCCCCTCACGGAGGTACTGAAGGGCGAAATAAAAGGTAGACTAACAGAGCCCTAAGGCTTAGCAACCTGCGCTCAAGTAGGGGCAAAGGGTATAAACCAACTTCACGACCATCTCAGGGTGCGGAAACTTGGTTCCAGCATCCCCCCATACTACTTCTGGTGAGACTTCGGTCCGCGCTTCACGGGCTGATGCCGAAAGGGCTAGTAGTGTAGGGATTTGTTTGGCTAACTAATGTTGAACCTGGGTCAAGCACCACAAATCCAACAAATGGTTTTGTTGTAGTCTAGCTGGTTAGGATACTTGGCTCTCACCCAAGAGACCCGGGTTTGAGGCTTGTTGGGAAAGGGCTTCCCCAAGAGCAGTTTTGGGGCTAAAAGCCCATGTTTTGGGATAATTTTGTAATAAAGTTGTAAAGTATCCACATTTTGTGGTTGCGGAGCACGAAGGTGTCAAGAGTCATAAAGGGTTGTCCGCCCTTATTTTGTAAAGTGTCAAGTCGGTTGTAAATATCCACCCATGGTCTGCGGACCATCAGATTGTATAAAAAGGAGCTAAGTAAGCTCTAAGTAGTGAAGAGTTAAGTAAAGTAAGGAAGAAAGTAGCGAAGTAGAGTGGAGAAGTCTAAGTGTTCTCGGGTCTTAGTGTAGGTAGAGGCTCTATAGCTGAGTGTGCAGAGGCCTAGGGTGGAAGTTCGCAGCTGAGTGCGCGGACGCCTGCAGCTGTGTGCGCAGGGCGAATAGAGTCTGTATTAAACTAGAAGATATTAATAAAGAGAATTGTTCTGCAATTACTATGTATTTAGTTCATGTTAATGCGTTTGATTATATTGTGTTTTGGGTTTAATTTCCAATGTTTATTTGATGCGCAAATATATGTGATTGTGTCGGTTAATTGAACGCAAGTAAGGATATCAGTTTACATGGCGCTAACTGTCATTGATTAGTAAGATAAGTAAAACACTTGAGATAACTTGGGAACCTCTACAATACTTTGTCATAGTTGCGCGAAAATACCTGGACCACGGGTTAGGGTTGTGCGAAGGTCAATCGTACCCCTTCGCGGAGGTACTGAAAGGCGGAATAAAAGGTAGACTGATAGATCCCTAAGGCTTAGTGACTTATGCTCAAGTAGGGGCAGAGGGTATAAACCAACATCATGACCATCTCATGGTGCGGAAACTTGGTTCCATCATCCTCCATATTACTTTAGGTGAAACTTCGGTCCGAACTCCGCGTGCTGATGCCGAAAGGGCCAGTAGTGTAGGGATTTGTTTGGCTAACTAACGCTAAACCTAGGTTAGGCCCCACAAAGCCAACAAATGGTTCCGTTGTCGGGACCAGAATCTGCATGAGCGATGTGTGATATTGTATCACTAGAATCCAACTAAGAAAGAGATCGAGGGCTGGTTGGATAGAAAGATCCATGAATTCGCGGTGCAAGAGAACATAAACTTGCGGCTGAAAAAGGAATAGTGGCTAGACAGGTACCTGTATAGAGAAATCCACGAGATCTTTTTCTGTTCCTTTCCAGTTGAGTTACATGAGTGGATCGCGAAGCTAGCGGATATCCATGGAAGGTGGAGGCTTGACGGTCCTATTTTCTGGACCCTGGAGCTAGTACAGAAATTGGAAGCTTTTGAGGATAAGATCGCCCGCGCTATCGATCATTGGCTCGATCCTATCCTAAGAATATTTGTGACTGAATTCGCGATCGGTACCACAGTCAGTTACAGTGAGGCGAAGCGGTGCTTTTTCAAAGGTCCTCGAGATAAGTACTTGAAGTCTTTAAATACTTAGATTAAGATGTTATTGTGCGAAAAATGGGTTATGCAACTACCTTGATGTTTGGAGCTACACGAATGGGAAAGACTTATAGGAACGAAGGAAGAAATGGCCTTGAATATAGCCCCCTGATTTCACCTCCTTTGAGTAATGAAGAGGGAGTAGTGTAGGATTCTCTAAGAAGTGCAGTTTAGTTAATAAAACAGGGATTCCCATGATTGCCACCTCCACCTACACCACCTCCAACTTCACCACTGTCACCTACGACTTCGCCCACACCACCACCACCTCCACCACAGTTCAACATGGTGAATTCAGTGAAGCTGCCTTTGTTTAAGGGCTTGGGAAATGAGGACCCATACCAGTTTGGTTCATCATAAAAGATGTATGGGAAGCTCAGGGCGTCACAGATGATCACATGAAGAAGGAAACATTGGTTACTAATTTACAGGATCGCGCCCTAACTTTGTACATCAAGTACTCTAATGATAACCCAAACACTTTGTTAGCAAACTGTGCTGAATAAAGAGTTTAGTAGGCCTAAATCTGACATGCAATCGATTGTGGGGTTCAAGGAAATTGCGATGAAACTAGGTGAGACACCTTGGGAATTGGATCAAATATTAAAGTGTAAAATCCACGAAGCTAATATGAACTTAACAGATGAACAACACCGCGAGTGGTTCGTGGCTTCGCTTCTGCCTCACCTAAGGGTTACACTGTCGCAACAGAATATTACGACCTAGGTAGATGTCTTGGAGATTGCAATAAGACTGCATGAAACACCGATGCAAGATCTGAATCTGGGGGTTCAGAAGATCCATACGTAGTTGCAAAATCTTTGCCTCAAAATGAAAAACTTGAAGCAGGACAGAACAGTTCGACCAGGGGCGCACGAAGAGATATGGTGCCTGAAATGTAAGGGTCAAGGGCATGACAAAGACCACTGCCTAGTCTTTGCAAACTATATTGCAAGAGGATCCTAATGTACAACAGCTGGAGACAGAGGCACGAGAAGTGCAGCAGCGTTATGCTGAAGTAAAAGGAACAGCATGCATCGTCGTTGTTTGGTCAATTTAGTGTGTTCTAAATTGCTAATTAAAATGTCAATCCGGGATTCGTAAACTGACGAAGTGAGGTGTACTATATGTACAAGATAACCATTTTCTTAGTCTTTTGTCGTTTTTGAGTTTTTTTTTTAGTTTTTTTTTGGATTTATCTTTTATGGATTCCCTAGTGTGTGATGGCAAAATTGAAAGTTAAGTATGGATGGTAATGGTGATTTCTACAGTGATTTTCCAAACTTAAAAGTTTTCAAAAAGAAATCTCTAAACTGACTGTAATGAAATCAATTCTCAAGAGAAAGTAAATGAACCAAACAGTGAACTAGTGACAATGGCCCAGTATCCTTACTGTTGCATGAAAAAGAAAGTAAAAACTGAACTTAAAGCAACTCAAAGACTGAAAGCAAAGCAAATAAATCACACTACTTCAACCCATGTTCTGATCCTTTACCCTTCAACTCAATCTGCCTATGGGGAGTAATCATAAACAAGCTGAGTAATTTGATATCTAAATTGCAGGAAATTAAATTGCATAAAGGGAAACTAAGATTTAACTAATCACACTACTTCAACCCCTGTTCTGATCCTTTACCCTTCAACTCAATCTGTCTATAGGAAGTAATCATAAACAAGCTGAGTAAAATGATATCTAAATTGCAGGAAAGCAAACTAAATCATACTACAATAAGTAATATTCTGATTCCTTACTAATAGAGTCACTTGACTATAGAAAGGAAATCATAAACAGATGAGTGATATGATGTCTAAGTAGAAGAAAAATAAATAAGCAAAACGCAATTTGAAAAATGACAGTGTTGGAATTAAACTTCAGGAAATGAAAATCAGCAGGAAGGACAAGTTGATCTCATGTCAGTAGTTCTCAAAAAAATATGTAAATCTGCCCGGGTTACCTACAACAAAACCTGTAAAAGAAGCACTGATCAGCTAACAGTTATAAAAGAAACATAAAGGAAATATAGACAGTAAATGAACATCAGAATAGCATAATATATATACAAACAATGATTTAAAAAAACAATAAATGAAAGCAAGTAAGAAACTATACAAAGCTCGGGTGTACAGGGGCCCTCTGCAACCTCGACCAGTCAATCACTTAGTCACAAATCAGATTCAGAAAAACTGTCTTCTCATGTATTTAAAGCAAAGTAAAATGAAGTACAGTGGGCGACAACAATCAAGATTACAATATATGAGCTAAGCTATTCAGCGTATATCAACGCGTTATTTATAAGAAAAAGGTGTTGCAACTAATTCCTAGATTTATGCTGCCAAGAGACACGTAAATCTCCTTGACCCGAGATCTAGCGTGATGGTCATGAATTCATGGAGTGGTGGCTGCTTGGTTATGTTCACGGGCTGTTCTACAGGTCTGCCAGTACCTCCGGAAACTAAGGATCGTGCCACGCAAACCTTCACGTGGGCAAAACAGAGCCGTGCCACCGCAAAATTCTTCATTTGGCCCTTCCTTTGACCATCGTTGACCGCGACTGTTTATGAGTGATTTGGCTGATCTGAGGGGACACACTCCATGTACATGTCACTTGCAGCTTACCCATGTGGCTGGTTTCTCCATTGGACACCTGTAGCATAGCCTTTAACAAAATGGCTGCGGAAACTTGGGCTGGCTGCGGAAAGTGACAAGTTTCCGCAGCTGCTTGAACAAAAATCTAAATCAAACAACAGTCATAAACATAGTTAGGAAACCATTTCATAAGCTCTTTTTAGACTATTATGCAACGATTTGACAGCTTGGTGGATGAAGTAAATGGAAAAAGAAGGCTGAAAGGGTATATAGGGAAGTGCAGGTTTGGTACTCAACATACCCCCACTGTGAAGGTGTTGCATGTCCTCATGCAACCAAAATTTAGTCACCCCTTTCTAATCCATATGTTATGATGCTTCTGCTAGGACATCTAGCCCTCTTTTCTTCTTCTTTGGTGCTACCACCATTCTTGGTTTCCTTATTAGACATCTAAACTTGAGATTAATCAATGCTCTGCTCAACTTTTTGCACCTTTTCTTCAGTTTCCTGTTTTTCTTTTGCCATAGTCCTAAATGGAGCATAGTGTTATCATGAATAATTTTATCTACTTTGCTCTGCTCTTTGAGTGCTTCATTTTCTTGCTTGATATTCCTTTTTAGGACTTCTAATTCAAATACCTCTTGTTTTAAGGACTGAACTTGTGCATCTAGTGGCAGAGTGGTACTTGGACCTGCAGCTGATTTTTCTAATGATTCCAAGTAATCATATACTTCCTGTTGATTGGGGTCTACTTCAGGTGTCTTTCTTGGACTGAGTTCAAAATCTGGTGGAGGAGGACGACTGCTCTCTAACTCTGGCCGAGAAGGGCTTTCATCATATGGAGGGATGATTTCAATGCTTGGCTGAGGATGAGGTGGACTACGGCTAGCTGGAGTTTTCTCAGGTGTCTCTCCACCCAAGTCAATGAAGTGGGGCTGTTTTATTTGCATTTTACTCCCTTTTCCTCTTAACCTTGTGCTTCTCCTTAAGTATGGTGGACTAGTACTCTTTTCTTGTATACTCTGTTTTCCTTTTGCCTTTTTCTTTGCTATAGCAGCAGCCTGAAGATGTAATAATCTTTCTGAAAGTGGTTGATAGTCCTCCTCTATGGATTGCTCAGGGGATTGGTAGACTTCTTGGATGGTCCTTTTGCCTTTTTCTTTCTTTTTTTCTTGTCTTTAGCTCTATCTTCTTCTTCTTTTTGACTGGTTTCTTGAGTTTCTATAGTAGGGGAGTCTTGGACTATAGTGCTCTTTTCTCTTCTCCTACTTTTTCTTGGTGTCTTCGGTGTGCTACTTTCAGAGGCCTCAGATGGCTCTTGGAAGTAGTTTCTTATCAAAAATTGCTCCCATGTATCTTTTTTTTTCCTTAAGTGATCTTCAATAAGAATTTTTATAAGTCCATGATGGTATAGATGAGGGTCTATATTGCCTATATGTTTTTGGACTGTAATGCTCATCTTCTTCAAACTCAAGAGTAAGAAATAAGGCAAATTAAGAGTCTGATTTTCTAAGAAATTCATCAACAGTCTAGCATGGTACATATACATCGAACCGAAGCGTCCTTCACAGGTGACAAATTTTTGGATAACTAACAGCAGACTAGCCCATTCTTCCTTTAATGCATGAACAGGAATTCCTTTAGTAAACACGGTGGTGTCCATACCTGGGTTTCTTAGCATGATTCTCCATGCCTGTTCATCCACGCTTTTATTTTTGAACCATCTCTCACCCTCCTGAGGTAAGCCTGTGGCAGCTGCTACTATTGTTTCAGTCACCGTGAGCTTCAAATCTCCAATCTCCACTTTCTGACCATCAAATGACCGTGCAAAATCCTTGGTTAATTCTTTGTTATAACCTTTAAACCTTTGAATGAACCGTAACCATTTAGCTTTCTTCAGTAAATCCTTGGCTTGAGGATAACCTTCTAGATATTTCGGTCCTTCTGGCTCTACCCTTAGTAGTTTTCCCATTCATTTCCCTGTTTTAAATTTCAACTGAGGATGCAATTGCGTATGAGGATTTTAGCAAAGGAAAGTAGCTCGGTTGCAGGGTCTATGGTAAAAGGCAATGGCTGCAATCGATAGCAGGTAACAGTAATGCTTCAGATTACAGGTGAAACAAAGGATAAATAGTAGTGAATGGGTTTACAAATTGAAGTGCATGTGTATGAAAGGAAGGTCTTAAATGAAATCGTAAGTGACCGGTATTGGAGGCAAGATCTTTTTTTTGAATTAATGGCTACATACGGGAGATCACACGTTTTAATAGGTGGCTGCGGAAAATACGGTGAAGAAGAGCTGTAAAGAGATTGGTCACATCTTATGAGCGCAGGTGGCAAATGAAAGTTCAGCTAACTTGAGTTTAAACCCGAAAAACCCATCATGAGACCGTTAAGAAATGAATGCATGGTGTATGGAGTAATATCGTGGGATAGGAGTGGGTAATGGAGCTATCATATCAAATCATTGCACATAGTAGAACTTTTCATGGTTTGATAACTATGCATAATCATGACTTTATTGCTATTTGATGAAAAATTTTGCTCATACCTTTGGAAACTTTTTCATTTCTTGCCCATAGCTTTTAACCAACTGTTCTTTCTTGATGTCTTGGAGATGCTCCATGTCTTCATGGCATTTTCTCACTTACACCTGCATTTTCATGATTTTTGTACTAAAATTTTGACTGTGAATTTGAAAAACAGAGTGGTGGTGGCTGCGGAAATCATTTCTGGCTGCGGAAACTGTTTCTGGCTGCGGAAACTGCTTCCAGCTGCGGAAACTATTTCTGGCTGCGGAAACTGCTTCCAGCTGCGGAAACTAGGACAGCACCCACTTAGCTGAACAAATATGGTTAGAAAAGAACTAACTGAGTGAAAATAGTCCTGAAAGGAACTTTTATTGATGAAATGAAAATGAAATGAGTGGAATGGAATGAAAATGAAGCGGAGTGAAGTGAAGAGAAAATGTGAATGAGATGGAGATGGAGTGAAATGTCGAATGAGGTGGAGTGAAGATGGAAAGAGAAGGAGAGGAGATTTTTTTTTTTTGGAAAATATAAAGTGTCAAGTGTCCTTGATTTTCACTCTATATTTTCTGTATAAGACTGCCAATCTATGATTGGTTTTCAGGCTTATACAAATTTTTTTTTCTTTCTTCTTCTTTTTTTTTTTTTTTTTTAAACTGAAAGAATCAAAGGCTAGGCTGGTGGGGAAGAAGGATTCTTCTCCACCAGCCTTATTGCAGAATTCTCTTGGAACATCTTGAAAAATTCTTCTTTTGAGAATGGCTTATGATAAATTTTCAATCGGTGGCCATTCACAAGAAAAGAAATCTGAAATTCATCAATGGTCTTTATTCTTACTGCTCCATTATTAAAGACTTTGTCAATTTCATATGGCCCAAGCCAATGGGTCTGAAATTTACCTTTAAAGTATTTGAACTTGGAATCAAACAGTAATGCCCAATCTCCCTCTTGAAACTTTCTCTCTTTGATGTATATGTCATGCCATTTAGCTCTTTGATGTTGAATTAGATCAGTCTTTAAAATTGCTTCTTGTCTGATCTCATCTAGCTCGTTCAGCTACTCCATTCTGTGCTTTTGGGCTTCTGATAGATTCATCCCTAACTGGACTGCCATCTTGAAAGTCTTGACTTGAAACTCAATGGGGAGCAGGACTTCTTTCCCATAAACAAGTTCATAGGGAGAATGTCCTGTTGTATTCCTCCAACAATGTAAACTTTGAAACGGGAACTATAAACTCAAAACGGGAACTCTGGCCAAAAAACCCCAAAAAAACATCAAAAACAGTGCTAAAAACGAAAAATGTGTATACTGGAACGATGTTTTTTTTTTAGGTGTCAATTTTGAACGTGTTTTAAAAATGGCAGTGACTACGAAATTTACTACGAAATTTTCGTGCAAAATATAGCTTCAAAACGAAAGTGTTGATACTGGAATAATGATTTTTTTTTTAGGGTCAATTTTCAAACTTTTTAAAAAATGCTAATAAAACCAATTTTTTATGTCTCAAACAAAGTTAAATTTTAAGGAAAAAACACATTAATGTTTCTGGTAGAATATCATTTTTCTTTCCTAAGTATAAATTTAACATGTTTTCAACCACAACATGCTAGATACAAAAGAAATTGAAATTTTTTCAACTATAAAACTAAAAAAACATGACATTATGAACAAAGTATATCACTGAATGAATTCAAAAGTCTTTATTTGTATACTGAATAAAAAAGACATTATATCTCTAATTTGATATTGCATTGTAGATATTTAAACAATAAAATTTATCATACTTAAGACATAATCCAACAACATAAAAATGCTTCATAACTTCTCATTTAACAAAATATGGAAAACATTAATTTTATTTGAAGATACGATGCATACATCAGTTATATAA
This sequence comes from Pinus tabuliformis, assembly GCA_031772625.1. Taxonomy (NCBI): domain Eukaryota; kingdom Viridiplantae; phylum Streptophyta; class Pinopsida; order Pinales; family Pinaceae; genus Pinus; species Pinus tabuliformis. The sequence goes on along the minus strand of CM062817.1, from coordinate 1,855,544,803 downwards.
ACTGTCTTAAACAATTATTCAAACTCAATCACCCAATAACTGTGGGTAGGTCGTCGTCATGCCCCCTTCCCCCAACCCACTACCGATCTTTCCCATTCACCCATGCCCTCTTCCCCCTTCTGCCCTACCCATGTGCCAGCCCTTGCTACCCCCAACTCACCCACCCATGCACCATTTCCCCAACTCTTCCTTCCCTACCCCACAACTCTCCTCCCCATAAGCCCACCCCCTAACTCCCATTCCCCTCCAATCTCAACTCCTCCCCCCCTTACTTAATGCCGGCCCCATGGGCCTCGCGCCCTACCCCCCTCCACCCTACCCTTACCCCTACCCCTACCTTCCCCCACCCTTACCTTACCCCCCACCCCCCGCCACCCCCCTACCCTTACCCTACCCCCCCCCCCCTCCAACCCCTACCCCCGGCCACCCCCCAACCACTACCCTCCCCACCCACCCCCCCCCCCCAACCCTACCCCCCTGCACCCCCCTTACCCATGTTTGACATCATATTCTATTGTAAAAATGTTGTTTCTACATTGATACATAGCTTAATCTCAAGTCTTTTACAAGTAGTTAAAGTGCCAAAAGGCACATGCAAGGGAGGTTGTGGGCTATTAGCTATAGAGCAATGAATACTACCATAGAAGGACACAACAATCACTAAAGGAGTCATTTGTGAGGAGATAATTGAAACTTAAATAAATATGGATAAGTAGGTGGCAATCTAAAACAACTTAACATATCTTCCTTATTGTGTAGAAATCAATTTTAGTAATGTGATTGCGTGCATAAAATGAGTAAATATTTCCTTCAAACTTAAATCATTTAAACATCAAGCTTTGCATAGATGGTTTGTTTATTGAGTTATCAACATGAATAGTGCATGGTTTATTACCTTTTGCAAAGATTGGCCTTTGAAGAAATTTTGTATGAAATGTTTTGTCAACATTTATCCTTCTATTAAAAATGTAAATATTAGAAGATATAATTCCATTATTTTGGAGTTCCACCTAGGTTTCCATTGTCTTTTCTAAGCCATTTTTCCTTCAGTGTAAGCATGTGTACAAATTTATTTATTTATTTATTAGAAAAAGTCAGAACAACAATTAGAAGCCCCGCTTCACTCTAACAGTGATAATCGTAATAATTAGAAAATATGATGGTATTCAACCTTGATTGAGGAATCCCCATGTATGGTCCATGTATTAGATATAGAATATGGATATGCAAGCATTGAGAAACATTTCTTGGAATTTGAATTGCTCAACTTTTCATTCCTTTTGAGCATGACCTTTTTTTTTTTTTTTTTCAAATGCACTCAGGAATGCTAAAGTAACAGTGTTTTCTCAAATTTCAAATATAAAATGTTATCCTTTGCTAGACATTCATATGCATACATCAAATTCACATACTAACAAATAAATGCATTTTTTCCAACACATAAATGTAAAGACCTTATTTTTAAACATGTGTTTTATTTAATATTATCCTCACATTGATGAGTAGGGAGCCATGTAACATTAATTCCGATGTGATTATTCAACAAGAGTAAACACATCATTTGCTTTATAAATCGTTATTAAAAGAAAAATGGCATAATGTCACTACTTTTGGGACTGTGTTAATCGATGAGACACAACTCTATAGTATTGTTTCAAGGTTTCAGATAGAGTATATAAATAATTGCTTCTCCAATCCACTAATAAGTATGCCTTTCTTATTTATGTAATGCTATGATTTTCATATATGAATGTTCAACTATGTTGCCATTATTATTTGGGTTAAATCAATTACATATAGCCATTGATACCAGTAACCATTTTAAAATGCTAAAATCTCAAGTTTTTGTAGTTATAATTTAAGCCCAATGTGAAATCTCATATATTTTTCCACAAACAATATTGATCATTCTCCAAAGTTAGTTCTCTCAACTCCATCGGCAAACTTTTGGTGATAGGCTTGTTGCCTTACCTTTTCCTCTCATTCCCTATGTTGTAAAACAAATTCTATGACTGTCAGTGTTCCACATTTAACTTGCTTTCCTAAAAATGCCCATTAAAATTAGTTGGATATGCCTAAAATAAGAGTTAAGAGTAAAGGATTGGTAGATTAATGGATGAAACAATATGTATTAGCTCATGTAATAGGAAGGAAAATCCTTTAAACTTCTGTGAAAATGTCCATAATGAGACAAATAACTCTATAACATCGTTTCAAGGTTTCAGATTAAGTATATAAATTAATTTGATTATCCAATCCACTAAGAAGTACACCTTTCTTAATTTGTGTAATGCTTTGATTTTCATATGTGAATATTCAATTGTGTTTCCATCATTACTTTAAACAAATCAATTACATATAACAAGAGATTATTGTAATTGATATCCATATGAACATTATATAATGCTAAAATCTCAACTTTTTGTAGTTATAATTTAAGCTCATTGTGAAATATCTTAATAATTTGCCACAAATGATACCTATCATTCTCCAAAGTTAGTGCTCTCAACTCTATTGGCAAGCTTGGGTGATATGCTTTATGCTTGACCTTTTCCTTTATGCTTGACCTTTTCGTCTCGTTCACCTTTCACATGCTTTCCTAAAAATGCAAATGCCCATTAAAATTAGCTGGATATGCCTAACATGTTGAAAATATTGAGAGGGGGTTGGGGAATCAATATTTTTTTCAATTGTTATATTATGCCAATTAAGATTTTTGAACACTTGCTTTCCTAAAAATGCAATTGCCCATTAAAATTAGCTGGATATGCCTAACATGTTGAAAATATTGAGAGGGGGTTGGGGGTGGTGAATCAATATTTCTTTCAATTGTTATGTTATGCCAATTAATATTTTTGAACACTAGAAATAGAACAAAAAAATAATTTTATTAATAAAGACACTGAGCACTCTAATCCTCTTTTACCCTAACTATACAACAAAATCTCTAACTTTTTCAAGGCTGCAACCTTTAATGAGAACTCTAATCCTCAAATATAAATCTAAGCTCCAACATGTTTTCTCGCAAAGCTCCAAAGCTCCAATCTTGTATGACGACTCCAAACCTCAAATATAAATCCACGCTCCAACCTCATCTCTCACAAGGCTCCAACCTTGTATAAAGACTCTTAAAGATCTCACAAGGCTCCAACCTTGTATAAAGACTCTTAACATACCGAGGTCTGTTCCAAGTCTCCACAGGCCGATTTCTTGTTCTCGAAAAGGCAGAGATATGTGCTATGCATAGGCTGAGCTCAATTCTCCAGTATAGCTACGAAGAAATTTCACCAATAACCTTTGATCCAGAACAGAATATAGCATCGAAAAACTTCTTTCTTTGATCTCTTCACATCGTCCTCAAGTCTGAATCTTCCTATCTTCTTTTCTCATCGAGTTCCTTGCTTCTGCTTAACCAAATTCAATGGGGTTGAATGAGGGAGTCATCACGTATTTATACATATTCATTCACACGATTTTGATCATAGTAGGGCTGACTTGAGTTTATTCTTTGGATGAAGCCGACCTGTCATTCCTGGAAGCCAACTTGGCCAAGATCCTTTCCAGCTTTGCAATTGTTGACTGGGAATTGCTTTCTCAGACTCAAGGTACATTATTTCTTCCAAGATTGCGTCCATGATCAAGCATCTGAGCGCGTTGCTACAGGACTGATCCACTCCTTTATTCGCCAGTTTATTGAATTAATGTGAAGGATATCTTTGCTACCCCAAGACACAGCCAACAAGAGATCAGTCTTTAAAGATGATGGACTAAGCATGTGGGATCCTAACTCAACTTGGACAATTACTAATGGAATCGATAGTACAGGTTACCTATATGAAATGATTAATGCAATATGGATCACAATTGCTACCATTGCCAACGGAGCAGCGCCACCCCCGGGCCGCCCCGCCCCGCCCGACCGGCGGCGGGTCGATTCCCGGAATCGACCCGCCAGAAGTCATACAGTTTTATATGGTTTTGTGCATATCTTTCTTTTTCTTAAACGTTTGTCTTTTAATATTATCCTTTCCCATTCTATTTTTATGTTTCTTTTTCTTTTACCCCTATATGTATGAATGCGTTTAGATTTAGGTTTATATATATATATATAAACCTTCAAATTTATTAACCTTTAAATGTATATCATATACCATAACAACTTTACCTTTAGGACTTCGTAGCTGTGTTCTACATTGTAACAACTTTACCTTTAGGATTTCGTAGCTGTGTTCTACATTTACAATAATTCTATGCCCCAGTCTCATGGATTTTCGGCATTACATTCATTTGGAATAATTTTAATCCCTATTATCACGATTTTTGGGAACTTCATACCTATTTTGCATCTCTCACACACACAGGTTATGGGTTGTTTGCAATCAGTTCACATTCATCCATATGTTAGTTTGACACAACAATAGACTTTGTGTTCTTTATAAAATTTATAATACAACACCATTCACGATGCTTACCACTTAGACCAGCATCACGTGATTTCTGACTTATGGCATCAAGGAATCATAGCCAGCTATTGGTTTGAATGGTGTCCACTGAATCTCGTTTAATGAACGATGTAAATTGTTTGAGCGGGAGTTAGGGTATCTACCCAACCCAGCGCTGTCGTCATGATTTCATTGTGTTGATGGGTTTGTAGTGAGAAAGAGCTCTGCAACTCTGTTCAAACCTTACTGCAACTGGATATCTTTTGCTCACTTCTTGAAATTTTATATAAAACTGTAGGGCGGGGCAGGGCGGTCGATTTCGGGAATCGACCGGTCGGGTGGCGCGGAGAAATCTTAACGACTGGTCGAAGCCATCGTGACAAAGAATGAATTTAGGGTTGGCGCAATTAGAAGTTATGTGTGTTTTGAAGTAATGAAAGGGGTTACTTTATTAATATTGAAATAAAGTATTATTCCCGTGCTGTGAATGCGTAGTGCCAACCATGGTAGCGTAGACATATTTTGAGATCCATCTAAAAATTCAGGTAATATAAAGAATATAGGATAAGTATTGTATTCCGTGTTTAGGATTGAAATACCTATCTTCACAGCGATTATATTAATTGCAACTGTATTTCACTTGTGAAATATATAATTAATACTGAGCTGCGTGGGTATATATAGCGGAAGATGGACCGAGCTGCCTTTTCTATTCTTTTGATAACGCTTAACAATTAGACGTCATGGATCATTATCTGTCATTGAGTTGTTTCTCTGTATAGTTTTGGTGATATTCACTATCCCTATGCCAGATTAAGTGAAGTTCATCTTCATTACTCAGCAAGGCTTTAAACACGCAGAAACAAACCAAGTTTTACACGTTATTCACATTAAAGTTTAACGTGAAATCGATCTAAAGTTTTGGTATCCCGAACCCGGGATGATAGGTCTACAGATTGTGACGCATCAGCGGCGACGGCATCAGAATCATTATCCGATCTGCTGTTTATTTGTCTTACTCGATCTCTCTCAACATAGGTCTACAGATTGCGGCGCCTTTTTCTTTGTTCACACTTCAGACACGCGCTGAAATTTGAATACCCTCCATCGTCGACTGCCGCAAGATTCAACAACGTTGCCCAATGTTCATTTTCGGTAAAGCTTCAACCAAACAAAAACTAAGGTACCTTTACACGTTCTCCACATTAATATTTTCATCGTGCCATGCATACAAATCATGCAACCTGTGCACCTAACACATGATTTTGAATTTTGGTATACAAGGATGATTTTTAATTAAATTCTTTAGAGAGGAAACGATGATAAATATGAAGAATTCCTACCATTGCCAACGGAGCAGCGCCACCCGACCGGTCGATTCCCGGAATCGGTGGGGTCTAAGTTTGCTACCGCTGAGTATTTATTGACGACCAACTTTCGACACCGCCCACATAAATTGTGGTTGTGCATTCTTCTACGAGTGAGAAAGGTCAAATGTCACAACAGCCATGCTACGAGTGAGACGTTGAGATAGCAAAAGCTTTTGAAGAGGCCATGGATGCAACAGTCAGTCGGTTCATCATTCTTCTATTGTCTACACCTGCTTCTGTTTTGAAGTTTTCATTTTCGTGTATTTCATTCTAAGATTTTGACGGTGTGTATCGACTTCGATGTAGCATTTAATATTGATGTGCCGGTGTTTAGACCTGGTTGGCATCATATTGAAAAGGGTAACGTGGTACTGTTTAGACCTTGTTGCCAATCAAACTAAAAAGACAATTCTTATTTTAATTTAAAGGGTTATTACTTATTATTAATTTGTTATATTTACTATTAAAATAAACAATGAATTTTATTCTAAAAATTTGATTCTGGGATGTTTTATTTTTAGTAAATTAATTATGTATTTGTGTGTATATATATATTTATTAAGATTAATTAGAATTATAATATTGAGAAGAATATAAATGGAGGTGGAAAATTTATTATGGATGGAAAATAATAGTAAATTTGTGGATCTTTCTATATATATATATACTTTTGAAATACTAGTCATTCCTATTATTTTATATGGATGTGAATTTTGGCGTCGTAGTATATCTAGAGAATCATGGAGGAAGATTGAACACATCCAAAAGTAATGATGGAAACACAATTGAATATTCACATATGAAAATCAAAGCATTACATAAATTAAGAAAGGTGTACTTCTTAGTGGATTGGATAATCAAATTAATTTATATACTTAATCTGAAACCTTGAAACGATGTTATAGAGTTATTTGTCTCATTATGGACATTTTCACAGAAGTTTAAATGATTTTCCTTCCTATCACATGAGCTAATACATATTGGTTCATCCATTAATCTACCAATCCTTTACTCTTAACTCTTATTTTAGGCATATCCAACTAATTTTAATGGGCATTTTTAGGAAAGCAAGTTAAATGTGGAACACTGACAGTCATAGAATTTGTTTTACAACATAGGGAATGAGAGGAAAAGGTAAGGCAGCAAGCCTATCACCAGAAGTTTGCTGATGGAGTTGAGAGAACTAACTTTGGAGAATGATCAGTATTGTTTGTGGAAAAATATATGAGATTTCACAATGGGCTTAAATTATAACTACAAAAACTTGAGATTTTAGCATTTTAAAATGGTTACTGGTATCAATGGAAATAATGTTTGGCTATATGTAATTGATTTAACCCAAATAATAATGGCAACATAGTTGAACATTCATATATGAAAATCATAGCATTACATAAATAAGAAAGGCATACTTATTAGTGGATTGGAGAAGCAATTATTTATATACTCTATCTGAAACCTTGAAACAATACTATAGAGTTGTGTCTCATCGATTAACACAATCCCAAAAGTAGTGACATTATGCCATTTTTCTTTTAATAACGATTTATAAAGCAAATGATGTGTTTACTCTTGTTGAATAATCACATCGGAATTAATGTTACATGGCTCCCTACTCATCAATGTGAGGATAATATTAAATAAAACACATGTTTAAAAATAAGGTCTTTACATTTATGTGCTGGAAAAAATGCATTTATTTGTTAGTATGTGAATTTGATGTATGCATATGAATGTCTAGCAAAGGATAACATTTTATATTTGAAATTTGAGAAAACACTGTTACTTTAGCATTCCTGAGTGCATTTGAAAAAATTAAAAAAAAAAAGGTCATGCTCAAAAGGAATGAAAAGTTGAGCAATTCAAATTCCAAGAAATGTTTCTCAATGCTTGCATATCCATATTCTATATCTAATACATGGACCATACATGGGGATTCCTCAATCAAGGTTGAATACCATCATATTTTCTAATTATTACGATTATCACTGTTAGAGTGAAGCGGGGCTTCTAATTGTTGTTCTGACTTTTTCTAATAAATAAATAAATAAATTTGTACACATGCTTACACTGAAGGAAAAATGGCTTAGAAAAGACACAATGGAAACCTAGGTGGAACTCCAAAATAATGGAAGTATATCTTCTAATATTTACATTTTTAATAGAAGGATAAATGTTGTCAAAACATTTCATACAAAATTTCTTCAAAGGCCAATCTTTGCAAAAGGTAATAAACCATGCACTATTCATGTTGATAACTCAATAAACAAACCATCTATGCAAAGCTTGATGTTTAAATGATTAAAGTTTGAAGGAAATATTTACTCATTTTATGCACGCAATCACCTTACTAAAATTGATTTCTACACAATAAGGAAGATATGTTAAGTTGTTTTAGATTGCCACCTACTTATCCATATTTATTTAAGTCTCAATTATCTCCTCACAAATGGCTCCTTTTGTGATTTTTGTGTCCCTCTATGGTAGTATTCATTGCTCTATAGCTAATAGCCCACAACCTCCCTTGCATGTGCCTTTTGGCACTTTAACTACTTGTAAAAGACTTGAGATTAAGCTATGTATCAATGTAGAAACAACATTTTTACACTAGAATATGATGTCAAACATTTGTGTTCTTATCACAACGGAAGACCTAAAGATTAAGTTGAAATTCAATCATAAACAAAATATCATTACTTAAATATCAACAACAAATCACTCTCTATCCATGCATTGAAAAAACCAAACACCTTTTCTATTGTTATTCAAACAAGTTTACCCACAACCTCCCTTGCATGTGCCTTTTGGCACTTTAACTACTTGTAAAAGACTTGAGATTAAGCTATGTATCAATGTAGAAACAACATTTTTACACTAGAATATGATGTCAAACATGTGTGTTCTTATCACAACAGAAGACCTAAAGATTAAGTTGAAATTCAATCATAAACAAAATATCATTACTTAAATATCAACAACAAATCACTCTCTATCCATGCATTGAAAAAACCAAACACCTTTTGGGGGGCGGCGGGGGGGGGCGCGGGGGCGAGGGGGGATGGGGTGCGGGAGTGTGGGGGGACGGTAGGGGGTAGGGTGAGGGAAGGGGAGGGGGGCCGGGGAGGGGGGGAAGCTTAGGAAGCTTCGTTCAAATAGAAAATTCAGCTGAAAACAAACATCTAGCGTGGCATGCAAAATATGGACCACGAAGAAATACAGAGTTGGCGAGCAAAACAAAGAGAAAAAGATTTGATGGATGCAAGGAGTACAATAACTTGGTAATCATATCGAGGGATTTGTCATCATCATCATTTTCGGAGATTGGATCAGGCGTGTTACTTTAATTATTAATGTGTAGTGAATCCAGACAAGAGATCTCTCGTGAGAGGAATAAGTTAATGGGGTCGAGGCTTCAATGTAGTCGTCAGGGGGTTGTGGGGGGCGCATGGGTAGGGGCTCGCCCATACTTGCCTAATTGTGCACTTAGTCTCATTATCCCTCACCTGACCTCCCGCTCGCCCATCGACCCGCCTGCCCGTTAGAGGTGGCTGGGCAATTCTGATTATACAAATAAAAAATTTATGGTATATTTTTGTTGTTAATTTAAGTTAATTTGTTTTTTTATTTACTAATTTATGTGTTTTTTTTTAGGAAAATGGCATCAAGGAAAAATTATGTGAATCTTTCTGGACCAAAGAGTCTTAAAGGTGTGTCTTCAAAAAACATTGGTGAACGAACTCCACCTGAGCTCATGCCTACAAATATTTCAAGTGCTTTAAGTGATAAGAAGCTAATCTCAGATTGGAAAAGTTCAAAAGAGGTGAAATTTCCATCAAGAGTCTGGTATGTGAAAGAAAGAAAGAGCACAACTGTGATTTTCGCATTGATTTTTAAGTTAATTATTATTTTTTGAAAAAAAAAGTTGTTATTATTATTTTTTTGACATGAAATTCATAAAAAAAACTATTATTTGACCATTTTTAGTTAATATTTTTGTATAAAAATTGTGATTTTGACATGTTAATTCTAGCAAAAAAATATCAAAACGTTTAGTTTTTTTGTTATATTTATGTTAAAAATGGTTATTTTTATGTCCATTGTTAAAAAATGTTGTTTTTTAGAAACAATTATTTCATGTGGATTGAAAAATTAATTAAGGATGTATAAATATGTAGATTATCTAAAATTCAAACTATCGACTTTCTAATTTAAAAACGCAAAACAATAAAAACCCCCCTAAAAAAAAAAAAAAATTAAGATAGAGAACAAGAAAATATGAATAAAATGACGACTTCAAAAACTATCAAATTTAGAAAATAATTTTTTACATTTCACACACTAGAAAATTAAAAGTCAAAAAATAGGTCTTTTAAAAAAAGGGTGTGATGCAGAATACTCACTTTTTAAAATCAGCATGAAAATCACTACCATTCTAAAACTTGATTTCATCCTTGAACATGAAAAAAAATTAAAGTTCCAAAAATCATGTTCTAAAAAAAACATGTGTATTCTACATCACCACTTTTGAAAATCGGGTCATTTTTTTGCTATCTCTACGAAACGGGTAACAGTATCAGTTCCCGTTTCAAAGTTTACATTGTTCTCCATGTAGTTCTGTAGGCCCATAAGGCTTCAGGAAGCCTTTCTGCCCAATCTTTTCTGTGTAGATGAACAGTTTTGGTGATGATGCTCTCAAGAACTTTGTTTGTAGACTCCACTTTGCCATTTTCTTGCGGATGGTAAGGAGTAGATTTTCTGTGCTTGATTTTGTATTCTTCCATCAGCTTCTCCATCAAGTTAGATGTAAATTGACTTCCCTGATCTGTCACAATTTCTCTTGGGACGCCAAAACGAGTAAAAATATCCTCAAAAAGAAATTGAACAACTGAATTTTCAGTGCCAAAAGGCAATGCTTTGGCTTCTACCCATTTAGTGACATAATCAGTGCATACCAATATATACTTTTTCTGTTTAGATGGTGAATTAATAGGTCCAATGAAATCTAAAGCCCATTTTTCAAAGGGTTCGATGAGTACCTGTGGTTGTAATGACATTTCATTTGAAAGAGTCGGTCTCCCAACTCTTTGGCAGCTGTCACACCTTCTGACATATTGTTTTGCATCTTTGAAAAGGGAAGGCCAATAATATCCTAAAGAAAGGATTTTATAAGCCGTCCTTTTGTCAGCAAAGTGTCCACCGCATGGTTCATCATGACATGCCTTGAGGATGTCAGGCATTTCATCTTCCCGAACACATCTTCTGATCACACAATCTAGCCCTGTTTTAAACAATTCATTAGAAATCCATGAATAACTTGAACTCTCCTGAATAATTCTTCTTTTTTCACCAGGAAATAAATGTGGAGGTAGCTTTCATGTAACCAAATAGTTAGCAATATCTGCATACCAAGGAGTCTTAGTAGTTATTTCAAATAAATACTCATCTGGAAACTTATCCTCTACAGGAGAATCTTCATTAGTATTTTGGATTCTAGACAAGAAATCAGCTACTGTATTTTGTTTCCCTGGTCTATCCAACACAGTAATATTGAATTCTTGTAAAAGTAAGAGCCATCTTGTAACTCTGCCATTAGTAACAAGTTTATTCATGAGATATCTAATTGCAGAATGATCAGTATGGACAAAAGTTTCATAGCCAGTTATATAGTGTCTAAACTTATTGATTGCATGAACAACAGCTAAGAACTCTTTTTCAGTCACAGTATAGTTTAACTCGGTGGGGGTCAAATTTTTACTGGTGTAGTAAATGGCATAAGGAACTAAATCCTTTTGTCCCAACACAACTCCTAGAACTGTATATGAAGCATCTGTGGAAATATGGAAAGGAAGTTTCCAATTTGGTCCTCTCAAAATGGGTGCTTCAAATATTCTTGTTTTCAAAGTTTTAAATGCATATCGACAATCAGGATCCCATTTGAATTCACAGTCTTTTGTAAGTAATTTGAAGCGTGGAGATGCTATTTTGGTGAAGTTTTCAATAAATCTTCTATAGTATCCATTTAATCCAAGAAAACTTCTAACATCTTTTTGACAATTTGGAATAGGCAACTTGGAGATGACTTCAACTTTTGATCTATCAACTTTAATCCCATCCCCTAAAATATGATGTCCTAAAACAATCCCTTCAGTAAACATCATAAAGCATTTTTCATGACTCAATGATAGGTTTGTTTCTTTACATCTTATAAGGACTTTTTCCAAATTCTTTAATTCCTCTTCAAACAAATTACCATAAACTGTAAAATCATCCATATAAACCTCTACACAATCATGGATTAGATCGGAAAAGATTCCTAGTACCGCCCTTTGAAATGTTGTGGGTGCATTACATAATCCAAAAGGAAGTACTCGGTAAACAAAAGTTCCCCATGGACAGGTAAATGTGGTCTTGTCATGATCTTTAGGTGCTACCTGAATCTGATTATAGCCACTAAAACCATCCAAAAATGAAAAATACTTTTTGCCTACTAAAGTATCTAATACCTAATCAATAAAGGGTAAAGGAAAGTGATCCTTCAAAGTTGCTTTGTTCAATTCCCTGTAATCAATGCATACCCTCCATTTACCATTCTTTTTAGGTACTATAACCAAAGGAGAAACCCATCGGCTATCTGAAATTGGATAAATGAAGTTTACATTAAGTAGTTTTTGGAGCTCCTCTTTCGCTATCTCCCTAAGGTTTGGATTCATCCTTCTCTGAGGTTGTCTCATTGGTCTACTGATTTCCTCAATGTAGATGTGATGAATGCAAGTCTTAGGGTCAATACCTTTCATATCAGTATATTCCCATGCAAATGCAGTAGAATGTTTTTGCAAGATTTTGGTTAGTTCTTCTTGTTGTGATATTTCCAAATTTTTGTTGATATTCAATGTTTTACCTGGAAAGATCTCAATGGCGGAACTACCAAACTCTTCCATAGAGAAAAGAGACATTTGTCTAGATGATAGATACTCAATGTCAGAATCTAACTGAAATTGTGTGTGGTCATATTCTGAAGATGTTTTAAAGTTTTCTAATGTGTTCAGAATTTGACTATCTTCACTAACTTCAGAAATGGTAAAGACAGGTTGTATAGCATCTTCATCATCAATCCACTCATTATCTCTTATTTCTGTAATTGCTTTTGCTAGAGGATACAGATTGAATTTCTTTGTCGAATTACCATCAGAAATATACATATCCCCAGACCTACAACTGATGAAAGCATCGGCTGTGGCTAGCCAAGGTCTTCCTAAGATAAGAGGGTGACCTCCTAAATTACTCTTTGGGGTTAAAATCATGAAATCTACTGGATATTCCCAAGAGTCTAAGGAGGCCGAAATGTCTTCTAATACACCATCTGGTTTGATAATTGATCGATCTGCAAGTTGTAGTAAAGTAGGTGTAAAAAGAAGATTAGGAAGTTTCAGTTGTTCTGTAGTCTGTCTACTCATAATGTTGATAGCAGCCCCTAAATCAATCAAAGTATTTGGAATTTCTACCCCATTTGATGTGTGTTTTGACAATTGGACTACTGGGATCTACATACTTCTGCATAGTAATTTTTCCCATCATGATGTCTGCAATTTTTCCTACCAAGTGGATTCTTCTTGTATCTCTAGGTTTCCTTCCTGGTCTTTTAATACTCAACTCCTTTATTGTTTTTGCTAGAATAGGAATCTCTCTAATGGCTTGTAACAAGGGAATCTTGATACAGACATTCTTCAATTCATCTAGAAAATCATAGTCAAGCAACAAGATTTGTTTTTCCACCCCTTTGTCAATTTGTAATCTTTCAGGAAAAGGAGGTGTGGATAAAGATGTAGGTTGCTCAACTATAGGAGTTGTGGGGGTTAGCTCTTTTTCTTTTTCTTTATGAGTGCTTGGGTTTTGAAGAGATGCTTCAGAACCCTTATTGGCTTCAAGAGAATCTTCCTCAGAAATTCTTTGCTTTTGGGCATCTATAGAAGGTTTATCTAAAACTCTACTAGATCTGAGTTGTACATCATTGAGAGGAACAATCATATAGGTAGGAAATTGTTGACCTTCTACCATGTAAGAATTTTGAGGGTTTTTATTATTGGGGTTCGGCAATGGCTGGGAAGGAAGTTGATTTGACTTCTGTTGGAATGGAAGCAAGAGTTGAGAATTTGGGTTCTGTTGAGAAGGTTTTTGTTGTTGAAAGGGCAATGATAGTTGTGGATTTTGATTTGGAAGTTGTGGAGCTTGTTGGTTTTGAAAAGATGGAGGATATTGATAAAATTGAGCAAATCTCTCATAAGGATTCTGCATGCCTTGTACCCATGATTGAAAAGGATTTTGAGGTTGGGACCAAGGTTGTTGCCAAGGATTCCAATTTGGTGGGGTTTGAAAGTTCATAGAGTTGTTAAACCCTTGGTTTTGTTGCCCCTGCCAAGGTCTCCTTGCGACAAAACAGAGAGACTCAATTGTATTTGGATCTTCTTGGAAGACAGCTTTGAGTCCAGGGATTGAAGGACAATCCTTGGTCTCATGATTCTCTGAACAAATCGCACATGTTTCTACAACTTTTGGATCCAAGGGACATTCCCTGAGAGCATGTTTATTTCTACATTTTGGGCAAAAGATGGCTAAAGCTTCAGCTTCTGCTTTCTGCTTATTGTGGATCTTAAGAGTGTCTAGTTGCTCACTAAGACTCCCTAAGATATCAGTTTTGAATTCATCAAGCATATTGCCAATCTCAGCCCTACTTACTGATCCAGTTGCAGATTTGTTTTCTCTGATGAGAGAAGGATCTCTAGGCCCTTTTCCAGTTTTAGATTTTCCTCTTGAGAGATGGACACACAACTCTGCTATATCATGAAGTGGAAGTTGAGATATGTCTCCTTTTCCCATCTGTGGAACGATAAAAAGGTGTCTTGTGAACTCCTAATTACCTCACATTAATTATCAACCCAGGGACGACTTTTTATTTCAAGAGTGTACTCTGTCTGAGGCGGCTATTTACTTAAGAGTAATGTTTTGCAATATAGTGCTTAAAACCCACAAGTAAATGAATGCTTGAAAAAGAAATCTAATTGGGACAGCAAGAAACTGAAATGTTCTAAACTAAATCATTCATTCAAACAACCATCAATCGAGGATATGGTAGCAATAACTCAGTCCTCTAGAAATCGATGAAAAAAGAATTAGAGTATGGATCATGGATCTGGGAGCATAATAGCGTCTGCTGTGTCTCACGACAGCCTTGATCCTCCTCTCACACCAAAGCAATAAATGCAAGAAAAAGGAAATGGCAAAAAGCAGCATGAAATGAAATGGACAGCAGTAAAATGAAACAGCAAGAAAGAAACTAAGTCTCGCGAGTTCAACACTCTCAATTCTTGGCATCAACTTATATACAAAGAAAGAGCAATCTTTTGTACAAATAGACAGTTTAATCAAAGGGAACATCAAATCATCATAAACAGGAAACGTCAATCATATATATACATAATCTGAAATGATCACCAGTAGTCCATTACTCCAACCATATGTAGCTGAAACATTCCACTTATAAATTCTGTAACGGAAGTGAACAACTTAGAACAATGTTATATGATTAATTCTGGAAATATGATGTAAACTTGTTACAAAGATTTACAAAAGGAAAACTACTGATGAACGAGTATGGAACAGCATGTAAGTATATCAGATTATTGAGAATAATAAACAAACCACACAAAGCCAAACTGTAATGATACAATCAGCGAGTGTCCGTTGGAGCCAGGCCCGTAGCTTCCAATGGCACCGCCGTAACTTAATTCAGATGCAGCAACGGAATGAACGCCAAGTCTTTATATTAATCGCATCAACAAAAGTATAACAAAGTCAGGTCTTCAGCGAGACTCCATGATCACCATTGGTTCTGAAACTTAGAATTATAAAAACAGTCGTCCTCCATCCCCCGTCTCTGATCTTGGGTTTCATTTAAATAAAGAAGATCAGAGCATGGATAATTACAATCATGATTTCTCTTACAAATTTAGGTTGATTCTAACCCATTGATCAACAAGAACAAGGCGGATTTAGGTTTGCAGCTAAGATTTGGAGGGCGGCCGCAACAGCAAATCTCAGAAAATCGTGCTCAAAGAACCCTGCGTTTCTCCCTGTACAAGCCGAATTTGGGCAAACTGTTCTTTTTGAAGATAACTGGGCCCGTTCTGGACAAAACCCATGTTCCGGATTTTCCAAATTCGTCTTCATTTGCTCAGAATCTTAACCGTAAAACTGTCATTCCTTAAACCAGCGAATTTCTGAGTTGGCTGATTTAAAAATCAAACCTTCAATCTGGAAGTTACTTTGGAGGCTAAAAATGGTAGATAAGGTTACAACCAACTTATTAGAACTATCATTGGTAAAATAATGCATAATAATCAATTTATTAAAAATAAAAGAGAATAAATAATATTCATCCATGAGAGCATAAATCATTTATAAAATGGATTTAAATGATAAATTATAATAAATGACATGATGAAGAATGGTGGAAATGGGTGGTGTTATCACCAGAAACTATAGTCCATGTATATGACAATTGTCCATAAATTTTGAAGAGTCTTGTGGTCTTGTAAATAGCTTTGTTAACTTGTGTCAATTTCAAATTTTGAAAATGCAAGAGTTATGAATGAAATTCGTGTAAAGACAAGGGCATTGGTCATCTTTCATCATAGTTAGTTATGTCATGTCTTGTCAAAAGTACTTGCGCAGTTTCGCAGCGCGGGTGTCATGTCTTAGGTACTTGCGCAGTTTCGCAGCGCGGGTATGATTGGTCAAGTCTGTTGCTCAAATCTGTTTGCGCGTTTTCGTAGCGGCTTGTTTGTTAGCGATTTCGTAGCGCATTCCCTTAAATTTGAACTGCCCGCGCTACGAAATCGGGGTTTCGGGTTTTTATGCAGCGTTTTTCCTTAACTGTCTAATCCGAGAGGTGATGAGTCACGTGTCCGGTCATGATTGTTTCCTCACACCATTTGTCTGTCATGATTCGTCATTACTTTGCCATCAGGTTTGATCTCATTGAGTTAGGTGTCAGTTTGGGGGACGTTATAGAAAGTGGTCGTGTCATAATATGTTTTTCATAACAAATGAATGTCTTCTGCTTGATGAAAGCTTGAGCTTTATCCTAAATAGACTTCTGCAAGCGAGCCTGATTTCTACAGCGTAAAATCTGCTATTGTGCTGCAAACCATTGTCATTCCCTCGTGAAGAATTGTGTTAAGAAATATGGAGAAAAAAGAGCATCGTTCAGGGAGATGTGTGAGAACAGAACCGGAGGGATTAGATGTAACCCTCAGGGATGAGGAAATAGCAAAGGCATTCAGAGCTACTGGTTGTTGGCGGTTTTGTGAAAAGCTCAAAGGTGGACATGCAGAAGTTACCAAGGCATTTGCAGTGAATTTTACGGGATTAAATTCAAAAGTGGCCATGCTGGAGTTCCCGGTTTCACCTGAAGTTATTTCTAAAGTCACAGAAATCCCAAGAGGTGGTCAAGAGTGGTTCAAGAATTTCAAGTTTGATATGGGTCCGTGTAAGGAGTTCTTAAAGGCACCATATGTGAATGAAGATCTCTCCAGAGCTGTCCCAAGGAGTTATCTTAAGGAGAATTATGCTACATTATTGTCATGCATTCAGAAGTATTTGACGTGTGAAGGCCGATACAACAAAGTTTACTCATATCATTTCAAGCTGTTGCTACACTTTACTGGTAAGAGCTCCATAGACATACCCTTTTACTTATTCAGGAGTATTTCTAAGATGTGTGATAAAATTCAGTTGAAGAAGGAAGCCTATGAAACTTCTCTTTTCCATCATGGTCTGGTTAAATTACTGGTGTTGGATAGCCTACATAAAATTGGTAAGGACTGGGACTCGTTTGTATTCATGGCCGGTTTCCCTAGTAAAACGAGCCTAACTCCTTTACCTGTAAGAGAAAAAGAAGATAGGAGTGACGGTACTACTTTGGCTGAGTTAAGAAGAGAAATAACAGACCATAGCAAGTCCAAAGCTAAAACAAAGAAGCCAGAGAGGCCTGTAACAGTCAAAGACACACCTGGAGCTAAAACAAAGAAGACTCCTAAGTTAGCAGTTGAAAAAGCTCCTGAAGCATCAACAATCAAAACTTCAAAGTCATCCAAAGTATCTGAAAAGGAAGCTTCTAAGTTATCTCTTAAAGAAACACCAGAATCATCTAAACAGAAGACTCACAAAGGAAAAGATGAATTTGAGTCTAATAAAGTGGAAAGGGTTTCAAGAATAAGAACTAGAGGACAGCTAAATAAAGAAAAGGGAAAATTAGCTCCTGTGGAAGAAAGTCCTGTGTCTAGGGGTAGTTTAAATGATTTGTTGGAAGCTATTGAATTAGAACAAGAGCACCCAATTCAAGTTGAACCCCTTGAAATTGAACAAGATCAATTGGTATCGCCAATGCATATTGATTTAACACTGTCTTCTCCTGAAAGTTCAAAGAAGTCAAAGGCTTCTAAAAAATTAAAGTTTGAAGAACCAGGGGTAGAGTATGCTTTTAAACCCCGTAGACCAATGACTAGGAGGCAAATGAAGGAAGCAGAAAAGGTTCAAAAAGAGAAAGTCTCTTCAGACTTGCCTAGGACAGAGGCACTTGAAATTTTCTCTGAAATGGTCCAAGCAGCTAAAAATAAGAGTAAGGACAAAAAGGTGGTTATAAGTCCAAGTGGCAATATGGTTGCCATCAAAAAACAAGCTGGAGTAAGTAAGGAGATACCTCAGGTCTCAAATGTTTTTAAAGAGAAGGCAGTCAGGTATACCAATTATAGGAAAGCTGTGTTGAAAGGTAAAGCAAGAATGATCAGTCAAGCTAGTTCGGTGTCTGATGCCTATGTATGGACAGTACCAGCTTTAAAACAAGCAAAAACTATGAAACAAGTGAACATAAGTCTGAAAGCAGAGAATAAGAAGTTGAAGAAGGAGGTCATCAGTCTGAGAGAAAAGCTAGACAAGCTAGCTAAATGATTCAAGAAGGACTGTGTATTCTCAAATTTTGATATATTTTGGGTCATTATCTTGTCAAAAGTTTTTGAGACTTTTTGTGTCTTTTTGCTGGTATGGAATGATTGAAGAATTATAAATTTGAAGTGATACTGTTTTGAGGCTCATAAAATTGATTTTAATGACCTACAGCAGTTTCGTAGCGCGCTACGAAACTGCTGTAGATGACTGGTTATGATTAAAGCTTGAAATGGAATGCTGAGGTCAGCATATATTTTAACAAATGGTCAAATACTAAGCCTGGGGAGTTTAGAAGATCAGTCAGATACTTTGTTAAAGAGGCCAAGGGTAAATATTAAAAAAAGGGGCGAAGTTTTGTTTTTTGCTAAAAAGTCACTTTATCTCCGAGAATTTAGGGTTTGGATAGAGCTGCTGAGGTGTAAGATAATCCACTTGTCTAGCTCTGGGATGGCTGGTTCATGAATTCTTTTTAATCAGACGAGGTTATCCGAGGTGTAAGAGGCTCAAATATGGATCATTAATATGTGGACACCGAGGGGGACAATAACCAAGAATATAGGCTTCATTTTCTTTTCGGTTATGTGAATCATCTCTGCATCAGGAATCCGAAGCTGTATATACATTGAACATGCTTCTAGTTTGGATATGGTTGTTATGGCAATGATACAGGTGGTGAGCTTTGAAGAACATAGCAGGGTATACAAGGAAGGAGACTTAAAGGGCCAGTATGATGGAATCCCCTGTTTTCGTACCATCATAACTTTTGTAATTAATCAGTTGGTTTATGTCATGGTTAAGGTCATTTATGTAAAAACACGAGCTCCCTTCATGCTCGTTGAGGAGCCTCGTACAGTAGTTTTTGATAGGCTATATATAGGAAGAATTGATATGTAAAAAAGGTTGGATACTTAATAGAAAAAGTGTGTTGTTTTGGGCCACTGTAAGATCTTTTTGACAGTAGTAGTAAAACAGAGTTATACTCTTCTCAAGATTCTCGAAGGATTGCCATGGTCAAATGAAGTGATGATGTGTTATACCTTATGTTATTTTATGGTTTTGTTGTATGCAATCACTCAGAATTCATACTTATATGCTCTGACTTCCTGTGTATACAGCAAGCTATGTGTGGTGGAATATGTTTGACTTGTAATGCTAAGAGCCTTGATTTCTATGAGTTCACTGTGTTTTCTTGTTTGCTTGATATTATAGACTCCATAGCCCAATGAGATATCTTTTGGTGTGTTTCCAACCAGTTATGCTTACATTAAATCTATTGTACAAGAGTTAGCCCTCTTATCAACATTCCAAAATCAATAACCTTTTCTTGAGAGAGCCCTCTCAGGCTAGGGAGGCTAATCCTTAGCCAAAAGCTTGGTCTGAAATAGTTACACAGAGTCTGCCTGATCAGCAGCCCTTCAGTTGTGATTTTGTGATAACAGGTGGAATAAGCGTTCACAAGTTACAATAATCATGGCATATTAACGACCCCACACACCCCCACACTCAATATGTTGCATGTCCTCATGCAACGAAAACTGAATATATTGCATGTTCTCATGCAACCCAAAGACAAAAACCATGTGTTAACCAAGCAATAAAAATTTGAGAATAACTGAATGCTTCCTTAATTAATAAATATTCAATTTTAGCAATCTCGATGAAGGCATAACAATTTTTACATTGACATTCAACTATATGTATGAAGTTGCATCAAAATATGATATAGATAACAGCAAACTTCATTAAGCATTTTCTCAAAACTACAAACCAGATTTTGTTGAAATGTTGCAAGTAAATTTTCAATACATGAATGTCTCTATGATCCAAAAATCAAATCGTTTTGATGCACGGATCATGAGATATAAACAAAATGGCTGTAGGTGAGAGTGCATGATTTCCGAAATTTTATGAACCAATATTTCTTGAATTTATCTAGGTATGTGTATTTTAATAGTATGTCTGTGTTTCCTAGAGATCACAAGAATTGAGTTCATAGTTTTAAAAATATTATGGAAATCAATTTCTACACTTGAAATTGTATGACTGAAATTGCATGCTTTAAATGAGAAAGAAAATAGGAAACATCCATCATGCGTAGCGATTCCTCCCCCTCTCTGAAAAATTAGCATGTCCTCATGCGATGCTAGAAAACAAATAGAGGTGGTTGCTACCAGCTGTTGAATTGTACGCTTGGTGTAAAACAACATGAAATAAGGGAGGTGTTGAGAATGAATAATAATAGAAATGGATGATAAATAATATGAATGATGTGGTTAAAAGAAAGAAATGAAGGAACACTCCCCCACACTCGAAAATGACATGCTACTGAAAAAGGGGAAGTGGTAAAGATGTGGAATGAAGGATGACAAATAATGCTCAAAATGGATTTGCATTAGATTCTCCTAAATTTATAATAAATTAGAAAACTATGCAATTTTACCTCAAGTTTTACCTCCAAAAATGTGGAATGACATATATGGACTGGCAGTTGTTGAAGCTGATGTAGGCAAAGTTGGTGCTGAAAGCGATGCAAAAAGGTAGAATCCAGGGAAGCACATCATGTCTGAAGAATTGTTCACGTTCACGAGCCTCTACTGTGAAGTGCAATAGTGTGGTCATGCTACGAATAGAATTCTGCCCATACTTGTTGTTCTCCTGTAAACAAAACACTATTTTGCATACAATGTGCTTGAATCCATAGTGTTAGCTTTGAACAGATAAGATGCATGCAAAAATTTCAATCAGAAAAACTTATGAAATCAACAAGTTATGGCAGAGTGTAGTAATCATATCACATGCAATCCCATAATGCATACATTCCCCCCTCCAATTGGAAAATGGGTTTCATAACCATAAAGCATATGAAAGGGGTGGTGCTGACGGCAAGGCAATGGAATGAACAATATATCAGTAAGGGAGCAGAGTACACTTATCAATGATAGGACGGTGAAAATTATGGTTATATTGAGAGCAAAGTGTGTAAAGATAGTTATGAATAAGAGATAGGACGCTTTGAATTGATGATAGTTTATACAAAACGAAAAAGGACAACAATATGCTAAAAAGATGCTTTGCTGACGGTATTCTAGCTGAAAATGATGTGATTGATCATAGAACAATTTCTCATGCATAAAGGTTCAAACAGGGAAAAAGTTAAGGAAATAACTGCTCTGATAAAAAGAAAATAAGAAAAGGGTAGTATAATAATAATTGACGAAAAGATATAACTTCAATACCATAAGTAGAGCCGCTGCTGCCAGCAGGCGTCCATAGCCTCGGCAGGGTTGCTTTTTAACCCATATGAGCCAGGATCCTCAATTTATAAATGGAGAGTTTTAGTGCTGTTCTACAGAAGAGATCAGTGTGCTGGCGTGGTAACCAGACAACCACACTGCCATTCACTAGGAGGTAGCAAAAGTGATCAGGCCAGCTCGTGATGAGACCTCCTGTTCCAAGGGTAATTTGGCTATCCAATGGATCATAACCCTGGTGTGGTGGCCATAATGGGAATGTCACTTTGTTACAGCCTTATGAACATGGTAGGCTGGCTCGTAATGAAACCCCCTATCCTCCATCTGCGAACAAAATTTTGTTGTTATTTCACATTTTTATGATAAAAAGAGGGAGGCTCAGTACTCCTTAAGCGCAGGGATGGCGGAAGAAGTTGAACATGTCAATATAAAAAAATATACCCATAATCTCTTTTATTACAGACAGAGAAGATTATAACCAGGAAGGGTGGAACCAGCATGGTATTAAGATGATCAATCAGTATCATGTACAACAGAAAACAATGCAGTAAAGGAATATATAAATAATTGTGTCCCTTTTAAAAAGAATCTATCATCAAGGAGCTGTCCTTTTTAAAGATCATAACGTGAATAATATTAACTTTGCTTCAAAAGAATCCATAATTCCTGTCCTCATAAAAGTAGTGTACTTCATGCCATGAAAGAGAATCAGGAGAATGTGGTTGAGCTGAACTATGAATAATCCCACAAGAGAAAGGAAAGGGTTGCCCTCAAAAATATTCCCAAAGTGTTGTTCTTTTGAATGAACAGCAAAAACACTCAAAAAGTGGTGTTCCGTGTAGGGAACATCAAAGAAAATACACACCAAAAAACAAAAATACACACAGAAAACGTGAAAATGCAAATGTCGTTCCTTTTGAAAGAGAAGAATCCATGCAAGAAAAAACTCGAACAGCAAAAACTCAAACTGCTGTTCCTTTTGAAAAAGGAACAGCAAAAAACTCAAACTGCTGTTCCTTTTGAAAAAGGAACAGCAAAAAACTCAAACTGCTGTTCCTTTTGAAAAAGGAACAGCAAAAACTCAAACTGTTGTTCCTTTTGAAAAAGGAACAGAAAAAAACTCAAACTGCTGTTCCTTTTTCAAAAGGAACAGCAAAAACTCAAACTACTGTTCCTTTTGAAAAAGGAACAGCAAAAACACACCAAATGTTGTTCCTTTTGAAAAAGGAACAGAAAAAACATGCACTGCTGTTCCTTTTGAAAAAGGAACAACAAAAACTCAAACTGCTGTTCCTTTTGAAAAAGGAACAGCAAAAACTCAAACTGTTGTTCCTTTTGAAAAAGGAACAGAAAAAAACTCAAACTGCTGTTCCTTTTGAAAAAGGAACAGCAAAAACTCAAACTGTTGTTCCTTTTGAAAAAGGAACAGCAAAAACACACCAAATGTTGTTCCTTTTGAAAAAGGAACAGCAAAAACACGCACTGCTGTTCCTTTTGAAAAAGGAACAGCAAAAACTCAAACTGCTGTTCCTTTTGAAAAAGGAACAGCAAAAACACACCAAATGTTGTTCCTTTTGAAAAAGGAACAGCAAAAACACACCCAACGTGAAAGTGCAGAAGTGTTGTTCCATTTCGAAAAGGAACAGCAAAATGTAAAAGTGCAAAAAGTGTTGTTCCATTTCGAAAAGGAACAGCAAAATGTGAAAGTGCAAAAAGTGTTGTTCCATTTCGAAAAGGAACAGCAAAATGTGAAAGTGCAAAAAGTGTTGTTCCATTTCGAAAAGGAACAGCAAAATGTGAAAGTGCAAAAAGCACTGTTCCATTTCGAAAAGGAACAGCAAAATGTGAAAGTGCAAAAGTGTTGTTCCATTTCGGAAAGGAACAGCAGCTGTTCCATTTCGAAAAGGAACAGCAAAATGAACTGTGAAAAAGGAACAACAAAATGAATGGCTGATAAAAAAAGTGTTATTCCTTTAGAAAATAAAAAACGAAAATGATGTTCCTTTGAAAAAGGAACAGCAGGAACGACAAAAATGCACACAAATGCTGTCCCTTCAGAAAAGGAACAGCAAAATACACAACCATAAAATGCAAACACGCAAAGAATGAATTAGCTGTTCACTGCAGTGATGCTGAGAATGAGTTGCACTTTGAATGAAACAACACCTGAAACACAAAATATAAGAGAAATTAGAAAAGAAACAACAAAAAGCAGTATGTAAATAAATAAATTGAGTTGCAACAGCTATGATGTTATGTCAAAAAAAATGATCTATTTGAAAAATGTTTTGGCAACAGTGACAAGACATGAATCTTGAAATTGAAATCAATTCTTCATTTGTTCTATTATGAATCCGTTGGGTAATGATTTGGATAAAATTCCTTTGTTTTATAAAAATTTCTTTGAAAAATCACTCGTCCATAAGTTGACCTTCTTTATTTTCCCAGGACCTGCAAAAAACGAGTATCTTCCTGCAATAAAACATTAAATCATGGATAAAGAGAGGTGATCGGGCTCCCCTAATCCAAGAATTATGCAAAAAATAGCAAGTAGTTATTCTGTATAACAAATCCATAGAGAAAATAACAAAGTAAAATTTATTTGTTACCTGCGGGAGAGCAGTGGCCAATCATACTAACCTGCAGTGTTTTAATCACAACTTCTTTGTTTTTCGTCGAAATTGAGTGATTCCAAAGCCAAATGAGAGCTAATTCAAAGGTGTATCTCCAATAGAAACAGGTTTTAAAAACTCAATGATATGATATGTCAAATTTGTTTAGAACAACCTGCATAATAGAGTCATTTTCGATTACCCGGCTTAGACCAACAGTTGATATTTCAAGCATAACTTTTTCGTTTGATGTCGGATTCGAATGATTCAAATTGGAAATGAAAATAGATTCATTTATTGATCTCCAATAGAAACAAGTTTTGAAGACAAGAAGAATTGATAGGTCAAATATTGTAAGGAACAGCCGGAAAGACATAGTTTTAAGGGTGCTGATTTACGATAGACAATCAGTATTTTGATCATAACTTCCCCATACGATATCGAAAATGAGTGATTCCAATTGCATTATAAACTAAATTCATAGGGGAATCTACCATAGAAACAGGTTTTAAAAATTCATTCATTTAGGCCTCCAAAAACTGATTGTCCCAACTCTGTTCCTGAGCTGCCCGCTAGACATCCGGTCAATGTTTTGGCTCTAACTTTTTCGTTTCAAATCCAAATTGAGTGATTCAAATTGGATTGGAAAGTAGACATCAAGGGCTACCTATGATAGAAACAGGTTTTAAAAATATGGTCATTTAGGCCTCAAAAAACTGACTGTCCAAACTCTGTTCCTGAGCTGCCCGCTAGACATCCGGTCAATGTTTTGGCTCTAACTTTTTCGTTTCAAATCCAAATTGAGTGATTAAAATTGGATTGTAAAGTAGACATCAAGGGCCACTTAGGATTGAAACAGGTTTTAAAAATATGGTCATTTAGTTCTCCAAAAACTGACTGTCCCAGCTCTGTTCCTGAGCTGCCCGCTAGACACCCTGTCAATGTTTTAGTTCTAACTTTTTCATTTCAAATCCAAATTGAGTGATTCAAATTGGGTTAGAAAGTAGACATCAAGGGCTACCTAGGGTAGAAACAGGTTTTAAAAATATTCATTTTTGGTCCCTCAAAACATGACTGTCCCGACTGTTTTTTCAGAAATCTCATCAAGCCCGCAAGCCAAAAAAAATGAAATTCAAGCATTTTTTCAAATTGGTGATAAAAATGAAAATGAGTGTTTGTAGCACTTATTATTTCCATTATGATTCATCTACATACACAAATTATAAAAAGAATTATCACCGATGTTAATTTTCATAGCATGTTGCAACAAAAACCCTAGTTTTACAAAAGAGCAGAATGCACTTATTTATGTCTTTATTTTGTTTTATTTTATTTTCTACACTAACCTATTTTGATTTGAAAAATGAATATGACTACGTGTATGAATACTTCCAGTGAAGCCATTTTCGAAATACGGCTTCACGTATGCACATACCCAAATTTGAAAAATGCATGTTAATGGATATTAGGGTATGAGAAGGTGGCTTCCCTTGAAAAAATGATATCAAAAATTGTTGAAGCATGGAGTGATGTTGCAAATAAATGATGGAGTGAAACCAATCTTCAATGTATGCGTTACTTTGTTGATTTCTCATATCCATCAGATCATGAAGTCCTTGGTCTTTTAAAATAACTTGTTGATGCATCCTACAAGAAACCCTAGCTTCTACAATTTTTGCATTTGAAACATTCTGAATCTCATTGTAGGTTTTCTCTAATGACACATGTGAGATAGAATGGGTGGGAAGGGTGGGTAAATTTTTCAGCTCAACATTGTAAGCATGTTGTACTGGTTTATTATGGTGGGGGTGTGAAATTAGTTGAGCAGGAGCATTTTGATGATGTGGCTGATTGGGTTGTGTGAATGGGCAAGCAAGGTGTTGTGAAAGAGCTGGTGGAGAATATGGAGAATGTGCTTGTGCTACAAGATGAGGGAGAGTAGTCATGCCATCATAAGATGAACCATGCACAACTTGTAAACAAGATAGGTGGTTATATTGAAATTGACATGGCTGCCCTAACACATTAGCATTCCATAATGGATTATGCAAGTATGACAATGAAGAAAGAGTGTTTTGAACCATACCTATAGGCCTTGTTGCAGCTTTCTTACTTCTTTGATATGTTACTTCCATCCTAGGTAAGGAAGAGTGAATATCTATAAGATGCTCCTTTCGGTCATGAGAACAAAACATTTCATCACATTCTTCATTTTTATGAACCTGCAAAACATCCAATTTTTCATTTAGAGAGCTAATAAAATCAACTTTAAAATGTTCAAACAATACATTGATTTCAACTCTTATGTCTCATGTTCTTGTAGCAGATTTGGAAAACAAAGAAAAAACATCTCTAGGATTCTTACCAGCCTTAGAGATTCCTCTTGAATACCTTATGCACAACTCACAAACATCATCATATGATAACTGAAAAACATCACCTTTTCCTATCAGATTTAAAAGTTCTAAAAATTCATCTTTGATTCCTTTAAGAAGGCGTGTTTTTAAGATCTCTTTTTCCAAATGCTTATATTTTGATTTTTGAAGGTTATAATGAAATCGATCTACATAATCCTCCAAACTTTCATCTTCCCCTTATATCATATCGAAAATATCTTCATTGGCTTTGCAATAGTCTTGGTACTTTTTCAAGAATATGTTCTTCATGTCCTCCCATGATTGGATGCAATTCCCACCTAGGCTCATGAACCATCGGAGAGCTGCTCCTTTTAGAGTAAGAGGAAACACTTTCAATCTTTGATCATTAGTACAATAATCATATCCTCTACAAAGTATTTCAAATTCAAACAAAAATGTATGTGGATCTTCATTTGCTAAACCATGAAAATTTGGTAAAGATAGGGGAATTATGTGCATTTGTGTCACTCCTCCTAGATCTTTGATAGGAAAATCAAAAGTAGAAACGTGAGCCATTTCTTAACATAGTTTAAAATGTCCTTCATGTGTTTCTTCGAGGCTCCTTCTTCAAATGTTCCTATCAATCGGTTAGTGAAATGGGTGGTGCTTACATCACCACTTGCGTGAGATCATGTGATTCAAAAAAATGTGGAACGGCGCCAAAATGCATCCCCGGCAACGGCGCCAAAATGTGGAACGATAAAAAGGTGTCTTGTGAACTCCTAATTACCTCACATTAATTATCAACCCAGGGACGACTTTTTATTTCAAGAGTGTACTCTGTCTGAGGCGGCTATTTACTTAAGAGTAATGTTTTGCAATATAGTGCTTAAAACCCACAAGTAAATGAATGCTTGAAAAAGAAATCTAATTGGGACAGCAAGAAACTGAAATCTTCTAAACTAAATCATTCATTCAAACAACCATCAATCGAGGATATGGTAGCAATAACTCAGTCCTCTAGAAATCGATGAAAAAAGAATTAGAGTATGGATCATGGATCTGGGAGCATAATAGCGTCTGTTGTGTCTCACGACAGCCTTGATCCTCCTCTCACACCAAAGCAATAAATGCAAGAAAAAAGGAAATGGCAAAAAGCAGCATGAAATGAAATGGACAGCAGTAAAATGAAACAGCAAGAAAGAAACTAAGTCTCGCGAGTTCAACACTCTCAATTCTTGGCATCAACTTATATACAAAGAAAGAGCAATCTTTTGTACAAATAGACAGTTTAATCAAAGGGAACATCAAATCATCATAAACAGGAAACGTCAATCATATATATACATAATCTGAAATGATCACCAGTAGTCCATTACTCCAACCATATGTAGCTGAAACATTCCACTTATAAATTCTGTAACGGAAGTGAACAACTTAGAACAATGTTATATGATTAATTCTGGAAATATGATGTAAACTTGTTACAAAGATTTACAAAAGGAAAACTACTGATGAACGAGTATGGAACAGCATGTAAGTATATCAGATTATTGAGAATAATAAACAAACCACACAAAGCCAAACTGTAATGATACAATCAGCGAGTGTCCGTTGGAGCCGGGCCCGTAGCTTCCAATGGCACCGCCGTAACTTAATTCAGATGCAGCAACGGAATGAACGCCAAGTCTTTATATTAATCGCATCAACAAAAGTATAACAAAGTTAGGTCTTCAGCGAGACTCCATGATCACCATTGGTTCTGAAACTTAGAATTATAAAAACAGTCGTCCTCCATCCCCCGTCTCTGATCTTGGGTTTCATTTAAATAAAGAAGATCAGAGCATGGATAATTACAATCATGATTTCTCTTACAAATTTAGGTTGATTCTAACCCATTGATCAACAAGAACAAGGCGGATTTAGGTTTGCAGCTAAGATTTGGAGGGCGGCCGCAACAGCAAATCTCAGAAAATCATGCTCAAAGAACCCTGCGTTTCTCCCTGTACAAACCGAATTTGGGCAAACTGTTCTTTTTGAAGATAATTGGGCCCGTTCTGGACAAAACCCATGTTCCGGATTTTCCAAATTCGTCTTCATTTGCTCAGAATCTTAACCGTAAAACTGTCACTCCTTAAACCAGCGAATTTCTGAGTTGGCTGATTTAAAAATCAAATCTTCAATCTGGAAGTTACTTTGGAGGCTAAAAATGGTAGATAAGGTTACAACCAACTTATTAAAACTATCATTGGTAAAATAATGCATAATAATCAATTTATTAAAAATAAAAGAGAATAAATAATATTCATCCATGAGAGCATAAATCATTTATAAAATGGATTTAAATGATAAATTATAATAAATGACATGATGAAGAATGGTGGAAATGGGTGGAATAAGCGTTCACAAGTGACAATAATCATGGCATATTAACGACCCCACACCATCATGTTCAAAATATCTATCCATTCATCTCTAATGGCTTTTAATAGAAGGGCTTTCAAGGTTTCCTCATCTAAGTTACTCATTTTTGCTCTTTTCAGATTGTATTGGAATTTTTCAAGTAAATCCTCCAAGTTTTCATCTTCTCTTTGTACCATTTTAAATACTTCATCCTTGTGGTTGGTGGGCATACAATAGTCCAGGTATCTATCCAAAAATGTTTGTTTCATATCATTCCAAGTCCTAATGGATTGAGTGAGTAATCCCATGAACCATTTCAAAGCAGCTCCTTTCAATGTTGAAGGAAACAGTTTGAGTTTTTGAGAGTCTTCCAAATAATCATAAGTTCGACACACGACCTCAAACTCAAATAGAAATGTTTCAGGATCCTCATTTCTTAACCCATGAAAGTTTGGGAGTACAGATGGTGAAATATTTTTCATTGTTGCTCGAGAATCCTCATCGACTATAGGAAATCTAAATGAGTTATCTCCATCCCTATTTCCCCCATTGTTACCTCTACCTCCTCCATTATTTCCTCCTCCCCCTCCTCTACCTCTACCAAATCCGTTAACTCCCTCCTCTGTCATGGTAGCTTCCTCAGAGACTTCAGAGTCCTCTGGTTCCTCTACTAATGGCGAACGAGGAGGAATTTCTCCCTCTTCTTCCTTAGGTGATTCTACTTCTTCAATTATAATGTGTCTCCCTGTAGAAGGAAAGAAATGATCTTTTCCTAATTCAGATTCGATGGATGGTGTGGAAGAGTCTCCTAACTCAACTACTGCCCCTTGAATTCCAGGAATCCTAGGACTAGGAGTGTGGGTTGGAGATGATGGAGGTGTCTCTTGCCTATTCCTTGAAGTAGATGGAGTTTTGAAAATTGAACACTTGGCTCTAGCTAAAAACCTTCCCCTAGAATCTCTTGCTCTATGCATATCATTTTTATTTTTCTTCAAGTCAAGCTAATAATTCTCTTTCTGATCTTCCAGGTCACTCTAGGTGAAAGAAGAGAGCATACTCAAGAAACTATTAAACCAATAACTTTCTCTTTTCTGATCCTCC
Source organism: Pinus tabuliformis (assembly GCA_031772625.1). NCBI lineage: Eukaryota > Viridiplantae > Streptophyta > Pinopsida > Pinales > Pinaceae > Pinus > Pinus tabuliformis. The sequence continues at coordinate 1,855,514,265 of CM062817.1, read as the reverse complement.
AGATCACGCTAAGTGCAAGAGGAGAGCATACTTTGAGAGGTTATCAATTTTCCTTCCTTGAAAAGAAAAAAAAAAAAAAAAAAAAAATATTTTTTTTAAGAAATTGGCTACCTAGTTTCACTTCCCCGACAACGGCACCAAAATGTTTGGTCAATTTAGTGTGTTCTAAATTGCTAATTAAAATGTCAATCCGGGATTCATAAACTGACGAAGTGAGGTGTACTATATGTACAAGATAACCATTTTCTTAGTCTTTTGTTGTTTTTGAGTTTTTTTTTAGTTTTTTTTTGGATTTATCTTTTATGGATTCCCTAGTGTGTGATGGCGAAATTGAAAGTTAAGTATGGATGGTAATGGTGATTTCTACAGTGATTTTACAAACTTAAAATTTTTCAAAAAGAAAGCTCTAAACTGACTGTAATGAAATCAATTCTCAAGAGAAAGTAAATGAACCAAACAGTGAACTAGTGACAATGGCCCAGTATCCTTACTGTTGCATGAAAAAGAAAGTAAAATCTGAACTTAAAGCAACTCAAAGACTGAAAGCAAAGCAACTAAATCACACTACTTCAACCCCTGTTCTGATCCTTTACCCTTCAACTCAATCTGCCTATGGGGAGTAATCATAAACAAGCTGAGTAATATGATATCTAAATTGCAGGAAATTAAATTGCATAAAAGGAAACTAAGATTTAACTAATCACACTACTTCAACCCCTGTTCTGATCCTTTACCCTTCAACTCAATCTGCCTATAGGAAGTAATCATAAACAAGCAGGGTAACATGATATCTAAATTGCAGGAAAGCAAACTAAATCATACTACAATAAGTAATATTTTGATTCCTTACTAATAGAGTCACTTGACTATAGAAAGGAAATCATAAACAGATGAGTAATATGATGTCTAAGTAGTAGAAAAATAAATAAGCAAAACACAATTTGAAAAATGACAGTGCTGGAATTAAACTTCAGGAAATGAAAATCAGCAGGAAGGACAAGATGATCTCATGTCAGTAGTTATCAAAAAAATATGTAAAACTGCCCGGGTTACCCTCAACAAAACCTGTAAAAGAAGCATTGATCAGCTAACAGTTATAAAAGAAACATAAAGGAAATATAGACAGTAAATGAACATCAGAACAACACAATATATATACAAACAATGATTTAAAAAAAACAGTAAATGAAAGCAAGTAAGAAACTATACAAAGCTCTGGTGTACATGGGCCCTCTGCAACCACGGCCAGTCAATCACTTAGTCACAAATCAGATTCAGAAAAGCTGTCTTCTCATGTATTTAAAGCAAAGTAAAATGCAGTACAGTGGGCGACAACAGTCAAGATTACAATATATGAGCTAAGCTATTCAGCGTATATCAACGCGTTATTTATAAGAAAAAGGTGTTGCAACTAATTCCTAGATTTATGCTGCCAAGAGACACGTAAATCTCCTTGACCCGAGATCTAGCGTGATGGTCATGAATTCATGGAGTGGTGGCTGCTTGGTTCCGTTCACGGGCTGTTCTCCAAGTGTTCCAGTACCTCCAGAAAATAAGGATCGTGCCACGCAAATCTTCACGTGGGCAAAACAGAGCCGTGCCACCGCAAAATTCTTCATTTGGCCCTTCCTTTGACCATCGTTGACTGCAACTGTTTATGAGTGATTTGGCTGATCTGAGGGGACACACTCCATGTACACATCACTTGCAGCTTACCCATGTGGCTGGTTTCTCCATTGGACACCTGTAGCATAGCCTTTAACAAAATGGCTGCGGAAACTTGGGCTGGCTGTGGAAAGTGACAAGTTTCCGCCGCTGCTTGAACAAAAATCTAAATCAAACAACAGTCATAAACATAGTTAGGAAACCATTTCATAAGCTCTTTTTAGACTATTAGGCAATGATTTGACAGCTTGGTGGATGAAGTAAATGGAAAAAGAAGGCTGAAAGGGTATATAGGGAAGTGCAGGTTGGGGACTCAACAGTCGCTCTCACACAAAGTCCGGCAAAGCTGCAGGAGGCCAAAACATTGAAGGAACAGGTAGATGCAGCACAACACAAAGAGGTAGTGTTGAAGGTGCACTTGAAGCCTTGGTTGGATGAAGCTTATTCGGTCATGGCCTCCATTGAAGGCAAGCTTGCTAATCTACAATTGATTCAGCAGAAGCTTCAGGCTGACAGTTCAAGACCAGTGACAGATTAGTTGGTTGAGGAAGTGAAGCAGGCGGCCACGCAGTGCACCGCTGAAGTGGAAGTCATACAGGTCGAGCTGGGAGGTCTTTGTGCCAAGATCTCTGCACCCACAGAGTGACTTGAGGGCGAGTCACCATGTTTGTGTTGGGGGCCTGTTGGGAACGGGTTCCCCCAAGAGCAGTTTTGGGGCTAAAAGCCCATGTTTTGGGATAATTTTGTAATAAAGTTGTAAAGTCTCCGCATTTTGTGGTCACGGAGTGCAAAGGTGTCAAGAATCATAAAGGGTTGCCCGCCCTTATTTTGTAAAGTGTCAAGTCGGCTGTAAAGATCCACCCGTGGTCCGTGGACCATGGGATTGTATAAAAAGGAGCTAAGTAAGTAAGCTCTAAGTAGTGAAGAGTTACGTTAAGTAAGGAAGTAAGTAGCGAAGTAGAGTGGAGAAGTATAAGTGTTCTCAGGTATTAGCGTAGGTAAAGGCTCTGCAGCTGAGTGCGTAGAGGCCCAAGGTGGAACTCTGCAACTGAGTGCGTAGACCCCTGCAGCTATGTGCGCAGGACGAATAGAGTCTGTATTAAACTAGAAGATATTAACAAAGAGAAGTGTTCTGCAATTATTATGTATTCAGTTCCTGTTAATGCATCTGATTATATTGCATTTTGGGTTTAATTTACAATGTTTATTTGATGCACGAATATATGTGATTATAATGGTTAATTGAACGCAAGTAAGGATATCAGTTTACATGGTGCTAACTCTGATTGATTAGTAAGATAAGTAAAACACTTGAGATAACTTGGGAACCTATACAATACATTGTCATAGCTGCATGAAAATACCTGGACCATGGGTTATGGTTACGGGAAGGTCAATCGTACCCCTTCGCGGAAGTACTGAAGGGTGGAATAAAAGGTAGAATGACAGAGCCCTAAGGCTTAATGACCTACGCTCAAGTAGGGGCAAAGGGTATAAACTGACATTACGACCATCTCAAGGTGTGGAAACTTGGTTCCAACATCCCCCTATACTACTTCAGGTCAGCCTTCGGTCCGCGCTCCGCGGGCTGATGCCGAAAAGGCCAGTAGTGTAGGGATTTGTTTGGATAAATAACGTTGAACCTGGGTCAGGCCCAATAAAGCCAACATTACCCAATGGACCGATCTATCAATGATCTATTTTGAATAATGACGAAATCAAGAGGTGGATTCAGGAGCTGTTGCAAAAGGGCACATCATGGAAAGTTTATCACCCAGTGGGAGCTTGATCGTGTTGGTACAGAAGAAGGGTGGGACCTGGAGACATTATATTGACTATCGAGCACTGAACAAAATCATTGTCTGGAATAGGTATCCAATCCCAGAAATTGATGACCTTCTGGACCAACTCAAGGGGGGCAAATATTTCAACAAGATTGACTTGAAGTTCGGCTATCACCAGGTACCAATCGAACCCTCCGATATGTGGAAGACTGCCTGCGCCATTTCCAAACCAACCATTAAGAAGCAAGGCCTATATACTCCTATGCCTACTCCTATTCAACCTTCATAATCCATCTCCATGGATTACATCTCACACCTTCCTTCTACTAAGCATGGCAACGACTACGTTTTCGTGGTCATCGACAGATTCCCTAAGATGGCCATTCTAGCGGCCTGCAAGAAGAGTATTAGAGAAGAACCACTGATAAACTCTTCTTTGAACAAGTGTGGGTACACTTTGGGATCCAATACTCCATTATCTTAGATCGAGACAGCAAGTTCCTAAGTAAATTTTGGTCAAGTCTCTGGTCGATGTTGGATAGCAAGCTCACTAAGTCCATGATTTTCCACTCCCAAATTGAGGGCCAAACATAGGTCATCAACAAGATGATCATACACATTTTGTGAAGCATCCATGCACATGGAATGAAAACTTCACTTATGTCCAGCACATCTACAACAGATATCTCTATAGCTCAACTGGCCAAAACCCCTTTCAGGTGGGATTAGTATTCTAGCCACTATGTCCCATTGATGTGACCATACCATTTGCAACTACTAAAGAAAATTCAGCTCATGTCTAGTCTGAAGCTAACAGGGCTAACAACTTCATTGAGTGCATTTAGCACATTTGCCAGTAGGTCCATGACATATTGAACAGATTCAATGCTAAGTACAAGCAACGACATGATCAGCATCAAGTACCACACAAGTTCCAAGTGGGCAACAAAGTTTGGCTATATCTGTAGAAGGAACACCTCGCTAGGCCCCATTTCAAGCTTTTCCATCTCTGATATGGACCATACACCATCATCAAGGTTGTATGGGACAATGCCTTCAATCTCAGCATTCCACCCTTCCTTGGCCTGCACCCAGTATTCAATGTGGGTCGCTTTCGGCCATACTTTCCACCATTGTTGGACATATCTGACATTGTAGAACAACTCACACAAACAGAGTTAAACCCAAAATGCATGGAACAGGACACAAATGATCGGATCATGGACACATATATCAAGAACACTCACTCACAAAGGATCCATATATATCGAGTTCTCAAAGCGGGCCAACTCCTTCACCAAGGCAAGTGTTTCACCAGGGACCAAGTTCAACGACAATTTCTTCACCTCATGGAGGGTCTACACGCAATGGGGACAATTGCTTCCTAAGGAGGGAGGACTGATCTAGATGAATATTGGTGTCCACCCACCTATTCTACCTAGACCTCCAGTCAATTTCATCAGTTTCTTTGTTTATAGTAGCATTTACTATTTTTAGCAGTTTTTCAGGTCCTAAACTTCTGGAGTAGTTTTGACCCCCTAAACAGTGTTTTTTTGAGGTCTGCGGCAAGTCTTTTTCTGATAAAGCATGTAGTTCTTGAAAATATATTTCTAATGAGGTATCATGATTAGCACCAGTATTGCAGCAAGAATGATGCAACTCCTGGGGCTACCAACTTTACTTTATCAACCCGGGGTTCGTACAAACTTGGAGGTGACAGTGATGTATACACAAGTAGATGTGATGGGTCCACTCTTTGTCACTGCTGAGCTAGCAATAGACCACTATGGTTTCCCAAACCAACCTTCTATTGATTCAGAAGAAGCTTGATTACCAATGAGGAAAGGGGAATTTTTCGCTAATGTGGAAAACTGAAATATTGTCTACTGTAGTAAGGAAAGACTGAAATCAAATGCTCAAATACACCACTCATCTAACTAATTGCTAAGAGGTTTTGCTTCAAAAGAGTTCTAAGTTAACATGTGTGTACTCCTCCTGTCCTAGGCAAGTAATCTAAAATAACCAAACACTATAATGTTATGCATATAAATGAACACAAAAACTCTTTTTTCCCTTTTTGTCCTTTTTTGTGTGAAAATATGAATGTTGAATCTTCTTGGTGATGTGGATGGGGGGTTAGAGATGGTGGTGAAAGGTAAAATGGATTGGGAGGCAAGTAGGGGTCTTCTCCTATCCTTTAGGATGCTTTTTTCACAAATTGGCCTCAAAACAGGCCACTACAGGTTGTCCTACAGGATGTCCTAATGCTTCCTACAGGATGTCCTAATGCTCCTACAGGATCCGAACGAGAGAAATAGGAGTGATTTGGAAGGTGGTATGGGGCTTGGGGAAGGTAAATGGTGGGATAAATAAGGAAATGGAGTGGCTAAGACTTCTTCAGAGCTCAAAACAAAGTTTGTGAGATGGTTGGATTTTCTCAACAAACCTAGAAAGTTGTTCCTATGGAATGATGAATTGGTTGAGGGACTTAGTGGACTTTGGTGATCATGTATGGATGAGGTTAGGATGGGGTTGTTGGTCATGAGATCTTCCCACACTATTGAAACTCCTACATTGCATCAATCACTGGCATTTATCCATGAATCATGTCAAACAAGAAAGATTTTCAATCAACTTAAGAAAACAGAATTTCATAATCTATTTGCCTAGTTCATGCATGGAAATACTTGCATAATAATATGAAACACTATGAGACCTAATACAAGGGTGAATATATCAGAAATGACAATTGAATCCTATTCTTGAAAATTATAAAGATGATGGCCTAAGTAGCAGAGAACCCTAAATTCCATAAGAAATCATAATTTTGTCTTTTTGGGGATGCATAGGAGTTCTTTCCTCAAACCATGGTCCCTTAAGGGAGGCGTGAGGCCAAATCCACCTGCTAACAGCTCTTTTGATATTCCTTTATCTTTCTAAGCTACTACTAAAGCAATGCACAAATGGAAGCAAACTAATCAAATTCACAACTACTTGCAATGAAATAATGCTAAAACCAATTCAACCATTAATCTATGAAATCAACTAAGAATACAAGTACAAGAAGAGGAGCCTTTGCTACTAGGGTTGAGCCCTAACCTAAGAGATTTAGCCCTCTGAGTCAACTCACTGTTGGATCAAGGAAATGCTCATTCTCATTATCATATCATAAAAATTACATAACAATGTTTTTCCACAAGCCTTAAACTCGAAAATGCTTAGTGCTCTTACATACAAAATCTAAATCATAATGAGGCTCTAAGCCTCCTTATTTATACAACTGAATTCTCCAATGAATTCCTTAAATATAGGGAGGCTTGGCTCCCAAACTCAAGATGAACTGGCTCTTAACTGTCACTGGCTCGGCTGCCCATGATCTTCATGACTCGGTTGCTTGCAACTCTGAGCTAGTGTGATTTGACGGAGGAATATTCGAATGAGTGAGGATTAAATGAGAAGGATATATCTCCTATAGTATCTCCTCCTTGTCTCATTCGATTTTCTTCCCTTAATTAGCAAAAATTGCCATGATTTTCTCTCAAAACCTGCAATCAATGCACATTAGACCACTAGACATAACATCTTACTTTTACTCATCTCATTAAGCAAAATATGATTAAAATATGTAAGGAATTATTAGAAGAGTTTATTTTAATAAGCTTGGAGGTGTATTAAGGTCCATATAGTTACCCAATGATGAGGCTCATCATCACCCCCCTACTGAAAGTGTTGCTCATCCTCTGAGCAACTTAATCTATGTCCATGTCCTTCATTGCTCTGTTGGCCTCCCTCACATCCCATGCTTCTACTGTAGTTTCTTCTTCCTGTGAATAAAATCCTACCTTCTTCTCTACCTCTTCCCACTGCTTTCTTTCTTCCTCTTCTTTCCTTCCTTCCAACATTCCTAAGAGCAGTGGTGGACTAAGTCTCAATCCAATCCAATTGACTTTGAGTCTTTGTAGAGCTTGCTTGTACATGGGTGTTTTGTTTAGTGCCTCTCTCATTCTCTGAGGAGAATGGTATTCTATGATTTTCAAGTTGTAAGGCAAGGTGTTCCATCTCCTTTGGCAATCTTGCATGTTGTCATCTCCTAATAGCCTGAACATGTCTTCAAAGTGTGTGATTGCTTGCTCTTGTGCAGCAAGGTACCTAGGTGCAAGCTTAGGATCATTTGCAATCAGGTTATGGGGGCTAATGACAATGATCATACTCACTTATTATAAAGTTCTGGCTCACCATGAAGGAATCAAACTTCTTGTACCATTGTCTGGGAGACTGCCTCAGACCATACAATGATTTCCTGAGCTTGCAAACTAATCTTCTGCTGTGACCTTGTACAAAACCTTCTGGTTGTTCCATATATATCTCTTCATTCAAATCACCATGTAGAAAAGTTGTTTTAACATCTAACTATTCTAACTCAAGATTAAGTAACACAGTTAGTGCCAACACAGTACGAATTGAAACAAGTTTTACAAATGGAGAAAAAATATCATGAAAGTCTATACCTTCAACCTGAGGATACCCTTTTGCTACCAGTCTCGCCTTATACCTTTCGATACTTCCATCAACTTTCTGTTTCAGCTTGAAGACCCATTTGCATCCAACAACACTTCTCCCTTCAGGAAGCTCTACAAGATCCCAGGTATTGTTCTTGGCTAAGGAGTCCATTTCTTCTTCCATGGCCGTTTTCCATTTTTCGCTATCTGTATCATCTACTGCTTCCTGATAACAAGAAGGTTCCCCATCTTCAGTAATCAAAGCAAAAGATGAAGCAGAATCTTCATACCTTTTGGGAGTTTTCCTCTCCCTTGTAGACCTTCTTAGAGTGACTGGTTACTGAACTGGTTCAGAAGCTTCAACGGCTTCCTTTGTATCTTCAACACCTTTTTCTCCAGAAGTCTCTCCTTCCTTTCGACTGTCACCGAAAGGTCTAGCCTCCAACTAAACTCGTTGATTTGGTGATACCTGTTCCTATTCAATTATTTCAACATTTGATTTTAAAAGAGAGGATTCATTAAATGTTACATCTCTACTAATGACTATCTTCCGCAATGTAGGATCCCACAACCTATATCCTTTCACTGCATAGTCATACCCAACAAAGACATAACATTTCGACTTTGGATCTAATTTTGAACGCTGATTTTTCGGAATAAGAGAATTAGCATCACAACCAAATATCCTCAAATGTGAATAGTCACAAGACTGACCTGTCCAAACTTCTTCAGGAATTTTACAATCAATTGCTACTGAAGGTGATCTGTTAATTAAATAACAAGCAGTAGATACTGCTTCTGCCCACAACTCCTTTTTCAAGTTAGCATTGTTGATCATGCTTCTTGCTGTTTCCATAAGAGTCTGATTCATACGCTCAGCAACACCAGTTTGTTGAGGAGTATAAATAGCAGTTTTGTGTCTAATGATTCCCTCATCCTTACAGTATTGTTCAAATTCAACTGAAGTGAACTCACCACCATTGTTAGTTCTTAAACATTTAATAGATTTGCATGTTCTTTTCTCTACCATTACTTTAAATTGTTTAAAGACATTTAATACATCAGCTTTCTTTTTTAGCATATAGCCCCAAAATTTACGGGAGTAATCATCAATAAACGTTAAAAAATATAGTGCACCTCCATATGACACAACAGGGGATGGTCCCCACAGATCAGAATGAATATAGTCTAAAACATCTTTACTATTATGAATTCCAACTTTAAATCTCTGTTTACACTGTTTTCCATACACACAATGTTTACAGAAATCTAACTTCAAGGATTTCAGATTGAGAAGAGATTTACGTTTCATCAGAATCTGAAGACCTTTCTTGCTCATATGACCCAATCGCTGATGCCATAGACGAGTACCTGCTTCTTCCTTTTCTGACACAATCGCTGCTTCACTGACCTGAGTACTTCCTTTTAACCTGTAAAGATTTCCGACCTTTTCTGCCTTCATAACCACAAGGGCTCCTTTAAAGACTTTCAAGACGCCATCCTGACCTATAAACTTATAACCATCTGAATCCAACACTCCCAAAGAAATAAAATTTTTCTTCAAATCAGATACATGTCTAACACTAGTTAATGTTCTAACTGTGTTATCATACATCTTTATCCTGATATCTCCCATCCCAATAGACTGACATGACACATTGTTACCCATAAACACAGAACTACTGTTTACATTTTTATACGAAGTAAACCAATTTCTATGTGGGCACATGTGATTCGAAGCACTAGAGTCTAACAGCCAGTTATCTAAACCCTGAGAGACATTACATTCAGGTGAAGTTTCATCTATCATACATAATTATTCAGCAGATAAAACTTCGTCTATCATACCTGAATTGAACTAATTCGCTTCCTTCTTCTGGTTTTTGGATTCCTTCCGTTTCCAACAGTCTTTCTTCAAGTGTCCAATTTTTTTGCAGTTCCAACATTTTTCCTTACACTTCTTTCCCTTCGATTTTGATCTGGAAGACCCCCTTGGTTTTTCTCCTCTTTCCTTTGAGCGTCCTCTAGCTACCATGGCTTCTGATGCAGTTGTTTCAGTACTGGATTTCCTTCGTACTTCTTCAGACAGGAGAGCTCCGACGACTGATTCAAACTTCAAAGAATCAGCAGTGCTCAAGCTTATTGAAGTTACGAAGTGATCCCATGATTCAGGGAGAGAACACATCAAGGTTATGGCTTTATCTTCTTCCTGTATTTTAACTTCCATATCTGTTAATTGACATATAAGTGTATTAAAAACATTCAAATGTTCTGCAATGTTTAAACCTTCTTTCATTCAAAGACTATATAACTATCTTTTTAGATAAATTTTGTTGGTTAATGATTTTGTCATATAGAGTTTTTCAAGTTTTTCCCACAATCCTGAAGCTGTAGTCTCTTCAACAATATTGAAGAGAACTTCATCCAGTAGGCATAATTGGATGGTACTGAGAGCTCGGGCATCCAATTCCTCCCAGTCTGAAGTAGTCATTGTTGCAGGTTTCTTAGTTGCCCCATCCAATGCCTTGTGCAACCCTTGTTGCACAAGCAAATCCCTAACCTTCAATTTCCAAAGAGAAAAATTGCTCTTTCCAGTGAATTTCTCCACCTCGAATTTTGCATTCGACATCTTGGCCATTTTTCCTCCTTCCTAGGGTTTCAGTCTTTCTAGGGTTTATATATATATAATTTTTGTTTGTCTTTCTTCAAAGAAAACTTTTAAAAAATAAATAATTCCCCAATTCAACAGATTTTTAATTTCAAATCCTTTGTTTCCTTTCACCAATTTAATGGAAGAAACCCTTTGTTTTTCTGAAATCTTTCCTTCAATTTACTCACATCCACCCTTTATTTTCAGATAATAATAAATAATTAATTAATTAATTAATTAAAAAATAAATAAATAAAAATAAAAAATAAAAAATAAAAATAAATAAAATATATATATATATATATATATATATATATATATATATATATATATATATATATATATAATTTTTGTTTGTCTTTCTTCAAAGAAAACTTTTAAAAAATAAATAATTCCCCAATTCAACAGATTTTTAATTTCAAATCCTTTGTTTCCTTTCACCAATTTAATGGAAGAAACCCTTTGTTTTTCTGAAATCTTTCCTTCAATTTACTCACATCCACCCTTTATTTTCAGATAATAATAAATAAATTAATTAATTAATTAATTAAAAAAATAAATAATATATATATATATATATATATATATATATATATATATATATATTTTCACAACTTTCTGAAAAAAAATCTTGAGACAAAATTTCTTTCAAAAAATACCTGGATCCACCTTTGCTGACAGGTTCTAGCAGCACGCAGGGCAGAGGGTCTTCCTCTTCGCAGGATAGCAGCTCTGGCCTCTTCCACACAGGTCTGGCAGCCAATTTTCCTTGCACGCAGACAGGATCAGCAACATGCAGAACAGAGGGTCTTCCTCTTCGCTGGACAGCAGCTCTGGCCTCAGCAATACGCAAAACAGAGGAACAGAGGGTCTTCCTCTTCACTCTGCAGGTCTGACAGTGTCAACAGTAGAGGGTTTGGCAGCACACTGGTTTGGCAGTGTCCTTTCATGCAGGTTCCACGTAGTTTTGAAAAAAAACTTCACGCAGGTTCCACGTAGTTAAAAAAAAAACTTCACGTAGGCTCCGGATCTTCAACAGTAGAGGGTTTGGAAGCACACTGGTCTGGCAGCGTCTTCTCACACAGGTTCCCCGTAGTTTTTATAACAAAAAATTTCACGCAGGCTCTGGCCTCACGCAGCCTCTCACTCAAGCAGATTCTGACAGAGTATTCTTCCCCTGCAATTTTCACGCAGGTAGTTCGACGGTTCTGGAACAATCCTTCTTGCTCCACGCAGGTTCTGCCTTCTTGCTCTCACTAGCCTAGGCAGATTCCGGTCCGGACTCTCCCTCTCTGGATCTTCACGCAGGCAGTTCGACAACTCCAGACAAAGTGATAACACGCAACAGTCATCCACTGAAACAAATGACCCAGCCAGCCTTCCTATGCAGCGTCTCCTCAACTTATCTCACGCTCTGATACCACTTGTGGGTGGAATAGGAGAAATAATAGGAAAGAATTACACACATTCAGTTATATATTGACCAAGAAAACAACATAACTAACTGGAAACCAAACACACAAATAGACACAGGATTTACATGGTAAAACCTCGACAGGGTGTCAAGGAAACATCCACGAGGCAAGGGATTGGAATTTATTAATTCAACAATGATTCTCCACGATTACATTTCTCGGGCATTCACCAGTTTTATACCAGCCACCTCCGTTACATAACTAACATTTCAGTATAGAACTAACTAGTTACATTTCACCCAAAATTACATAATTCGTTGTCAATCTAACATTATTTTCAGTTACATGTGTGTGTGTGTTTTTTATCTTCCATGAATCATTTCACTTCTAAATATGTTTTATTTTCAAGGTGTGATAAGCAGAATACATCTTCTATGCTCTGTTTTGGGAAAATCATCATAATTTGTTTAATTTCTTCAGTTTAAAAAGAATTCATGATTTTCATGCTCTTTTTAGCAGCTCATCAGTTTAAACCATTTCATCACTATACTACAAAGTGTTAAAGTAACTTGCCTACCCAGCCCCATCAGATGTCTGCAATTCTGATTTTCTTTTGCCCTAACCTAGTTTACTCTTTGACCTAATTCACTCATCCAATGACTACCCCAATCAAATTGAATCATACAACCCCCTGAGCTATTATATCTAGCCTAAAACCCTAATTCATCCAGCCCTCTTGGCTGTGATCCTTTAGAGAGAGCCCTCTCTGGCTTGGTAGGGATGCTACCAAGTCAAAAGTTGGCCTTTGGTTACCTCAGCTAGACTCTTCCTCATCCTTGGAGATCCAGAGGAGTGATAACATACTGGCGTAGTTTTCGGGGACACGAGAGATCATATCTTCCCTACGAAAAAATGACGAAGTTTAGATCTGATCGCTGATGGTGGACAGCGATCAGACACATATGAATAAAACAATCACCTAGCGACTCCAACTTGATTCAAAGACTCCACTGGCAGTAGGATCCAGAAATCAAAATGAGTTCTCAATCCAAAAGGTATGCCCCTGTGCATTGAGATCATGTTCCTAGCTTTCCAAATTGTATGCCTTAGGTAGATTGGCAAACATACTTTCCAAAATTTAGAGATGAAAAAGGTGATGATGCTACACTTCATTTAATAAGATTTTATATGCATGTGCGTAAGCTGAGGATTAATTTTCATGAAGATTGTTTAATGAAGATGTTCATGGTCACATTAGAAGAAAGAGCATGGTTTTGGTATGAAAGCTTGCCTCCTGCTTGTATTTATTCTCTCAAAAATTTTCACTCAGTATTTTGTGAGAAGTATATAGAAGCCTATCCTTCTTTGCTTTTGATTGAGGATTGTTGTGATCACTTTGAGAATTTTATTCAAGAGCTGGAAAGTGATAATGGCGATGAAGATTTTATGGATGATGAACTCTTAGGTGCTTTGAATGAAAACCCTTTTCACCACCATGAGAAGATCATGGATTATACCCTGGATTATAGCGAACTTGAGCAGAATTCTTCAAAATATGACAATGATCTTCCATCATACGAAGTTGATAATAATTTGAAGCAGTCTTGCCAATATTCAAGCGATCAAGATATATATGAAGATGTTCTTTCCAGTTGCCCTTCATTCCTTTCATCTTCTTAGTTCTTAATTCAGGAAGAAATATGTGCAGATCAGAATTTTGAGTTTGCTTGTATAGAAACTCTGGAGAGTCATGATTTATCCGTTGAGGTCAAAAATAGTGTACAACAGATTTGTTGCCTTGAGTTTAACCTTCAAATGATCAAGATATAGAATTTTTTCAAAGCCTAGACGATTCTTTTTCTTATATACATGAAAAGTCACTTGTAGATATTTGTGTTGATATTGATTTGGATACCTCAAATGAAGATCTGCAAGAAAAAACAACTCTTGTCTCTGATATGGATGGTATGGAAGATGACATTGTTGCATTTCCATTTAAGAAGGATAACCCAAATAAAGAAGAACAATCAGCCATTGTATTTGAAAATATCTTCCTTCCTTTTGTGGATCCACAAAAGGTCATGATTTCCAAGACCCCTTGGGCAGTCTTTTGCAAGCATCAGAAAAGGTGGAGATTGTTTTGTTCACCAACATATGTTTTGAAATCATGTGGCATTTTGAGTTGCCATTTATTCAATCTTCCTTTATGCCTAGTGGAGCCGAATACAAACATCAATCAAGTAGTCATGTACTTGATTGGTTACACTGGATCTTCGACTTCACTTGATCATATCATTTGTGGATCAGTTAGAGCAGCTAAGGTGTGATGAATAATCTCAACATTCCAAGCATCTTTTTCAGTGTCAATTTCCAGTAGGGTTTGCAATTCTGTTCATATTTCAGTTTAATTTGAGACAACTTTCAGTTTGTCACAAGTTAGTTTATGTCATTTGAGTTTGCTTCATTTAGTTATGCTCATTAGTTATTGAGTTTTTGACCGTATTGGCGTTAGGCACTTGGTCTACGGTGTTCTTGACACCTCCAAGGAGTTGCCATCCCCAAATAAGGGGCGATGTTAGTGTCAATATTTTCATACTACCATCAGTGATCAAAAATCCTCTTTTCATATTCATATTAGGGTCTCACTCAGAAATATTTGTCATTCCACCTAGGTCCTCATTCAAAAATTTACTCAGTGATGGTAGCCCTAGTCAAAAACCTCACTCTCCCTCAAAAATCTATACTTGTTGGCCCACCTCCATGTCTTACTAAGCATATTTCAATCATGAAAGCTCATTTCATCATGTATTTATTTCAGTTAAGTCACCATGAAGTCTACTCACTTAAGGTTTTCATTAGGTATCTAGGTTTCATTCCTTCAAGGTCCAATAAAACACCATTTCACTATATAAGGCCAACAAAAGTATGAGAGTGAACAAAATAATATCCATTTTTCATTTAAAAAGGATTTTCAAACATGTGAATATGCTTTCCAAAGTTGTAATTTTGATTTCAAGTATGAGGCCATTCCAACTCATAAACATCATGTCTCCATCATTTTTCAAGAAGTTATTCCAAGGGACAAATCATTGGCCACACATAGGGCCAGTTTTTCTTCAAACTATATTTCTGACCAAACATAGATGAATTTGACAAATGTGAGAACCTTTTTGTCCATAATAGGCCAAGAATGAAAATCCTCCTTCATTTTTTACACAGGTTTCATAGTTTTGCAGAAATTTCAAAAATATAGTTGCTACAAGAGAGTTTCTGCACTTCTGGAGTGACCTTGGGAAAATAAAGTTTTCTTCTTGTTTTAATGTCCAAATGACTTTCTTGATGAGTAAAATGATAACTAGACATAAATATCTTTCCAATGAGCTATCTTGAGCTCAATTTGGAATTGAGGAAGACCTCCAAAAGTTTCTTGCACAATCCCACTTCATTTTTGCACCCTCATTCTGCACTTTTTGACTAGGATTGGGATAATTAGTTTTTGTGGGGCTCTATTTGATCATTTTCAGTGCTTGATAGGTCCATTATGTATCCACGAGAGACATATTTCCAACGAGCTATCATGGTCTCAATTGGGACCTCGGGAAGGCACTCAAAAGTCGATTTTAAGTCGGCGCTACGCGTTTGACACAGGCGTTGTGCATTTCCTTTTGGCGCTGCGCGTTTGAATATTCTTGGGAGAATGGAGTTTTGGGGGCTCAAATCAAGCCCATTTTGAAAACAAAAGGAATTTTTGGAAACTAGACAGGACAATATTTCCAATGATCTATCTTAGGCTCAATTTTGACACCGGGAAGGTAGGCAAAAGTGGGTCTAAATATGGCGATGTGTGTTTGACACTGGCGCTACACGTTTGACAGTTGGCCTAGTTTTTCACTATTCTTCTCCAAATTTGATTTTTACTTATGGGAAATCAATATTTTCTTGATGTCATTGATATGATTGATGTAATTATCATGTTTTTAATGTTACCTAGGGTAAGTACATTAGGTAAATGGGCTACATGAGATGTAATGAATCAGTTCACTTAAGTTAGGGATGAGTCACTTTGACCACCCTACACTCTAGCTATCAGTTCAGTTTTTGTTGTAACTACTCCTCCTCTCATGGATTCGACCCCTAAGGCTAGGGTGAGTTGGTTTGAGGTCTATATTATGTAATTTTTCAGTCATTCTACAGGTTGGACTCCATTAGATGTTGTATTAGTGTTTCAGACTTTGGCATGGAATATATTGGATGAGTTGCATCTATTTTGGTGGGATTCTTGTGGCATGCTATTTTAACATTGTTTCTTCTTCAGTTACATGTGTGTGAATTTTTTGTATCTTCCATGATCCATTTCACTTCTAAATATGTTTGATTTTCAAGGTGTGATAAGCATAATACATCTTCTATGCTCTGTTTTGGGAAATCATCATAATTTGTTTAATTTCTTCAATTTAAAAAGAATTCATGATTTTCATGCTCTTTTTAGCATCTCATTAGTCTAAACCATTTAGTCACTATACTACAAATTGTTAAAGTAACTTGCCTACCTCGCCCCATCAGAAGTCTGCAATTATGATTTTCTTTTGCCCTGACCTAGTTCACTCTCTGACCTAATTCACTCATCCAGTGACTACACCAATCAAATCGAATATAGAACTTCCTGAGCTACTATATCTAGCCTAAAACCCTAATTCATCCATCCCTCTTGGTTGTGATCCTTTGGAGAGAGTTCTCTCCGACTTGGTAGGGCTAGCTACCAAGTCAAAAGATTGGTATGTGGTTACCTCAGCTGGACTCTTCCTCATCCTTGGAGATTCAGAGGAGTGATAATATACTGGCGCCATTTCTGGGGACACGAGAGATCATATCTTCCCTAGGAAAAAACGACAAAGTTTAGATCTGATTGCTAATGGTGGACAGCGATCAGACACATATGAAGGCTGAAACATTCACCTAGTGACTCCAACTTGATTCAAAGACTCCACTGGCAGCAAGATCCAGAAATCAAAATGAGTTCTCAATCCAGAAGGTATGCTCCTATGCATTGAGATCATGTTCCAGGATTTCCAAATTGTATGCCTCAGGTAGATTGGCAAACATACTTGCCAAATTTCAGAGATGAAAAAGGTGATGATGGTACACTTCATTTAATAAGATTTCATATGCATGTGCGTAAGCTGAGGATTAATTTTCATGAAGATTGTTTAATGAAGATGTTCATGGTCACATTAGAAGAAAGAGCATGGTTTTGGTATGAAAGCTTGCCTCCTGCTTGTATTTATTCTCTCAAACATTTTCACTCAGTATTTTTTGAGAAGTATAGAGAAGCCTATCCTTCTTTGCTTTTGATTGAGGATTGTTGTGATCACTTTGAGAATTTTATTCAAGAGCTGGAAAGTGCTTATGGCGATGAAGATTTTATGGATGATGAACTCTTAGATGCTTTGAATGAAAACCCTTTTCACCACCATGAGAAGACCGTGGATTCTACCCTAGATGATAGTGAACTTGAGAAGAATTCTTCAAAAGATGACAGTGATCTTCCATCATATGAAGTTGATAATAATTTGCAGCATTCTTGCCAATATTCAAGTAATCAAGATATATATAAAGATGTTCTTTCCAGTTTCCCTTCATTCCTTTCCTCTTCTGAGTTTTTAATTCAGGAAGAAATATGTGTAGATCAGAATTTTGAGTTTGCTTGTATAGAAACTCTAGAGAGTCATGATTTATCTGTTGAGGTCAAAAATAGTGTACAACAGGTTTGTTGTCTTGAGTTTGATGAACATGTTCAACAGCCTTCAAATGATCAAGATATAGACTTTTTTCAAAGCCTAAACAGTTTTTTTCTAATATACATGAAAAATCACTTGTAGATATTTGTGTCGATGTTGATTTGGATACCTCAAATGAAGATCTGCAAGAACATACAAATCTTGTCTCTGATCTGGATGGTATGGAAGATGACATTGTTGCATTTCCATTTAAGAAGGATAACCCAAATGAAGAAGAACAATCATCCATTGTATTTGAAAGCATCTTCCTTCCTTTTTTGGATCCACAAAAGGTAATGCTTCATGATTTCCAAGACCCCTTGGGCAGTGTTTTGCAAGCATCACAAAAGGTGGAGATTGTTTTGTTCACCAACACAGGTTTTGAAATCAGGTTGCATTTTGAGTTGCCATTTACTCAATCTTTCTTTATGCCTAGTGGAGCCAAATACAAGCATCAATCAAGTAGTCATGTACTTGATTGGTTACACTAGATCTTCGACTTCAGTTGATCAGATCATTTGTGGATCAGTTAGAGCAGCTAAGGTGTGATGAATAATCTCAACATTCCGAGCATCTTTCAGTGTCAATTTCCAGTAGGGTTGGCAGTTGAAGGTACTCTTCAGATTTCAGTTTAATTTGAGATAGTTTTTAGTTTGTCACAAGTTAGTTTATGTCATTTGAGTTTGCTGCATTTAGTTATGCTCATTAGTTATTGAGTTTTTGACCGTATTGGCCCACATGGTTAGGCACTTGGTCTACGGTGTTCTTGACACCTCCAAGGAGTTTCCATCCCCAAATAAGAGGTGATGTTAGTGTCAGTATTTTCATACTACCATCAGTGATCGAAAATCCTATTTTCATATTCATATTAGGGTCTCGCTCAGAAATATGTGTCATTCCACCTAGGTCCTCATTCAAAAATTTACTCATTGATGGTAGCCCTAGTCAAAAACCTCACTCTCCCTCAAAAATCTATACTTGTTGGCCCACCTCCATGTCTTACTAAGCATACTTCAATCATGAAAGCTCATTTCATCATGTATTTATTTCAGTTAAGTCACCATGAATTCTACTCGCTTAAGGTTTTCATTAGGTCTCTAGGTTTCATTCTTTCAAGGTCCAATAAAACACCATTTCACTGCATAAGGCCAACAAACGTATGAGAGTGAAAAAAATAATATCCCCTTTCATTTAAAGAGGATTTGAAAACATGTGAAGATGCTTTCCAAAGTTGTAATTTTTATTTCAAGTATGAGGCCATTACAACTCATAAACATCATGTCTCCATCATTTTTCAAGAATTCATTCCAAGGGACATATCATTGGCCACACACAGGGCCAATTTTTCTTCAAACTATGTTTCTGAACAAACATAGATGAATTTGACAAACGTGAGAGAGGTTTTTGTCCATTATAGGCCAAGAATGAAAACCCTCCTTCATTTTTGACACAGGTGTCATGATTTTGGATAAATTTTAAAAATATAGTTGCTACAAGAGAGTTGTTGCACTTCTGGAGTGACTTTGGGAAACTCGAGTTTTCTTCTAGTTGAACTATCCAAATGACTTTCATGATGATTCAAATGATAACTAGACAGAAATATATTTCCAATGAGCTATCATACGCTCACTTTTGAGTTGATGAAGTCCTGCAAAAGTTTCCTGCAAGATCACACTTCATTTTTGCACCCTCATTCTGCAATTTTTTACCAGGCTTGGGATAATTGGTTTTTGAGGGGCTATATTTGATAATTTTCAGTGCTTGATAGGTCCATTGTGTAGCCATGAGAGACATATTTCTAACGCGCTATCATGGTCTCAATTGGGACTTCGGGAAGACACTAAAAAGTCGATTTTAAGTTGGCGTTGCACATTTGACACAGGCGTTGCGCGTTTCCTTCTGGCGCTGCACGTTTGGCTAGTCTTGGGAGAATGGAGTTTTTGGGGCTCAAATAAAGCCCATTTTGAAAACCAAAGGACTTTTTAGAAACTAGACAACATAATCTTTCCAATGAGCTATCGTGGGCTCAATTTTTACATCGGGAAGGATCAAAAATTGGGTCTGAAGATGGCGCTACGCGTTTGACAGCTGGCCTAGTTTTTCACTGTTCTTCTCCAAATTTGATTTTTATCTATGGGAAATCAATATTTTACTGATTTCATTGATATGGTTGATGTAATTATCATGTTTTTACTATTACCTAGGGTAATTACATTAGGTAAATGGCCTCCATGAGATGTAATGAATCAGTTCACTTAAGTTAGGGATGAGTCACTTTGACCACCCTACACTCTAGCTATCAGTTCAGTTTTTGTTGTAGCTACTCCTCCTCTCATGGATTCGACCCCTGAGGATAGGATGAGTTGGTTTGACGCCTATATCATGTAATTTTTTAGTCATTCTACAGGCTAGACTCCATTGGATGTTGTTTTAGTGTTTCAGACTTTGGCATGGAATATGTTGGATGAGTTGCATCTGTTTTGGTGGGATTCCTGTGGCATGCTATTTTGACATTGTTTCTTCTTTAGTTACATGTGTGTGAATGTTTTGTATCTTCCATGATCCATTTCACTTCTAAATATGTTTGATTTTCAAGGTGTGATAAGAATAATGCATCTTCTATGCTCTGTTTTGGGAAAATCATCATAAGTCTTTTAATTTCTTCAGTTTAAAAAGAATTCGTGATTTTCATGCTCTTTTTAGCATCTTATCAGTATAAACCATTTCATCACTATACTAAAATGTGTTAAAGTAACTTGCCTACCTCGCCCCATCAGATGTCTGCAATTATGATTTTCTTTTGCCCTGACCTAGTTCACTCTCTGACCTAATTCACTCATCCAGTGAATACCCCAACCAAATCAAATCAAAACAACCCTGAGCTACTATATCTAGTCTAAAACCCTATTCCATCCAGCCCTCATGGTTTTGATCCTTTGGAGAGAGCCCTCTCTGGCTTGGTAGGGCTAGCTAACAAGTCAAAAGATTAGTCTGTGGTTACCTCAGTTGAACTCTTCCTCGGCCTTGGAGATCCAGAGGAGTGATAATAGATTTGATGGAGGAATATTCGAATGAGTGAGGATTAAATGAGGAGGGTCTATCTCCTATAATCTCTCCTCCTTGTCTCATTCTAGTTTCTGCTCTTAATTAGCCAAAATTGCCATGATTTTCTCTCAAAACCTGCAATCAATGCACATTATACCACTAGACATAACATCTTACTTTTACTCATCTCATTAAGCAAAATATAATTAAAATATGTTAAGGAATTATAAGAAGAGTTGATTTTAATAATCTTGGAGGTGTATTAAGGTCCATATAGTTACCCAATGATGAGGTTCATCATATCGTACGCGCCAAACGGAGATAATATGACCAAGTTACAACCCGAGGAAGTTGGTTGCCCAACTAACCCCAACGGGGCCCATAAACAATTGGTGTTCCATCCCTGGGGTTAGGGTTTTCCCTTGTGGTTCAATAATAAAAATTCCCTTGAGCCTCATTGTAACACAGTTCAGAGGCATGTAGCCACCAAATCTCTTCTCAGAGATAAGTTGCCATCACCCAAGCTAGTTTATTTCCATTTATGTATGTAAGCATATTTTAGTTCTTTGATATTAATGAAATGAAGTTTTATTCCCGCTGCATCTCTATTTTTATGTTTATATATGTGTTTTTTTCCTTTCCTACATAAGTCTAGATCACATATGGATTCCATGCTCTTTAAAATTGTTACCTTGGGCCTCTAGGAGCATCTTCGCATGCTCGGCCTTACTGCTTGTCTGTTATCTCTCCAGGTTTATTTACTCTACACCGTCGAAACCATTTGGTATTTTCCTTTGACTCCCTTGTTTAGTGCTTGGTATCTCCCACCCACTTGCTCTGCTCCAGCATCTAGTGCCACTATTGTGCCATTTTCCTAACCCTCTGAACCCATCATCTCCGCCATGACTCGTGAAGGGGGAAGAGATCATTGAGCCAATCGAGGTAGGGGAAGAGGTTGCTCTCCAACCACCTTTGACAAGAATTATGAATGGCCATTGTTCGATAATTCCATTGTGCCTCACATTCGTCGTAAGGTCTTCAATCTCAAATCAAAGGAGATCAACCATGGACAGAACACTCTTTGGGCACTTCTTAATCTTCTTTCCCACCAACTCAATTACCGAGAAAGGGACGAATCTCAGGCCACCTAATGGATTGTTGAGATTTCAACCTTCAACAACCATGCCACCTCTTCCCTCTGATACCTCCCATGTGAATTGGAAATAGGCTTCCCTCCCGATATTCCCTCCCCCTCCTCCCTTGTTCCCTCAACTTCTACCTCCCCTCCCCTACTCCCTTTACTTCTACCTCCCCTCCCCTACTCCCTTTACTTCTAACTCCCATCCCCTGAGCTCAACATCCCCCCATCTTCATGGCACCTAGAGGATGTTCCTCCCCTACTCGCAAACATTCGAAAGTAGCTCCACCATCAACAACATATCAAGAAACGACTCCCTTGCTCTCTCCTCCTCGCCCTAGTCCGCACTAGTGTTATATCATCGAGGAGATGTTGGAAGAAGAAGTCATCGCCAGCCCTCCTTACGCAGGTCATGCTCAACTATAGCAGGTCAGCATTTCAACAGCTCTTCGTAAAGTTGATCAAGCTTCCTATGCTTTTCATTAGCATAGTTTGTTTTTTCACTATGGTTTCTTTTCTAAGGGTTGTCAATCTGTGGCTTAGTTTCACAACAATCTACAGTTTCAAATTTTTGACTTTCTCATGCTATGTAATGGTTTTAAAGTGTGTTTTTTGTGCAAATTTCTCTAGTTTACACTCTCATGGGCAGAGAAATCCAATGGGCGATGGGTGAAGATACCCCAAGACCTCTAGTTTGTATTCTATGTACGTTTTTATGTTAATATAATGTGAGTCCCTTTGCCGACAAAAACAAAATATAGAAATATGCCACTTATAACAAGATATTGGGAAGAAGAGTATTAATATGGAAAGGATTTTTTAAGTTAGATATATGCTAATGTAATAAGATAACATTTAATATAGCTTATAAGACAAAGTATTAATGTACATTAGTATAGAATGAAATCCCTGCTCACATAATTGAGAAGAGGAGTTTCATCTAGCACAAAAGCCCAATATATAAATATGCCAGTATAACAAAATTGATCGAGAAAATGTGGTAGAGTATTAATGTTGAATGAAATTCCAAGATAGATTTACACAATTGAAACAAGAATTTGAGAATATGAGTATTACTGTGGAAATAAATCCCAAGGTAGAGATAAACTATTGCAATAAGATACCATGTTTCATCACATAGAGAGTATATATTACTTTAATAGAGTATTAATGTGGAATGAAATCCCACACACATACACAATTGAGAGGAGGCATATCATTGTGTAACAAAATCCCAAGATAGAAATGGCCCACTATCGCAAGATATCATAGAAGAGGAATATTAATGTGAATGAAATCTCAAGATAAATATATGTGATTGTAAGTTAGATATCTTAGATATAGAAGATAAATTATTAATGTAGGAGGAAATCCCAAATTAGGAATGTGTCATTACAATTAGATACCTTGAAAACAAGATTATTAATTTGGGATGAAATCCTTGGATAGACATATGGCATTATAATAAGATAGCTTGAGAAGAGGAGTGTTAATGTGGAATGAAATCCAAAGATATAAATATGCCATTATAAAAAAGATAGCCTCTAACATTATATAGACTATAAAGTACAGGGTTTATTATTGTGACTCAAAATCTTAAGATGGATATATCTCACTATAAGAAGATGACCTAAGACAAATGAGTATTAATGTGGAACGAAAATTTGTGATAAAGATGTGCCACTAACAATGATATCCTCATAATAGGAATATTCATATCAAATAAGATATGCCACTATTATACATCCTAATATAACCATTGAAAGAAGAAAATTTCAAGCTAAACACGACCTAGAACACATGACACCAATAACAATGATAGCTTGAAAATATAAGTATTAATATGAAACAAGAAATGCCACTAGAATGAATAAACCAAATAAAACTTACTTGGCATGAAGCCCAATGTAATGTTAGCTTGAGAAGAGTAATATTAATATGGAGTAAGATATGTCATTGTAATGAATCATAAGAGAACCACTAGAACAAGAAAATGATAAGACAAAAAAGATTTATAAGGTATGACACCAAACAAGTCACAAGCAAAAAATAACCTATAATGCGTATAATGCCAAAGTCCACTTCAAGCCAAAAAAAAAAAAAACTATATGACATAACACCAAAACCATAAACAATAATAATGTTCAAGTGAAAAGAGATTTTATCACATCAATTTAAAACTTGATCCTAAAACCAACTTATAAATTAGTGAAGATTTTGACATAAATAATTATTTATTAATCATCCTCATCTTATAATTGTTATTATACATATAGATTCATTCACAACCCACCTTACCACAATATTAACACAAACAATTAAATATTATAAATATTAGTATGAAACAAAATTCCAATATGAAAATACATCAAATATCATATAAATAACTACAAACCAAATGCAACATGAAAAACATATAAATCTACATATCAATTATGGCACACCACACAAATGTCTTTATATTTATGTGATAATGCATATATAAAAACTTATCTTAACTTAAATTGTTTTTTGCTTTTTTGGGTTAATTTTTTTATACTTTAAAACAAATATTACATCATAATCACAAAGTTTTGTGTTGATATGTTGCTAAGGAAACTATACTAAACAAAAAATTGTAGTTTCCATGGTAATTATATGAAGAGTTTGCTAAGTTTTTATAAAAGCATAAGAAAAACATATACAGGGACTGGGCCATCGGGGCCATTCTTCATTGTTAAACTATAAAGACTGAGTCTAGGAAAGAAAAAACTACGTTTTTATTTTTTATTTTTTAAGTGTGGTTTACACACACCAAAGATTGGTGGTCACTACATCCATAGATATATCCAGGCAGATCCACCCGAAGACTTCTTGTCGGCGCATCAGTAGAGCCTAACCCCTAGCGTGTCAAAGATAATTGACCCCTTGAACTCCCATTAGCAAGGTGCTTTTAACGACATGAATTCGACCAATTGAGCTAACCCTTGGTGCTAGGAAAGAAAAAACTAGTTGACCAAGAGAGTATTTAGGATTTGTTAGAGTCAGAGGCTTCAACTAGGATGGGGTCCTTCATGTCGTTTGGTGAATAACTCGATGCAAGAGATAATCCTAGGTGACGCTTAAGTTTACTGAGTTTGCGGTCCATATAGCACAAAATCACCTAAATTTCATGCAATTGGAGGAGGATTTCTTCTCGAGCCTCATTCTTGTGGGTCAACACCCTACCTAGTAATGCTTTTAGATCCCAATAGAAGTCAGCAATGTGCATTTAGTAGTTGAAGCAGCCTTGTGAGTATCCTATGTCTAGAACATAGTTCGCCACCTTTGCTAGCACTTCAGAGTCTGTCAGGGATTGTCATTCATCAATGATTTCTTGCTCTGCATTAACAATTGTTTCTTGGATCTTAGGTGGAGTATGAACATGGAAATGAGAAACAAATCTTTCCACCCTCTAGTGGGCCTAGAATCCACCCATTTCTTGGTAGTATGCGGCACCCCACCTCACACAGGCTCATTGATGAGCCATTGTAATGTATAACTAGAGGTAGGAAATAAGTTGAGGGGAGGGACAAAGGATGACAATGCCTGAGGTGGGAGAGCCAAGGTCGAAGGGTGTTGGGGGGGAGGGTGTTGAGGGAGTGACTAAAGTGAGGAAGGGGGTTGAGGAGAAGACCTGAAGGGAGTCGAAGAAGGCAAGAGAAACAGACGATTCTGAGGCAATAACTGGGGGAAGTGTTACAGAAGTTGGAAACCAAAAAGTAGGATGAGCCTAACTCGTGGAGGGGGGGGCCAATCGCTGTAAGAGGAAACGACTGTGGAGTCCCAAAATGTACGAAGATCCAAGATGAAGAACAGCAAGTAACAAAAACTTGAACCAAATAAATACCTAAAACTTGCGTTGCCAAATGAAGCCCAATTATGCCATAATTACCCAAACCCATCGAACTGAGCTCGCAAACAAACAAGAATCAATGTAACTCATGTCCCTGGAGGTGGTTTTGTGCATTGATGTGATGTTATGCCTTGATGAATGGTTGATATGCATCTTGAGCTTCGTCTCAAATGTCACAGACGACTGACAAGGATGAGAGAAATTAAACCACACTGGTCCTTGAGTGCACTGCGAGAGTTGGGACATTGAATGACTTCGCATGTGCATCCTCTGTAATGCATGCATCAAGTTAAGGAG
Source organism: Pinus tabuliformis (assembly GCA_031772625.1). Taxonomy (NCBI): domain Eukaryota; kingdom Viridiplantae; phylum Streptophyta; class Pinopsida; order Pinales; family Pinaceae; genus Pinus; species Pinus tabuliformis. The sequence goes on along the minus strand of CM062817.1, from coordinate 1,855,488,121 downwards.
CAACGATTCCAAGGTTGACATGATGCGCTGTGGTCTGATTGGAGGGGGGGTGGTGTTACCACATCCAACCTCTGACAATGCCTCCCCACATGTATCCCACACATATCTGTCCGTTATAGTATTTTGACTTATCATTACTTTTATTTGTTTGTAAATTTTATATGCATTTATATTAAAAGAAAATTTATAAAAAAAAAATCCATAATTGATTAAATCTTTTTCATTTTTGTTAAATTTTAATTTATATATATATTTTTAAATCATTTAAAAACAAAATTACTAACAAGAGAATTCATACGACCACTGGCATGGAATATGTCCTAAAATTGTTTTTGCTTTGCTAAGAGTTCATCTTCCTCGACTTAGATTAACAACTCAAAACCCAAAAACATTTAATAAAAAACTATCCCCTTATAAACCATTAATAAATAATTCTAAATTACGTAATTTTCTTTAAGTAATAATGATAAATCAACCTACATTTTGAAATAACAACCCATAATAACTGACGCCGGTGATAGCTTGAAAACCTAATTATGATAAATTTTCAATAAAGTAAAATAACTCGACCACGTAATGAACGTCGTGATGGTGCTTCTGTAAATTTAAGTAAACGCAATAAGTAATTAAAAGTATGAGTGCGAGCACGCCGTCCACTCCACTTCGACACGAGTTACACCCACACACGGAAACGTTATCGCACAAGGCTACAACCGACGTTACGCAACCAATGTATAGATGACATAATGTATTTTGGCTTTCAGATTTTTACCGACTTTGGGGGGGTGCAAGTTCATATATTGAATGGAAAATGATGCGTTGAATTGTCGGATGTGTTTCAAGATTATCTAAGGAAGATACCATCTGGTTTAAGGGATTTTTTTTAAATAATTTTTATTTTTAGAGTTAGTTTCATTCGCAATTTTTTCTCATAAAATTCAAATTCATAACATTGGTAAATTTGTATTATTTAGTTGTATTTTTTTCAAATATTTTTATATATTAAATATATATATTTATTTTAATTTTTAATTGATTATTTATATTAATAATAAATTTAAAATTATTATAATAAAGTTTATTATATCATTTATGATAATTATATTTGGGTCGAATAATCACTTGTGATAATTAAATTTGAGTAGAAAGAAAGACAATCATTCCTTGTGATTAATAAATATAAACCTAATTAATATAGACATACTTTATGAATGATGTTTTATAATTTTAATGTGAATAATTGCATTACAATTTATAATATATTTTTTGAAAAGTGAAATATAATAAAAATAATTTTGAGTGTTATGTAAAATAAAAGAAATAAGGAAAGTTTATGGGTTAATTTTATTTAATATTATTAATTAACCATAATATTTATTATTAATAATTATATTTTAGTAGTTATAAAAAAAATAAAATTCTAAAATAATATATTTAATTAAAAAAATTTATTAATATTAATAAATCATTAATATAGAGTTAAATATAAATAAAAATAATTTTGTGTAATAGGTATTTAATTTTAGGTTTATGAGTACGCCTTAAAACTATTTATAATTGGTTTAAAGCTAGTTTTTGTGGGATTTAAGGAAACAGGTAAGACTGTTTCTATTTGGTTTAGAGCTTGTTTTTGTGGGACGTAAGGAAACATGTTAATCACCCAAGACCCAAAGGCATTTGGCAAGAGTGAAAACCTACCCCATTACGGACCATTAGTGGGGTAATTATAGGTGGCTTGGTTTTCCTTGAATAACAATGATGAGTCAACCTACATCATCGGATAACAATTAATGATGGCTATCCCCACTGCTAACTTGATAATTGAATTATGATAAGTTTTCCCAATATTTATAAAAAACACATATTTTGATTTAATATATGATATATACATTAGGTAATATAGAAATTTTAAAAAACATAGCGAAATTCACTAAACAATTTCACTTCTTTATCACCTTCATTCAATAAATGTTTCTCCACAAAATGATATTATTAACACTAAATTCATTGTTTTAGAAATACACGAGTTTAATTTAATGTATAATCTTGCTGATCTTCTATAATACATGAAGTGATATAGAAAATTTACACTCAAAATGGAAATAAACTAGCTTGGGCAATGGTATCTTATCTCTGAGAAGAGATGTGTGGCTACATGCTTTCTGAACTGTGTTACAATGAGGCTCGAAGGCTTATCTATTATTGAGAAGCAATGAAAAACCCTAAACATCCAAAAACCTAACCCTAGGAGATGAAGCGGCAAAAGTCTATGGGCCCTGTTGGGGTAAATTGGTACATCAACTTCTCGGGGTTGTAACTTTGCCATACAATCGTTGTTTGACACATATGATACGTTGTTAGAAAGATCTATCTGAGGACTACAACTTTCGGCTACAAACACCTACTAGAAGCTATTGGATATCATATTTTCCAAAAAAAAAAAAAAAAAACATTGTTTAGTGCCTCAAAATGGCTTCGAAAGTTTAGGACCCGAAAAACTGCAAAAAATAGTATATTGTGCTACAATTAAGGAAACTAGTAGAAATAATGTTGGGGGCCCAAGTGGAATAGGCAGGTGGCCACTAATATCAACATGGATCAAGAGGATTACTCATATGGAACAAAATCTTAAAGAGTGATACGTTGTTGTAATAATATAGCATATAACATCATTCACAACTAATGTTACTGTAGAACAAAATCAGATGTGTACAACAAAAAAAATGAGTATTAATGTGGAACAAAATTCCAAGATAAAGATATGTCATTGCAACAAGATATTGAGAGGACAGGTAATAATGTGGAACAAATTCTTAAGATATAGATATGCCTCTGCAACAAGATAGTGCATAATATCACATAGAAGGCAAAATATCAATGTTGTCGAGTATTAACATGAAATGAACTCCCACACACAATTGAAAAGAGTAATAATGACATGGAACATAGTCTTAAGATAGAGATATGCCTCCTCAGATCCGGATATCAGTACTTCCCATGCCACATGCATCACAGAGGATTGACGACACCCTCCACCTAGTGATCAACATTCCCTCTGTGTCACATCTGGCTTCCATGCTCTTTAAAATCGTGACCTCAGGCCTTTGGCAGCGTCTTCGCATGCTTGGCCTTACTGCTTGTCTGTTATCTCTCCAGGATTATTTACTCCGCACCATGGCAACCATTTGGTATTTTCCTTTAGCTCCCTTGTTCAATGCTTGGTCTCGCTCACCCACCTGCTCTACTCCAACTTCTAGTGGCACTATTGCACCATCTTCCTAACCCTCTGAACCCATCATCTTCACCACGACTCTTGAAGGGGGAAGAGATCACCGAGCCAGTCGAGGTAGGGGAAGAGGCTACCCTCCAACCACCTTTGACGAGAATTCTGAATTGGAACTTTTCAACAATGCCATTCCACCTCACATTCGTCATAAGGTCTTCAATTTTGAAGCAAAGGAGGTCAACCATGGACAAAACACACTTTGTGAGCTTTGTAATATTCTTTGGCAGCAACTCAAGGACCGGGAAAGGGACAAATCTTGGGCCACTTGTTGGACTTTTGAGCTTTCAACCTTCAACAACCATGTCGTCTCTTCCCTCTGATGCCCCTCCCACAACTTGGAAACAGGATTCCCACCTCACATTCCCTTCCCCTCCTCCCCTACGCTCTCGACTTCTACCTACCCTCCCTTGCTCCCTCGACTTATACCTCCCTTCCCCTGGGCTCAACATCACCCCATCTTCATGGCACCTGGAGGATGTTCCTCCCCTGCTCACAAACATTCGGAAGTAGCTCTGCCATCTGCAACATCTATGGCAACGACTCCCTCGCTCTCTTCTCCTCACCTCAGTCTGCATGGGTGTTACATCATCGAGGAGAAACTGAAAGAAGAGGTCACCACCAGCCCTCCTTACGTAGGTTGTGCTCAATTGCGGTAGGCCAACATTTCAACAGGTCTTTGTAAAATTTATTAAGCTTCCTCTAGTTTTCATTAGCATAGTATGTTTTGGAACTATGGTTTCTTTTCTAAGGGTTGTCAATTTGTGGCTTTGTTTCACAACAATCTACAATTACAAAATTTTGGCTTTCTCATGTTATGTAATGGTTTTAGACCGTATTTTTTGTGCAAATTTATCTAGCTTCCCCTCTCAGGGGAAAAGAAATATGATGTGTGATGAGCGAAGATCCCCCAAGACCTCCAATTTGTATTCTATGTACATTTTTTTTAATATAATGTGAATCCTTTTGCCAACAAGAAAAAGAGATAGGGATATGTAACTGATAACATGATATTGAGAAGAAGAGTGTTAATGTGGAATTTTTGTTTTTAAGTTAGATATATGCCAATGTAATAAGATAACATTTAATAAATCTTATAAGGCAAAGTATTAATGTACATTAGTATAGAATGAAATCCCTCCTCATATAATTGAGAAGAGGAGTTTCATGTGACACAAAATCCCAATATATAAATATGTCATTATAACAAAATTGATCGAGAAAATGTGGTAGAGTATTAATGTTGAATGAAATTCCAAGATAGATTTATACAACTAAAACAAGAAATTAAGAATATGAGTATTATTGTGGAAAGAAATCCCAAGACAAAGATAAACTATTATAATAAGATATCATGTATCATCACATATGGAGTGGATATTACTTTAATAGAGTATTAATGTGGAATGAAATACCACACACATATACAATTGAGAGGAGGCATATCAATATGTAACAGAATCCCAAGATGGAAATGTGTCACTATCGCAAGATTTCCTAGAAGAGGAATATTAATGTGAATGAAATCTTCAGATAAATATATGTGATTGTAAGTTAGATATCTTAGACATGGAAAATAAATTATTAGTGTGGGAGGAAATCCCAAATTAGGGATGTGCCATTACAATTAGATACCTTGAAAACAATATTATTAATATGGGATGAAATCCTAGATAGACATATGTCATTGTAATAAGATAGCTTTAGTATAGGAGTGTTAATGTGGAATGAAATCGAAAGATATAAAAATGCCACTATAACAAAGATGGCCTATAACATGATATAGAATATAAAATATAGGGTTTATTATTGTGACCCAAAATCTTAAGATGGATATATCTCGCTATAAGAAGATGACCTAAGACGAACGAGAATTAATGTGGAACACAATTTAATGATAAAGAAGTGTCACTAACAATGATATCTTCGTAATAGGAATATTCATATTGAATAAGATATGCCACTATTAAACATCCTAATATAACCATTGGAAGAAGAAAATTTCAAGCTAAAGACAACTTACAAGACATGATACCAATAACAATGATATCATGAAAAGATAAATATTAATATGAAATAAGAAATGCCACTATAATGAATAAACCAAATATAACTTGCTTAGCATAAAGCCCAATGTATGTTGGTATTATGATACAGGGGTTGTCCTTGATGGCAACTCACTTAGATGACAGTTCATAGTGCAGCAGGTCAACTGTTATGCTCTTAACCTGCAAAATGATACCCAAATACAGAATATGCGAAGAAAAGATACCCAGAACACAGAATAGCAATGATTTTATTATTCAGAGAGTAATGTTCACTTGCCTCTTCGAGGGGGCAACCTCCAATAGAGCAGAGCTCGACTACAAAATAAGACACGATGCTCCTCGCAGGGAGTCTCTATCCTTTATATATGACTCATACATGCAATACCACGGGCCAATACCGTGGGTTTTATTAATACCATCTATCTAATACTACGGCCCATTTGCAACTAATTGTGGTCCCGTCATTAATTGCGGGTTAACCACTTACAAATATTAATATGAGCTTTATTGACTCTTGACTATGACGTGATCCCATGACATAAATAAGGGGGTTAGGGTGGGACCCTAACATCAACAGCAAAGGATTACAGATCAGACTCCAAAGAATGAAGAAAGAGAGGTATACGCTGGTTCACTTTGTCCAAAAAACGTATACACGTGGGTTAACAGAACAAAAGTAGCGTATAACGTATACACGCAATTTCACAAGAGGAAAGCGCATACATATTGGAAAACCAAGTTTTTGGTCCAAGGTATTTTGATCCAAGGTATTTGGTCTGAGATACTTGGTCCAAGGTATTGACCCTAGGTATTTGGTCCAAGGTATTGGTCCTAAGTGGTTTTGGTCCAAGGTATTGAGAAAGGCCTAAGAGTATATAAGGAGGAGAAGATCATTAGGCCAAGGGGGCAAGCAATAGGATTCTAAGGAATACTTCTATCTGAAGTATATTTTATGTTGCGGGGTTGTGTTTGGGACTGGATCTGAAATATTTATGTGCACCTTGAGTTCAATGTTGGATCAGGATCATGAGACATGAAACAACTTATTCTTGAATGATCTGATATTGGTTGAAACTAGATCTGATGTTTTGCGCCTGTTTTACTCGTTATCCATCAAGATCTGGGTTTGTCTGAAGTTTGGAATTGCAGCAAAGTTCTAAGCCAATATTTTAGATCTGTACACAGGTTCTTCTCGGCCAAACAGTGTATACACGCAGGTTCGGTTCTTTCAAGTAGCGTATACAAAAGAAAAGATGACTTTTCATATTTGATTGAACTATCTGATCAAATTCTATTATTTTACTGTTGTTTGTCAATGAATTATTCTTAGATCTGAATGTAAAAACTAAAGACATAAGGAGGATGGAATTTGAATGATTGATTGTATAAGTGAGAAGAAGTGATCTCTGTCCCTGCCTGTGTAAAGATCTGAAAGTTGACAGTAGATATTTAGAACATTGATAGTTGGTATAGACTTGATTCAAAAGTTTATGTTTGCAGTAGTTTTTGAAGGTATACGCAGGTTCAATTAACATAAGTAATGTATACACGCAGTTTGGGTGCAACCAAGTAGCATATACATTCTAATACATGATTTTTGAGGTTACAGATGGTTCTGAATGATGATGCAGGGTTTTGGGTTCAGTACAGTGTTATGGTGTCAGTGGTCTGATTGTTCAAATTAACTGATATTGGTTGATGTAGTTCAAGTTTAAAAGATTTGATGGGTCCAGTGTGAAAATTTGATGAAACGTGGCCTTCAGATTATGGTGTTGTGATCCAGGAGTATCCAATCTGAAAATTCATGAAACGTGGTCCCTGGTGGAAGAGTGGAGTTTTCTGTAGGCTGGCACCTACGTACTAGTAAACATATTGGCTAGTACAAGAGTTAGGGGGTTGTAGCTCCCTTCCAATAGAAGCTGGATAATGAGAGAAGGTTGTAACCTTCTGCAAGTAGAAGCCTGCGTATTGGTATGAGTTTGCACCAATACAAGATTGTAAATAGATTTTCTTATTATTAAAAGAAGACAGATACGACAGCAGTAGGTGGTTTTTACCCACATTGAGTTTCCACCTTGAATCTTGGTGTTCATGTGTGTTACTTATGTGTGATGCTTTATTCTATTTTTTCTACACTATCTAATAAATCTCTGATATACTAGTTTAAGCTCAACACATGATAAATTGTCTAAATCACAAGTTCTTTGCATATACGATGGTTTCTTTAAGTACAGTCGCATGTACACGCTAGTTCACTTCACTGAAGCAGTGTATATAAATCTGTTTTGGAATTAAAATTATTGATCTGATAATACTGATTCACCCTCCTCTCAGTATTATTTCCAACAATTGGTATCAGAGTATGTCCTTCAAAAGAAACTTGATCACTTGAAGGGAGATCCATCAACATGAATAATCAAGAAAGCGTGGGATCCATCAGACCGCCAATTTTCGATGGGAGCAACTTTGTGTATTAGAAAATAAGAACCACAACCTATCTACAATGGCTTGGAACGAATGTTTGGGAAATTGTGGAAGGAGGATATACATTTCCAACAACAATTCCTACAGATGCAGCAGGTAAAAAGCAATATGAAACCAATGCCAAAGTTGTCAATACTTTATTGGGAAGTTTGTCACAATCAGATTTTGTCAAAGTCATGCAGCTCAAATCAGCCAAAGAAATATGGGACAAAATCGTTCTGAGCTGTTCTGAGCTACAAAGGAGACTCTCAGGTAAAACATGCTAAGCTTCAAACTCTTAGAATTCAGTATGAAACTCTTAAGATGCATAGTAATGAAAGTATAACTAGTTACTTCTTACGTATAGATGAGGTTGTTAATTGTATGAAGAATCTGGATGAAGAAATAAAGGAAGTTACCTTAGTTGAGAAAGTTTTGAGATCCTTGTCTGCTAAATTTGAATCAAAAGTGTCTGCTAGAGAAGAAAAACGGGATCTACAGAATATCACTATGACACAACTTCACAGAATCTTAACTGCCTTTGAGATGAGAAAAGGAGGACCATCAGATATGAGAGACACCGCATTTAAAGCAACGGCAAAAGGAAAGGAAGAACACAATGAATCAGGACATATTTCATAAGAAGAAGATGAGGTAAACTTTGTCAAGAAGCTTCAACGGGGTTCTGGAAGGTTTAGAGGTAAGCTTGTGGCAGAGTCAGTCATTATGCTGCCAGATGTCCTCATAAAGATAAATATGAAAAAGGAAAGCAATATGCAAAAGGGAATAGAAAACAAGTTGTGAATAAAAGGAGTTACTATACTCATGAAGATAGTGATGGTTCATCTAATAGTGATGAAGATGAAACTAGACAAGGTTACAGACTTCTCATGGCTTATGATAGCAATGATTTTTGGGATAGTTTGGAAGAGGATACTGATGGTTTATCTAATAGTGATGATTATAGACTTCTCATGGCTTATGGCGATGATAATTTTTGGGATGCTTTAGAAGAGGAAGACCTTCATGAAGAAATCTCTAAACTCAAAATCTGTTTAGAAGAAAAGAATATGATTATAGATACCTTGACATACCAACTTGTTGAAAAGGAAAAACACAATGAAAAAATAGAATGTGAAATTGTGGGTCTAAGAAAGGATCTTGAGAAAACAAAATCTCTCAATCTTAGATTTGCTAAAGGATCATAAACTTTAAATGAAAATATCAAAGTTCGGTGTTCTCCTCTGATAAAAATAGGTCTTGGATATACTGAAGAAGCATCTCAATCACAAAAGTCGTCAACCTCCACCAAAAGCTATCTTGATGCAGCAAAGACCAGTGAAAAGTATGACAATTGTCAGCAAAGGCATAGAGCTGATCACCAGGTAAATCATACTCATTTTACTCCAAGGTTGAATAGAAGCCACAACCAACCTCAGGACAATCATACTCAATTTTCTCCAAATATGAATATCAATAGAAACTCCAATCACCAGGTTAATAGATTCGATAGTCACAGGAACTTATTTAATGGGCAATGTTTTTCATGTCATAATTTTGGGCACAAAGCTATTGAATGTGTTTCTTACAAAACCATCATGACTAGAGAAGCACGAAATCAAACGAACATAATAGGGATCAAGAGAAGTTCCTATAATAACTTTTCTCCTCTTGAAAATGTAATAGAATGCTCAATCTGTAACAACTTTGGTCATGAAGAACCTGAATGCAGGAGAAAATTTCAGCAAACATCTCAAAAGGAGGAAACGCCATTCAATTCCAAGATATGGAGAAGGAAAGAATCTCAAATAGAAAGATGTGGTATAGCCTTGTATGCAGAAGGACAAGAAAATCAGTGGTGCATTGACAGTGGATGCTCCAAACACATTACAGGTGACAAAGAAAAACTTCACTCATATAATCTCTTAGAAAAAGAAAAGAATGTCTCATTTGGAAATGACACTCCTGTTGTCATAAAAGGTAAAGGTTCTATTTTCTTGAAAGAAAAGGTTAAAGCTAGAAATGTTATGTATGTAGACGGTTTAAAGCATAACATGTTGAGTGTCAGTCAAATGTGTGATCAAGGAAATGAAGTGGTGTTTCGATCAAACAGATGTGTTGTTCATGAGCTTGATACAGGAGAGACCATGATCAAAGGTACAAGAACTCTAAACAACTTATACATACTCAACGAAGGACAATAACAGTGTTATCTAAGCAAAAATGATGAAAACTGGCTATAGCATAGAAGATTGGGACATCTAAGATTTTCTCAAATAAGAAAAGCATGCAGATTCAAGGTCGTTCGTGATCTTCCAGATATCAGCATCCGTGAAAATACAATATGCAAACCATGTCAAATCGGTAAGCAAACCAAAGTTCACTTCATGGAAAGAGAAGGGTCAACTAGTAAGCCTATTGAACTTGTCCATACCGATTTATGTGGACGATCAAGGAAAAAGTCACCTCGTGGAGAAGAACACTTTATTTTGTTCATTGATAATTTTTCCAGAATGTGTTGGATAGGTCTTCTAAAGCATAAAGATGAAGCATTTGAAAAGTTCCAAGCCTTCAAAGCTTTGGTTGAAAATGAATCAAATCGAAAAATCAAATGCCTCGAATCTGATCAAGGAGGGAAATTTACCTCAGATGAATTCTTTGACTTTTGTGAACAACATGGAATAAAAAGGCAATTCTTGACTGCAAGGACTCCTCAGCAAAATGGTGTGGTAGAAAGAATGAACAGAACTGTTCAACAAATGGCTCGAGCTATGCTATATGAATCTGGAACTCCTGCAACCTTCTGGGGTGAAGCTGCATTCGCTGACGTAAGTATTCTCAACCAAGCAAATGTTCAGGTAAATAGCACTCAAACTCCACATGAACTTTGGTATGGCAAGACTCCTACTGTAAAATACTTTAAAGTTTTTGGAAACAAATGTTTTATCAAAAGGACTGATGAAAAACTTGGTAAGTTTGAACCCAGAGCAGATGAAGGTATTCTTCTTGGTTATTGCTTTAGAAGTAAAGGATATAAATGGTATAATAAAAGACTTGGGAAAATTGTTGAAAGCATTGATGTTGTAGTTGATGAAGCATGCAAAAATCCAAAACAGATAAAATCAACAGAAGATTATGACAATGAAGAAGATGGGGATCATTTTCCCACATCAAATCAAAATGATATTGAAGAAGAAACCAATGAAGCACCAAAAGAAGAGATGATGGTAGAATAAAAGACTTCGTCCAGGTATGTTCAGAAAAATCATCTAGAAACTCAAATTTTAGGGGAAAAAGAGGCAGGTGTACAAACAAGAAGAACTATTACAGGGACCTCAAGCTATCTAGCATTACTATCTTCCACCGAACCTCACAATGTAAATGAAGCATGCAAAGATGAATGTTGGGTAAAGGTCATGGATGAAGAACTTGAGCAAATTGAAAAGAATGATACTTGGGAATTAGTTCCTAGAGCTCATGATAAAAATATTATAGGAACTAAATGGATATTCAAAAACAAGTTGAATGAAAAGGAAGAAGTCATTAGAAACAAGGCCAAACTTGTTTGTAAAGGATATGCTCAACAAGAAGGTAGAGATTTTGAAGAAACCTTTGCACCTGTTGCTAGACTTGAAGCCATAAGGATGTTTCTTGCTCTTTCTAGCTTTCAAAAATTCAAAGTATACCAAAAGGATGTAAAATCAGCATTCCTTAATGGAGATTTACAGGAAGAAGTTTATATTGAACAACCAGAAGGATTCATTCTTGTAAATGATGCAAAACTTGTATGCAGACTCAAAAAGGCTCTCTATGGTCTGAAATAGGATCTAAGGGCCTGGTATTACCTCCTTGACAAATATCTACACCAACAAGGTTTTACAAAAGGTTCAGCAAATAGCAATCTATATACAAAGATTGAAACTGATAAATTGCTAATTATTATTGTTTATGTTGATGATATCATTTTTGGTAGCAATGAAGAATCCATGAGTCAGAATTTTGCTTCAGTAATACAGCAAGAATTTGAAATTTCCTTGCCTGGTGAACTTACCTATTTTCTTGGTCTAGAAGTTCAACAAGATAAAGATGGTATTTTTCTGTCACAAACCAAATATCTCAAACAAATCTTGAAAAGGTATGGAATGGAAGATTCTAAACCTGTATGTACCCCAATGGTAATAGGATGTAGTCTCAGCTCAAACGATGAATCAGCAATAGTACATCAACCAACTTACAGATCCATGATTGGCAGTCTGCTTTATCTAACAGGTATTCGACCTAACATCATGCATGCAGTAGGAATAGTTGGAAGATTCCAAGCAAATCCAAAGGAATCACACCTTCAAGTAGTCAAAATAATTTTCAAATATCTTCAAGGAACTCATGACTTTGGTTTATGGTATCCTAGATATGCATATCTTACTCTTCATGCATATACAGATGCGGATTGAGAAGGAAGTGTTGATGATAGAAAAAGTACTAGTGGTGGTGCATTCTATATGGGTTCCAGGTTAGTGTCTTGGTTCAGCAAGAAACAAAGTTCAATTGTTTTATCTACAACTGAAGCAGAATATGTGGTTGTTGCATCTTGCTACACACAACTACTGTGGATGATGCAAACTTTGCAAGACATTCAGATCACATGTATTCCACCTATCTCCATTCTATGTGATAATACAAGTGCCATCAGTATTTCAAAGAATCCAGTCATGCACTCCAAGACCAAGCACATACCCATCAAGTACCATTTTCTACATGAACAAGTTCTTGAACAAAAGGTCAAATTGGAGTATGTTCCCTCCAAATAACAGGTTGTTGATATATTCACTAAACCTCTACCCAGAGAAACATTTGAATATCTCAGACAAAATCTAGGAGTAGTTGTTGCATCATCCTACTGTTAAATCCAAATTTTTCAGAGAAAGGTATTATACTCATGTTTCATGAAGTATATTCGCATACACACGCGAGTTTCTATGGGTCAAGGAGCGTATATGTTTTTCAAACAGGAAAAACAATGGTGCAGGCTCTGATATGGGTGCTCTATCTGATATTGATGATTACTGTCTATTGATATGCTTTTTTCATTATTTTTTATCTGACTGACAAATATACCTTGATCATTGACTTATTAACAATGCACAATTAGCATAGGTTCAGGGGGAGCATTAGCCTTCACGTACATTCAAGATTGTTGGCATTATGGTTGCTGAGTCCAACTATGGCTTCAGATATTTATACCATTTTTTGCTTAAGTCATGTAAAAGTCTAGGGTGTGATATGCCTTCTCATACATTTGAATGAATCCTCTTGGACAAATGATGTAATTTGTATCCCCACTTTGCATTGGATGGATGATGTAATATTTATTATTTATGTCATGTATAAACAACTGCTATATCCCCACTTGGTTGGGTGGTTGAGTAAAATTTGGTATATCCCCACTTGGTTGGGAGATGCATGTATGTATGAGTCATTGGTGATAGGAAGGTCATACTTACATAGTTGAGTTACAAAGTCATGTTATTCTTTTGGAGAATATTTTTGCAGATTCTGCATGTGCTTAGGGGGAGCATGGATATATCTCACTGTAAGAAGATGACCTAAGACAAATGAGTATTCATGTGGAACGAAATTTTGTGATATAGATGTGCCACTAAATATGATATCCTCATAATAGGAATATTCATATCAAATAAGATATGCCACTATTATACATCCTAATATAACCATTGAAAGAAGAAAATTTCAAGCTAAACATTACCTATAACACATGACACCAATAACAATGATAGCTTGAAAATATAAGTATTAATATGAAACAAGAAATGCCACTAGAAAGAATAAACCAAATAAAACTTACTTGGCATGAAGCCCAATGTAATGTTAGCTTGAGAAGAGTAATATTAATATGGAATAAGATATGTCATTGTAATGAATCATAAGAGAAACACTAGAACAAGAAAATGATAAGACAAAAAAGATTTATAAGGTATGACACCAAACATGTCACGAGCAAAAAATAACCTATAATGCATATAATGCCAAAATCCACTTCAAGCCAAAAAAAAACTATATGACATAACGCCAAAACCATAAACAATAATAATGCTAAAGTAAAAAGAGATTTTATCACATCAATATAAAACTTGATCCTAAAACCAACTTATAGATTAGTGAAGCTTTTGACATAAATAATTATTTATTAATCATCCTCGTCTCACAATTGTTATTATACATATAGATTCATTCACAATACACCTTACCACAATATTAACACAAACAATTAAATATTATAATTATTAGTATGAACCAAAATTCCAATATGAAAATACATCAAATATCATATAAATATCTACAAATCAAATGCAACATATATATATATATATATATATATATATATACCAATTATGGCACACCACGTAAATATCTTCATATTTATGTGATAATGCATGTATAACAACTTATGTTAAATTGTTTTTGCTTTTTTGGGTTAATTTTGTTATACTTGAAAACAAAGATTACATCATAATCACAAAGTTTTGTGTTGATATGTTACTAAGGAAATTATACAAAACAAAAAATTGTAGTTTTCATGGTAATCGTATGAAGAGTTTGCTAAGTTTGTATAAAAGCATAAGAAAAACATATACAAAGACTGGGCCATCGAGGCCATTCTTCATTGTTAAACTATAAAAACTGAGTCTAGGAAAGAAAAAACTGTAATGTTTTATTTTTCATTTTTTAAGTGTCATTTACATACACCAAAGATTGGTGGTCACTACATCTAGAGATATATCCAGGAAGATCCACCCGAAGACTTCTTGTCGGCTCATCAGTAGAGCCTAACCCCTAACGTGTCAAAGATAATTGACCCCATGAACTCCCATTAGCAAGGTGCTTTTAACGACATGAATTCGACCAATTGAGCTAACCCTTGGTGTTAGGAAAGAAAAAACTAGGTGACCAAGAGAGTATTTAGGATTTGTTAGAGTTAGAGGCTTCAACTAGGATGGGGTCCTTCATGTTGTTTGGTGAATAACTCGATGCAAGAGATAATCCTAGGTGACGCTTAAGTTTATTGAGTTTGCAGTCCATATAGCACAAAATCACCTAAATTTCATGCAATTGGAGGAGGATTTCTTCTCGAGCCTCATTCTTGTGGGTCAACTCCCTAGCTAGTAATGCTTTTAGATCCCAATAGAAGTCAGCAATGTGCATTTAGTAGTTGAAGCTCCCTTGTGAGTAACTTATATCTAGAACACAATTCGCCACCTTTGCTAGCACTTCAGAGTCTGTCAGGCATTGTTGTTCATCAATGATTTCTTGCTCTACATTAACAATTATTTCTTGGATCTTAGGTGGAGTGTGAACATGAAAATGAGAAACAAATCTTTCCACCCTCTAGTGGGCCTAGAATCCACCCATTTCCTGGTAGTAGGCGACACCCCACCTCACACAGGCTCATTGATGAGCCATTGTAATGTATAACTAGAGGGAGGAAATAAGTTGAGGGGAGGGGCAAAGGATGACAATGTATGAGGTGGGAGAGCCAAGGTCGAAGGGGGTTGGGGGGAGGGTGTTGAGGGGGTGACTGAAGTGAGGGAGGGGTTGAGGAGAAGACGTGAAGGGAGTTGAAGAAGGCAAGAGAAACCAGACGATTCTGAGGCAATACCTAGGGGAAGGGTTACAGAAGTTGGAAACCAAAGAGTAGGATGAGCCTAACCTGTGGTGGGGGGCAATAGCTACAAGAGGAAACGACTCTGGAGTCCCAAAAAGTACGAAGATCCAAGATGAGGAACAGCAAGTAACAAAAAATTGAACCAAATAAATACCTAAAACTTGCGCTGCCAAACGAAGCCCAATACATAATTACCCAAACCCATTAAACTAAGCTTGCAAACCAACAAGAATCAATGTAACTCATGTCCCTAGAGGTGGTTTTGTGCATTTATGTGATGTTATGCCTTGATGAGTGGTTGATATGCATCATGAGCTTCGTCTCAAATGTCACAGACGACCGACGAGGATGAGAGAAATTAAACCACATTGGTCCTTGAGTGCACTACGAGAGTTGGGACATTGAATGATTTCGCATGTGCATCCTCTGTAATGCATGCATCGAGTTAAGGAACAACAATTCCAAGGTTGACATGATGCGCTGAGGTATGATTGGAGGGGAGGTGGTGTTGCCACATCCACCCTGTGACAATGCCTCCCCACATGTATCCCACACATATCTGTCCATTATAGTATTTTGACTTATCATTACTTTTATTTGTAAAATTTATATACATTTATATTAAAAGAAAAATAAAAATAAAAATAAAATAAAAAACCATAATTAATTAAATATTTTTCATTTTTGTTAAATTTTAATTTATATATATATATATATATATATATATATATATATCATTTGAAAAAAAAATTACTAACAAGAGAATTCATACGACCACATATGAACATGGAATATGCCCTAATACTGTTTTTGCTTTGCTAAAAGTTCATTCCCTAAAAGTTCATCTTCCTCCGACTTAGATTAATAATTTAAAACTCAAAAACATTTAACAAAAGAAATTGTACTTTATAAATCATTCTAAATTGCATAATTTTCTTAAGTAATAATGATGAATCAACATAAATTTTGAAATAATAACGCATGATAACTAGCCCATGATAACTTGAAAACCTAATTATGATAAATTTTCAATAAAGTAAAATAACTCGAACACGTAATGAACGTGGTGATGGTGCTTATGAACATTTAAGTAAATGCAATAAGTAACTAAAAGTATGAGCCCGAGCTCTCCGTCCAGTCCACTTCGACGCGAGTTACACGGGAACGTTAACGTTATCGCACAAGGTACTTAATAAATCTCAACGGATAGGTTGTGCTCAATTGCGGTAGGCCAACATTTCAAAAAGTCTTCGTAAAGTTGATCAAGCTTCCTCTAGTTTCATTAGCAGAGTCTGTTTTGGAACTATGGTTTCTTTTCTAAGGGTTGTCAATTTGTGGCTTTGTTTCACAACAATCTACGGTTTCAAATCTACAGTTTCAAAATTTTGACTTTCTCATGTTATGTAATAGTTTTAGACCGTATTTTTTGTGTAAATTTCTCTGGTTTCCCCCTCTCAGGGGCAGAGAAATACGATGTGTGGTGGGCGAAGATCCCCTAAGACCTCCAGTTTGTATTCTATATACATTTTTTTTAATATAATTTGAATCCTTTTGCCAACCAAAAAATAAAGATAGAGATATGCAACTGATAACATGATATTGAGAAGAAGAGTGTTAATGTGGAAAAGAAAAATTAAGTTAGATATATGCCAATGTAATAAGATAACATTTAATAAAGCTTTTAAGGCAAAGTATTAATGTACATTAGTATAGAATGAAATCCCTCCTCATATAATTGAGAAGAGGAGTTTCATGTGACCCAAAATCCCAATATATAAATATGTCATTATAACAAAATTGATCAAGAAAATGTGGTAGAGTATTAATGTTGAATGAAATTCCAAGATAGATTTATACAACCAAAACAAGAAATTAAGAATATGAGTATTATTGTGGAAAGAAATCCCAAGAAAGAGATAAACTATTATAATAAGATATCATGTATCATCATATATGGAGTATATATTACTTTAATAGAGTATTAATGTGGAATGAAATCCCACACACATATACAATTGAGAGGAGGCATATCAATGTGTAACAGAATCCCAAGATAGAAATGTGTAACTAGCGGAAGATTTCCTAGAAGAGGAATATTAATGTGAATGAAATCTTCAGATAAATATATGTGATTGTAAGTTAGATATCTTAGACATAGAAAATAAATTATTAATGTGGGAGGAAATCCCAAATTAGGGATGTGCCATTGCAATTAGATACCTTGAAAACAAGATTATTAATGTGGGATGAAATCCCTAGATAGACATGTCATTGTAATAAGATAGCTTTAGAATAGGAATGTTAATGTGGAATGAAATCAAAAGATATAAAAATGCCACTATAACAAAGATGGCCTATAACATGATATAGAATATAAAATATAGGGTTTATTATTGTGACACAAAATCTTAAGATGGATATATCTCGCTATAAGAAGATGACCTAAGACGAACGAGAATTAATGTGGAACACAATTTTATGATAAAGAAGTGCAACTAACAATGATATCTTCATAATAGGAATATTGAATAAGATATGCCACTATTAAACATCCTAATATAACCATTGGAAGAAGAAAATTTCAAGCTAAAGACAACTTACAAGACATGACACCAATAACAATGATATCATGAAAAGATAAATATTAATATGAAATAAGAAATGCCACTATAATGAGTAAACCAAATAGAACTTGCTTGGCATGAAGCCCAATGTAGTGATAGCTTGAGAAGAGTAATATTAAAATGGAATACGATATGTCATTGTAATGAATCATAAGGGAACCACTAGAACAAGATAATGATAAGACAAAAAATATTTAAAAATGACACCAAACATGTCACAAGTGAAAAATAACCTATAACACATATAATGCCAAAAACCACTTTCAAGGCAAAGAAAGCCTATATCGCATAACACCAAAACCATAAACAATGATAATGCTAAAGTGAGAGGAGATTTTGTCACATCAATACAAAGCTTGATTCTAAAAACCAACTTATAGATTGGTAAGGCTTTTGAAATAAATAATGCTTTATTAATCATCCCCATCTCATAATTTTTATTATATGTATAGTTTCATTCACAACACACCTTATCACAATATTAACACAAACAATTAAAAATTATAATTAGTGTTTGTAGATTTCTGTGGGGTTGATCTTGATTCTGAGATATTGGAAATTGCTCTATAGTGACCTTTTTTTATTGTCGACGTTTTGAGTCTAAACCAAGACCCATCGTCAGGACAAAGGTCAAGAAGAAGAAGAAGATGAGGATGTAATAAATATAGAGGCAGAAAAAAAATTGGCTGACATTGAGAGAAATATTAAATAATTAATATGTATATAAATGTATTAACATTTTAATTTCTTTTAATTAGAAATTTTGCTTGGCTCTATATTTATTATGTCGTCTTCTTCTTCTTGACCTTTGTCCTGACGATGGGTCTTGGTTTAGACTCGAAATGTCGACAATAAAAAATGTCCACTGTGAAGCAATTTTCGATATCTCCGAATAAAAAATTATAATTATCAGTATGAAACAAAATTCCAATATGAAAATACATCAATATCATATAAATAACTACAAACCAAATGCAACTCAAAAAAACATGACACAAATCTACATATCAATTATGGCACACCATGCAAATATCTTTATATTTATGTGATAATGTATATATACAATTTATGTTAACTAAATTGTTTTTGTTTTTTTAGGTTAATTTTTGTATACTTGAAAACAAAGATTATATCATAATCACAAAGTTCTATGTTGGTATGCTGCTAGGGAAACCATACCAAACACAAAATTGTAGTTTTCATGGTAATCATGTGAAGATTTTGCTAAGTTTGTACGAAAATATAAGAAAAACATATACAGGGACTGGACCACTAGAACCACCAGGGCCATTCTTCATCATTAAACTAGAAAAACTAAGTTTAGGAAAGAAAAACTATTTTTTCTTTTCTTTTCTTTTTTTTACGTGTGGTTCACATACACCAAAGATCGATGTTCACTACATCCACAGAAATATCCAACAAATCCACCCAAAGACTTCTTGTCGGCTCATCAATAGAGCCTAACCCCTAGAGTTCCCATTAGCAAGGTGCTTTTAACAAAATGAATTTGACCAATTGAGCTAACCCTTGGGTCTAAGAAAGAAAAAAACTAGTTGATTAAGAGAGTATTTAGGATTTGTCAAAGTCAAAGTGTTCAACTAGGATGGGGTCCTTCATGCCAATTGGTGAATAGCTGGATGCAAGACATAATCCTAGGCAGCGCTCAAGTTGTCTAAGTTTGCAATCCATAGAGCACAAAATCACCTAAATTTCAGCCAATTGGAGGAGGATTTCCTCTCGAGCCTCATTCTTGTGGATCAACACCCTACCTAGTAACGTTTTTAGATCCCAATAGAACTCAACAATGTGCATTTAGAAGTTGAAGTAGCCTTGCGAGTATCCTATATCTAGAACGCAGTTCGCCACCTTTGCTAGCACTTTAGAGTCTATCAGGCATTGTCATTCATCAATGTTTTCTCACTTTGCATTAGCAATTATTTCTTAGATCTAAGGTGGAGTATGAACACAAAAATGAGAAACAAAGCTTTCCACCCTCTAGTGGGCCTAGAATCCATCCATTTCTCGGTAGTAGGTGACACCCCACCTCACATAGGCTCATTGACAAGCCATTGTAATGTATAACTAGAGGGAGGACACAGGTTGAGGGGAGGGACAAAGAATGACAACATATGCGGTGGGAGAGCTAAGGCCGAGGGGGATTTGGGGGAGGGTGTTGAGAAGGCGACTGAAGTGAGGGAGGGGGTTGAGGAGAAGACGTGAAGGGAGTAGACGAAGGCAAGATAAACTAAACGAGTCTGAGGCCATAGTTGGGGAAGGGTTACAAAAGTTGGAAACCAAAGAGGAGGACGTGTCTAACCTGGGGGGTGACCAATAGCTACAAGTGGAAATGACTTTGGAGTCCCAAAAAATACTCAAGGTAACAAGAAAGGTGAAGATCCAGAATGAGGAACAACAAGTAACAAAAACTTGAACTAAATAAATACCTAAAATTTAAGCTGCCAAATGAAGCCCAATATGCCATAATTACCCAAACTCATCAAATTGAGCTCGCAAACCAATAAGAATCAATGTAACTAATGTCCCTGGAGGTGGTTTTGTGCATTGATGTGATGTTATGCCTGGATGAATGGTTGATATGCATCATGAGCTTCGTCTCAAATGCCACAAACGACCGACGAGGATGAGAGAAGTTAAACCACACTGGTGCTTGAGTGTACTGTGAGAGTTGGGACATTGAATGACTTCGCATGTGTATCCTCTCTAATGTATGCATCGAGTTAAGGAGAAACAATTGTCCATAGAGAACCATTAAATTATGTTATTAGGTTTTTCTATTTTCACCGCCTCTTTGAGTTTACTTAGAAATAACTGTTTCAAACCACAAAGGGTAAATGTTATATGACAAAATTCTATGATCAGATTTGTCCACATTCATTTGTCAGTATGATTAAATTCTATTGAATATTACCTCAAGAATGTATTCGACATATACAAAGGCACATCATCCTGAGAATTCTCAATGGTATTTTCAAGTAGCTCACCTGAAGCTTAACGTGTTTATTCAGTACTGAACCCTGAAAGCTGTGATCAAGTCAAGATACATAAATCAATGAGACATCCACATCTAAACACTGTGAAAAAAAAAAACAAATTAAATGAGATAGTGAAAAACGATAGCTTTTCATTTTGTCCATCAACGTTAATTATAGAATCTGGTTCTTCCTGCCAGCCACAACAATGAAGTAGAGACAATCAAATATACAACTCACTTTTGCTTGCCTGGGAACAGATTCCAGAAGTGACAGACGACCTGAACTGCTTCTAATCGGTTTCATGTAAACAAATTCTATGTTACTTTGATATTAATGTATGGCTGATTCATTACAATAACCAGCATGGCTCTGTGTGCACTGTGAACCGCCACTTTTGGTTGCCAGAGAAGATATAAGTGAAGTGATCTAAACGTCCTGACATAATCGGACATTGTTCACCTGAATTGCTTATTCCAGAGTCCAAGCACGATTTCTTTCGTTGGAAAAAAACAAACTTGTTATTTCTCTTACGATTTCTTCGGTTGACAAAAAAAAAACAAACTTGTTATTTTGTTGATCTTAAATTATTGCAGCAAGGCTCACAAGCTTAGATATTCAAAGATTTGGCCCATAGCTTTGCAATTCTTTTTGCGACAAAGAATCCAGCAGAAAGAATAAGGACGATTCCTGTCGTTTCCTGTAGTCAAAAGCTTTTCCATCCCATTTTTCAGTGTTTTCGGTAAAAATTACATAAGAAAAATTTTTGGCGAACCAATAAATAGTTTTGATTTCGGTAGTTTCCGGTAGTCAAAAGCTTTTCCATCTCATTTTTCAGTGTTTTCAATAAAAATTACATAAGAAAAATTTTTGGCTAACTAATAAGTAGCTTTTGTTGGGAAGAGATCACCGAGCTAGTCGAGGTAGGGGAAGAGGTTACCCTCCAACCACCTTTGACGAGAATTTTGAATGGGAACTTTTCAACAATGCCATTCCACCTCACATTCGTCATAAGGTCTTCAATTTTGAAGCAAAGGAGGTCAACCATGGACAAAACACACTTTAGGAACTTTGTAATATTCTTTGCCACCAACTCAAGGACTAGGAAAGGGACAAATCTTGGGCCACTTGTTGGATTTTTTAGCTTTCAACCTTCAACAACCATGTCGCCTCTTCCCTCTAATGCCCCTCCCACAACTTGGAAACAGGCTTCCCACCTCACATTCCCTTCCCCTCCTCCCCTGCGCTCTCGACTTCTACCTCCCCTCCCTTGATCCCTCAACTTATACCTCCCTTCCCCTGGGCTCAACATCACCCCATCTTCATGGCACCTGGAGGATGTTCCTCCCCTGCTCGCAAACATTCGGAAGTAGCTCTGCCATCTACAACATCTATGGCAACGACTCCCTCGCTCTCTTCTCCTCACCTCAGTCCTCACGGGTGTTACGTCATCGAGGAGAAGCCGAAAGAAGAGGTCACCAACAATCCTCCCTATGTAGGTTGTGCTCAATTGCGGTAGGCCAACATTTCAATAGGTCTTTGTAAATTTGACTAAGCTTCCTCTAGTTTTCATTAGCATAGTCTGTTTTGGAACTATGGTTTCTTTTCTAAGGGTTGTCAATTTGTGGCTTTGTTTCACAACAATCTACAATTACAAAATTTTGACTTTCTCATGTTATGTAATGGTTTTAGACCGTATTTTTTGTGCAAATTTATCTAGCTTCCCCTCTCAGGGATAAAGAAATACGATGTGTGATGGGCGAAGATCCCCCAAGACCTCCAATTTTTATTCTATGTACATTTTTTATAATATAATGTGAATCCTGTTGCCAACAAAAAAAAGATAGAGATATGCAACTGATAACATGATATTGAGAAGAAGAGTGTTAATGTGGAATTTTTTTTTTAAGTTAGATATATGCCAATGTAATAAGATAACATTTAATAAAGCTTATAAGGTAAAGTATTAATGTACATTAGTATAGAATGAAATCCCTCCTCATATAATTGAGAAGAGGAGTTTCATGTTACACAAAATCCCAATATAGAAATATGTCATTATAACAAAATTGATCGAGAAAATGTGGTAGAGTATTAATGTTGAATGAAATTCCAAGATAGATTTATACAACTAAAACAAGAAATTAAGAATATGAGTATTATTGTGGAAAGAAATCCCAAGACAAAGATAAAATATTATAATAAGATATCATGTATCATCACATATGGAGTAGATATTACTTTAATAGAGTATTAATGTGGAATGAAATACCACACACATATACAATTGAGAGGAGGCATATCAATGTGTAACAGAATCCCAAGATAGAAATGTGTCACTATCGAAAGATTTCCTAGAAGAGGAATATTAATATGAATGAAATCTTCAGATAAATATATGTGATTGTAAGTTAGATATCTTAGACATGGAAAATAAATTATTAATGTGGGAGGAAATCCCAAATTAGGGATGTGCCATTACAATTAGATACCTTGAAAACAAGATTATTAATGTGGGATGAAATCCCTAGATAGACATATGTCATTGTAATAAGATAGCTTTAGTATAGGAGTGTTAATGTGGAATGAAATCCAAAGATATAAAAATGCCACTATAACAAAGATGGCCTATAACATGATATAGAATATAAAATATAGGGTTTATTATTGTGACCCAAAATCTTAAGATGGATATATCTCGCTATAAGAAGATGACCTAAGATGAATGAGAATTAATGTGGAACACAATTTAATGATAAAGAAGTGCCACTAACAATGATATCTTTGTAATAGGAATATTCATATTGAATAAGATATGCCACTATTAAACATCCTAATATAACCACTGGAAGAAGAAAATTTCAAGCTAAAGACAACTTACAAGACATGACACCAATAACAATGATATCATGAAAAGATAAATATTAATATGAAATAAGAAATGCCGCTATAATGAATAAACCAAATAGAACTTGCTTGGCATAAAGCCCAATGTATGTTGGTATTATGATACAGGTGTTGTCATTGATGGCAACTCACTCAGATGACAGTTCACAGTGCAGCAGGTCAACAGCAAAGGATTACAAATCAGACTCCAAAGAATGAAGAAAGAGAGGTATACGTTGGTTCACTTTGTCCAAAAAATGTATACACGTGAGTTAACAGAACAAAAGTAGCATATAACGTATACACGCAATTTCACAAGAGGAAAAGTGCGTACATATTGGAAAACCAAGTTTTTGGTCCAAGGTATTTTGATCCAAGGTATTTATCCAAGGTATTTGGTCTGAGATACTTGGTCCAAGGTATTGACCCTAGGTATTTGGTCCAAGGTATTGGTCCTAAGTGGTTTTGGTCCAAGGTATTGAGAAAGGCCTAAGAGTATATAAGGAGGAGAAGATCATTAGGCCAAGGGGGCAAGCAATAAGATTCTAAGGAATACTTCTATCTGAAGTATATTTTATGTTGCAGGGTTGTGTTTGGGACTGGATCTGAAATATTTATGTGCACCTTGAGTTCAATGTTGGATCAGGATCATGAGACATGAAATAACTTATTCTTGAATGATCTGATATTGGTTGAAACTAGATCTGATGTTTTGCGCCTGTTTTACTCGTTATCCATCAAGATCTGGGTTTGTCTGAAGTCTGGAATTGCAGCAAAGTTCTAAGTCAATATTTGCAGATCTGTACGCAGGTTCTTCTCGACCAAATAGCATATACACGCAAGTTCGGTTCTTTCAAGTAGCGTATACAAAAGAAAAGATGATTTTTCAGATCTGGCTAAACTATTTGATCAAATTCTGTTATTTTACTATTGTCTATCAGTGAATTCTTCTTAGAACTGAATGTAAAAACTAAATGCATAAGGAGGATGGCATTTGAATGATTGATTGTATAAGTGAGAAGAAGTGATCTCTGTCCCTGCCTGTGTAAAGCTCTGAAAGTTGACAGTAGATATTTAGTACATTGATAGTTGGTACAGATTTGATTCAAAGTTTATGTTTGCAGTATTTTTTGAAGGTATACACAGGTTTAATTAACAGAAGTAACGTATACAGGCAGTTTGGGTGCAACCAAGTAGCATATACATTCTAATACATGATTTTTGAGGTTACAGCTGGTTCTGAATGATGATGCAGGTTTTTGGGTTCAGTACAGTGTTATGGTGTTAGTGATCTAATTGTTCAGATTAACTAAATATTGATTGATGCAGTTCACGTTTAAAAGCTTTAATGGGTCTAGTGTGAAAATTTGATGAAACGTGGCCTTCAAATTGTGGTGTTGTGATCTAGGAGTATCCAGTCTGAAAATTCATGAAACGTGGTCCCATGTGGAAGAGTGGAGTTTTCTGTAGGCTGGCACCTACGTACTAGTAAACATATTGGCTAGTACAAGAGTTAGGGGGTTGTAGCTCCCTTCCAGTAGAAGCTGGAGAATGAGAGAAGGTTGTAACCTTCTACAGGTAGAAGCCTACATACTGGTATGAGTTTGCACTAGTACAAGATTGTAAACAAATTTTCTTATTATTAAAAGAAGACAGAGACGACAACAGCAGGTGGTTTTAACGCACATTGGGTTTCCACCTTAAATCTTGGTGTTCATGTGCGTTGCTTATGTGTGATGCTTTATTCTGTTTTTTCTACATTGTCTAATAAATCTTTGATATACTGGTTTAAGCTCAACACATGATAAATTGTCTAAATCACAAGTTCTCTGCATATACGTTGGTTTCTTTAAGTACAGTCGCATGTACACGCTAGTTCACTTCACTGAAGTAGCGTATATAAATCTGTTTGGGAATTAAAATTATTTATCTGATAATACTGATTCACCCCCCTCTTAGTATTTTCTCCAACAATTGGTATCAAAGTAGGTCCTTCAAAAGTAGCTTGATCGCTTAAAGGGAGATCCATCAACATGAATAATCCAGAAAGCATGGGATCCATCAGATCGCCAATCTTCAATGGGAGCAACTTTATTTATTGGAAAATAAGAACCACAGCCTATCTACAATCGCTTGGAACGAATGTCTGGGAAATTGTGGAAGGAGGATATACATTTCCAACAGCAATTCCTACAGATGCAGCAGGTAAAAAGCAATATGAAACCAATGCCAAAGTTGTCAATACTTTATTGGGAAGTCTATCACAATCAGAGTTTGTCAAAGTCATACAACTCAAATCAGCCAAAGAAATATGGGACAAAATCGTTCTAAGCTACGAAGGAGACTCTCGGGTAAAACATGCTAAGCTTCAAACTCTTAGAATTCAGTATGAAACACTTAAGATGCATAGTAATGAAATTATAGCTAGTTACTTATTATGTATAGATGAGGTTGTTAATTGTATGAAGAATCTGGGTGAAGAAATAAAGGAAGTTACCTTAGTTGAGAAAGTTTTGAGATCCTTGTCTGCTAAATTTGAATCAAAAGTGTCTGCCATAGAAGAAAAACAGGATCTGCAGAATATCACTATGACACAGCTTCACGGAATCTTAACTACCTTTGAGATGAGAAAAGGAGGACCATCAGATATGAGAGACACCGCATTTAAAGCTTTAGCAAAAGGAAAGGAAGAACACAATGAATCGGGACATATTTCAAAAGAATAAGATGAGGGTAAACTTTTTCAAGAAGCTTCAACGAGGTTCCGGAAGGTTTACAGGTAAGCTACCCTTTAAATGCTCTGCTTGTGGCAGAGTCGGTCATTATGCTGCCAGATGTCCTCATAAAGATAAATATGAAAAATGAAAGCAATATGCAAAAGGGAATAGAAAACAAGTTGTGAATAAAAGGATTTACTATACTCATGAAGATAGCGATGGTTTATCTAATAGTGATGAAGATGAAACTAGACAAGATTACAGACTTCTCATGGCTTATGATAGCAATGATTTTTGGGATAGTTTAGAAGAGGATAGTGATGGTTTATCTAATAGTGATGATTATAGACTTCTCATGGCTTATGGCGATGATAATTTTTGGGATGCTTTAGAAGAGGAAGACCTTCATGAAGAAATCTCTAAACTCAAAATTTGTTTAGAAGAAAAGAATATGATTATAGATACCTTGACATACCAACTTGTTGAAAAGGAAAAACACAATGAAAAACTAGAATGTGAAATTGTGGGTCTAAGAAAGGATCTTGAGAAAACGAAATCTCTCAATCTTAGATTTGCTAAAGGATCAGAAAATTTAAATGAACTTATCAAAGTTTAGTGTTCTCCTCCGATAAAAATAGGTCTTGGATATACTAAAGAAGCATCTCAATCACAGAAGTCGTCAACCTCCACCAAAAGCTATATTGATGCAACAAAGACCTTTGAACAGTATGACAATTGTCAGCAAAGGCATAGAGCTGATCACCAGGTAAATCATACTCATTTTACTCCAAGGATGAATAGAAGCCATGACCAACCTTAGGAAAATCATAATCAATTTTCTCCAAAGATGAATATCCATAGAAACTACAATCTCCAGGTTAATAGATTCGATAGTCACAAGAACTTCTTTAATGGGCAATGTTTTTCATGTCATAATTTTGGGCACAAAGTTGTTGAATGCGTTGCTTACAAAACCATCATGACTAGAGAAGCACAAAATCAAAGGAATGTAATAGGGATCAAGAGAAGTTCCTATAATAACTTTTCTCCTCTTGAAAATGTAATAGAATGCTCAATCTGTAACAACTTTAGTTATGGAGAATCTGAATGCAGGAGCAAATTTCGGCAAACATCTCAAAAGGAGGAAACTCCATTAAATCCCAAGATATGGAGAAGGAAAGAATCTCAAACAGAAAGATGTGGTATAGCCTTGTATGCAGAAGGACAAGAAAATCAGTGGTACATTGACAGTGGATGCTCCAAACACATGACAGGTGACAAAGAAAAACTTCACTCATATAATGTCTTAGAAAAAGAAAAGAATGTCTCATTTGGAAATGACACTCCTGCTGTCATAAAAGGTAAAGGTTATATTTTCTTGAAAGAAAAGGTTAAAGCTAGAAATGTTATGTATGTAGACGGTTTAAAGCATAACATGTTGAGTGTCAATCAAATGTGTGATCAAGGAAATGAAGTGGTGTTTCAATCGAGCAGATGTGTCGTTCGTGAGCTTGATACAAGAGAGACCATGATCAAAGGTACAAGAACTCCAAAAAACTTATACATACTCAAGGGAGGACAACAACAGTGCTATCTAAGCAAAAATGATGAAAACTGGCTATGGCATAGAAGATTGGGACATCTAAGCTTTTCTCAAATAAGAAAAGCATGCAAATTCAAGGTTGTTCGTGATCTTCCAAATATCAGCATCCCTGAAAATACAATATGCAAACCATGTCAAATCAGTAAGCAAACCAGAGTTCACTTCATGGAAAAAGAAGGGTCAGCTAGTAAGCCTCTTGAACTTGTCCATACTGATTTATGTGGACCATCAAGGAAAAAGTCACCTCGTGGAGAAGAATACTTTATTTTGTTCATTGATGATTTTTCCAGAATGTGTTGGATAGGTCTTCTAAAGCATAAAGATGAAGCATTTGAAAAGTTCCAAGCCTTCAAAGCTTTGGTTGAAAATGAATCAGATCGAAAAATCAAATGCCTCAAATCTGATCAAGGAGGGAAATTTACCTCGGATGAATTCTTTGACTTTTGTGAACAACAAGGAATAAAAAGGCAATTCTCCACTGCAAGGACTCCTCAGCAAAATGGTGTGGTAGAAAGAATGAACAGAACTATTCAACAAATGGTTTGAGCTATGCTAGATGAATTGGGAACTCCTGCAACCTTCTGGGGTGAAGCTGCATTCGTTGTCGTAACTATTCTCAACCAAGCAAATGTTCGGGTAAATAGCACTCAAACTCCACATGAACTTTGGTATGGCAAGACTCCTACTGTAAAATACTTTAAAGTTTTGGAAACAAATGTTTTATCAAAAGTGCTGATGAAAAACTTGGTAAGTTTGAACCCAGAGCAGATGAAGGTATTCTTCTTGGTTATTCCTCCAGAAGTAAAGGATATAAATGGTATAATAAAAGACTTTGGAAAATTGTTGAAAGCATTGATGTTGTAGTTGATGAAACATGCAAAAATCCAAAACAGATAAAATCAACAGAAGATTATGACAATGAAGAAGATGGGGATCATTTTCCCACATCAAATAAAAATGATATTGAAGAAGAAACCAATGAAGCACCAAAAGAAGAGATAATGGTAGAAGAAAAGACTTTGTCCAGGTATGTTCAGAAAAATAATCTAGAAACTCAAACTTTAGGGGAAAAAGAGGCAGGTGCACAAACAAGAAGAACTATTACAGGGACCTCAAGCTATCTAGCATTACTATCTTCCACTGAACCTCACAATGTAAATGAAGCATGCAAAGATGAATGTTGGGTAAAGGCCATGGATGAAGAACTTGAACAAATTGAAAAGAATGACACTTGGGAATTAGTTCCTAGAGCTCATGATAAAAATATTATAGGAACTAAATGGATATTCAAAAACAAGTTGAATGAAAATGGAGAAGTCATTAGAAATAAGTCCAAACTTGTTTATAAAGGATATGCTCAACAGGAAGGTATAGATTTTGAAGAAACCTTTGCACCTATTGCCAAACTTGAAGCCATAAGGATGTTTCTTGCTCTTTCTAGCTTTCAGAAATTCAAAGTATACCAAATGGATGTAAAATCAGCCTTCCTTAATGGAGATTTAAAGGAAGAAGATTATATTGAACAACCAGAAGGATTCATTCTTGGAAATGATTAAAAACTTGTATGCAGACTCAAAAAGGCTCTCTATGGTCTGAAACGGGCTCTAAGGGCCTGGTATTACCGCCTTGATAAATATCTACACCAACAAGGTTTTACAAAAGGTTCAGCAGATAGCAATCTATACACAAAGATTGAAACTGATAAATTTCTAATTATTATTGTTTATGTTGATGATATCATTTTTGGTAGCAATGAAGAATCCATGAGTCAGAATTTTGCTTCAGTAATACAGCAAGAATTTGAAATGTCCTTCCCTGGTGAACTTACCTATTTTCTTGGTCTACAAGTTCAACAAGATAAAGATGGTATTTTCTGTCACAAACCAAATATCTCAAACAGATCTTGAAAATGTATGGAATGGAAGATTCTAAACCTGTATGTACCCCAATGGTAACAGGATGTAGTCTTAGCTCAAATGATGAATCAGCAACAGTACATCAACCAACTTACAGATCCATGATTGGCAGTCTGCTTTATCTAACAGGTATCTGACCTAACATCATGCGTGTAGTAGGAATAGTTGGAAGATTCCAAGCAAATCCAAAGGAATCACACCTTCAAGCAGTCAAAAGAATTTTCAAATATCTTCAAGGAACTCATGACTTTGGTTTATGCTATCCTAGAGATGCATATCTTACTCTTCATGCATATACAGATGTAGATTGGGCAGGAAGTGTTGATGATAGAAAAAGCACTAGTGGTGGTGCATTCTATATGGGTTCCAAGTTAGTGCCTTGGTTCAGCAAGAAACAAAGTTCAATTGCTTTATCTACAGTTGAAGCAGAATATGTGGCTGCTGCATCTTACTACACACAACTACTGTGGATGATGCAAAATTTGCAAGACATTCAGATCACATGCACTCCACCTATCTCCATTCTATGTGATAATACAAGTGCCATCAGTATTTCAAAGAATCCAGTCATGCACTCCAAGACCAAGCACATACCCATCAAGTAGCATTTTCTACATGAAAAAGTGCTTGAACAAAAGGTCAAATTGGAGTATGTTCCCTCCAAAGAACATGTTGATGATATATTCACTAAACCTCTGCCCAGAGAAACATTTGAATATCTCAAACAAAAGTTGGGAGTAGTTGTTGCATCATCCTACTGTTAAATCCAAATTTTTCAGAGAAAGGTTATTATACTCGTGTTTCATGAAGTATATTCGCGTACACACGCGGGTTTCTGTGGGTCAAGGAGCATATATGTTTTTCAGATAGGAAAAACAGTGGTGCAAGCTCTAATATGGGTGCTGTGTCTGATATTGATGATTACTGTCTATCGATATGCTTTTTTCATTAATTTTTTTTGACTGACAATTATACCTTGATCATTGACTTATTAACAATGCACAGTTAGCACAGGTTCAGGGGGAGCATTAGCCTTCACGTACATTCAACATTGTTGGCATTATGGTTGTTGAGTCCAGCTATGGCTTCAGATATTTATACCATTTGTTGCTTAAGTCATGTAAAAGTCTAGGGTGTGATATGTCTTGTCATACATTTGAATGAGTCCTCTTGGACAAATGATGTAATTTGTATCCCCACTTTGCATTGGATGGATGATGTAATATTTATTATTTATGTCATGTATAAACAACTGTTATATCCCCACTTGGTTGGGTGGATGAGTCAAATTTGGTATATCCTCACTTGGTTGGAAGATGGATGTATGCATGAGTCATTGGTGATAGGAAGGCCATACTTACATAGTTGAGTTACAAAGTCATGTTATTCTTTTGGAGAATATTTTTGCAGACTCTGCATGTGCTCAGGGGGAGCATGGATAGTTTTAGTGCATCTCAGCATGAACAAAGGGGAGCTCAATCAGCGAATTCAGCATGTACTCGGGGGGGAGCATGGACAGCATCATGTATGTCAAAGGGAGAGAATATCTTGGTCTGACCTTTTCCCTTGATGTCAAAGGGGGAGAGTGTCTTGGTGTTGTTGTTGCCATCAAGTCCAAAGGGGGAGATTGTTGGCATTATAATATAGGTGTTGTCCTTGATGGCAAATCACTCAGATGATAGTTCACAGTGTAGTAGGTCAACAGCAAAGGATTACAGATCAAACTCCAAAGAATGAAGAAAGAGAGGTATACATTGGTTCACTATGTCCAAAAAACATATACACGAGGGTTAACAGAACAAAAGTAGCATATAACGTATACACGCACTTTCACAAGAGGAAAGCACGTACATATTGGAAAACCAAGTTTTTAGTCCAAGGTATTTTGATCCAAGGTATTGATCCAAGGTATTTGGTCCAAGGTATTTGGTCCAAGGTACTTGGTCCAAGGTATTGACCCTAGGTATTTGGTCCAAGGTATTGGTCCTAAGTGGTTTTGGTCCAAGGTATTGAGAAAGGCCTAAGAGTATATAAGGAGGAGAATATCATTAGGCCAAGGGGGCAAGCAATAAGATTCTAAGGAATACTTCTATCTGAAGTATATTTTATGTTGCAGGGTTGTGTTTGGGACTAGATCTGAAATATTTATGTGCACCTTGAGTTCAATGTTGGATCAAGATCATGGGACGTGAAATAACTTATTCTTGAATGATCTGATATTGGTTGAAACTAGATCTGATGTTTTGCACTTGTTTTACTCATTATCCATCAAGATCTGTGTTTGTCTTGTTATCACTCAGGTTGTCCCTTGGCTCCTTAAGGGATACGGCCGAGGTAACCACAAACCAATCTTTGGACTGCAGGTCCTAGCCTACCTGCAGTCAGAGAGGGCTCTCTCTTTAAAATTTAGCTTTGTTTAAGGATGATTTTAGGCTAGTTATGGTGTTCTTTGGGTTTTGTTTTGATTTTGGTGGGAAGGATGATGTTTTCAAGCAGAGTTGGGATGCATAGTGTGAGAAGTTCAAACCATTGGGCATGGAGTCATGGATTAGGGCTTGCTGTTGTGTTTTCTTGGTCACAAGAGGAATACAGAGCAGGATAGCTACACATAGAACAATATCAAGTTGGAATAAAGATGGAATGAAGGTCAGAGATGAAAGGCAACTAAGAATCTTTCATCAGCTAACAGAGAAGGAAGGTGAATGAATGTTTATCTAGGAGCAGTCAAGAATTCCTAAATAACAGTCATATGTGAAAGAAACAGTGTAAACATGATCATTTAAGTATGCATATTCATAACTATTTCTGAGGAAAACATGTAGAAATAACAGAAATTGAGCATAGAGTGCTGCCAAGCAAAGTCTAAGCTATTCTTCCTTCCTGCTATTTAGATGGTGACAGAATGGTGGCATAAACATATATAAACTGTAAACAGAGGTCAGAAACACTTATTGAGCCATGTAGTAGCACAGGAATTCCATAGTCACTCTTCAGCCATTAAAAACACCACAGACAGTTCTTCATCCAAGCATTCCAGCAATCTTTGATTATAGAAGCTCTCAATGTATACAGTGCAAGTCTAGAATGAGGATTATCAACCAACCAACCCTTTAAACAATGAATCAGGGTGGTTTATATAGAGGAAATATCTAAAAAATATCTATTACAGCAGATCTTAAACAGATCTGAGGGAAATGAGTTCTTTAATCTAACTTATCCTGAAATGAATGCATAAAATATCTATCTAACTGCTGCGCTGGGGCAGCCGCCTCAAAAATGAGTAAATATCTGTCCTTATGGCTCTGTGTTGTTCATCTTGTCATAACTGTGCATTGGTCTCTGATCCACTGCTCTTATGTGGCTTTTAATGCTTTAAACTTTGATCTGAGAGCCTTAAGTGGCTTTTACCGCTTTCTTTAACTTTGATGGAGGCTTTTAATGTTTATCTACTGCAGGCTTTATGATTTCTACTGATATTTTCGATCTGATACTCTTTTCCGCTTCACTGATACTCTTTTAATTGAATCTGGGCTTTATCTTTCCTTTGATACTCTTTAAACTGTCAAATCGCCCCTTTTCTACTTTTTTAATGCAAAAATAATTGCTGCAAATGCTTTATGTGGCCTTTGGAACTGTATCGGCGCTTGGCCGATCAAAATAATGCTAAATCTGAAGAAAACTGCAAAATAGAGGAGGATCTGCATGTTGATGACTGTGCTGAGGCCGAGGCTGGCTTCCTGGAGCAAAACTGGGCTTTGGGAGCAATCAAAAATGGTTAAAAATGCATGCCTCCCTTTGACTGGGCGCGCGCAGGTGCAACTGTGAAAATAGTGCAAAAATGGCCTTTTCTCCTTTACACAGAAAAAGACCCATTTCTATGCAAAATTCGTGAAAAACATGGGCGGGAGCGGCACTGTAGCAGAGATTAAATCCTGGCCGTTGGATCGCGCGAAGGCAGATCCAACGGTTGAGATCTAATCGCAATATCGTTGTATCGGCGGGCGGAGGGCTTTATATATATGAGATCAGCGATGGGCCGATCGCCGATATCGCTATCGGCGATCGGGAGAGGAATGGCTTTAAAACATATGCGATGGGCGAGCGATATGGGGGGGCGCCGATTTAATATGGGTCGTCGATCTGAGGGCAGATCGGACGGCTGCCGCGCGATCGCAATATCGCGTCGGCGGGGGTCCATGGGTGTGGATTTAAAACATATGCAAATGCCAATAGCGAAATGGGACGGGGCGCCGATTTAATATGGGTCGTCGATCTAAGGGCAGATCGGACGGCTGTCGCGCGATCGCAATATCGCGTCGGCAGGGGTCCATGGGTGTGGCTTTAAAACATATGCGAATGCCGATAGCAAAATGGGACGGGGCGCCGATTTAATATGGGTCGTCGATCTGAGGGCAGATCGGACGGCTGCCGCGCGATCGCAATATCGCGTCGGCGGGGGTCCATGGGTGTGGCTTTAAAACATATGCGAATGCCGATAGCGAAATGGGACAGGACGCCGTTTAATATGGGCCGTCGATCTAAGCGGGGTGATTGGACGGCTGCGATTAAATCGTTGTTTCGCTATCGGGGAAACCCAGGGGGCGGGGCTTTAATGTATATTTGCGATGTGATGCAATAAAGCGGTAAGCAGGGAAATATTGCGAAAAGGGGGTTTTTACGTTAAAACCTAAGTTTTGTGAAAAACTTAGGTTATAACGAATAAAGGGAAGAATCGATAAAATGGTAGATATACATTTATAAAGGGAAAATATGATGGGGGAAGCCTCTGATAGCGATATCGCATCGGAGGGGGGGGAAGCCAATCGGAGGAGGGTTTATATAATACAAAGGGGTTTTCATGCATTGGAGGGGTTTTTATGTATAAGAGGAGGATTGTTAATGTTTTTGGAAGGGGTCCAAAAGTATGAAAAGAGGGTTTTATGAAATGATAAAGGGGTATTATGCATAGGAATGAGTCCTAATGCATTAGAAGATGGTTAAGGGGGAAAACTAAGGGTTCTTACTAAGTTTCAAGTAAACTTAGTAATTCCCAAGGGATACTTATGGTTATTTTTCAACCAGAGGGAGGGGATATGTATAAAAAAGGGATTTATAACATATTTTAGTAAGGGGAAGGGAGAAATCATGGGATTTATATAATAAAGTTAGAAGTTAATATGGATTTTGATCAGAAAAAACGCTAAGGATAGAAATCTTAGGCTTCAAAGGGGAAAAATGACTTGTAGAAGAGATATGAGCACTCCTAAGTAAAGCAGACCTTTACTTAGGCAAATGTTATGAAACATGATGAAATCAAGAGATGTCAAGCAGATCTTGACCTCTTTAGGGGAAGTTAGTGAATGATTTGGGGAAAAGGAAGAAGGGGAAGTTAGACATACCTCGCTTTAGATGCTCCAAATGGATCTTTGCCTTGCAATTGTGATTTGAATAGATATAACACTTGAAAACATGAAATGGATCACAATCATTGATTCTGCAACCTCAAAATTGCCTACCCAGCCTACTTGCCTAACATTTTTTCTTCTTTTTGTTTGGGTGCACTTGGACTAGCAAACCCAGCTTTTCATCTTTTCTTTTGGTTATCCTCCTATCTAAATCCACCTTTATATCTTCCTGGGGCTCAGATTAAGCTGTTGAGCACCCTTGCTTCTCTACCTAGCTAATAATCTGCCAAGATTAAACAGTTTGGACAGATCTTTATTCTCTATCTTCTAAAACAAGCAATTTAAACCTAGGGAAGCCAAGATTAAGCTGTTTGGCCTTCCCTTAACTGTGAAATCCTTCAAAAATGGAACTTTTGCAGCATGGAAAAGATGAACATTTTTGGCACTTCCACTGTCAATCATGAAATATGAAACCTATTGCAATAGGAGGCTAACATGTCTGAAGTTTGGAATTGTAGCAAAGTTCTAAGTCAATATTTGCAGATCTGTACGCAGGTTCTTCTCGGCCAAATAGCATATACATGAAAGTTCAGTTCTTTCAAGTAGCGTATACAAAAGAAAAGATGCTTTTTCAGATTTGATTGAACTATCTGATCAAATTCTGTTATTTTACGGTTGTCTATCAATGAAGTCTTCTTAGATCTGAATGTAAAAACTGAATACATAAGGAGGATGGCATTTGATTGATTGAGTGTATAAGTGAGAAGAAGTGATCTCTATCCCTACCTGTGTAAAGCTCTGAAAGTTGACAATAGATATTCAATACATTGATAGTTGATACAAACTTGATTCAAAAGTTTATGTTTGCAATAGTTTTTGAAGGTATATGCAGGTTCAATTAACAGAAGTAATGTATACACGCAGTTTGGGTATAGCCAAGTAGCGTATACATTCTAATACATGATTTTTGAGGTTACAACTGGTAGGGTTCTGGGTTCAGTACAATGTTCTGGTGTCAGTGATCTGATTGTTCAGATTAACTAAACATTAGCTGATGTAGTTCAAGTTTAAAAGATTTGATGGGTCTAATGTGAAAATTTGATGAAACGTGGCCTTCAGATTGTGGTGTTGTGATCCAAGAGTATCTAGTCTGAAAATTCATGAAATGTGGTCCCTGGTGGAAGAGTGGAGTTTTCTGTAGGCTAGCACCTACGTACTAGTAAGCATATTGGCTAGTACAAGAGTTAGGGGGTTGTAGCTCCCTTCCAGTAGAAGCTGGAGAACGAGAGAAGGTTGTAACCTTCTGCAGGTAGAATCCTACGTACTGGTATAAGTCTGCACCAGTACAAGATTGTAAACAGATTTTCTTATTATTAAAAAAAGACAGAGACAATAGCAGCAGGTTGTTTTTACCCACATTGGGTTTCAACTTAAATTTTGGTGTTCATGTGTGTTGCTTATGTGTGATGCTTTATTCTGCTTTTAATGCACTGTCTAATAAATCTCTGATATATTGGTTTAAGCTCAACACATGATAAATTGCTTAAATCACAAGTGCTCTGCATATACGCTGGTTTCTTTAAGTATAGTCACATGTACATGCTATTTCACTTCACTGAAGTAGCGTATATAACTTTGTTTGGGAATTAAAATTATTGATCTAATAATATTGATTCACCCCCCTCTCAGTATTATTTCCAATAGTGATACCTTGAGAAAAGTAATATTAATATGGAATACGATATGGCATTGTAATGAATCATAAGGGAACCACTAGAACAAGATAATGATAAGACAAAAAATATTTATAAGGTATGACACCAAACATGTCATAAGCGAAAAATAACCTATAACACATATAATGCCAAAAGCCACTTCAAGCCAAAGAAAGCCTATATCGCATAACACCAAAACCATAAACAATGATAATTCTAAAGTGAGAGGAGATTTTGTCACATCAATATAAAGCTTGATTCTAAAAAACAACTTATAGATTAGTAAGGCTATTGAAATAAATAATGCTTTATTATTACATCCCCATCTCATAATTGTTATTATATGTATAGTTTCATTCACAACACACCTTATCACAATATTAACACAAACAATTAAAAATTATAATTAGTGTTTGTAGATTTCTGTGGGGTTGATCTTGATTCTGCGATATCGGAAATTGCTCTATAGTGGACTTTTTTATTGTCGACGTTTTGAGTCTAAACCAAGACCCATTGTCAGGACAAAGGTCCAGAAGAAGAAGAAGAAGAGGATGTAATAAATATAGAGGCAGAAAGAAAAAATTGGCTGACATTGAGAGAAATATTAAATAATTAATATGTATATAAATGTATTAACATTTTAATTTCTTTTAATTAGAAATTTTGCTCGCCTCTATATTTATTACATCTTCTTCTTCTTCTTGACCTTTGTCCTGACGATGGGTCTTGGTTTAGACTCGAAAGGTCGATAATAAAAAAATGTCCACTATGGAGCAATTTTCGATATCTCAAAATAAAAAATTATAATTATTAGTATGAAACAAAATTCCAATATGAAAATACATCAATATCATATAAATAACTACAAACCAAATGCAACTCAAAAAAACATGACACAAATCTACATATCAATTATGGCACACCATGCAAATATCTTTATATTTATGTGATAATGTATATATACAATTTATGTTAACTTAAACTGTTTTTGTTTTTTTAGGTTAATTTTTGTATAGTTGAAAACAAGGATTATATCATAATCACAAATTTTTGTGTTGGTATGCCACTAGGGAAACCATACCAAACACAAAATTGTAGGTTTCATGGTAATCATGTGAAGAGTTTGCTAAGTTTGTACGAAAATATAAGAAAAACATATACAGGGACTGGACCACTAGGACCACCAGGGCCATTCTTCATCATTAAACTAGAAAAACTAAGTTTAGGAAAGAAAAAACTACTTTTTCTTTTCTTTACTTTTTTTAAGTGTGGTTCACATACACCAAAGGTTGGTGTTCACTACATCCATGGAAATATCCAGGCAGATCCACCCGAAGACTTCTTGTCGGCTCATCAATAAAGCCTAACCCCTAGAGTTCCCATTAGCCAAGTGCTTCTAACGAAATGAATTTGACCAATTGAGCTAACCCTTGGGGCTACGAAAGAAAAAAAAACTAGTTGATCAAGAGAGTATTTAGGATTTGTTAAAGCCAAAGGATTCAACTAGGATGGGGTCCTTCATGCCATTTGGTGAATAGCTGGATGCAGGACATAATCCTAGGCGACGCTCAAGTTGTCTGAGTTTGCAATCCATAGAGCACAAAATCAACTAAATTTCAGCTAATTAGAGGAGGATTTCTTCTCGAGCCTCATTCTTGTGGATCAACACCCTACCTAGTAATGTTTTTAGATCCCAATAGAACTCAACAATGTGCATTTAGTAGTTGAAGTAGCCTTGCAAGTATCCTATATCTAGAACGCAATTCGCCACCTTTGCTAGCACTTTAGAGTCTATCAAGCATTGTCGTTCATCAATGATTTCTCACTTTGCATTAGCAATTATTTCTTGGATCTAAGGCGGAGTATGAACACAAATATGAGAAACAAAGCTTTCCACCCTCTAGTGGGCTTGGAATCCATTCATTTCTCGGTAGTAGGTGACACCCCACCTCACATAGGCTCATTAACGAGCCATTGTAATGTATAACTAGAGGGAGGACACAAGTTGAGGGGAGGGACAAAGAATGACAACGTATGAGG
The DNA here is from genome assembly GCA_031772625.1 of Pinus tabuliformis. NCBI lineage: Eukaryota > Viridiplantae > Streptophyta > Pinopsida > Pinales > Pinaceae > Pinus > Pinus tabuliformis. Next base: position 1,855,448,750 of record CM062817.1, on the reverse strand, counting down.
TGGGAGAGCTAAGGCCGAGGGGGATTGGGGGGGAGGATGTTGACGGGGCAAGTAAAGTGAGGGAAGGGGTTGAGGAGAAGACGTGAAGGGAGTAGACGAAGGCAAGATAAACTAAATGAGTCTGACGCAATAGTTGGGGAAGGGTTACAAAAGTTGGAAACCAAAGAGGAGGATGTGTCTAACCTGGGGGTGACCAATTGCTACAAGAGGAAATGACTCTGGAGTCCCAAAAAATACTCAAGATAACAAGAAAGGTGAAGATCCAAAATGAGGAACAACAAGTAAAAAAAACTTGAACCAAATAAATACCTAAAATTTAAGCTGCCAAACGAAGCCCAATTATGCCATAATTACCCAAACTCATCGAACTGAGCTCGCAAACCAACAAGAATCAATGTAACTAATGTCCCTGGAGGTGGTTTTGTGCATTGATGTGATGTTATGCCTTGATGAATGGTTGATATGCATCATGAGCTTTGTCTCAAATGCCACAGACGACCGACGAGGATGAGAAAAGTTAAACCACACTGGTGCTTGAGTGCACTGCGAGAGTTGAGACATTGAATGACTTCGCATGTGTATCCTCTCTAATGTATGCATCGAGTTAAGAAGCAACAATTCCAAGATTGACATGATGCATTGTGGTATGATTGGAGGGGTGGTTTTGCCACATCCACCCTCTATATCAACAGATGGGACTGTGACAATGCCTCGCCACATGTATCCCACACATATCTGTCCATTAGAGTATTTTGACTTATCATTAATTTTATTTGTTTGTAAAATTTATATACATTTATATTAAAAAAAAAAAAAAAAAAAAAAAAAAAAAAAAAAAAAATCCATAATCGAGGATAACGTGTATCAGCTGTAATGGTTACAACCGACGTTAAGCAACCAATGTATAGATGACATAATGCTTTCATCACTGTTTGAGATATATATTTTGGCTTTCAGATTTTTACCGACTTTGGGGTGCGCAAGTTCATATATTGAATGGAAAATGATGCGCTGAATTGTCGGGTGTGTTTCAAGATTATCTAAGGAAGATACCATCTGGTTTAAGTGGTTTTTTTTAAATAATTTTTATTTTTAAGTTGTTTACGCTCACAATCTTTTCTAATAAAATCCAAACTCAAAATTTAATTAAATTAAACTTCACGTAGATTATTTACTCTATATTTTATTAATTTTATATTTTTTGTTTTTAAATTAAATTAAGTTTAAGTTAAAAAGCCATACATTAGTTTAGAAAATAATAGAAATTCTGATAAGACTATGATAAAATTTGATAGAAATTTTTGAATATTTAGATCATAGTTATCAAATTTTAAGATTTTGAGTATTTCAAAGTTTTGGATGGCGTTCAATCCATTTCCATCATAAAAACAAATTAAACACTCCCAACTATCTGATTTTTTTTTAATTATACTAGATTCTGCCAAAAAAAATCCCCACCCAATCAAATTTGTGGCATCCATAGAGCACCATTAAATTATGTTAGTGGGTTTTTCTATTTTCACCGCCTCTTTGAGTTTACTTAGAAATAACTGTTTCAAATCACAAAGGGCAAATGTTATATGATAAAATTCTATGATCAGATTTGTCCACATTCATTTGTGAGTATGATTAAATTCTATTGAATATTACTTCAAGAATGTATTCGCCATATACAAAGGCACATCATCCTGAGAATTCTCAATGGTATTTTCAAGTAGCTCACCTGAACTATTCAGTACTGAACCCTGAAAGCTGTGGTCAAGTCAAGATACATAAATCAATGAGACATCCACATCTAAACACTGAAAAAAAAGAAAAACAAATTAAATGAGATAGTGAAAAACGATAGCTTTTCATTTTGTCCATCAACGTTAATTATAGAATCTGGTTCTTCCTGCCAGCCACAACAATGAAGTAGAGACAATCAAATATACAACTGTCACTTTTGCTTGCCTGGGAACAGATTCCAGAAGTGACAGACGACCTGAACTGCTTCTAATCGGTTTCATGTAAACAAATTCTATGTTACTTTGATATTGATGTATGGCTGATTCATTACAATAACCAGAATGGCTCTGTGTGCACTGTGAACCCCCACTTTTGGTTGCCAGAGAAGATATAACTGAAGTGATCTAAACGTCCTGACATAATCGGACATTGTTCACCTGAATTGCTTATTCCAGAGTCCAAGCGCGATTTCTTTCGTTGAAAAAAAACTTACCTGTTATTTCTCTTACGATTTCTTCGGTTGACAAAAAAAACAAACTTGTTATTTTGTTGATCTTAAATTATTGTAGCAAGGCTCACAAGCTTAGATATTCAAAGATTTGGCCCATAGCTTTGCAATTCTTTTTGCGACAAAGAATCCAGCAGAAAGAATAAGGACGATTCCTGTGGTTTCCTGTAGTCAAAAGCTTTTCCATCCCATTTTTTTTCAGTGTTTTCCGTAAAAATTACATCAGAAAATTTTTTGGCTAACCAATAAGTAACTTTTGTTGGACTCACTTCAAAATGTTTTTAGAATCTAAAATAAAGTTAAATTCACTTTTTAAAATATTTGTGAGGAAGGTTCATTGATGGGCTGTACACATTATCAAATAATTTAATAGAAAACGAATTTTAGTAAAATAATAAAAATATTATTCAAATTTTTAGAATAATGAGATATAGATTACTTGGTTTAATTTATATGAAATATAGTTTTATTAATTTATTGATTCAAATCTCATAAATAATGGAAAAAGTTTTGAGTCTGGCCTACTATTAATAACAACATCAGAAAAGAAATATTTCATCAATATTAATAACAGTGTTAATAAACAAATATTTCATCATCTAATATTAACTTTTGCCTCAATTATTAACTCTTATTAAATTTTAATGAAAAAACAAATAATTTATACACTGAATATTAACTAATACCTCAATCTAACTATAAAAAAAAAACCCAAAAATTATGGGCCTAATTTAACTCTTATCTTAACCTAATTGATGATGATGATGATGATGGTGGTTAACGTCCACTCAGACCAAATTGGTCTATCGGACCTACAATTTTCTTAATTTTTACTTGTCTGGCTCCTCGTCTTTCTTGGCGAGATTGGTGTTGTAGCTTTCTTTCTTTTCTCTACGGTCTTCCAACTTCCTTTGTCTTGCATCTCCTTCATTTCTTCTAGTTCTTGGGACATTGATATACCTAATATTAACACTTACCTCAATCTCAAAGTGAAAAAACCTAATATTTTACTCTTACCTCAATCGAAGTGAGAAAAAACAAAAGTTGTACACCCAATATTAACTCTTGCCTAAAATGAGAAACCAACACGTTATCCTTAAAATAGATTTTTCCTAAGCTGTATTTTAAATCCTACATTTAGAGTAAATCATGAATCTTACACTTAAAGTTATTCAGAAAGAGGTAAGTTCGGGTTGACTAACATAACTGTGTACTCTATTTATAAGGAGTTGTCTTTAGAGAAATTAAATCGGAAAAACTCATGAGAAAAACTTCTAAAAAATGGCACTAAAAGCAACTCGATAATTATATTTTAAAATTTAATAATTATAATAAAAATTTAAAATTCTAAAATAGCATATTCAATCTAAAAATTTGATTAATACTGATAAATTATTAATATAGAGTTAAATATAAATAAAAACAATTTTGTGTAATACGAATTTAATTTTAGGTTTAGGGGTATGCCCTAAAACTGTTTCTATTTGGTTTAAAGCTAATTTTTGTGGGACTTAAGGAAACAGGTTAACTACCCAAAACCCAAAGGCATTTGGCAAGAGTGAAAAGCTACCCTTTTACGGACCACTAGCGAGGTAATTGTAGGTGGCTTGGCCGATAACAATTAATCACTATCCCCATTGCTAATTTGATAACAATCAATGAGTATCCCCACTGCTAATTTGATAACTGAATTATGATAAGTTTTCCCGCTATTTATAAAAAAACACATATTTTGATTTAATATATAATATATACATTAAGTAATATAGAATTTTTAAATAAAGGTAGTTGTAATTAAAATATTTTAAAGCGAAATTCACTAAACAGTTCACTGCTTTATCGCCTTTATTAAATATATGCTCCTCCACATAATGATATTATTGACACTAAATGCATTGTTTTAAAAAAACACAAGTTTAATTTAATGTATAATCTTGATGATATTCTATAATACATGAAATGATATGGAAAATTTACATGCAGAATGGAAATAGACTAGTTTGGGCAATGGTGGCTTATCTTTGAGAAGAGATGTGTGGCTACATGCTTTCTGAATTGTGTTACAATGAGGCTCGAAGACTTATTTATTATTGAGAAGCAATGGAAAACCATAAACATCCAAAAACCTAACCTTAGGAGATGAAGGGCCAAAAGTCTGTGGACCTTGTTGAGGTAAATTGGTACCTCAACTTTCTGGGGTTGTAACTTTGGTATACGATCTTTGTTTGACGTGTACGATACCTCGTTAGAAAGATTTATCCGAGGACTACAACTTTCGACTACAAACCCCTATCGATAGTTATTCGATAGCCTGTTTTCCAAAATAAACATTGTTTAGTGCCTCAAAACAGCTCTGAAAGTTTAAGACCTGAAAAACTACCAAAATTACTAAATTGTGCTACAATTAAGGAAACTAAAAGAAGTAATGTTGGGAGCCCAAGTGGAATAGACGGGTGACCACCAATATCCACATGGATCAAGAGGATTACTCATATGGAACAAAATCTTAGAGAGTGATATGTTGTTGTAATAATATAACATATAACATCATTCACAACTAATGTTATTGTGGAACAAAATCACATGTGTACAAAAAACAAAATGAGTATTAATGTGGAACAAAATTCCAAGATAAAGATATGTCATTGCAACAAGATATTGAGAGGATGGGTAATAATGTGGAAGAAATTCTTAGGATATAGATATGCCTCTGCAACAAGATAGTGCATAATATCACATAGAAGGTAAAATAGCAATGTTTTCGAGTATTAACATGAAATGAACTCCCACACACAATTGAAAAGAGTAATAATGACATGGAACATAGTCTTAAGATAGATATATACCTCCTCAAATCTAGATGTCAATACTGCCCATGCCACTTGCATCACAAAGGAATGACAACGCCCTCCATCTAGCTATCATCATTCCCTCTACGTCACTTATGGATTCCATTCTCTTTAAAACAGTGACCTCAAGCCTTTAGCAACGTCTTCGCATGTTAGGCCTTACTGCTTGTCTGCTATCTCTCCAAGATTATTTACTCTGCACCATGGCAACCATTTGGTATTTTCCTTTAGCTCCCTTTTTCAGTGCTTGGTCTCTCCCACCCACCTGCTTTGCTCCAGCTTTTAGTGCCACTATTGTGTCATTTGCCTAACCCTTTGAACCCATCATCTCCACCATGACCCTTGAAGGGGGAAGAGATCATCGAGCCAGTGAAGGTAGGGCAATAGGCTACCCTCCAACCACCTTTGATAAGAATTATGAATGGGCGTTGTTCAACAATGCCATTTCGCCTCACATTCTTCATAAGGTATTCAATCTCGAAGCAGAGGAGATCAACCATGGACGGAACACACTTTAGGAACTTTGTAATCGTCTTTCTGACCAGCTCAAGGACTGGGAAAGGGACAAATCTCGAGCCACTTGTTGGATTCTTCAGCTTTCAACCTTTAACAAACATTCCACCTCTTCCCTATGATGCATCTCCCATGACTTGGAAATAGGCTTCCCACCCGACATTCCCTCCCCCTCCTCTCCTGCTCCTTCAAATTCTACCTCCCCCCTGCTCCCTCAACTTCTACCTCTCTTCCCCTAGGCTCAACATCACCCCCATCTTCATGGCACCTGGAGGATGTTCCTCCCCTACTCACAAACATTCAAAAGTAGGTCTGTTGTAACACCCTCCTCCCACATCTACCCAAGAAACCGACCAATCGGGGTAAAGATGCGACGAGAGGCCACTATGATATGATTCAAACTCCTAAATCACGTTAAGGAAGTGGAACCGACAGAAACACACCATACAGAATTTAATCATCAGCTACATGACCCTCAGGAACCAATCCAATACTTTAGACAACTTGCCTTGGGGTCCCACTGAGCTTTTGGACAGTTTAAGTCTCAATCGCACCCATGCTATAGGCATGAGGGTGACTATAAACCCAAAGTTACTCTCACAGGATTGCCTACCAGCGACCAGAGATCAAAACTATCAATGTTATGCCAGCGACTCCGGGATTTGAGCCACGTTTTTAGGCCTGGAGCCCAGGTCATTGCCCAGAAATGAACCATCTCTTCAAATCAGTAAAATAGCATGGAAATGACAATACTAAAGTAAATACTTGTTCAAGACCTTGATTGGACCCCTACTAGCCATGACAGGAATTTCATCAAACATATTGCAAATGTGTAATCTACATGTGTAATTAACAGTTTTGAGTATAGGGGTCTCATACTTAGCTGAGAATCACTAAGAACCATTGATGCCTCAACACGTCAACTACCATTCTATCCATTAGGTCATAGATACATTGATAATTCAATTACAAGTAAAAACGTGATGAGATCCACACATGGTTGTTGTCATAAAACATATAAATAACCAGCATAATAGGGACAGAATTATCCATGAAATCAAAGTCATATAAACCACATTTAGTCCATCATAATACTCATAGAAATACTAGGAGAAATAACCTTTCATTAATGATGCAAAATCCAAACCCGGGATGGGACTTCCACCTTCCACCCGACCGTAGAATGGGTAAGACAAATCTATCTACAGCCATTCACCCCCGTGCCATATTCCAAGCGTGAACGTGGGATCTCATAGAACACATCAATTAAAAACCATCCAAGCCTTCCAGAGGCCATCCACCTCAACCCATCAAATAGTTCCACCTCACGGTCAGACATCACAAAACCATCATCAAATCAGTCTCTATCCCATCCATCTAGGGCTCTAGAGCATTTTTCCAACCCAGCTATGGGACTAGTAACTCAACCCACAGATTTTACAGGGCTCCAGAGCGTTTATCCAACCAAGGCTACGGGACTAGTAACTCAACCCACCAAGGGCTCCAGAGCATTTGTCCAACCCAAGCTACGGGACTAGTAACTCAATCCAAGTTGTTCCATGTTTCGAAAGTGTTTGTCCAACCAAGGCTACGGGATTAATAACTCAATCCAAGCTAAGGAAACATGAGAACCAACCAAAAACACAACAAGGAAATAAACCCACAATCATCATGGCTATCCAAGAAATGGCAAGGTTAGGCAATCCACTGTCAATCATGGCCATCCTCCATGCGAATGACAGATCACAACAAAGAATCCACATGCATATGCCATGCATGTCGAAACTAGTGAAGGAAACATACATGCAACTCGATACCTGCAAGAAAATATGATGTAGTTGTTGATCCTGATGCCCTTTTACGCTTTCCTTCTCTTCCTTTGCCTTCCTTCTCCAAGAATCCAAGTATGCCACACCCTCCAAGAGTGCTCCAAGAAAACTCTAAGTCTCCAAGGGTATGAGAGAGAGAATAATGAGAGAGAGCTCAAACACTGAAATGAAAAAAGGTTACCAATTGATCCTCATAAGCCTTTTTTATGAATGATGTCTCTATTTTCTTCATTTTCCATTATTTTCCTTCATTTTCCTCCGCACTTGCAACCTGTGACCTTTCACCTCCTTTTTCTCCTAATTTCCATTATTTTCATAAATAAATGTGTCAAAAATTCCATTTTTCCTTTCCAAAGCCTTAGTCATTGCCTTTTCCAATTTCCTTAGCCATAACCAATCACAAGTGATCCCCATCACTAGGATTTTGCCCAACATTCAACTTGGAATAAGTGTCCCATCATCTGTGGTTATTATTTTGCCTTTATTTACTTTTATTACATGGAATTTTCACCAAGGCTATTACAGAACCCTCCCCCTTGGGGGAATACCATCCTCGGTGTTCAACAACACCTATAACCCAAAAACTATTGTAAGCAAAATATATACTACTAATGGACCTTTATAACATAGCTCGATGGAGTATTTACAATGATCATCATGTTGAAAGCAACCCAACATAAAAACATAATAACGTGACATCATAACAACATACTGCATAGTGGAGCTTTATAACATAGCTCATGGCGGTATTTACATCCATATACATATGTGCATAAACCAACATCATCAAAACATATACCAAAATCACACCAAAAAACCAAGCCAAAATTGCTTTGCCTCAACTGGCAAACAAGGAAGGATGCATAGCCCGATATGATCTGTCATCTCCCATGTAACTTCATTGGGCCTAAAGTGCTTCCACTGCACCTTAACTTTCTCGATTTCTCGGTTCTGGAGCATGAGCACATTTTTCTGCAAGATACATTAAGGCTCTGGCTGAAATTCTCCATTTGGTTCCACCTGTAATATAGAAAAATCAATCACATGATCAACATCCTTAACATACTTCTTAAGCAAAGATACATGGAATACATCATGGACTTTCATTATCGGAGGCAGTGCAAGTCGATAGGCTACTGGCCCAATCCTCTCAATGATATTGAAGGGTCCACAAAACCGTGGTGCCATCTTAGCACATGATCCAATCTGCAAGGAGCTCTTCTTCGGTCTGATGCTTAAGTACACCTATTCCCCATCCTGGAACTCCTTGAACAACTTGTTCATATCTACATAACTCTTATGCCTATCTTGTGTTGCCTTTAAATTCTTCTTGATCACATGCATTTCATGTTCCATGTCTGCCAACATATCTGGTCCAATCAATACCCTGCTAACCGAATCACTCCAACTGATGGGAGTGTTGCAAATCTACACATATAATGCCCCAAAAGGACTCATCCTCAATGATTCTTGATAACTGTTATTGTACGCAAACTCTACCAAGGGGAGATACTCTTCCCACTTTCATTGTTGATGCATCACATACATCCTCAACATGTCCTCCAATATCATGTTGACCCTCTTTGTATGTCCATCTGTCTACGGATGCTAAGTCATATTGAAGGCCAAATCTATAACCAAACTTGCAAATAACTCCTTCCAAAACTTGGAAGTGAACTTCGCATCCCTGTCTGACACAATCTTCTTCAGAACACCATGCAATCTAACCACATCTTGGATGAATACTTGTGTTATATCGCTAGCTGAGAATGTAGACTTAACCAGAATGAAATGTGCAACCTTTGTCAACCTGTCTACAATAACCATGATGGAATCATTATGCCTCACAGTCTTCGGAAATCATGTGATGAAGTCCATGGAAATGACTTCCCATTTCCACTCTAGAATCGCAATCAGCTGTAGCAGTCCACCTGGATGTTTACTCTCTTCTTTCACTCGTTGACAATCGAAACATCTGGCCACAAACTCTGCTACATCCCTCTTTAAATTCGGCCAATAGTAAAATATCTTCACTACAGTTAATGTCTTTTGATAACTTGGGTGGCCTAAATAAGGTTTTGCATGAAACTCCCTCAAGATCACCTTCTTGAGCTAACCGTTATCCGATACATATATCCTGTCTCGAAACCCAACCAATCCATCTGCCGAAAGACAATAATCCATATCCTATGCACCTGCACCTGCACCTACACCTGCACCTGCACCTGCACCTGTACCTGTACATGTACCATCACTTGTACCTGTGCCTATACCATCACCTGTACCTATGCTCTAATGCAACCTATGCACCATATCCCTATATGTGACATCCTACTGACCTACCTACAAGATCCTAGCCTGTAAGTATGTCCCATAGGATCTCATAGTTTCCAAGTGATTTACATGTATCCATCTACTGAGAGCATCTACCACCTCATTCTCTTTCCCTTTGATGTACCTGATCTCGAAATCAAACTCACTGATCGTGGCCAACCATCTAGCCTGCCTGGTGTTTAGATTCGATTGGTCAAACAAATGCCTCAATACAATGTGATCACACATAAGTACAAACCTCCTGCCAAGAAGATAGTGTCTCCACATCTTCAATGCATGTATGGTCATTAATAACTCAAGATCATGCGTCGGGTAGTTCTACTCATGCTCGTTTAGTTTCCGCGACTCATAGAATACTACATGTCCATCTTGCATAAGGACTCCACCAAGCCCTCTCTTGCAAGCATTTGTACATACCACAAACTCTTTGTCTGGATCTGCAATCTATAGTATCATTGCATGCGTCAACAGATGCTTATGTTGTTCAAAGCTAGCCTCACACTCCTTTGTCCATTCAAACTTCTTACATTTCCTTTGTAATGATGTAATAGGATAAGAAATCTGCGAGAAGTTCCTGATAAACCTCCTATAGTAGCCTGCCAAATCCATGAAAGATCTCACCTCACCTACATTCTTAGGAGCTACCCACTCCATGATGGCCCTTATCTTCTTTGGATCTATTGCAATGCCCTCCTTGGAGACAACATGCCCCAATTAGTGTACCTCAGTTTGAAAGAAACTACACCTTTTGAGCTTAGCATACAAATGATGCTCTCTCAAAAACCTCTACATTGTTTCTAAATGCTTGGCATGCTCTTCCTCATTTTAGAATATACCAGTATATCATCAATGAACACAATAACAAAATCATCCAAATATGGACGCAACACACTATTCATCAAGCACATAAATGTAGCTGGAGCATTAGTTAAGCCAAATGGAAGAAAGACAAACTCATAATTCCCATACCTGGTCTGGAAAGCAATCTTGTAAATGTCCTCGTCTTTTATGCATACCTGATGGTATCCAGATCTCAAGTCATTCTTTGAGAACATTGTTGCTCCCTTCATCTGATCTAACAAGTCATCAATCATCGGCAAAGGGTACCAGTTCTTGATGGTCACTTTGTTCAACTACCTGTAGTCAATACATAATCTGATAGTACCATCTTTCTTCTTCACAAAAAATATCAGTGTGCCCCATGGTGATACACTTGGCCTAATGTATCCTTTGTCCAACATTTCCTTCAACTGTAGCTTTAACTTAACCAACTCAAGTGTGCTCATCATGTAAGGTGTTTTTGATGTTGGAGTTACCCCTGGCACTAACTCAATAGAAAAGTCTACCTCCCTGTGAGGTGGAAACTCTGAAATGTCCTTAGGAAATACATCTTTGAACTGTTGTAAAACTGGGTACCTACTCAACACATCCATATCCTCAACTTCCTTACCCTTATCACTAGAAATGTGCATTGCGAATAACTTACACCCTTTCCTGTGGCTACACTTTGCTTGCATAGTTGTCACCATCCTAACTGATGTAGCTTTCTTCTTACCCTGTAAGACTCTTGGTTCTCCATTGTCATCAACACACTCAATGGATTTTATCATAACAATCTACCTTGGTTCTATGAAGATACAACCAATCCATGCCCAACAACATATTGTATGAACCCAATGGTAATACATTCAAATGTGCTGCAGTAGGCATACCATTCAAATCAAATGTACAAGCTCTTACCCAATGATGAACTCGCTTCTTCATACATATAGAAAACTGCACTAACCAAGACTCTGCATGCAATTCCTTACTCAAACCACACTTATCCACCAAGTCAAGACTAACATAGCTATAATTAGATCCAGGGTCAATCAAAATAGAAATAACTTGATCACAAAGCTTACCGTCCATCTCAATGATAGATTCTTGATGCTCTACCTGTTTGTTATCCAATGTTGCATAGATACATGGAATACTCTAACCAACATCTCCAACAGTCTGTGCCTCCTACGCACTGTATATCTTAGGCCTACCACTCTTGTACTATGGACAATCCCTCCTGTGATGATCTCCTCCACAAGTCCAACATTGCACGGGCTCCTTATTCTGCTCCTCATATATGTGTCCATGTCCTCTATCTGATGAGTTGAACCTCTTAAGTGGTGCAACATTCTCCTTGTTACCTGAATCATGTGGTCTTACCTCTCCCATTTTCCTTTATTCTTTGCATTACCTCTCCAATCTGGCTTCGTCTCAGTTTGGCGCTTCGAATGTTCATAGCAATGCTTCAGCTTTCGGATGGCCTCTTCTAATGATCTAGGCTCATCGAACTCAATCCTATCTTTAAATGCAATTGGAAACCCATTGGTAAATCTCTGAATGTCGGCCTCTTCTCCTTGAGGGAAGGCACATACCTTAGCAATTTCAAGAACCTGTTAGTGTATTCATCATCTGTCATGGATCCCATCTTTAGCTCATAAAATTCTTTTGCCCTGTCATCAAAGTATCTCTCTGACAAGTACTTCTTCTTGAATAGCCGCTCAAACTCACTCCAAGTCAAATATTTCTCACGTATACCTTTGAATTTCTTCACATCTTCCCATCAAATGTTTGTTTTACCTTTGAGACTAAATGTAGCCACTCTAGCCTTCATGCTCTTTGAGTAGTCATGCAACCTGAAGAACTTCTTCATGCATAGCAACCATGCTTCTACATCTTGTGATTTCTTTACGTCTCCATCAAAAGTAGGTGGTCTTTCTTTCTTAAACTCATCTGGAAAATACCCCTTATCACTTCTCCTATAAGGGTGGCAACAATATCGATCATCATACCTGTTGTAACCAGAACTAGAACGGTACTTGTGACTATCCCTTCTCTTATCTGAAGTGTCCAACAATCTACCATCTCTGACTGTGTCATCTCTATCTGATATGTGACCACCATGTGATCGACTACCATATGCCCCATTAGTTCTATCCTCCTACTCATGGCTGATCCGAAGCAGTCCTTGTCGCTGCAAATCTGACAAGCTCTAAAGTATGACTGCATTTACCTCTGCTAGCTTTTCCTGTGCCTGTATGATTCTTCCTTACAACTCCTTATTTCTTCCTTCAAGCTTCTCAATGTAACTACCAAATCGGAAGGGTTCCCAACACCATACTACTCTTCAGATTCATAGGGAGAGTCTTTGTAGTCAACCATCTTGCTAGCCATTTGATATTTCTTCTTGCAAGGTATATCATGTCAGCTAAACCAAATCACAATAAACCAACGTACCTTAGTATAGCTCGGGGAGGATACCTTGTTTGCAAGACCAACAAATTAGCGTGACACATGTATAACATAATCATGACAACATATAGAAACATAAAACATAAGCATATGACCATGCAACCGTCATTCTAGTTAGGGTCCAGCGATCAATGCATGACCTCATTAACAACAGACACCACAACCTCATGCATGAAAACCACCATCATTATGTCACTATACACTTGACCACATGCAAACATGAATCTACATAAGTGATGCATAACCATCCACACATATGCATAAATATGTATGATCAAGCATGAATGAACAATACTTAAAATCAAATCTGCAAAATGATACATGCAACCAAGCATACAAGAATGTAACCAATCAAGTAGGATTGCAACCAAAAATACTACAATGATACATGTAAGCAACATAAATCGACATGTAACCAGTCATACACTCACGATGTTGCATTTCACCACAACAACCTCAAGTTCCACATGACGACATCACTACAACCATGATCAACATCATGCAAATGCAACAAGCACATGGAATGCAAGTGTGAGAGACACACATGCAATTGACATGCATGCATGACCAACACATAGCCCATCCAGTCCGAGGGGTGAACCATGCTTTAATACCACATAGTGGTACAAAACTGATACCATGCTCTGATACCACTCTATAACACCCTCCTCCCACATCAATCCAAGCAACCAGCCAGCCGGGGTAACCATGCGACGAGAGGCCACTATGATATGATTTGACCTCCTAAATCATGTTAAGGAAGTGGAACCGATGGAAACACACCATACAAACATTAATCATCAGCTACAGGACCCTCATAGACCAATCGAATAATTTGGACAGCTTGCCTTGCGGTCCCACCGAGCTTTTGGACAATTTAAGGCTTAGTCGCTCCCATGCTATAGGCATGAGGGCGACCAGAAACCCAAAGTCGCTCTCACTGGCTTGCCTAACAATGACCAGAGACCAAAATTGTCAGAGATATTCCAGTGACTCTAGTTAAGCCACCTTTTCAGGCCCAAAGCCAAGGTCACTACCCATAATTGAACCATTGCTTCAAATCAGTAAAATAACATGGAAATGGCAGTACTAAAGCAAATACTTGTTCAAGACCTTGACTGGACCCTATTGTGTTGTTCAACAACCCCCCCATTTGTTAACATAATAGCTAATATTCTATTAATAAATGGGGACCCTTAAAAATTTCTTCCAAAAAAAATAAGTTAACATTTAGACATTTTTCTTGTTATTTTTTTTTGGAATAAAGCAAGATATCAAGATGGAACCCTTTGAAAAGCTAGCAGATGCTTGCCTTTTTTCATATCGCATGATCAAGCGTGTCAAAATCCCTATTAACGACCAAAACTCGTGGAAAAGCAATCAAAAGGGATTACCGCGCTTAACCTTGAAACTATTAGACTTTTCATTTTGAACTAAGTCCTAAAAATGTTTCTTATTAAAGTAAGGCCCGCATCGCATATTGCTACTTGCAAAGAAAGCACCTTCACAATTATCTTTAACCATGCGAAATGTGATATTTTGATGATGTGTTCACCCTTATCGCATCGCATTGGAAACCATTAACAAGATCTGAAAACTTATCAACCCTGTGATATTGCAAAATGCGATGGGACCCCGGACCCGATTGCCAATTATGTTATAAAAACACTCAAGTCCGTTGCGTGAAGAAGAAAGGCTTTACAAAGAAAACCCTATCAAATAACTATGCTTTGAGAACTAATAAATAACTCCCCTCATATCGCCTTTCGCAGAAACCAAAGGAATGGAAAAGAAAGCACACACAAAATGCGATAATGTGATCTGTGATATTGCATTGCAAATCGCAAAATCGACATTTTCGCAAATAAAAAGCTCGCCACCCTAATAAGTTTCTTTCCTGACTTACGATGCAAAACATTAATGATAAATAAAGCTATGGATAAGAAAGCATTAGTGGGCATTTAGTACGAGTTAATTGCATTTACGTTTGAAAAGTTGTTTGACGTGATACGATATCTTCTCACTTGCGTTTAATAAAAACTCCTTTCTTGTCACCTTTTCAAAATCATTTGTATCATTCATTCTTATGTTCATTTTTACTTATGTCTATCTGATAGCTTTTTCTTCGCTCCATTTTCAGGAACAATCCACAACAAGAGTTGTTGGGAGCAATGGCAAAGAGGGGAAAGGCAGTCGCACCTGAAAAATTAGAAATGATCCCTTTGTTCTCTGGCACTACATGTAGTAAAGATGGAGGAACCTCAACATGGAAGGCCATGTATGATTTATTAGAAGAAGAGAAACCAAGACCTCTGGTAACAAAGGCCACAATCGATGGTCATATTTCCTCCGACGCCTCCTTCTTCGAAACAACATGCTCATTTATGCACCGCATAGCTATGAGGCCGAAGATAATTCCATATACATATATGGTTAAGTGGATAATCGATCAGGTGGACGTCTCAGACAGAGAATTCAAGAATAGCAAGCAGGAGGTTATGGGATCCTTTTCACCGGATAGTCTGCAGCTTATGTATAACCTACCAAAGCCACAGAATCTTTACAATAAACAGTTCCTCGAGAAATTTGCTAAGGAGAATGAAGACCCAGTAGACGTCACACAGACCTGAACTAAAAACAAAGACAATATCAAAAATGATAAGACGGGTAGGTATTCTATAGCATCTATCTCTCCCCCTCATAGTTTAGCAGCAACCATGGTATGTAGAATGTTCGGCAAGCCCGATAGTACTAAATTTTCCCCAGAATGGCTATCATTAATAGATGCAGCCGTAAATGCAACAATAATGAATTGGGCCCAAATTTTGTTTGATAATTTGGCGAAAGCCATAATGGAGTATAGGAGAAAGAGGAGTATCTCTTCTAGGTTTTACCCTCCATTTTTCATGAGTGCCTATATAATGTACGGTATCTGTTTTGGATCCAAATTTCCTATCATGGGATGGAAGTGGACTATCCAAGACCTGCTTCCTATCCATATATATCATAAGAGTATGTGGGAATCTCAGTTTTGCCACCATTTTTACAGAATTTTTCAAAGAGTTATGTTGCCTATTCATAAGCAAGTCTACAACAGGAATGCCCCTAGATATTCTAAAGAAGTTGAAGTAGATATTCTACCTATAGCCAAATGGTTTGGGGAGGAGACATTTACATATATCAAAGTATTCGGGAGCATTGCTTCACCGCATTTCCTCCCATACTATGTCCCCGATAAGTTAATGGCTAGGGAGATAGCCTAGCAAACAACAGGAGAAGGTGGGCTAAGCAAAGGATTGAAGGAACAGAAAAATACCATTTGGCCTACATTTCTGTTGTAATGTGGTGCGTTTGCATTACACGATTTTGGACATGCATGCAAGGAAGCAAAGATTATGAAATCTCTAAAATTAGCTACATTCCCAGGAAGACAGTATGACCCAAATGGCACCGCCAAAGACTTCACTACTATGGTGAAAGTGAAACCATTCACCTATGAGGAAGATGCTTTCGATGACCTCTTCCTACAAAAAGTGACATTTTCAGAAGTGACGCATATAGCATCACTACTTTTTTCCCAATATGATCTTGAAGCCTTCCGTGAATATAGGGAAAGGAGATTATTACAGGTCCCATTGGACCTGCTACAGATTGAACCAATAAGGGAGCCAACTCCTAGTGTAAGCTTAGACAAAAGCTCCAGAGAAAATTCTGAAGCAGAGTCCTAGGAAAAATCTACTCGTGAGTCAGAGCACTCACAACTACAGTCTCAAAATGGGGGCAATAAAAACAGAGAGTCCAAAAGGGACACAGCCGGAACCACAGAAAAAGCACCCGAACAAACCTCGACAAAGAAACAGGCTGAACTTCCCTCTACTTCCACTTAGTTAGCGAAACCCCCAGTTGTTGATTTAGAAAAAGAATGGGAGAATTTTAATAAGAAGCTCCATACAAAGGAATAGACATCTGATATACATACTCCACAGCACGAATCAACTTAAGAAATTATAGTGGAGAAAATTGTAGGCACTCAGGATGTGGAGCTCATTCCTGCCACCCCCACTTCTAAAATTATTTTAAGAATTGAGGAAATTCCCCCATTAGATGTGTTTTATAGCCCTACCCATAAAGTTGTCATCAAAAGGCAGAGGAAGAAAATAAAGTTAGATGTTGCAGCTATTACCACTCCCAACAATGAACCAATGGACATTGTCTGGAAAGATTTGCCCATGGACCCATCTGAGAACCTTACGAGACTGTCGCAATTTGTGGGAGCCTATGCTACGACAACTATTGATAAAGAAACAGAGGTTCAAATGTTGCTAAGAGAAAAGGAACAAAAGATCCTGTTGTTGGAACAACAATTAGAGCAAGAAAAATCTAACCAACAAGCAGAGTTACAAATTGCCAAACTACAACAGGAGTTTGAACAGATGCAAATACAACATCAAGCCAGCCTAGCAGAAAAGGATGCATGGATTCAAGCTATGACAGAGAAGTATAAAGACAGTCTGCAAATCGATCAGTTCATAAAAGAAGCACTCAGCCTTAACGCCCAACTAATGCAACAAAAGGAACTTTTGTGCCAGGAAATATCACAAATAAATCCTTATTGCAAGATCAATGATAAGCTAACAAGCCAAGTTGTCAACATGAGGCTTGAGTATGACAAAATCCATAAAAAGATTTCTGACTTTATCACCTAGCAAGAATCAAAAGATGGGAGAAAGGCTGATTTTTCAAAACTGGAGGAATCGCATAAAGAAATTATATTTGCAGACTGGGATTTTCGGCTCAAGCAAGCAAAAAGGGAAACAACGGTCGTGACAGCAGCAGAAAACAATATCATTGAAGCCATTAACGAAAATCTGCATAGCGCCAACCTGGTTGCAGAATCTATATAATGATTTCTTCCAAACACCAATCAACTGGAGTAGCAATGGAGACAAGCAATAAAGGAAAGGGAGGAGGTGATCAGACAAACGAGCAAGATGAACTGGGAAGCATACTGGAAATTCTTAGTCAAACCATACAGCTAGTGGATGACCTTGCGATGCCTAACTACCTCCACACAAAAAATGGTGCCAGCACTGACCGATGCTATATTTAGTGGACAGTTGAAATCTGCAATCGGTAACCCAACACAGCTCAAACCAATGACAGACATCTGCAATCGTAAGGTTCAAATTCAAAGGAGTTAGTCACTTTGTTTTATTTTTATTTTAGTTTTATTTAGGATAATCTGAGGAAGGTTGTTTAAACCTCCTCAACTATTTTTGTAATAATCTATTTTAGGACCTATATTTTAAGTATTTAAACCCCTCTCATGCATTTAGAGAGGGGTCGAGAAATTTTATCAGAAACATTCTTCAAAACATGCACTTCTGTACCTTTGAGGAGGTTCTAGTGGAATGAATGGAATAGGATCTATTTTCTTTTATATCTAGCATGTTCTATTGAAATTGCACTTTTGCACTCTTAGATGATGTTGGATTGATTCGAATTAGGTCGATATTGCTGAAACACATGAGCAGAACTTATCATATATGGTACTTTTATTTTTTGATTTTATTTTATTTATGTATCAGGCAATAACTTTTCTTTAATTGTTTTATGTATGAAAATTTGAATTTCGGTTAGCATTATTGCAATTTTGTATAGTGTTGGCTTTAATTTTCTGCTGAATATATGAACAATTCTATATGTAATATATTTTTCACAATCGTTTTGCCTAACTATTTATCCAAAATGATTATTATTAAACAATTTGACTTCTTATTGTAGTTGAATGATCTTTATTGTCAATTGCTATAGGACACTATTGTAGATCGCATACCTTACTTTATTCTCGGGCATAGTTATAGTTTACTAGTGTTCAAACTAGGATATATGCATGTGTTCAAATAGTTTAGATTAGATTACACTTAGCTTAATCATCCCCTTGATACATCATGTATCACCCCATCAACACTATCAAAATCTGTTTTTGGGTCCCATTATCCCCAGTCGGAGCCACTACACCAAACATAAAAGGAGTTGCTAACCACAGTCTAGACCGAGTGATTTTCCCCCGTGTTGTAGCAACGATTTTCAAGGCTTCAACATTTTGGCGCTAGAAGGAGGGAATAACTATGAATGGCAAGTAAATTCAAACCAACGGGCCATTCTAAGAGTAAAACTCCCTCACCCTCACCTCCAACTTCTCGATCGCATTCCAAATCTTCGAATCTTAAGCGAGAAGTTGTAAACTCACCCCTAGAACCCACTATTGAAATTCCACAGAAACCAGATCATTCTTCTTCTATAGAAACCCCTAAAGTCCAATCTCTAATTCATAAGTTACAGGGGATTTCGATATCTCAAGAAGAATCTGAGTTATCCCAAGATAGCATTACTTCTCAGTTTCCCTCATCTCAAAGATTGACTAGAGCACAGAGTGAAAAGTTTGGGATCCCTCCATTCCAATTCCCTCTACCAAGCCGTAAGAGGGCTAGGAAGACACCATGTGAATCCCATAGTGAGGTTCTCTCATCATCGCCTCAATCATCCTCATTCATTTCATCCATCTCATCACAAGGTGAATCACCCACCTCACAACTCTAGATCGTGATTTACACAGGTACTGGAGCACAAGCCTCCTCTACCCAATCACCTTCAACCACTAGAACATCTTCCTCTATGCAGATACCAATGATGGCTCAAAACCCTCCAAGGCCATGGACAAATCCAGGAGCCGTACGGATGGCAAGGCCTTTACACCAATTGCCAGCCCATCCCGAAAAGTGGCTACCAAAGTTCAACCCTAATAATGGCCTACCAGCTGAGGAACACATAAACAATTTTATGTTGTACATTAACCTAAATGAAGTAGTAGAAGAAGATGCAGTTGTAAGATTATTCCCTTATACCTTACAAGGATCAGCAAGATCATGGTACTTTTCATTACCATCAGGTTCTATTAATAGTTG
Organism: Pinus tabuliformis; assembly: GCA_031772625.1. Taxonomy (NCBI): domain Eukaryota; kingdom Viridiplantae; phylum Streptophyta; class Pinopsida; order Pinales; family Pinaceae; genus Pinus; species Pinus tabuliformis. Next base: position 1,855,428,730 of record CM062817.1, on the reverse strand, counting down.
TGATGCCTTTCAAGAGCAGTTCCTAAACAAATTTGGAGATGATAGATCCATGGCTAACCTTCTCAACGATCTCTCCAATTTGAAAGCTAAACCTAATGAACCGATCAAAGACTTCAATTCTCATTTCAACAAGTTACTGAATAAAATACCCACGACATCCAAGCCCAGCGATGAAGTCCAAGATGAATGGTACATTTCTGCACTCCCTTCAAACACAATTATTTTCGTTGATAGGGTTGCCAAACCAATTTTGGCAGAAAGCATGAAAGAAGCAATAGCTGTAGAAAAACGAATTCTATCCTTAGATAAGAAAAATGCTTTAGAAGAACGAAAATCTTTAGGGATGAATCCAAGAAAAAAGAACTTAAATATCCTTTTGATCTTGAAGGTTTACAAAAAGTCCTCAAAACCATGTCTAATGAAATGGTTGATATCAAGAAACAAGTAGCAGAGACTTTCTCAAAGAAATCTTTCAAACCATATAAAAGGAATCCCTCCACTAATCCTACGCCTCCAAGCACTATATCAAACGTTGAATCATATATGGAGGATGATGAAGTCTCAACAACTGAAGAACAAACAGATGATGAAGAAGTGGTCGAATTACAAGGAATGTGGGACTTTATCCTTCCCAATGAAGATACACAAGAAGCACTACTTGTTTTGACCCGGAGTAGAAACCTTACTAATTCACCTCAAACAAATCCAAAGCAGAAGTTATCAACTCCGACCCCCAAGGACAAAACAACAGGTAAGAATTCTCCATCCAAATCTACCCAAATCTCTCCTCTTCAATCAAATTCTTCACCTCCAGCCAAGACCCTGATAGTATCCAATGAAATGTAATACAACATTGTGGATGATATGAAAAAGACTAGGGCAAACATTACCTTTCATGAGCTTAGCAAGTTGAAACATCGACATAAATTGCTACTCAAAGAACTCAATGCAGTCCCTACTTCGCCTCTTCCTACCGATGTAGTCTCACAAGCTGCCCAAGAAATGGGAAGGCCCCCTATTACTTCAATAGACAGAATCGATCCTACCGATATTTCTCTAATTGGAGGAATATCTAAATCCCATACTCCTCCATTTTTGTTGACTTTTGAAATTTTCAACAAAAATCTACACAATTGTTTAGTTGACTCTGGAGCTTCATCTAATATTTTACCAAGAACTGTTTGCAAAAAATTGAATGTTCAGCCTCAAAAATATGTTGTGTGCATTGTGCAATTAGACCGATCCGAAGTGGAAGTTATAAGGGAACTTAATAAAGTTACCATTAGAATTTCATCGAACCATGAAGTGTGTCAAGTCATTGGCATTCTTGTAGTTGATATTCCCGAGTTCTACGGCCTAATCCTTAGTAGAGACTGGTCAGAGAAGCTCCATGGTTATTTTGCAACTGACTAGTCTCACATGTGGCTTCCCTATAATGGCAAGCCAAATCAAATAAGGGTTGATCGTGAAAAAAATCAAAAGTATATTGTTACAAAATTAGAAGGAGAGAACAAACCAGTCACATATAGCAGTAATATCATCGGAAACTACTCAGTCAAATCATTTCTAGGAAATTTCAATGCAAATACTTCACCTTTCTTGGAAAATTTTGTTGTATCACAAGTTGAAAACTTTTCTCAAATAGATACTTCTAAGTGTATAAATTTTGTAGATAAACCTGTAGTTAGCTCTTTATTTTGGAAATTATTTTTTGATGGATCTAAATCCAACGATGGAGCAGGAGCAGGATGCATATTAGTTAGCCCAGAAGGGGAAAAAACTATGTTAGCATGCAGACTTGAATTTGATTGCACAAACAACACTGCTGAATATGAAGCGTTAGTTCAAGGCCTGTATAAAGCCATCAACCTTAATATCAAACACCTACAAGTGTTTGGAGATTCAGAAATTGTGATAAAACAGGTAAGAAATACTATACACTATTTGTCTAAACATTTGAAACATTATCAATCGTTAGTCCAAGACCATACTTTTCACTTTACAATATTTAATATTTCCCCATCCCAAGACTCCAAAATGCAAGCGCCGATCTTTTGGCTAATGTGGCCTCCAAGCTCATTTCACCAAGAGATTACAGTCTCGATCGCTTTTCTATTGAATTGATTTTTAAGCCTCCTATTCCCGACAATGTCACCAATTGGGGAGTCTTTAATAACGGTCCAGATATCATAAGCTTTTTGACATCAGAAGGTTCTTATGATGACCAGATAATTGATGAAGACCAACAGACGGCTAGCTTAAGCAAGACTCAACGATAAATGCTATACCTAAGTCTGTTGTTAAGCTGGAAGACTTATATGACCTTAAGGATAGATTCAAAAGACCGACCAACTCAAAACTTTAGAGTTCAACTCTGAGGTTTGAATTGGTTAATCTCGGAACTGACCTTAAACCTTAAAATATCAATCTAGGCCTTGGTATCACATCAGATGAAAAATCAGTCTTCATACATTTATTGAAGAAATATAAGAATGTCTTTGCTTAGAACTATAAAGATCTTAAAACATGTGACACTTCTATAATTCAACATACCATCCCCATGACATCTGATGAAAAACCTGTGCAGCAGAAATTGAGAAAGATTCATCCCAATTTAGAAAATCAGAATAAATCTGAATTAAATAAACTGCTCAAAGCCAAGATTTTTTTCTCGGTCAGACATTCCAGGTGGGTCTCCAACCTTGTCCCAGCCAGAAAAAAGAATGGTGATATTCGAATATGTATAGACTTCTGTAATCTCAATAAAGCTTTTCAAAAGGACAACTTTCCATTGCCTCCTATGGAACAGATATTGCAATCAGTTTCAGGCTTAGAACTAATGTCTTTCCTGGATGGATTTTCAGGTTATAATAAAATTCTAGTACATCTAGATGACCGGCTAAAGACTACATTTAGAACCAAATGGGGCACATATGCCTATCAAAAGATGTCATTTGGGTTAATCAATGTTGGTGCAACGTTTCAAAGAGCCATGGATATAGATTTCAAAGGTTTGGTAAACAAATCAATGGTAATCTATTTAGATGACATAACTGTATACTCCAAAAAGCGCAGTAATCATCTAAGAGATTTAAAACAAATCTTTGAACGTTGTCAGAGGTACGGAATTTCTCTTAATCCCAAGAAATATTTCTTTGCGTTAAGTGAAGGAAAACTCCTTGGATTCATTGTATCCAAAGAAGGGATTCACATTGACCCTGATAGAATAAGAGAAATTTTTGAAATTCCTTCACCTCATAACAAAAATTCTATGCAAGCTTTCCTAGGACAGATAAATTTTGTGAAAATATTTGTCCTAACTATTCACAAATTGTTTTACCTCTTCAATCCATGATTAAGAAAAACATATCTTTTTAAATGGAGACACACAGAGCATGAAGCCTTTGATTTGATTAAACAAGCGATCATAAATGCTCCCTCTTTGGCAACTCCAAATTTTTCTAATCATTTCATTTTATATACTTTTTCTTCCGAGAAATCATATGCAACTATATTAACACAGGTCAATGATGATAAAACCGAAGCACCAATTTATTTCTTTAGCTCCAATTTACAAGGGGTTGAATTGAACTATTTAGATGTTGAAAAACAAGCCTTTGTTGTTTTCAAATCCATAAAGCATTTCAGATCCTACCTCCTCAAAACCCACACAAAAGTAGTGGTACCATTCTCAGCAATGAGAAATCTATTAATACAAAGGGATGTAGGTGAGAAGAGGGAAAATTGGGTAACATCACTGCAAGAATATGACATTGAAATTAGACCAGCTAAAATTGTAAAAGGTCAAGGTTTTTGCAGAATGTTAGCAGGAGCATCCAACTTATCAGCACTACAACATTCAGGTGACGATATACAAGCATACGAGGTAAGCCTTAATGACAATGAATCCAGATATGCTGGTATCATATTTTATTTAAAAAATGGATATGCCCCTCCACAACTAAGTTGCCACAAGCCTAGCTTTGTGCTTGTCAAGTGAGCCATCAACTTTGTACTTGTTCTTGTAGACCCACTTGCAGCCAATTGGTTTGGTTCCAAATGGAGGGTCAACCAGCTTCCAAGTGCCATTCTTTATGAGAGCATCATACTCCTTTTGCATCGCTTCTTTCCATTCATCATGAGAAGCAGCTTCTTTGAAGGAAGTTGGTTCAAAATCTGTAGACAAGTTCAATTCACAGTCATAAGTAACATCCATACCAATAGGTGAATTAGAGTCATCTACATCACCTCCATTTTGTCGGTTTGAATTTCTGGTTCCTGTTTTTCCAATTTCATTAGGATGAACACTTTCAAGTGTCTTTGTCAGCCACTTTGGGGGACCTTTCTGAGATGGTCCAGACTGCTTTGTTGATTGAGTTGGGACTAAATCAAGATTGAGTCTCCCAATTCTATCAATTACATCACTTAAAGCATCATCCGTTGTTGGAGTTTCATGCAGGGGAGATTGTTCTTCAGAAGAAGATTCCACATGTTGATCTAGTATAGGAATCCCCCCTTCAAGATGTGGAATCTGATTATCAAATTCTTGAAATGATTTTGTTTTTGTGAATCTATCCAAGCGATCAAGTTGCCGCTCAACAACATTGTCAGATTTGGATGATTCAAGAAAAATGACATCTCTAGATACAACAAACTTTTTATTTACTTCATCATAGATGCGGTATGCTTTAGAGGTGTTTGAATACCCCAGGAAGATACACTTACGACTTCTAGCACCAAGTTTGTTTCTATGTACCTTTGGTATCAAAGCATAACAGGTGGAACCAAAGATCCTGAGATGTTTTACCGAAGGAACATGTCCATACCACAATTCATAAGGAGTCTTGTTTCTTATAGCATTTGATGGACATCTATTCTTTATATATGTAGCACATAGAACAGCATCAGCCCAAAACATTATCTTTACATTTTTGAAGAAAAGCATGGATCGTACCATATTCAAGATTGTTCTATTCATTCTTTCAGCTGCACCATTCTGTTGGGGATTATAAGGCACAGTTGTTTGATGTTTGATCCCATGTTGGCGAAGATAGTTTTCAAATTCATTTGATGTATATTCTTTTCCATTATCAGTGCGAATAGACCCAATATGAGATTGTGCATCATTTTCAATCCATTTATGAAAATTCTTGAATGTTTGAAAAGCATCATATTTGTTCTTCAATAAATAAACCCAACACATTCTAGTGTAATCATCAATAAAAGTCATGATATATTTATTTCCATTTGTAGAAGGAACAGGCATTGGACCACATAAATCTGAATGAATGAGTTCAAGCTTCCTATGTGCTCTTGAATGTGAATCATGAAAAGACTGTTTGCTATGCTTTCATAGAATGCAAGCATCACATTGCTTATGTTTCCTAGGAATTATAGGCAAACCAGCAACACCATTTTTCTTCAATAAGCGGAGACTGTCATAGTTTAAATGTCCAAATCTAGCATGCCATAATAAACTTGATGGAAGTGTACCTTCTTCATGATGAGAAATATATGAGAAATGTTGTGCATGAGCAGAGGTTCCTTGCAGTTTGAGAAGCCTTTCTTCTTCTATTCCCCTCATGACAAGTGAGTGGTCAGATGCTTTTCTTACCTCAAGCTTGCCATCAAACATATGAATGGAGTGACCTTGCTGGCGGATGTGGACCAAGGACAGCAAGTTTCTCTTGAGCTGTGGGAGATATAGAACATAATCCAGAAGAAAGTCTGGAAGACCAGACAGTTTAAGCCTGATTGTGCCAAGCCCTGATGGCTTGATTTTTGACTGATCTGAAAAGTATAGTGCTCCATCAACATTGTCAGTGAAATCTTCAAAAAAATCTTTCCTATGATTCATATGACAGGTTGCTCCTGAATCAAGCAACCAATCATTTTTCGAAGAAGCAAGTGAAGCATTAAACAAATCTTCATTTACTCCAATGTTACATTGTGCCTCAATATAGTGAGCGGATTCAGGTGCTTTACCTTTGTCTGTATCATCAGTTTTACCTTTCTGCTGGTTTCTTTTCTGCTCAATTTTGTCCCATGGTAGCTTGCATGTAGAAGCATCATGTGATCCATTTCGTTTGCAGCGAATGCAATGCAGATCTGCTTTTTCTCCTTGAGAATGTCTGCCCCCCCCTGCCTCTGAAGTATCTTCCTCTTCCTCTTCGTCCACCTCTTCCTCTTGTAGAATCTTGAGCAGGATGCTTTTCTTTATGAGCAAGGCAAACAGTCTCTTCAGAAGATTCAGGGACTGTCTTCTTTCCAAAGGCTTTCTCTCTTTCAGCAAACTTTTTCACAAGAGAGTCAAAGGTTATATCTTTAAGATTTCCATTTGCTTGTAAAGACTCAAGATAATTGGAGTAAGTAGGATAGAGTGCCTTGAGAAAAGCAATAAGAGGGATATCCAGCTCAACCTTAGTGGATTTGATATCATGCATTATGGATTTTACTTCAGATGCAAGAGCAAGAGGATCATTATTTTTCAGTTCAAGAGTGAAGAGTTTAATCATGAGCTGAACAACTTCATGTGCAGAATGTGAGTCATAGAGTTCTTTCAGTTTTTGTAAAGCTTCAAAGGCAGTTGAATATGATGAAATATGGTGACTTACTTCTTCATTTACAGATGTTGCGATTAATGCATAGGCTTTCTTGTTCTTGTTTTCCCAAATGACGAGCTCTTTGTCTGATGTAGGCTGCACTGGGTCATTATCTCCTTCTCCGACACACACTCCTTTCCATAACTCATTGAAGATGAGGGTGTGTTTTATCATCCGGGACCATTCAGGATAGTTCTCTTTTCCAGTGAGAACTATTCCTACCATAGAGATGATTGAATGCATTCTGTAAAAAAATACTTCTGCTGATAAAAAAAATTTCCTTACGTTACAGCCTTATGCACTATATTTTTTTTTCAAATCCCTCTAATATTTGATAGAAGTATCAGCATTTCATTGAAATATTATGTACATATCACTTCAATATTACATATCACTTTAATGCTTCAACGCAGCATTACATTCAAATGATAAAAAAAACTGTGCAATACTACAGGCATTCAAATCAAAGGCTGATGATTTTTAAACCCTTTCATCAGCATCTCCAAGTCTCAAAAACTATAATCCTCTGAAACAAACGATGTGTAGACAAGCTAGACAAGTCCCTTCTTCACAAACTCCTTATAAAAACTAACAATGCCCTCTCATTTGTGCTTATCAAAACCAACAATGCGCTCTGATATGTGCTTATCAAAACTGAGCCGCTTTCGCACATATTCCAACCTTTTAATCGTTAATATCAAAGTTGAAAGACCTTGACCAAAATAATAAGATATAAAAATAATCACAATGGGATTAATATGATGCAGAAATTAGTAGGAATTTTACTTCCTGAAGAGTGTGTAGCAATACACATTGGTTTCAAAATCCACACATATTGTCGGTCCTAAAGGAGTCCATGTATACAATCCAATTGTATGCACTTCTCAAAAACTTGTGCAGACTCAACCAGAATGAGAATCGACATTCGATGGCCAAAAAATAGGCCCATAATCATCAATCCATGGCGGAAGAGATCCTGGTGGGCTGTGGCGAATCACACAGTCAATGCACTCCGGGATCAATGCTTCAGGCAGCGTTCAACAGCGTTCACAATCCATGTCTGGAGGGATTTCAACGATCTCTAAGTGGATCCATCACAGTATTAAATCAAAAGTTACTCTCAAATAATAAATTACAGTGTTAAGCATAACAAGCGCTGGAAGTGGGATCCAAATGGCAGAAATCGCAATTTACATAATTTTTTTTTTTATTTCTGCAATGTCGGATCTATCAAATTTCGGAGGAGGTCGCTGGAAGATTCTCCCGGCTGCCCAGGCTATTAACACTTTTCTGCTTAAAAAGAGGAAGAGGATTGACCCTCTACTGTGGAAAGAGAGGAAGTGAAGACTTGAACTGAATGGGCCGAGTAGTTAGGCAACATGGAATCTGAAGAAGAAGAGAAGACTTGAACTGAATGGGCTGAGTTGTTAGGCAATATGGATTCTGTTGGTGTAAAGAAATCCCGTTGAGAAAGCATTTCGACAGCTTGGCTCATGGAAGGTCTCACATCCTTGTCTTGCTCAACACACAGCAGTGTTGTTTTCAACGATCAGGCAGCGTTCAACGATCTTGTCGATGGCGTTTTCGCTGCGCATGGAATCCCTCAGAATGGTGAGAGCGTTAGGTGAGAGAACGGTGAGAGCGTTAACAACCATGAGCGTTGGGTGAGAGAAAAATGAGGCACCAACGCATCTCTGGGTATGTCAGGCCAGCGACAGAGGCAGAGCAACGCTCAGCACTGAGGCAGTGGCAGACTATTTCAGGACAGAGGCAGTGGCAGACTATTTCAGGACAGAGGCAGTGGCAGAGATGAAGGGAGTTACGACTATTTTTAGGACTGGCTCTGATACCATGTCAGGCCAGGCAGTAACTCTCCAAAGGCAGAAAAACTGATTGATGTATTATTCCATAGGTAACCCATTTTTATATACAATAGGGAGTGATTGTTCAGTTCATCTCCCAATGACTGTTCACCTTCCCAATTTATTTATTTACATAAAATTCCCAATCATGAAGATTAGGTGACAACAGAATTCATCGATCAGTTTATTATTACCAAATTTGGTCTACCATCTGCTCTTATGTTTGATAATGCATCTTATTTTTCAAGTAACGTTATGACAAAATTTGTCTTAAAAGAAGTTTTAAACTTAAATACTCTACTAACTATTATCCTCAAGGAAATGGCTTAGCCTAATCTACAAACAAAAAACTCATGAGAATTATTAAACGAACCATTGATCAAAGTCAGATAAACTGGCATAAGTCTTTAATATTTTCATGGGCAGATCGAATAACACAGAAAGCCTCCATAGGCACTTCTCCTTTCAATTTGGTCTATGGGAAAGAAGTTGTCCTTCCAACAAATGTAGTTATTCCCTTGCTAGCGCTAGTTCAATTTATTGAAGAAACTCCTTCCTCTTCTATGCAAGTGAGACAATTACAAATCCTTAAGCTCGAAGAAGAAAGGGAAAAGGCCAAAATTACACACGCACATCATCAACAGTTAGTCAAAGCTTCCTTTGATGCTAATTCTGTAAGTACAAAATCATTTCAGCTCGAAGACCTGGTATTGAAATGGGATAAATCACATGAGGAAAAAGGTAAGCATACCAAGTTCCAACGAATGTGGCTTGGCCCGTTTCAGATTGTGGAACATGTAGGCCCATCAACCTTTTTATTACAAGATTTATCATGCAAGAGAGAATCTATACCTGTTAATGGGTAGATCCTTAAGAAATGTTTTTCATAGAAGATCACCTCTTCTATTCCTTGTATATTATTGTCTTTACTTTTTAGGAAAAATAAAAGTTGAGTAGCATTTACTTTTGGCTTTACAAATAATAGTCTCTTTTATATTTTGACTTTTCGCTTGTATAAGTAAAGATGGTTAAGAAGATGATTTTCACATTTGAAACATGGGTTAAGTTTTATTGCTCTCAAATTGCTTTTTCTTTACTGAAATTATTTGTCTTTTACTAAAACTTGACTTTATAAAGAAACCTTTTCTCTAACATAAGAAACCTTTGCTCTAACATCAGTCAAGAAAAGTATCTTCAACAAAGCAAAGTCTCTGTACAAAAAAGCATCTTTAACTCCACAATTGCCATCCAAAAACTCTTAGAGAGTCAATGATTCTTCCCATCTAGTAAGCTTTCATCCTCATAGTGTAATTCTAAAATATGCTTAAACTTAAAGGATAAGAGGTCTCATCAAGAGTCGGCTTACCATGATCATAGGGAAATGACTAGCTGACATTACCAATACTGCATATCAAAAGGGGGTAATGGCTTGAGATTGCATCAATCAAAAGACAAGGGGCCTCATCAAGAGCCAGCTTGTTCAGCTAAGTTATAACCAGTGAATGGCATTGTCAACTTTGGTCACCAAACCAAGACAATGGCCTTTAAGGAGTAAAATGAAAATTTAAAGAAAAGAGAATTGTTTAGAAAAACAAGTATATAAACCTGAACTTATCTTTAAGGATTTCATTCTTATCTAGATGGGATATTGAATCATTGATGGTTAAAAGGTAACCCTGTCGAGGCTATGGACGCCTGCTAGCAGCAAAGGCTCTACCTATGACAATTGAGTACACCTAAAAGCTTATTTGTGAGAGTCCCCCTGTTTTTATCTTTAAAACCAAGTAATGACCGATGTGGACAAAGCAACTTTCATATTAAAAAGAATGATCAAAATAATGGTAATTAGGTAGATGTTGTTTTTATGATTCATAGTAATGTTAATTATCTTATATTTCATGTATCTTTATTTTTCTAAACTACCTTTATTTTGGAAGCTTTTATAAATTTCAAAAAACTATGAGAGATAATTGGTTCTTCCAGTGAATCACCAATTGTTGTGATGTTCAACAATTGCCCCCCATTTGTTAACATAATAGCTAATATTCTATTAATAAATGGGGATCCTTAAAAATTCCTTCCAAAAAATAAATTTAACATTTAGACATTTTTCTTGTTTTTTTTTTTTGGAATAAAGCAAGATATCAAGATGAAACCCTTTGAAAAGATAGCAGATGCTTGCCTTTTCGCATATCGCATGATCAAGCGTGTCAAAAGCCCTGTTAACTACCAAAACTCGTGGAAAAGCAATCAAAAGGGATTATCGCGCTTAACCTTGAAACTATCAGACTTTTCATTTTGAACTAAGTCCTAAAAACATTTCTTATTAAAGTAAGGCATGCATCGCATATCGCTACTTGCAAAGAAAGCACCTTCACAAAGTATCTTTAACCATGTGAAATGCGATATTGCAATGATGCGTTCACCCTTATCGCATCTCATTGGAAACCCTTAAGAAAGATCTAAAAACTTATCAACCCTGCGATATTGCGAAATGCGATGGGACCCCAGACCCGATTGCCAATTATGTTACAAAAACACTCAAGTCCGTTGCGTGAAGAAGAAAATATTTACAAAGAAAACCCTATCAAATAAACTATGCTTTGAAAACTAATAAAGAACACCCCACATATCGCATTTCGCAGAAACCAAAGGAATGGGAAAGAAAGCACACACACGAAATGCGATAATGTCATCTGCGATATTGCATCGCAAATCGCAAAATCGGCATTTTCGCAGATAAAAATCTCGCCACCCTAATAAGTTTCTTTCCGGACTTACAATGCAAAAAATTAATGAGAAATAAAGCTATGGATAAGAAACCATTAGTGGGAATTTACTACGGGTTAATGGCATTTACGTTTGAAAAGTTGTTCTACGTGATACGATATCTTCTCACTTGTGTTTAATAAAAACTCTTTTCTTGTCATCTTTTCAAAATCATTTGTATCATTCATTCTTATGTTCATTTTTACTTCTGTCTATCCGATAGCTTTTGCTTCGCTCCATTTTCAGGAACAATCCACAGCAAGAGTTGTTGGGAGAAATGGCAAAGAGGGGAAAGGCAGCCACGTCTGAAAAATCAGAAATGATCCCTCTATTCTCTGACAGTACATGTAGTAAAGATGGAGGAACCTCAACATGGGAGGCCATGTATGATTTATTAAATGAAGAGAAACCAAGACCTCTGGTAACAAAGGCCACAACCAATGGTCATATTTCCTCTTACGCCTCCTTCTTCAAAACAGCATGCTCATTTCTGCACCGCATAGCCATGAGGCCGAAGATAATTCCATATACATATATGGTTAAGTGGATTATCAATCAGGTGGACGTCTCGGACAGAGAATTCAAGAATAGCAGGCAGGGGGTTATGGGATCCTCTTCACCGGACAGTCTGCGGCTTATGTACAACCTACCAGAGCCACAAAATATTTACAATAAATAGTTCCTCGAGAAATTTGCTAAGCAGAATGAAGACCCAGCAGATGTCACACGAACCTGGACTGAAAACGAAGGCAAGATCAAAAAGGATAAGATGGGTATGTATTCTACATTATCTATCTCTCCCCCTCATAGTTTAGCAGCAACCATGGTATGTAGAATGTTCGACAAGCCCGATAGTACTAAATCTTCCCCAGAATGGCTGCCATTAATAGATGCAGTCGTAAATGCAACAATAATGAATTGAGCCCAAATTTTGTCTGATAATTTGGCGAAAGCCATAATGGAGTATAGGAGAAAGAGGAGTGTCTCTTATAGGGTTTACCCTCCATTTTTCATAAGTGCCTATAATGGACGCTATCTGTTTTGGTTCCAAATTTCCTATCATGGGATGGAATTGGACTGTCCAAGGCCCACTTCCTATCCATATATATCATAAGAGTATGTGGGAATCTCAGTTTCGCCCCCATTTTTACAGAACTTTTCAAGGAGTTATGCTGCATATTCATAAACAAGTCTACAATAGGAATGCCCCTAGATATTCTAGAGAAGCTGAAGTAGATATCCTACCTGTAGCCAGATGGTTTGGGGAGGATACATTTACATATATCAAAGTATTCGGGAGCATTTCTTCACCCATTTCCTCCCATACTATGTCCCCGATAAGTTAATGGCTAGGTAGATAGCTTACCAAACAGCAAGAGAAGGTGGGCTGAGCAAAGGATTGAAGGAACAGAAAAAGGCCATTTGGCCTACATTTTCGTTGCAATGTGGTTCGTCTGCAATACACGATTTTGGACATGCATGCAAGGAAGCAGAGATTATGAAATCTCTGAAATTGGCTACATTCCTAGGAAGACAGTATGACCCAAATAGCACTGCCAAAGACTTCACTACTATGGTGAAAGTGAAACCATTCACCCATGAGGAAGATGCCTTCGATGACCTCTTCCTACAAAAAGATAAGTTTTCAGAAGTGACGCATATATCATCACTACTTTTTGCCCCAGATGATCTTGAAGCCTCCCGTGAATATAGGGAAAGGAGATTATTACAGATCCCATTGGACCTACTCCAGATTGAACCAATACGGGAGCCAACTCCCAGTGTAAGCTTAGACGAAAGCTCCAGAGAAAATTCCGAAGCAGAGTCCCAGGAAAAATCTACTCGTGAGTCAGAGCACTCACAGCTACAGTCTCAATATGGGGGCAATAAAAACAGAGAGTCCAAAAGGGACACAGCCAAAACCACAAAAAAAGCACCCAAACAAACCTCGGCAAAGAAACAGGCTGAACTTCCCTCTACTTCCACTCAGTTAGCGAAACCCCCAGTTGTTGATTTAGAAAAAGAACGGGAGCATTTTAATAAGAAGCTCCATACAGAGGAACAAACATCTAAGATACAGACTCCACAGCACAAATCAACTCAAGAAATTATAGTGGAGAAAATTGTAGGCACTCAGGATGTGGAGCTCATTCCTGCCACCCCCACTTCTGAAATTATTTTAAGAATTGAGGAAATTCCCCCATTAGATGTGTTTTATAGCCCTACCTATAAATTTGTCATCAAAAGGCAGAGGAAGAAAATAAAGTTAGATGATGCAGCTATTACCACTCCCGACAACGAACCAATGGACTTTGTCTAGAAAGATTCGCCCATGGACACATCTTAGAACCTTATGAGGTTGTCACAATTTACGGGATCCTATGCTACGACAACTATTGATAAAGCAACATAGGAGGAAAATGAAGGAAAACAATGGAAATAAAGGCTCCCATAGGCTACCAACTGATCCTCAGAAGCCTTTTTATGAATGCGACCTCTATTTTCTTCATTTTGCATTGTTTTCCTTCATTTTCCTCCTATGGGAGCTTTATTGACTTTTATTACAAGGAATTTTCACCAAGGTTGTTACATCTGCCTTCGGGAATGACTCCCTCGCTCTCTCCTCCTCACCCTAGTCCACACGAGTGTTATGTTAGAGTCGGTCTGGTCAGTCCTCTGTCAGAGATCAAAACTCTTTATGCATTTCATTTTTAGGTGTCACGCTCCATTCACTCAACTGCATTCTGCTAGGGGGCATGCCATGATCTGATGGAGAAAGTCATGCTAGTCATTTCCCCTCATGTCTGGCTCCTGCTGGCTTATGTCTTTGTGTCAAATAATCAAAAAGTCCATAACAGTCAAGGTCTGGTCCTTCAACGGAAAAAGGTCATTTTTGGTCATTAGGTCTAGGGATTGATCAATTTGGTCTTTAATATGTCCAGTAAAGCCATGCAGGCCAGAGGGATGTTCTTGCAAAGTAATGATCCGCAGAGTTTCATCATCATGATGATAGACTTCGACTATTCTTCAAAACTACGTTTTGAAGAAAAGTCAAATAGTGTCATTTGTGACAAAATGTTCAAAAAGAGTCGACAATTTATTCCTTCAGGTGTAGTCATGATTCCTGTGACCAGATGCTCTGTCATGCAATCCCTGCAAAAAGTGTCGAAAATTTCATCGTTTGAGCCAAAATTTCAAAGGAAAAGTGAAAATCAGGGTTATATTAAAATCAGTGAAAAAGTGTTGAACAGGACATTAGAAAAGTGGGTTTTTTTTAAAAAGTAAATTTAAAACATCACTACCAAGGATATATATACAAGTTTTCATCAAAATCAAAAGTCATTTTGCTAATCCAAGCCTTGGAGAAACGTTGCAAAGGGTGTGAGTGTGCATCGTGAGCGTTTGAGGGAGTTGGAAGCAATCTGAACGCGCCCGGTGCACATAGGCAGGAGTGCGACGCACTCACCTGGCGCGGCGCACACAGAGCCCGCCCACAGTTCAAAATTACCACTGGCGCGGCGCGCGGCGCACAGGGCAAAACACCCAGAACTTTGCCAAATCGCCTCAAATTTTTTGTGGAGCTCTTCTATTTGCAAGGTAGGCTACCTAAATTCAATTGTGCACCAATTTTTATGGGTAATATGATGATTTTATGCCTGTAATAAAATGCAAAAAAATTTCATAAAGCAAGCACAAAGAAGACACCAAAGAAAACCATTATGCTAGGGTTTGTGCTACAGTGATATTGCTGCCAAGGCTATTCTTCCTACCCTACCCCTGTTCCTTATTCCCCTATGCCATTGTCCCCATAATCACTACCCTAACCCTACCAAAATCATACTCCCTTTCCCCTCTTCCTATTGCTAAATAAATCCCAAACCCTACCTTACAAACCCTAAAACCTTACCTTGCCCAAAACACAAAACCTACCCTATCAAAATACCCCAAAACCCCCTGTATATCCCTAAACAAAATTCTCCTATACACCCCTATTCCCATTATATTATCCCCCTCCTAATACTCCCTTGTTAATTGTCCCCTTGGTGGCAGATTGTCAAAGCAAACTCCAGCTTCACTATAATCAAAGGGTAGCCTAAACTCAGTTTACAAACAGAAGTCATGGCATCCGAGGTTTCATCAGAATATGAGGAGACCCACAGTGATACAGCTTCAGGAGAACAGGCCCCCAGGAGACATCACCAGAGTGGCAAGCATGTTAGAGATGAGCCAAACACCCTCACCGAGTTGCAGGCATGCCCTCTTGCTATGTCATGTTTCCAACACTTAGCATGTTTTGAATTTTGTCAAAGGGTGGCAAATGTCAGAGTTCATCATGAGTTGGCCCGTCTTTTTGCACTTCACCTACATGGAGGTCAGTCTATCTTGGTTGGGGTCACTTTCACATTGACACCCGAAGCCATATCAGTGGCAACAGGCATACCAAATGTTGGAGAACAGTGGCATAAGAAGAAGAAGGTGGAGAGGCATCATTATGAGCCTTACATTAAGGCCAGTTGTTTGAGTCAGCTCACGAGAGTTTTCCTGTTCAGATTTTTGAGAGATGAGTATGCTCTGCTCATGAAACTGATCATGAAATACTTCAGTTGTGAGGGGAGGTTTTCTCGCCTTTATGCCTATCACATCAGGTTGCTCATGCACTTTACCAGGGTGCGAATGATGAACCTCCCATTTTTCATCTACGGGAACATAGAGAGGATGAAAAATTTCATGCAGCACAAGACCCCTCAACAGCAGCTCAACAGTGTTTATCACTTTGCTCTTATCCGGATTTTGGTGGACCATCAGTTGGGATTGCAGGGTATTGCTTGGGAGGACTTCATCTCCCGTGACTTCTTCAGCGCTCCACAGGTGGTATCAGAGGCAGAGCATGAGATAGGTGGCCCATCTCATCAGTATGAGTGACATGAGACTGCTACTATGCCAGTATACATCACCTATCAGAGAGGCAGTAGACCCTTATTTGCAGCAACAAAGCGAGTGTTATCTCCACCCGGGGTGGAAGGGGCCTCGCTTCCGACATCAGCATCACATGAGCAAGGCAGAGGTAAGGAGCCGGTGCAGGAGGAAGGGCCATCAAGTGAACAAGAGACCGAATTCGTTCTCCTCCATGATGATGAGACAGATGTAGAACCAAAAAATGCAGAGCTTACAGAGATTATCCAGGAGCAGAAATCAATGATTGAGTCCTTATCCCTTGACTTGGAGAGGACCAAGTGGAACTTGAAGTACCTGGAGTAGAGAAACAAGCAACTTGAGGATCAGCAGGCGATTATGGAGCTGCAAAACATTTGTGAGCATCGCCAAGCTTCTCAAAGGAGAAGAGTTGAGCTCACATCATTGGAGCAAGAGATCAATGAGGATCGAGAGGCCCATCTCGAGAGCATGAACATGCACTTGGAGAGGCTGTTGGACAAGGCCGACCAGGACCTTGCCTTACTGAGACACATGGCTTATCGTTACAGGACACAAAACATGAGTGCAAGGGCCCGGATAAGGAGCTTGAAGGCGAAATTGAGGAAAGCAACAAGAAAGGCAAAAGAGGCAAAAGAGAAATATCAGTTTTGAATCTTGGATGAGGCTTCCTTGGCCTATCATAACACCTCATAGGGAACCTCCAACCCAAATTTCAAGAAATTTGGGGAATTTTTGGTCACCTCACAAATTTTTGGGCAAAAAACAGGGTTTTTCTCCCTGTGGCACGGTGCTAAAATTATAGAGCTCCAAATGAGGAATGGTTTGCATTTTTGGATTCAGCACAGAAAATCATGACTACTGGTGCCTGGACAAGAAATTTTGGCAAGAGATGAGTCTCCAAAAGGTCAAAAAAAACCCATAAATGGCCTCTCTGCCACTTTTTTGACACACAGGAAGCAGTCTTGGGAGAATGAAGATTTGGAGGGGCAAATGAGCACCAAATTCAAAAATTCTAGTGGGGTTAGAAAGTAGACAGGACAGGATTTCCAACAAGCCCACTTGGGCACATTTTGGACACATACAAGTGCCCCAAAATAGGCCCCAAAGTAGCATGGCGCACAGAGAAAATGGCGCGGCACATAGAGGAAAAATTGCCCAATTTGCTTCTGTTTCGCGAAATTTTGGTTCGCGACTTCTCCAAGTGGGCCCGCTCATCTACACTTCGGTTTTTTGGCACCAAAGGCGGCATTTAAAGTTTTTTTTCTCCAGATTGGCTTCTATCCAAGTGGCGAAGGAAGGCAAACGGTCACCCAAGCCAAATGTCATGTTTGTAGCGCTGCACCTGTAGCTGATGGTTGGCTCTCCATCTCCATTTTGCAATGATTCAAGTAACTCCCCAACCCTTGGGTGTTCTATCTCTTCCTTACACATTCTATATATTGTATGCAAACTATTTTCAAAGGGTTGGTTGGCTTGTAACTTCTGGGAGACTTGTGGGAAAGAAACTTTGTTTCTTCACTGTGTAATTTTGACAGAGAATTAATGAAAGGCAGCGGCTCTGTTTCATGAGATTCTTGTGGTTGTGAGTGTAGCAAATGTGTCTCTTATGTTTTCATATGTATTTCGTTATGTTTCATAATTCAATTCATGTTCATTTCCAATGAAATTTTCTGAGTGAGATTAGGTAGAATTCAATTTTATTGCTCTGCCTGTGGGAAAATTTCATGTTCAGTGTTTTTCTTCTGTTGAAAAGGATTCATGTAACTATGCCCTTTTCACTTTCTTCAGCAATCTATTCATTCCGCGTTACCTCAAACTAAATTGCTACATTTTCTGCCTGCCTTGCCTCACGGAATAATCTGTGCCTTTGTATTAAATTCTTTGTTCTTTGCTGAGCGTTGGTCCCATACCATCCCAGAAGCTCGGTCATTCATAAAATTTGTTTCTTGTATCCATTTTCACTTACTAGCCTAAGATCAATATTTCATTATAAGTCATCTCAGACCGTTTTTCGCTTACCTATTCACTGAGCGTGACTCGAGAGAGCCCTCTCCTGTTCTGGTAGGGCTAGCTACCAGACTGAGCGTGGTTTGTGGTTACCCCGATTTTGCCTTCCTTCAGCCTAAGGCAGATTTAGGTGCTAACATGTTACATCATCGAGGACAAGTCGAAAGAAGAGGTCATCATTATCCCTCCTTGCACAGGGCGTGCTCAACTGTAGTAGGTCGACATTTTAATAGGTCTTCGTAAAGTTGATTAAACTTCCTCTAGTTTTCATTAGCATTGTTTGTTTCAGAACTATGGTTTGTTTTCTAAGGGTTTTCAATATGTGGCTTTGTTTCACAACGATCTATAGTTTCAAAATTTTGACTTTCTCATGTTATGCAATGGTTTTAAACTATAGTTTTTGTGCAAATTTATGTGGTTTCCCCTTTGAGGGGCAGAGTGATGGGCGAAGATCCCCCAAGACCTCCAGTTTGTATTCAATGTACATTTTTTTGTTAATATAATGTGAATCCCAAGGATTTAGGTCCTGCTACGCGCGCGACTACAACCCGCAATCGAGCCTCGACCTGGGCCGCCTGAGCGAGCTTCAACATGGACCCTCCGGACCCTCCCAGTGGGGATCCGGACCTGCAAAGAGATTTCTCCAACTTGGTAAAGTCACTCCCTCCGCAAAGACCTAGACCAGCAGCAACAAAGTTTGTGAAAAAGCTTGATGTATTACAGGAAGTTCAACTGCCGCCTACCATCCCACGCATGGCAGCCATTTCCCTAGCAGAGAAAGGATTGATTGGGCAATTTACAGGATTGTGGCCATCACCCAGAACAGTGCAAAGGTGGGTCGAGCGAAACTGGTCGGACAAGATCCAGGGTAAAATATCCATCAGATTCTGTGGCAGAGGATATTTTACTTTCCATTTCGAAACCAAAGAGGACAAAGATATAATATTCGGGAATGGACCTTACTTTATGGACTCCAGGGGTCTCTACCTCAACAAATGGACCCCGGATTTTGATCCAGAACTTGATATACCGAATGTTGTACCAGTCTGGGTTAGACTGCCGCACCTTCCCCTTCACTGCTGGGGGGATGACTCGGTCAAAGCAATAGGAAATGCGGTTGGAAAATACATAGATCGCAGTGAACCTAAAGACAACATGCAGGCGTGTGCGCGGATCTGTGTTGAAGTCGATCTGGGCCGAGGACTGCCGGAAGCGATCAAATTGAAAGTTGATGATTGGTGCCATATTCAGCAACTGGATTACGAGCAGATACCCTTCAAATGCAAGGTATGCCATGAATATGGACATTTTGCAAATAGATGCACCAAAATAGTTAATGTAGATTCTGATGAGCAGGATGGGCAATGGGAAACTGTAAAAAGGAAAAAATCATCTCCTCCTCTTAAGTCTTTGGATCCTGATGCCCCTGGTCCTTCCCAGCAACATCCTTCCTCCCCTCCTCTGATTCCCGATCCTCCTCTCCCTCCAACTTCTAACCCCTTCGCGACCCTCTTTGAGGCAGAATCAGGGCCTGATACTCCTTCCACAGATCCCCCTCTTCAACTTTCCCCTCCTCTCATCATGCAGCCCTCTCCTGATCCCCCCTCTTCAAGGATTACCAGGAGCTCTTCAAAGGAACATGGAGCGCCCAGTGATGTCCCAAAAAGGCAAGGGCCTGGCAGGAAATCAGCCAAGCAGCAGAGGGATGAAAACGCTCAGAAAGACATAGCACTGGGCACCCAAACTCCAATAGAGTCCTTCATTCTTGGACACTTGGAAAAAGAAAATAGTAACAAAGGCCATGAGAGGCGAGCACCTCTCCATGTAACCAGTAAATCATGATGAAAATACTATCTTGGAATAGTAGGGGCTTAGGGCACCCCTCCAAGCTAGCTGCCCTCAAGGACTTAATTCACAGTGAAAATCCTGAAATTGTTCTGATTCAAGAAACAAAGCAAGATCAATCAGAAATGAGTAGAGTAATTAGCCAGCAAAAGCATTTTAATGGATGCGCAAGCGAAGCAAGAGGAGCCTTAGGCGGTATATTAACTATATGGGATAGCAATAAATGGATCTGTGACTCCACCAACGTTCACCAGAACTGGATTCGAACTAACTTAGAAAGTAAAACTGGAGGTTCAAAGGTAACAGTTTATAATGTATATGCTCCTAATCAGTACAGAGAGAAAGAAATGTGTTGGAACACATTGGAAGCAAGTATAGAAGAAGAGCAGAATAACAATCTTATTATAGCAGGAGATTTAAATTTGGTGATGCATGCTAACGAAAAAAGAGGAGGAAATTTCACTCCTGATCCATCCAGAAGTAGACTAGAGGCCATTATGCAGGAGCACGACCTTGTTGATATCAGACCCAAAAATCGTAGGTACACCTGGAGCAACAGAAGGATTGGCGCCCGCAATATCATGGAACGTCTTGATAGGTTCCTTATAAGCATAGCATATCTGTCTACCTTCTCCACAAGCCACTCAAACATCCTCAATGTCTCTGCCTCCGATCATTACCCAATAATGCTTACTCTTCATAGTCACTGTCAGCTTGGGCCTATACCCTTCAAATACTGCGCCATTTGGAACCGTATCCCAGCTGCAAAAGATGTGGTGCGACAGACTTGGGTTCAACATGTAGAAGGTTCGCCAAGTTATATTTGGGAGACAAAATTGAAGAGAGTACGACAGACATTAAAAAATTGGGCAAAGAACAATTATCAAGAGCCTGAGATGAATAAAAAGAAAATTAAGCAAGATCTAGAGGAAGTGCAGCAAAGAATCGAAGTGTTGGGGCTATCTCAGCAAGCTAAAGAACAAGAAACCAGATTATACTCACAGCTGAGTCAAACTATTAGAGATGAAGAGACAAAATGGAGACTGAAATCAAGGCAACTTTGGTTGCAGGAGGGAGACAGAAACACATCCTATTTTCACAAGCAAGCCACTGTTCGAAAGGCCAGAAATACAGTGAGCACGATAATGGATAATGAAGGAAACCGTTACAACACGCAGGACTCTATAAAGGAAGCAGCTACCAAGCACTTTAATAATCTTCTAACTGAGGACAAAGGCGCGGAGGATTACTCAAGCATGCTTCAGCATCTACCTAAAGGAGTCACACAAGAAATGAACAGCAGTCTCAGAAAAGAAGTAGAAGAAGAAGAAATCCAAGCAGCAATTTGGAGTTTACACCCAGATAAAGCTCCAGGCCCTGATGGATTTCCCATCTCCTTTTATCGAGAATATTGGCAGATGATTAAAAAAGATCTCTTAAAGATGATTCGTTGGGTTCTAAAAAAAGGAAAAATGGGGGGATTTACCAACTCCACCTATCTGGCTTTAATCCCAAAAGAGAATCGACCTTCCACTTTTTCCAGATTTCGGCCAATCTCTTTATGCAACTCAGCATATAAAATTATCTCAAAAATTCTAGCATCCAAGCTTAAACCTCATCTCCCATTCTTGATCTCTGAAAATCAAGGGGGCTTTCTCCCCAATAGGCACATCACTGACTCTATCCTTCTTGTGCAAGAGGCCATCCACTCGAGCTTAAGCAGAAAAGAGAAAGGGTTCGTTCTAAAGTTGGACCTTGCAAATGCTTTTGATAGGGTAAGACATTCCTACCTGTTTGTTGTTCTTCATAAAATGGGGTTTGATCCCTCCTTCATCACAATGGTCAAGGCTTGTATAACGGAACCTTGGATCTCCCCTTTGGTTAATGGGAGACCGTGTGCAGCCTTTCAATCCTCTCGTGGCCTCAGACAAGGCTGCCCCCTATCCCCTTATTTGTTTATCCTTATGGCTGAATCACTCAGTCAAACCTTGGATTATAACCGGAGAATAGGTCTAATCACTGGCATCAAGATTGAGCAAGGAACAAAGAATATCAATCATTCTCAATTTGCAGATGACACTCTCCTAATAGGAGGAGCATCCATCACTATAGCAAGGCGCTTTAAGAAGATCTTGGACCAATTCATGGATTACTCAGGTGGGAAGGTCAACCAGATAAAAAGTTGTATATATGGTTGGAATACTCCAAATCATACCATCCACAGCATTGCAAGCATCTTTGGAGTCTCCTGCAAACTAGTCTGGAACCATTTCTCCTACTTAGGGATGCCAGTAAGTATGGGACCGCTGAAAGTTGATACCTGGAACGAAATCCTTGACAAAATAAAGAGAAAAGTGCAGCAATGGGGCACCATGTGGTTGAACCCAGCAGGACGACTAGTTCTTCTAAAATCAGGTATAGTTTCTCTTCCCATATATCGTTTTTCCTTATATCAAGCTCCAGCTGTTTTCCATCAGAAAATGGAAAGAGCCCTCAGGCATTTTCTTTGGCAAGGAGGGAAAATGGATAAGAAAAAATTCAATCTTGTAAGCTGGAAGAATATAATCCAATATCAGGAAAAAGGAGGACTAGGCATCAGATCACAAAAATTGCTAAACTTAGCCCTTGGAGCTAAAATTGTATGGAGGATGATCACAGGGCCTACAGCGTGGTGGAAGAAGATCTTAGAGGCAAAATATCTGAGCTGCACAAGGCAGCGACTCCTGGAGACTAATATTCCCAACAGAGATAGTACAAAAATTTGGCAACTTTGCAAGAAGGCTATTACTTTTATGTCTCAGAATATCTCAAAGGTCCCAGGAGGGGGGAGCAGTATCAATTTCTCCACAGACAGAATTCTAGGGCAGCATCCCATTGGAACAAAGATGGAGGTAATCCCTGCCATAAACTGGCTTAATGGCAAAGGAATATTGCACTTGGCTCAAATATCACAATGGGACAATCACTCTCAAGCATGGACAGGATGGAAATTCCCGGATCATCCCAGGGAGTTAGACACCAGTTTCACAGACCTAAAGAAGCTCCTACACAGCAAAGCACCAGTCCAAGAAGGCATGCATGATGGATATCGTTGGGACCCAACTGGAACTCAATACACGGTTAAAGCTGGTCATGAATTTCTTTGTGACAGCACCTTCCACCAGGAAATATGGAACCAATGGAAACTAGTATGGAGAGCAGAAGCACCTCCCAAAGTTAAGTTTTTCATTTGGCTGCTCTTGAAAGGAAAAACACTAACAGCTGAAAATTTAAAGAAAAGAGGCATAATGGGGCCATCCAGGTGCCCAAACTGCTGTAGATCAGAGGAAACAATGCAGCACCTGTTTATAGAATGTCCGGTGGCTGACGAATGTTGGAAGAAGATGGCCTCAATAGGGGAAGCACCCTGGGAGCCTCAGGCAACCATTGCAGAAACGATTCACAAATGGAGGAAGAATTGTCCATGGAAAGAGAAAAGAAGTAAATTGGCGCAAAGGGTATGGAACATCATTCCTCTAACTCTCTTATGGCGCATATGGTTGGCAAGAAATGGAAAGGTCTTCCAGGAGAAAGGCTGCAGCGCTAGGATAATGTGCCACAAGGCTAAAATGTTAGCGGTAGAGACAGTCACAAATCACACCAGAGGCAAAATTGATGCAACAAATTATAGTATGGAAGAGAGAAATATGCTCAGCTATGTATTTGAGAACATTGCTAGCGCTCAGGAAATAAGCAAGGGAAGGACAAAAATGAAAGAAACAAATAGCGCATGGAAAATGAGATTAAAGGATGAGGAATTTTCGAACTGGCTGGGAAATTGTAACAGGTTCTGCTTATTTTTTGACGGTGCTTCTAAATCGAACCCAGGCCAAGCTGGTGCAGGGGGCCTAATATGCAATGAAAATGGAGAGAGCATTCTTCATTTCGAATGGGGGCAAGGAGAGATCTCCAACAACAGAGCAGAGGGATTAGCATTGTATCAGGGCCTCACATAGCTACAAAAGTTAGGGATAAGGAAAGCAGTGGTGTTTGGGGACTCAGCAATAATTATCAGGCTTATGGCGCAGCGTCAGAGCACGCCAAATATACTTCTTCAACAAATAAACCACCGGAATCAGATCCTCCATGCATCAATGGAAGAAATCGTTTATTATCACATCCTACGTGGATTGAATAAGGAAGCCGATAAGCATGCCAACAGGGCATGCGAACGATCCAAGGGCAGCCTGAGCTGTAATAACACCGTTTCTTTTCAACTGTTACCATGAGTCCACAACACTCAGTCAACAGCAGGTGTACCACAGCTGACAGAATCAGCGACATCAGACAAGAAAACAGTGCCGACGACAGAGCAAGTAAGGTGGGCAGGATTTGGCTCAGAAATGTGATCAGGATATCGCCTCAACGCATGGGAAACAAGAGAAATCCAGGAGAAAATCGTCCTTATAGATTGATTCTATTTGTTGCAAAAGATTTGCTTTTGACCATTCCGCAGATCGCCATGAGATGCAGTTGGGCATCTTCCCGCTTTCAAAGCACGCAAATGAACTCTATTTATACCCCAGGCAGCAAACTTCTTCAAAACATTAAGAAAGGCAGTTTCTACAGGCATCAGAATTTCAATGCTCCCGCCCTCCTCAAATCAGCCCAAGGTAGCTGGTTTAGTGCTCAGCAGAATCGTAACAACTCTCAGAGAGCAGTAGTAGCAGTCTGCTGTAATCGAATTAGAGTCCACAGAGTCCGTAGGTTTTGCGTTAAATCGGCCGACACCACAGACAGGAAGCATTTAGTGATAATGGCCCGCTCAGAGGATTGTTTTCACTGCAGAGATCTTAATGTAGAATTCGAGGAGATGAGAGCGCAACAGCGCATATTGGAGGATCAAGTCAAAAGCTTGGAAACACGTATGGAAGATCAGTATAGAATTCTCAATGAAAAATACAGGGCAGAAATCAATCTATTCCTGCACAGAGTTTCCTCTTTACATGAGCAATACAACAACTTGGCAAACCGTTGCAGCCACGCAGAAGAATCAATAGTAGTTCTCAAGTTCATGATGGACAAAAAGCTCAAGGAAGCCCCTAGCTCCTCCAGCGGCAAAAAGACTAGAACAAGGATCAAGGAAGGGACCCTTTTTGTAATTCCTTTGATCCATGATGTCCAGGAAGCACTGTATGCATGGAGAACTGACTCTTTTTTTCAGTCTATAATATAGCAACCGAATCTTGTCTAAAAAAAAAAAATATAATGTGAATCCCTTTGCCAACAAAAAAAAGATAGATATATGCCACTTATAACAAGATATTGAGAAGAAGAGTATTAATATGGAAAGTATTTTTTAAGTTAGATTTATGCCAATGTAATAAAATAACATTTAATAAAGCTTATAAGGCAAAGTATTAATGTACATTAGTATAGAATGAAATCCTTCCTCACATAATTGAGAAGAGGAGTTTCATTTGGCACAAAAACCCAATATATAAATATGTCATTATAACAAAATTGATCAAGAAAATGTGGTAGATTATTAATGTTGAATGAACTTCCAAGATAGGTTTATACAATTGAAACAAGAAATTGAGAATATGAGTATTAGTGTGGAAAGAAATACCAAGACAAAGATAAACTATTATAATAAGATATCGTGTATCATCACATAGAGAGTAGATATTACTTTAGTAAAGTATTAATGTGGAATGGAATCCCACACAAATATACAATTGAGAGGAGGCATATCAATGTGTAACAAAATCCTAAGATAGAAATGTTCCATTATCGCAAGATATCCTAGAAGAGGAATATTAATGTGAATGAAATCTCAAGATAAATATATGTGATTGTAAGTTAGATATATTAGACATAGAAGATAAATTATTACTTCGGGAGGAAATACCAAATTAGGGATGTGTCGTTACAATTAGATACCTTGAAAACAAGATTATTAATGTGGGATGAAATCCCTACATACACATATGTCATCGTACTAAGATAGCTTGAGAAGAGGAGTGTTAATGTGGAATGATATCCAAAGATATAAATATGTCACTATAAAATAGATAGCCTATAACATGATATAGAATATAAAATATAGGGTTTATTATTGTGACCTAAAATCTTAAGATGGATATATCTCGTTGTAAGAAGATGACCTAAGACGAATGAGTATTAATGTGGAAAGAAATTTTGTGATAAAGATGTGCCACTAACAATGATATCCTCATAATAGGAATATTCATATTGAATAAGATATGCCATTATTAAACATCCTAATATAAACATTGGAAGAAGAAAAATTCAAGCTAAAGACAACCTACAAGACACGACACCAATAACAATGATAGCTCGAAAAGGTAAGTATTAATATGGAATAAGAAATGCCACTATAATGAATAAACAAAGTAGAAATTACTTGGCAATGATAGCTTGAAGTGTAATATTAATATGGAATAAGATATGTCATTGTAATGAACCCTAGGAGAACCACTAGAACAAGATAATGGTAAGACAAAAAAGATTTATAAGGTATGACACCAAACATGTCAAAGCAAAAAATAACTTATAACACATATAATGCCAAAAGCCACTTCAAGCCAAAGAAATCCTATGTGGCATAACACCAAAACAATAAACAATGATAATGCTAAAGTGAGAAGAGATTTTATCGCATCAATATAAAACTCGATCCTAAAAACCAACTTATATATTGGTAAGGCTTTTGACATAGATAATGCTTTATTAATCATCCCCATCTCATAATTATTATTATAAATATAGATTCATTCACAACACACCTTACCACAATATTAACACAAACAATTAAAAATTATAATTATTAGTATGAAACAAAATTCCAATATGAAAATACATCAAATATCATATAAATAACTACAAACCAAATGCAACATTAAAAAACATGACACAAATCTACATATCAATTATGGCACACCATGCAAATATCTTTATAATTATGTGATAATGTATATATAAAATTTATGTTAACTTAAATTGTTTTTGTTTTTTAGGTTAATTTTTTTATACTTAAAAACATAGATTATATCATAATCACAAAGTTATGTGTTGGCATGTCGTTAGGGAAATCATACCAAACACAAAATTGTAGTTTCCATGATAATCATATGAAGAGTTTGCTAAGTTTGTACGAAAGCATAAGAAAAGCATATACAGGGACTTAGCTATCGGGGCTATTCTTCATCATTAAACTAGAAAAACTAAGTTTAGGAAAGAAAAAACTATTTTTTTTAAGTGTGGTTCACATACACCAAAGATTGGTGGTCGCTACATCCACTAAAATATCTAGGCATATCCACCCAAAGACTTCTTTTCGGCTCCTCAATAGATCCTAACCTCGAAAGTGTTAAAGATAATTGACCCCACGACCTCCCATTAGCAAGGTGTTCTTAACGACATGAATTCGACCAATTGAGCTAACCCTTGGGGCTAAGAAAGAAAAAACTAGTTGACCAAGAGAGTATTTAGGATTTGTCAGAGTCAGAGCTTCAACTAGGATGGGGTCCTTCATGTCGTTTGGTGAATAGCTCGATGCAAGAGATAATCCTAGGTTACGCTCAAGTTTACAGAGTTTGCATTCCATAGAGCACAAAATCACCTAAATTTCATCCAATTGGAGGAGGATTTCTTCTCGAGCCTCATTCTCGTGGATCAACACCCTACCTAGTAATGCTTTTAGATCCAAATAGAAGTCAGCATTGTGCATTTAGTAGTTGAAGCATCCTTGTGAGTCTCATATATCTAGAACACAGTTCGCCACCTTTGCTGGCACTTTAGAGTCAGATGTCAGGCATTGTCGTTCATCAATGATTTCTCATTGTGCATTAGTAATTATTTATTGGATCTGAACTGGAGTATGAACACAAAGATGAGAAACAAATCTTTCCACCCTTTGGTGGGCCTAGAATCCACCCATTTCTTAGTAGTAGGTGGCACCCCACCTCACACAAGATCATTGATGAGCCATTGTAATGTATAACTAAAGGGAGGAAACAAGTTGAGGGGAGGGAAAAAGGATGACAACGTATGATGTGGGAGAGCTAAGGTTGAGCGGGGTTGGGGGGATGGTGTTTAAGGGGCGAATGAAGTGAGGGAGGGGGTTCAGGAGAAGACGTGATGGGAGTTGAAGAAGGCAAGA
Organism: Pinus tabuliformis; assembly: GCA_031772625.1. Taxonomy (NCBI): domain Eukaryota; kingdom Viridiplantae; phylum Streptophyta; class Pinopsida; order Pinales; family Pinaceae; genus Pinus; species Pinus tabuliformis. The sequence goes on along the minus strand of CM062817.1, from coordinate 1,855,400,543 downwards.
GAAACCAAATGAGTCTGAGGCAATAGCTGGGGGAAGGGTTACAAAAGTTGGAAACCAAAGAGGAGGACGAGCGTGAATGATGTGTTGAATTGTCGGATGTGTTGCAACATAAAAAAACATATAAATCTACATATCAATTATGGCACACCACGCAAATATCTTTATATTTATGTGATAATGCATATATAAAAACTTATGTTAAATAGTTTTTGCTTTTTCGGGTTAATGTTTTTATACTTGAAAACAAAGATTACATCATAATCACAAAGTTTTGTGTTGATATGTTACTAAGGAAATTATACAAAACAAAAAATTGTAGTTTTCATGGTAATCATATGAAGAGTTTGCTAAGTTTGTATAAAAGCATAAGAAAAACATTTACAGAGACTGGGCCATCGGGGCCATTCTTCATTGTTAAACTATAAAAACTGAGTCTAGGAAAGAAAAAACTACGTTTTTATTTTTTATTTTTTAAGTGTCATTTACATACACCAAAGGTTGGTGGTCACTACATCCAAAGATATATCCAGGCAGATCCACCCGAAGATTTCTTGTCAGCTCATCAGTAGAGCCTAACCCCTAACGTGTCAAAGATAATTGACCCCATGAACTCCCATTAGCAAGGTGCTTTTAACGACATGAATTCGACCAATTGAGCTAACCCTTGGTGCTAGGAAAGAAAAGACTAGTTGACCAAGAGAGTATTTAGGATTTGTTATAGTTAGAGGCTTCAACTAGGATGGGGTCCTTCATGTCGTTTGGTGAACAACTCAATGCAAGAGTTAATTCTAGGTGATACTTAAGTTTATTGAGTTTGCAGTCCATATAGCCCAAAATCACGTAAATTTCATGCAATTGGAGGAGGATTTCTTCTCGAGCCTCATTCTTGTGGGTCAACTCCCTATCTAGTAATGCTTTTAGATCCCAATAGAAGTCAGCAATGTGCATTTAGTAGTTGAAGCAGCCTTGTGAGTAACTTATATCTAGAACACAATTCGCCACCTTTGCTAGCACTTCAGAGTCTGTCAGGCATTGTTGTTCATCAATGATTTCTTGCTCTACATTAACAATTATTTCTTGGATCTTAGGCGGAGTATGAACATGAAAATGAGAAAAAAATCTTTCCACCCTCTAGTGGGCCTAGAATCCACCCATTTCTTGGTAGTAAGCGGCACCCCACCTCACACAGGCTCATTTATGAGCCATTGTAATGTATAACTAGAGGGAGGAAATAAGTTGAGGGGAGGGGCAAAGGATGACAATGTATGAGGTGGGAGAGCCAAGGTCGAAGGGGGTTGGGGGGACGGTGTTGAGGGGGTGAATGAAGTGAGGGAGGGGGTTGAGGAGAAGACGTGAAGGGAGTCAAAGAAGGCAAGAGAAACCAGACGATTCTGAGGCAATACCTGGGGGAAGGGTTACAGAAGTTGGAAACCAAAGAGTAGGATGAGCCTAACCTGTGGTGGGGGGCAATAGCTACAAGAGGAAACGACTCTGGAGTCCCAAAAAGTACGAAGATCCAAGATGAGGAATAGCAAGTAACAAAAACTTGAACCAAATAAATACCTAAAACTTGCGCTGCCAAACGAAGCCCAATTATGCCATAATTACCCAAACCCATTAAACTAAGCTCACTGTTGTAGAGGTAAATCCTCTCTGCGGACAGAGACGATCCCTACTAGCCCAGACCGGGTCTAGCAACAATCACACAATGCTATCACGCAAGTTCCTAATTGCAAATAGAAAGTAGATGGCGAGAACCTACTTGGATTCCAACGCTAGTGTTCGTCGAAGAGATGTCACCTTTGTTCCTTTGCTTTGGCCGGTCACGACCCACACGATCTCCGTGATGATATACCTGCACATGCAAAGAACAACATGAAAACAAGCGTTAAATCTAGTAGATGAAATTATATATCAGTCAGAAAAGATATAACTCAACATCAAACATGAAACAATGAGAGTGGAACCATAATGATAGTCATCTATTATTAATAAATAACAGAGAAGAGTACAACCAAAGTTCTGACGTCGAATCCTTCTCAAGAGGGTCCAGCCAGCAAGTCTCTTAAGCATTCACCCTTGGAGGTAGATCTCCCAAGACAAAAAACTCTCTCTCACACAAGTTTACACAAGAAAGAAACACTTCACAACCTTCCTTAAGCTCTCTAGCAATCCCACACTTGTCACACCAACTACCTATCAAATTCACACACTAGCAGCAGCACTCTAAGCACTATCAATTCCAAACTATCCAAACTAGCTGCTCATGGCAATGGTAGAGGCATAAATAGGAGAAGGAGTCTCCATGAATGGTGGGAGGATGAGCTTATCTCCAAGGAAGGTGGCTCAAATGACGAAACAGACATGCCAGAGAAGGGAGGGCGACATTTACAAGGCCAACAACCAGGTCTGGAGTCATCTGGAAGGCCGGCTGTTAGAACAAACTCGCCCAAACTGGATCAGCGCGGGTCCATAACTGCACTGGAGCGCTGACATCGCAGCTGAATAACAGGGAAGGTCATGTCAGCGCGATCAGATATGAATAACAGACGCGCTGGCTCATGAAATTCGACCAGCACGGAAAACACGTGTGCTTCCGCGCTGGCAGCGCATTCCGTCTGTTATGAAGCGCCCGTCAGCGCAGTTATTTTAACAACAGTCGCGATGATAGTAAAACTTTGGCAAAGTGGGTCATTTGGCAACATTAGAGAGCATGAGCATGATTAATTTGAACTCATGACACAGTAGGAAGACTGACAGGGAGACAGTGACAAATTACTGTGTAACAGATGCCCCCTAAAGCATGAAGCCCGAGAGAGTGGGAGGGGTGAAATGCTTTACAAAACTCGCTGAACTGGAACACCACCAGGAAGAACCCGCACGTATGTACAACTGATATCTCTGATAATCAATTACATGTAGTCCAGGCATGGGCGCAGCCATCCAAAAGACATATGAAGGAGGTCTGTGGTATGGACGCAGCCACCCAGCTAAAGAGACCATGATGATAATAAAGGTATGGTCGCAGCCATCCATGAAGACTCAGGTATGGGCGCAGCCATCCATCAATGAGTCATGTAATGATCATAACAATCCACAAAATCGCAACCTGGATTGCAACAGACAAAATCCAGGGTCTTGCGCTCCATCCCGACCCGAACAAAGTACAAGTTCAAGCATGTGAATACATGAGCTGAAGTCGAACATGCATGAACATCGTCTGATTACCAGTCAATAATGAAAACTGTTAACAGACGCGAGAGGTACCACCAATAATGACAATGGTCCTCAAGGTACTATAGGTACAATCCACGACGTGTGAATCAATGAGTTGGCGTCGAACACCCGCAGAATCATTTGATCGGAGGCCAATGATGAAAACCTCACGTCGAACACAAAGAACCTGCCATTGAGGCATGCAGGCTGTAAGGCACCTGAAGGGAGTCTCTAAGTCACCTTCCTGGATAATGAGCTGAAGTCGATAGGAAGTGACCTTGATCGAAGGTGGGCCATAATGCATCCCACATCATCGACACGAGACAGAGAAGGATAAAATATTTTGTGTGAGGTATCAGAGGAAGGTTGTAATTCTGCAGAGGTCAACTTCTCTTGAACATATCGATGGCACGACAGTGGACTAGGCAGTATTTGACATCAAAGGAGCAGAGGTCATGGTGACAAGGCAATGAGCAGATGAGAGGCCAAATAGGATAACCCAAACCCACGGAGGCTAGTGTAAAACAAGATGAGAGGTCCCCACCCAGACATGAATGCAGACTAGTGCCATGTTCAAGAGCGACATACTGCCGACACGACAATAATTATGGATCCATTTTCCCCACCATTGCTGGCGAGTACCCCAGTTATTTTTAACAAGCTTGATGGGGATAGCATGTGCTTGTGAGCGTCATTTCGACGGAGTCCGATGTCATTAAGTTTTAACGAGTCTGACAAAGGAGGAACTCGACATCTTTTCCTGTTTAGAGAGTCTGAAAAGACAGCAGAAAAGAAAACTCCAGGGGGGTCCTTTTTCGTAAAGTTGTGTCTCTCGAGCCCGAAAAAGTATAAAACAATGCTCGAAAGAACCGCCCGACCAGTATGATCGAGGAGTACTTTTCGTAAGTAGTGACTTTGACCCGAAAAAGTAGAAAAGCGGTCAGAAGTACGTCGTTTTGGAGCCAATAACGAGTTCGAAACGACAAACACCCGGCAATCTTTTTAGTTTAAACGGTCAAAAAAAGAGCTTTAAAAGCGACCGCCTCTCATTCCTTTTAACGAGCCGAGAGGGGGACTCAGCTATCTTTTCTTATTTCACGTCGAAAAAGAGCCTAAAGACGACGTTCCAGGACCAAGTGTATATTGAACCGTCGTAATTCCACCGTCATGAGAATCTGCACAAGAAACACCGCACGCGTAAACCTGTTCGGGCCACATGCATAAAAACATAGCAGAACTATATTGGCACCAAGCACATGGTAAAAACACCACAAAAAACCCACTTTTATGAAAAATAATACTTAATTATAAATTTTTACCATAAAAGTTTTTTACCATTGTTACCATTTTGAACCGTGGAGGACGTTGTGGAGCTGCGAGGTTGACGAACCAAATTCCACTCCGTGCGTACATCAACCACCCTGCAATCTGTTCCAGGTAGGTTCATCCTCTTCTGCGCCCCATTTTGAAGTATTTTAACCGCATTTAACGGTGGGAAGTGCTGGTTTGGGCGAATTTTTTGAACTTCAATTCGCTCTCGGTCAGCGCGGATTTCCTTATCGGGTCCGCGCTGATCGAAAAATATTTACACAGACCACCCCCGGATCAGCGTGGAAAACACGTGTGCTTCCGCGCTGACCCAAGAAAAATATCAAAGGGCGCCATTATCAGCGCGACTGTTTTAAAAACAGTCGCGCTGACGCCGCGAAACAAGTTTTTTAACAAATTGAACGTATAAAATTTCATGGACAAGGCCCTAATGAATTTTTGTGACCATGCAGGATAAAATGGCATTTGTTTGGCAAGAGCGAGCTCATGATAATGAGGATATAGCGGCATTCGCCGATGCTGGGTGCCGTAATGCAATGCGGGCGTGCGGGTTGCTCAAATTCTTCCTAACTCCGCGCCTGCGAGCACAGCCTGACCTTCTCGAGTTCCTAATCAGAGCCTGGAATCCCGTTGATGGGAAGTTTGTGATTCGAGGCCGAGATATCGAGTTCGATTATACAGATATCTATTTTTTGACCGGGTTATCACGTCGAGGTGAGATGCCCATTCTGGAGGGGCAGCGACCTAGTGGTGAAACTCTGGATATGCTGATGGCCCGGGTGTGCCCACAGGCACGCAAGACGCGGAGTGGGAAAGTAGCTATTCCTACGGTGGAGGACATCGTCCTTCGAACCATACTCTTCATGGTGACTTGGGCAGCGGGCTCCTTGGCCAATCACGAGGCTTCGAAGACCCATCTTCTATTGGCTCTCGAATGTTTAAATCCCACTATATTCAATTGGGCAGCAGCAGTAACAACCAGTATGAAGAGACAGCTGAGCAACTGCCGACGCGGTGAGTCGAAGCAGTTTGGCTATGGGTCGATTTTACTCCCGCTCATGCTGGAGCGGGTACCGGCATTACAGCTACAGGACATGGTCGTGGATCCACCCAGAGGCCCCCGAGAGACGAGGGCTAGTCGATGGGGCCATGTCATGCCACGAGGAGGTGGCGGCCGACCAGTGGCATGGGGAGTATATTTCCGAGAGTGGCTGGATCGGCAGACTATTTTTGTGGAGGACTGGCCATATGCTGGCATAGACTTCCGTGGAGACCCCGACATGCCGTTGCCTGCCGGAGAGCATTGGGACGATGGTGGTAAGCCACTTGATCTCTTTTTAATTTTTTATTTTTGTAATGTTTTTGATTTTTCATGTACATGTCTTAACGATAAATACTATGGTATGCAGATGTAGGACCGGCGAGACCCCTTGGTTTGGCCCCAGAGGCACGGAGAGATGCACAGGGCATTGGAGCTCTGGCCCTGGCTCCTCCAGGAGTCGATACGATGGAGACTGTGATACAGAACCTCGAGGGCTTACTGGCAGGGATTCCAGATTACCAGGGGATAGAGGAGGTCCCCATAGCATCTCAGATCCATACAGTGGGGGTAGAACCCAGGATGCACCGCCTCTTGAGGCGGGTGGCACGGGCGGCTGCAGATTATAGAGAGCATAACCCACCACAGTAGACATCTAGGTCTTTATTTCCTACTGATGGTTTTTTGAGAGACATGTGTCTCAGATGTACCAAGAACACAGGCTTTATCTAGACATATACACTTATTTTTTGAGCGCCTTGGTGCGCCACACGATATATATATATACATATTCCTATGGTTTATTATTGTGTTTTTATGTGCTTGCTTGTATAATGTTTTGATTATAAATTACGCAAATGTCTATCTAATACATGATTTGCCAATGCATCAGATAATGTGTTTAATCGTCGTGGAATATGCTGATATGTGATAAAGTCAAAATTCCTTTCTAACAATTTAACACGTAAGTACAGCCTTAAAATGTGACGGTCTCTGACGGAATATCGCCCATTGAGCTGATGGACCACAAGCTGAGAGTCTAGGTTAACAACCAATGCACGAATATTGAGATTAATCGCCTCGGCTAATAATTCAATAACAGCACTATATTCAGCGACATTGTTTGTAGTACAACCTAAACACACACCTTGAAGATCTATCAACTCACCGTGAGGATCGTAGATCACCCACGCCGCAGAGGACAAATTACGAGTGCTGCAGCAGGCACCATCAGCGAAACCAATATAAGGTGCACCTGACATCTGCACAAGAAGCAAAAACACAATAAGAAGCAATCACGCTTTTCACACCAAGCCAAAAAACATGAAAACATACACACACACACACACTTGCTAAGACACACACATGTATGAATTGAAGCGCATGAATCAGGCATAGTACTTTTTCAAGTACAACCCATTGCGAGGCTTATCAAGAGGATTACCTTCGTAGTCAACTAGCTCGTATGCCCCTTTTTGCAACACTCTCTTTACAATATAAGGGCCTAGCCACATGGGCTCGAGTTTGCCTGCCCCCAGCTTGTCATTTGCTTGGTCGTATAGCAGGACAAGATCTCCCTCAACAAAGGAACGAGGATGAATGGTATGGTCAAAATGAGTTTTGACTTTCTTCTTTTGAGCTTCGATGGCTAGAGAGGCTAAGTTACGGGTCTCGTCTAACCGTTCTAGATAAAGAAGCCGTTCCTCTACCGGAGTAGTGTCGGGAAGCAACTCGACGGCTATTTTCAACGAAGGAATTTCACATTCTATGGGAAGGGTAGCCTCCAGTCTGTAAACTAGTTGAAATGGAGTGAAACCGATGGCATCCTTCACAGAGGTTCAGTAGGCCCACAAGGCGGGAAACAACATCAGATGCGAATTATACTTATGCATGTCAACAGTGCGTTGAAGCATCGTAACCAAAATCTTGTTAACGGCTTCAACCTAGCCGTTGGACTGAGGATAGTACGAGGTTGAACTATTGTGTCGTAAGCCTAGTTCGGTTGTCAACTTGGTCATCATGTGATTACAGAAATGCTTTTCGTGATCTGTGACGATGGCCTGTGGAACTCCGAACCGCGTAATAACATGATTGAACAGAAACTGCGCTGTTATATGACCGTCTTCGTTTAATGTGGGCATCTCCTCGGCCCATTTTGTAAAGTAGTCGACGGCAACGATAATAAACCCATGCCCCCTGGCCGAGCGAGGCTTACAGGTTGTATAATCAATGCCCCATTTTGCAAAAGGGCCTACGGTCACTACAGGGTGCAGCGGGGCCGGTGGCGCACGCATCTTCCGCTGGTATATCTGGCATGCATGACATGAGCGGACAGCAAGAATGCAATCCTTAAAAATGGAGGGCCAGAAATAACCAGCGCGAAGGATTTTTTGAGCTGTGGCATATCCGGACATGTGACCACCACAGGCGCCAGAGTGGCAGTCATTCAGGACTCTCTCAGCTTCCTCGAGGGTAAGACATCGGCGAAGAACGGAGTCAACGCCGAGGCGGTACAGGGTGTCCCCTATGATCCGATAGGGTTGAGATTGATGGCGGATCCGCCGCCGAGCATCTTTGGATAGAGCGGGGCGGAACGAGGAGGTTTGTAAATAAACAATAATATCCCCGTACCAAGGATCGAGGGTGCTGATCAGAAAAAGAGTTTCGTCTGGGATATGATCTTCTGAAAGAGAGGGTGCAGAAGGAGATGGCAAAGAACAGAGCAATTCAGCAAAGACCAGAGATTTCTTAGACTTGGCAGCAGTAAATTCCAAGTCAAACTCTTGGAGGATTACGATCCATTTTGAGTATCTACCCCCCAGCAACTGACGCGACAAAATGTATGTCATCGGGTTGCAATCAGAAATCACGGTCGTGGTGCGCAACAGGATATAGTGCCGGAAACGTTGGACGGTGCACACAGCGGCCAATGCCAACTTCTCAACGTAAGCGTAGCGAGTTTCCATATCCAGAAGGTTGCGGCTGAGGTAATAGATAACGTGCTCATTGTCGTCATCATCATCCTGCACTAGAACCATGCCGATAGTGGTATCGGCGGCGGCCAGATAGAGAGTGTAATCACGATGGTAGTCTGGAGGTCTCAATAATGGAGCGGAAACAAGGAGACCCTTGAGACGCTCGAAAGACTCCTGAGCGGTAGCATCCCAATGAAAGGGTGTGTCTCGCTTCAGTAATCGTGTAAAACCCTTAGCCACCTCAGAATAATTCGGAATGAATCGTCTAAGGAAATTTGCTTTGCCCTGCAAGCTCTGCAACTGCTGCAAAGAAGCAGGGGGAGGGAGGTTCAAAATAGCTTCGACTTTGAGGGGGTCCAGACGGATGCCCTCTCGGGAGACGATAAACCCGAGCAGTCGGCCTGATTCAATGCAGAAGACACATTTATGACGAATGAGCCTAATGCGGTAGTGTTGACAGCGGAGAAAAATTTCGCGAAGATGGGAAGGATGGTCCTGACGCTTGACTGAATGAGCTGGAAGATCATCTAGGTATGGCTGTACAATGTGACGAATGTCATGAAAGGCATAGGACATTGCACGTTGGAAGGTAGTGCTGGCATTCTTTAAACCGAAAGGGAGCTTCTTATAGGCAAAAGTGCCCCAAGGACAGATAAAAGCGGTCTTATGTTGATCAGCGGGTGCGATATTGATCTGGTTATATCCAGAAAAACCGTCCATAAACGAGTAAATTTCGCTTCCTGCACACTCATCAATAAGCTGATCGATGAAGGGTGTAGGGAAGTTATCCTTAGGAAAGGCGCGATTGATATCACGGTAATCAACACAGACTCGAATAGTGCCCTGCTTTTTGTTCACAGGGACTATATTAGAAACCCAATCCGTCAGTGGAATGGGGTAAATGAAACCAGCCTTGAGAAGCTTTTCGACTTCTGCTTTAATTGCCGCAGCCTTTCGGGGGTGCACAGGGCGTAGGCGCTGACGAACAGGCTTGGCACCTGGATACGTGGGTATCTCGTGCACCACTATACTAGGGTCGATGCCGGGCATCTCTTCGTAGGACCAAGCAAAAACATCACGAAATTCGCGAAATAGGTCAGTGTAGAGTTGAACTTCCTCTGGAGTGCAAGTGACTCCTATGTAAATGTGCTCGACAATCCCTGATTTCACAGAGATGTCGATGGGTTGGGTTTGCGTGATGTTTCCCATATTGCCCTCAGAAGATACTTGGTAGATTTGAATAGGTGTTTGAAGGGGCGAGGATGGGATACACGAAGCAAACCGTTCGAGACATGCGATCATTTCCTGATGGGCAGGGAGAAACGAAGAGCGGTGGTGATGATCTGACCAAGGGGGCTCTTCAAGAGACATGGTCTCTATGATGGCTTCATCGGAAGGAAATATTTCCTTTAATGGATCCGAAGTAGCATCATCTCCAAGCCAAGGGAAATGAACATACGAATCGGGAACACCGCTCGAAAGAGCAGGTTCGGGGGAAGGAGCCGATACAGCAACGATTTCGATGTAGTTGAGCTCGGCAGGACTCAACGGCATCATATCGCCCCAGGATTCTTCCTGATTAGCGGGAGGAAGGACCCACGGATCAGAACGCACGGAAATCATATTAATAGGGGCGAGATTCGGAGGTGGAAGGGGAAAGACACCCATTAGAGCGGGATCCTTAAAGAGTCCGGCTCCCACACTCTCGAATGATTTAGAGGTATGCTCCACGAATGGCACATTACCTTCGGAAGAAGAGGCGAAGAAGGAGAGCTGGTCCACCATGACAATCTTCCCTTGATGAGGGAAACGAATGACACGGAAAAGGGAGGAAGCCACGGCTTGCATGGCATATGTCCAGCTACGTCCAAGGAGGAGGTTGTAGGTAAGATTAGCGTCGACAACTTCGACCTCCACTTCTACCGTCTTTCCTTCCAAGGATATGGGCAAGCGTTGGAGGATACCGTAAGGACGAGACTCTCTTCCATCAAAGGCTTCTAACGTCGTAGGAGACTGGCTTAATGTAGGAGAACCAATAGCTTTCCAGCAAGCAACAGACATGATGCAAGTTGAGGCACCTTCATCAATGACTGTACGATGAATCGTTTTGCCATTGATGATGACCTGTATAAGGAAATCGATTTGGTGGGGTAGCCTTGGCGTATAGCCCTCGAGATCAAAAGAAATCAGATTTGAGTCAGCCAGGTCTATGCCACCGATGGCTGATAGCAAGGACTTCCTCTGGGAGGGGCAGCTCTGGAGGACTTCTAGAGCAGACATAGCAGACGGAGCCTGAGCTAAGTCCTCAACGATGCTGTAGTGTTGGGCAGCACGAGCATTAGGGTTGTAAGAAGACTTCCGGAGTACACCTTTCGGAGGGGGTCAGATAATCGTCTCAGTGCTAGGTCTTTCGATGTGGAGAGGACCAGAACTGGATGGAGGAGCGCTGGAGGGGACCTCCGGCTCTTTCCCGGTGGGAGATGGACATTCTTTTTCTCAAGTAGTGACATGGATGGGAATTGTCCCAGCCATAAATACTTGAGAGCCAAATGAAGAAGAGGGTTGCGATGGATCTGCCACCATTTGAGTTTGCTGAGAAGGGAAAGGTTCTTTAAGCACAGCAGGAGTCCCAGGAGCACCTTTCAATAATCGACTAACTTCAGACCGCCTAGGGCAGTCTTTAGTGTAGTGATCCTCATCACAGATAAGACAAGGATACTTAGGTTTTCGCTTGGCTCCGTCCTCGGGTGGAGGTTTAGGGGAGTCCTGTTTGGGCTGTTCGGTCTTATTCTTAGCCTTCCCTTTCTTTTTCCCTTTCGAGGATTTATCCGCCGCGGTGGACTGAACGGCGTTAACCTCGGAGGTACTTCCAGAATTAGACTGACCCTGAGAAGTATTTCCATTAGAAGCATTCTATTTTTGCTTCCCAGGGTTCGCGGATGATTTCTTTGATGACGTGTTTACAGAGCCAATAACTCCGTCAACAGATGGTTTTGGCGGAGCTTTGGATGTTCCGGGTCTCGGGGCGTCTGGCAAATAATCATATAAAGTACCCGACTGAGAGTATACTAAGTCGAGGTACTGAGCACGTGCAATAGCTTGCTCTTCAGTTACACAAGCTCCCATAGCGATGTCTCGCGCGATCACAGGGACAAAGGAAGTCGTGAACCAATCGGTCAGGAGCTGATCAAGAATCCAAAATTTGATCAAGCGACGACGCCGTCTCCATTCATGTATATGATTGGATATATGCGTAGCCGTGTCCTGTTTGAGAGACATAAGGAGATGTGTCCCTATCTCATACCGAATGGGTAACTGAAAATGAGTTAGGAATGCCATAGCCAGCGAGTTGAAATCTTGAAATGTTCTGCGATTCAACTCAATATACCACTTAGCGGCTGAGCCGGTGAGAGTCCTTTGGAAGAGGCGGAGCCGGATGGAGTCATCAAGCCATGAGTTCGATGAGCACCAAAGGTGATAGGTCATGACATGGGCTTGAGGATCTGCACCAGCTTTGTCATCGAATTTTGGGCAATCACCGGGTATTTTAGTTGGAACTGGTGGCCAGTACGGATTATGAAGAATGGGATCATTGGTTAACTTGGACACATCTAGAAGTTCCAATGTCGCTAAGAAAGGCAACTGAGGATTAAAGGACATTTGTGGCTGTGGAAGAGAGGTAGTACCAGGGTTCCAACCAGGTGGTGGTTGCCCCCATGGACTTTGTCCGGATGGGCCTGGCCCGTAAGGGTTCTGCCCATAGGGATTTTGCCCATAGGGGTTCTGTCCATAAGGATTTTTTCCATAAGTAGACAGTTGACCCTGGGTCTGCCCCCCAGCACCCCATGGATTAGCAACTTGACCTGCAGGTGCAACGTACTGTTGCTGATAATTTTGATAAGGAGTAACCTGCATTTGTTGATAATTTTGGTAAGGGGTAAATTGAGTTTGCCCCTGGGGTTGCTGGTAGCCATACATTTGCTGAGCTCCATACTGAGCCTGATAAGAAGGCTGCGCTTGGTAGGAAGGTTGGGGTCGTGGCCCACCTTGCATTTGATAACCAAGTTGAGTCTGGGTCCCAGAAGAATGTCCTTGAACAGGTTGGGCTTGGACCATCTGGCCGGAAGGTTGGCCTGGTTGGGTTTGGGACAGACCTGTTTGCCCAGAAGGATGTGTCTGTTGGGTACCAGGTTGTCCTTGAGCAACCAAGGATTGTCCTTGTGGAGCAGATGGTTGAGCGGGCTGGACGGCCGGTTGACCTTGAGGTTGGCCAGCCTGTCCAGAAGGATGACTAAGCTGGGCAGTGGGTTGGCCTTGCTGTGCAGAGGGCTGGCCCGTTTGCCCAGAAGGATGGCTAGGCTGGGCAGTGGGTTGGCCCTGCTGTATGTAAGGCTGCCCCTCTTGCCCAGAAGGATACACATGTTGGACTGCCGGTCGACCTTGTGGAATGTAAGTTTGTCCGGTTTGTCCAGAGGGATAACCCTGCTAAATACCAGGTTGGCCTTGTTGGATGTAAGGTTGTCCTGGTTGTCCAGAAAGATAACCTTGCTGGGTACCAGGTTGCCCCGAATAACCAGAAGGTTGAGTCAGATAGGTAAAAGATGGACCGCCAGCGGCCAAAGGTTGTCCCTGATAGGGTTGTCCTTGTAGGCCCCCAGGTTGTCCTGGGTAAGACTGGCCATAATATTGCTGCCCCTGGGGGGTTTGCACATAAGATGGCTGGCCTTGGTTAGGTGGTCCCTGAAGCTGTGCAGGCATTGCTTGGCCCCCATGGAAAGAAGTGGTACCAGGGTTCCAAGCAATGGATAATGGTACCGAAACCTCAACAACAGGTTGAGTAGGCAAGGGTTGAGAGAGTTGAAGGTATTGACCGGTAGAATCATAATAAAAGAATGGACCCTGCGCATTCGGATCCTGAACAGCTTGTCCAGAAGCATCATATGGCCCCCCTCCTGGAACGGGACCAGAAGAGGGTGGAGCACTTTGTGCAGGGTGGACAACTCTAGGCGAGAGTGTCGGCTGGCCACTACTCACTTGACCGTGAGGGGGACCAGCACCAGTGTTCAAAGCTGAGGACGTTGTTACGGCACTAACAACCGGAGTTGAATGTGCTACACAAACAGTTGGATTCGTCAGAACTGAAGTAACAGGTGTAGTGTGGGCTTGTGAAACAAAAGGTCCCGTGGTGGGAGTGATATGGGGATCCCACATGGTTGAAGCAGGGGTCCTGACACTTACCCTATCTGATCAGGTGCATGTCCTAAGTGTCGTAAAAATGCTCAAAATTCAAAGTGCTCAAAACTGGTTCGAAGCTTAACGACTGGAAATTGCTCGTCCTCCCGATTCCGGTGCCGCAAACGGTTCGAAAAACGGTCGCCGTATGAGGAAGATATGGCCAAAAGAATATTTTGCCCAAAACATTAGAAAATTTGAATTTTTTAAAAAAAATTAAAAAAGGAATATTCTGCAGAATATTCCAGGGAATATTCCCTTTCAACAGCGAATCACAGGCCGCCATGTGGCAGGCCCGGAGGGCGCCACGTGGCCCCCAGATGACGTCAGCAAGGTGGTTGGGCGGATGTTCAAAAACTTTTGGTCGGATGGGGGATTGAACCCCTGACCTATGGTATCAAAGTCAAACGCTTTACCGTTAGCCCACATTGTGTTTGGTTAGTGAATGGGCAGATTAGTGTATTGATAAGGCTTTTAAATGGTTGAGCGGGAAAATGAATGGGGCCAGCCCCTAAGCGGCCAGCCCTCCAACACCATGTGACCACGCCCAGGAACCGTGGGCTAAACTCAACCGCCAGCACACCTAACCGCCGGGCACGCAAACCGAGGCAGCTGGTCACATGCGCATTTAATGCAACTGCAGTTAGACTGGCAGTTTAGTTGGCGGACCCGCCATATTTGGCGGGCTTAACTGGCCTCCACTACAGTTAACTGGGGTTTTGTTAGGCCAAACTGGCAGTCAGGAGTAAATGGCCATAACTTTGGCCCAGAAAGTCGGTTTTGGACGAATTTTTTTTTGATTTTGGGTATTTTCGACCTTCTGAAGCCATTGGTGCAGGTCTTACAGCCATCAGAGGTCATTTTCATATGTTTTGAAGCCGTGAAAGTTTTAGGAGCCACTAGGGACCAGTATTGGGAAGACTGTACAGGGTTGCAGGTATCCATTGGAGGTGATCCAATAGTCAATCCTGAAGGATTCAAGTGTTCTGAATCCATTTCTACCATCTATTTCTCCTGTAGATGCTTCTATTCAGCTGTATTTTCAATTTGAGCATTTTATAAAAACAAGGACAAGCCCATTTGGGGGCTTTGGACCCAGCAGACGTAGCCCTGGAGGGGGTGAACTACTTTATCAACTATTTTTGCATCTGTGGTTGGTTTATTTTGCAGAACAAATTCGTTTTAATGTGTTAAACAGTAAAAAGAAATAATTCTGCTATGCTTATATGGGTCATAAACAGCTGAAAATTTCATGTGTTTCCTTTCTGCAAGACATGGAAGTCTTTTAAACATGTTTATTTCTGAATTGAATACCTTGCAAACAAATTTCAAGTAGTTTCAAATTCAGATCAAGTTGGTATCAAAGCCAGGTTGTTGCTTCTTTGTATCAAAATCAGTCAAATAAGCTATAGACAGAGCCTGAACTGAGCCAGGAAGCCTTCGAAATGCTCTTGTTATACAATTGCAAAGTAGATAAATGCTCTTTTCAGTCAATCTCTGGTGCAGTTGTCTTTTGATTGTTTTTGTGCAAAGATCTTCTAATTGTCTTGCAAGTATTGATGCTTACCAGGTTGAAACTTAAAAGAGGGGAAGGACAGTTGACTAGAGAACGAGAGAATCCTCAGTCAAGGAAGGCCAGAGAGCCATCACCTCCACCTTCAATTTCACCCTCAAGAGTCTCAGCAGAAGCTTCAAGGATGTCTGAACATGGAGGAGAAATTCCTATAGAGACAGATCCAAGAGAAGAAGAAAGAGTCTTCAGAAAGGCTTTCTTGGATCTCACTGAAATGGTGAGGATATTGTACCAAGAAAGAAATGAGAAATTGGCTGGAGAAGGGTCCAAACATCCACATGAAGGAGAGGGCTCTTCAGGAGGTAAGAAGGATGATGATCATTCCAAGAAAGGACATGGAGGAAATGGTGATCCACCACCCCCATCTTCACCTTCTTCCTCTTCATCCTCGTCTTCTTCTGTTCATAAGCATAGATCCTCTGGAAAAAGTCCTTTTTTGAAGCTTGATGTAAAATTCGAATTACCTATGTTTAATGGTGAAGTGAATGCAGAAAAGCTTGACAACTGGATTAGGCAGTTGGAAGTTTACTTGAGGATCCAAAATATGCATGATGATGCCACAAAGATTCAGTTGGCTTCTTTGAGAATGGATGGAGCAGCCTTGGTCTGGTGGGAGGCCAAGACTAAAGAGGAGATCAAGAAATTTGGTAAGGTTACCGTAACATGGCCTGAATTTCTGTTAGCCATTAAAAAACAGTTTTATCCTCTTGCTCACATGCAGAAAGCCATTATGAACTGGCAAAATTTCAGACAACTTAAGGGTCAGAGTGTCCAAGACTACACCCAAGAATTCAGGAGAAGAGCTCTCTTGTTAGGGGTAGATTTACAGTCCCAAGACACCTTGCTGAAATACATTGGTGCCTTGCATAGCTACCTTAGACACACCATCTTGATGTTTAACCCTACTAGCCTGGACGAGGTTTGTGTCCAAGCTACCCATTTAGAGGCAAGGGGAAAAACACATTTGAAGAGGGTAGAAACAAGCCCCCCAAGGGGAAAAGCAAAGAGAAAACCTCCAAGGGAAAGGGCAAAAAGAATGCATCTGTCAAGCAGGAGAGTGAGAAAGTGATCTGTAAACACTGTTCTAAACCAGGCCATGAGGAGAAAAACTGTTGGAAATTACATCCTGAAAAAAGACCTCAATCTAACAAATCCAAAGGGAAACAGAAAACTGCTGCTGCTACATCTACACCACAAGATTTAGGGGAAGATTCAGGTGATGAAACCAAAATTACAGCCATGGGTTTGAAAAACTTGAAGGGAAAAGAAGTTGAAACTCAAGCCAGCACTAGTACCTCAAACTGCCATGTACAAGCTCCTAATGAGGAAGAAAGAATTGAACTGTTTCATGTGAGGGTGATTTCAAAACATACTAAGATTGACACACTTTTTGATAGTGGGTCACAAGCAAACCTTATATCAGAGGACTTGGTCAAGCAACTTAAACTTGAGACCATTCCACATCCGAAGCCATATCCACTTGGATGGATTTGCAAGGATGCAAATTTACAAGTTTCAAGAAAGTGCACATTGCGCTTTGCAATTACTGCACATTTTATTGACACAGTTGAACTTGATGTGGTACCTTTTGATATAGCAGGAATTGTTTTGGGAAGTCCTTATTTGTTTGACAGGAAAGCTATCTTTCATCGTCATGAAAACAAATATCATCTGTTCAAAGATGGCAAGGAGTTCATTGTTAGAGCTCATCGCAAGAAGACAAATATAGCGATGGTGAATGCAGGACAGGTAAAAAGGCTGGTCAATTCAAGTAAGAATTTTGTTCTTCTTATGATTAAGCCCAAGGTTGATGTGAATCATGAGTCATTTGACAATTGTGATCCAAAACTTAAATCAGATCTGTATGATGTAGTTGATGCATATCATGAGATGTTTCAGGAGCCAACAGGTTTGCCTCCTAAGAGGGAGATTCAGCATGAAATCCATTTGCATCCAGATTGTCCTCTTCCAAACATAGGCATGTACCGCATGTCTATTATGGAGAATGCTGAAATAAAGAAGCAAATCAAGGACTTGTTGGACAAGGGCTTCATAAGGCCAAGTACTTCGCCATGTGGGTCACCGATTGTATTGATTCCAAAGAAAGATGGCACTTGGCGTATGTGTGTTGATTTCAGGGCCTTGAACAAGATAACGGTAAAGAATCGTTACCCACTCCCAAGGATAGATGATTTGCTAGACCAGTTGAAAGATGCTCGATATTTCACTAAGTTAGACTTGCGTAGTGGATATCATCAAGTAAGAATTGAAGAAAGTGACATATGGAAGACAACCTTTAAAACCAAACAAGGACTCTTTGAGTGGCTTGTGATGCCATTTGGTTTGTGCAATGCACCTGCAACTTTCATGCGGGTAATGGATGATGTTTTGCGTCCTTTTCTTGATGATTTCGTTATTGTCTACTTAGATGACATCTTAATTTTCAGCAAGTCTAGAGAAGATCATGTCATGCATGTTAGAAAAGTACTTGATGTTTTGAAGAAGAATCAGTTATTTCTTAAAATGTCAAAGTGTGAATTTGGAAAGACTTCTTTGGTTTATTTGGGACACATAGTAGGAGGAGGTGCTTTGAGAATTGATCCTGCTAAGATTGAGACTATTTTGAAGTGGCCTACTCCCAAATCCATAACAGAGGTAAGAAGTTTTTTGGGTGCAGCTCAATATTGGAGGAAGTTTATCTCTAACTTCTCTTCTATAGCAGCTCCTATGCATGCAGTGACAAGTGTGAAGCATGCTTTCCAATGGGGAGGCAAGCAGCAAAAAGCTTTCGAATCTTTGAAAGAGAAGATTAGTTCAGCTCTAGTCCTTGCATTACCGGATTTGAGACAGCCATTTGAGATACAAACCGATGCTAGTGATTATGCTATGGGTGCAGTTCTTCTACAGCATGGTAAGCCTATTGCATTTCATTCTGAAACTTTTAATGGTGCTGTTGTAAATTATCCTACATATGATAAGGAGTTGTATGCGTTGGTACAAAGCGTCAAAAAGTGGAAACACTATTTGATGGGCAAAGAAACTGTTATACATACCAACCATCAGCCCTTACAGTACTTGCAATCACAAAGCAAGTTACAACAGTCACGACACTTCAGATGGATGGGCTTCTTGCAACAGTTCCATTTGGTAATAAGGTATAAGAAAGGTACTTTGAATAAGGTTGCTGATATGCTTTCAAGGCCTATTATTGGCGATGTTACTTTACTTAAGAATGATTCCATTGTACATGATAGTTACATAGAACAATATGCATCTGATGATGACTTTAAAGATGTGTATGCTAACTTGAGTAAAGGGAATCATGTAGAGGAAAATGATTATCACATGCATAACAATTTGTTGTTTCATTTGGGCAAGTTGTGTATACCACAGGGGGAGAGGATAAATGTCATAAGAGAAGCTCATTCTTCTCTTATTGCTGGCCATTTTGGTGTGAGCAAAACAGTTGCACATCTATAGAGGTATTGTTATTGGCCTCGCATGGTAGATTCTGTTTCAAGGTTCATAAGAGGTTGTTCATTATGTGCTATAAGCAAGCCTAGCAATAGGAAGCTTGGTTTGTATACTCCTTTGCCGGTACCTTCTAGACCATGGGAGAGCATCTTTATGGATTTTGTAGGAGGTTTGCCAAAATCTAGAAAGCAGCATGATTATTTATATGTAGTAGTTGATCGTTTCAGCAAAATGTGTATACTTATGCCTTGTAAGAAAACTATAACTGCTGAACAAACTGCTGATTTATTTTTTCATCATGTATGGATTCACTTTGGTTTGCCTACTTCCATTATTAGTGACAGGGATTCCAGATTTGTGGGGAATTTTTGGTCCAACCTATGGGAGATGATGGACACAAAGTTGAAGAAAAGCACTGCTTTCCATCCGCAAACAGATGGACAAACCGAAGTTGTGAACAGAACCATTGTGCACCTCTTGAGAGGTTATTGCAGCAAGCATCCCAAGCTTTGGGATGAACATTTGCACTACATACAGCATGCTTACAACCGTGCCAAGCACTCTTCCACAAACACCTCACCGTTTGAAGCTTGTTTTGGTTACTTGCCAAAATCACCTCTTGATTTCATTTTTGAGAAAGATGTCGCCATTGAGGGACATAGTGATATTGACAAAGCTCGTTCATTCATTGAAAGAATTCAGCAAATACATCAGCAAATTCAAGAACAGCTTGAGAAGAGTCAAGGCAAGTACAAGGAAAGACACGACAAGCATAGAGTCGATCACAAGTTTCAAGAAGGGGATGAGGTATGGTTGTACATTAGTAAGGAAAGGATGCAAGGAGAAGGTAAAAAGCTGAAGCCTATTCGTTATGGTCCATTCAAAATCCTCAAGAAGGTTGGAAATAATGCTTTTCAATTAGATTTGCCTTCCTACATGCAAATGTATTCTGTTGTCAATGTGGAGAACTTACGTTTGTATGAACCTCCTTTGATTGTTGATCATGAAAGTGTTGTTCAGCTGCCATCTATAGAAGATTTCTCGCCAGAATTCTTAGATGAGCTGAAAGAAGATACAATCCTTGACAGAAGGACACGCACTTCAAGGAGGGGCAGTGTAGATTATGTTCGGGTTGGTTTCAAAGGCAGCAAACCGAACAAGGCAAAGTGGATGGAGATGGACAGAGTGAGGGAGCTGTACCCTCACCTCTTTAACAGGTAGTTGAAGGCTTTTGGGGTCCAAAATCTTCCCAATGGGGAGGCGTGATCAGGTGCATGTCCTAAGTGTCGTAAAAATGCTCAAAATTCAAAGTGCTCAGAACTGGTTTGAAGCTGAACGACTGGAAAGTGCTCGTCCTCCCGATTCTGGCGCCGCAAACGGTTCGAAAAACGGTCGCCGTATGAGGAAGATATGGCCAAAAGAATATTTTGCCCAAAACATTAGAAAATTTGAATTTTTTTAAAAAAAATTTAAAAAGGAATATTCCTTGGAATATTCCAAGGAATATTCCCTTTCAACAGCGAATCACAGGCCGCCACGTGGCAGGCCCGGAGGGCGCCACGTGGCCCCCAGATGACGTCAGCAAGGTGGTTGGGCGGATGTTCAAAAACTTTTGGTCGGATGGGGGATTGAACCCCCGACCTATGGTATCAAAGTCAAACGCCTTACCGTTAGCCCACATTGTGTTTGGTTAATGAATGGGCGGATCAATGTATTGATAAGGCTTTTAAATGGTTGAGCGGGAAAATGAATGGGGCCAGCCCCTAAGCGGCCAGCCCTCCAACACCATGTGACCACGCCCAGGAACCGTGGGCTAAACTCAACCGCCAGCACACCTAACCGCCGGGCACGCAAACCGAGGCAGCTGGTCACATGCGCATTTAATGCAACTGCAGTTAGACTGGCAGTTTAGTTGGCGGTGGCGCCAAATTTGGCGGACCCGCCATATTTGGCGGGCTTAACTGGCCTCCACTACAGTTAACTGGGGTTTTGTTAGGCCAAACTGGCAGTCAGGAGTAAATGGCCATAACTTTGGCCCAGAAAGTCGGTTTTGGACGAATTGTTTTTTGATTTTGGGTATTTTCAACCTTCTGAAGCCATTGGTGCAGGTCTTACAGCCATCAGAGGTCATTTGCATACGTTTTGAAGCCGTGAAAGTTCTAGGAGCCACTAGGGGCCAGTATTGGGAAGACTGTACAGGGTTGCAGGTATCCATTGGAGGTGATCCAATAGTCAATCCTGAAGGATTCAAGTGTTCTGAATCCATTTCTACCATCTATTTCTCCTGTAGATGCTTCTATTCAGCTGTATTTTCAATTTGAGCATTTTATAAAAACAAGGACAAGCCCATTTGGGGGCTTTGGACCCAGCAGACGTAGCCCTGGAGGGGGTGAACTGCTTTATCAACTTCTTTTGCATCTGTGGTTGGTTTATTTTGCAGAACAAATTCGTTTTAATGTGTTAAACAGTAAAAAGAAATAATTCTGCTATGCTTATATGGGTCATAAACAGCTGAAAATTTCATGTGTTTCCTTTCTGCAAGACATGGAAGTCTTTTAAACATGTTTATTTCTGAATTGAATACCTTGCAAACAAATTTCAAGTAGTTTCAAATTCAGATCACTATCCCTCAACGACTGATAGCGTGGGGGGAGCGGAGAAGTAGCTGGGATGGGAGTGTCGATATTCGACACCACAGGTGTCTCACTCACTCTAGGAGATGTCTCATCCATGTGAGAGGTAGACATTGGAGACGAAACACCAGGGGGGTAACAGGAATATCGTCCTCGTCAGGCTCCCAAATGGGGTTCCAATCGACTTCGTAATCTTCGTCGCCTGGGGCACGGGAGTTGATCGGTTGGATACTCGGGATAACAGGAAGAGTATCACTTACAACTGGTACCTCAGGAGCAGCGGAAGACGGAGAGCCTTGATCACTTGGAACCAGAGTTGACGGTTCAGCCAGGATGACAAACTTCAAACAAACCTAAGGGAATCTAACGATAAAGGACCCTACTCAAACTAACGCACACAAGATCTAACCAGGTAATGTTTATCGTGGCCAAATGAATTTTAAGACGCAAGGACACAACTTGACCTTTTCATGTTTTAAGAGTCGAGAAAAGGACAAAAAGGTGACTCTAGTCGCCTTCGAATGTTTTGTGAGCCCGAAGTGACAAACTGCTCAAGTGAGCCTTTTCTTTTAAGGAGTCTGAAAAGGATCAAAAGTGACTACTCTGGAGAACTAGGCAAAAGGGTTTACCAAACAAATCCGTAAAACTGCATATACACCTTGGCAGTCATATGAAAACCAAGGACTTCCCGTACGGCAGTCAATCTTCCTGAATGTTGTGTTCGGTGCGTTACAGCTTGTAAGGCGGCAGACACGGCTTCCTGTGGATAAAGGATGATAACCTAGTGGGGTCTCCCCTATATACGCGACGGTACGTGGGAGCTCAAGTCCGTGCTAGACCACTATCGAGTCACAAAAGGAGGAATCACCCAACCGTAGTGTGAAACAACAGTGACTAGGTTTAACGACGTTGGAGCACGTCTCTAGCCTAGACCTCTAATCAGTGAGCGTTATGTGCCAATGCGTTTTTAAGTTCATTCAGTTCATATTATGGTTGATTTTTTATTAAGTTTCAATTTCCAGGTCCTACCGTATGTAATCTCTCATAATTTCCTGAATGCAAACTATATGCCAAAGAATATCATTTCGTTCGATGAATACTAACTACGAGAGAGTTAAGGATTTTTCAAACAAAATGACCACAAACAAACAAGAACTACTCTAATGCAGCTAATGACAAATAAACGAAACTTTTCTTTGTTTTAGATCGCTTAATCAATGAAAAGCTTCTAATTTCAATTAACTAATTCAACGCAAAAGAGATTGTTTGTTTTCTTTTCAATGGCAAAGTGCACTAAACAAACTTTTGAGAAATAATAACAAACAAATGTGAAAAGAACCGGTTAACCCCAAACAACCGTAATCCGTGTCCGGGTGGTGAGAAGTAATCGAAACAATGCAAAGACTGGTTCAATAACAATCACCTAAACAACCAGGCAAAAGCAAGCAAAGAGGAAGGTTTTCGCAAAACCAAAAGCAAGCAGCAAACGAATCTTTGTAAGCGAGTAACCAAGCAAAGCCGATCCAACGAAATTGGAATGATAACACCAGGTCACAAAACACAAAAACAAGATCCGCCCAACAAGACTTCCCAAGAAAGTGCTTCAATCTTCAGACAATAGAAATCAAGTCATAAACCAAGTGAAAAGAGCAGGGGATAGCCAAACCAACAGGCTCAGGAGGCAGAATTGAAGAAATTCAATTCTACAGGTATCAGCGCGGGTGATACACAGCAACAAAGCGCTGATCAGAAACCACGCGTAGCAACAAAGCGCTGTCAGCGCGGAAGTACACGGCTTAACCGCACTGGTTTGATTTTCAGAACTGTCGCGACTGTTCAGTGTATAAACGCGATGATCACGAAGTCAAAGAAACAGCTATGCGATGTCAGCGCGACTGTTTTATTATAAACCACGCTGAAGCTAAAAAACAGGCACAATCAAGCCAAAAGCTCCCAAACCAAGGTAATCACTCTTTAGACAATCAAGGCACCTCCCAGACTGAACCAGGAAATCCAAAAACAGAGAACTAATCCCCAATCTTTGAAAAGAGAGCAAAAATCAAACTCAAGGACAAAAAATGAACACAAAAAGACAAAAGCCAGCTCCAAGTTGTTCAGTTTGTAAACCAAACCGGAGATGGACTGAAGTGGCTTTGATCTACTTCGCTAATGCAGAGCAATAGCGTTTCGAAGGCTACCTGGCCGTGCTTCAGGCTCCATCCAAAGTTTACAAATCAAACAACAAGGTAAAGAAACTCCCCAGCGGAGTCGCCAAATTGTTGTAGAGGTAAATCCTCTCTGCGGACAGAGACGATCCCTACTAGCCCAGACCGGGTCTAGCAACAATCACACAATGCTATCACGCAAGTTCCTAATTGCAAATAGAAAGTAGATGGCGAGAACCTACTTGGATTCCAATGCTAGTTTTCGTCGAAGAGATGTCACCTTCGTTCCTTTGCTTTGGCCGGTCACGACCCACACGATCTCCGTGATGAGATACCTGCACATGCAAAGAACAACACGAAAACAAGCGTAAAATATAGTAGATGCAATTATATATCAGTCAGAAAAGATATAACTCAACATCAAACATGAAACAATGAGAGTGGAACCATAATGATAATCATCTATTATTAATAAATAACAGAGAAGAGTACAACCAAAGTTCTGACGTCGAATCCTTCTCAAGAGTATCCAGCCAGCAAGTCTCTTAAGCATTCACCCTTGGAGGTAGATCTCCCAAGACAAAAAACTCTCTCTCACACAAGTTTACACAAGAAAGAAACACTTCACAACCTTCCTTAAGCTCTCTAGCAATCCCACACTTGTCACACGAACTACCTATCAAATTCACACACTAGCAGCAGCACTCTAAGCACTATCAATTCCAAACTATCCAAACTAGCTGCTCATGGCAATGGTAGAGGCATAAATAGGAGAAGGAGTCTCCATGAATGGTGGGAGGATGAGCTTATCTCCAAGGAAGGTGGCTCAAATGACGAAACAGACATGCCAGAGAAGGGAGGGCGACATTTACAAGGCCAACAACCAGGTCTGGAGTCATCTGGAAGGCTGGCTGTTAGAACAAACTCGCCCAAACTGGATCAGCGCAGGTCCATAACTGCACTGGAGCGCTGACATCGCAGCTGAATAACAGGGAAGGTCATGTCAACGCGATCAGATATGAATAACAGACGCGCTGGCTCATGAAATTCGACCAGCGCGGAAAACACGTGTGCTTCCGCGCTGGCAGCGCATTCCGTCTGTTATGAAGCGCCCGTCAGCGCGGTTATTTTAACAACAGTCGCGATGATAGTAAAACTTTGGCAAAGTGGGTCATTTGGCAACATTAGAGAGCATGAGCATGATTAATTTGAACTCATGACACAGTAGGAAGACTGACAACGAGACAGTGACAAATTACTGTGTAACACTCACAAACCAACAAGAATCCATGTAACTCATGTCCCTAGAGGTGGTTTTGTGCATTTATGTGATGTTATGCCTTGATGAGTGGTTGATATGCATCATGAGCTTCGTCTCAAATGTCACAGACGACCGACGAGGATGAGAGAAATTAAACCACATTGGTCCTTGAGTGCACTACGAGAGTTGGGACATTGAATGACTTCGCATGTGCATCCTCTGTAATGCATGCATCGAGTTAAGGAACAACAATTTCAAGGTTGACATGATGTGCTGAGGTATGATTGGAGGGGAGGTGGTGTTGCCACATCCACCCTGTGACAATGCCTCCCCACATGTATCCCACACATATCTGTCCATTATAGTATTTTGACTTATCATTACTTTTATTTGTAAAATTTATATACATTTATATTAAAAGGAAATTTAAAAAAAAAACCATAATTGATTAAATATTTTTCATTTTTGTTAAATTTTAATTTATATATATGTATATATAAATCATTTGAAAAAAAAAATTACTAACAAGAGAATTCATACGACCACGCGAGTTACACGGAAACGTTATCGCACAACGTACTTAATAAATCTCAACGGATATTTCTTGGACGATAACGCGTATTAGCTGTTATGGCTACAACCGACGTTACGCAACCAACGTATAGATGACATAATGTATTTTACCGACTTTGGGGTGCGCAAGTTCATATATTGAATGGAAAATGATGCGTTGAATTGTCGGATGTGTTTCAACATTATCTAAGGAAGATACCATCTGGTTTAAGTGATTTTTTTTTAAATAATTTTTATTTTTAGAGTTAGTTGCACTCGAAATTTTTAATCTTAGGGTTGACCACAGAACCCTCCACGAACTCTATTTTAAATCTTAGAGACTAGGCATGGACTCTATTTTTAATCCTTGAGACCAGGAAAGTGAGAGTTTATGATACTATCTTATGTGAGTTTTATTTTTTAACAGATCTGAATGTTGTATTTGGGAATTTTGTTTTTAATTATTATTAAAATTTATTGTTGAAGATTTTGAATGTTTAAGTTATTTTTAATTATTATTAAAATTTGATTATGTAATCTTCACAACATTGGTAAATTTGTATTATTTAGTTGTATTTTTTTAAATATTTTTATATTTTTATATAATATGTATTATTTAGTTGTATTTTTTAAATATTTTTATATTTTTAATATATATATATATATATATATATATTAATTTTTAAATGATTATTTATATTAATAATGAAGTTTTAAATTATTATAATAAAGTTTATAATATTATTTGTGATAATTATATTTGGGTAGAATAATCACTTGTGATAATTGAAATTGAGCAGAAAGAAAGACCATCATTCCTTCTGATTAATAGATATAAATCTAATTAATATATAGATATACTTTATAAATGATGTTTTATAATTTTAATGTGAATAATTGCAATACAAATTCTGCAGAAAATATAATAAAAATAATTTTGAGTGTTATCTAAAATAATAGAAATAAGGAAATTTTATGGGTTAATTTTTGATAAATGTTAATTTAAATCTTTTTAATATTATTAATTAATAATAATATTAATTATTAATAATTATATTTTGAAATTCAGTAATTATAATAAAAATTTAAAATTTTAAAATAATATATTTAATTTAAAAGATGGATTAATATTAATAAATCATTAATATATAGTTAAATACAAATAAAAACAATTTTGTGTAATAGGTATTTAATTTTAGGTTCGGGAGTATGCCCTAAAACTGTTTTTATTTGGTTTAGAGCTAGTTTTTGTGGGATTTAAGGAAACAGGTAAAACTGTTTCTATTTGGTTTAGAGCTAGTTTTTGTGGGACGTAAGGAAACATGTTAATTACCCAAGACCCAAAGATATTTGGCAAGAATGAAAACCTACCCCATTATAAACCATGAGTGGGTAATTATAAGTGGCTTGATTTTCCGTGAATAATAATGATGAGTCAACATACATGAATCAACATATATTTTGAAATAACAACCCATATAAATCAACATACATTTTGAAATAACAACCCACATGAATCAACCTACATTAAAATAACTCGTCCACGTAATGAACGTCGTGATGGTGCTTCTGTATATTTAAGTAAATTCAATAAGTAATTAAAAGTATGAGCCCGAGCTCGCCGTCCACTCCACTTCGACACGAGTTACACCCACACCACGGAAACCTTATCGCACAACAATGAAGTAGAGGCAATCAAATATACAATTTACAATCAAGTTAAGTTCAGGTTTTAACGTATTTGTGAGGAAGGTTCATCGATGGGGTGTACACAACCGCAAATAACTCAATTGAAAAAGAATTTAAAGAAACAAGAATATTGGTCACAATTTTTATGATGATGCGGCGTAGATTGGTTGATTTAGTTGGTGTGAAATATAGTTTTATGGTGATGCCGTGTAGATTGGTTTTTTTTTTCAGATTGAAAAAGCATAATTGTATTATATTGATGCTGTATATTGATGTTGTATAGATTGGTTGGTTTAGTTGTCGTGAAATATAATTTAATAATTTATTGATTCAAATCATAGATAATAAGAAAAGCTTTTGATCTTTAAAATTGATTTAAAGAATATTGAGATTTAATAGAGTTTTATTTAAATTTAAGAGTTTTGTATAATGTTAATGAAAATATTAATAAATAAATATTTTTTATTTATTATTAATTTTTATTTTAATCTAAATATAATTTATTAATTCTTATCAAATTTTAACAAGGTTATATATAGTTAGTTTTTTCTGAGGCTTAGTTTAATAAAATATGTTAATGTTATGATGCGTTGTATGTACTCCAAACAATATTAAAATTGTAAAATAAGTTATTTTTGTTTAATTTTTTTAATATAATTAAATTTTTTTGGGTAGATAAAAGTTATATATATATATATATATATATATATATAATTGACATTGAATAGAATGATAACTAATTAATAATTATTTATTTAATATTGAATGAGGATAATTTTTTATATAATACTCATATTATAGTACACATGTTATGTCATTGGAATATCTTATGCGAGTTTTATTTTTAAAGAAATCTGAGTGTTTTATTTGGAATTTCCTTTATAATTATTTTTAAAGAATTTGAATGTTTTAGTTTTTAATTATTATTAAAATTTGATTATGTAATCTTCAGTAAATTTGCATTACTTAATTATATTTTTAAATGTTATTTTTTCTATATTTTATTTTTAAAGAATTTGAATGTTTTCGTTGTTTTTAATTATTATTGAAATTCAATTATGTGATTTTCCGAACGGGAGTAGATTTGTTTATTTAATTATATTTTTAAATGTTATTTTTCTATATTTTTAATTATATTTGCATTATGAAATAAAATGAGTACATTATTCTGCATCTGAATACCTTGTCTGCGCTTTAGCATTGTCTGTTGCGGTAGTAGTTGTCTCTGTGCTTTCATCCGAAGTTCGCAGGAAGTTCGCCAAAGGAACGAAGGGATGCCAAGGCCATTGTTAGGCGAGGAAGCCGTTGTTGAGGCCGTAAGAGCGTGAAAGTTCTGAGTAGGTTCACCACTGGTTCACAAGGAGTTGGTTATTAGAGGCGAACGAAGAGACGCAGCAAGTAGTAAGCTCGTGACAGGAGCCCTGCTTAAAAATTGGTATCAGAGCCAGTAATGTCTTGTTCATAGCATCGGTATTCAAATCTTTCTACTCATAAAGAATGGAGTCTTTCCAAAAGTCTGTTTCTTTCCAAGAGTTTGAAGACAGAGATTCAAAAGCTGAAGAAAACCCTTTAAGGGAAATGTTTGCTTCTAGCTCCAGTAGAGTTTTAAATTCTGCTGAATTAGTCTATGAAGAACCTCAGCCTTCAGCCCGATGGGAACTACCCTCGATAGCTCCCTTAGAAGTATATAGTGACTTTTCTGCTTTTCATTTAATAGCCGCTACTAGAATCAGCATTAAAGAGTCTGTAAGCCAAATTCAGGAGAATTCAGATAATATGCAGACTATATCTCTGTTGAAACCTAAAGAGTTACAAGAAGAGGCAAAGAAACTAAAGACAAACTATTTGCACTTAGGATGCATTCACGTAGGGATCAATGCCTTAACCCATAAAGGCCTAAATACTTTTGTGCTTGCCACTATCAGGGATATGATGCACAATAAGTATACAGATTCCCTGATAGGCGAGATTGTTGCTCCTCTCTCTGATGGCCCAGTCTATTTTGACTATTACCCAAATTTCTCTGTTTATACTTTTGACGAAACCATAGATCAGATACTGCAACTCCAGATCCAAACAACTGGTTTCGATATGAAGAAAAAGAGAAATAATATTTCCATCCAGACCAAAGGTTGTTTCTGTCACACCAATACCCTTTAGCCAGCCATCCGCCATACACCCAACAGAGACTCAAAGTCAAGTATAGTTATCCTCACAGATGCCAAAAACCAGAAGATTGAACATCAGACCATCCGTTGGGAAGACTTGACATTTCCAGAACACTGGGTTGTAAATAATCCTAAGCCTCTCATTCCGAAAAATATTACCTCCGCTGATATTACAGAAAACCCATCTTCTGCAGTAATTTCTTTTCCCAGAAGATCTACCATTGACCGGAGACGTATAGAGTTGGCCTGTAAGCAATCCAAGTATTACAGAGATCCTTCCACTGTAGATACTGCTTGTTCTACTTCATCTTCTTGTAGACATAATCCTTTGTATGAATTAGCCCAGCTTGTAAATTATTGTTCTTTAGAGGTCAAATGTCCAAATTGTCAAGAACATGTAAATGTGCTCACTTTAGTCGAGTCGGAAATCCATAACAATCATAATCCCAGGACTGGTATTGCTCCTTCTTCCATATCTATAAATTCATGCCCAAACCCCAAATGCTCAGATATACCTTTCCCACATGAGCAAGATCCAGATCATGTACTCATGATGCATGAAATTGTAACATTAGAAGGAGAAGACCCAAGGTTGACTGAGATGATATGTCAAATGAGACCAGCCAAGCCCAGATATGGTTTGGGATATCTTGAGCAAGTCAATGGCTTGATACCAGAACGAGATTTCGCCCTGTTCCTTTTGACTGCAAAAAGCCTGCAGTAATGGAAATGCATAAATTTTTCTCTCTCATGGATGGATGCTTGAAATCTGAGATTAGTGCCCAATGGATGAAAGCTATGTTAAATTGGGATCTATACACTAATCCTCAAGCTGATGAATTTGATCAAAATTACACTCCTGTAGAGAAGAAACAATTTGCTGAAGATTGGAAACACTATATGGAGATGAATAACACTTGGATATCTTTCTATTCATGGAAAGATAATATTGCTCCATTGAATGTCTTTACTGGTTCTACTAGTGCTTCAGCAAGCAAACATGCCTGGACTGCATTAGATGGATCCAAGGTTGAAACTCCTACAACCTTTCCTCCTTACAAAGGAATTGTTATAGGGGAAAATCAAAATGCAGCCAAAGCCATCCCACTGGTGCAGAAAGATGACAATGCTTTAGGCATTGATGGCCGCATACAGAAAGCTAGTGAACAAATAAATTGGAAAAATACTGCAGTAAAAGGCTTAGAAATGAATGTTGCAAAATCAATAGAAGTCAAGGAACAAATTGATACTGTCCAAGTGTCAATTAATGATGTAAATAGATGTTTGAACAATGTACAGTTTGAATCTAGTATGATTCGTTCTTATGCTAGAGATTCTTTGAATAAAATAGAAGGAGTCGAAGAAAAGTTAGTTGATCATTTGGATACAACTAAACAGCTTATAACTGGTTTAACAGATAAAGTCGAAAAGTTGAATCTGTCTAAAACTGAGAAACCAGTGCCAAACTCCTTTCTGGTAAAAAGAAGCATAAGAATCCAAGATCCTGTAAAATCTGTAGATAAATTTCCAGCATTATTTCCAAAAGAAGTAGCCACATCTTCAGATTCAGAGGCTACAAATAAAATCACTATTGCATCCTTGTTTAAGGATGAAGAATCAGATACAGGGAAAGAACAGAAACAGCAAGATACCCAGATCTTTCCCATATATGAACCTCTTGAACATAGGTTCACCAGATATCCAGCACCTGACATAGAAGGAAAAGGAAAGCTTCCTGAAGCACACACATTTTTTGCAGATTCCCATAGAGAATGGAATATAGATAGCATGAGTGTTGGCCAAATACGCCAAATGATTGACATGATGTATACAGAATATAAACTCATGTGTCTGAGGGGGGAATCTGAAATAGATGCTTGCAGGACTATTATTCAATGTTTTACAAGGACACTCCTTAGATGGTGGGAGACAGAATCATCTCCAAAGCTCATTGAAACAATGGAAGCAGAAGTGCTCAAAGATGAGAAAGGAGATGTAATACATAGTTTTGATGGCACAGTTATCAGCAACATGATAGGAGCATTGACATCAATGATTCTGGAACATTGGTGTGGAAGTGAAACAGAAATTGCTAATAAAAATGAAGTTATTTTGATGAATTTAAAGTGCCATAAAATGTCTCAATATGATTATTTCCATAGGGATTGGATCCAGAGAATATATGAAGTAAAAGACTCAAAGAACCTGTTATGGAAACAGGTATATCTTGCAGCTCTGCCATCTAAATTTGTTGATTATATAAGAATGCAAGAAGTCTTTCAATTACCTTTTGAGTCATATACATGGGGAGAGATTTATGCTCTCATTACAAAGACACTGGTCAGTCTTTGTACTAGCTCAAAGGTAAATAAGTCTCTGGAAAAACTTTCCAGATTGCCTGACAGAAAATCCATATGCAGCAAGTATGGATTAACATTGGATGATCCTTTGGTAAAACGAAGGAAGGCTAAGAAAAGAGCCAAAAGAGAGTTTAAAGAAACTTTCTACAAAAACCGAAGAAATTATCCAAAAACCAAAAGAAGATATTCAAAGCCGAGGCAAAGTCAAGCCTCCAGACCAAAAAGAGGGTATTATAAATACATTCCCATAACACATTATTATAATCCCTCAGATATTCACCTTCTCACCAATAAGCAGGAAAAATGGAACAAAATTATTTGTTGGTTATGTGGAAAAATTGGACACACTTCCTCCTGATACCCAGAGGGTGAAGAGTCAAAGCTAAACAAGGGAAAGAAATCCCAAATCTTTGCCCAAATAAACAAACAAGTAAAAAAAGAAGGAAGAAGACCAATCGTGTGCATGAAATGTGGTTCTCATGCTCACAGCACAGAACGTTGCCCGAATGTCACAATCAGAGATATAGCTCAGCAGCATCAAATAGAAGAATCTTCTTATGATTATTTCAGTTCTTCATCTGCAAAAGAACTCCATGCTTATATGGAAAAATATTCAGACTCTGGTTCTTCAGATTGTTTATGTTCTGACTCTGAAGAATGTGCTTGTAAAATTCAATATCATTCTGATTCTGAATATTTCAGTGAATCCAGTTATGAATAAGGGGAAAAGCCTAAGCCGTAAAAAGAAAAAGTCCTTATGGCTGCACCAGAAGAAGAAGAATTGAATATTTTGTCCCAGATCTGAGCCATGGAGGATGGAGAGATGAAAACCCGCCTGACTGAAGCTTTTATGGATCAGCTAAAAACAAAAGCTTCTAACAGCTCAGGTAAGAAACCTCTATTTGTTGATGCTTCATATCAACAAAATACAAAATCATTCCAAAGGCATCAGCAGAAGCCTAATAGAGTAAGATCACTTACTCTAGGAGAAGTCAGTCGAGAGATTCATAATCTCAAGATAGAAATTTCTGCAATAAAAGCTCAAGTTGCAGAAATACAGAAATGGAAACTAATGGCAAAAGGAGAAAATGATGATCAGCCATGGAATACTGCTTCATACAGCAGTAGTCAAGAAGTTCAAATTGCTGAAGGTATGAAATATCCAAATTTTGGATTCAGAGATATGAGATTATTAACTGTCTCATACCAACAGCATCATGTCCTGATAAATATCTGCATAAAAGGGCAGATGTTTGAAATGATTGCTCTTATTAACTCAGGAGCAGATATAAACATTCTGAATATGAAAAATATCCCAGCAAAATATTTGGTGACTGTAGAAAGAGAAGTGGTAGGTTTGGAAAATAAAAAGCTCAGATATGAAGTACCCAAAGCTTCTGTTTGTTTTGATAGCCACTGTATTTATTTGAAATTTGCAGTAGCTGACATTCCAGTAGACTGCATACTTGGTAACGTCTTTCTTGCAGCAGTAGAACCTCATGGGTCACTCAGACTCAAAGGAGGCAAAGCTAGATATTTTATTTATGTCCCTACTTCCAAAGGGACAATAAAGAAAATTGAACTTCCATATATCTCCAATCCCAGAATTTCTACAATGGTACACACTGTGCAAGATCTGGATAGAGCCGAAGCCAGACTAATAGATCTAAAAGGTCTGAAATCTACTTTGAGAATAGAAGAACAGCTCAAATCACCCCAGATCAAAACCAGAATTGGAGAATTAAAGAAACAAATAGAAGAAGATTGTTGCTCAAAGGAACCTGCATAGGAAGCAGCACACAGTGGAGTTCCCCTACAAGGAAGGATATGCTGGTAAACCTTGTAAGAGTCGAGCCATTCCGATGAGCAAAGAATACAGAGATCTTTGCCAAAAAGAAATTCAGCAGCTCCTTAGTAGAAGATTAATCAGAGAATCCGACAGTCCCTGGAACTATTATGGGTTCTATGTAAACAAAAGAGTTGAACAAATCAGAGGCATCCCGAGACTAGTTATCAATTATAAGCCTCTCAATTCAGTCCTAGCTGATGACACCTATCCGATCCCACATAAAGGAGACTTAATCAGGAGGATAGCAGGTGCCAAGATCTTTTCCAAATTTGACCTGAAAGCGGGATTTTGGCAAGTGGCCGTTGCTGAAAAAGATAAATTCAAGACTGCCTTCAGCATTCCAACAGGACATTATGAATGGAACGTTATGCCTTTTGGACTAAAAAATGCTCCATCAAAATTTCAAAAGGTAATGGATGGTATTTTTAAGCCATACTTTGATTGGCTGATTGTATATATTGATGATGTATTAATATTTTCCAAGAATATTCAGGAACATTTTAAACATGTAAATATATTTAAGAATTTAGTTAAGCACAATGGCTTGGTGCTTAGCAAGAAGAAGATAGAGGTCTTTCATACCACTATCAAATTTTTGGGTCATACAATCTGCAATGGGTAGATATCTCTGCAAAAACATGCTTTAGAGTTTGCAGACAAGTTTCCAGATGTCATAACAGATAAGAATCAACTACAAAGGTTCTTAGGCTGCCTCAACTATGTCAGCAATTTTTACTAGGACTGTGCCAGTGACAGAAGGACACTG
Organism: Pinus tabuliformis; assembly: GCA_031772625.1. Lineage (NCBI taxonomy): Eukaryota > Viridiplantae > Streptophyta > Pinopsida > Pinales > Pinaceae > Pinus > Pinus tabuliformis. The sequence continues at coordinate 1,855,366,262 of CM062817.1, read as the reverse complement.
AACAAAAGGCTAAAGAATAATCCTCCAGAATGGACAGAAGTCCATACAAGAGCAGTCCAGAATATCAAAACAAAGATAAAATCCTTGCCTATCTTGTATGTTGTTGATGATCTTGCTTACAAAATTGTTGAATCAGATGCAAGTAATATTGGATGGGGTGGAATCTTGAAGCAAAAAATTGGAAAAGATGAACAAGTTGTTCAGTTTGCTTCTGGAGTATGGAACCCAGCGGAATTAAATTACTCCACAATAGAAAAAGAGGTCAAGGTAGCATGGAACTGCATTAGTAAGTTTGAAGCTTATCTTATTAATAAACCTTTTTTATTAAGGACAAATGCATCTACTCTGCAGAAGGTGTTAACAAAAGACATCAAGAAAGTTGGAGAAGCCAAGTTTGCCAGATGGAAAGCTTCATTTGCAAACTTTGATTTTCAGGTATAACATATTAAAGGAAAAGACAACAATCTCCTTGATTTTTTAAGCAGAGAATACATTGAATCAAAAGATCATGTCATGATGATCATCACCGAGTGGGACCAGCACCAGAACAAGAAGTCTTAAGGACCATCTCGAATGACCAAGACTGGGAAACATATAAGAGAAACTGGAGGCCCACCTGGCAGCTCAGAAACACAAAAGTGTTAGATGCCAACTTGCATCCCCACACTGATGTACAACACTTTGTCCCAGAAAGAAAAGTGTACCCCAAGGGAAGCAAGTGGATTCATGATATGATATATGACAAAGCCAAAAGAGATGTTGGGATTGCGCACCAAGCTTTAGAACAGAATTTTCATGATATTGTTGGGATTTGGTGCCACGGAGGACGCAGTACTGGCATCTATAAAAATATTTTTGTATTTACAGAACCAGAGATCTTTGGAATAAACAAGGACATTGGCCTGTCCAACCTTGTGCTCGCTGGTCAAGAAATGACCCAAAGATCATATTTCTTGACACTATTTATGATTTTGCAGGGTACAAGAAGTTATGGTGGGACTTCCTGAATATTGATGACAAGGAGGAAACTCACTACACAAAGTTGAAGTTCAGTACATTAGCTGCTTCTCAAAGAAACCAACAGTGCCAGTGATGCGATTGGTGGAGTGATTATGGAATAAGTAGGACAGCCATGGATCTGGTATACCATGAAGCGTACAAAAGAAAAAATTGTGATTGGTGCCAAGAACATGGTATTGGAGAATGTTTTCATACTATATATAAGACTATCAAAGAAATGACAGACAAAGAATGGTCTCCATTTCATAACCTAAATTATTCACTCCAAGAATATATGAGAGAACACTTAGAATGGTTAGTCTTAACCAAAGTACAACATCAAATTATCTTAGGGAAACCAATGATCGTCCGCGGGATATACACGAAAGCCTGGGACGAGTTGTTGTATAAAAGAGATAGATTCCCTGATTTGAAAGTATTTTAATGGTTCTCCTGGGCTTTCCGATAAAAGTATCCATATTGTAAACACAAGTACCAGTCACAAGGGCTTAATTGTGACCATATTTCTCGTGGGCTTTACTGTACTAAAGCCTCCACTATGTAAATAATTCATGCACTATTTTCCCGTGGGCTTTCACAAAAAGCATCCACTTTGTCTTGTCGGGTCTATCTTTTCTCGTGGGCTTTGGTAAAAGTATCCACTGTATTCTGTCAAACCCACTTTCCGTAAGATTTACTTTTCGGACGAGAATCTACTATCAGATTTTCTTTGGCATTACCCGAAAGCAATCATTCCATCCATCGGATTAGAATCCTTGTGCGAACGTTGCCCTAGCACTATCCGAAAGTTATGATTCTATCCACCTTTCACGAATGGCCTACAATAATGTTTGTCTCCCCTCTCTTCCTATATAACGAGGGTAAGGCTCATTATTGAGGCATTCGCATTTTCGAGTCAGTTAGAGTTTTGGTGTGTTTAGAGTCGAGTGCCTCTCCTGCTCTGCATCTACAGACATTCTGTCTGATCTACTTGCAACACAAGAAGAAATCAAGTCCTTAGGTGATTTGGGAGCCTGAGCATCAGTGTGCTCGGCACTGGTGAGAACCTAAAGTGGCCGAATCATTTAGAGAGTCGTCCAGTCTATAAATGAGTTGTGTCATATTCTGAGGCAGAGCCTATCTATCATCAGGTAGCCTTCGGTAATGCTTGTTCCTTGAGAATGGGATAAAGTCCGATAAATGCGAAGATAGTCTATCTCTATAAAGAATCTCTTTGTAATCAGTTTATCCATTCTGAAATAAAATGAGTACATCATTCTGCATTTGAATACCTTGTTTGCGCTTTAGATTATTTATATAATAAGAAAGTTTATATTTTTAAAATTATTATAACAAAATTTATTATATCACTTATTATAGGTGATAATTGAATTTGAGTAGAGAGAAGTATGCCATTCTTTTTAATTATTAGTCATAAATCTAATTAATATATAAACCTGCTTTATATATATAAACATACTTTATTTTTTAGCACGAAAAAAAGCTTATATTTTCTATTATGCAAAAAATATATAGAGATGATATACATTTTATATAAGATAGAGATATACATGTAGTACCTGTATATCTGAATATATACCAAAATATGGGAAGAACGATAAGCAGAAACATAGGATAACCCACTGATTGTTCATCATGTTCAGAGAATAGGGATGCTATAATCAATATGCGGGAAATAACAAATAACAGCAGAGGTCATCTAGGATAAAAAGCAAAAAGAAAGGTCTTAGGTACATACCAGATCTGTGGACATGAGAAAGTAGAGTTATATACCCGGCATTTGAAAATCCTGAATCTGGTAAGAAGTGGATTCCACAGTGATGCACATCGACCATTTACCATGCTGAGAAAGGAGACCTTTTTTCGATAATGCATCTGCAACAACGTTTTTGCCCCTATCAATATGTTCAATGGAGAAGTCCGGTTTGTTGTTCCATATAGACATAATCCTTTCCAGCCATCCTGATAGATTATAGTTCTTGATGGCATGTTTGGATCGGACATGGTCTATGATCATCTTAGAGTCTCCATATATTTTCAGCCCTTGCAAATTGAGAAAATCAGAAATGGAAAGAAGTCCTGCAAGAGCCATAACCTCCGCCTTATTGTTAGTACCAGTCCCACCATTCCAATAAATTTCATATTGTTGTCCAACAGCAGGAATAATAAAGACACCACAAGCACAAATACCCTATTGTGCTGCCCCATCAAAGTAGGCACGTGGGATTCCCGATGGATCCATGGTTGGAGCTTTCCCCAATTCTTTGATCCGTGAGTGTTTTTGAATGCCCAAAGAATTGTGCATATTCAAAACAGAGTCAAAAATAGATTGGTGGCATACCCGTTTGGAGTGAAAAATACTTGCACTCCGCCACTTCCAAATTGCCCAAATGACCAACAATGGAATGGGTCTGATATCACTATTCATATCACTTCAACATCCAAATGCTTCAGCAATAGAGGGGAAGGAGATTCTGTTTAGCCTGAAATGTGCTGCCACATGCTGCCAAATAAACTGAGATTTCCTACAAAGAATAAACAAATGGAGATTATTTTCAGCATCAGCCTTACATAGGGGACACCTGGGCGGCCCATACCACTATCTCTTCTGGAGGTTTTCCCACGTAAGGTTCTTGTTATGAAAAACCAACCAAGCAAAAAGAATGATCTTGAGGGGACAACTAGTTTTCCAGAATGAAGCAGGGAAGATGAGATTGCACTGATCAGTTCCTGTTTGAATAAGAAGTTGGTAAATGTGCTTGACATATATATGAAAACTGCCTCCAAGACCCTTCCATATTAAGTAATCCTCTTCCCTAGATCGATAGATGCCTCTATCCCATAAGTTTCTTACGATCCTGTTCTATTGTTGAGACAATGTGTTCCTAAATCCCAAATCGTCAACAGATTTCCATATCGGAATAGTTCCTTCCCATCTGTGAATGAATTTATCCCATTTGACTTAGTTACCCAAGAATCCACAGTACGAACAATTTTTCCTGATGATGGATCTCGGTTAGGATTTGAAACATTGACGAAAAATGGTTCGTACTGTGGATACTCCGGTAACTAAGTCAAAAGATATAAACCACAGATGTCTTAAATCCAGGGACTTTATCCCAATAAAATATTCCCCTACTGTGCAAAGCCCCAATCAGAAGTGAGGAGAATTGGATCCTTTCAGTCCCACCAGCAAAATCATCCGAGCCAATAATAATGTTTTTACTAGACTGGAATTTCCAGATCAGATTTTTTAAGAAGAATTGTTGAATCTTTCTGAAACTCCTCCAAATGGCCGAACCCCGAGGAGATCCAATGCACCCCATTCAGAACCAGAAAGAAATTTCTTTATTTTCCATATACTTCGTTCTAATAATATTACTCCATATAGAGTTCCCCATTACATCTTTCCACATTGATTTACATAACAGAGCCTTTCGAAACAAATTCAAGTCCATTATGCCCCATCCCCCCATATTTTTTGGGCGAGTCAACATCTCAAGTTTCACCAAATGAAATTTTTTCTAGTCCTTGAGGCCGCCCCAAATAAAGTTGGCAGTCATCTTGTTGAGTCGGCTGATAATGGAAGCTGGAATGTGGAAAAGATGTGCCTAATAAACCATTATCTGAGCCAGGACCGCCTGAGTCAAAATCACCCGACCACCAATGGACAGGCATTTGAATTTCCATCCTGAAATTTTCTTGTAAAAAAGCTCAGGTAACCAAGACCAGTCATTAACTGAATAACCAACAGCTTTCAGGCTAAAACCAAGGTATTTCAATCCTTGTTTAATCGGATAAACCTTTATCTTGAAAAGTTGAGAAAGAAATATAATAAGATCCCCATGTATATTCTCAACATGAAATGATGATTTATCTTCATTTACAGTCATCCCTGAAGCTTTTTGAAAACGTTTCAAAATTTTATGTAAGCTAATCCATGTCGCCCTATAAAGCAAGGCCGAGAACAGAATATCATCAACAAAAAAGTTGTGTGAAATGGATATCCCTCTGCAAATAGGGAGAGGTTTGCATCTATTTTGTTGAATCGCTCCTTTTATATGAAGACTCAATGAATCCATGACCAAAATAAAGAGCAGAGGAGACAATGAGCATCCTTGCCGCAAACCCCTAGCCGCCTTGAAAAACAGATATGGAATACCATTGACTAGGACAACAAAATTAACATCAACCACACATGCCATAATCCAATTTGTACATTGGCCATCAAGACCAATCTTATATAGCAGGCATCTTAAGAAGCCCCAGTCGACACAATCATAAGCTTTTTTAAGGTCTACTTTTAATAGTGTCGCCTCAGACTTTTTTATATGCATGGAATGTAGGCATTCTTGCGTGAGAGCCACCGCCTCCAATATATTGCGATCTTTAAGGAATCCATGTTGCTCGAGGGATATGTGAATAGATAGAGTATTTCTCATCCTAATAGCAATAATCTTGGAAATGATCTTATACAGAACATTGCACAAGGAGATCCGCCTAAAGTCCATGAAAGAGTTAGGCACTCTTTGTTTTGGAATCAATGCTATATATGTGGATGTTAATTCTCGGCAAATATGACCTTGAGTCCTGGAATCCTCCACCATGTTAAGGAGATCGCTTTTGAATATATCAAAGAAATGGATGAAAAAATCAATAGACCAGCCATCCGGGCTAGGACACTTGTCTTTTTGGAAAGATTTCATTGTAGCCAGCAATTCCTCCTTAGAGACCGCTGAAAATAGAGCACTATTCAAATTTTCATCAAACATAGTAGGATATGGGTCTATTCCCCACAAAATATCCTCAATATCTGAGCCGATGTCCCTACTGTAAGCCTGTCTGAAGAATTTTACTGCAACATCCGAAATCTGGTCCTATGTCGAACAAGAATTGCCATCCTCATCCTTAATCTTCCAGATAGAATTAACATCTCTACGCATATTAGCATATCTATGAAAAAACTTTGTATTTTTATCACCCTCCTTGAGCCATATAGCTCGGCTTTTAAGGTGCCAGGTGGCTTCTTCCTCTGATAGAATTTTTTGCTTCTTTTTTTCTAAAGTCCAAATTTGAGAGCGGATAGCCTGTGGGATAGAGGAACCTTTAAAGTGGGCTGATAATATATCCAATTTCTTGTGGATGTCCCACAGGGTGACTCTATTGGACATTACTTTTTCCTTTTGCCACCTTTTTACCCCCTCCTTAAAGTAGACAATCTGTCCAAGAAAGGTCGGGATTCAGCCAGACCTGCCAGAGATATTGATTGCCACAATTCTTGTATGTGTTTGTTAGATAGGGCATCTTCAAGCCATGTGCGGTTAAATTTAAAGGGGTATCCATGTTTGTGCCTAGTTCTTGTCCAATGTATGGAAATAGGCCTATGATCCGAAATGAATGTTGGAATGATATTTACCATTGGCATTCCAAATCTCTCAATTAAGGATTCGTGAAGAAGAAACCTGTGCAGTCTCTTAGCAAGGAAAGCCACATTTATCCTTCCATTATCCCAAGTAGGGCCAAAATTAGATGGTTGGACATCCACATAGTTATGTTGAATGATGGCATACCGAATGTGACAACCTACAGAGTCATTTTTTCTTCCATTTCCCCATATTTCATCGCTGCTAAGAGTAGAATTTAGGTCCCCACCAATTAATAGGGAGTTTAATTCAAGAAATTCTGAAGAAAGAAATTGATCCCAGAAGGGGATGCGATCTTTGTAAGGAGCATATATATTCAGAATATGAATAGGCTTCGGAGAGCCTTGAAAATAGGCAAGGAGAAAGATGCCTGCAAAACATTTGAAAGCCACCGCTTTAATCCATTTTGGATCCCATATGACTGCCAGGCCCCCCGATAATCCATTCGCATTTGTGGCAACCATATGCCAAGTTGGAAACATACGTCTGAAGTATGTAATTGATTGTAAGCTATCGTGCATGGTCTCTTGAATGAGAAGCATCTTAGAACTGGAAGACAAAAAAAGATCTTTTAGAGCCAAGAATTTTGGGCCGGCCCCAAGACCCCTGATGTTCATCGAAAGGATGTCGATCATTTTGTAACCATGTCAGGCCTATTTGCTCTAAGGGGCCTCTGGACATATAAATCCTCGTCTGCAATTTCAGTAATGGGAATATCAACAAGAGATAAATCCCGAATAGATACATCCAGTCTATTCCTTCTTCCCCTGAAGTGTCTACTACCCCGATTATTTTTACGCCGAACAGTGATATTCCCAGCAGAGTTTGGACTAATAACCGGAGAAGGGGGTTGGGATGGCTTGTGGATAGTCAATGGCTGCAATTTCAGGGACTCACGTTGGAGAAGGAGGTCAATATCACAATCGAAGGAATTATGGGGCGATGACTCAGGAGAATTTAGAGGGGTAATCGATGTACAGGGAGCTTTTCCTTTGTGTTCATCCCGAGGAATGTGAGAAGGAGGGGAAGGGATCCTATGGGATGGAGGATGGTGAGTGGGGGGAGATTGGGGGGATGAGGAAATATAGTGAATGTGAGATGAAGAAGGCAAATCCCGAGAGGGCTTGGGGATGGAAGGAAGGGGAGGAATAGTTGGGTCCGGAGCTGGTTCCGGAGGGGAAGGAATATTAGTGAATATCGGCTGTCGGTCAGAAGGGTCCATCCCCGACGTCATCAGGGGGCGATGAGAAGATTCAGGCCTTGGATGGGAACAATGGTCCTTGACAGGACTATGATGATGTATGGGATCCGCAGACAGAGATCTAGAGATAGGCCTGGATGAGGATCGCCCCCGTGAATTTTCCTTGGGCGGAGAAAATAGAGCTGATGGGAAATCGGCATCAAAGGAAAATATTGTATTATTATTGCAGATCGGATATTCACCACCATTCTTTGAGGAATCAGGAATCTTTTGAGAATGGCTCTTCAACTTATATCTTCCACCAATATGGCGAGGGCATTGAGGAAATAGATGTCCTGTCTTGTGACAAATAGAGCATCTAAATGGAACGCCCCAATAATCCAGACGCTGTTGAATATTAGACCTATCCCAAGATAGATCTATAAGTTCCAGGAAACCACCCTTGTATTCCTTTTCAATCAGGATCCAGGCGACACGCTTGTCTTTGGCCCCAATGCACTTTGGATCTACATAGATGAAACGACCAATAGCATTTCCAATTTTCGCCATAGATTCCTGAGTCCAGAGCTCAATCGGGAGGCCAGGCAACTTTAACCAAATATAATTGTTTTGTGGGGTGCATCTTAGAGGATTGAATCCAATAAACCATCTGTGCAATGCAAGAAAACTCCTATCACGTACCCATGGTTTGGCCAAGATAGACTCTAAATCCTGAATCCTAAGAAAATGAAAGTTGTACCAATTGTTCATGAGACGAACAATGGTCGGGTTATATCCCAGGAGAGGAGACCATTTAGCAGCAATCCAAGATCGGATTTGCGCATCGTCCATTGTCGGAAAATACCAGCGACCAACAAGAGCCCTCCTTTGTAAACTAGCAATTATGTCCGATAATAAGGGCCCGTCCAGGTTGATAGCATCAGGAGGAGGAGATGTTTTGACAGGGTGAGAGTGTCTCTTATGTCGCAGAGGGATACCGCTTTTATCACCACCCGGGTCCACTCCAGAGTGAGAATGTCCAATGATGTCAGCAGCCATCGAGGATTGCCAATCTGCTTTGAGAGCTGATTTGTCAATAGACATCTCCGCAGCCATGGTGGCACGTACCATAGCTGACACAGCAGATGAATCAGATAAGGGGTCCATTAAAAGAAAAGACACAAATCCCTGGAAATCAATGAAGAAAATCCAAGGAGATCGGGAAAAGGACCAAGTACGCTCAGATATAAATGGAAAGATGGCTATATTTAAAGAGACCGCTAGATGGTCAAATAGAAGCGAAGGGAAAACAGTACAAATAAGTACTGTAAAAACAGGTTCCACAAAGATATTGGCAGCCTACGGATCACAAAGAATCATGATACGAAATCTCCGGAAAATTTCTTTACTGACAAGGAGATAGAAAGGATTGGAAATGTAATTCAGTGACAGCAGAGAGCTTTTATAATATGGCGGCACTCATTGAATGCGAGATAGAAAAAATCCTTCTATCAACGTGACCAGCATGCAAGTCGGAAAGTTGTTCAAATTGAAAAACCGGGACCAGAAAAACCAGAGGATGCCATTTTTGTAGCTTCAGGAGGAGATATCCGGGCAAACAACGCAGCAACAGAAAAATTCAAAGATACACCACCATTGTCCAATTTTTACTCGGATATCAGAGCAGGGTTTAGTAATAATAAAATATTTCCTTAGATTAACAGTGGATGCCCATAACCAGCTAGAAAATTTAGACCAAAACATTGATGACCAGAAATGGAAGACTTAAACCCTGATGATAAAATTTGGAGAATAGATAAATGTAATCTTTTTAGAGAAAAAAACGTTCAAATTGCATCCTTTAGCCTCTGGAACACTATATTGCCATTGAGATCTTTCTTAAATGCAATTCTGAGACATCTGCCTAAGAATTATCTACCATAGATGCGAATGAAACAATTTAACGAGAAAACAAGAAGTAGAGTCTGTTAAACTGACCTTTGGATCCGAGCGTCCTCTGAGTGTTGAGCACCGTGCAACCGCAGGCCAACAAACATCATAAATCTGGAACTAAGACTAAAGCACGGATCCTTGCAGTGTTATGATAAGCTTATTAGAAATTTTGCAGAGGGGGAGACCGGAACAGATGAAAGAGGACCAAAAGCTTTTTGGATGAAAAAAGGATCCGCCAGTCGACCTCCCCCGTGCAAAGGCACAGAGGGAAGCAAAAAAAAACTAGAAAAAGGATAAACCTTCCACCAGTCCAGGAAGCAGATAATTATAAGGATGGCTTAGCCTGAGAAGTGGGCACATCGAATGACAGAAGGCAAAACAATAACATGCAACTTCAAGGGAATATGTGCTGAGACAGGTGGCGAGAAATCATGTTATGATAAACATGTTCTTAGAGACGCATGCCGAGAGGAAAGCGAGTAGCTTGTAGATACTAAAAGACAAAATCTATGAAAGGTTATTGGAGCATCATTGTCGTGTCAGTTGTTTGGCCTATCAAGATAGTTGATTGGTCTCCACTGTTACTTCTGCATCCAAACTGGTCCTCGGATCTCTGGTTGGTCCATCGTGCGGCGCTCATCCACTCGGCGCTCCTTAAACAATTCACCAGATAGCCAACATTGTTGCTAGGTGGTTCGGTCCAGATTATGCAGAGCTGAAGCTAATGTCTCAGAATGCATCAAGGCTTCATATATAAACATACTTTATATATAAACATGCTTTATGAATGATGTTTTATAATTTTAATGTGAATAATTTCAATACATATTTTAATATATTTTTTGAAAAGTGATATATAATAAAAATAATTTTAAGTGTGTTATGTAAAATAATAGAAATAATAAAAATTTATGGGTTAATTTTTAGTAAATGTTAATTTAAATTGGCGTAGTCTAACTTTATAGAAGAAATTACTTTTTCAAAATAATTTGTTTGGTTAATTGTAACCAAAATCTAGCAAAATTTTTTAAAAACTCTAGTTTAAATTGTTTAATATGTAGATTTCGAGTGCACTGTGGGGTTTTTCAAGGTGTTTAATCCATTTATGCGTTCAAAAATGCATTTTAAATAACAAAAAATCACAATTTTTTTAAAATTATTTTCCCAAATTCCGGTGAAAAAGTTTATTTCGTTTATAAGTTCGACTACATCATTTAAATTTATTTAATACTCTTATATAACAATAATATTAATTATTAATAATTATATTTTGAGATTTAGTAATTATTATAAAATTCTAAAATAACATATTTTATCTAAAAAGTAACACTAATAAATCATTTAATATAGAGTTAAAAATAAATAAAAACAATTTTGTGTAATATGAATAGATGCAAAGTATTTATAATTAAAACATTTTAAAGCGAAATTCACTAAACAACTTCACTGAGTTATCACTCTCCACATAATGATATTTTTTTTGTGTAAGCTTGCGAGTACTTCCTTTTTCTTTTAATCATATATAGGCACGTAACAAAAAATATGTCTGGTGGTCTCAACCTACCCAAGGGAAACTAGGTCTATTGGCCACCGATCAGCATCATATGCCATCCAAAATTTAAACAGTTTGAGAATATCCATCCATGCTAAATATGTTATTGTATCTACTATATGTTTAATCCTTCTACTAACAAAGTAAATGATATACGATGAGATCATTATAGAAACAAAAAGCATTACTTTTATCTAATCTACTTTCAGCCATCTAATGATTCAATAGGAGCCGGGTCCTTAGCACTCGACCCGGGCACTTCATTTTGTATTAAGCTTTGAATTTGTTTCTCCATTCGGCCAAAACTAACATTCTGATGATATTGATGCACCTGCACAGCCTGAATCTCCATTTGAATGTCCTTTAAGCTTGACATGTCTTGTCGTGTTTGTGGTAGTTCTTCCAGGTCCCTGTTTGTTGTCATGGCCTTGGCCAGCAGGTTCTTCATCACCTAATAAAGTTGGATTGTCTGTCTAAACGACATTTGTCGGCCTCGGGTGTGTCCCAGATCTATGAGCAAGGGATCCCATTCCTCTGTTGGAAGCAGTGTTGCCGCTACCTTGCCGTTAGCTCTACCTCCCATGTTGAAATTGTGGCCTTAACCTGTGCTTAATTTCCTCCATGGTATGCATGCATGAGGTTCTACATGTTTTCCTCTCCAATTTTCTTGCCCCTCTTCCACTAGGTCTTGCTAGTCGAGGCCACTTGCGATTTATTCTGTCTGTTTGCAAGCACGACGACCCCCTTTTCTTCCCGGCCCTGCTTCCACCTTCACCATTTTTCTTTCACTCTGAATTTCTTCCAGCCACCACCCCTCTCTAATTCTTTCCTGCTCCCAATTTAGGAGTGTCAAAGTCAGAAGGGGAGGAAAATTAAATAAACCTATAAGAGTAGAATAAGCACAAACATTATAACCAGACCATATTTCAATATTGGCCTTTAGCCATTCCATGTGAAGCACCCTTACAAGGTCTCGAATTCGGGTTTGAGGGAGATGACTCGAGTTCCCCCCAGTGCCTTCCCATCTTTCCTTCATCCTCACTGTGCTCATTATGTGCAACGGTAAGTGATACTCTACCCTCAACCACTTAATTCCCCCCTTGGAGCAGTCGGCCCACTAGGTTCCAGGCTTAGGCCCAACAACACCCAGGTTGATGAATAAGCAGGGTTTGGGGAATTCAAGAAAAGAAATGCAAGAGGTTGACTCTATTCTAACTGAAATTGCAAGCCCGTCGAGGTCTAAAGCCCTTGGTTTCTCCCTCCTACCCCTCTGGTCATTGTAGCTACCTTATGACCCGACTTTAACTAGATTAGCTAAGAGAATGGTGAAGAACATACCCAGACCCCCCGGTGGTCAGCCATATGACTGTCTACCCTGTCATATCTCCAGTTCCACTAGGTTGCACTCACAATGGTGGAATTACCAGTCGCACCAGGGTTCAAGTCCCCCAACTCCCAATTATCGCCCCTCTGCTCCACAGGATTACTAGGAAGACAAGTTGTGGTCGGTTGAACAAGCTTTCCAAATTTGTGGTGCCCTAACACCCCTTTCATAACCCCCTAGGTCTGTAGGTCTCCCAAGAACCAGACTAAGACAGAATGGACAGACATGTATGCATTGTGAATCCCATAGCCCCCTCTCGTTCTTCTCTGGCTCTGGAGATTTCCAGACAACCGCATGCCCTCAGGGGAGCCTCACCCCCTTCTTCGTCCCAGTCTTTTGGTTTCAACGAGGGCCATAACAAATTTCACTACCCAGTAGCCAAAAGCCACTCCTAACCCTCCATGGATCCCCTTATTCCCCAATAGGCTACCATACATTGCATAAAGTAAAAAACCAGACATCAACAATAGAAAATTGAGCCAAATTTCTTCTGAAACATTCGAAACCACCACCATTCATTGCCAGACCAACCTCCATTCTTGCAGCATTGACTTCATATCAAGACTAAGGAGTAAAATGAAAATTTAAAGAAAAGAGAATTGTTTAGAAAAACAAGTATATAAACCTAAACTTATCTTTAAGGATTGCATTCTTATCTAGATGGGATATTGAATCACTGCTAGCAGTAGAGGCTCTACCTATGACAATTTAATACACCTAAAAGCTGATTTGTGAGAGTCCCCCTGTTTTTATCTTTAAAACCAAGTAATGACTAATGTGGACAAACCAACTTTCATATTGAAAAGAATGATCAAAAGAATGGTAATTAGGTAGATTTTTTTATGATTCAGAGTAATGTTACTTATCTTATATTTCATGTATCTTTATTTTTCTAAACTACCTTCATTTTGGAAGTTTTTAGAAATTTCAAAAGACTATGAGAGATAACTGGTTCTTCTAGCGAATCGCCAATTATTGTGATGTTCAACAACACCCCCCCCCCCCCCCCCATTTGTTAACATAATAGCTAATATTCTATTAATAAATGGGGACCCTTAAAAATTCCTTCCAAAAAATAAATTTAACATTTAGACATTTTTCTTGTTATTTTTTGGAATAAAGCAAGATATCAAGATGAAACCCTTTGAAAAGCTAGCAGATGCTTGCCTTTTTGCATATCGCATGATCAAGCGTGTCAAAATCCCTGTTAACGACCAAAACTTGTGGAAAAGCAATCAAAAGGGATTACTGCACTTAACCCTGAAACTATTAGACTTTTCATTTTGAACTAAGTCCTAAAAACATTTCTTATTAAAGTAAGGCCTGCATCGCATATCGCTACTTGCAAAGAAAGCACCTTCACAAAGTATCTTTAACCATGTGAAATGCGATATTGCGATGATGCGTTCACCCTTATCGCATCACATTGGAAACCCTTAAGAAATATTTGAAAACTTATCAACCCTGCGATATTGCGAAATGCGATGGGACCCCGGACCCGATTGCCAACTATGTTATAAAAACACTCAAGTCTATTGTGCGAAGAAGAAAGGATTTACAAAGAAAACCCTATCAAATAAAATATGCTTTGAAAACTAATAAAGAACACCCCACATATCGCATTTCGCAGAAACCAAAGGAATGGGAAAGAAAGCGCACACACGAAATGCAATAATATGATTTGTGATATTGCATCGCAAATCGCAAAATCGGCATTTTCGCAGATAAAAATCTCGCCACCCTAATAAGTTTCTTTCCCAACTTACAATGAAAAAAATTAATGAGCAATAAAGCTATGGATAAGAAACTATTAGTGGGATTTTACTACGGGTAAATGGCATTTACGTTTGAAAAGTTATTCGACGTGATACGATATCTTCTCACTTGCATTTAATAAAAACTATTTTCTTGTCACCATTTCAAAATCATTTGTATCATTCATTCTTATGTTTATTTTTACTTGTGTCTATCCGATAGCTTTTGCTTCGCTCCATTTTCAGGAACAATCCACAGCAAGAGTTGTTGGGAGAAATGGCAAAGAGGGGAAAGGCAGTCGCGTTTGGAAAATTAGAAATGATCCCTCTGTTGTTTGACAGTACATGCAGTAAAGACGGAGGAACCTCAACATGGGAGGCCATGTATGATTTATTAGAAGAATAGAAACCAAGACCTCTGGTAACAAAGGCCATAACTGATGGTCATATTTCCTCTGACACCTCCTTCTTCGAAACAACATGCTCATTTCTGCACCGCATAGCCGTGAGGCCGAAGATAATTCCATATACATATATGGTTAAGTGGATAATCGATCAGGTGGACGTCTCGGACAGAGAATTCAAGAATAGAAGGCAAGAGGTTATGAGATCCTCTTCACTGGACAGTCTGCGGCTTATGTACAACCTACCAAAGCCACAAAATATTTACAATAAACAGTTCCTCGAGAATTTTGCTAAGGAGAATGAAGACCCAGCAGACGTCACACGAACCTGGACTCAAAAAGAAGGCAAGATCAAAAAGGATAAGACGGGTATGTATTCTACATCATCTATTTCTCCCCCTCATAGTTTAGCAGCAGCCATGGTATGTAGAATGTTCGACAAGCCTAATAGTACTAAATCTTCCCTAGAATGGCTACCATTAATAGATGCAGTCGTAAATGCAACAATAATGAATTGAGCCCAAATTTGTCTGATAATTTGGCGAAATCCATAATGGAGTATAGGAGAAATAGGAGTGTCTCTTCTAGGGCTTACCCTCCATTTTTCATGAGTGCCTATATAATGGACGTTATCTGTTTTGGTTCCAAATTTCCTATCATGGGATGGAAGTGGACTGTCCAAGACCTGCTTCCTATCCATATATATCATAAGAGTATGTGGGAATCTCAGTTTCGCCCCCATTTTTATAGAATTTTTCAAGGAGTTATGCTGCCTATTCATAAACAAGTCTACAACAGGAATGCCCCTAGATTTTCTAGAGAAGCTGAAGTAGATATCCTACATGTAGCCAGATGGTTTGGGGAGGAGACATTTACATATATCAGAGTATTCGGGAGCATTGCTTCACCGCATTTCCTCCCATACTATGTCCCCGATAAGTTAATGGCTAGGGAGATAGCCTACCAAACAACAGGAGAAGGTGGGCTGAGCAAAGGATTGAAGGAACAGAAAAAGGCCATTTGGCCTACATTTCCATTGCAATGTGGTGCATTTGCACTACACGATTTTGGACATGCATGCAAGGAAGCAGAGATTATGAAATCTCTGAAATTGGCTACATTCCCAGGAAGACAGTATGACCCAAATAGCACCGCCAAAGACTTCACTACTATGGTGAAAGTGAAACCATTCACCCATGAGGAAGATGCCTTCGATGACCTCTTCCTACAAAAGGAGACGTTTTCAGAAGTGACACATATGGCATCACTACTTTTTGCCCCAGATGATCTTGAAGCCTTCCGTGAATATAGGGAAAGGAGATTATTACAAGTCCCATTGGACCTACTACAGATTGAACCAATAAGTGAGCCAACTCCCAGTGTAATCTTAAACGAAAGCTCCAGAGAAAATTCCAAAGAAAATTCTGAAGCAGAGTCCCAGGAAAAATCTACTCGTGAGTCAGAGCACTCACAGCTACAGTCTCAAAATGGGGGCAATAAAAACAGAGAGTCCAAAAGGGACACAGCCGGAACCACAAAAAAATCACCCGAACAAACCTCGGCAAAGAAACAGGTTGAACTTCCCTCTACTTCCACTCAGTCGGCGAAATCCCCAATTGTTGATTTAGAAAAAGAACGAGAGCATTTTAATAAGTAGCTCCATACAGAGGAACAGACATCTAAGATACAGGCTTCACAACATAAATCAACTCAAGAAATTATAGTGGAGAAAATTGTAGGCACTCAAGATGTGGAGCTCATTCCTACCATCCCCACTTCTGAAATTATTTTAAGAATTGAGGAAATTCACCCATTCGATGTGTTTTATAGCCCTACCCATAAAGTTGTCATCAAGAGGTAGAGGAATAAAATAAAGTTAGATGTTGCAGCTATTACCACTCCCGACAAGGAACCAATGGATATTGTCTGGAAAGATTCGCCCATGGACCCATCTGAGAACCTTATGAGGTTGTTGCAATTTGCGGGAGCCTATGCTACAACAGATATTTATAAAGCAACAGAGGTTCAAATGCTTCTAAGAGAAAAGGAACAAAAGAACCTACTATTGGAACAACAATTAGAGCAATAAATATCTAAGCAACAAGCAGAGTTACAAATTGCCAAACTACAGCAAGAGTTTGAACAGATGCAAATACAACATCAAGCCAGCCTAGCAGAAAAGTATGCGCGGATTCAAGCTATGACAGAGAAGTATAAAGACAATCCACAAATCGATCAGTTCATAAAAGAAACACTGAGCCTTAACACCCAACTAATGAAACAAAAGGAACTTTTGTGCCAGGAAATCTCACAAATAAATCCTTATTGCGAGATCAGTGATAAGCTAATAAGCCAAGTTGTCGACATGAGGCTTGAGTATGATGAAATCCATAAAAGGATTTATGACTTTATCACTTGAAAAGAATCGGAAGATGGGAGAAAGGTTGATTTGCCAAAACTGGAGGAATCGCATAAAGAAATTCTATTTGCAGGCTGGGATTCTCAGCTCAAGCAAGCAGAAAGGGAAACAATAGTCGTGGCAGCAACAACAAACAGCATCATTGAAGCCATTAATGAAAATCTACATGGCACCAACCTTGTTGCAGAATCTATACCATGATTTCTTCCAAATGCCAATCAACTGGAGAAGCAATGGAGACAAGCAGCAAAGGAAAGGGAGGAGGTGATCAGACAAATGAGAAAGCTGAACTGGGAAGCATACTAGCAATTCTTAATCAAACCATATAACAGTGTGATCCGGATTTAAGCAGGAATGCAACAAAATATAGAGATAACCATATACACAAAGATGTAGCAGACATAATACTTCATTCCATTAATGTTAAACACTGAAATATGCTTACAAACAACAAATGGAAATAAACCAGCTAGGGCGATGGTAGCTTATCTCTGAGAAGAGATGTGGCAGCTACATGCCTCTGAACTGTGTTACAATGAGGCTCGAAGGCCTATTTATTGTTGAGAAAAAATGGAAAACCCTAAACATCCAAAAACCTAACCCTAGACGATGAAACGCCAAATTGTGGGCCTCGTTTGGATAAATTGGTACATCAACTTCCCTGGGTCGTAACTTTGGCATACGATCTCCATTTGATGCGCACAATATCTCATTAGAAAGATCTATCCGAGAACTACAATTTTGGGGAGAGAAACATCATTCCATGGACCCATGTTGCTCCCAGTTTTCCCAAAAAATGTCATTTAGGGTATCAAAACGGCTCCGGAAGTTCAAGACCCAAAAAACTGCTACAAATAGTAAATTGTGCTACAATTAAGGAAACTAAAAAGATGAAAGAAACAATGGTGGGGGTCCAAGTGGACTTGGCAGGTGGCCACCAATATCCACCTGGATCATTCCTCCCCCCTTAGGAAGCAATGGTCCCCATTGCATTGAGTTCCTCGATGAGATGAGGAAACTTTTGTTGAACTTGGTCCCTAGTGAGTCACTTGCCCTGGTGAAGGAGTTGGCCTGCTTTGACAACTCGATACAATTGGATATTCTGCTGGCGAGTGCGCTTGATCTGTGTGTCCATGATTCGATCAGTTGCAGCTTGTTCCATGCAATCTAGATTTAACCCTGTGGGTGTGAGTTGTTCTGCAATGTCAGATGTGTCTAGTAATGGTGTAAAGTATGGCCGAAGGCGGTCCACATTGAACACTGGGTGCGGGCCAAGGAATGGGGGAATGCTGAACTCAAATGCATTGTCTCCCACAACCTTGGTAATGGTGTAAGGACCATATCGGAGTGTTCTGAGTTTCCGATAGGCTCCGATAAGGCGTTCCTTTTGCAAATGTAACCAGACTTTGTTGCCCACCTGAAACTTGTGTGGCACCCGAGGTTGATCATGTCGCTGCTTGTAATTTGCATTTGATTTCTCCAAAATGTCATGGACTTGCTGGCAAATATGTTGGATGTCCTCAATGAAGCTATTTGCCTTATCTGTTTCAGGCTGGACATGAGCCGAATCTGCGTGAGTAGCTGCAACTAGCATGGCCACATCAATGGGACATAGTGGTTGGAATCCCAAGCCCACCTGAAAAGGGTTGTGGCGACTCGAGCTGTGGAGAGCCTGGTTGTAGCTGTGTTGAACATAGGGGAGGCTCTCATCCCATGTGCGTGGATGCTTTGATTTGTACATGCGCAGAATGTGTACGATCATCCTGTTGACAACCTCTGTCTGGCCATCAGTTTGAGGATGGAAGGTTATGGACTTAGTGAGTTTGGTGTCGAGCATCGACCAGAGACTGGACCAAAATGTATTGAGGAACCTGTTGTCCCGATCTAAGATGATAGACTATGGGATCCCAAAGTGTACCCACACTCGTTCAAAGAAGAGTTTAGCAGTGGCTTCTGCTGTGATATTCTTCTTGCAGGTGACCATAATGGCCATCTTTGAGAACTTGTCGATGACCACAAAAACATAGTCGTTTCCATGCTTAGTGGAAGGAAGACCTGACATGTAATCCATTGATCTGATATTCACCCTATGAGTGACCTCAATTAAATATTTATTGAATAAAGGTATTACAGACTCATGTGTTGGTGTGTGTCTATGTTCTTTAAGCAAGGATCAATCAGATTGCCAATACACAGACATTTAAATGGAAAGACACAAAACACAAGAAGTTAATGAGGATTTCATCCCATTCTCCAGGGCTACATCTCTGGTCCAGCTCTCAGTGGTGGCCTTATTTTATTGTGTCTTAAGCAGAGAATTACAATGCAGGGACTCAATGTGAGTTCTCCTGAAGCAGGTTTGTTTGGCAGGGTTGTTCTTGGATTCCCCAAGCCACTCAAGTGCACAGACTCTATTTGCCTACCAGCTTTGTGACCTTTTGGTCTACAGTGGAAAGAACCCAATGTGGTGCTCAGTCCGGACAAATACTCTTTGGGATGGCTTGAATCTCTCAAGCTCTCGGATGCTCGATGCTGCCTTTGGTTAGCTCAGCCCTCTGTCTTCTTCTGCTTTTGCTTTACTGCCTTCTTTCTTTGTGTTCCATCCTCCTCTCAGGATTCTGGTCTCTCTATCTCTCGTCCTCCTCTCGAGATTCTCTCTCCTTTGTCTTCTATCTCTGTTCATGGCTTTGAAGCCATTCGTTCCAAGACTGTTCGGTTCCTCTTCCGCCTCTGTCGATTCACCTTCTGCAGTTGCACTTGGAGTTCCCTGGCTCGGCATCATCATCAGCGCTCAGGGAGTGGCCACATGTCCTCCTATAAACGGGGCCAGCCTGCTTCGTCATTTTGATTCTTTAGTTTCGTCATGGATGAAGTCTTCCTCCACCGTGGTGGTCAAACGGACCTCAAATTCTTCTAAATCGCGGCTCATTCCTTCGTCGATTCTGCTTCCCTCATCAGGCACGATCTCAACTGTCCGATCTAGGGCCTCCAGATTCGACGCCATACGCACATTTCGCGCGGTTGACTTGCTCGACCGTTAGCACGTGATCAACGGCAGTTTTCTCTCACCTCTGCTTGCCTCGCATCGATCATTGAGTGGGATCACTCCGCTTCCATCCAAAACCTCTTACCATTTGAGGGCACCCCAATCAATACCGTTGGTTTCCAGAGCACGAGTGTCGCCTTTGTCCTTTAGCGCTTTTAGCTTTTCGCCCGTGGTTCTCCGGCTCCCCATGCGTTTGATTGCTCGGGCTTCCTCGATTTTGGCCCTGTAATCGAGCATCAAAAATCACCTCCATTTCCCAATCCGGGGCTCCCAGGGGCTAATTCGGCCTCCCGCGCAGTCTCCATGGGCCTCGGTCAGCGCGCTTTGACCGAGGTCCTCGTCGTTCCACGCTGGTTGCCATTGCCATTGGTTCAGGGTGTTTTTTATCGCTGTTTTGAATTCTTAGAAGTTTGTCTTGACCTGATACAGTCATGGTTCTTTGACAGTTCTTTATGGATCCAATTCAGATCACGACCTTCCCACTGAAAAAGCTTTTGGACCACAAAAAGTTGGTTTTCAAGCATCAACTAAGTGAGGGTATTGCTTTCTCACTTGTCCAATCTCAATCCACTTTGCACTGCTCGGCTTTGAACCTTTGAGTCCAATTCTAAGGTACTCCACATCTCCCCTATGCATTGTTCTCACCTTCCTGTCCAGCACTGTGTCTTCCTGCAACTCATTGAGTTATTCAAGTAGTAGGTCATCAATAGAAGGCAATTGACTCTGCTCTTCAGGGTCCTCAATCATTGAAGGTTCAAACAATCTCAAGCAATCTGCATTTATGACTGAGCAGATGTGCATGTAAGCTCATAAATCAAGGCGAAAAGCATTTTCACCAATCTTCTCAATTATCCTAAAGGGTCCATACCTGATAGGCTTTAGCTTTTTACCTTCACCTTGCATTTTGTCCTTGCTGATATATAGCCAGAATTTCTCCAACTTGAAAACTATGCTCCATCCGATGCTTGTCATGCCTAGCCTTATACTTGGCTTGGCTCTTTTCCAGCTGTTCCTATACTGCCTGGTGTATCTCGTGGACCTGTTCAATGAACCTAGTTGCCTTGTCCACATCATTGTGTCCATCAACCATGGTATCTTTACCAAAGACAAAATCCAAAGGAGACCTTGGTGTGAAACCAAAACAGGTCTCAAAAGGAGATCTCTGTGTAGAAGAGTGTTTTGCTCTGTTGTAAGCATGCTGCACATAACACAAGTGTTCATCCCAAAGCTTAGGATGTTTACTGCAATATCCTCTCAGTAACTGGATCACTGTCCTATTAACTACTTCTGTCTGGCCATCTATTTTTGGATGAAAAGCTATGCTTTTCTTCAATTTGGTGTCCATCAGTTCCCACAGACTCGACCAAAAATTCCCCACAAATTGGGTGTCTCGATCAGATACAATGGAAGTGGGTAATCCAAAATGAACCCATACATGTTCAAAAAACAATTTTGCAGTTTGTTCAGCTGTAATTTGTTTATTACAAGGTATCAAAATACACATTTTGATGAACCTATTCACAACAACATATAGATAATCATGACCTTTCCTAGATTTAGGCAGTCCTCCAACAAAATCCATGGAAACACTTTCCCAAGGGTGAGAAGGAACTGGCAATGGAGTGTACAAACCTAGTTTTCTGTTACTGGGCTTGCTTTTAGCACACATAGCACACCCTCTTACATATCTAGAAATTGTCTCATTCATTTTCGGCCAATAACAAAATCTTTGTAGCTATGCAACTATTTTACTTACCTCAAAGTGACCTGATATCAGAGAAGTGTGTGCTTCCCTAATTATCTTTACTCTCTCAGTTTGTGGAATGCAAAGTTTCTCACAATGATATAAGAGTCGGTCCTTTACATGATAGTCCAATTCTTCTACTCTTTTGCCTTGACTCAAAGTTGCATATACATCTTTAAATTCCATATCCTGAGCATATTGTTCTATGTAGCTTTCATGTAACACAGAATTATGCTTAAGTATGGTAGATGCATTTATAATGGGTCCAGATAACATGTCTGCAACCTTGTTATGTATGCCCTTTTTATATTTGATGACTAAATGAAACTGTTGTAGAAAACCCATCCATCTGTAATGTCTTGATTGCTACAACTTAGTTTGGGAGTGTAGATATTGAAGTGGTTGATGATCAGTATGTATTACTGTCTCTTTACCCATTAAGTAATGTTTCCACTTTTTCACACTCTGAACTAATGCATACAATTCTTTATCATATGTATGATAGTTAACTACTGCAGGATTAAAAGTCTTAGAATGATAACATATGGGTGTTATAGACATTTTTGTGCCTTACAGCATAGAGCATGAAATGTCAATAATCTAAGGGATCCAAAGTCCCTAAATAAGTTGTTCTTACCCTTAGAGGAACAAGGTCAGCAAACCACAGCACTGCAAGTCAGTTCTCCACTAAAAAACACTCAAAAACAGGTCAGTTTTGGATCATTGCAGCTGCTCCACTAGGCATCTGCGCTGCATAGCAGGTACAACAAAGGCTACCTGCGTTGCATAGCAAGTAGAACAAAGGCTACCTGCGTTGGGCGTACTTGGACATGTGGAGGAATCTTTTTCTCAAAGTGCCAGTGCCCAGGAAGCTTCTAAAAAGACACTTGATGATAAGATTCGCCTAATGATGAGTTAAGAGCTTCTAAAACTCCAAGTGGAAGACAGAAACTCCGAGTGAAGAACTGAAGAACAACTGGAGTTGAAGAGGACAACAAGTCACACATCAAGCTGACTTATCTTCACTCCAAAACTCTATATAAGGATCTCATCCCATGGGATCTAGAAGGGGAATTTTGTGCAAAGAATTGCTGTTGGTTTACAGTTGTGAGCATTGGGTGATTGCTTGAGGGAGGTGAAGAAGAGATTTCTCTCCGTCGGGAAGGTGATGCTGGATTGGACCTCTCATGGTTGTATCACCGCCTGAACCTTACTTCCATATATTAATAAAGCTTTTGAGGTTCTTCTATTCGCATGTGTTTCAATGGTGTATTGTCTTACTTGCGTCTTTGATTTATGCTAATCCTTGAATCGATTATGAATGCATGCTTCTTGTAGTTTCCTTTCTTTGTCTTGTTTGCAGGATCTCGTGTAGCTGGGCCCGTGAAAAGACTTGGAGCTGGGAGCAAGCGGCAATCAAAGGAGATTGGATCGACCATTTGCGCAAGACATCGGTAAGTGGATCTCTTCCTTTTATCTCTTGCATGTCATAAAGAAGATACTTTAGATAGCTTTGCTTTCAGCTGTTGCTAAGGAACTGTCACCCTTAGAGTGGGTTAGGGTCATTCCGAGTTGGATACTTTCCCCCAAAACAGACTGGCGACTCCGCTGGGGATCGTGTCTTGTTGGTAGCTTGTGCTTATTGCTATTCATTTCTTAAACAAAGGGAGTACCGAATCGAACTGCATTCGAGTCCTTCGAATGCAAAGTAGAGGGCAGCTACTCTAGCCCAGTGCTGGGCATGTTTATGATTTGAAGAGCTGATCCACAAGGACTCTTTTTAGCTCTTTGTGATAGTGTTCATCTTCCTTTAATCATTCTCTAGTGTATACTTGACTGACAGCCTCTGATTTGGCCAAAAACCGCTCATTTTTGAGCAAACTGTGACCCGGAATCTGAGAGAGACGAGAGTTGTCTCATCAGTGCAGCTGCAACAAAGGCTACCTGCACTGCAACGCAGGTCCCGAAGGGGCTACCTGCACTGCAACGCAGGTCCCGAAGGGGCTACCTGCGCTGCATCTCAGATTGACAGTGCAGCACCTGCGCTGATCCAGTTTTGCCTTGTGCAACTTGGATTCTCCACTGTCTGTTGCCCAGTTTTCAGTATTGTTTTTGCAGCCAGTTGTCAACCTGTATACCCAGCTGAAACCACTTCTCTTTGCCTTCATTCCGCCTCAGTTGTATGAAGAAACCGTGATTGTTCTTATTGTATTTCTTGATGTCATTCACAGTTTCCCATAGCGAAAGTGAACTAGTCTTGCTATGACCTCTTGAATCTAGACCTGTGAGAAAGTGTCGTTGTGATTCTAAGAGTTAGTTTATTGTTGTTCATAGCTGCTTGAGCATTTGCTTTCGTTATATGGTTCGAATTTCAGTATTTCTTGTGTTGAAACGAGTGAATCTTAAGGTGTTCTTTTGATTATTGGACAAAAACTTGTTTTCTTTCACTTGAAATTGAATTCGAAATTATACAACAGCTTTCTTTTTGTAATACATCAACATTAAGGAAGAAGAAAAGAAATACTTGCATTGTGCATGTGCATTTTGACAGTTTGCATGTCGATTTAGGAAAAGTGCATCAGTGTGTGCTCTATGATCTGTTTGAAAAGATGATGTCTTTCTTTTCCTTCAGTAGTTAAGGTTTTCATAAGTTGAAAGAATTAAAAAAAAAAAAAGCTTGCTTATCATTCTTAGACTGCATTTAGGAGTTGTCTCATACATCACGTGGTGATCCATAAAGGCAAACGGCTAAGCAAGATCAACCTAAAAAGAACTGAATTTATCTAACAACGCTTTGAAACATAACGAAACACAGTAGAGGTCTAGGTAGAGACGTGAACCGGCGTCGTTAAACATAGTGACTGTTGATCTCTACGAAGGTGGGTGATTCCTCCTGAGGGACGATAGCACTAATACGGACTTGTGCCCCCGCGTACCGTCGCGTATATTGGGGGACCCCTATAGGAATAAAGCCTTTATCCATAGGAAGCCGTGTCGGCCGCCCTACTGATCGCGATGCAGTGAACACAGCATTCACGAAGATCGACCACTCGTACCGTAAAACGTATTCTATGGTTTCGCGAAAGGTTTGGCACACCCTTGCCTAGAACTCCAGAGTAGTTTCTTTTGGCCTTTTTCAAACTCTATAACTGAAAAAGTCCATCCGAGCATTTGTCACTTCGGGCTCGTTAATACATCGAAGGAGACTAGAGTCATCTTTAGCTTTTTCTCGACTCTTAAAACATGAAAAAGCAAGTTGTGTCTTAAAAGCGTCTAAAATTAATTCAATTCGAAAACACATTTTACCCTGTGCATAGTTGGTTGATCAAGTAATCCGCAATCGTGGAAAAAAGTCAATCGATGAACCGTCGTTCGCGGAGGAATACGAGACAAACGTCTTTGTCCCCGGAATCGAAAACAACCCGGGCAAAGCGACCTCGTTCAACTGGTTCCAAATCACCTGTCAAAGTTAGAACAAGTGTTCCAACGACATCTGAGGTTCCGGTTACTCCAAACATTTCTGGAAACCCTGCCCCTATTGAAGAAGTTCAACAGCCCGAGAAGGACAGTAACACTGATCCTAGTCTGAGAACAAATACTTGTGTTACTGAATCAGGTCCATCAGTGATCGGTTCAGAGAGTCTTGCTCCTCAGACAACTGTCGCTGTCGAAACAACCCCTTCTTCGGCACCAGAAATATTCTACGGACCTGACGGTCTTCCTCTTCCACCCGGTCTGATCGCAATAGAAGAGATTGTAGAAGATCCGCAAGCAACTACTCCAACACATTTTGGAGCAGGGATCACTCTACTTCCTACTGCATCAGAAGCTAGCCTACCACCCAGAGAAGTTCCTGAAGAATCACTAGGCAATCTACTGGATAGACTAAAAATGTCTGAACAACCGTCGACATCTAGGACTGTGCCAAATGACACAGCGACAGCAGAACTCCCTGCAGTCACTCCGACAATGTTCGCCGGCATACCATCTGTCCCAAACTCTCAACAGCTGGGAGGGGTCCCTTCGGGGGCCATGACGACAGTATGGTCTGTTCCTGTTTGTTCTCCCGGGATAATACCCGGTAACTCCTATGTTGGAACTCAACAGATTGATCCTTTTGGAAATCCGTTGGGGCAATCCGGTCCTCGAGGTGTAATAAATCCTCTCGGTTCCGGACCACCACCGTATGGGGGGCAATATGCTTTCTCATTACCCCCTCCAGGAGGTTACCCATACGGGAGTTCACAACCATACTCAGGTTATACTGGAACAACTACAAGTGGTTGGATACCTATGCCATCCCAGCAACCAAGAGTTGTGTATTCTATGCAACAACAGATGCCTGTGACGAACATCCCGACGACACCAGCAATTGTGACTGTGTCGCAAGTTCAAACGATACCTGTTACATGTCAACCTCAGTTTTCTCAGGTTGTAATGCAACAACCCGTTGACCCTGCAACCCAACCGCAATCGCCGGCTAGCGAGGCGTCACAAACACAAACGGGTACCCTTACCCCTAATCTTGGCCCAGTGGTAAGCATCGCACAACAACCAATGGTATCACAACCATGGTTGGTGCAGTATCAACAACCTCAGTTCCAGCAAGTGTACCAAGGTACCGAGCAGCAAATTTTTGCGAACAATGGACAACCGTACCTACAGTACGGTCAAAACCAACCACTCTATGGTGGAGTAGTCCATCAACCGTATCAATCATATCAGCATCAATTACATTATGCTGGTATGCAAAGACCAACTGCTCAGGCAATTCCGTCGTATCCTGGGTACGCTTCGCCTAACCTGAGTCAACAGCTGCCATTCGTGGCAACTTTGGAGTTACCCGATTTACATCGGTTGACAAACGATCCGATTTCTTATGCCCCTTGGTGGCCAGCGATTCCTCACAAACTTCCCTCCGACATTCCTAAATTCAATGGAAATCCGGGTGAAGACCCGTCGAATCACGTCATGACTTTTCATCTGTGGTGTTCATCGAACACTCTGAACGATGATTCGATAAGACTTCGCCTCTTCAAGAGGACATTGACAGGTCCGGCGGCCAAATGGTATATAGAATTGCCAAGAGCCTCTTTCGACAATTTCAGTTCCTTAGCCACGACGTTCTTAACCCATTTTCAATTACCTATCAGGTATGAAACAGGAACCGAGATACTGACCAACTTCAAACAGACGACAGCTACTCACATATCTAATCATATACATGAGTGGCGTCGCCGTCGTAGGATGGTGAAAACATACGTTCCTGATCAGCTACTAGCTGAATGGTTTATAAAGTCACTGCTTCCAGCTATAACGGAGGATGTGGCCAAGGGAGGAGTCGTAACAGAGGAGCAAGTCATTGCTCGTGCTCAATATTTAGACTTGGTATATACTCAGTCTGGCACGCTCTATGACAAAATACCTGATGCCCCCAGACCTGAATTTTCAATTCCTCCCCCTCCTAAATCGAATATTGACTCTCATGCCGGAGATGGCGTGATTGGCACTGCAAGCGCGAAGTCGAAAAAGGCTTCACCTCAGAAAGCCCGTAAGACTTCAGATCGAAATGCCCATGAAGAGATTCTTGCTTCGGAAGTAAATGCCATATCAGCAGATAAAGGCAAAGAAACCAATCAACCAGGAAGCAAGAAGAAACAAAACAAAGGGAAGAAGAAGCAGCAGGATGATCCGTCACCTGAAAAAGCTTCTTCAAGCTCTCCTAGGAAAGGGAAACAGAAAGGGAAGCCACCTCATCCATGTTTTGTATGTGACGAGGATCATTGGACACAAGATTGTCCATACAAAGCTGAGCTCAAGAGATTCTTTAAAAGTCCAAAGAACCCGGCTGTGCTGACTGATCCATTTCCCAATCCAGGTCAAAATATGGTTGATAGTGGAAATGCTTCCCCGTCGCAAGTGCTGATGTTGTCGATCTCTAAGCAGCAAAATGATGCTTTGATTTCGACAAGGAGCAAAGATTACGGGAATCCGCAACTGTCAAACGAAAAAGGTAAAGATCAACCTAGTAGTTCGACAACGACTTCGTCAGAAGTTGTCCCACCCATAATGCCGGAATTAACGATAAAACCACCTAAGGGTGTAGTACACAAGTCGACGTTTAATCCTCGTGCCAGAGCGGCGCAGCATTATAACATAGTAGAAGATTTGGCTCAATCGCCATCCGCTATGTCGACTCTAGAAGTACTACAAAATTGTCCATCCCAGAGGCAGGCATTGTTATCGGCAATAGGGGGGGTTGATCCTAAGGATTCCAATCTTGTGTCCTTTGATCACAAAGGGTATGACCCTCAGTTACCAGCTCAGCTAGCTTTCCTGATTCAAGTGAAGGCCCTCAACAAAACTGTTCACAGAACAATTATTGACGAGGGAGCATCGACATGTATTATGTCGATGAGCTGCTGGAAAACGCTGGGGTCACCAACCTTGTCGAGATCTTCGACAACACTAAAGGCTTTCGACGGTAGGACATATACCCCTTACGGTATCCTAAGTAACTTGAAAGTTGAACTAGGTGGAAAAACAGTAGAGATTGATGTTGAAGTCATAGATGGAAATCTAGATTACAACATCCTACAAGGAAGACCATGGATTTATGCCATGGCAGCTGTCGTGTCGACTTATTTTAGGAAGATCGCTTTCCCGTTTGAAGGAGGGATTACGGTCGTCGACCAACAGAACTTCCTCCTTAATGGTTCACAAGTTACGGGAAGCATTCCCATGATCCATGAAAGCGACCATTCAATTCAAGATATAGGAGTAGGCCTGTTGAAAGACCCCACGATGATGGGGACTTTCTCGCTACCAAATCATATGTACATAGGAAATGCACCATTGGTGGCCACCTGCAACATGATATCTTCCACGAAGGTCGCAAAAGACAAAGTCATCATGGATCGGGCAATGGTGTTACACCCGAGCCCAATCGAAATATTGTAGCAATCAATGTTTCAGGCATGGGAGGCGAGCCCAAATCAATGCTCGTCAAGCGTTTGGGTAGATAGGTCAGGAGAATGTGGTACCCCTTTGGATCCTTGGTCACAAGTGCATGCAAGTGACAAAGGAATCCTGCAGTCAATGTTGATTGAGGGGGCACCATGGGATGATAACCACCATCGTTCCCTTCCTCAGGAAGATACTCAAGGTGACCTGTATCACCCCTCAGTATTTGAATTCCTAACAAATACTGTAAATACGGTGGATTCCGAGAGAAACCTATCCAATATAGAAGAGACTATAGCCATAAATATCTCGACCAAAACAGACATTGTAGAGAATATTTATGTCGGCAAAGGTTGTTCCCCTTCAGAACAAGAAATATATAAAGCTCTTTTCCGCGAATTTAGAGATGTCTTTGCTTGGTCATATGATGAAATGCCAGGCATTGACTCGAGTATCGTTGAACATGAAATTAAGATGTATCCTGATGTCAAACCAGTGAGACAACGGCTTCGGCAGGTGCACCCCAAGAAAGCCGCTGCCATCAAGGCGGAAGTTGAAAAGCTCCTCCATGCTGGTTTCATCTACCCGGTTCCTCTAACCGATTGGGTATCGAATATTGTCCCTGTTATGAAAAAACAAGGAACAATACGAGTGTGCGTCGATTATAGGGATGTAAATCAAGCTTGTCCAAAGGACAACTACCCTACACCCTTCATCGACCAGATAATTGATGAATGCGCCGGATGTGAAATCTTTTCGTTTATGGACGGATTTTCCGGGTATAATCAAATTAATATCCGCCCACAGGACCAGTCAAAGACTGCATTTATCTGTCCGTGGGGCACATTCGCTTATCGAAAATTACCCTTTGGTTTAAAGAACGCAGGGGCGACGTTTCAGAGAGCAATGAATTATGCTTTCCATGACATCAAGAACATCGTTCAACCTTATCTCGACGATCTTCCGGCTCATTCGCAAAAGCGGACTGATCATCCGCATCATTTAAGAGCAATATTTCTACGTTGTCGACACTACAAGATAAGACTCAATCCACACAAATGTGTGTTTTGCGTCGGTTCTGTTCGTTTACTTGGCTTTATAGTCTCCAAGGATGGGATTCGTCTCGACCCTTGCAAGGTGCAGGCAATCATTAATTTGCCTCCACCTTCGAACTTGCTTCAGATTTAGAAACTCCAAGGGAAAGCAAACTTTCTGAGGAGGTTCATTCCAAATTACGCAGAACTTGCTAAAGGTTATACCCGTCTCCTGAAAAAGGATGTACCTTTCGTCTGGGACCAGGTTGCACAAGCTTCCTTTGATGCTTTGAAAGAAGCGCTAGTCAAAGCATCATTAATGTACGCCCCAGACTATCTAAGGGATTTTAACCTGTATCTGGCTGCAGCAGATACGACCATTGCAATGGTTTTGGTTCAAGAAGTCGATGGAATTGAACACCCTATATATTATTTAAGCAAAAACTTAAATGATACGGAAAGTAGATATTCTCATGTTGAAAAGTTGGCATTAGCAGCTGTTCAAGCGATTCAAAGATTTCGACATTATGTCCTCTTTAGGAAGACCACTGTATTGTCAGATTGCAACCCCATGACTTATATACTGTCGCGACAGTTGCTTGGGGGCAAATATTCAAAGTGGATAGCTATCCTTCAAGAGTTTGATCTGGAATTTGTGAAATCCAAATCAAAGAAAGCTTTAGTTTTCGCAGAATTATTATGCGATCTCCCGTCATCGTACAACGATGAAACGTCCAAAGAATCGATCGTGGACAAAAGTTTGTTTCTGATATCAGCAAGTGATGAGTGGTATGGAGATATAATAATTTATCTCCAAACCCAAAAGTTTCGGCCAGACACCTCTCACTCAGAATGAAAACGCATTCGATACCAAGCAAAAGACTACATGATCGTCGGTGATACGCTTTACCGTCGTGGTGTCGATACGGTCCTGAGAAGGTGTCTAACCCATGAGGAAGCCGAAAAAGCCCTGAATGAATGTCATTCAGGAACCTGTGGGGGGCATCAATCTGGATATGCTACAGCACAAAGAATCTTACGAGCAGGATACTTCTGGCCAACAATGTTCAAAGATTGCATAACTGCGGTTAGAAGTTGCCATGCATGTCAGATTTTTGATAGCAAAACCAGAAGACCCCCCGCTCCTTTACAGCCAATAATAGCTGTGGGGCCTTTCGCCAAGTGGGGCATCGATTTCATGCAATGTAACCCCACCTCGACCGGGGGGCATGGGTATATTATAGTCGCAGTTGACTATTTTACCAAATGGGCCGAGGCGATGCCTACATTGGATAACACTGGTGAAACAGCAGCCCTATTCTTTTTTAATCATGTAGTCGCCAGATTCGGCGTGCCACAGGCCATAGTAACAGATCATGGATCGCATTTTCGCAATCACATGATGGTTGAATTAACTGCCAAACTAGGATTGTCTCACGACAGCTCTACTCCGTACTATCCGCAAGCTAACGGACAAGTTGAAGCGATCAACAAGGTCCTGAAGCGCATGCTGCAAAGGATGGTGGGGGTTCACAAAAGAAGATGGCATTTGATCCTGTACTCGGCTTTGTGGGCCTACCAAACATCGGTAAGGAATGCCACTGGGTTCACACCGTTTCAACTGGTGTATGGCCTGGAGGCGATCCTACCAATCCAGTGTGAAATTTCGTCCCTTAAACTCGCAATTGATCTCCTCCCCGGAACCTCGGAAGAAGAAGCTCGTTTCTTGGAGTTAATCCAGTTGGATGAAACTCGTCGTGATGTCGCCTTGGCCAACGAAGCCCATAAGAAACGAGTCAAAGCGCAGTTCGACAAAAATGTCAAACCCCGTATCTTCTCGGAAGGTGATTTGGTCTTGCTTTATGACCAAGAATCCGATAAATTGGGAGCTGGGAAATTCAAGTCCTTGTGGATGGGCCCTTATATTGTTAAAAGTGTGTTAGCAAAAGGTGCCTACGAGTTGGTAGATTATGACGGAATTCCACTGGCGCAACCCCGCAACGGGTTGTACCTTAAGCGTTACTATGCCTAATAGTAACCTGTATGCTTTTGTTACATTTTTGTTTTCGCTAAAGCGTTTGTTCCGGTTTAAGTAATCCGCTTTTTACACTTATTGCAGATGTCAAATCCATTGGAACCGTGGGTTGGATATGCTGACGGAGCGAGTCGTAGTTCGAGGAACCTATCCTCTGCAGCATGGGCCATTTTTAACCCAAGCGGCGAGTTAGTGAGTTTCAGGGGGGTATGTATTGGTCAATCAACAAATAATATCGCTGAGTATAGCGCGTTGATAGAGCTCCTCTCTGATGCCATCACCCATGGCATACGCCGGCTAGTCATCAGGCTAGACTCACAGCTCGTGGTACTACAGCTCAATGGTACCTACTCTGTCCGAAATCCAGCTATTTATCGCAAGTTCCTAAGAGTTAAAATCTTGGAAAGACAGTTTGATTTTATCCAATATCAACACATTTCCAGAAACTTAAACACATTAACCGACTCATTGGCAAACTATGTGTTAGATAGACATCTGCAAAATTGATAAAAAGAGAAGCATCATCGATGTTTCATACATGGATCACATAAAAACTGGAATAAACCCCGAAAATCAAAAATATACATAACTGTTTACGGTTTACATGTAATGTTCTGTAACCAAGACAAAATCGGTCATATGACCCCAAAACTCAAAAATGGCTGGGGGGCACCCTAGCCTAGTGATGCTCATGATAACATGCCACGGCCTGTGCAATCATGCGCAGAAGACGAGACCATCGTCTAGGAACACCAACAGTATGTCGCTGCAATCGTAGAGGCAACTCGTCGATCCGTACATCCGGAATCCCAAGGGTAAGACCCTCGACCTGTTCCTGCACAGCTGTAAGAGTCTCGGCCAAGTCAAGGTCACAGAGAATAGCTCTCCCAGGAGCCTCCCCTGCGGGGGCAGCGGCCGGGGCTCTCGGACGAACTGCTGGACGGACGGGACCAACATCTGCATGCACACATGAGTTTCATTAGAGTCTTGATAGAGTAAAGCACAAGGACATTACAAATAAAAACAGTAAACAGTGATAAGGTCAAGATTTTACCAAGATCACCCCACTGCTCGCCATCCGGTAGCACCAAATTCGGATCACCTCGGAAATCCATGCCAATATATGGATACACGGAAAAAGCCATATCCTGCCGCTCGAACCACCTAAAGAAGGCATCAGTAAAAGTAATCTGAGATTGACCTGCATGTCTGGACATGTGGTCAACCCACCTCTGCATGCGTGGCTCAGTAGGAGATGGCAAGTCGAGAATAATATACTGAGGTTGCATCAAGGGTATCTTCTCCAAAGCGAAGGCAGTCAAAACTGAACCGAAGCCAAAATTCTTCAGTTTCCCGTCCTTTACTTTGGTCAACTGGTTTTTCATCTGAACCAGTACTGCATCACACCAGTTAAAAATCAGCTGGTGAAAAATCAAGAGGAAGAGGCACCTCCAAAGCTCCAACAAACCAAATGCACACGAAGTGGTAAAATGAGAGGTAAAAACATCTTTTAAATTGCTTTTTACGTAATTCAAAGTGGAATATTAGTATTTTTACTTCATGTTATCCGTTTCTAACAAAGTTTGTTGCAGCAATTGATGATACAGTACTACCTCTGAAAAAGAAAAGCTAGTCATGGTAAAATATGAATTTGATCTTATCAAACGAGCAGTTTTGGCAAAGTTCATGCTCGTTAAAAAATAAACGCAAGATCCGAGCAGTTTTAACGCGGAAATTCATGCTCGTTAAAAAATAAAATAAGCTTGTGAGCAGGCTTCCCCCCCAGAGTTCAAGCTCATTCAGAAAAAATGAACCGGTAAATAACCATTTGAGACCGTAAATTCATCAGCCACAAGAGCCTTGGTCGTGTTTGTGCACCGTCACCTCCACTTTTCATTTGGCCGATCATTCACATCCACTTGATTGTTTACCTATTTTGAGGAACAGCTGCGAAGAGTGATCTCACCTAGCCATCCTTGTAATACTGCCGTGATTGGAAAATTCCAACCTGTACCTGGAATCTGTTGCTATCCCTGTTTATCACTCGTTCCTCAAAAGACGAGTCTTCTTTGAGCTCTTTTCACTGACTCGTAAAATATGAAAAGTTTGCCGAGTTTTGGCCTTCCAGCTCGTTAAAAGGACCGGAAGAGCTATCCCTCCTCTAGATTTTAATCTTTTTGGACCTGAGGGATTATTGCACAAAAAGATCGAGCGCTTGTCTAGTTCGGCTCGATAAAGATATCGAACATTCATCCCTTCTGTATTGTTTTATACTTTTTCGGACTTAAGGGATTAGATGACGAAAAAGGACCCCTGGAGTCCACTTTATGTACCCTTTTCAGACTCTCTAAAAATGAAAAGGACCGAGTTGTCTTTGTCGCTGGGCTCATTAAAAATATTAGATAGCGACAAACTTGTCTTTAGACGAGAACGAGTTTCCCCATCGTTAGGCTCGTTAAAACATAGCGATGGGCTTGCCCGAAGGGCAGGTTATAGAACAAGCATATGTTATCCTCCTCAAGCTTGACAAAAATAAAGAGGTACTGGTCAGAAATGACTGGGGAAAAATTGGGAAGAACCTCAAAGCTTAATGGTAGCAATTCGCTCTTGAACATGACACTTTTGCCTCCGTAAATATCGGGTTGGGTTATTATCATTCACCGGTCCCTTCACCATGGTCTCGCCATACCATCCAAATGGGGTAATGCTACCGATCCATCACATCAGTGTCGAGATATGTTCAAGAGATGTCATTCAGAAAGTGTCAACCGGGTCCCATCCACTACCATACATCATCTTTCATCCTTCCATGACCGCCACCCTGGATCATATTTCACAGATCGTTTTCACCATCATCACTAGTTCCGTTCCGTGTCACTGATGTGGGATTCATTAAGGCCCTCCTTTGACGGATCGCTTCTTGTCGACATCAGCTCACTATCCAAGAAGTTGATCTAGGAACACCCCCTCAGTACTTTGAAGCTTGCATGCCTCAATGGCAAGTTTCTCACTTCCGGCGATAGGTATACATTAATGACCTTCGACCGGGAGACTTTGCGTGGTGTTCGACGTCAGATCCTATATTCACGCCACGTGAATTGTGCTGCAGTACCTTGAGGGTCATCATCATTATCGGTGATTCCTCTCGCGCTTGTTAACAGTTTACATTATTGACTGGTAATCAAGCGATGTCTTTCCATGTTCGACTCCAAGAAATTCTCACATGGATCGACTTGTACTTAGTGTGAAGATCGGAAGTTTGAAGACCCCGGATCTAGTTTCATCCATCCGGGCTGCGATATATATTCAGGAGATAAAAACATAGACATGTGCAGCAGATGATCATCCTACTAAAAGGATGATAATTAAAAGCAGAGAATTATCAGTCTACTATCAGACGATCGTCTGTTTATGTACAGCAAATGTATTTATAAAGCTGAGCATGGGAAATGCCCGCATCAGCTAGATCATGAAAAGAAAGTATGAAAAGATAATGTATTGTATTGTATTTTTGTTACAGGTCACCTCCCGGCGATTGAATGAACTTCGGATCCTCCTAATAAAGCATTTCACCCGATAAACGACCTCATACTTTAGGGGGCAACTGTTATAGACATTTTTGTGCCTTACAGCATAGAGCATGAAATGTCAATAATCTAAGGGATCCAAAGTCCCTAAAAAAGTTGTTCTTACCCTTAGAGGAACAAGGTCAGCAAACCACAGCACTGCAAGTCAGTTCTCCACTAAAAAACACTCAAAAACAGGTCAGTTTTGGATCATTGCAGCTGCTCCACTAGGCATCTGCGTTGCATAGCAGGTACAACAAAGGCTACCTGCGTTGCATAGCAAGTAGAACAAAGGCTACCTGCGTTGGGCGTACTTGGACATGTGGAGGAATCTTTTTCTCAAAGTGCCAGTGCCCAGGAAGCTTCTAAAAAGACACTTGATGATAAGATTCGCCTAATGATGAGTTAAGAGCTTCTAAAACTCCAAGTGGAAGACAGAAACTCCGAGTGAAGAACTGAAGAACAACTGGAGTTGAAGAGGACAACAAGTCACACATCAAGCTGACTTATCTTCACTCCAAAACTCTATATAAGGATCTCATCCCATGGGATCTAGAAGGGGAATTTTGTGCAAAGAATTGTTGTTGGTTTACAGTTGTGAGCATTGGGTGATTGCTTGAGGGAGGTGAAGAAGAGATTTCTCTCCGTCGGGAAGGTGATGCTGGATTGGACCTCTCATGGTTGTATCACCGCCTGAACCTTACTTCCATATATTAATAAAGCTTTTGAGGTTCTTCTATTCGCATGTGTTTCAATGGTGTATTGTCTTACTTGCGTCTTTGATTTATGCTAATCCTTGAATCGATTATGAATGCATGCTTCTTGTAGTTTCCTTTCTTTGTCTTGTTTGCAGGATCTCGTGTAGCTGGGCCCGTGAAAAGACTTGGAGCTGGGAGCAAGCGGCAATCAAAGGAGATTGGATCGACCATTTGCGCAAGACATCGGTAAGTGGATCTCTTCCTTTTATCTCTTGCATGTCATAAAGAAGAAACTTTAGATAGCTTTGCTTTCAGCTGTTGCTAAGGAACTGTCACCCTTAGAGTGGGTTAGGGTCATTCCGAGTTGGATACTTTCCCCCACAACAATGGGTTTACCGTGTTGTGTCAACACTGCTCCCATGGCATAGTCACTGGCATCAATTTGGATCTCAAATGGTCTTTGTAGATCTAGCAGTGCTAGTACAGGTGTTGTACTAATCTTTTCTTTCAAGGTGTCGAAGGCTTGCCTCCCCACTGAAACACCTTATTCAATCTTGTTAAAGCATGTAAGGGAGTTGCAATTGAGGAAAAGTTAGAAATGAACTTCCTACAATATTGTGCTACTCCTAAGAAGCATCTCACTTCTGTAGTAGACCTGGGTTTAGGCCAGTTCACAATGACTGCCACTTTAGAGGGATCTATTTTCAATTCACCTCCCCCTACTATATGACCCAAGTAGTTTAGAGATGTTTTGCCAAATTCACATTTTGAGATTTTAACATATTTTTTTTCTCTTTTAAAAACATCTAATGTCTGCTTAACATGCTTTAAATGTTCTTCCTGCGTTTTACTAAAAATCAGAATGTCATCTAGGTACACAATAACAAAATCATCAAGAAAATGTCTAAGTACATCATTCATTAATCTCATGAAAGTAGCAGGAGCATTGGGCAAGCGAAAAGGCATAACCAACCATTCATACAATTCTTGCTTTGTTTTGAAAGCAGTCTTACATGCATCTTGCTCTGCAACCCTGACCTGATGGTATCCACTGTGCAAATCCAACTTGGTGAAATAAACAACTTCCTTTAATTGATTTAAAAGATCATCTATAAGAGGAAGGGGATAACGATCTTTTATTGTTATTTTATTCAGTGTTCAGTAATTAATGCACATTCTCCACGAGCCATCTTTATTTCTCACCAAAACGATTGGTGACCCACATGGTGATGTGCTAGGCCTGATGAACCCTTTCTTGAGCAACTCCTGCACCTGCTTCTTGATTTCAGCATTCTCTAAAGCAGACAACCTGTACATCCCAATGTTAGGCAATGGAACATCTTGCTGCAAAATAATATCATGTACTATTCCCTTTTTGGGTGGCAAACCTTTAGGTTCTTGAAATAAGACATCATACTCTGAAACAACCTTTTCTATATCAGCTTGTTGTTCAGCATTACAGTGCTCAAATACATTGGTTTTATCAGGTTTCTTTTCCTTTGCAACCATTAGTAAGAATTGTTTGCATGAATATATCATTCTTTTCATCTGTCCTGAGTTTATGAGATTATAATTATTCTTGAGCTTATGAGCTCTTACAAAGTATTCTATTCCATCTTTAACAAGCAGATACTTGTTCTCAGCTCTATATAAAATAGCCTTTCTATCATACAAGTAAGGACTTCCTAAAACAATTCCAGATATATCCAAAGGAATTATGTCTAACTCAACCTCATCTACAAATGTTGACCCAAAAGAAAACTTGAGTTTGCACTGTCTAGTCACTTGTAGTTGTGCTTTATCATTTCTGCTTTCTTTTCTCCTTGCTCTTGCTTACAGTGGGTTGGGATGGTCCCCCAACTTCTGGATTTCCATTCTTTCCTCTAGCTTCTAGATGAGTAGCCTGTACAGATACCTCATCTATACTAGTGGGATTAAACATGAGGATGGTATGCCTCATGTAACTGTGTAGACCACCAATGTACTTCAAAAGAGTCTCTAGTGAGTCTAGTGAGATACCCAACATCAATGCTCTCTTTCTGAATTCTTGAATATACCCTTGCACACTTTTCCCTTTCAACTGTCGAAGAGTTTGCCAACTCATCATGGCTTGTTGCATGTAGGCCAATGGATAGAACTGTTTTTTGATTGCAGCAGCAAATTCAATCCAGACAGAGATGGTCTTACCATGTCTTTTCATATCAGCTTGGGTTCCGCCTTCCCACCAAACCAAGGTAGTGCCTCCTAGGCGTAGGCTTGCCAGCTGAATCTTACTCTTGTCTGAGTCTATGTTCTATACCTTGCGATACACATCAATTTGTCTAATCCAATTGTCCTACTTCTCAGCATTTAGCTCTCCATCATATATAGGCAAATCAAATTTAACATCTAACTTAATCAAAGATGCTTTCTTATTATGCACAGGGTTATTAGGAGGTGTGAGAAAGCTTTCCTCTTTCCCTTTTCCTTTGGAGTGGTCATGGAAGTGAGACTCATCTTCTTCTTTATCTTGTTTAGAACCTGAGGAGTCTTCATTCCTATGCTTTCTAAAGTCCTTGTACATTTCTTCTACCATAGACTTTATAGCTAGGAAACTTTCTATGAATTGAGGGTCTGGCCCCATAGAACCTTCCTCTAACATTTTCTTCCGAGGATAGACTCTCCCAATTTCAGGATTAGTTTCCACCGACT
Source organism: Pinus tabuliformis (assembly GCA_031772625.1). NCBI lineage: Eukaryota > Viridiplantae > Streptophyta > Pinopsida > Pinales > Pinaceae > Pinus > Pinus tabuliformis. Next base: position 1,855,327,396 of record CM062817.1, on the reverse strand, counting down.
CTCCTTCTCCTAATTTGAGCTTTGATCTAGTGAGCATTCACAGCTAAACCAACACAAGCTTATCTAACCTTACAGCCTAAAGCTCTGATACCACTTGATCTGATATTCACCCTATGAGTGACCTCAGTTAAAGACTTATTGAATAAAGGTATTACATATTCATGTGTTGGTGTGCATTTATGTTCTTTAAGCAATGGATCGATCAGATTGCCAATACACAGACATTTAAATGGAAAGACAACAGAGAAATACAATAAGCAGACACAAAACACAAGAAGTTAATAAGGAGTTCACCCTATTCTCCAGGGCTACATCTCCGGTCTAGCTCTTAGTGGTGGCCTTATTTTATTGTGTCTTAAGCAGAGAATTACAATGCAGGGACTCAATGTGAGTTCTCCTGAAGCAGGTTTGCTTGGCAGGGTGGTTCTTGGATTCCCCAAGCCACTGGAGTGCACAGACTCTATTTGCCTACCAGCTTTGTGACCTTCTGGTCTACAATGGAAAGAGCCCAATGTGGTGCTCAGTCCAAACAGATCCTCTCTGGGATGGCTTGAATCTCTCAAGCTCTCGGATGCTCGATGTTGCCTTTGGTCAGCTCGGCCCTTTGTCTTCTTCTGTTTTTGCTTCACTGCCTTCTTTCTCTGTGTTCCGTCCTCCTCTCGGGATTCTGGTCTCTCTGTCTCTCGTCCTCCTCTCGGGATTCTCTCTCCTTTGTCTTCTGTCTCTGTTCATGGCTTTGAAGCCATTCATTCCAAGACTGTTTGGTTCCTCTTCTGCCTCTGTCGATTCGCCTTCTACAGTTGTGCTTGGAGTTCCCTGGCTCGGCATCGTCATCAGCGCTGAGGGAGTGGCCACATGTCCTCCTATAAACGGCGCTAGCCTGCTTCGTCGGTTCAATTCTTCAGTTTCATCGTGGATGAAGTCTTCCTCCACCGTGGCAGTCAAATGGACCTCAAATTCTTCTAAATAGCGGCTCATTCCTTCATCGATTCTGGTTCCCTCACTGGGCGCGATCTCAGCCGTCCGATCTGGGGCCTCCAGATCCGACACCATATGCACATTTCACGTGGTTGACTTGCTCGGTCGTTAGCACGCGATCAACAATGGTTTTCTCTCACCTCTTCTTGCGATGTGTTGATCGTTGAGTGGGATCGCTCTGCTTCCATCCAAAACCACTTACCATTTGAGGGCACCCCGATCAATACTGCTGGTTTCCAGAGCACGAGTCTCGCCTTTGTCCTTTAGTGCTTTTCACTTTTCGCCCGCGGTTCTCCGGCTCCCCATGCATCTGAGTGCTCGGGCTTCCTCCATTTCGGACCCGTTCGCCCAGCGATGCGCGATTAATCACGCATTAAAAATCACCTCCATTTCCCGATTTGGGGCTCCCAAAGGCTAATTCAGCCTCTCATGCAGTCTCCATGGGCCTAGGTTAGTGCGCTTTGACCGAGGTCCTCATCGTTCCACGCTAGCTGCCATTGCCACTAGTTCAAGGTGTTTTTGATCGCTGTTTTGAATTCTTAGAAGTTTGTCCCGACCTAATACAATCATGGTTCTTTGACAGTTCTTTATGGATCCAATTCGGATCATCCATGGAGATGGATTCCCAAGGTCGACTAGGGGTAGGCAGCGGGGTATAGAGGCCTTGCTTCTTGATGGTCGGTTTGGAAATGGCGCAGGCAGTGCATGATCTGATGTACTTCCCGACATCGTGTCAAAGATTCGGCCAATAGAAATACTTCTGCAGTACTGCCACCATTTTCTCGACCCCGAAATGTCCAGCAGCCCGACTGTAGTGTGCTTCCCAAATCATCTTGGCACGCTCGCTTGAAGGAACACAAAGGTGACCCAGGTGGCATAACAGGGCATCCTGGAGGTGAAAATCTGGAACATGCTGACCCTCCAAGAGTGTCTGGTATGTGTGGCCGAATTCTGGGTCGCTTTTGTAGAGAAGTGGCCAATCAGAAGTCTCATGCCCACAAGAGTTGAGCACAGTGGTTAACGCCATGATCGGTGGTCAATTGAGGCAATCTGCAACATTATTGGTGCTACCCTTCTTATACTTGATATTCAAATGGAACTGTTGCAGGTATGTGGTCCACTTCTGATGGCGATCATTCTACAATTTCCCTTGGCTCTGTATGAACTGCAGGGGTCGGTGGTTTGTGTGGATGACTATTTCCTTCCCCAAAATATAATGCTTCCATTGTCGGCAGGCCTGCACAATGGAATACATCTCTTTGTCATAAGTGGGATACTTTCAGACTGTGTCTGAAAGTGTCTCACTGTGATATGTCACTAAATGCCCGTGTTGAGTAAGGACTGCCCCAATAGCATAGTCAAAGGCATCTATCTCGACCTCAAATGGTTGTTACAAGTCTGGTAATGTGAGCACGAGTGTCATGTAGAGGCAATCTTTCAACTCTGTGAATGCCCTCTGTTGAGATTCAAACCAAAAGAATTTTGCTTTCGCTCCTCCATTGGTGACTTGACTCAAGGGCCAAGTGATATGAGAAAATCCCAACATGAACCTGCGGTAGAAGTTGGCAAGACCTAGAAAGCTGCGGAGCTATGTTAGAGTGGTTGGAGATGGCCAATCTCGAATGACTTGGATCTTGGATGGATCCACATGCACCCCCTGTTCATCAATAATGTATCTCAGATACTGAACCTGGGTCATGCCAAAAGTGCATTTCTCCAAATTGGCACATAACTTGTGTTGCTGCAGTGTTTGGAGAACCTGTTGGATGTGGTGGAGGTGCTTTTCCCAACTCTGGCTAAAGATCAGGATGTAATCCAAGTATACCACTACAAATGACTTGGTGAATTGCCTCATGAAGGTTGCAGGAGCATTCGTCAATCCGAAAGGCATCACCAACCATTAGAACAGGCCCTCCTTGGCTTTGAAGGCAGTCTTCCACACATCGGAGGGTTCGATTGTTACCTGGTGATATCCTAACTTCAAATTGATCTTGCTGAAATATTTTGCCCCCTTCAGTTGGTCCAAGAGGTCATCAATCTGTGGGATCGAGTACCTATTACGGACAGTGATCTTGTTCAGCGCCCGATAGTCAATACAGAGTCTCCAAGTCCCATCCTTCTTCTGTACCAACACGATCAGGCTCCATTAGGGCAATTAACTTGGACGGATGTGACCTTTCTGCAACAGCTCCTAAATCTGCCTCTTGATTTCATCATTCTCTAGAACGGAGCGCCAATAGATTGGTCTATTGGGCAGCGACGCACCTGGGGTCAGATCGATGGAGTGCTTGACCTGATAGTATAGAGGAACCCCTACGGGGGAGGTGAAGATGTCTTCGTACTCCTCCACGACCTTGTCCATCTGTGGTTGTCATGAGGAGGGGCCCTGTCTAGATGTCGTGGCCACCATCTTCTTCTTTCCTTGAGGGCGTATCATCAGGAAAACAAGTTTCCTAGTTTTGGAAATGAGCTTATTGCATTGTTTTGCAATAATCAAAGAGATGGCGGTAGGCGGTGCTACCTCCGATATCCTGTACAACTTAGTTCCCAAAGTAACAATAACAGCACGGGGTGTTGATTCATACACAGCATGTCGCTTCCACAAGTATGGTTGTCTTAGTAATACATCACAAACTTCAAGGGGAGCAATGTCACACAATACCTCATTCGTGAAGGGCTTGATGTTGTATGGAAGGCGACATTGCTGGCTCACGTGAAGATCTCGTCCTTGGTGAAGCTACCTGATGGTGTACGGTTGTGGATGTGTTGTGGTCGGTAAGCCCAGCCACTTCACGACCTCTGCCGAAATGAGGTTCTTTTGGCTCCCGCTGTCGAAAATGAATTGTAGCGGGGATCCCTTTACCCACATCTCGGAGTGGAAGAGACGTTCCTCCTCCTCTGGATCTTCATATTCCTCCTTCTGGATCTTCATGGTGGTAACAGTGGCGTTGGGCTCCGCATCGATAATCTGCTTCCCTTTGTCATTCCCCTTGTCGGGTTCTCACTCAGAGTCGGAACCTACATCCGATTCTGAATCCTTTAGCTCAACTACCAGTGACTGCTTGGCCTGACACTCACTTGTGTTGTGAGTGGAGCTCTTATGGAACTCACACCACTTTCCTGTGTCCTTTTTCAGCTTCGTGGCGCTGTTCTTTGCTTGCAACTTTGGTGGGTAGTCTTGGGCCACCCCGCCTTAGCTTTGTCCTTTGTTTTGTGGTTTGGGGGAACCTTTCCCTTGCTTCGGATTTGCGGATCCAAAGTCTCGCTTCTTCTGTTTAAACTTTTGCTTGACCCTGACGGCATATCGGTATGCAGTGCCGAGCGAGGAGATGTTCAGGAATTCTGTTTCTTCCTAGATGTACTTGTGCAGGCATCCGCAGTATTTGAGTACCAAATGCTGCTTTGAATCCTTGATACCTAATTTTGTGCGAAGGGTATGGAAAATATTGGTGAACTCTGACATGTCGTGGTCCCTTCGCTGCCGCAGCGTGGTCCACTTTATGTATTGATCCTCATAGCTTCTGACAGGGTAGTACTGCTCCTTGATGGCATCTCGGAATGAATTCCAAGTGGGTGCGGCCGAAAATAGTGAGCCTGTACTTTCATCCTTATGCTCGCAGTAGGTTTCCCACTAGTCCTTGACGTAGGGGGCTGCTATGAGAAGAACAAAAATAATATTTTCCCAACTGGAAAAATCATGAACAAAAAAAAAACCGTCTAGCAGATTTAACCATTTATCGATGGCATCTACATCTATCTGACCCTCGAATATGGGAATTTCAAAATTAACTTGTACCTTAAACGGTGTGGCGTTTCCAGAGTAGCTTTTGGAAGCCGATGCGTCACCCTAGGGTAGCCACTGAAGGATCTGGGAAAAGTTGTCCATCATCCCGTTCCTTTGTCGCTTGAGGGCTTCTTCGAGCAAGATTTTGATAGGATCTCCTGCCCCCTCGTCTTTCTTTTCATCCGCCATGGGAGGCTGTTGGGATTTGTGAGGTTGGTCTTGCAAAGGTTCGACTAGTTCAAGCCCTAACTCCTTATATCCCGACCTCATTGGGGACATGCAAAGAAAAACAGAGAAAAAAACAGACCGCTTTGATACCACTTATCAGAATTTAAGCAAGAACGCAACAAAATACAGAGATAACCTTATACACAAAGATGAAATGGAAATAATACTTCATTTTGTTAATGTAAAATACTGAAATATGCTTACAAACAACAAATGGAAATAAACCAGCTAAGGTGATGATAGCTTATCTCTGAGAAGAGATGTGGTGGCTACATGCCTCTGAACTGTGTTACAATGAGGCTCGAAGGCCTATTTATTATTGAGAAACAATGGAAAACCCTAAACATCCAAAAACCTAACCCTAGAAGATGAAACGCCAAACTGTGGGCCCCGTTTGGATAAATTGGTACATCAACTTTCCGAGGTCGTAACTTTGGCATACGATCTCCATTTGACGCGCACAGTATCTCGTTAGAAAGATCTATCCGAGAAATACAATTTTAGGAAGAGAAACATTTGTCCATGGACCCATGTTGCTCCCATTTTTCCCAAAAAAACATCATTTAGGGCCTCAAAACGGCTTCGGAAGTTCAAGACCCGAAAAACTGCTAAAAATATAAACTGTGCTACAATTAAGGAAACTGAAAAGCTGAAAGAAACAATGGTGGGGGTCCAAGTGGACTTGGCAGGTGGCCACCAATATCCACATGGATCACAGTGGATGACCTTGTGATGCCTAACTACCTCCACAAAAAAAATGGTGTCAGCACTGACGGACACTATATTTACTGAACAGTTGAAATCTGCGATCATCCAACCGACACAACTCAAACCAATGACATATATCTGCGATCTTAAAGATCAAATGCAAAGGAGTTAGCCACTTCATTTTATTTTTATTTTAGTTTTATTTAGCCTAATCTGAGGAAGGTTGTTTATACCTCCTCAGCTATTTTTGTAATAATCTATTTTAGGACCTATAGTTTTAGCATGTAAACCCCTCTCATGCATTTAGAGAGGGGTCCAGAAATTTTATCAGAAACATTCTTCAAAACATGCACTTTTGTACCTTTGACGAGGTTTTGGTGGAATGAATGGAACAATATCTATTTTCTCTTATATCTAGCACGTTCTACTGAAATTGCAGTTTTGCACTCTTAGATGATGTTGGATTGATTCGAATTAGGTCGATATTTCTGAAACACATGAGAAGAACTTATCATATATGGTACTTTTATCTAGTGATTATGTTTTATTTATGTATGAGGCAATAACTTTTCTTTAATTGTTTTATGTATGAAAGTTTGAATTTCGGTTAGCATTATTTCACTTTTGTATGGTGTTGGCTTTAATTTTTTGCCGAATATATGAACGATTCTATATGCGATATATCTTTCACAATCGTTTTGGCTAACTATTTATCCAAAACGATTATTGTTAAACAATTTCACTTCATATTGTAGTTGAATGATCTTTATTACCATTTGCTATAGGACATTATTGTAGATCGCATCCTTAGTTTATTCCCGGGCATAGTTATAGTTTACTAGTGTTTAAACTAGGATATATGCATGTGTTCAAATAGTTTAGATTAGATTACACTTAGCTTAATCATCCCCCCGATACATCATATATCACCCCATCAACACTATCAAAATATCTTTTTGGGAAACTAGTCCCATTATCCCCAGTCGAAGCCACTACACCAAATGGAAAAGGAGCTGCCAACCAAGGTCCGGACCGGGTGGTTTTCCCCCATGTTGTAGCAATGATTTTCGAGGCTTCAACAGACCCCTACTAGCCATGACAATTATTTCATCAAACATATTGCAAATGTGTAATCTATAGGTGTAATTAACAATTTTGAGCATAGGGGTTAGCTGAGAATCGCTAAGAACCATTGATGCCTCATGTTACACAGTAATTTGTCACTGCCTTCCTGTCAGTCACCCTGCTGTGCCAATCACTAAGCTTCATGCCTTCTGAACTGGCCCAAAAACCCATTTTCCTAAAGTTTTATTCATCAGCGCGTCTGTTTGCAAAATACCCGCGATGACTGGCGCTCCATAGTGTATTCCGTGCGCTGCCAGCTCGGAAGGACATCACTTTTCCGCGTTGGTCGCCAGCGCGCCTTTCCCGTGTTCTTCCGCGCTGACATGACTGTCCCAGTTATGTAGACGCGGCGACATCGCGTCAGTTGCCTCATAATCCGCGCTGATCCAGTTTGGGCGAATTTGTTCAAACAGCCAGCCTTCCAGATCACTCCAGGCTTGGTTGTTAGCTTTGTGAATGTCGACTCCCTTCTATGGCATGTCTGTTCGACCCTTTGCAACCACTTCCCTTGAAGATAAGCTCATCCTTCCACCCTTTTAGGAGGCTCCTTCTCCTATATAAACTTCCACCATTACCATGAGCAGCTAGTTAGACATAGCTTGGATTGTATAGAGCTTATAGTGCTCAGATTGCTGCTACTATAGGTATTTGGTGTGCTAGGTGTGGAAGTGATTGATTGCTTAGGGAAGGTTGTTTTGTGTTGCTTGTGTGTGAGAGAGAGTTGTTTGTCTTGGGAGAATCATCCTCAAAGGTGAATGCTTGAGATACATGCTGACCGGCCCCTCCTGAGAAGTTTACCGACGTCAGAACATTTGGTTGTACTCTTCTCTATTCTGATTAATAATAGATGACTGCTATTATTGTTCCATTCTCATTTGTACTTGCAATGGTTAAATGTGAATTACATCTTTTCTGACCGATGTATGGTTGCTTTTACTAGATTTCACGCTTGCGTTTGTTTCCTCTTCGTGTGGGCAGGTATCTATTCGCAGAGATCGCGAGGGATCGTGACCAGCTGAAGCGAAGGAGCGAAGGCAGCATCCCTTCGTCAAACGACAGCGCTGGAATCCAAGTAGGTGCTCTTTGCCTCTTGTTTAATCGTAATTAGGAACATGCATAGCAGCATTGTTTGATTGTTGCTAGACCCTTGCTGGGCTAGTAGGGATCGCCTCTATCCGTAGAGGGGATTTACCTCTCCAACACCTCAACACATCAACTTCCATTCCATCCATTAGTCATAGATACATTGATCATTCAATTACAAGTAAAAACATGATCAGAGCCACACATGGTTGTTGTCATAAAACATATAAATAACCAGCATACGAGGGACAATTATCCATGAAATCACAGTCATATAAACTAAATTTGTCCATCATAATTCTCATAGAAATACCAAGAGAAATAACCTTTCATTAATGATGCAAAATCCAAACCTGGGATGGGACTTCCACATTCCACCTAACAGTAGAATGGGTGAGCCAAATCTCTCTTCAGCCATTCACCCGCGTGCCATATTCTAGGCATGAATGTGGGATCTCATAGAAAACATCAATAAAAAACCATCCAGGGCTTCCAGAGGTCATCCACCTCAACCGATAAAATAGTGATTGCACCTCACAGTCAGACATCACAAAATCATCATCAGATCGGTCTTTATCTCAGCCATCCAGGGCTCTATAGCATTTTTCCAACCCAGCTACGTGACTAGTAACTCAACCCACAACTTTTACCAGGCTCTAGAGCTTTTGTCCAGCCAAGGCTACAGGACTAGTAACTCAACCCACCAAGGTCTCTCAAGCATTTGTCCAACCCAGGCTATGAGACTAGTAACTCAACCCACGTTGTTCCAGGGCTCCAGAGCGTTTTTCCAACCAAGGCTACAAGACTAATAACTCAACCCAAGATAAGGAAACCTGAGAACCAACCAAAAACTCAACAAGGAAATAAACCCACAATTGACATGGTTATCTAGGAAATGCCAAGGCTAGGCAATCCAATGTCAATCTCAACCATCCTCCATGCCAATGACAGATCACAACCAAAAATACACATGCATATGCCATGCATGCCAAAACTAGTGAAGGAAACATACATGCAACTCAGTACCTGCAAGCAAATCTGATGTAGTTTCTGATCTCGATGCCCTATTGTGCTTTCTTGCTCTTCCTTTTCCTTCTTGCTCCAAGAATCCAAGTATGCCACACCCTCCAAGAGTGCTCCAAGAAAACTCTAAGTCTCCAAGAGTATGAGAGAGAGCTCCAACATTGAACTAGTAAAAGGTTACCAACTGATCCTCAGAAGCCTTTTGATGAATGTGACCTGTATTTTCTTCATTTTCCATTGTTTTCCTTCATTTTCCTCCTCCATTGCAACATGTGACCTTTCACCTCCTTTTTCTCCTAATTTCCATTATTTTCATAAATAAATGTGCCAAAAATGTCATTTTGCCTTTCCAAAGCCTTAAGAGTTGCCTTTGCTGATTTCCTTAGCCATAACCAATCACAAGTAATCCCAATCATTAGGATTCTGCCCAACATTCAGCTTGGAATAAGTGTCCCATAATCTGTGGTTATTATTTTTCCTTTATTTACTTTTATTGCATGGAATTTTCACCAGGGTTGTTACATCTGCCTTCGGAAATGACTCCCTCGCTCTCTCCTCCTCACCCCAGTCCACACGAGTGTTACATCATCGAGGGCAAGCTGAAAGAAGAGTTCACTGATATCCCTCCTTGCACAGGTCGTGCTCAACTGCAATAGGTCGACATTTCAACAGGTCTTCGTATAGTTGATCAAACTTCCTCTATTTTTCATTAGCATTGTTTGTTTCAGAATTATGCTTTCTTTTCTAAGGGTTGTCAATATGTGGCTTTGTTTCACAACGATCTATAGTTTCAAAATTTTGACTTTCTCATGTTATGCAATGGTTTTAAACTATAGTTTTTGTGCAAATTTATGTGGTTTCCCCTCTGAGGGGTAAAGAAATCAGATGTGTGATGGGCGAAGATCACCCAAGTCCTCCAGTTTGTATTCTATGTACATTTTTTTGTTAATATAATGTGAATCCCTTTGCCAACCAAAAAAAGATAGATATATGCCACTTATAACAAGATATTGAGAAGAAGAGTATTAATGAGGAAAGTATTTTTAAGTTAGATATATGCCAATGTAATAAGATAACATTTAATAAAGCTTATAAGACAAAGTATTAATGTACATTAGTATAGAATGAAATCCCTCCTCACATAATTGAGAAGAGGAGTTTCATTTGGCACAAAAACCCAATATATAAATATGACATTATAACAAAATTGATCGAGAAAATGTGGTAGAGTATTAATGTTGAATGAAATTCCAAGATAGGTTTATACAATTGAAACAAGAAATTGAGAACATGAGTATTAGTGTGGAAAGAAATACCAAGACAAAGATAAGCTATTATAATAAGATATTGTGTATCATCACATAGAGAGTAGATATTACTTTAGTAAAGTATTAATGTGGAATGAAATCCCACACAAATACACAATTGAGAGCAGGCATATCAATGTGTAACAAAATCCCAAGATAGAAATGCGCCACTATCGCAAGATATCCTAGAAGAGTAATATTAATGTGAATGAAATCTCAAGATAAATATATGTGATTGTAAGTTAGATATATTAGACATAGAAGATAAATTATTAATGTGGGAGGAAATCCCAAATTAGGGATGTGTTGTTACAATTAGATACCTTGAAAACAAGATTATTAATGTGGGATGAAATCCCTACATACACATATGTCATTGTACTAAGATAGCTTGAGAAGAGGAGTGTTAATGTGGAAAGAAATCCAAAGATATAAATATGTCACTATAAAATAGATAGCCTATAACATAATATAGAATATAGAATATAGGGTTTATTATTGTGACCCAAAATCTTAAGATGGATATATCTTGTTGTAAGAAGATGACCTAAGATGAATAAGTATTAATATGGAATGAAATTTTGTGATAAATATATGCCACTAACAATGATATCCTCATAATAGGAATATTCATATGGAATAATATATGCCACTATTAAACATCCTAATATAACCATTGGAAGAAGAAAATTACAACCTACAAGACACGACACCAATAACAATGATAGCTTGAAAAGATAAGTATTAATATGAAATAATAAATGCCACTATAATGAATAAACCAATTAGAACTTACTTGGCAATGATAGCTTGAAGAGTAATATTAATATGGAATAAGATATGTCATTGTAATGAACCCTAAGAGAACCACTAGAACAAGATAATGATAAGACAAAAAAGATTTATAAGGTATGACACCAAACATGTCACAAGCGAAAAATAACCTATAACACATATAATGCCAAAAGCCATTTCAAGCCAAAGAAATCCTATGTGGCATAACACCAAAACCATAAACAATGATAATGCTAAAGTGAGAAGAGATTTTATCGCATCAATATAAAACTTGATCGTAAAAACCGACTTATATATTGGTAAGGCTTTTGACATAGATAATGCTTTATTAATCATCCCCATCTCATAATTATTATTATAAATATAGATTCATTCACAACACACCTTACCACAATATTAACACAAACAATTAAAAATTATAATTTACTAGTATGAAACAAAATTCCAATATGAAAATACACCAAATATCATATAAATAACTACAAACCAAATGCAACATTAAAAAACATGACACAAATCTACATATCAATTATGGCACACCATGCAAATATCTTTATATTTATGTGATAATGTATATATAAAATTTATGTTAACTTAAATTGTTTTTGTTTTTTAGTTCATTTTTTTATACTTAAAAACATAGATTATATCATAATCACAAAGTTATGTGTTGGTATGTCGTTAGGGAAATCATACCAGACACAAAATTGTAGTTTCCATGGTAATCATATGAAGAGTTTGCTAAGTTTGTACGAACGCATAAGAAAAACATATACAAGGACTCGACTACTGAGGCTATTCTTCATCATTGAACTAGAAAAACTAAGTTTAGGAAAGAAAAAACTATTTTTTTTAAGTGTGGTTCACATACACCAAAGATTGGTGGTCACTACATCCACTAAAATATCTAGGGATATCCACCCAAAGACTTCTTGTCGGATCCTCAATAGAGCCTAACCTCGAGAGTGTTGAAGATAATTGACCCCACGACCTCCCATTAGTAAGGTGTTTTTAATGACATGAATTCGACCAATTGAGCTAACCCTTGGGGCTAAGAAAGAAAAAACTAGTTGACCAAGAGAGTATTTAGGATTTGTCAAACTCAAAGCTTCAACTAGGATGGGGTCCTTCATGTCGTTTGGTGAATAGCCCAATGCAAGAGATAATCCTAGGTGATGCTCAAGTTTACAGAGTTTGCATTCCATAAAGCACAAAATCACCTAAATTTCATCCAATTAGAGGAGGATTTCTTCTCGAGCCTCATTCTCGTGATCAACACCCTACCTAGTAATGCTTTTAGATCCCAATAGAAATCAACATTGTGCATTTAGTAGTTGAAGCATCCTTGTGAGTCTCCTATATCTAGAACACAATTCGCCACCTTTTCCAGCACTTTAGAGTCAGATGTCAAGCATTGTCGTTGATCAATGATTTCATGTTGTGCATTAGTAATTATTTCTTGGATCTGAGGTGGAGTATGAACAGAGAGATGAGAAACAAAGCTTTCCACCCTTTGGTGGGCTTGGAATCCACCCATTTCTTGGTAGTAGGTGGCACCCCACCTCACACAAGATCATTAACGAGCCATTGTAATGTATAACTAGAGGGAGGACACAAGTTGAGGGGAGGGACAAAGGATGACAACGTATGATGTGGGAGAGCTAAGGTTGAGGGGGCTTGGGGGGAGGGTGTTGAGGGGGCGAATGAAGTGAGGGAGGGAGTTCGGGAGAAGACGTGATGGGAGTTGAAGAAGGCAAGAGAAACCAAACGAGTCTAAGGCAATAGTTGGGTGAAGGGTTACAAAAGTTGGAAACCAAAGAGGAGGATGAGCCTAACCGCGGGGCAGGGGGCGCCGCAATAGCTACAAGAGGAAACAATTGTCGAGTCCCAAAAAGTACTCAAGATAACAAGAAAGGTGAAGATCAAGAATGAGGAACAATAAGTAACAAAAACTTAAACCAAATAAATACCTAAAACTTGAGCTGCCAAATGAAGCCCAATTATACCACAATTACCCAAACCCATCGAACTGCGCTCGCAAACCAACAAGAATCAATGTAACTCATGTCCCTGGAGGTGGTTTTGTGCATTGATGTGATGAATGGCTAATATGCATCATGAGCTTCGTCTCAAATGTCACAAACGACCGACGAGGATGAGAGAAGTTAAACCACACTGGTCCTTGAGTGCACTGCGAGAGTTGGGACATTGAATGACTTCGCAAGTGCATCCTCTGTAATGTATGCATCGAGTTAAGGAGCAACAATTCCAAGGTTGACATGATGCGTTGTGGTATGATTGGAGGGGGGGTGGTGTTGCCACATCCACCCTCTATATCAACAGATGAGACTGTGACAATGCATCCCCACATGTATCACAATGCCTCCCCACATGTATCGCACACATATCTGTCTATTAGAGTTTTTTGACGTATCATTAATTTTATTTGTTTGTAAAATTTATATATATTTATATTAAAAGAAAATTTAAAAAACAAACCATAATTGATTAAATATTTTTCATTTTTGTTAAATTTTAATTTATAATTCTTTTTAAATCATTTAAAAAACAAAATTACTAACAAGAGCATTCATAGGACCACATATGGGCATGGAATATGCCTTGCTTTGCTAAGAGTCCATCTTCCTCCTTAAATTAACAACCTAAAACCCAAAAACATTTAATAAAAAAATTACTCCTTATAAACCATCAATAAATAATTATAAATAACTTAATTTTCTTTAAATAATAATGATGAATCAACATACATTTTAAAATAACAACCCTTGTTCCTTGTTCCATAGCCGACTTGAAAACTTAATTATTATGATCCATTTTCAATTATTATGATCAATAAAGTAAAATAACTGGACCAAGTAATGAACGTCGTGATGGTGCTTCTGTACATTTAAGTAAATGCAATAAGTAATTAAAAGTATGAGCGCGAGCACGCCGTCCACTCCACTTCGACACGAGTTACACCCACACACGGAAACCTTATTGAATGGAAAATGATGTGTTGAATTGTCGGATATGTTTCAAAATTGTTTAAGGAAGGTACCATCTAGTTTGAGTGAATTTTTTTAAATAATTTTTATATTTAGAGTCGGTTTTACTCCATTTTTTTTCATAAAATTCAAACTCAAAATTTAATTAAAATTAAATTTCATATAAATTATTATTTTATTAATTTTATATTTTAATAATAGAAATTCAAACAAGATTATGATAAAATCTGATAAAAAAATTTGAAAATCTAAATTATAATGGTTAAACTTCAAGATTTTAGATAATTCAAAAAAATTTATGATGTTTAATATATATCCACTATTAAAAAAACAATTCAAACACTTTAATCTTCTAATTTCAAAGAAAAAAAAAAAAAAAAAATTATTAAATTCGACAAAAAAAAATACCACCCAAACAAATTTGTGACGTACTAGACAATCATTAAATTATGTTAGTGCGGTTTTCTATTTCCACCGCCTCTCAGAATTTACTTAGAAATAACCAAGAGTAAATGCTATATAGTAAAATTCCATGATCAGATTTATCCACATTCATCTGTGAGTATGATTAAATTCTATTGAATATTACTTCAAGAATGTATTTCCTCAATAGCTCACCTGAAGCTTAACGTGTTTGATTCAGTACTCAAGCCTGAAAGTTGCGGTAAAGTCAAGATACATAAATAAATGAGACATCCACATCTAAACACAGTGAAGAAAAACAAATTAAATGAGATAGTGAAAAACGATAGCTTTTCATTTTGTCCATCAACGTTACGTATAGAATCTGGTTCTTTCTGCCGGCCACAACAAACAATGGAGTAGAGGCAATCAAATATACAATTTACAATCAAGTTAAGTTCAGGTTTTAACGTATTTGTGAGGAAGGTTCATCGATGGGGTGTACACAACCGCAAATAACTCAATTGAAAAAGAATTTAAAGAAACAAGAATATTGGTCACAATTTTTATGATGATGCAGCGTAGATTGGTTGATTTAGTTGGTGTGAAATATAGTTTTATGTTGATGCCGTGTAGATTGGTTTTTTTTTTCAGATCGGAAAAGCATAATTGTATTATATTGAGATCGGAAAAGCATAATTGTATTATATTGATGTCATGTAGATTGGTTGGTTTAGTTGCCGTGAAATATTGTTTTAATAATTTATTGATTCAAATCATAGATAATCTAAATATAATTTATTAATTTTTATCAAATTTTAACAAGGTTATATGGTTAGTTTAAGGTTATATGGTTAGTTTTTTCTGAGGCTTAGTTTAATAAAATATGTTAATGTTATGATGTGTTGTATGTACTCGAAACAATATTAAAATTGTAAAATAAGTTATATTTGTTTAATTTTTTTAATATAATTGAATAATTTTTGGGTAAATAAAAGTTATATATATATATATAATTGACATTGAATAGAATGATAACAAGTTAATAATTATTTATTTAATATTAAATGATGGTAATTTTTTTATATAATACTCATATTATAGTACACATGTCATGTTATTAGAGTATAGATTGATATAATGAGAGTTGTACAAATTGTACACATGTTATTTTTACATATATTTTTTTAAATTATTTTTTTGTAAATTAAAAAATAAAACCCATAAAAATTGTCTATTCAATACTTTACACCAATGAGAAAATGAAAATTTTGAATTAATTACAAACATTTGTGTTTATGGTACATAATAATTAATATATAATGTTATTTTTCAAATTATTATTTTTTTTAATGGGAGGGGCTAGTTCCCTTTAGAAGCATTATGGGCCTTACAGCCAATACACGCCACATAAGCTGCAGCATCAGCGCAACTCCACAGGAATCTAACACACGGCTACATCATGCACTCTTGTGCTTTTTCAAATTAGTTATATTTATTGTATATAGTAATTAGTGATATAGTACATTAGTAACTAACAATAGAGTACACAAAAGTCAATTCTTGCCATCATTACATAATAAGAGGGGAAACATTTCAACCAATCATATTTGAAATATATAAAAATTAACTTTTATTTAAAAATAATAAATTTAATTTCATAATATTAAACTTTAAATTGATTTTTAAAAAAATTCGTAATGAAAAACTAAATAAATTATATCCTCCCGTACCAATACAAATATAATAAAAAAAACACAAATTGTACATTGAATATTAACTAATACCCTAATCTAATTTTTAAAAAACCCAAAAATTATATACCTAATATTAACTCTTACTTGAAAAAAAACAAAAATCATATACCTAATATTACCTCAAACTTAAAAAGGTAAGCCAGGGTTGACCGCAGAACCCTGCACTCCATTTTAAATCTTCGAGACCACGCATGAGCTCTATTTTTAATTCCAGAGACCAGGAAATCGATAGTTTATCATAGTATCTCATGCGAGTTTTATTTTTGAAGAAATCTGAGTGTTTTATTTGGGAATTTCGTTTTTAATTATTATTAAAATTTATTTTATGTTTTCGTTTTTAATTATTATTGAAATTTGATTATGTAATCTTCCGAACGTGAGTAAATTTGCATTACTTAATTATATTTTTAAATGTTATTTTTCTATATTTTATTTTTAAAAAATTTGAATGTTTTAGTTGTTTTTAATTATTATTATAATTTGATTATGTGATCTTCCGAACCGGAGTAGATTTGTATTATTTAATTATATTTTTTATATATTTTTAATTTTTAATAAATTATTTATATAATAAGAGAGTTTAAAATTATTATAACAAAATTTATTATATCACTTATTAGGGGTGATAATTGAATTTGAGTAGAGAGAAGTATGCTATTCTTTTTAATTATTAGTCATAAATCTAATTAATATATAAACATGCTTTATATATATAAACATACTTTATATATAAACATGCTTTATGAAAGATGTTTTATAATTTTAATGTAAATAATTTCAATACATATTTTAATATATTTATTGAAAAGTGATATATAATAAAAATAATTTTAAGTGTGTAGTGTAAAATAATAGAAATAATAAAAATTTATGGGTTAATTTTTAGTAAATGTTAATTTAAATTGGCATAGTTTAATTTTATAGAAAAAATGACTTTTTTAAAATAATTTGGTTGGTTAATTGTAATCAAAATCTAGCAGAAATTTTTAAAAACTCTAGTTTAAATTGTTTAATATGTATATTTCGAGTGCCCTGTAGGGTTTTTCAGGGTGTTTAATCCATTTATGCCTTCAAAAATGCATTTTAAATAACAAAAAATCACATTCTTTTTTTAAATTTTTCCCAAATTAGGGTGAAAAAGTTTATTTCATCTATAAATTCGACTACATCATTTAAATTTATTTAATACTCTTAATTAACAATAATATTAATTATTAATAATTATATTTTGAAATTTAGTAATTATTATAAAATTCTAAAATAACATATTTAATCTAAAAAGTAACACTAATAAATCATTAATATAGAGTTAAATATAAATAAAAACAATTTTGTGTAATAGGAATAGATGCAAAGTATTTATAATTAAAACATTTTAAAGCAAAATTCACTAAACAACTTGACTGAGTTATCACTTTCCTAGTAATGCTTTATGCTTTATTAAACAAATGCTTCTCCACATAATGATGTTTTTTTTTGTGTAAGCTTGCGAGTACTTCCTTTTTCTATTAATCATATATAGGTATGTAACAAAAAATATGTCTGGTGGTCTCAACCTACCCGAGGGAAACTAGGTCTATTGGCCACCGATCAGCATCATATGCCATCCAAAATTTAAACAGTTTGAGAATATCCATCCATGCTAAATATGCTACTATATCTACTATATGTTTAATCCTTCTACTAACAAAGTAAATGATATCCGACGAGATCATTATAGAAACAAAAAAACATTACTTTTATCTAATCTACTTTCAGTCATCTGATGATTCAATAGGAGTCGGGTCCTTAGCACTCGATCCGGGCACTTCCTTTTGTAGCAAGCTTTGAATTTGTTTCTCCATTCGGCCAAAACTAACATTTGATGCACCTGCACAGCCTGAATCTCCATTTGAATGTCCTTTAAGCTTGACCCCTCTTGTCGTGTTTGTGGTAGTTCTTCTAGGTCCCTGTTTGTTGTCATGGCCTTGGCCAGCAGGTTCTTCATCACCTAGTAAAGTTGGACTGTTTGTCTAAACAATGTTTGTCGGCCTCGAGTGTGTCCCAGATCTATGAGCAAGGGATCCCATTCCTCTGTTGGAAGCGATTTTGCCGCTGCCTTGGCGTTTAGCTCTACCTCCCATGTTGAAATTATGGCCTTAACCTGTGCTGGAGTTCCTCCATGGTATGCATGCATGAGGTTCTGCATGTTTTCCTCTCCAGTTTTCCTACCCCTCTTCCACTGGGTCTTGTTAGTCGAGGCCACCGGCGATTTCTTTTTCTTGTCTGTCTGTTTGCAAGCACGACGACCCCCTTTTCTTCCCGGCCCTGCTTCTGCCTTCACCATTTTGCTTTCACTCTGAATTTCTTCCAGCCACCACCCCTCTCTAATTCTTTCCTGCTCCCGATGTAGGAGCGTCGGAGTCAGAAGGGGAGGAAAATTAAATAAACCTGTAAGAGTAGCATAAGCACAAACATTATAACCAAACCATATTTCAATATTGGCCTTTAGCCATTCCATGTGAAGCACCCTTACAAAATCTCGAATTCGGGTTTGAGGGAGATGACTCGAGTTCCCCCCAGTCCCTTCCCATCTTTCCTTCATCCTCATTGTGCTCATTGTGTGCAACGGTAAGTGATACTCTACCCTCAACCACTTAATTCCCCCCTTGGAGCAGTCGGCCCACTAGGTTCTAGGCTTAGGCCCAACGACACCCAGGTTGATGGACAAGCAGGGTTTGGGGAATTCAAGAAAAGAAATGCAAGAGGTTGACTCTATTCTAACTGAAATTGCAAGCCTGTCAAGGTCTAGAGCCCTTGGTTTCTCCCTCCTGCCGCTCTGGTCATTGAAGTTACCTTATGACCCAACTTTAACTAGATTGGCTAAGAGAATGGTGAAGAACATACCCAGACCCCCCTGGTCAGCCATACGACCCTTTACCTTGAAATATCTCCAGTTCCAACGGGTTGCACTCGCAATGGCGGAATTACCAGTCGCACTGGGGTTCAAGTCCCCCAACTCCCAATTGTTGCCCCTCTGCTCCACATGATTACTAGGAAGACAAGGTGCGGTCGGTTGGACGAGCTTTCCAAATTTGTGGTGCCCTAACACCCCTTTCCTAGCCCCCTAGGTCTGGAGGTCTCCCAAGAACCAGACTAAGCCAGAATGGACGGACATGTATGCATTGTGAATCCCATAACCCCTTCTCGTTCTTCTCTGGCTCTGGAGATTGGCAGACGACCGCACACCAGCAGGGGAGCCTCACCCCCTTCTTCATCCCAGTCTTTTGGTTTCAACAATGGCCATAACAAATTTCACTACCTAAGAGCCAAAAGTCACTCCTAACCCTCCATGGATCCCCTTATTCCCCAATAGGCTACCATACATTGCAGAAAGTAAAAAACCAAACATCAACAATAGAGAACTGAGCCAAATTTCTTCTGAAACATTCGAAACCACCACCATTCGTTGCCAGACCAACCTCCATTCTTGCAGCATTGACTCCATATCAAGACTAAGGAGTAAAATGAAAATTTAAAGAAAAGAGAATTGTTTAGAAAAACAAGCATATAAACCTGAACTTATCTTTAAGGATTGCATTCTTATCTAGATGGGATATTGAATCATTGCTAGTTAAAAGGTAACCCTGTCGAGGCTATGGACGCCTGCTGGCAGCAGAGGCTCTACCTATGACAATTTAATACACCTAAAAGCTGATTTGTGAGAGTCCCCCTATTTTTATCTTTAAAACCAAGTAATGACTGATGTGGACAAACCAACTTTCATATTGAAAAGAATGATCAAAAGAATGGTAATTAGGTAGATGTTGTTTTTATGATTCAGAGTAATGTTACTTATCTTATATTTCATGTATCTTTATTTTTCTAAACTACCTTTATTTTGGAAGTTTTTAGAAATTTCAAAAAACTATGAGAGATAACCGGTTCTTCCAGCGAATCGCCAATTACTATGATGTTCAACAACCCCCCCCGCACATTTGTTAACATAATAGCTAATATTCTATAAATAAATGGGGACCCTTAAAAATTCCTTCCAAAAAATAAATTTAACATTTAGACATTTTTCTTGTTATTTTTTGGAATAAAGAAAGATATCAAGATGAAACCCTTTGAAAAGCTAGCAGATGCTTTCCTTTTCGCATATTGCATAATCAAGCGTGTCAAAAGCCCTATTAACGACCAAAACTCGTGGAAAAGCAATCAAAAGGGATTACCGCACTTAACCCTAAAACTATTAGACTTTTCATTTTGAACTAAGTCCTAAAAACATTTCTTATTAAAGTAAGGCCTGCATCGCATATCACTACTTGCAAAGAAAGCACCTTCACAAAGTATCCTTAACCATGTGAAATGCGATATTGCGAAATGCGATGGGACCCCGGACCCGATTGCTAATTATGTTATAAAAACACTCAAGTCTGTTGTGCGAAGAAGAAAGGATTTACAAAGAAAACCCTACCAAATAAAATATGCTTTGAAAACTAATAAAGAACACCCCACATATCGCATTTAGCAGAAACCAAAGGAATGGGAAAGAAAGCGCATACACGAAATGCAATAATGTGATCTGCGATATTGCATCACAAATCGCAAAATCGGCATTTTCGCAGATGAAAATCTCACCACCCTAATAAGTTTCTTTCCCGACTTACGATGCAAAAAATTAATGAGCAATAAAGCTATGGATAAGAAACTATTAGTGGGATTTTACTACGGGTAAATGGCATTTACGTTTGAAAAGTTGTTCGACGTGATACAATATCTTCTCAATTTCATTTAATAAAAACTCTTTTCTTGTCACCATTTCAAAATCATTTGGATCATTCATTCGTATGTTTATTTTTACTTGTGTCTATCCGATAGCTTTTGCTTCACTCCATTTTCAAGAACAATCCACAATAAGAGTTGTTGGGAGAAATGGCAAAGAGGGGAAAGGCAGCCGCGTCTGAAAAATCAGAAATGATCCCTCTATTCTCTGACAGTACATGCAGTAAAGACGGAGGAACCTCAACATGGGAGGCCATGTATGATTTATTAGAAGAAGAGAATCCAAGACCTCTGGTAACAAAGGCCACAACCGATGGTCATATTTCCTCCGACGCCTCCTTCTTCGAAACAGCATGCTCATTTCTGCACCGCATAGTTGTGAGGCCGAAGATAATGCCATATACATATATGGTTAAGTGGATAATCGATCAGGTGGACATCTCAGACGGAGAATTAAAGAATAGAAGGCAGGAGGTTATGGGATCCTCTTCACCGGACAGTCTGCGGCTTATGTACAACCTACCAGAGCCACAAAATCTTTACAATAAACAGTTCCTCGAGAAATTTTCTAAGGAGAATGAAGACCCAGCATACGTCACATGAACCTGGCCTCAAAAAGAAGGCAAGATCAAAAAGGATAAGATGGGTATGTATTCTACATCATCTATCTCTCCCCCTCATAGTTTAGCATCAGCCATGGTATGTAGAATGTTCGGCAACCCTGATAGTACTAAATCTTCCCCAGAATGGTTGCCATTAATAGATGCAGTCGTAAATGCAACAATAATGAATTGAGCCCAAATTTTGTCTGATAATTTGGCGAAAGCCATAATGGAGTATAGGAGAAAGAGGAGTATCTCTTCTAGGGTTTACCCTCCATTTTTCATGAGTGCCTATATAATGGATGCTATCTGTTTTGGTTCCAAATTTCCTATCATGGGATGGAAGTGGACTGTCCAAGACCCGCTTCCTATCATGGGATGGAAGTGGACTGTCCAAGACACGCTTCCTATCCATATATATCATAAGAGTATGTGGGAATCTCAGTTTTGCCCCCATTTTTACAGAATTTTTCAAGGAGTTATGTTGCCTATTCATAAACAAGTCTACAACAGGAATGCCCCTAAATTTTCTAGAGAAGCTGAAGTAGATATCCTACCTGTAGCCAGATGGTTTGGGGAGGAGACATTTACATATATCAGAGTATTCGGGAGCATTGCTTCACCTCGTTTCCTCCCATACTATGTCCTCGATAAGTTAATGGCTAGGGAGATAACCTACCAAAAAACAGGAGAAGGTGGGCTGAGCAAAGGATTGAAGGAACAGAAAAAGGCCATTTGGCCTACATTTCCATTGCAATGTGGTGTGTTTGCACTACACGATTTTGGACATGCATGCAAGGAAGCAGAGATTATGAAATCTCTGAAATTGGCTACATTCCCAGGAAGACAATATGACCCAAATGGCACTGCCAAAGACTTCACTACTATGGTGAAAGTGAAACCATTCACCCATGAGGAAGATGCCTTCAATGACCTCTTCCTACAAAAAGAGACGTTTTCAGAAGTGACGCATATGGCATCACTACTTTTTGCCCCAGATGATCTTGAAGCCTTCCGTGAATATAGGGAAAGGAGATTATTATAGGTCCCATTGGACCTACTACAGATTGAACCAATAAGGGAGCCAACTCCCAGTGTAAGCTTAGATGAAAGCTCCAGAGAAAATTCCAAAGAAAATTTCGAAGCAGAGTCCCAGGAAAAATCTACTCGTGAGTCAGAGCACTCACAGCTACAGTCTCAAAATGGGGGCAATAAAAATAGAGAGTCCGAAAGGGACACAGCCGGAACCACAAAAAAATCACCTGAACAAACCTCGGCAAAGAAATAGGTTGAACTTCCCTCTACTTCCACTCAGTCGATGAAAGCCCCAGTTATTGATTTAGAAAAAGAATGGGAGCATTTTAATAAGAAGCTCCATACAGAAGAACAGACATATAAGATACAGACTTCACAACACAAATCAACTCAAGAAATTATAGTGGAGAAAATTGTAGGCACTCGGGATGTGGAGCTCATTCCTGCCATCCCCACTTCTGAAATTATTTTAAGAATTGAGGAAATTCCCCCATTAGATGTGTTTTATATCCCTACCCATAATTTTTTCATCAAGAGGCAGAGGAATAAAATAAAGTTAGATGCTGCAGCTATTACCACTCTCGACAACGAACCAATGGACATTGTCTAGAAAGATTCACCCATGGACCCATCTGAGAACCTTACAAGGTTGTCGCAATTTGCGGGAGCCTATGCTACAACAGCTATTGATAAAGCAACAGAGGTTCAAATGCTTCTAAGAGAAAAGGAAGAAAAGATCCTACTGTTGGAACAACAATTAGAGCAAGAAATATCTAAGCAACAAGCAGAGTTACAAATTGCCAAACTACAGCAGGAGTTTGAACAGATGCAAATACAACATCAAGCCAGCATAGCAGAAAAGTATGTGCGGATTCAAGCTATGACAGAGAAGTATAAAGACAATCCGCAAATCGATCAGTTCGTAAAAGAAGCACTCAGCCTTAACGCCCAACTAATGCAACAAAAGGAACTTTTGTGCCAGGAAATCTCGCAAATAAATCCTTATTGCGAGATCAGTGATAAGCTAACAAGCCAAGTCGTCAACATGAGGCTTAAGTATGACAAAATCCATAAAAGGATTTATGACTTTATCACCTGGAAAGAATCAAAAGATGGGAGAAAGACTGATTTGCCAAAACTGGAGGAATCACATAAAGAAATTCTATTTGCAAACTGGGATTCTCAGCTCAAGCAAGCAGAAAAGGAAACAACAGTCGCTACAGGAACAACAAACAACATCATTGAAGCCATTAACGAAAATCTACATGGCACCAACCTTGTTGCAGAATCTATACCATGATTTCTTCCAAATGCCAATCAATTGGGGCAACAATGGAGACAAGCAGCAAAGGAAAGGGACGAGGTGATCAGACAAATGAGAAAGTTGAACTGGGAAGCATACTAGCAATTCTTAGTCAAACCATACAGCAATGTGATCCGTATTTAAGCAGGAACACAACAAAATACAAAGATAACCATATACACAAAGATGCAGCGGAAATAATACTTCATTTCATTAATGTAAAATGCTGGAATATGCTTACAAACAACAAATGGAAATAAACCAGCTAGGGTGATGGTAGCTTATCTCTGAGAAGAGATGTGGCGGCTACATGCCTCTGAACTGTGTTACAATGAGGCTCAAAAGCCTATTTATTGTTGAGAAACAATGGAAAACCCTAAACATCCAAAAACCTAACCCTAGAAGATGAAATGCCAAACTGTGGGCCTCGTTTGGATAAATTGGTACATCAACTTCCCGGGGTCGTAACTTTGGCATATGATCTCCATTTGACGCGCACAATATCTCGTTAGAAAGATCTATCCGAGAACTACAATTTTGGGAAGAGAAACAATAGTCCATGGACCCATGTTGCTCCCAGTTTTCCCAAAAAACGTCGTTTAGGGTCTCAAAACGGCTCCGAAAGTTCAGGACCCGAAAAACTGCTAAAAATAGTAAATTGTGCTACAATTAAGGAAACTAAAAAGATGAAAGAAACAATGGTGGGGATCCAAGTGGACTTGGAAGGTGGCCACCAATATCCACCTGGATCATTCCTCCCCCCTTAGGAAGCAATGGTCCCCATTGCGTTGAGTTCCTCCATGAGATGAGGAAACTTTTGCTGAACTTGGTCCCTAGTGAGTCACTTACCCTAGTGAAGGAGTTGGCCTACTTTGACAACTCAATACAATTGGATATTCTGCTGGCGAGTGTGCTTGATCTATGTGTCCATGATTCGATCAGTTGCAGCTTGTTCCATGCAATCTGGATTTAACTCTGTGGGTGTGAGCTGTTCTACAATGTCGGATGTGTCTAGTAATGGTGGAAAGTATGGCCGAAGGCGGTCCACATTGAACACTGGGTGCAGGCCAAGGAATGGGGGAATGCTGAGCTCAAATGCATTGTCTCCCACAACCTTGGTAATGGTGTAAGGACCATATCGGAGTGGTCTGAGTTTCCGATAGGCTCCGGTAAGGCGTTCCTTTTGCAAATGCAACCAGACTTTGTCGCCCACCTGAAACTTGTGTGGCACCTGATGTTGATCATGTCGCTGCTTGTACTTGGCATTTGATTTCTACAGAATGTCATGGACCTACTAACGAATATGTTGGATGTGCTCAATGAAGTTTTTTGCCTTATCTGTTTCGGACTAGACATGAGCCGAATCTGCGTGAGTAACTGTAACTGGCATGGCCACATCAATGGGACATAGTGGTTGGAATCCCAAGCCCACCTGAAAAGGGTTGTGGCCACTCGAGCTGTGGAGAGCCTGGTTGTAGCTATGTTGAACATAGGGGAGGCTCTCGTCCTATGTGCATGAATTCTTTGATTTGTACATGCACAAAATGTGTACGATCATCCTGTTGACAACCTCTGTCTGGCCATCAGTTTGAGGATGGAAGGTTGTGGACTTAGTGAGTTTGGTGTCGAGCATCGACCAGAGACTGGACCAAAATGTACTGAGGAACCTGTTGTCCTGATCTGAGATGATATACTGTGGGATCCCAAAGTGTACCCACACTCGTTCAAAGAAGAGTTTAGCAGTGGCTTCTGCTGTGATATTCTTCTTGCAGGCGACCATAATGGCCATCTTCGAGAACCTGTCGACGACCACAAAAACACAGTCGTTTCCATGCTTAGTGGAAGGAAGACCTGACATGTAATCCATGGAGATGGATTCCCAAGGTTGACTAGGGGTAGGCAGTGGGGTATAGAGGCCTTGCTTCTTGATGGTCGGTTTGGCAATGGCGCAGGTAGTGCATGATCTGATGTACTTCCCAACATCATGTCGAAGATTCGGCCAATAGAAATACTTCTGCAGTACTGCCATCGTTTTCTCGACCCCGAAATGTCCAGCAGCCCGACTGTAGTGTGCTTCCCAAATCATCTTGGCACGCTCGCTTGAAGGAACACAAAGGTGACCCAGGTGGCATAACAGAGCATCTTGGAGGTGAAAATCTGGAACATGCTAACCCTCCAAGAGTGTTTGGTATGTGTGTCCGAATTCTGGGTCACTTTTGTAGAGAAGTGGCCAATCGGCAGTCTCGTGCCCACAAGAGTTGAGCACAGTGGTTAACGCCATGATCGATGGTCGACTAAGGCAATCTGCAACATTATTGGTGCTACCCTTCTTATACTTGATATTCAAATGGAACTGTTGCAGGTATATGGTCCACTTCTGATGGCGATCATTCTGCAATTTCCCTTGGGTCTGTATGAACTGCAGGGGTCGGTGGTCTGTGTGGATGACCGTTTCCTTCCCCAAAATGTAATGCTTCCATTTTTGGCAGGCCTGCACAATGGAATACATCTCTTTGTCATAAGTGGGATACTTTCGGACTGTGTCTGAAAGTGTCTCACTGTGATACGCCACTAGATGTCCGTGTTGAGTAAGGACTGCCCCAATAGCATAGTCAGAGGCATCTGTCTCGACCTCAAATGATTGTTGCAAGTTTGGTAATGTGAGCACGGGTGCCATGCAGAGGCAATATTTCAACTTTGTGAATGCCCTCTGTTGAGATTTAGACCAAAAGAATTTTGCTTTTGCTCCTCCCTTGGTGACTTGACTCAAGGACCAAGTGATATTAGAAAATCCCAACACGAACCTGCGGTAGAAGTTGGCAAGACCTAGAAAGTTGCGGAGGTCTGTTAGAGTGGTTGGAGATGGCCAATCTCGAATGACTTGGATCTTGGATGGATCCACACGCACCCCTGTTCATCAATAATGTATCCTAGATACTGAACCTGGGTCATGCCAAAAGTGCATTTCTCCAAATTGGCACATAACTTGTATTGCCGCAGTGTTTGGAGAACCTGTCGGATTTGGTGGAGGTGCTCTTCCCAACTCTGGCTGAAGATCATGATGGAATCCAAGTATACCACTACAAATGAGTTGGTGAATGGCTGCAAGATGTCATCCATTAGCCTCATGAAGGTTGCAGGAGCATTCGTCAATCTGAAAGGCATCACCAACCATTAGAACAGGCCCTCCTTGGCTTTGAAGGCAGTCTTCCACACATCGGAGGGTTCGATTGGTACCTGGTGATATCCCAACTTCAAATCGATCACGCTGAAATATTGCCCCCCCTTCAGTTGGTCCAAGAGGTCATCAATCCGTGGGATCGAGTACCTATTACAGATAGTGATCTTGTTCAGTGCCCGATAGTCATACAGAGTCTCCAAGTCCCATCCTTCTTTTGTACCAACACGATCGGGCTCCCACAGGGCGATGAACTTGGACGGATGTGATCTTTCTGTAGCAGCTCCTGAATCTACCTCTTGATTTCATCATTCTCCATAACGGAGCGTCAATAGATTGGTCCATTGGGCAGCGGCGCACCTGGGGTCAGATCGATGGAGTTCTTGACCTGACAGTGCAGAGGAACCCCTGCAGGGGAGGTGAAGATGTCCTCGTACTCCTCCATGACCTTGTCCATCTGTAGTTGTCGTGTGGAGGGGCCCTGTTTGGAGGTCATGGCCACCATATTCTTCTTTCCTTAAGGGCGTATCATCAAGAAAACAAATTTCCCGGTTTTGGAAATGATCTTACTGCATTTTTTTGCAGTAATCAAAGAGACGGCGGTAGGCGGTGCTACCTCTGGTATCATGTACAACTTAGTTCCCAAAGTAACAATAACAGCACGGGGCCTTGATTCATACACAGCATGTCGCTTCCACAAGTATGGTTGTCCTAGTAATACGTCACAAACTTCAAGGGGAGCAATGTCACACAATACCTCATCCATTAAGGGTTTGATGTTGTATGGAAGGCGACACTGCTAGCTCACGTGAAGATCCCGTCCTTGGTGAAGCCACCCAATGGTGTACTGTTGTGGATGTGCTGTGGTCTGTAAGCCCAACCGCTTCATGACCTATGCCGAAATGAGGTTCTTTTGGCTCCTGCTATCGACAATGAACTGTAGCAGGGAGCCCTTTACCCACATCTGGGAGTGGAAGAGATGCTCCTCCTCCTCTGGATCTTCAGGTTCCTCCTTCTGGATCTTCGTGGTGGCAACGGTGGCGTTCGGCTCCGCATCGATAATCTGCTTCCCTTTGTCATTCCCCTTGTCAGGTTCTGACTCAGAGTCAGAACCTACATCCGATTCTGAAACCTTTAGCTCAGCCACCAGTGACTGCTTGGCTCGACACTCACTTGTGTTGTGAGTGGAGCTCTTATGGAACTCACACCACTTTCCCGTGTCCTTTTTCGGCTTCGCGGCACTGTTCTTTGCTTGTAGCTTTGGCGGGTTATCTTGGGCCACCCTGCCTTGGCTTTGTCCTTTATTCTGCAGTTTGGGGGCACCTTTCCCTTGCTTCGGATTCGCGGATCCAAAGTCTCGCTTCTTCTGTTTAAAATTTTGCTCGACCCTGACAGCATATCGGTATGCAGTGCCTAGCGAGGAGATGTTCAGGAATTCTATTTCTTCCTGGATGTACTTGTGCAGGCATCCGCGGTATTTGAGTGCCAAATGCTACTCCGAATCCTTGATACCCAACTTTGTGTGAAGGGTATGGAAAATATTGGTGAACTCCGACACGTCTTGGTCCCTTCCCTGCCGCAGCGTGGTCCACTTTATGTATTGATCCTCATAGCTTCTGATAGGGTAGTACTACTCCTTGATGGCATCCCAGAATGAATTCCAAGTGGGTGCGGCCGAAAATAGTGATCCTGTACTTTCATCCTTATGCTCGTAGTAGGTTTCCCACCAGTCCTTAACGTGGGGGGCTGCTTTGAGAAGAGCGAAAATAATCTTTTCCCGACAAGAAGAATCATGAACAGAAAAATAGTCATCTAGCATATTTAACCATTTATCAACGGCATCTGCGTCTATCTGACCCTCGAATATGGGGATTTCAAAATTAACTTGTACCTTAAACGGTGTGGCATTTCCAGAGTAGCTATTGGAAGCCGATGCGTCGCCCCTGGGTAGCCGCTGAAGGATCTGGGCAAAGTTGTCCATCATCGCGTTCCTTTGTCGCTCAAGGGCTTTTTCGAGCAAGATTTTGATAGGATCTCCTGCCCCCTCGTCTTTCTTTTCATCCGCCATGGGAGGCCATCGGGATTTGCGAGGCTGGTCTTGCAAAGGTTCGACCAGTTCAAGCCATAACTCCTTATATCCCGACCTCGTTGGGAACATGCAAAGAAAAACAGAGAAAAAAACAGACCTCTTTGATACCACTGATCCAGATTTAAGCACGAACACAACAAAATACAGAGATAACCATATACACAAAGATGCAGCGGAAATAATACTTCATTTCATTAATGTAAAATACTGAAATATGATTACAAACAGCAAATGGAAATAAACCAACTAGGGCGATGGTAGCTTATCTCTGAGAAGAGATGTGGCGGCTACATGCCTCTGAACTATGTTACAATGAGGCTCGAAGGCCTATTTATTGTTGAGAAACAATGGAAAACCCTAAACATCCAAAAACCTAACCTTAGAAGATGAAACGCCAAACTATGGGCCCCGTTTGGATAAATTGGTACATCAACTTCCCGGGGTCGTAACTTTGGCATACGATCTCTGTTTGACGCGCACAGTATCTCGTTAGAAAGATCTATCCGAGAACTACAATTTTGGGAAGAGAAATGTCAGTCCATGGACGCATGTTGCTCCCAGTTTTCCCAAAACATCATTTAGGGCCTCAAAACGGCTCCGGAAGTTCAGGACCCGAAAAACTGCTAAAAATAGTAAACTGTGCTACAATTAAGGAAACTGAAAAGTTGAAAAAACAATGGTTGGGGTCCAAGTGGACTTGGCAGGTGGCCACCAATATCCACCTGGATCACAGTGGATGACCTTGCGATGCCTAACTACCTCCACACAAAAAATAGTGCCAGCACTGACAGACGCTATATTGACTGAACAGTTGAAATCTACGATCGTCCAACTGACACAGCACAAACCAATGACATATATCTGCGATCTTAAGGATCAAATGCAAAGGAGTTAGTCACTTCGTTTTATTTTTTATTTTAGTTTTATTTAGCATAATCTGAGGAAGGTTGTTTAAACCTCCTCAGCTATTTTTGTAATAATCTATTTTAGGACCTATAGTTTTAGTATGTAAACCCCTCTCATGCATTTAGAGAGGGGTCCAAAAATTTTATCAGAAACATTCTTCAAAACATGCACTTCTGTAACTTTGAGGAGGTTTTGGTGGAATGAATGGAACAAGATTTATTTTCTTTTATATCTGGCACGTTCTACTGAAATTGTAGTTTTGCACTCTTAGATGATGTTGGATTGATTCAAATTAAGTCGATATTGCTGAAACACATGAGCAGAACTTATCATATATGGTACTTTTATCTAGTGATTATGTTTTATTTAAGTATGAGGCAATAACTTTTCTTTAATTGTTTTATGTATGAAAGTTTGAATTTCGGTTAGCATTATTGCACTTTTGTATGGTGTTGGCTTTAATTTTTTGCTGAATATATGAACGATTCTATATGCGATATATCTTTCACAATCGTTTTGGCTAACTATTTATCCAAAACGATTATTGTTAAACGATTTCACTTCTTATTGCAGTTGAATGATCTTTATTACCAATTGCTATAGGACATTATTGTAGATCGCATCCTTACTTTCTTCCCGGGCATAGTTATAGTTTACTAGTGTTTAAACTAAGATATATGCATGTGTTCAAATAGTTTAGATTAGATTACACTTAGCTTAATCATCATAGAAAATTTTAGAGGCGAATGTTCACCCTTTGGCGAAATTAAGGGGTTTTAAATTTTTAGTGGGTGAATATTTTGTATCATAGTACATTTTTACAAATCACCTCAAATAGCCCACCTTATTTTAAGGGAGAGGGTAAAAAAGGTAAATTTAGCCCTTGAAATTAGGAGTTACAACCTTGCATTCGCCCATCTTAAAGAATAGGTTTTATTTAAGTGAATGCATTCGCCCATTTTCAAGAATAGGTTTTATTTAAGTGAATCCTATGGGCCAAAGGCCCAAATACCATATTTATAAAAGAGGTATGGTAAATTAATAAAAATATAAATAAATGAGAGGTATGGTAAATAAATAAAACATTTTTTATATTTACTCCATAACTCACCTTATATACATGCAAGGGTGTAAACAAATAAAAATATAAGTAAAGTGGAGGTATGGTAAATAAATAAAATGTCTTTTTATACTTACTCAAAAAGTATGGTAAATAAATAAAAATATAAATAAACTAGACGCATGGTAGGTAAATAAAACCTCTTTTTATATTTAGTCCATAACCCTCGTTCTATTTATGAAGGCTCAATAAAGAGTTTTTATATAAGTGAATCCTATGGGCCAAATACCATATTTGTAAAAGAGGTATGGTAAATTAATAAAAATATAAATAAACGAGAGGTATGGTAAACAAATAAAACATTTTTTTATATTTACTCCATAAGTCACCTTATATTTACGAACACTCAAAAAATGCGTTATATTTAGGTGAAACCTATGGGCAAAATACTATGGGACAAATACCATGGACTAGATTGTTATTAATACCATGCAAAAATTCATTATTAACCCTAATATTAGTATTAATAAAAATAAAAATGGCACATGGTATTGACCCATGGTATTCACCTGGCACATGGTATTCACCTGGCACATGGTATTGACCCATGGTATTCACCTGGAATGTAGCCTATTTAAATGGGGGAATTAAACCAACATAGATCCATCTTTACTCTGGATCTACTAACCCCCGAGAGGTATCAAATATTGTGATATGCAAACTAGCATAGAGTGAAAAAAAAATTGATCCGGTAAAGAGTAAAAATGGATGTTGTAATTTAATGTATGTTAAACATTTTAGCTTGGTTAAAATAAAAAATAAGATAAAAATCAACTATTAATTTTATTAATTTTTATAAATTACTAATAGTAATTTTTAAGCTCCAGGTTTATGATAACCCATGGTATTGACCCATGGTAATACCATGGTATTCATGTGAGCATAGACTATTTAAAGGGGAAATTCTATCATTTTAGATCCATCTTAATTCTAGGTCTACCAAGTGCTTAGAGGGATAAATAGATTTCATCCCCCTAAGAGTGATAGATGTGGAGTTAAGATGGATATAGGTTGGTTTTTATGATAATGAAGAAATTAAATAGACTTAGGAAATTATATTGTAAAAATATCTTAAGGTGAATGGTTAAAGCATAGACATTGGACAAGTATACATCTTAAGGTGAATGGTTAAAGCATAGACATTGGACAAGTATATTTGTATACTTCTGTTTTAAACTGAAACAAATCCAGGGCTAAAAGGAAAGGATTGATTGCACTAGTCATCCTTCTATAACTTTCCAACATATGCTGGAGTAAACAGATTGTAATTTGGGTAATTTTTCTAATTGCAAACAGGAACATACTTGTGTATTGGCAGGGTGGTTACGAGGTCCCTAGAAGTGATGAATTTGAATTTTTCTTGGTTTTATATATGGTAATAGGTTTTTTCTCATGCTTTGTGTGAATGGCACGGGTGAATTTTATCCTACACCCACTCGGTTATCGATATGTAATTTCGGTAATTTTGATTTCAAAAGATATTTTAAAGAAATGCAATGATTTCATTTGTGTATTCAATAAACACAAGATTTTATAATTGAGTAAAATATTCGCCATGCCTGGTGAGAGATTCGCCAAAAAATTATATATACATATCATATTATTGATAAAATCGCCTTCCATTTTTCCTATATACCATGGAGATTCACCCATTTATTATACACGTAAATTTGGGGGGGTTCTTAAAATTTTCCCTGTTAATCATCCCCCCGATACATCATATATCACCCCATCAACACTATCAAAATCTCTTTTTGGGAAACTAGTCCCATTATCCCCAATTGGAGCCACTACACCAAATGGAAAAGGAGCTGCCAACCAAGGTCCGGACCGAGTGGTTTTCCCCCATGTTGTAGCAATGATTTTCAAGGCTTCAACAGGACCCTACTAGCCATGACAAGTATTTCATCAAACATATTGAAAATGTGTAATCTATAGGTGTAATTAATAGTTTTGAGCATAGGGGTATCATACTTAGCTGAGAATCGCTAAGAACCATTGATGCCTCAACACATCAACTGCCATTCCATCCATTAGTCATAGATACATTGATCATTCAATTACAAGTAAAAACATGATGAGAGCCACACATGGTTGTTGTCATAAAACATATAAATAACCAACATAATAGGGACAATTATCCATGAAATCACAGTCATATAAACTAAATTTAGTCCATCATAATTCTCATAGAAATACCAAGAGAAATAACCTTTCATTAATGATGCAAAATCCAAACCTGGGATGGGACTTCCACATTCCACCTGATAGTAGAATGGCTGAGCCAAATCTCTCTTTAGCCATTCACCCTCGTGCCATATTCTAAGCATGAATGTGGGATCTCATAGAAAAAATCAATCAAAAACCATCCAGGGCTTCCAGAGGTCATCCTCCTCAACCCATAAAACAGTGATTGCACCTCACGGTCAGACATCACAAAATCATCATCAGATCGGTCTTTATCCCAGCCATCCAGGGCTCTAGAGCATTTTTCCAACCCAGCTACGTGACTAGTAACTCAACCCACAACTTTTACCAGGCTCCAGAGCTTTTGTCCAGCCAAGGCTACGGGACTAGTAACTCAACCCACCAAGGTCTCTCGAGCATTTGTCCAACCCAGGCTACGGGACTAGTAACTCAACCCATGTTGTTCCAGGGCTCCAGAGCATTTGTCTAACCAAGGCAACAAGACTAATAACTCAACCCAAGATAGGGAAACCTGAGAACCAACCAAAAACTCAACAAGGAAATAAACCCACAATCGCCATGGCTATCCAGGAAATGCCAAGGCTAGGCAATCCAATGTCAATCTCAACCATCCTCCATGCCAATGACAGATCACAACCAAAAATACACATGCATATGCCATGCATGCCAAAACTAGTGAAGGAAACATACATGCAACTCAGTACCTGCAAGCAAATCTGATGTAGTTGCTGATCTCGATGCCCTATTGTTCTTTCCTGCTCTTCCTTTTCCTTCTTGCTCCAAGAATCCAAGTATGCCACACACTCCAAGAGTGCTTCAAGAAAACTCTAAGTCTCCAAGAGTATGAGAGAGAGCTCCAACATTGAACTGGTAAAAGGTTACCAACTGATCCTCAGAAGCCTTTTTATGAATGCGACCTCTATTTTCTTCATTTTCCATTGTTTTCCTTCATTTTCCTCCTCACATACAACCTGTGACCTTTCACCTCCTTTTTCTCCTAATTTCCATTATTTTCATAAATAAATGTGCCAAAAATGTCATTTTGTCTTTCCAAAGCCTTAACAATTGCCTTTGCCAGTTTCCTTAGCCATAACCAATCACAAGTGATCCCAATCACTAGGATTCTGCCCAACATTCAACTTGGAATAAGTGTCCCATCATCCGTGGTTATTATTTTGCCTTTATTTACTTTTATTACATGGAATTTTCACCAGGGTTGTTACATCTGCCTTCGGGAATGACTCCCTCGCTCTCTCCTCCTCACCCCAGTCCACACGAGTGTTACATCATCGAGGACAAGCCGAAAGAAGAGGTCACCGTTATCCCTCCTTGCACAAGTCGTGCTCAACTGCAGTAGGTCGACATTTCAACAGGTCTTCGTAAAGTTGATCAAACTTCCTCTAGTTTTCGTTAGCATTGTTTGTTTCAGAACTATGGTTTCTTTTCTAAGGGTTGTCAATATGTGGCTTTGTTTCAAAACGATCTATAGTTTCAAAATTTTGACTTTCTCATGTTATGCAATGGTTTTAAACTGTAGTTTTTGTGCAAATTTATGTGGTTTCCCCTCTGAGGGGCAGAGAAATGTGTGATGGGTCAAGATCCCCCAAGACCTCCAGTTTGTATTCTATGTACATTTTTATGTTAATATAATGTGAATCCCTTTGCCAACAAAAAAAAGATAGATATATGCCACTTATAACAAGATATTGAGAAGAAGAGTATTAATGAGGAAAGTATTTTTTAAGTTAGATATATGCCAATGTAATAAGATAACATTTAATAAAGCTTATAAGACAAAGTATTAATGTACATTAGTATAGAATGAAATCCCTCCTCACATAATTGAGAAGAGGAGTTTCATTTGGCACAAAAACCCAATATATAAATATGTCATTATAACAAAATTGATTGAGAAAATGTGGTAGATTATTAATGTTGAATGAAATTCCAAGATAGGTTTATACAATTGAAACAAGAAATTGAGAATATGAGTATTAGTGTGGAAAGAAATACTAAGACAAAGATAAACTATTATAATAAGATATTGTGTATCATCACATAGAGAGTAGATATTACTTTAATAAAGTATTAATGTGGAATGAAATCCCACACAAATATACAATTGAGAGGAGGCATATCAATGTGTAACAAAATCCCAAGATAGAAATGTGCCACTATCGCAAGATATCCTAGAAGAGGAATATTAATGTGAATGAAATCTCAAGATAAATATATGTGATTGTAAGTTAGATATATTAGACATAGAAGATAAATTATTACTGTGGGAGGAAATCCCAAATTAGGGATGTGTTGTTACAATTATATACCTTGAAAACAAGATTATTATTGTGGGATGAAATCCCTACATACACATATGTCATTGTACTAAGATAGCTTGAGAAGAGGAGTGTTAATGTGGAACGAAATCCAAAGATATAAATATGTCACTATAAAATAGATAGCCTATAACATGATATAGAATATAAAATATAGGGTTTATTATTGTGACCCAAAATCTTAAGATGGATATATCTCGTTGTAAGAAGATGGCCTAAGACGAATAAGTATTAATATGGAACGAAATTTTGTGATAAAGATGTGCCACTAACAATGATATCCTCATAATAGGAATATTCATATCGAATAAGATATGCCACTATTAAACATCCTAATATAACCATTGGAAGAAGAAAATTTCAAGCTAAAGACAACCTACAAGACACGACACCAATAACAATGATAGCTTGAAAAGATAAATATTAATATGAAATAAGAAATGTCACTATAATGAATAAACCAAATAGAACTTACTTGGCAATGATAGCTTGAAGAGTAATATTAATATGGAATAAGATATGTCATTGTAATGAACCCTAAGAGAACCGCTAGAACAAGATAATGATAAGACAGAAAAGATTTATAAGGTATGACACCAAACATGTCACAAGCGAAAAATAACCTATAACACATATAATGCCAAAAGCCACTTCAAGCCAATGAAATCCTGTGTGGCATAACACCAAAACCATAAACAATGATAATGCTAAAGTGAGAAGAGATTTTATAGCATCAATATAAAAATTGATCCTAAAAACCAACTTATATATTGGTAAGGCTTTTGACATAGATAATGCTTTATTAATCATCCCCATCTCATAATTATTATTATAGATATAAATTCATTCACAACACACCTTACCACAATATTAACACAAACCATTAAAAATTATAATTATTAGTATGAAACAAAATTCCAATATGAAAATACATCAAATATCATATAAATAACTACAAACCAAATGCAACATAAAAAAACATGACACAAATCTACATATCAATTAAGGCACACCATGCAAATATCTTTATATTTATGTGATAATGTATATATAAAATTTATGTTAACTTAAATTGTTTTTGTTTTTTAAGTTAATTTTTTTATACTTAAAAACATAGATTATATCATAATCACAAAGTTATGTGTTGGTATGTCGTTAGGGAAATCATACCAAACACAAAATTGTAGTTTCCATGGTAATCATATGAAGAGTTTGCTAAGTTTGTATGAACGCATAAGAAAAACATATACAGGGACTCGACTACCGAGGATATTCTTCATCATTAAACTAGAAAAACTAAGTTTAGGAAAGAAAAAACTATATTTTTAAGTGTGGTTCACATACACCAAAGATTGGTGGTCGCTACATCCACTAAAATATCTAGGCATATCCACCCAAAGACTTCTTGTCGGATCGTCAATAGAGCCTAACCTTGAGAGTGTTGAAGATAATTGACCCCACGACCTCCCATTAGCAAGGTGTTTTTAATGACATGAATTCGACCAATTGAGCTAACCCTTGGGGCTAAGAAAGAAAAAACTAGTTGACCAAGAGAGTATTTAGGATTTTTCAGATTCAGAGCTTCAACTAGGATGGGGTCCTTCATGTCGTTTGGTGAATAGCCCGATGCAAGAGATAATCCTAGGTGACGCTCAAGTTTACAGAGTTTACATTCCATAGAGCACAAAATCACCTAAATTTCATCCAATTGGAGGAGGATTTCTTCTCGAGCCTCATTCTCGTGGATCAACACCCTACCTAGTAATGCTTTTAGATCCCAATAGAAGTCAGCATTGTGCATTTAGTAGTTGAAGCATCCTTGTGAGTCTCTTATATCTAGAACGCAATTCGCCACCTTTGCTAGCACTTTAGAGTTAGATGTCAGGCATTGTCATTCATCAATGATTTCTCGTTGTGCATTAGTAATTATTTCTTGGATTTGAGTTGGAGTATGAACACAAAGATGAGAAACAAAGCTTTCCACCCTTTGGTGGGCCTGGAATCCACCCATTTCTTGGTAGTAGGTGGCACCCCACCTCACACAAGATCATTAACAAGCCATTATAATGTATAACTAGAGGGAGGACACAAGTTGAGGGGAGGGACAAAGGATGACAACGTATGATGTGGGAGAGCTAA
Source organism: Pinus tabuliformis (assembly GCA_031772625.1). NCBI lineage: Eukaryota > Viridiplantae > Streptophyta > Pinopsida > Pinales > Pinaceae > Pinus > Pinus tabuliformis. The sequence continues at coordinate 1,855,289,515 of CM062817.1, read as the reverse complement.
GGTTGAGGGGGGTTGGGGGGAGGGCGTTGAGGGGGCGAATGAAGTGATGGAGGGGTTTAGGAGAAGACGTGATGGGAGTTGAAGAAGGCAAGAGAAACCAAATGAGTATAAGGCAATAGCTGGGGGAAGGGTTACAAAAGTTGGAAACCAAAGAGGAGGATGAGCCTAACCACGGGGCGGGGGGGGGGCACAATAGCTACAAGAGGAAACGACTGTCGAGTCCCAAAAAGTACTCAAGATAACAAGAAAGGTGAAGATCAAGAATGAGGAACAATAAGTAACAAAAACTTAAACCAAATAAATACCTAAAACTTGAGCTGCCAAATGAAACCCAATTATGCCACAATTACCCAAACCCATCGAACTGAGCTCGCAAACCAACAAGAATCAATGTAACTCATGTCCCTGGAGGTGGTTTTGTGCATTGATGTGATGTTATGCCTTGATGAATGGTTGATATGCATCATGAGCTTCATCTCAAATGTCACAGACGACCAACGAAGATGAGAGAAATTAAACCACATTGGTCCTTGAGTGCACTGTGAGAGTTGGGGCATTGAATGACTTCGCATGTGCATCCTCTGTAATGCATGCATCGAGTTAAGGAGCAACGATTCCAAGGTTGACATGATGCACTGTGGTATGATTGGAGTGGGGGTGGTGTTACCACATCCACCCTCTGACAATGCCTCTCAATATGTATCCCACACATATTTATCCATTATAATATTTTGACTTATCATTACTTTTATTTGTCTGTAGAATTTATATGCATTTATATTAAAAGAAAATTAAAAAAAAAAAAAATCCATAATTGATTAAATATTTTTCATTTTTGTTAAATTTTAATTTACATATATTTTTTAAAATCATTTAAAAACAAAATTACTAACAAGAAAATTCATAAGACCACATATAAGCATGGAATATGTCCTAACACTATTTTTGCTTTTGCTAAGAATTCATCTTTTTAACAACTCAAACCCAAAAACATTTAATAAAAAACTATCCCCTTATATACCATTAATAAATAATTCTAAATCATTTTCTTTAAGTAATAATGATGAATCAAGATAATTTTAAAATAACAACCCATAATAACTATCCCGTGATAGCTTGAAAACCTAATTATGATAAATTTTCAATAAAGTAAAGTAACTGGACCAAGTAATGAACGTCGTGATGGTGCTTATGAACATTTAAGTAAATGCAATAAGTAATTAAAAGTATGAGCGCGAGCACGCCGTCCACTCCACTTCGACACGAGTTACACCCACACACGGAAACCTTATCGCACAAGGTACTTAATAAATCTCAACGGATATTTCGTAACGTGTATTTGGCCTGGGGTGCGCAAGTTCATATATTGACTGGAAAATGATGTGTTGAATTGTCGGATATGTTTCAAAATTGTTTTTTTAAGGAAGGTACCATCTAGTTTAGTGATTTTTTTAAATTATTTTTATGGTTAGAGTCGGTTTCGCTCACAATTTTTTTTCATAAAATTCAAATTCAAAATGGTTAAAATTAAATTTTATATAAATTACTATTTTATTAATTTTATATTTTATTAATAGAAATTCAAGCAAGATTATGTTAAAATGTGATAGAAAATTTTAAAATTTAAATTATAATTTCAAGTTTTGAATGACTCAGATATTTTTGATGATGTTTAATTTATTTCTAAAAAAATTCAAACATTTTAATTTTTGAATTTTTTACTAAATTCAGCCAAAAAATTTTTACCACCCAAACAAATTTGTGATGTACTTAGACAATCATTAAATTTTGTTAGTGGGATTTTCTATTTCCTCCGCCCCTAGGAATTTACTTAGAAATTACTGTTTCAAATAACAAAAGGTAAATGCTATAGGGTAAAATTCTATGATCAGATTTGTCCACATTCATCTGTGAGTATGATTAAATTCTATTGAATATAACTTCAAGAATGTATTCGATAAATACAAAGGCACATCATCATGAGAATCCTCAATTGTATTTCCAAATAGCTCACTTGAAGCTTAACGTGTGTGATTCAGTACTCAAGCCTGAAAGTTGCGGTCAAGTCAAGATACATAAATAATTGAGACAAACAAATTAAATGAGATAGTGAAAAACGATAGCTTTTCATTTCGTCTAATCAACGTTAATTATAGAATCTGGTTGAGATTTAATAGAGTTTTATTTAAATTTGATAGAGTCTTGTATAATGTTGATGATAACATTAATAGATAAATATTTTATTAATTTATTATTGATTTTTATTTTAATCTAAATATAATTATTAACTTATTAATTTTTATCAAATTCTAATAAAGTTGCATAGTTAGAGTTTTATGTTGCTTAGTTTAATAAAATATTTTAATGTCATGATGTGTTGTATGTACTCCAAACAATAAAAAAATTGTAAAATAAATTTTATTTATTAATTTTTTTAACATAATCAAACATTCTTTTGGTAGATAAAGGTTTTATATATAATTGACATTGAATAGAATGATAACAAGTTAATAATTATTTATTTAATATTGAATGATGGTAATTTTTTATATAATGCTCATATTATACACATGTCATGTTATGATGCAGGAGCATTCAGCCCAAGCAAAATCATTGTAATTAAGTAGACATAGGGGGTCATGTATTTTTAGGAAGTTGGATTCCTAAGTGATAAATTGATGTAATATTAGGCTTTTGAGTGCATGAAATAGAAATTAATTAGATAGTGAGAGGAAATTGTAAGTGCTCTCAAATAAATGAGAACATGAGTGGTGAATAAATGACAAGAGTTAAAAGTCAATCAAGACTCTTAAAACAGTTTTATGATTCGAGGGACGAGAGAGAGCTTTTAGGAATTAATTGAAGTAGAAGTGGACAGAGGATTTAGGAGTCAGTTCAGAGGATTCAGGAGTCGAACTAGAATTAGTTCAACAAAAATTTCTGGCATAAATGTAAGCCTAAGGGCAGAGCACAAGGAGAGGCCACCAATATTGAAGAACAGACCTATGCGAGACACAGAGTCTCAGATATGTAATTGACTGTTTATATTTATATATATAGATGTTTATTCCTGACTGTGTCAGTGTGTTGAAGAGTATTTCATGAATGAATTACTTGTGAATTCGTAGGCTCTGTAACAGGTTGCAGGCAGAATTCTGAAGGACGCAAAGGAACAGAATGATTCAAAGGAATCATGAATGGATCCTTGAATCCAATTGAGGAAACAGAGGGAAGCTCTGGGGTGAAATAGCGAAGTGAGATTTCGCAGAAGAGTAAAGCTCAGAGGTAGCTGAGCAGCGAAAGTAAAAGGCAGAGTTTTGAAGGACTGCACAAAGGAAAAGAGCAATTCGGAGGATCATAATGGATTGTTGAATCCATTAGAGGGATCAAAGCCAAAGCTCAAGAGGAATCGCGCAGTAAAACAACAGAAAGGCCGAAACCTTTGAAGAAGAGCAAAACCACAGAAGAATTGAAGACTTAGCGTAAAAACTAAGTAAAAAGGAGGAGCGAAGGAGTAAAGTGTTAGTGCACAACAATCGTTGGATCTTATAGATCAACGGTCCAGATCATGTCGCATGAGATAGAGTTGAAAGATCGCATCGGTGAACTTTAACGAAGGAAGGCGGTTTTGTAACAGTGAAAGTGGATTTCGGGCGGCCTCAAAACCGTAAGCAATATTGAAGGACGAGCACCAATTCCACTCATCAAACGACGCATGGCAGCGAGAGGAGAGAGGAAACCACTTTATCGGGTGGTTAATCCTCGCTTGTTATCTACCCAATATCAACGACAGTTGTCAGATCTGTTGGGTGCAGATCGACGATGGAGAATAGGCATGCAAGTTTAAACGGTCGGGAGTAATGTCAACCGTTGGATCAGAGGATACAATGGACAGTCAAGATTTAATTGGAAACTTCGGTGATCGGAGATCGAGCTTATCGGAGTTCGGAGAAGTAGCACTGTGGAGCGACTAAAGGTGCGAACCTGACGAAGTTATAGCGGCGAGTGTATAATATTTGAGATCTGGCCAAGGGGTTATAGTGGGGTTTTCCCGTGTATTTCCTGTATTGTGTTAAAGTGTTGCGCCCAAGTCTTTTAAGGCTAAAACATATATTATCGTTCTGATAGTCGCTTATCGGAGTCGGAGGGGTGATAGAACATATATGTGGTAAGATCGTGGGTAACTGCGATCCCCGATTGCGATAAAGGTGAAACCTCGATAACTGTGCAGAAGTCGTATAAAGGCAAAAAGGTATGTTTTGCGGGGTTTTCCTTTGTAAATGGTTTATAAAGGAAAAGAGTGTTTATGCGTTAAAATATATGTAACCAATGGTTAAAGAGGAAAGGTTATATATGTGTGGTATAAGGTTTTATAAAGGTTGTGAAAGGGGTTTTAAGTCCCAATAGAAGGGATTTAACGAAAGGCTTTAATAAAGTCTTATATGAAGGCTCGAGGGTTGATTAAGTTCCCGATAAAATGTTTAAAGCGATGTGATTGAGTTCTGATATAAAGGCACTGATGAATAGGGCCTTAACTATTTATGGTAAAAGATTTGACTCCTTTGAGAGTTAAATAACTGGACAGATGTGTTTATGCATTTTTATGCATACTGTGGGTGTAAGCGGGGGTAACCTTGCATCATGTTTTTTTTTTTTTAACAGGAACGGTTAGACTGATATATTACTTCTTGGCTGAAATGCCTCAATTCAGATTACAAAAAGGAAGGAAGGGCTCAGATTTCGCCTCATCCAGGAACCATATAACTATCCTCCTAATGATCTTGCAAATTTTACATTCTGTACTTCTTGCAGATTTCTCTATCTTTCCTAATTTATAGATGCAAACAAACTGCTTTAGTAGTAGACAGTAAAACATTCTTATCGGACAGCTAGGGGATGGGATCCCAGCCTTCTTCTCCGTCTCTTATATAATTTCCGAGAGGGAGGAGAACCGCTTTATTGGCTTCGGCATCTGCTTCTTTGTTATTATCCCTCTTTATGTGAAGAAATTCCAAATTCTGGAAGGAGTATGTCAGGGAGTTAATTCTGCTCAGCAATCTAGATAGTCTTAAATCTGAGGGAGAGGAGTTGTCCACAATGGCCTTTATAATAGTCTGAGAATCCCCAAAAACTACTGCGTCTTTGATTCCCAAAGTCTTAAGCACCTTGAGTCCCTGGAGGAGAGCTAGTGCTTCAGCTTGAATGCTGGTGTTAATGCCCACTCCCCAAGCATATCTAGCTTCCGTTTTGCCCTCTGCACTTTTGATAACACCACCAGCTCCAGATTTGCCTGGATTGCCTTTAGCTGCACCGTCAAAAAAGAGAGCTTTCCTCGCCTTTTTGATGCAGAATTCAGCAAATTCTGTGTCTTTAAGGCGGATTTGCCAAGGCTTTAAGGGGGGAGAGGGGGTCTTTACATTATCTGAAAATTGGAGATCCAGGGAGGCTCCCCAGACTATTTCTTGTTCAGTGAGATCCTTCATGTTAATCTGGTCTCCCATGCAATCTTTGAGGTGGCTTTTAATTTTTACCCAGGTTATCTTAGAAGCGCTCTTCTTGTCCTTAAAAATCCTTTGGTTTCTTTCCAACCAGATATGCCAGCAGATTAATTTGGGCAGGGCGAGCCATGCATCTTTGATTTGGGAGTTCTGAACAGTGCCACCAGGGTACATTCGCTTCCAATTAGAGAACAGTTCTGAGCAGTGATTGAAAGGGCCGAAATTCATGCTCCATGGGCCTAAAGCCTCCTTCCACAAATCTGCAGCGAATTTACAGGACAACATCATGTGGGAGGCATTTTCCTCTTGTTCCTCACACAGCGAGCAGCGAGATGGCCCTAAGTATCCTCTTTTCCTGAGCCTATCTTCTGTCAAAATTCTGTGATGACATAGTAGCCAACAGAAGGAGTCAACTTTGGGCAGCGTTGTTGAAGACCAGATCCCCTGCCAGGGCCTCGGATCGGGCGGTGCATTAGGATAGCGGGAGAGCTGGATATATCCCTGCGAAACAGTGTATTTACCAGGGATCGGACCCCAACCTCGGCTATCTGCTTTCCTTCTGTTCATTGGGGCTTTGCCTTTCAGGTGGGAGAGAAAAACAACGTATTCATTGGCAAGATTCGGTGGCACCTCTAAGTGCTTCCATCGCCGCCATTCGTCGTTTTCCCAGTGGGATAAATCCCACAGAGTTTTAATACCTACAGCGTTCATCCAATCTTTCAGAGAGGCTAAGGATCGGTTTTCAGCAAGCGGCTCACTGCCCATGATGCTGTCGTCCCAAATTTGAATGCGCTGACCATTACCTGGGATCCAGTGTGCGTGTTGTTTGATAAGGGTTGAGGATTTTTCGCACAGTTTATGTATCATCGAACCTGCAATTGTCTTTGGATTATTCAGGCAGCGTGTTCTCTGCCCACCATAATATTTCTTCCACAGTGCAAGCTGTGCCCAACCCGGTTTTGGAGCGATGATCCTCCATACCAATTTAGCACCCATGGCTATATTTTGATTGCTGAGGTTTTTAAAATTTAAACCGCCTTCCATTCTGGGTAGAGAGATCGTGTTCCAGCTTATTAAGGGGATTCTCTTCTCGTTGGCTTTGCCACCTTTCCAGAAAAAGTTTTTTATGTAAGCCTCCATCTTCCTCATTATGCCCATGGGAGCCATCATCACTGTTGCCTGAAAAATGGGTAGACTGTTCAAAACTGATTTTATCAGCACTGTCTTACCTGCTAGGTTGAGCCAATTATATCCCCAGGACTGAATTTTGGCTTTGAATTTTTCCAACAGCGGCATCCATTCTCTGCTGAGAGCCCTTTTTTGAAAGACAGGGAGCCCCAGGTACTTGAATGATGTCCAAGAAGAGGTGGCTGCGAAACCAAAACAATTAGAAATGGCTTGGATCGATCTGACAGAGGTATTCCAACAGAAGACATGGCATTTGCCTTTGTTGAGCTTGCTTCCTGAGTCTGCACAGTAGTCGTCCACTACCTCTTTAAATCGATTAGCCAAGACCAATGAGGCAGCACCCAGCAACAGAGAGTCATCTGCGAACAGCGCATGATTTATGCTTTTAACTCCTCTTGCAATGTTTATTCCCATTATTTCTTGCTCTGACTGTTTTCTATTCAAGAGGAAGCTTAAAACTGAGGCTTGGAGGACAAAGAGCAAAGGGGAGAGAGGGCACCCTTGCCTCAGCCCTCTTGAGGCTTTGAAAAAGTCTGTGGCTCTCCCGTTCACCAGAGGGGCAATCCATGGCTCACTGATGCAAGCCTTGATCCATTTGATAATTATGCCCAAACCCAAATTTGTGTAGGACCTCCAGCAAGAATCTATGCCTCACCCTGTCAAAGGCACTTTCAAGATCGAGTTTGACAACCATTCCTTTCTCTTTCCGGGCCAAGCTTGAATGAATCGCCTCTTGAACCAGGATATAGTTGTCCACAATCTGTCTTCCCTGAATGAAGCCCCCCTGATTCTCTGGGATAATGTCAGGGAGAATTGTTTTCAATCTGTTCGCAATCACTTTTGTTATCAGTTTATAGCCTATATTGCAAAGGGATATAGGACGAAATCTGGAGAAGGAATTTGCGCCTCTTTCCTTGGGGATAAGAGCCAAGAAAGCCGAGTTAGTGCTTCCCCCTATTTTCTGACAGGTTTGAGATTTCCGGACCATTCTGCACAAATCTTTTTCGACTATCTGCCAACAGTTCTGCAAGAATCTGGCAGTAAAGCCATCTGGGCCCGGGGCCTTGTCCGGCTCCATAGAGAAGAGGGCGGATTTGATTTCATTATTTGTGACTTCTGCTTCCAAGAACTGATTCTTTCTGTTAGATATCAGCGTGGGAACCTCATTTACAGTCGATGGAATTTGACCCTGTCCCTCTATTTCGCTATATAGATTTTTGAAATGGTGGAAGGCCGCATTTTTTATGCTTTGAATGTCTCTATGGATGATGTTCTCTTCCTTGATTTCGGTGATGGAGTTGAAGTTTTTCCGTGCTTGGGCTTGCTTATGGAAGAAGGATGAATTCCTATCGCCTGCCTTAAGCCAAAGCCTGCGAGATTTGGTCCTCCAGTACTCTTCCTCAGCCAGGCTTGCTTTAAGCAGCTTTTGCTGAAGGTCCGCCTCTTTTTCGAGAATTTCTTTTGTGATCTCTTCATTTTCTGAGTTAAGATGGTGGGTCTCTAGCTGTTCTTGTAGCTTCTTCCTTTCCACTGCAGGATTTGGGAGAGATTTTGCCCAAACTTTTAATGCAGCCTTCACTCTCCTGAGTTTTTCCTCCCATACAAAGAACGCAGAACCATTGACTGGTTGCTTCCAAGTATCTTTTACTAACTGCAAACAGGATTGCTCCTTGATCCAGAGGGGATTGAATTTAAAAGGAATGGGGCCTTGATCCCAGTGAGCCAAAAGATCGAGCTTGATGGGCCTGTGATCAGAGACACTACAGGGGAGAATATGCATTCTAGAATCTAGACCAAGAAGAAGAAAAGAACTTTGAACAAGAAATCTGTCTAACCTTGCAGCGATGTGGCCCGGACCGAGTCTTTTGTTGGACCAGGTGTATTTGCCCGACGATGGTTTGATGTCGATCATGTCCCAGTCCTGGAGCAGATCCTCAACCCATTCTCGCGCTGGATCCCTTACTATGCTCCCTCCACGTTTTTCAGCCATAGTTAAAGTGAGATTTAGATCTCCAGCGATGATGATATTTGCTAAATCTTCAGAGTCTGCCAGCTCTCTAATAGAATCCCAGCAATTCTTTTTTTCTCCTGCACTGACTGGGACATACACATTAAAGAGACAGAGGGTCTCATCTGAGTCAACGTGCTTCAGTTTTGAGAACAGCCAATGAGTGTTGGCGATCTCTTTCACCCTTGTGAACTTGCTTGCATTCCAAAGGGTGCCCAGGCCTCCTGAGGCACCCCTGGCTGAGACAACTTGCCCTTCACTTCTTTTCCACAGATTTTTGCCGATATGGAGGAAGGCCTTGTCCTCCATTTTAGTCTCCTGGATGAGGAATATGTCAGGATATTCAGATCTTATCAAACTTTTGACAGCTTCTTCTTTGATTTTGCTCCCCATACCCCTACAGTTCCAGGAGACGATCCTCATCACTTATTTTTGGAATGGAGAGCTCCTTTAGAGCTCTGGGGCGGGTTTCTATTCATCTTCGGAGTTTTAGCCAGGAGTTTCTCGAGGGTGGGTTGGCTTCCTTGCAGTTTGTCTTTGTAGGTCTCCTGCTCTCTTTTCTCACGGGCTGATTTTCGGCCCCTCAAAGATCTTCTGGCCGAGGTTTGTGATTCACCTATTTCACCTTCTTCTTCTGAGTCCTCTGAGCCTTGTACTTCCTCAGCCTCTTCTGAGGGTGTATCTTCCATTCTGTCTGCTTTACTGTCTGTTTGCTTTGGTCCCTGGGGGGGCTCTTTTTGGGGCGATTCTTCCTTTTGTGTCTCCAGATCTTGGACTTCCTCTGTTGCTGAACTTAGCTGTATAAATTTATTTCCTTGCTCTTCCATATGTGGGTTTTGAAGCCCTGAACCTGTTTGGAGAGCTTTCCCATTGACATTTCCTGTTCTAGGGGCTTTGCTTTTGGTCCTTTTAACCTGCGTCCACCCATCCTCTTTGCCTTTCTCCGCTTCAGTATTTTTTGGGCATCCTCTAGCGAAATGGCCATAGACCTGGCACTTCCTGCACTTGAACGGAAGTTGTTCATAATCCAGCTTTTGAACATGCGTCCAACTTCCAACTCTGATCTTTATTGCCTCAGGTAGGCCAACCTCGAGGTCAACTTCAACACAAATTCTAGCACAGTCATATTGATCTTTGTTGTTTGCTCGATCAATGAATTTACCCAGGGTATTCCCGATGTGCTTGAGGGATTCCCAGTTCCAACAGTGCATTGGCAGATTGGGTAATCTAACCCACACAGGGACAGCAGTGGGCACGTCAACTGCTGGATCAAAGTCGGGCGTCCACTTATTGAGATACAGTCCCTGGGGGCCCATGAAATAGGGCCCATTGCGGAAGATCAGATCCTTATCTTCCTTTTCAGAAAATTCGAACAGGAAGAAACCCTTCCCCAGAAAATATGAAGTGACCTTGCCCGATATCAGCGGCGCCCAGTTCCTTGCGACCCAACTTTCAGTGGATCTGGGGGAGGGCCAGAGTCCAGTGAACTGTCCCACCAAGGCACGCTCAGACAAGGAAAGGGCAACCTGGATCGGTTTCTCAGGAGGGAGCGAGATCTCTGGGATATCATCCAGGCGTTTCACAAATTTCGAAACCTCTGTTGCTTTCTTTTTTGGCAAAGAATTCAGCAGTTTAGCAAAGGCCTCGGCTTCGGCGGGGGAGGGCGATGAAGACTCCATGAGGGAAGCCTTAGCTCGGCCGGATCGAGCTCACCCAGACCGCGGCGGGCATAGTCGTTCTAGCCTGTATGAAGGTGCGTTTGCAGGGGATGCGTATTCCTTGCTGGGCGATGCACCTCTCGGGAGAGCCTTCAGGCGGCCGCAGGGCCGAGAAACTCAGGCGCAGTTGCAGAGCGGCGATCGGCTCAGCGCAGCGGGGTGCATCATGTTATTAGAGTATAGATTGATATAATGGGAGTTTATAAATTGTACACATGTTATTCTAACATTTTTTTTTCAAATTTATATTTTTTTAAATTAAAAAATAAAACCAATAAAAATTGTCTATTCAATACTTTACACCAATGAGAAAATGAAATTTTTGAATTTAATTACAAACCATTTGTGTTTATGGTACACGAAAGTCAATTCTTGTCATCATTACAATAAGAGGGGAGACATTTCAACCAATCATATTTCAGATAAATAGAAATAAATTTTTAATTTCATAATGTTAAACTTTGGATAGATTTTAATTTTTTTAATAAAAAAAAAACTAATAACAAGTCAATGAAAAACTAAATAAGTTGTGTTCTATGCCAATTACAAATATAATAAAAAAACACAAATTATACCTTGAATATTAACTAATACCCCAATCTAATTTAAAAACAAAAAAAGCCAAAATAATATACCTAATATTAACTCTTACTTCAATCTAATTGAAAAAAAAACAAAAATTATATACCTAATATTAACTCAAAAAAACAAAAATTATATACCTAATATTAACTCTTACCTCAATTTAATTGGAAAAAACAAAAGTGGTACGCCCAATATTAACTCTTACCTCAATCGAATTGAAAAAAATCTAAAGCTATATGCCTGATATTAACTCTTACCTCAATCTAATCCAGATAAAAACAAAATTTATATGCCCTTTGACGTAGTATAGGGGAGGGTCGCCAATACATGTGCGCCCTCCTCGCCACGTCGTATTACCACGCGTCAACCCACATGGCTCCGGTACGACACCTGTCCACCGTGGAGCTGGCCGTGTGGGCTATCACCTCCCACATTAAAACACGAACTTGGCGCCATTTACATGGTTCGTCTGGGCTCATTTCGACCATGTTCCATTTTCCCTGTGTCTTTCTGCTCGGGACCGGTAGTTGGGCGAAGCCCCCCGCCGAAGATGGCGCGGGACGGCCCTGTAACCTGCGCGCATGGTGGTTAGAACCTGTGTTGGGGGAATGCTGTGTTCGGTTGACAGGGTTTGTATTGTTGCGCGCAGAGTCGTTTATTCGAGTGCTGGTTCGAAGGTTTGATGGAGTTTCTGTGTTTCTGGCTGGGACAGCGGTTCTGCTTTTCTTGTGCTTTTCCGCCTGGATTTCTTGGTCGTTCTGGAATGCAAGTTGTTTAACATGGAATGCCGGTTGTTTAGCATTTCTCTGGTGGTGGTCTTATTCGGCGGCATTGTTGTTTGGGGAGGAGTCGGTCGCCATTCTACTGAGCTTGAGGTAACATAACATTTTTAGGGTTTAGCTCTGTTGTTTTTGTTGTTTTTGTGATCTCTAATGGCTTCTAATGGCTTTTTTCTTCCTGTTGCAGGTGTTGCAGGTGTGGAAAAGGACGTTGCAGGTGTGGAGAAGGTCTGGCGAGCTGTGGGGAAGGTGGGGGAGGTCGGCGACCATCCATGGCCTGTAACCGGTAGGATTTTTAATCCTACCAGCTTTACTCTGTGTTTTTCAACACAAGCATATCTAACAGGATATTTTGTGAACTTTCTATGGCATTTTATGGCAGTATTTTGAGCAATTTTTTGAGGGTTTAGGGTTTTAGGCATTCTATGGCATTTTTGCTGTTTTAGGGTTTAGGGTTTTAGGCATTCTATGGCATTCTGTCTGTTTTGGCTGTTTTAGCTCTGTAGCTGCTCTCCCCTGACTTGCATAGCCGGCCTCGAGCAGAAAGACAAAGGGAAAATGGAACATAGATAAAAACGCTGCATTTTTATTGTCCCTGCTATTTTATCTTTTTCATTTGGGATATGAGGGTTTCTCTTTTCTTTCATAGAGTTCTGAGTGCTCTGCTTGAGTTCTGAGTGCTCTGCTTCGTGCTATTGTTTGTTTTATATTCGACTGCTCGGAGGGGAAGGCTCTTCTAAAGCCTCACTAAACCCTTATGAAGCTTCTTCGCAGACTTGCTACTCATGTTGCTCTCTGGGCTACAGTGTTGTATGGAAGCCGTGGACATTTGTATGGACTTTGTATGGAAGTCGTGGACATTTTACGACCTTAATCACAGTTATACTGTTAATTTATTTATGGTTTCTTGAAGTCATAACTGTTATCTTGTTTCCTTCTATGAAAGTCTTATTCCGAATTTTACACACAAGTTGCATTCTCTATTATTTAAATTGACTTGGGCTACAGTGTTGTATGGAAGCCGTGGCCATTTGTATGGACTTTGTATGGAAGCCGTGGACATTTTACGACCTTAATCACAGTTATACTGTTAATTTATTTATGGTTTCTTGAAGTCATAACTGTTATCTTGTTTCCTTCTATGAAAGTCTTATTCCGAATTTTACACACAAGTTGCATTCTCTATTATTTAAATTGACTTGGGCTACAGTGTTGTATGGAAGCCGTGGACATTTGTATGGACATTTGTATGGAAGCCGTGGACATTTTACGACCTTAATCACAGTTATACTGTTAATTTATTTATGGTTTCTTGAAGTCATAGCTGTTAGCTTGTTTCCTTCTATGAAAGTCTTATTCCGAATTTTACACACAAGTTGCATTCTCTATTATTTAAATTGACTTCTCTGGATATTGTTTGAACGCTACTATTCTTGATTTACTCATTGTAGAATATTATGATTTCCTTATGCTGTAAAACCTTGCATAGTGCTAAGTTTTTGAGATCGTTTTCACTTGTGACGGTGCATCTCTATTTGGAGGTTATTTTGTTTTTACAGCTGATGAGTTTATATAGTCCAGAAATGGGTAGGGTTTACTGTTTTATGAACAAAGCTTCTACTCTTTTATTTCCTTTTAATATCGCTCAGCTTTTACTAGCAAACTTTATAGGATTAAATCCTTGTCAGGGTTTTGTTAGAGTTTTGTCAGGGTTTTGTTAGAGTTTCCTTGTCAGGGTTTTGTTATAGTTGAAATGCCCGATAATGCATGCAGAGAGATTGACCGTTCTTCATGAAGAAATAGGTTCGATATCTGCTTGAGTCAGAGTGTTGGTGTTTTCAACCTGTAACTCCAGTGTCTCTCAGTAGTTATGTCTTCGGTCAGGTCTTGAGTGGGCATATCAATTTGGAACAATTTCTGTTTTTTACACCTATGACCTGGAGCATATTTTTCATCACAATTATAGGAGAGTCCATTTCTTTGGTGGTCTGCCATTTGTGTTGGAGACAACCTTTGTACTTCCAAGGGATGTGTAGGAATTGTGCTAAGTTGGAATATTTGATTCTGCAAACAGATTTCTATGCACTTTTGAAACTTTTCTTCCTAGTTGCTTGGGGAACAGGGATATAAGGAGTGCAGAGCTATCGGGAGAGGAGAATGTGTTGATAATAGTGATATATTTGTAGGGTGCTGGTGTCCATTGTAGCTGTTGAATTGTCTAGATTGTGTACCTCTGAATGTAAATTTCTTGTAATATGTGAAAAGAATATTGAATCAAAACCCTCCTTGACCCGTATATAGCACATGACCTACTGAAATTTTAAATTTATGGAGTCGGTATAATCTCTATTCCAAAAAACATAATTATTGTTGCTTAGTTGCCATGCATTAGATACTGTGAACACTCTTATCAAGAGCCAATTCAATCCCTTTAAGAATGGCATGTGCTTCTGCCTGATTGTTGATCTTTCCTAAGGTTCATTCAAATTTTAAACATTATTTATCTCCAGCGTTGATGACAAGACCCACAATTGCAGTTACCCTGGATTTCCTTTCGGTACACTGATTTCCTTTGAATCTCTCTTATTTTTGCAATGCCTAGTTTTGTGCAGGGAAGTTTAAATTACAGGAAAGCTTAACATGCTGTAGATTTTGAGCTCTGAAGCAATTTTGTGGGATTTTTGTATACCTACTGCTTTGGAATTTCCTTCTTACATGTATTAGAGGCAATTCATAATTTTTCTGTACCGTAATACACTGTTATAGATCAATATTAACCCCAGAACTCATAAGTGTAAAAAGGGATCTAAAGAAACAGAGACATGATTCTCTTGATGCTTAAAAGATCCCATCTTAAGATGGGTCTACGCTGGTTTATATTTTGTAGATTTATAAATTATTGTAATTGTCAAACAATTGATCTACTCATGAAGGAAAATGAAAAAGGTGAATAGGTGCTTAGAAAAGAATTAATGACTAAGCCACAATTCGTCATATAGCTGATTAGGTTACTGTGCACCCAAATTTCTCAATTGCTTTTGGAAAGTTGATATAACAAGATGGAACAATATGATTCTCATAGTTGTTCATCAACTGATTTGATTAATTTAGATACTTCCATCATTTTTACTGACACATATAAAAACACATGCTCTTTATAAGTTGGGCATACTCCACGGTGGACAGGTGTCGTACCGGAGCCATGTGGGTTGATGCGTGGTATTATGACGTGGCGGGGAGGGCGCACATGTATTGGCGACCCTCCCCTAGGTGATTGATAAAAATCATAACTATGTTCTTTATTGTATTTCTAGTTTCCAGCAATGTAAAGTTCTTATTCATTCTAATTCAATCAATAACATGCTAAGTATAGAGTTCCTTACTACTAGTGCCTCGTACATTAGAAGCGAGCAGGAGGTGTTTCTAATTGTCAGTGTAGACTTCTATTCAGTGTTAAGTGATTGTAAACTTGCCCAGCACTGTCATCACATTATAACGGTCCACTTATTGGAGCCATAAGTGAGTTTAGAGCTTTGTACAGTGCGCACAGAATAACTTATAGAAATAGTTTTATCATAATTAATATTTTACAGAAAGACATATTCCATTGAAAATTTCTTATCAACACACAGTTAGGTTGCCACAAGAAATCACTACTAGGTTGTAAGCCAAAATGTTGCTGTGCCAAGAAAAAGATACAATCCATCCAAAATCCACATCATAATGTGGTTAGAACCGAAAACATATGACACCCCTATTCTTTATGGCCCTGAGAATCTTGAGTGCCAAAACTCCCTGAGTTACCTTCTTGAGCCAGGTAGGTTGGCCTACCAGTCAAGGGCTGATTAGGAAATGGTCGATTGTTGCCATATGATTGATTCCAATTTGCAGCTTCCAACCATGGAGGTATTGAGTACCCATACCTCACATTTGCACTACTGACCCCTGCATTAAGTGGAGGTGTGTAATGAGCATACAGAGAATTGACACCAGCTCTGGTAGGAACAAGGCAAGTGGGTAAACCCTCGGTTTGATAGTGGGGCACTTGAATGTTTATGAGATCTTGGAATAATGGTGTATTATCTGCAATGGAGTCCAATGAGTTTGAAATAATCCTAGTTTCATCAGCTATTCTTGTATCGTTGATCATCCCTTGTTCCTTTTCAAGCATTTGTTGTGCCTTTCGTTTTTCCTTTTCCTGTCTTGCCATTTGCTTTTGTTGGTCCTTAACTTGCCTTGCTTTATCTCTTTCAATCCTTTCTTCTGCTCGCTGTTGTGCTGCAACAATCCTTGCTGCCTTCTTCTCCTTGACCATATCCTTCTTTTTCTGTTTTAATTCTTGCATTTCAAGTTTCTTTTTTTCTGACTCAACTAACAGGTTTATATAGTCCTCTGAGGTGAGTAGCTGTGAGCTTCGGCCCAGACGAAGACTACCCGGTGCACCTTGCGTTTTTCTCATTGATACTCTCTCTACTGGTAGCTTTAGGAACCGTCCAAGTGTCTTCTCCACCCCTTCCACCTGCATGTCATTGCTTGGTACTTCCCTTTCAGTATCTGTTGGAACTGATTGAACCATATCATTATCTTCATTTGATGCCTCATTATGTCCTTCATCTTCTTCCATTGATCTATTGTCCACAAAAAAATGAACAATTTCACTGTTCAATTCTGCTGGTTGTGAGGGCATGTTCATGCTTTCTTCATTGGTTGCTGAGACACTATGTGCATTCAAATTGATCATTGCTTCTGCTAGCCATGAAGGTGGGGTTACTTGGCTTGGCAATGTCAATTGGTCATTGTCAACTGCATGTTCAACAATATCATTAGCAATATCAGCGACAGGAATTTGATGTTCTTGAGTTGGTGGAACAATCTCCATGTTACTAGGAATTTGTTCATTGTTATATTGTGTTTCACACACAGTTTCATCATCTTCAGCATATAACTGTCCTTGAGACAGGGAAATCATATTACCAGCTGCAACAACATCATCTTGGTCATCTACTTCTTGCACTTCAACACATGTTTGGACATTCCCTTCTTCCTGACCATCCACATGAAACGCTTGGCTACAACCAGTGTCATGCATAAGAGCATCATAGTTCAGTGGCCAGATTCCTGTCCTCCTAAAGCCAGCCTTGATATTTGATGGTGTCGAAGCCCTTTTAAAAGCTTTACTTGCAAGCTCTGCTAGCTCAAACCTTTTCACCTCAACCCCTGGATTCTTTGCCATCCATGCAGCACGCTCCGACCTGAAATAGTTCTTGAAAGGGCCAAACACACTAACATCAAGGGGTTGCAGCCTATGAGTGGTATGAGCGGGCAATGTCAACAGGTCGATGCCTAAATTGTTTGCTTCCTCAATTGTTTGTACAGCCATGTGGCTCCCATGGCCATCTAATATCATAAGGTGTCTGTTATTAGGCGAGACGCCACCTGGTACCGATGCAGCAAAGTGAAAAAGCCAACTTAGAAACAGTTCTTTAGTCATCCATGCATGGGGATGTGCAGCCATGCATGCACCTGGTTCACAGTTCTGTATATAGTTTTTCAGTTGATTTTTACCTTTGAATAGATAAAATCCTGGGATTGAAGTACCAATTGCATTAACACAACATAAAATAGTTATCCACTCCCTGCTCTTGGGCAAAATCTTTGGCACATTTCGGCTCCCTCTCTTGGCAATTACCCGCATGCCACAATTCCTCCCTGCCTGTAAACCTGTTTCATCACAGTTCCATATATGGTCTGCTCCATAAGAATGTTTATCATAAGCACTAGAAAGTGTGTCATAGAATTTTTGCACAACTGCAGGGCGCAAATTTAATGCTCTGTCTCTGTCAAGGCCCTCAGCAGTACGCAATACAAGTTCTGGATGCCTTGTTTTAAACCCAAACCACCATGATTTACCAGGAAACCCATCTTTGAATGGGTTTGGCCTCCCTTGACAGATTTGAGCAACTGTTGATTTGAGTTGTATCAACTCTAGCCCATGTCCCAGTTGGGCCATCTCTTTACACCACTCAACCACCTCGGCCTCCTCATCCTCAGTCATAACTGTAAGAGGCCCTCTACGTTTTGTATGAGTCAGTCCATTTATCCAATAATGTATTGACGAGGGAGGAATACCATGTTTTTTTGCAGATGCCCGAACTGAGTATCCATTAAACTCTATGTCGTCAATTGCAACTAACATTTGTTCTTTTGTCCATCCTCTTATAGCACTGATCTTTTTAGTTGAGCTTGCCCCTTGGACTGTTGTTGATGGTGGTTCTGTGGCTGATGGTGTGTTAACATCAGCGGCTGTCACATGGTCATCTTCAACAATGTTCCCTGGTGCATTGCTGGCATCGACATCAGCTGGCCTGTCATCATCAGACGATGTGCATCGCAGCTGCGCACCCCTTGTCACTCTCCTGCCACTTCTCCTTGTACGAGCAGAGTAACTTCCTTTTGCCATAGATGCAACAACCTGTAAAATTATTGCATGCATTTAGACATTAGAATATATGTTAAATTATGCTTTATTACTTCTGCAAAAATTACTTTTCCTCTATTACAGGAAATTATCAAAACATTTTGGATACAGAGCTTGTTACAGGAAATTATCAAATGTGAAGGAGATACGTGCTACTAAAATAGTTACACTTCCTCCATACAAATATGTTATTTTCCATTTTTATTAGGCTAAAAAGAAGTGTGGGTGGGGAACTGATTGTCAGTTTGCTCACTCAGAAGAAGAACTTCAAAAGGGTCAGCCCGAACTTTCTATTTTTGGTCAGAAACTAGAAACAATTTATGGCAATGCAATAAGTTCCAACATTTATGACGAGGTAAATAATTATAAAATCAAGTTGTCCATGCATTATGAGAAAAAGGGAACCTATTCAAATGGGTTGAAGTGCAAATTTTCCCATGGACACAATGAGCTTAGGCCTTTAGGTCACAGATTCATGCAACAATTTGTCCTAACAAAGCATTTTTTTTCAACGTTGTCAAAGAAAGACTCAATTTGTTGATTTTGTCCTGATAGAGCATTTGTTTTCAGCTGTCAAAGAAAGACTCAGTTTTTTGATATTTAACAAGGATCGAATTTGTAACTTTTTTGGCCATGAATATTTCACTGAGATTGTGTGTTGAATTTCAATTTGATAAGAGATGAAATATTTCAGAACAAATATTATTCTATAGTTGCTAACAATTTGAGGATATTTAATGCTATTCCTAATTTTCTCTACATTTTTGGAATTAAAAAATCTTGGTCTTTGATTCCTTCTACTTGTTTACCCATGATCAAATTCTATTACCAATTGAAAATTATGTTACCCACATTTTTCATTTTTTCAGTAAGGACAAAACATTTTGGATACAGAGCTTGTTACATTATGATTCTATGGTCTCCCAGGTGTCATAGGCAAATGGTTTTACTTCAGTTTAATTGAGTTTCATTGCAGTCATTTATTTTTTTATATTTTTTCATATAATTTATTTACTTATTTTGAATATTGTGAAGAACAATCTCTGCTCCAAGATTTCTCTCCATTATCTGTGACTTAATTTACAGTGCTGAATTATGTAAATCCCCATTCCTTTGGTCCAACTTTTACAACTCCGTATGGCTCGGGCTCTCCATACCCTAAGGTCTCGAGCTCAACGAGGTGAAAAGATATGAAGGCCAATAAGACTGTCATCTGATATGTTACTTATAATTGTGTTTTCTCATTATCTAAAATCTTACAGTCATCTAATCCAATAAAGAGAAATGGTCATCTGCTCGGGTTTCCATTCTAAGATACCATTCCCCAGTTCTATGGTCCATTCATCAGTAGTATAAATTCACTTATTTGCAGTCTTTCGACTCAATATCAAAATGTTTGCTTTCTCAATAGCTTCATGCTTCTGAAAATATGTGAAAAATATGTGAAAAATTACTAAGTTTATCAGAGTCATTAAAGTTACAATTCGTTTATGTTCTATGTTTTAACTCATCCATGTTCACTCGGATCTTGTCACTTCTGAATTGCCCAAAATCGGATGGTTCACACTAGGAGTACAGTTTGACATCGGCTGGCATTCTTTCTTTTACAATAACCTTTCCTTCTTTCTGACAGGAGGTCTTATAATAATATAGTTGTCGACCAGTAAAGTAAGTCAAGCAAGCCAGTTCGGTAGCTGTCCAACGAGCAAAGGCTTCTTTCTTTAGAGTGCTGCCCGCCCCCTTCTTCATTCATTCATTTAGGCCCGACTAGGAGTGGATCCAGGGAACCTGGCTCGGGAACAACTTCTTACTAGTAGGGGCTAATCAAAATAAGAGAGTCCAATCTCTGAAATAGAGCTTAGTCTCTCCCCATAGTAGTATACTAGTAAAAGGCGTAGATTATGACTTGATCCAATAGAGTCAGAACACCTTTATATCTAAAAGAAATGGTGCTCGATGAAACGATCCAGATTCCACACTATGTTGTGGGCTGGGGGAGAGCTGCTCTGCGAAGCTAGGCGTTCAGTGTTCTTATGGAGGAACCATAGAACCCAAGCCATAATAAAGGTTCAATTCCTGTAAGCTAAGGTTCAAGGTTCAATTCCTGTTAGGTAAACAAGCTATCGCTAAATTCCTGTAAGCTAAGGTTCAAGGTTCAATTCCTGTAAGCTAAGGTTGAAGGTTCAATTCCTGTTAGGTAAACAAGCTATGACTACAGTACTAGCACGACATACGTAACATTTGGACATACGTAACATTTGTGATATGTAAGTTGTAATCCCTATGAAGTTGATGATCGAATAATTCGTGTAAGCTAACCTTCAATTCCTGTAAGGTAAGCAACCTGTGACATTGATTAGATGGATACGACTGTATTCGATAGCTTAACTCTATAAGCTAGAACACATACATAAACTCTGTATAAAAAAAGTTAACTGTAACTGTATAGGTTAACTGTCACCACCCTATGGACAGAACTGTAATGTAAGAAATCTGATAAATGAATGGAAAGAACTGTAATGTAAGAAATTTGATAAATGAAAACAATAAAAACAGAACTGTAAGAAGAATGAGTTGTAATTCATATAACTGACTTGAATATATTGGCTACTGTTCTGTGATGTTGTCTTGAAGTTTGCTGAATAGTTTGAAAGCATAAGATGCAACTTCAACAGTGGGTGGACTTCTTTTATAGTTTTGGGGACTTGATTTTAATTGGTGGACATGGATGCACATGGATTGCAATGGCTTCATTTTGAATGTGTGGTATGGATTTAATTTGCTGTGATCTAATGGTTGGGAATTGTTTATTTGTTGATCCATGTGCTTTGATCTGTTTTAATGAGAAATAGAGTGAGTTGGGTGTCATTTATTGCAGTTATTGGGTCTAGGTGTCATTTATTGAACAAAGTGGATTTAATTGTTATTGGGTTGGGTGTCATTTATTGAACAAATTGGATTTAATTGTTGTTGGGTTGGGTGTCATTTATTGAACATAGGGTGTTTAGTTGTTGAACAACACAGCAGTTATGGCTGACATACATTCCTTTTGTTATGTGCAGGTAGGCATATTTATTTGGGATGCAAAGTTGCAGTTCTGATGAGTGGGGGTTGAAGTGACTGCTGTTTTGTACTTCTGGAATAGACCAGTTTGGAAGCCTTTATGGCTCTAGCTGTTTTCTACTTGGGTCAATATGTTTTGCAATATTAAATAGTTAAATACTATTTATGGACAGTTGTGGGCCCAGTCAATATATGGGTGATTTTTGGACATAATTTAAAACTTATTTAAACATAATGTTATTTATTTCTGTTTAAATATTGGTTTCAAAAGTCTTAATCACTGGTGGTTTGGTGGGACCAGTATTATATCAACTACTGGTCCCTGCACAAGAATAGGAATCTCTCCCCTAATTGAGACGTAAAATGAAAAACCAATACGATATCCTTAAAATAGATTTGAATGAGCCGTATTTTAAATTCTATACTTAAAAAGGTAAGCCAGGGTTGACCGCACAACCCTGCACTCTATTTTAAATCTTCGAGACCACGCATGGGCTCTATTTTTAATCCCAGAGACCAGAAAGCGATAGTTTCTCTTAGTATCTTATGCGAGTTTTATTTTTGAAGAAATTTGAGTGTTTTATTTGGGAATTTCGTTTCTAATTTTCTAAAGAATTTGAATATTTTCGTTGTTTTTAATTATTATTAAAATTTGAGTTTGCAATTTTCTGAACGTTAGTATTAAAATTTGTTTATGCGATCTGGTCATGAAAATGAATCATATTAACTGGTTCAAAAAGCATCGATCAAATATTTTCAATGTGATTTTCTCCGAAATTTTTTATTAATAAATTTTTATTATTTAATTATATTTTTAAATGTTATTTTTCTATATTTTATTTTTAAAGAATTGAAATGTTTTCGTTGTTTTTAATTATTATTAAAATTCGATTATGTGATCTTCCGGAATGGGAGTAAGTTTGTGTTATTCAATTATATTTTTAAATGCTATTATTTTATATATATATATATATATATATATATATATATATATTGATTTTTAATAGATTATCTATATAATAAGAGTTCAAAATTATTATAACAAAGTTTATTATATCACTTATTATGGGTGATAATTGAATTTGAATAGAGAGAATTATGCTATTTTTTTAATTATTAGTCATAAACCTAATTAATATATAAACATGCTTTATGAATGATGTTTTATAATTTTAATGTGAATAATTGCAATACATATTTTAATATATTTTTTGAAAAGTGATATATAATAAAAATAATTTTAAGTGTGTTATGTAAAATAATAGAAATAATGAAAATTTATGGGTTAATTTTTAGTAAATGTTAATTTAAATTGGTCTAGTCTAACTTATAGACGAAATGACTTTTTCAAAATAATTTGTTTGGTTAATTGTAACCAAAATTTCGCATAATTTTTTAAAAACTCTAGTTTAATTCGTTTAATCTGTAGATTTTGAGTGCTCCGTGGGGTAATCCATTTATGCGTTCAAAAATGCATTTTAAATAACAAAAAATCACATTCTTTTTTGAACCTATTTTCCCAAATTCCGGTGAAAAAGTTTATTTCGTCTATACTTTAGACTACATCATTTAAATTTATTTGATATTGTTAATTAACGATAATATTAATTATTAATAATTATATTTTGAAATTTAGTAATTATTATAAAATTTTAAAATTCTAAAATAACATATTTAATCTAAAAAATTGATTAACACTAACAAATCATTAATATAGAGTTAAATATATATAAAAACAATTTTGTGTAATAGGAATAGATGCAAAGTATACTTAATTAAAACATTTTAAAGAGAAATTCACTAAACAACTTGACTGAGTTATCACCTTCCTAGTAATGATTTATGCCTTATTAAACAAATGCTTCTCCACATAATGATATTTTATTTTATTTTATTTATTTTATTTTTATTTTTTTGGTGTAAGCTTGGCAATACTTCCTTTTTCTATTAATCATATATAGGTAGGGAACAAAAAATATGTCTGGTGGTCTCAACCTGCCCGAGGGAAACTAGGTCTATTGGCCACCGATCGACATCATATGCCATCCAAAATTTAAACAGTTTGAGAATATCCATCCATGCTAAATATGCTACTATTTCTACTATGTGTTTAATCCTTCTACTAACAAAGTAAATGATATCCGACGAGATCATTATAGAAACCAAAAACATTACTTTTATCTAATCTACTTTCAGTCATCTGATGGTTCAATGGGAGTCGGGTCCTTAGCACTCGACCCGCACACTTAATTTTGCAGCAAGCTTTGAATTTGTTTCTCCATTCAACCAAAACGAACATTCTGACGATATTGATGCGCCCGCACAACCTGAATCTCCATTTTAATGTCCTTTAAGCTTGACCCCTCTTGTCGTGTTTGCGGTGGTTCTTCCAGTTCCCTGTTTGTTGTCAAGGCCTTGGCCAACAGGTTCTTCATCACCTAGTAAAGCTGGACTGTCTGTCTAAACGACGTTTGTCGGCCTCGGGTGTGTCCCAGATCTACGAGTAAGGGATCCCATTCCGCCATTGGAAGTGGTTTTGTCGCTGCCTTGGCGTTAGCTCTACCTCCCATGTTGAAATTATGGCCTTAACCTGTGTTGGATTTCCTCCATGGTATGCATGCATGAGGTTCAGCATGTTTTCCTCTCCAATTTTCCTACCCCTCTTCCACTAGGTCTTGCTCATCGAGGCCACCGGCGATTTCTTTTTCTTGTCTATCTGTTTGCAAGCACGACTACCCCCTTTTCTTCCCGGCCCTGCTTCGGCCTTCACCATTTTGCTTTCACTCTGAATTTCTTCCAGCCATCGCTCCTCTCTAATTCTTTCCTGCTCTCAGTGTAAGAGCGTCAGAGTCAGAAGGGGAGGAAAATTAAATAAACCTCTAAGAGTAGCATAAGCACAAACATTATAACCAGACCATATTTCAATATTGGCCTTTAGCCATTCCATGTGAAGCACCCTGACAAGTTCTCAAATTCGGGTTTGAGGGAGATGACTCGAGTTCCCCCCAGTCCCTTCCCATCTTTCTTTCATCCTCATTGTGCTCATTGCGCGCAACGATAAGTGATACTCTACCCTCAACCACTTAATACCACCCTTCGAGCAGTCGGCCCACTGGGTTCCAGGCTTAGACCCAACGACACCCAAGTTGACGGACAAGCAGGGTTTGGGGAATTCAAGAAAAGAAATGCAAGAGGTTGACTCTGTTCTAACTGAAATTGCAAGCCCACCGAGGTCTGGAGCCCTTGGTTCCTCCCTCCTGCCCCTCTGGTCATTAAAGCTATCCTATGACCCAACTTTAACTGGATTAGCTAAGAGAATGGTGAAGAACATACCTAGACCCCCCCCCCCCCCCCCCTTGGTCAGTCATACAGCCCTCTACCCTGCCATATCTCCAGTTCCAACGGGTTGCACTTGCAATGGCAGAATTACTAGCTGCACCGGGGTTCAAGTCCCCTAACTCCCAATTATTGCCCCTTTGCTCCACATGATTACTAGGAAGACAAGTTGTGATCAGTTGGTCGAGCTTTCCGAATTTGTGGTGCCCCAACACCCCTTTCCTAACCCCCTGGGTTTGGAGGTCTCCCAAGAACCATACTAAGCGAGAATGAACGGACATGTATGCATTACTAATCCCATACCCCCCTCTCGTTCTTCTCTAGCTCTGGAGATTGCCAGACGACCGCACACCCTCATGGGAGCCTCACCCCCTTCTTCGTCCCAATCTTTTGGTTTCAACGAGGGCCGTAGAAAATTTCACTACCCAGGAGCCAAAAGTCACTCCTAACCCTCCATGGATCCCCTTATTCCCCAACAGGCTACCATACATTGTAGAAAGTAAAAAACCAGACATCAACAACAGAGAACTGAGCTAAATTTTCTTCCGAAACATTCGAAACCACCACCATTCGTTGCCAGACCAGCCTCCATTCTTACAACATTGACTCCATATCAAGACTAAGGAGGGCCTGAATTACATACCAGTTTCCTTTTGAGGCGTTGAAGGCGTTTTCCAAGTGGTGGCGGCAATCCCTTCTCTTGCAGGCAAGGTTCTCCCCTTGGCTTCTAGTCTCGTCGCCTACTGCAATTTCCTGATACTCTGAAAGAAGCTTTCTTTCTCTCCAAGAGTGTGAGGGTCGTATACCGCTAAGATGAGAATCCATTCCCCAGTGCCAATGTTATGAAATCTACCAGTCAGAATACATGGAATTCCCATCCAATAATCTACCATTACCTTTGTGGGATTCCACAATATTGCAATTCCTCTTGCACTTCCTTTTGCATCAATTGCTACTACTTCGTATTTGGGTTTCATTTTCCTGAGAATTTCTTCTATTTTCTCCCTTGATACCTTAGTTTCCTGGAGAAGCACAATCTGTGGCTTCTCCTTTTTCAATATGTCTTGTAAGTATCTCTGTTTGCCTTGGCTGTTAAGGCCCCTCACATTCCATGAGATAAATATCATTGGGTAACTTTGTGGAGTTGTTGGAATACAGTTGAGAGCGGTATTACCCTTCCTGTGTTAACCAACATCTCTTCCATTATTTGTATTGATGCTTGCAGGTTCCTCTGTCCCCTTTTCTTCCCTCCTTTGCTTCAACTTTGTTGTTCCCTTGAGCTGTCTTGTTGCATGCCTAGCTATTCTGCCATATCTCATTGTCTTTGTCCTTGGTTAGCCATGTATTGTTGAAATGTTTCTTTATACAATTTCTTTTGATGCTCCTGAATGAATCTTTTTTAGGTGCCTTCATTCCTCAGGAGTCTTCGTGTTCTTCTGTTTGTGCATGACCTCTTTGAACGCCTTGTTTATTTCTTATTGGGGGTTCTTTTCCTGATCCTCCTTTAGATCTGCCAGGCCATCCTGGTTCAACAGACATGCTTTTGTAGAGCTGGCCATACTCATGGCACTGACGACAACGAAACAGGATGTGCTCGTAATCCAGGGTTTGTTGCCATATCTCTTCTCGGTACTCTAGTTCCACTGAGTCGGGGATGGCCTCCGAGATATTCATATAGACACAGATTCGGGCATAGGAGGTGTATCTTCCCCTGCGTGTGGATTCTGCTATTTTCACAAATCTGCCTATTGAGTTACCAATGCCTTCTAGTATTTCCGGATCCCAGAAATCCATTGGGAGGCCGAAGAGGCGGACCCAAACAGGGGCTGCCAAAAATTGCTCCTTATCTGGGTTATAACATTCCTCCTAGTATCGCATGAAGAGCCCTGCATTATGGTAAAAATATGGACCATTTTCAAAAACCCTTTCCTTATCTTGCAGGTTTGAGAATATTACTGTAAAGAATCCTCTGGCTCCCAGTTTGAGTTCTATATGACCTTTTGGCTGCCATTTCTGCTATATCCATTTTATCAGATCCTTCTCTGTCGGCCAGACTCCGATGAATTTGCATATCATCGCATGGTCCTTCATGTAGCTGTGGTATTTTTCCAGTTTGTTCAGTGGGATTACGAAACATGGTCTGTTGCGCAAGGCAGATATTACCCATGACTTCTTGCCTTCCATCAAGCTCCAAGGACATGACCATTGTTAGGGCCAACGACTTTAAGGGGACTAGACTAGTATCGAGTTTTCCCACTTGATTCTTCGGCCGTTATACTATCGTAGGAGGGGATCTCCTCCTGGGGCTTGCGTCGCCTTTGTCAGCTACAAGCCGTGCGTAGTCAAAAAGAACCCTCAAAGTTTGTTGGCGTTCTACAAACCTCCAAACCCTAGATTGCTTACATCGAGTTCTCAGAAGAATTTTACACTCCAAAAACAAATCATACACCATCCATTTCAAAATTCTCCACATAATGATATTATTAACACTAAATTCACTGTTTGAAACACAAGTTTAATTTAATGTACAATCTCGATGATCTTCTATAATACAGGAAGTTACATAGAAAATTTTAAAAACAAGGGAAAATTTAAAAAACATGGATTACACATCGCTGTACTTTTAATTAAAATGTTTTAAAGTGAAATTTATTAAATGACTACTTTTTTATCACATTTTTTTGTAATGTTTTATTAAGAAAAAACTTAGGTGAGGCAGCGTGCTGGGATTGCTTTGATAGTAAGGACTCTGTTCCGAAAAATTCCAGGTTGCCATTTTAAGGCTCAATAGGTAAAAAAAATCAAATATATATTTTTAATAAAGAAATGCTTCTCAACATAAAAACAATAACAATAGTATTAACACTTAATTAATTTAGTGTATAATCATAATAATGATTATTTACAATGCATTTTGGCAGACAAAAAAACCATGGATTACAACATAGCTGTATTTTTTCACTTCTCTGTAATTATTAAAGAAATGCGTCTGGGCGGCGGGCTGGTAATCATTTACTCGTTTTATGTGTTAATTTTTTTTTTCCCTGTGTTCAACGAAATCCCCTGGAACACACAAGCTACCTTAGCCATTGCGTGCAATTAGAGGACTGGAACTGTCGGCAATGTAACATGCAGTAGAGCAGCATTCCCGATACTTTGGGGCAAAAAGCAGCTTTCATAGATTCCATTTTGACAGACTGTTACGTAAAAGGAAATCCTCTTTCTCCTCCTTAGTTTTCCTTGGAAATTTTTAACAGATATGTTTTGGATCACGAAACGTTTCAAACTCCAAGATGCGGGGTAACTTCTTCATCTGAATTTCTTTTTGTTTCATTGTTTCAGGAGCCGGGACAGCAGGTATCCATCATCAATGGTACCTGCTGAGAAGGTAATTGGAGCGCTTCACACCCGAATGCTTCCGTTTCAATTGCTATCCCGGCCCCTAAACCCGAAGAAAATGAAGATCGACTCCGACACCAACCACAGCAGCGAAATTCACGACGAGAGCCTGGATATTCTTCCCACGGTGGTTCCCAATTCGGCATCGGTTTTGGCCCCGTCGAGTCTGGAGATGAAGAACCAGACGACGCTTTCCCGTCACCTGTCCCTGTTAGACGAAGGGTCAGATACTCCATTATTAGTGGCTTCGACGACTCTAAATAATAGTTTTAATAACAGGAGGCGGAGGACTGCGAGCGATAGTAATATTTATGGCTTTCGGCCAGAGAGACAGCGGTCGTTCAGGCAAGACGTCGGGCATGCTGCCGCAGAGACCTATTTGATCACCAGATTAACCTTCAGATTGCTCGCATATCTCGGGTAAAAATTAGATTTCTTTTTTCAGCTATTTTTTTTTTTTGTTTACTGCGAATCGATCCCGGGACGTCTACTTATTTAGGTTTCTCCATGCCGTTTGCTGTAAATTTGCCTTTTATGCCGTTCTTTTCTTTTGCTTTTATCTGTTTTCTTTGCGGGAATAGATTATGGTACCTCTGTTTATTAGGTGATTGGACCTATATAATGTTTACCCTTTTAAATGTTCTGGGATTTCCTTCTATTCTATCAGGAGGAAAGTTTATGACTGAAAATAATTAAATATTTCTAAACTATCTATCACTATTATACATTAGATGTGAAAACTTTAAACATTTGCGATGTCTGCACGACAGAGAGCAAAATCTGTAATATCCTTAAATGTTGACTCATTACATCTATTATTTTTGTTATCATATCTTGATCCCTATCCCGGGTTTATAAAAGTAGTGCAGCTGAATTGCACCAGACAAGATTACATAGTGGAACTCAGATTGACTGGCCATCACATCAGAAAATTTAGCAGCAGCGAAAGCTGAATTTCATTATTGGCTCGCAAATCTACAATCACAGTAATTATTGCAATTTGTAAACCCTGTTCAATGGAAGTAGCAGATAAAATACTGATTCTATGGGAAAGTAAATTAGTTTATCTTCGTTTTTACAACTTCCAGATGATAAAAGTACAGTTACAAAAGTTAGGGTACATTTGGGGAAGGAAGTAACAAAGAGGCATGGAAGATGAGCCATTGCCAGCTGTCTGTTTCGCCAGCAAGTCCTGTAGTTTTGTTGTTGTGTCTTCTTGCCTTCTGCATCCTTGTGCGGTACCAAATTGTGTGCTGATCTGCGCACAGTGCAAGGGACATGCAATTCTGGAGCTAAGCTTTCCTTTGTTGAAGCGCTGCTTCCTGAAATCTCTGGATCCTACAGTTTGTTTCCTGCTGAAATCTACAGATGGTTTACGCACAAGTCTCTAACTCGCAAATCTGCACATACTGAGCCTCCTGCAGTTTTCTTGCTTCAGTGAAATTTGTGCATTCATTTGAGCCTAATTTGAAATCTGGTTTTTAAACTGAAAAACATTGTCAATAGAGATCTGGAACTTGGAAATTAATATGACATGGGATACCAATAGGGCATTAATGGTAGTAAACAACATGAAGTTCATTGCTAAAAATGGTAAGTTCAGTGATAATGACAATAATTCCAGCAAGATTCAGTAGTACATCTGGTAGCAGATTCCAAGGTACTAACAGCAGGGTGAAACAATCCAGGTGTAATGAGAGTCTCTACACAGTAAAAAACTAAAGCATATAAAGACGAAACTTTCAGTCCCTTATCCAAGGGCTGTCTGGATGTTGCACGTGGTAAAATATAGTCTCTATATATAGCATAAAATGAGATAACTTTATTGGTGTCCAATAAATGAGCAGACACAGTTGGTCAATCATATCCTCTTGAACGTTGCTCTTGATTCCTACCCTTACATCATCTTCCACAATAAACTCATCCACCCTTCAGGTAGATGTCCTATTCATCGTTGTTATGATGTGGAATGTAATTATCCACAAGCACCTCTGCTTTGTTCTCAACCATGACCCATGTTATATTTTGATTGGATGTAAGGAGAACTGATGTCTCTTCCAGCACAAGAAACACGATTTTCTTGTTTTGAGAAGACATGAGTTTCTTTCAGCCTTCCACACTTCTCGTAAGACCTTTTGGTATACTCTCCTCCCTTAGAAAATCTTCCTCCTCAGAGATTGATTGCCAATCTCAGTTATCTTAGGTCTCTCGTACAGCCTCACTTCATTATTTGCTTGTTTAATACTCCGTGCTTGTTTCTTCTCCTCTAATCTCTTGTTACTTATTTACCCCCGGAGATATTAAAAAAAGCTACATGGAATTTGAACAATAGCAAAGATATTGACGGGGAAGGACTTTTAAGTACGGCATTGACTCTTGGCATTTCATATTGCTGATCTTTTCAATGATGTAGTTGGCTTGGGTTATCCTCCTGCACAGTCACATGATATTATTCATCCAATTTTCAATTATTGTTACAGTTGTGAACCAAATGATTACAGGACTATTATGATTGGGCATACTTCTGCCAAACTTTATGTTACAGTTATGAACATGTGGCTCTCTGAGGAATTGGAGAAAAGTAAATCTAGAGCCAAAGGCCAAGCGGAGGCTTTTGAGGAGAATACCAGAAGGCGAAGTGGAGGCTTTTGAGGAGAATACCAGACTATTGCTCACATCCTTAGTTTTCAAGCTATCACTGAAGAGGGTAGGCAACTCCTTAAGGTCTTTGTTTTGTTGACAGTGAGCTATGATTGAGTATTCTGGCATGCTATGTATGTGAATGAATGTGTGATGTTGCCTTTATTCACTGTCAACGGGTGTAAGCAAATCACGCAGTAAATATTTTGGAGGATTAAAATTTGGATTGGGGAAGATGCAAAAATTATAAAGCTGGTAAGAGAACTTCTGAACTTGCTTGATTTGTAGAGGCACACAAAGGAAGTGCAAGCTTTTGAAAGTTGAAACGGAAAGGTGAAGGAAGCTACAAACAAGATTTGGGGAGTTATGAAGAGATCCAGTATCAAAGTGTGTGATATATAACTTTAATGATGGGAAGCTTGATATTTTGAATACATGATACATCATCAGAATATCAACTCTTAACTTTTTACACAGAAGTGTTGAGGCCGATTTGATTCTTATAATAGGCGCGTTTAAGTATTCCATGCTTGAATTGATTAATCAACAAAACTAGAGGGATGCTTCTACTAATAGTGCATCACATGGTGAAAAATATTTAAATACTTAGCAAAACATATGATCTCTTTCGACTTTATGCCATCCTAAGTTTATGCAAACTAAACTAACTAACAGTTTGCACGTAACTAAATTCATTTGGTGCCCATTACTATTATGGACGATAAGGCAGCTGTAAAAATAATAAACATGCTGAATGATATGGATAGTGTAAGGAGCCACTGATAATGCATGAGAATGTGAAGAATTCAACTCTTGTAGAGGAAAATAAATAAAAAAGATCACCTTAGAATTTTTTATGTGCTTCTCCAATGATTTGTTTATAATATAAACATTCTTTATGGAAATGCCATTATTATGTCAGACTACAATTAAGATGAAGTGAAAAGTTGGATGTTGCAAGTCGTTTTTATGGAGTTGGTTGATCATTTTTTATTCATTACTAGTAAGAGTTTCTAGAGAAGGAAGTTTATTGTGTGTGAAGTTGCATCATTGGATGCTTGTATTATTTAAACTAGCAGATAATATTTGAACGCTTGCTTTTTAAAGTAACAGATACCATCTGGTGTGAAATAGTCATAAAGCATTGTCCTCATATTCTTATATGATGGTCCATGGAAGCCATCTCTTTGCTCCAATGAGAAGGGAATTTTATTGACTGCTTGCACAATCATCAGGCACATCTTGTTGCCTCTAGTCTAAATCTGTCAGAGTGTGATCAACTATGCTATATGGAAATAATTTTAGTCAACATTACTTCAAGTCTCATGATTCTTGTCTACCCTAGCTTTCTTTCCAAAGTTCTTCTAAATTGAACATTTCTTGATAATTTGGATTGTGTCACGTCCATTTTTATGGACATCCTTGGGTATAGAGGTCTCCAATGCCCATGAGTGACTGTCCCCATAGCTTTTTATTAACTTGGATAGATTATGAACATTATCAATAAAAATGCCTTTGCATTTGGTGCCAATTTTGTATAGATGCTGAAATAGAAGTGATTTATCTTTCGTTTATATTCTTTGATGCAAATAGAGATAGATGTCTGTCTATTAAAATAATTATTGAAAGGACCTTTAAATATATAAGTTTATTCAGTTGATGTTATAAAATCTGTATTTCATTTTCATCCTATTGTCTGAAAATCACATGACAGTGAATGCATCTCTCCATGAATAAAATCTAAATAGAATGATTCCTAGCAAATCCTACCATCCCTTGTTGACTGTCCTATTGTTTTCTCAGAGCCAAGTCAAATGCCGCTGAGAGATCCAACTCATCTATTTTTCTAAATGGCAGTGGTCACTATGCCATGTAAACATTTATTGTTTGAACCACAGTGACTTAAGTGGATACTCCACAATGAATAAATGCTTAGCATTTTTAAAGGTTGTCTTGTTTAACATGGGGTCTGGTTGTGCATGTCTAAGAGCTGGAAAATTGCTACTAGTTCATTCCAATCAATGACTCGAGGAATTGTCCATAGTACAAAACAAGAAAGTCTAGTCTCATCAATTCTATTTCAAAAGGAGTGGCTTGTAATATTTTCTGACTTATATGTAATGTCAAGCATGATTATTTATACGAAACTTTAATAATTCAATTTCAAATATTATTTTCAAGTTCTTTTAAATATCTATGTTTAAGCACTACGATATTTATTGCAGTCTCTTCAAATGATACTTAAATGTCTTTTGTTGGCTATTTACTTTTTACAGGTTAGGTTATAGATGGATTATAAAGTTCCTTGCTCTTGGCTGTTACGCAATGTTCCTTATGCCTGGCTTTATCCAAGGTAAGCACGTGCAACGAGGTTGTGCAGATGTTTTGGACAGTATGTATATAATACAAATATGAGGATTTATTTTTATTTTTATTTGTTGTTAAAAGCAGGGTCTTCTTATTGCTATTCTCTGTTATTCTCATGCATGTTGGTGTAATACATGTGGCCACCACCCCTTCATATGTATCATTATGCACTTGTAATTATGGCTAAGGCCATATTCTTTATTCTTTTATTGTATTTCTAGGTATGGTTAAGGTCAACCTAGTCAAACTTGAGATGTAGGCTTGACAACATTCTTGAGTTGTTTGCCCTTGTTTTGTGGGCCCATAACCTGCTATCCTCTAGTATTCTCTTGCATCCATTACTTGTTGGAGTTATTGGTGTAATTTGTCCATGTGGTCATGACCTATTCATATATGTTGTCATGTACTTATAATATGGCTAAGGCCATTTTCTTTATTCTTTATTGTATTACTAGGTATGGTTCAAACCAACTTAATCAAACTTCATATGTAGGCTTAATAATTGTCTTGGGCTGTGCGCCCTTGCTTTGTGGGTCAATCACCCCCTCTTGAAGGGATACCTCCCATTTTGAAGGGACACCTCACTAGAGTTGTGCATAAATACACAACTCAAGCTCTCATTTGTGAATCTCAACATTGTTTTAGAGTGGGTGTGAACCTTACTCTCTCAATCCTTTTTGCTGATTTGAAAGCTATTGGCATGTGGCATCTTTATGACACTACAGAGCTAGGGTTTTCTTGGATCATTGATTCTAGGTTTTCTCTAGGGATTTTAGAGATATAAACCCTAATCTAGGGTTGCGCCTTCTCCTAGGGTGTTCTTTGACACTTTTCACCATAATTTAAGGTCAATGCCTTCTTTCCTAGGTTACCTAGAGTTTTGTACCATTTGGATTTATAAAGGCTAATATTTGTACCACTTGGATCTATAAAGGCTAATATTTGAAGTCTTCATTCTATAAGGGGTCTTCAACCTACTGCTGTTGAGTGATGAGCCTGTAGATTCACGGTGATTTCCCCTTTTGTATGGGGCTAACTACAATTCTTGGGTGGATCAACTGACCGCGCTACTTCAAAGCAAAGGTCTCTAGATGTACTTGCCAACACTGCTTCCCACTGAAGATGATGACAATTATGACCTCTTGTGTTTGAAGAAGGATGAAGCTCTTGGCTTGATCCTTCTTTATGTTGAGCCTGGTTTCATTCATCATACTAAGGATAACAAAAGTGCAAAGGAAATCTGAGATACTTTCAAATTCCACTTTGAAACTGTGAATACGACTTAGGTCCACCAACTTGACGTTGAAGTCCCCTATCTGAAGATGTGTGACTTTGACATGGTTGAGTAGCATACTGCAAGGTTTAAAGACCTGGAGGTTTGACATTATTAAAATAGGAGGAAAAAGCAAATTAGATTTGCAACTTGCAAGTATTGTTTTAAATAATTTCTCTCTAGCATTCAAATATTTTGCTCTTAAATTCTACAACATTAGTATTGTTTTGAATAATATCTCTTCAGCATTCAAATAATTTTCTCTGGAATTCTACAACAACCTTTTTGTTGTCAAGGATATTGTAACTTGTACCCTCAAGGAATTCTTTTCTAATCCTAGTTCAGCGTCAATTTATTTTGAGGAATATGGGAGAATTACCCCCCTGAGATCAAGCCCATCCAAAGGCTATTTCAACTCCTCTTAAATTTGAGTTCGACTAGGGTGGGGAATATACAAAATCCTCCCAGAAGGGAAAAGTTATATGCGGCTATGTTCAAGTCTTTCCTTGTGTGTGGAAATTTCTGCATTTTAATAGTTTAATACGAAAAGAAAATTCACCTTTTAACTAGAGGTTTCTTGGATCCTAACCTCTTGAATTGTCAGCCTTAGGGATATTCTAAATATAAAGCAAAACAATAGTGGAAAGTGAACAATATATCAATCCTTAACAACCCAATCTTCTAGGCAATTCAAGGAGAAAATATACCAAATAATTCTATTAATTTTCAGCCCTCTATGGCAATCTAATCGCGCATAAACCAGATCTGAAAACGCCCTATTAGATCAGTAAAACAGCCCTTAACTTCTTCAACTATGATGTTAAATCACTTAATTTCCCTTATGTGAAATTAGGAAGACATATATAGCTGTAAATAACAAATTATGAAGAACACAGATGGCTGAAAATCAAATCCGCAATTGACACAAGTATTGGACAGTTGAAAACTCCATTAATATGCATAAGATAAAGTTGCTGTACGTATTGTATCCTTATCACGAGGCTAGTACAATCCACTAGCTCTGCAAAACCCTACCTATGGAAAATCAAGAAAAACACTAGCTCAACCAAGGATCTCCAACATGCATGAATCACTCAAACATGTCCTCCAAGGCAAGACACCTTCTCTTTTTTCTTTCTTCACCAAATATGCCTAGGGTTTCATCTAAAAACCCTAATTTTAAAACTAAGGAATGAAATGTAAGCCTAGTATTCAAGATGCTCCTAACACCTCCAAGAGAGTGAGAGACCAAGTACAAATGAAGATCAAAGAGAGAGAAAATGACTAGTATGTTCCTCTTAGTCACATCTCTACACGAGTGAAATACAAATGAAGATAATGACATGAATAAGGGCTCTCTCCTTCCTCTCTATATATGGGAGGTAAGGATGGCCAACAATACAATGTGGGCCTAAGCCCTTACAAGCAACTTGCAATAAACACTTGTAAACCTACATAAGTGAAGTGCTCCACTCCAAGGGTACACATGTCATGCTCCAAGGTGATGTCATACACAAATAAGGGATCCAAGATGATGTAGCTATACAAGGTGTGTCCACATTGCTCTATCACAAATCCACATTAACTCCTTTGCCCCTAAGCCATGTACTCCATTAGATCCACTCTTCATGTATGAACATTGTTGCAACCCATGTGTCCTCAAGCTAACTCCAAGCCTCCATATAGGAATCCAAGCTATACCAAGCTATCTATGGCTTGATGCCCTCCTCCAAGATGCATAATGCTCCTCCTACTAAGTAGGGCATTCCAAGCAAGTGAACCTTTGCATGTGGCCATCGTGAAGGATCCCCTCAAATTGTCAAGAGAATTCCAATGCCTTAGGGAAGAATACCAAGGATTCAAACTCTTTCCCAGAGGGAAAAGTCCTAATCCCAACAAGAGAGTCAAGGGGAAACTTTTAGGCAAGCCACTTGTTACCCAACAAAATGGGTGACCTTATAGGAGAAAACTTTTTGTCCTATCTTGGACAACTAGCCAACCAACAACCCTATACATTGCTCAATGATGATGATATGCCACATTCCTCCGCCATTTGCACTAGTTGTGCACCTCTCACCATCCCACACTCCTCTTGAATGAAGGTTGGCTACCACTCTACTGGTACTTAACCGTTTTGCAATCAACTGCTTTTACTTAATGTTTTGGGCATTTTAGCATGGATAAAAGGGTGATATAGATGATTGACCTATATTGACTGTAAACTTGTTCTCTCACCTTACACAAGGTGTTAGTCTTTAGCCCTAGTCTAGTGGGATCTCCTCTAAGGCCTTAGGGTTATAGGAGGGGCACTACTTGGGAAACTTGGATTGAAGTAGTGTGTCCATTACCATTCATACTTGACATCTTTCATCATTCCCTTCATACCACATCCATCCTTCGGGTTAACTGTCATTGGTTTATTGGGATTTGGCACTCGTACATCGACATGCTTGAGCAGGGCTGGAAAACTTTTCTTGGAGGTTGATATAGCTAAAATATTAGGCCAAAGATAACTCTTGAGTTGATATTTTTGCATTAATGTGAACAAAATTATATAACATGGAGGTGTGACCTTTGGGATTCATCTTCCAAGGTCGCTTCCTATTCTAACTATTCATTTTTTTTATTTACATATTTACAATTTATTCAACCAATCCTTGAGGATTAGATGTCTAACATAAAAGAATGAAAAAGCATAAGATGGCCACTACAAAAGAAAAAGAAAAGTTAAAATGCAAAAGATGGCTGGAACATAATTAGCGTATGGGAAAAATCCAAACATGAGCTCTACCTCCCTCATTAGCCATCACTCGGTTCTTGAGCATTTGATGCTCCATCTCATCATACGGATTCTGGAAGCCTTTCATGTCCCAACCCTGATGAGCGATAAACTCACTCATCTTA
Organism: Pinus tabuliformis; assembly: GCA_031772625.1. NCBI lineage: Eukaryota > Viridiplantae > Streptophyta > Pinopsida > Pinales > Pinaceae > Pinus > Pinus tabuliformis. The sequence goes on along the minus strand of CM062817.1, from coordinate 1,855,252,279 downwards.
AGGGGTAAAATAAATGCTTTATCATAAAGATCAAACTTTGATCCTTGTGTAGAAATTACGCTGTAGATTTGCAACTGCTAATGAAGTTTTAATCAAAATCATAAGACACAAACCTACTCTACTGCTTTGTGGGCATTAATTCACAATTTAGAACAAAAATCTCATACATGCAATAAGAAATCACACACATGCAAATAGTATTTTTCCCGAAGAAAGCAAATTGCTAAAAACCCCAATGTCTACTTGCAATAATCTGATGAATAGAGATGTATTACAATTGCTTTGATCAACTGAGCACAACCTGCAAGTGCATAACCTATCTCTTTGCTCACTGAGAAGCTCTGACCCAGACTTAGTCAATTTCTGCCTCTGTTTGAGCCCCTATTTCCTTGTGCAATTCTTGAGGGAATAGGTACCTATTAATTAGGAATTTCCTCCAAAATGCTTGTCCAATTCCTTAGGGTTGATCACTTGACCTCATGCAACACTTGTACACTCAACTAGTTTACAATTGCTGGTTACTTGCCTAGGAAACTCCACCACAACTGGGCAACTCGCATTCTTTGCATGCATGAGCTAATTATTAGCTAATTGATCAGTTAACTAGATGATCACTACTTAACTGACCACCAACTAGTTATATTAACAGTTATAACTAGTTTAATTGATTACAATTGAAATTAACTCAACCTAGGCTCCTAAAATTTAGGAATCACTACATACAACTGAACTTCATGCTGTTAAAATTTGGGTACCAGAGGACAAGTGGTTCCCTAAGGCTTTGATCTTTGGCCTAGGGAAAAGTGTCCAAATTTATTTTTACTTTTTTCCTAAAGTGACTTTATAAGTGGTAAAGTCAATTTAATTTAAAAGTGACTTTATGTTAAATTTTAGGTATGTTCTCTGCTTAGAGCAATTTATTTCAATTTTCACAGTTAGCTCAATATCTTTTCCAGATTAGCAATGACATCAACATTAAAGTAAACTGCAGATATAAGATAAACATAAATCGCAGAAGACAAGCCAAGACAAGAGGACACAAGATGTGGCGCTAGCCAGGGACAAACCCCAATGTGGGGAAGCCCTTGATCAATTCTTCTTATATGTTCTTAAATAGTTCAGTAGAGAGAGAGAGAGAGTACGTTTACAATAGAAGTCAACACTTTGACTTATCTAGATAAGAGCATAGATCATCTCTAAGAAGATGATACATGAGATCAATTGAAGACATGTTGCTTCAACTGATTCTCCAAGGTGACTCCTTCACCTATCGTTGTGCTGCATTTCGTCATCATGCTGCACCTCACCGTGCTGCACCATGCTGCACCCATCATCACTATGCTGCATCTCATCATGCTTCATTAATCATGACTGTACCCATCACTGTACTGCATTATGTGCCATTGCTGCACCATGTTGCCATACTGACCTATGTGCTGGCTGCATCTTGCTTGCTTGTTGTCCCTAGCTTGCTTGTTATCCCTAGCATGCTTCTTGTCCTTTGCTAGCTGTCCCTTGCATGCTAGCTGTAACATTGCATGCTTGGTGTATTTGCTGCTAAGTACCATACAACTATCCCAATGTTAGTTAGTTGTCCCTTGAATGTTGCTCTCCTTCGGAGACAGATGCTTTGGTTGTTCCGGTAGTTCCCGGCAGTTTCGACAGTTTCGGCTGTTCCCGACAGTTCCAGCAATTCCGGCAGTTCCGGCTGTTCCCGACAGTTCCGGTAGTTCCAGTAGTTCTGGCAATTGCGGATGTTCCCGGTAGTTCTGGCTTCTGCCCTCTGTGTCAACTTTCCCGCCTGTTCCGGCAATTCCCGGCAGTTCTGGCAGTTTCGACTATTCTCGACAGTTTCGGCAGTTCCTGCAATTCCGGCGATTCCCGACACTGGCTTTTCCCGGCAGTTCCGACAGTTTTGGCTATTCCTGGCAGTTCTAGCAGTTCCCGACAATTCCAACTATTCCTGGCAGTTCCGACTATTCCAAGCAGTTCCGACTATTCCCAGCGGTTGCGGCTTTTCCCAGTAGTTCCGGCTATTCCCGGCAATTCCGACAGTTCCCGGCAGTTTCGACAATTTCGGCTATTCCCGACAGTTCTGGCTTTTCCCGACAGTTCCGACTATTCCCAACAATTCCGGCTATTCTCGGCAGTTCCTGCAGTTCCGACTTTTCCCAACAGTTTTGGCTTCTGCTCTCTGGATTAGGGTAGTGTTATCCCTTAGGATCTCTCCTCCTACTAAAACCCAAAGACAAGAAGAGAGGAAGAGATCCCAAGTGTGTTGGAAATTTTGGAATGACTTGAAGGCCACCTCTGTTTATACTAAAACGTTGAGCACAAGTGGGGTTTATTTGGTTACTGGCTGGCCTTGATGAATTGTCCCATAACACAAATAAATTCATATCTCCATGAACACTTATCAGAATCAGATTATCTTTAGATCAATCCTACACCTCTCGATGAGAGGGATCCAAGAAAAATATCAGCTTCCATTAATAATATGACCCACATGGAGTTTGGCCCTAGTTGCCAATTTTAACACTCCCTCTCAACTAGGGAGAACTCCATCCGCTGATCCATATGTTCGACTGAACCATGAAGAAGAAGAATTGATTGAGAATGTCTCATACCATTCTCTACTGACCTGAAGTCAGTTTCATCTGAAGAGAGTGTGTCACATCACTCTTACTGGCCCGAAGTCAGTTTTAGTGATCCAAGATGAATATCACAAGAGAGTGTCTCAAACCACTCATACTGATCCCAGATCAATGGAGGTCATCCTAGCATAGGGAGTACGGTAGATACATCGATGCGTCCATCGATAGTACTACTATGGTCCCTAACCCCATTTCCCTACTCATTGATCAGATGAGAGGTACTTCCCATGAGTCCCATATTGCATGGGTAGGATGCCTCGATAAGAGAACTAATCATCTTGTCCACAGGAGAACGAATCATCTTGCCCCACAATCGCCACGAGAGAACTAATCATCAGAGCCCATAAGAGAACTAATCATCCTGTTTCACAGTTGCCATGGGAGAACTAATCATCTCGGCCCACAGGAGAACTAATCATCTTGTTCTACAGTTGCCATGGGAGAACTAATCATCCCGGCCCACAGGAGAACTAATCATCTTGTTCCACAGTTGCCACGGGAGAACTAATCATCCCGGCTCACAATAGAACTAATCATCTTGTTCCACAGTCGCCACGGGGTATCACAGGGGAAGGTTGAACTTGTCATCTTGTACATAGCGCACCACCAGGGGAGGGTGAGTCGCCCTGTGGTCGTATGTTGCTCCAGTAAGTACCCCAAGCCCCCCAGAGCTCCTAGAGCTCAATGCATGCAACATGCAGGACCCTTATAAGGTCTCTCAACGACTCCAAGTTGTTCGGGAAAGTCACAGATTTGACCTTTCCCCGGGGCTTTGACAAAATGTCTGCGACCTGTACATCAGTCTCAATGCGATGGAGCCTCCTCGCTCATCGACTTACCATATCCCAGATAAGGCAGTATCTGATGTCTATCTGCTGGAGCAATCATCGAATACGGGATTCCTCAATAATCGAATCCCCCGTCTGGTTGTCATAGAGAATCACAGTGGTATTCATCATGTATACAAACAACTCACTTAAGAGCTTCTGCAACCATGCAACTTCACACGAGATCATACTCGTAGCTATGTATTTGGTTGCGACGGTGCCTATAGCAACCGACTTCTGCTTCCTGCTCATCAATGATATCGAAGCAGAATCCAAAGAGAACCAGCACTGAGAAGTGCTCTAGTGATCCTCCACACTGCCTGCCCAGTCAGCATTCGAATAATCATGCAGTTTCATATTTCCGGCAGTGTATCTCAATCCATGAGAGATTGTGCCCCAGAGATATCTCAGAATATTCTTGGCACCAATCCAGTGAGGCTCAACCAAATATGAGCTCACCATGCTAACTGCAAAACATATGTCCGGACGGAAGTTCACCAAGAACATCAACGCGAATGAGTTTATGAAACTGAGAGGCATTTCCCAAATCTGTTCCGACATCAGTACCATATAACTTCTGAAAGTTAACATCCTCGAGGGTCACAGGCTTGTAGTTTATCATTCCACATCCTGAATCCAACTCCCTCTTACTTCTGCAAATGAGAGGGTCTGCACCTGTCAGAAATAGGTCGTCCTCATAAGGTGCTGGTATGAGAGGTCTATCATCCATAGTGTTCCATGGGGATGCGTCCCCCAGGGTCGGGTGCTCGCACCCCACGCACCCGAGACGGGGGGACGTCTGGGGAAACGTTTCCCCATGTCCCCCTTTTGGGGAGACGTTTCCCCAACGTGGGGGACACGACTCCCCAAAAGGGGGATGCTTGGGCGTCCCTCCTCAATATGTGTCCCCTGTTAAATTTACTTGTAAACAATGATTTATGACAGGGAAAACCTAGTATTTGACCATATTTCCCTACTAATGCTATGCAATTCATGGTAATGTTAAATTCTTAAAGTAAAAGTGACATTCTCCTTTATCTTTCATTTTCATCCTTTTACTTAAATTTTTAACATTACCATGAAATGATTCAGGATGTTTGAGAGTGGTTCCGACCTCATTGGATTTCATATGGAGAAAGTAGAATTTTAGATCTCACTCAAAATCCAGCGGACTTAATAGTTTTTCAGGAATTCAGGATTCGATGGATTGCAATGTTTCCATTGCATTTTGTCATGTACAAGGGTATGGATTTAGTATTTAATCAAGAGCACCAAGCCCTCTTTGTACTTTAGAGTGACTTTTAGACTCACCACTCCACTGTTTTTGAGTTTTAGTTATATCAATTTACTATTCCAGTATTCATATTCCAGTATCTATTATAGTCTATTTTGCTTAGTACTAATTAGGTTCTAGAATGATGAATAATGAATTCTAATTTTAAATCAATTTAGAATCTAGAATGATGAATGATGAATTTAATTTTTAAATCAATGTAGATTCTAGAATGGTGAATAATGAATAATGAATATGGATTGGAGTATTTCATTATTGAATCTCGTGGTCTATGGATGAATCATGTATGTATTAGTAAGGATGATGAGTATAGATCAATGTATTTCATTATTTAATTCAATTATGTATGTATCATTGCATTTATGCTTTCATTATTGATTATGAATTTGAAATATATATATATATATATATATATATATATATATATATATTAAAAAGGAAAATATATATATATACCCCGATGTCCCCCCATCCCCCCTAAATTTCCCTAAAATTTGAGGGTACTCCCACACGTCCCCCTTGTGCGTCTCCCCACACCCGCATCTCCCTGTCCCGGAGTCTTTGTGGAACATTGATCATCCACAACCTTCAAACAATGGTTTGGATAGGCTTCACTCTTAGTGAATCTCAGCTTCATCTAACAGCTATCAATCCTCTCATACTACGCCCAAGGAGTTTTGCTTCAAGCCATAGAGGGCTTTTTTCATCTGCATATGTGAGATTCCTAATCATCAATCTCAAACCCCTCGGGTTGTTCCAAACCTGTGGACCTGCTACATGAGGGGAATGGTCCCCTTGTAAAATTTTCCTTCGGTACATCTCAGACATGTACTTTCATGCTCTTTTTGAATTCAGGCATCCCTGTCACCATCTGACTCACAGACCTCCGGTTCTATGTGTCAATGGACATGGTCCCCGGTGGACTTCCTGCAACTTGATACAACCCTGAACTCAAAAACATCTTTTAAAATTCTATTTTCAAACATGTACCTTTCCATCGATGAGTGCCACCTCGTAACCTTTGACTTCCATTGCTGAAATGGACACCAGGTTCTTCTTGCGATCAGGTACATAAAAGAGATTATGTAAATGAATCGAGTTACCCTCATTCAATTGAGGGGTAACATTCCCTACACCCTTTCCGGGATAGGTGGCATCGACTCCAAGTATAATCCCACGATTGTTTCCATCTCTACCAAATTAGAGAGTGCACCCTTCTATCCAATGAAGTGCCTTGAAGCACTACAATCAATAAGCCAGATTCCCAAAGAATTTGAAGGAGAGGGCCAATACAAGATAACGCTTCTTTATCTTATCAAAAACAACATTTGATTCTTCATACCTAGGGTTCCTTACTTTCTTTGAAGAGTCGACCATTTCCTTGATGACCTGCATTACCTGTCGTTTCTTTGATCATTGAAGATGTCCCTGGAATGATTGTTATCTTCATCAAGAGATGTGTCTTTGCCATTCAGACACTCCTTCGCATAATAGCCGAACTTATTACAACCAAGGCATCTGCATTTCCTTCCACCCTTAGATCCGGACTTCCCATTGAAGTGATCTTTAGGTAGGCCATTAGAGACTTTTGCTATGCCATTCTGATAATATTCTCTGCTTCGACTTCACCCTTGGTGAATTTGAAGAGGGATGAGGAATCCACTGATCCTTTTGTCCTTTCCCAACTGTCTTCGGTGATTTCTCTTTCACTCTTGCTTCGGCATTGTCTTCACCTTAGCTCTGATACCCTGTTAAATTTTAGGTATGTTCTATGCTTAGAGCAATTTATTTCAATTTTCACAGTTAGCTTAATACCTTTTCCAGATTAGCAATCACATCAACATTAAAGTAAACTGCAGATAGAACATAAACATAAATTGTAGAAGACAAGCCAAGACAAGAGGACAGAAGATGTGGCGCTAGCCAAGGACAAACCCCAATGTGGGGAAACCCTTGATCAATTCTTCTTATATGTTCTTCAATAGTTCAACAGAGAGAGAGAGATAGTACGTTTACAACAGAAGTCAACACTTTGCCTTATCTAGATAAGAGCATAGATCATCTCTAAGAAGATGATACATGAGATCAGTTGAAGACATGTTGCTTCAACTGATTCTCCAAGGTGACTCCACCTATTGTTGTGTTGCATTTTGTCATCATGCTACACCTCACCGTGCTGCACCATGCTGCACCCATCATCACTATGCTGCATCTCATCATGCTTCATTAATCATGACTGTACCCAACACTGTACTGCATTATGTGCCATTGCCGCACCATGTTGCCATACTGACCTATGTGCTGGCTGCATCTTGCTTGCTTATTGTCCTTTGCATGCTTGATGTTGCATGCTCGCTGTCCCTTGCATGCTAGCTCGAACATTGCATGCTTGGTGTATTTGCTGCTAAGTACCATACAACTGTCCCAATGTTAGTTAGTTGTCCCTTGAATGTTGCTCTCCTTCGAAGACAGATGCTCTGGCTGTTCCCGCAGTTCCCCGCAGTTCCGGCAGTTCTGGCAGTTCTCGGCAATTCTGGCAATTCCGGTTGTTCCCGACAATTCTAGCTTCTGCCCTCTGCGTCAGCTTTCTCGCCTGTTCCGGCAGTTCCCGACAATTCCGGCAGTTTTGGCAATTCCAGCTATTCTCGACAGTTTTGACAATTCCGGCTATTCCCGACAGTTCTAGCTATTCTCGACAGTTCCGGCTTTTCCCGGCAGTTCCGGCTATTCCCGGCAGTTACTGCAGTTCTGACAATTCCATGCTACCCTCAGCAGAATGGGGTTGCAGAGAGGAAGAACAGATCCATTGCAGGGGCTGCCAAAGCCATGCTTCATGATCAGGGGTTACCTTTATTTTTGTGGGTAGAGGCCTGCAACACTGATGTGTACTTGCAGAACATGAGTCCACATCGTGCCTTGGGGAATGTGACTCCAGAGGAGGATTTTTCTGGGAAGAAGGCTGATGTTGGGCACTTTCGTATCTTTGGGTGCCTTACATATTCCTATGTCCCCAAGGAGAACAGGACCAAGCTAGAGCCCACTGCAGACAAGGGCATCTTTGTGGGTTATAGCGAGACCTCGAAAGCTTATCGGATTTATATTCCTGCGCAGAGGAAAGTGGTTGTCAGGCGGGATGTGAAGTTCGAGGAGGAGAGAGCTTTCAGGAGGTCATGGGAGTTAGAGTATCCAGAGTCACCAGACCCTCAGGAGCAATTGAGTCAGTCACAGGGATCCAGTGGTCAGGGATCAGGAGGTACATCGATTACAGTGTCAGGTCCATCAGTGAGCAGTGGCTCTCAGAGTCAGGTGGGTGGTTCTTCGGGCAGCATGCAGGGCAGTCCACAGAGCAGTTCACAGGGTAGTCCACTAATGGACAGTTCGCACGGTACTTCAGCATCTATAGGCACAGATTTAGGCATGAGGTCAGTTGGCAGGCCTTCAGGAGTTCAGGCTTCTGATGATGATGAGGATTCTTTCACTTCGGTGGGAGAAATATGCTCAGGGAAGAGGAAGCTCAAGTGGCTTCAAGATACCTTGCGCGAGGCCCCTGTAGTTGTTGGGCCAAAGAGACAAGTTAGAGAGAGTAAACCACCTGAGCGGTTTTGTAGTTACATGGCATTGGTAACAAGCATTGTTGACTTCGAGCCTTCTAGTTGTTAGGAGGCAGCTAGCCAGCAGCTTTGGAGAGAGGCCATGATGGAGGAGTATTCTTCTATTATGAAGAACGATGTTTGGGAGGTGGTGCTGAGGCCTGAAGGTAAATCAGTTGTTACTTCTAGATGGCTCTACAAGATAAAGCATGCTGCATATGGTAGCATCGAGAAGTTCAAGGCTCGATTTGTGGCGAGAGGGTTCTCACAGGGAGAGGGAGTTGACTATGAGGAGACCTTCGCTCCCATAGCTCGGTATACATCTATTCGTTCCATTATATCGATTGCAGCAGAGATGGGTTGGAAGATCCACCAGATGGATGTGAAGATCTCATTCCTCAATGGCTTCATTCAAGAGGAGGTTTATATTGAGCAGCCACAGGGCTTTGAGATGCATGGGAAGGAGTCCCATGTATGCAGATTGAAAAAGGCACTCTATGGCCTGAAGCAAGCTCCTAGAGCTTGGTACTCGAGGATTGATACATACTTGCAGCAGTTGGGTTTCACAAAGAGTGAGGTTGATCCGAACCTATACTTCATTGTGGTGGGTGAGGAGCCTCTCATTCTAGTGTTGTATGTTGATGACTTGATCATCACTGGTGCAGAGAGACTCATTGAGGGCTGCAAGAGAGATCTTGCTTCAGAGTTTGAGATGAAGGATATCGGCTTGATGCATTATTTTCTGGGATTGGAGGTGTGGCAGGAGGAGGGGCATTTCTTCCTGGGACAAGGGAAGTACATTGTGGATATTCTTAGCAGATTTCACATGGAGGACTGCAAACCCATGTCTACACCTATGATCACTAACTGGAAGAAGCTTCACGCTTCTGATTCCGAGTTGGTGGATCCTACTCTATACAGACAGTTGATTGGTTGTTTGATGTATTTGGTCAACACTCGACCAGATATATCTTTTGCAGTTAACACTATGAGTCAGTTCATGTGTGAGACCAGGAGAGTGCACTGGGTAGCTGCAAAAAACATTCTTCGTTACTTGCAGGGGACTGTGGATTTTGGTTTGGATTATAGACAGGGTGATGGAGTGAGACTGGCGGGGTACACAGGTTCAGATTGGGCAGGTTGTGCTTCAGATAGGAAGAGTACTTCTGGGTGTTGTTTTGGGTTGGGTTCAACATTTGTGTCGTGGATCAGCCGGAAACAACAGTCAGTTGCATTGAGCTCAACTGCTAGTTTGGCTAGTTGTGAGGCCATATGGCTTCACAAGATGTTGTTTGGTCTATTTGGTCAGGCATTGAGACCTTCAGTAATTTACTTTGATAATCAGAGTTGCATAAAACTCACGGAGAATCCAGTTTTTCATGACAGGTCAAAGCATATTGAGATCAAGTATCACTTCATTAGAGACTATGTCCAAAAGGGAGCTGTCAAGCTTGAGTACATTTCTACAAATGAGCAGGTAGCAGACATTTTCACCAAAGCCTTACCACATGGCAAGCACGTATACTTCAGAGACAAGATGAGAGTGGTGAGGAACACTTTCCTCGGTAAGAGGGAGTTTTAAAATTTGGGTACCAGAGGACAAGTGGTTCCCTAAGGCTTTGATCTTTGGCCTAGGGAAAAGTGTCCAAATTTATTTTTTTATTTTTCTCCTAAAGTGACTTTATAAGTGGTAAAGTCAATTTAATTTAAAAGTGACTTTATAAGTGGTAAAGTTACATTCTAATTTAAAAGTGACTTTATAAGTGGTAAAGTTACGTTCTACTTTAAATGTGATTTTATTAAAGTGAATGAAGAATTAGAAAGTGAAAAAGTGACTATGGAAATAAAAGGCTAAGTGGGTCTTTATTTAAGTGGGTGAGTTAAAAAATAGAAAGTGAGAATTAAATGCACATTTATTCTCATCCCTAGATCTAAATGAATCTCAGCCATTAGATCTTAGGGTAACCCAAAAGGTCATTTAGAGAATAAAAGGAGAAGAGAAGAGGAAAATATCAATTCATTCTTTCATGAGCATTTGAGAGAAAGAGAAGAGAGAGCAAGGAGAAAATTTCTCAGCAGTGAGGAAGTGAAGGAGAGCAACAAGAAGACATTTTAGCAAATCTGGGCAGCTGCATTTATTGGCACACATCCCAAGGAAAAATCATACAATAGGAGAAAGGCACAAAATCTAGGAAGAGGGACAACAAGTTCTGGGCACATTTTTCAAGGCTGGCCATACAACATTTAATGTTGTTTTATTACTGTAAATTTTTTTGTTTTTGCTATTTGCTGATTGGCACGATTTTCGAGGTGGAGTTCAAGCACAAAAATCGAGATAAGTTGTAATTTGTGGTTGCTGGAATTTTTACTATGTATTTCAGTTTCTCTGTAAAAGCATTTTCAGAAATAAAGAAGAGCTCTCAAACTGGTTTTCCCCAAGAGTTGTAGGGGGTTTTTCCAGGGTCACATTGACCAAAAATCACTGTGTTATTTTTTGTGTGTGGCTGTCATAATTTTGCTGTGTTTTATTTTTGCAATTTCAGCAGTTGTGAAATCTCTAAATTTGTGTTTTCAGAAAAATATTATCATTTCCAGATTTTAGAATTTTTATCATGCTTGGATTTAAAACTAAATGCATGGAGTGATAAGGAAAACTGATAATCGGAGTGGGGGTTGAAATTTCTTCATGCCGAAGGTCACATCATAACCACGGTCTTCCAAAACTGCAACAGAGATGAGATTTTTCTTTAGGCCTGGAATGAACATGACATCCTTGAGTTTGAGAGGGGATCCCGACTCCCTCTGAAAGGTGACTGTACCAGTCGCGCTGTACCTTTTGTCGTCTCCAAACTCAATATTCATCTGAATATCTTTCTCCTCCAGGTCATTGAAAAATTCTCTACACCCAGTCATGTGGAACGAAGCATCCAAATTCAAGTACCACACACTCCCCCATCACAGTGCTAGCCATGCATGCGATAAGGGTGAAATCTAGCTCAAACTGTGAAGCCAAAGCTTTACATGCTGTTGTTACTGTAGTCTCCTTGCTAGACTTTTTGTGTGGACACTTAGTGGCATAGTGCCCGAATTCATGACAATTGAAGCATTTAATTTTGGGCAAGTCTTCTTCTTGCTCCCTTGGCTGGATTCAACTTCACCTTGGGACTTCTTTCCCTTGGCCTTCATTCCTTTGCTGACTAGAGCAAAGTCATCTTCCTCTTCTTTGGATGAGGTTCCATCTCTGGTATTCCGCCTTATTTCCTCTTGTACCAAATCGAACCATAAGTGTTCCAAATTTGGTAGTTTCTCCCTTCCGTTCACCAAATATTCATAGCTAAGCCAGCTCTAGGGAAGGCCTAGAAGGGATAGGCTTACCAATTCCTCTTTCGCAACGTTAACACCAACCCCACCAAGTTCATCACGACATTGTGTGAACTTGTTTAGATACTGCAGAATAATGTCATTCCTTTACATCTTGATACTTCGAAGTTTATCCTTGATTGCTAGCTTCCTGTGGTCACTACAATTCTCTAATAATTCTGTCAGTGCTTTCCACATTGCGAATGGAGTTTCTTTCTGTGAAGACTTGAGACAATGTGATCCCGTACTCCCTCCAAGATTATTCTCCTTGCCTTGGCTACATCTTTCTTCAACTTAGCAAGGTTTGGGCATCAGATGCTTGCGGTTTTGCAACATTTGTCTTGATGTATCCTAGCAATCCATTGTCATCCAATACCGCCTCCATGCGGTCCTTCCATGCAACAAAATTTGAGGTGCCTTCCAAGGCATATTCTAGCCTTAGTCCATTGAAGGCCATCTTCTCAGCTCTGAAGAAATCTTGCTACATTGATCTTCAAATTCGAACCTCTGAAAAACAACTTCGAATTTCTTGCTCTAATGTGAATCCAACTTTGATAACATGTAGAAATTACGCTGTAGATTTGCAATTTCTCATGAAGTTTTAATCAAAATCACAAGACATAAACCTACTCTATTGCTTTGTGGACATTAATTGACAGTTTAGAACAAAAATCTCAGACATGCAATAAGAAATCACACACATGCAAATAGTATTTTTCTTGGGGAAAGAAAACTACTGAAAACCCCAATGCCTGCTTGCATTAATCTGATGAATAGAGATGTATTCAATTACTTTGCTCAACTAAGCACAACTTGCAAATGCATAACCTATCTCTCTACTCACTGAGAAGCTCTGACCCAGACTTAGTCAATTGCTGCCTCTTCTTGAGCCCCTATTTCCTTGTGCAATTCTTGAGGGAATAGGGCCCTAAAAATTAGGAATTTCCTTCAAAATGCTTGTGCAATTCCTTAGGGTTGATCACTTGACCTCATGCAACACCTGTTCACTCAACTAGTTTATAATTGCTGGTTATCTGCCTAGGAAACTCCACCACAACTGGGCAACTCGTATTCTTTGCATGCATGAGCTTATTAGCTAATTGATTAGTTAACTAGATGATCTCTGAGTTAGACTGATGTCCCACTACTTAACTGACCACAAACTAGTTCTATTAACAGTCCCACTACTTAACTGACCACCAACTAGTCTATTAACAATCCCACTACTTAACTGACCACCAACTAGTTCTATTAATAGTTAGAACTAGTTTAATTGATTACAATTGAAATTAACTCAACCTAGGGTCCTAAAATGTAGGAATCACTACATACAACTGAACTTCATGCCCCTAACTCGAATTAACTGAGCTAACTGAGTAACAAGAGCCATGTCACTTCAGTTAACTCCTCCAAGTTGTTTGCTGATGTGGAATTTAGAATTTTCTCAATTTAATTAAGGTAATTTCAAATCAAGAATTTCTTGCTACATTTTTCAACACCTTGATCTATGCACCATATAAAATCATTATAAAAAATAAGTAAAAGGCACACCAGAAGGGTGGAAAAATCAAGCCGAGGAAAAGGGTAACTCATGCCTCCACTACTGCTCCCTTCATTACATCTATACTTTTAGGATGTGGACCTCTCCATTAGTTGGTCCCCTGACCATGGCACTTAGCCATGAAGTCAATCCTCTCTATTACCACCTATTGTCATTAACACTTATGAATTGAAGGGTTGAACTTGGAAATGCCTCCTCCCCTTAGGGGCTGGAAACACCTAGTAGGGTTGATTACCTAACCACCCTTACAAAGATAGGGAACACTTTTACGAGACTTGTTCTAGTTAGATATTTGAAGGTGATCCTGGTTTGAAGTATTAATTTGCCCTTAACAATTAAGTATGGTCTATTTATATGCATTTATGGTTATTGTCTCTAATGAATGGTTGCTTTCACGTGAGTTTGAGATGATTTTGCTAGGTAGTTTTGCACAACAAAGGCCTTGAGGGCACACTATTCACTATTACTCCACATGATGCCCCGACTATACTACACTTTCAGAGAGCATGATGACCTTGCTGATGCAGTGTTGCTTTTCTATAGTAGAGCATTAGGCACTTAGATGATCTTGGCAATTTATGGACACCCCAAAGCACCTTCATATGTGAGAATGCTGAGCTCATCTTGCTTAACATTGAGGATTCTTGATGATGTATCAAGTGGACCAAACATTCCCCCCTTCCTCTCCCCCCACCCTCCCCAAGGCTAACCTTGACACTACTTGATGGGCATGCCTTCATCCAGACCCTAAATGAGGATGATTGAGGAGGGTTATTGTACTTGATGGAGCCCTAACGCTAGAGAGAGAGAGAGAGAGAGTACACTATGTTGTTTAGATAATACCCATGGAGATGACCAAGGCACCCAGAGCTGGATTTTGGACACATGGAGATGCTTTGAGTCTTGATTTGAGGACCTGTTACCGCTCAAACTAGTAGGGGTCCTACAGAGCAACTACTAGGTCAAGGGCAACAATGGAGCGATAACCTAGTGTCACCTCAGCTAAGGCTCCCTGTTCTTTACGGACTTTCATTGATGGGAGGAGACCCGGTATAAGAGGAATCACAAGGAAGGATGGATCTATGAAAGGATAGGAAATGATTCCTAAGGCCTATTCAGAAGAGAGACTCAATTAGGTGGCTTGCTTGCTTCAAAACCAAAGTGGTGGGCTCTCTAAGAAGGGCTAAAGGGATTCTTGAGGCTAGGGTTTGGGAATATATTTTGTCAAGATGATTCCTAGACCAGAGAATCCTTATGGAGAATTGGCCTTTATGTGATCTTTGTGAAATTAGAATTGTAAAGTTGCAGGACCACAAAAGACCAAGTGGACCTAAAATTAGTTAAGGGTATGGAGTTGATCACTCAAAGAGGGGTTTAACCTAATTGGGGAGGTCCGTTCCAGGTTCCGTTAATGGTCGAGTGAAAGCATTTGACCATTACATATTTTTACCACCATATATACTCTACTTATTAGGGGTTATGCCTTTACTTTGACCTCTGCCGATGGTAGCTTTGCCTCTTAAACGAGAGGATCTCAAACTGGCAATCGAACTTCAACCACACCTGGAACCGGGACAGGATATGTCCTTGTAGGATATGCATATGGATCTTTATCTGCGCCTGGATATGCTGTAAGTGATGGTGGTTAATCTGGAGCCGTACAAAGGGAAGTAGCGGGCTATGGGACCAGGGCAACTATTTTCTTTTGAAATACAAATACAATGACCCAAGTGAGGACACTAACCCAAATCGGCCTAGGGCAAGAGATGGTCTTGTGGCTAGGGCATGCTATATCTTAGGATTCCATTGTTGGAATTGCTTGAAATTTGGAGGACCCCTTGAGCAAACTATAGCGCAATAGTAGACCAATTTCAAGGTGTTTGGATGGCTACAAAGAGATTCATTTGATGCCCTAGATGACCTTCTAGGGTTAGGCCTATAAATTGGAAAAGTGAAGAAAAGAGAGGCTAATTTGACGACCAAAGGGATACGAGGATCGATGCCTTATTGCTTGGGAGTAATGGAGTTAAGATACACATAGATTATGAATTTTCGTGATCTAAGGAGCCCTAATAAATCACTGCTAGCCTCTCCAAGGGCAACAACTAGATCAATAGAGATTTATACTTCAAATTTGCGAAGGAGACAAAGTTTCGAGGTCTTTAACCTAAGAGGTGCCTCTAGGAACATTCACCTAATCCCTCAAAGGTCAACGTGTGCCTTTAATCATTTATTCAAGGTCCCAAAAGAATTCCACATTACATATAACCCATACAAGAATAAAGATAACAACATACATCCAGTTAACCAGTGAGATAACAAGAATAACATCGAAATTTCGACTTACGTGAGAGAGAGAGTATATCCATTTATAAACTTTGCATTAGAGAAGCTCCAAAGACCATAACGAAAATCTAAACATCATAGTGCATCAAGAAAAGCTCCAAAAATTCTTCCTAGCAAAAAGTACGAAAATCTCATAAGAGATACTAATCCAATCCAAGTGGTGATGATAAAAATGAATCATCCTCTCATCTATTTATACAATCCAATAGGGGATTCGAATAGCCTAATTTGTCTTATTTAGCCCCAGATAATAAAACAATGCTCAATAATGACATGACTCGGTGACAAGCCCACCAAGATAACTCAATAACATAAAAATAAGTCTGGTTTGAGAATATATTCAATCCCTTGATTCGCTTTCTCAAGTCATCAGTCCTTCATCTCATGAATTCCATTAGTTGGAATTCCTGATGAAGCATTTGCTGCCTTCCCAAACTAGGGGATCCTCCGCTGAGGTTTCTATCAGAGATTGTTTAGGATCTTGTATATCCCCATTTGGCAAATGTTCCCCTTGACCTGGATGACTTCTTCCTTTCCTTCAATGAGATTTCCAAGAGCTATGTCCTTCATGTTCGACTGCCATGGATTTCTGTCCTTCATGATTTCCATGGTGATATTACGAGCTTTTGTTTCCAATGTTTCCATTATGTCATAATGCATTTTATTATCATGGTCATATCTGCAAGGGATTTTGAAGCCAATGATAGGATCCTTTTGTGAGGGACACCATTTCACTTAGAGGTCTGCTACTCCCTCTTTCCTTGGTCCTTTTTCTTCACCCTTACGGCGATATCAACTCCTCTTCCATAGTATTATGCTGTCTTGTCAACCTTCCTTTTTCTTTTCTGCACTTATTTTAGTCCTTTCAACATGTCTTTCTCTATCTGGCATAGAGAGCACAAACTGTTGATTGAAGTAACCTTCTTGTTCATGGATAACTGTTACCTTGCTTATCAATATCAATATCAATGATGATCATCATTTCATCATATTTCCGGATCTCACAATTGAGATCTTATGAAGATATTTCTTCTTTACTGCATTTCAGAGAGTACCTCTTCTAGCATTTCTTATCTGTCTCCTTTCTTGCTACATAGAGATGAGAGGACTTTTAAGATTTCCTTCTCATGAATTCAAAGGAGACCTGTTCGCTGACTTCTCTTTCCATAAGGATTCTGTCAATCCTTCTTATTCTATGCAAGAACCTTTGTCAACCCATACAACCTATAGATTTTCTTGCAATTATGAAGTCATTTCAAAAAGTGATTGATGAAAATACTTACTTGAGATGTGAAGATGAATTCTTCACCTTGATCATGTTGGCAGTAATTGGAGTAGACCATGACCCTTGACACTTTTTGCCATTCCAAGATCAAGACATCAACCCTTTTTTCCATCACTGTTGACATCTTCATCATTGCTTCACTGCTACATTATTGAGATCTTTACTGCTTCCGTATCATTGACAACATTACTACTGCATCATGATTGCTCCAGAGATTACCACCAAGGTGATCTCTATACCTTCATCGAGAACATGATCTTCAAGAACAAGATCAGCTGCACCTTACTGTAGATTGAGATGATGTGTAGCATTATGAGATCATGATTCTTGTCATCATCATTGTGTCGAGACTGTGATTATCATGGTTATTACTGTTCCCTTTTGTTATACCAAGACTGCAGCCCTTTGCATTATATAAAACCTTTGTCACTGTTCCTCGATATGCCTAGATAGATCATGATCCCAGTCATTACCGAAACATGATTATGCTGAGACTATATCCATGACTAACATATATATATATGTGTGTGTGTGTGTGTGTGTGTCGAGACTGATTCATTCATAGGTGACTGCGGATGAATTAGTGTTAATGCGCTGTAGTGAGAGCATCAAAATACATATGTTCTAAGGTTGCTAGGACACAGAGTGTTCCTCACTGTAATGCCGACACTGTTACGATACTCTCCATGCTCTTGTAGGATTTGCGATGTCCTCATAATTGTGCCGAAACTGATGAACATATTACAACTGCAACGTGACTTCGAGACAATGAGATTGTTGCCTTCGAGACAAAGTATTATAGGGACAGAGCACCGAGATCATTTTTGCGTGGAGACTGTTATACTCATCGAGGAATAGCACTGTGACCTCATCTGAGACTCTGAGTTGCCTGCGTCCATCCGAGATTTTCAAACAAACCCGAGTTCTGTATCACTCTTGATTGAGTATACCTGCTGTAGGGGACAGGTCGAAGACTTGCCTCCCTTTACCTGAGACCTAGTCTATTTGCCCTTAAACCCATACTTGCTTGATCTTTTGATTGATGAGGTTTGTTAACCATAGCCCAATACTTGCCAACTACTACCTGAGGGAGTTGATCTTCTTTCTGCCCTTTGATGAACCACCCTCTGATTCCATGTTGAGAAATTAAGGGCAATGCAATTGTTCTATTTCTCTTTACTATGATAACTGCTTGATCTATTATTTTCTTCAGATTTGATTGATATTATTAACATGTAGTGTTATCATCAACCAGCTATCAAAACAAGAAAATCAATCATGCACAAGTACACAAGATATTGGCACCATGCCAGGGCAAAAACCTCTCCAAAATCTGAGAGGAAAAACCCTTTGAACTCTTTCTTATAGAATCTTTATTGAGAAGTTACATGACCCAAACATTGACTCAGAAATGCCTTCAACATCAAATGACAATACCTCAAAATGTGTACCCAATCATACTGTACAATTCTGCAATGAATGAGCATGACAATCTGCACCAAACAATTCGAATAGGCTCTCCCAGCCTCGATCTATCCTCGCATTACATGTAGATGCCTCATACGTTGCTAGAGTGATGATTAGGGCTTGTCTACAAGACTTCAAAGGGTAACAACGTTGACTGTCCAACACAGCGAGGGTAGAAGCCTTTGATTTCAGAACGAATGTATATGCGAAAATGGAGTTAGGGCTCTCCTAGCCCTACGATACCCTCGCACCTTTCAACAACAATCTCCTTCTTGTATTTGCGGCTATAACAACCCTTCAAACCAACCATACAGTTAAGTAATGCAAGACCCTAACCCAGATCTGAATGTCGTGAGGAGGAGCAGGCTCGTTGGTGACTTCGCATGAGGGGATAGACTTCCTCACTTGCTGCGGCTACCCTTCCTTTCTTCGACCTTAATGCTGCTGCTCTTCTTCGTGAGAGAGATGGAATGAATTGCATTTTAGGAGGAGCCAAACGTAGCCTATATATAGGCTTTCCCTCTCATCCATTGAGCCGACGTGAGCCTAGATTAGGCCGACATGTCCCTTTGATTAATTAGTTTGGCTGACGTGAATCTAGAAGGCTTCCATAGTCTTCCTTTGAGCGGTTTTCTTGAGTAAATCTATGGGTACACATTTGAGTATTTCTTTGATGATCTAGAAGGACTTACATTCATTTCATTTACATAAATAATACATGACTGTCTTCATTTTACATGATTTGTCTTGAGCTCTTAATTAGAGCAAAAAAATTCTTTTAATACAAAAATACATTAATGCAAAAACTTGACATAATGAAGACCGAACCTAGTTACACTATTTTCAACAAGGTCTAGGGTTTGGCATTGATCAATAAGAAGCTTCAATAAGAGAAACTTACTAAAGGGTTTTCCTCTCAAGAGGAGAGGTTTTGGCTCTGACAGAGAGCCAACATCTTATGTTCTTGTTCTTATGTTTTTGGTAGCAGTTTGATGAAGTACACACACATGCATTAATAAGAAGA
Organism: Pinus tabuliformis; assembly: GCA_031772625.1. Lineage (NCBI taxonomy): Eukaryota > Viridiplantae > Streptophyta > Pinopsida > Pinales > Pinaceae > Pinus > Pinus tabuliformis. The sequence continues at coordinate 1,855,232,871 of CM062817.1, read as the reverse complement.
GGAAGAAGATTAAGCTAACAAGAAAAAGTAAAAAGGATTTCACAAACTGTTATCAAGCAAAGAAGAATCATACTAAACTTAATTGCCCTAGATTCTTCAACACTTGCGTCATAGATGCTCTTGATAGTTCAACTTCATTAATCAGTGATGATGGTGATGCCTTGCATGACTCACCTGTACTAGTTACTCTTCCTTCGGGTGGGCGAAGGCCTATAGTTAAATGGGCCGTGGTGCAACATAGTTTCTTGACCAACTGCGTACTATTAAGAGGAATGTCCTCTACCTTGGGGCCTTCTTGCTTAGATTGCTTACTATTTTTGAACAAATTTGAAATCATTGAGTTTTTGGTTGGTCCATTTGACTAGTATTAGGAGGAGTCCTCTCCACCACCAGCCATTGCTTAGTATTTTACTATTTTGATGTCCATGTGGAACTGAAACATCTCCCTCCTAAATGCCTTTGGAGCTCAATGTAAGCCATTAATGATCTTGATGGTTTATGAAGGAGAAATTTGGAGTTCAAGGGGGGTGATGTGGGCGTTTGCTCTGCATTAAGTGGGGAAGTCAGTTTTGCCATCTTTTATCGTAATGACTTTTCTGTGTGCCCTCCTATTCAACTCAAGTTGGGGCCCGGGGTGGGGAGCGGTTGGAATTATTGGTCTAATATGTGCATGTGGCTACAACACATTCATATGCATCATTATATACTTTGTACGGCCATATTTTTTATTATTTTATTCTGTTACTAGGTATGATGAATGCCAACCTAGTCAAAGTTGATATGTAGGCTCAATAACCCTCTTGGGGTGTGTGCCTTGTTTTTGTGGACTCCCTCATCATTAGGATGGATCCCTTCTTGAAGGGACACCTTGTTGGAGTTGTGTATAAATACAAAACTGAAGCTTTCATTTGTGAATCTCAACATTACTATTTTTCTAGTGTTTAGTTGAAATATGTTTTGGAATTTAAATTATGCAAGAATTAACAATAGAAGCACATGGCTTAGCCCAATTCTATCTTGTGATGCACAGTTGCTTATTATTACTATTTTTCAAAACGTGTTCACCGAAGCATCGTTTATGGGGAGGAACCTAGAAACAGGTATGATTTACCCTTTTTCATCTATCTTTTTGGTGAATTATAACATTTACCATCCTAATTAAATAATGTCGTAATGCTTTTCATTGTTCTTAAGTTCATTGGTTGAAACTATAATTTGAACTATGTTACAGGTTGGATTTGTATATACCAGAGAATATGGATGAACCAAAACCAGTGGTAGCTTTCATAACTGGTGGTGCGTGGATCATTGGGTGAGCTTGTTTCTTTATGCTTTTACAAACATCATTGTTTTTGAGGAGGAAAAAGTACATGGAATTTCAAGTAAGTCATTCTAGTTTCTTTGTAATTTTATCAGACTTACTAACATGCACTATCATGATCGCTAATGGGCATACATTATACTGTGGCGTTGACCTCCTCTCATTTGGGCAAATAGGGAAATGGAAAATTATCTCATTCACTTTGGTTTTTAAATTTTAATAGACACCCTGTCACAAACATGATGATGAGATTGACTGGGCATTGTTTAAACAAAGTTTTCCTATATAAGTTTTCTAATTGTCAGGACTCAATAATGTTCATTGCTTGCATGTCTCTCATAAATGAAATGAAAATAGTGTTCACCAATGACCAAAATAGGTCAAATGGGACTTGCAAATATAATAAATAAAATTAGAAAAATAAGGAATTCTTAGGGCATCTCCTTCCTAAAGCAAGAGTAAAGTAAACAAAGAGCATAAAAGCATACAGTAACAAGGCCGTAGTCCCCTGTCCTTTGGCAAACAGGGCCTTACTGATACTCTAACAGGAATTATTGGACATTCTATCAGATCTCAAGCTTATTAAATAATATAAGGTCAAAATGTTTGAGTCTTTTGGACCCCTAATGTTAAAATAAAAAGCCTTGCAAGAAATAAAATTTGGTGAAAATAGTATAGTCTTCAATTTTTGTCACAACCAATATTTTTTTGTATCATTATTACATTTGGTTTGTCTAAGGTTTATCTTAAATACGTAGGCTCAAAAACTCTATTGAGGAAAGCACCCATTATTGAGTTGTGTATAATATCAACTCTCATTTGTATTTTATTCATTCAAGGTACTCATTCATCTTCTAATATAAGTGAATTGCCTAAGGGCACCTGTCAAGTATTGTGCTCCTCTCTTCCTTTAGTTTATTTTCTCTCTCTTTAGGGTCGCACTCCTCTTGTGGTATCTCTTCAATTGTTGCACTACCCTAATGTTGGTTGTTTTTCTCTTTATTGTAGTATTAAGGTTTTTTTTTGGTTTTGTTCAATTCTGTCTAGCGTTGCTTCTCTTGTGTGATATCCCTTCAAGTGTTGAACTACCCTAGTGTTGGTTATTTTCTTCTTTAGAGTATTAGGGTTGTGTTGGTTTTGTTCAATTCTCCCTCTTTTTCGTGTGAATTCTCAACATGGTTTTAGAGTGGGTGAATCACACTTACTCGGTTCGGTGGCTGATCTAGAGATTTTTGGCTTGTGGCATTGCCCAAATTTTTTTTGCAACTACAGAACTAGGGTTTTTGGATCATCTCTTTTTCTCTAGGGTTTTGTAGGATTTCAACTTCCTTCAAGGCTGATGTTTTCTTTGCTCCAATTAAATACTTCTTTGCATATATTTTGTTACTTAACCTCTTTTGTTTTTCCTTTGTTTGAGTGATAAATTGCTTAGTTTCAGCAATTATCTTGTCTTTCTCTGCTATATTGGCCAAATAACTTTCAATCAAGGGATTCCTCTTATCAAGTAAAACTTGTAAGTCTACAACTTCCCTATGAATTTGAGCAGCTGAGCTTCAACATTTTATAATTCTTCCTGTTTTGTTGATAATTGTTTTTTCAATTTTGTGATCTGATCTTGATCAGATCTGGATTGAATTTCTTCTTTGGGATAGTAGCCTTTGCAGCAAGACGAGCTGATAATGCAGCTGCTCTTTCATCATAGACTTGTTTGATAATTTTCTCAAATTTAGAATTTTGTTCTAGAAGAATTTTGAGCTGAGCCTTCAACTGTTCTTTCTCCCTTTCTAATGCAACTATCTCTTTAGTTTGTGAATGTTTAGTAACAGGTATCTTCAACTTTTCTCAGAGAGATCGAATCTCATTCTCCTTATCTTTTATGACGGAAGATCTCTGAGAGATTGAAATTCATTCTCCTTATCTTTTAAGAGTGAAGATAAACTAACTTTTCCCAAGAGAAAAGTTTCTGTTGAAGATCATTGATGGGTATCGTTCCAGCCTTATTTGTTCCTCTTTCAAATGTGAATTAGTTTGTAACTTAGTTGCATTTCGAGCTTCCTTACAGTAATAGTTGCTTGACTAAGATCTCTAGCTCCTAAATTGCCAGTTTGCTTATGCCATTCTGTTTTATCTTAAGGTGGCATCCTATAGAAATCAAAAGTGACTTTTGTAGTCTCGTATTCATGTGGTTTCAGAGCCTTTTTTGGTTTGTCAACTTTCGGCTATAGGATAACCATCTACATTGTACCTTTCTTATAATTGAGAGCTGTAAATAATCTTGTTGGTGTAGTACATTCATGGCTGATTTTGTGAATATAATTTGTCTTTAGTTTGTTTTGCAACTTTCTTGCCCAAAGCCATTTCAGTGAACACAGCTTTTTCTTTCTCAACAAGTAAGATTTCCTTTGCACTATCTTCTTCCATTATAACTTTACGAGTCACTTGATGAGGATCAGAAGCTGATGGGATCTGTGTGATTGATATGACTGGTTTTGTCACTAAGGCATTCTTCAAGTGTTCAGCTTTCTTTTTCTCTGGTTTATTCAATTCCTCAGACTCTGATTCAATCTTGATCTTTTTTGTCAGTGGTTGTCTTCTTCCATAGGGTCACCTGTTGTACTACTTTGCTGCCCACCCTTTTGTGGTGTTTCTACTTCAATATCCACCTTACTCGATGGATCTTCAACTGCAATAGCTATTTTTGATGCCTGTAAATTTTTTTGGATCTCTGCCCATGAATCTTTATTAGCCAATCATTTTTTTCTATGTCTGCAAAATGACTATATGATGATGCACCTACTGCAAGCAGTGTTATCAGGACCAGACTGAACTGGTCTGACCATTTTGAGGCAAAAACCGGTTCGGCCTGGTGATTTGAACTGTTTTTGCCCGGTTCGATACCAAACCATCCAGTTCTATAATAAAACCAGCTGGATTGGTACCGAACCGACCATTTTCACCGAACTGGCTGATTCGATACTGTTTCAATAAAGCCACGTAGAACACAATTGGGGCATGTTTTTCTTTTCTCTTTTAATTTTTGTCTTGGTGGGGCACTACCCCACAATAGGAGCCTGATATTCATGTGCATGACCCTACTATTGCTATGCAAATCATGGTAATGTTAAATTCTTAAAGTAAAAGTGACATTCTCCTTTATCTTTCATTTTTATCCTTTTGTTTAAATTTTTAACATTACCATGAAATGACTTAGGGTGTTTGAGAGTGGTTCCGACCTCGTTGGATTTCATATGAAAAAATAGAATTTTAGATCTCACTTAAAATCCAACAGACTTAACAATTTTTCAGGATTTCAGGATTGGGGGTGTCGACCAAACTTTGTCAACAGTCCAAGGAAGCAAAATACAAAGATGTGAAGAAAATTTCTCAAAGATCATAGTCATCAGCCAACAATTTTATCATTGTACAATGTAAACCCAATTTCTGCAAGTTGTATTGTAAATGATGCTAGGATGACCGTTTAATTATGTACCAACACCTAGGTAAGCCTTTGATTTTGTCAAAGTATTTCATCCTAGGAAGTTTTTTAACCTCACCGAATTATCTGTGTTTCTAAACACGGATAATCAACAAAGTTTTTCTTTCAACTTAAACCCCAAAGCTAGGGTGGAATTCATTGACAAGGTCTTAGGTGAGTCCTAGTGTTATATCGAGTCTTTATAAAAGTGCATTTGGGAATAATTTAAGCACATTTGGCAAAATAATGCTATTACAAACACATTTGGTCTATACTAGATCATATTGTGTCGTAGAATTGGGTAAATTAGTGTTTTGAAAATCGCAATTTTTTTGAAAAATCAGGATTTTTTCCCTGAAACAATTAAATCGGCTGATTAAATTGGTGAATTTTTCATTTTGAAATATCGTGATTTAATCCCGATTTTTTCGAAAAATCGCTTTCCCCAAAAGATCTTGATTTTATTTATTTATTTATTCTTTATTTGTTTTTTTCTCCTAATTTTTTTTGTATTTTTTGTATTTTTGCCGATTTTTACTGATTTTATCCCAATTTTTATGATTTTTCCCGATTTTGGACCCTCGCCGATTTAATCTCGATCATGATGTTCACAACATTGGGAAAAATTATTGAGGGTATGAGTCTAAATGTGTTTTCCCCTTTCAAGGGTTGATATTGTAATAATTTGATGTAAATTTTTTTTTGGTGCATGGTCCCTCGTATTTAGACAACATGGCTAAAATATTTGTGGGTGGAAAAATTATTAATCCCCTCTGGTGTCAATTAATTAAAAGCTAAATTAAATAAAAATCTTAAGCCAAAAAATTAATTAATTTTGGGTAAAAAATAATTATATAGAAATTATTTTTTTCTCCAAGTGGAAAATATCTAAAATTCGTAGGTCAAAGGAAAACACATTTTTGGATGTTCCCCACCAAGGGAAAAATGGATATTTTAAGAAAATTTGAGCCCTTGGACCTTGATGGTTAAGTCAAAGTCAAATTTATGGGGAAATCAATCCAAAATATTTATTTTTGGATTAATTAAAAGTGGGTCTAATTTTTCCTCAAAATTAAAAATTTGACGGTGGAGATTAAAAGATGATAAAGCTATTTTCAACAGTCAAGATTATTTTGACCAGGATCAAGCCAACTAGCCATTATTTTCCACTTGGAGGGGTTTCTCTATATAAAGAATTCATTTTGCTTCTACTGGATATCTTTGGATGATGTAATTCTTGAAGGCTGAGATTGAGTTGTTTCTCTATTGGGAACATAGAATATCATAATAGAAAGACTTTGGGGTTTAATTCACAGTATTTTTCTTCCGCTGATCTGTGGTATGTGTTAGCTATGTGTGATCCTATGTTTTGTTGAATATTGCTAAATAATTGTTATTTAATTTGTCGGTGATAAGAACATTCTATTGGTACATGCCAATCATAGGTGATTTAATTCACCATATGATCTAACAATTTTCTTCCAGAATATTATAGAGATTTACGGGTATGCTATCCCTTAGGCTCCAAGTTCACAGACTATGGGGAAGAGCTGACTATGTTTGGGCACTAAGATTTCATTGTGGTATTTAATTTTGCAGGAGGGTTTGGCCAATATCTATTTTTCGAAATATATTCATCTATTGTTATTTATCCAAAAATATTACTCCAAAAATTTATTATTTGGTAAATATTGTAAATAGTTTGTAAATTATTTCTAACCCATTTGTTTTACAACACTTGGGGTTTTACATTTTTGTATATATATTTGGGTTTGGCATTCTTTGATTCATTTGTGCAGGTGGTCTTCAAGTTGATCAAAATAACTTTTCTTGGGTTTTGTGGCAAATTTTTGTGTTTGCAAGGGTTTGAAATTTTTTAAGGCCCCAAGACCTAGTCGTTTTCCTCCTTTGGCCTAACAGTGAGGCCTGGGAGCATCTTAGCGCCCTAGACCTTCCCTTTTCCCTAGGAAGCAAGCCGTTAAGGGCTGGCTGTGGGCCTTTCCCCTAGTCGTCAACCCTTCTAGGGCATTTTTCCCCCCTCAACCCTCCTATAGGCTTGCCGTACAACCTCTAAAAGGCCTTGACCCTCCTCCTTCCTCCTTGCCATGGCCTCTAAGAGACCTTTCTCCCTCTCGACCCTCCATTCATCCCCTGCTGCAGCCCTTTAAGGGCTTTTCCCTTTAGCGACAACCCTTTGGGCCTTGGCCGCAGGCCCTAAGGGCCTTCCCCCTCTAGCCGCAAGCCTAATTAGGCTAGCAGCTGCCCTTCTAGGGCTTCTCCTCCTTCATCGTAGGCCTTAGTGGCCTTTTTTCCCTAGTCGCAGACCTTGTTGGGCCTTTCCCTTCCATCAATGGGCATTTTTGGCTTGGTTGTGGGGTTTTGGCATCAAAGTTCGACATTTTCTTTTGGTTGTAGGCTTTTGGTAAGGTTCTACATTGTTTTTCAACTCTAACACTTTGTGTTTGCAACAATTTTCTTGCTAACATTGTGGTTGCAAGAAGTGGAAGCCTTCTAGCCCTCAACTAGGCCTTCAGGCCTCTTGGTTTGCCCTTCCTCCCCTCATTATCTTCTTTGTTTTGATGCAACCATTTATGCAGTCATATAAATCTAATAAAATCCATTAAAATTGACCACTTAATTAGCTAATCATTGGAGCTTATTTGGCATCTTGTTGGTTTATGAAGGATTGAATCATTAATTTTCTGAGTTATTACGAGTCTGATATATGTTATTTTAAGGTCTGATCTGAAAATTAAAAGTCTGGTCTATAGCTTCTATGCAGTCTCATAATCAATTGGATATTGTCGGAAGTATAATGCATCATTTTTCTAGCTTATATTTGACATCTTGCATTGTTTCATGACTGCTGATATAAATTTGTTGACCTCTGAAAACAAGGTTTCAATAATAATAAATCACATATAATTCTCTAAAATTGGCTAAGGATCCCTTATAATTCATAGTCATTTATGGTAGAGGTGATTTGGACTTAAAATTTGGTCATTAACATCTTTGCACTCTTGCATTCACACACATAAGTGGTCTAATCAAATTGACTAATTGCTCTAAGTGACATTGTGATCCTGTTTTTCATTGCTATTGACATTATTGGAAAATTGGGTTGGATATCTCTTGTGGATGCTATTTTAATCATATTTGTGATAAAAGATCCAAATCTCTCTCTCTTATGTATCTAAGGAACATATTGGGATTCATTGATTATAATCTTGAAGGTTGCTGATTGTCTTAAGAAGCATTGATCTTGTCTATTTGATTTTGTCTATCTTTTAAGCAATTGCCTTTTGATATTATCAGCAACATTTTCTAACACCATTAATTTTGAGAACATTCTATTGTCATTCATCTATTGTTTAAGTACTCCATTGTTCATAATTGAAGATCATTGTAATTAAGTACTTAAGAAACTTAATAATCTCACCTTAAGAGCACTCATACTTTGCATTGGCATTTTAGGACTAGCCTCTTGCGTTAATTAATTAACCTCCAAGCATAAGCTTGGTTGATAGAATGATAAGGCCACCCTTTTAACTTAGCTTGTGAAGGATAGACCCTCGTTAGTAGTTAACACAGTGACCTTTCAGTTGTCAAAGCCATAGTCTCTGCAGCGTCGGAGGCATTGGGTGGTTAGATCTCAAGGGGAGGGATCGTTAATCAAGCTCCAGCGTGCTTCCCCTTTTTTCTCTCCGCAAATTATTCTCGAGACTACCCTCAAAACAACTGGGATAAGGGATTCACCTAGTTAGGCATATAAACTAAAATAAATCAAGATTCTGCATCTCACCTATATTGTAGGATTTGTATTTCATATAGGAGTGAAGCATCCTTAAGCAACAATTGTTCATCCCTTGACTTGGGAAAAAATTTGTTTTAAGCAAGCAATTGACTCCATCTAAGGCACTGGTCTTCAACAATAATCTAATAAAATCATTTACCTTGCTAATTCAACCAAGTTGCTAGGCCATTCACTTGTGTCTCTCGGACTTGTTGATTGCCAACAAGGCTCCCAATCTTCACATTTCATAGGAACTACCCCTAATAGCTTGTTGTAGGGAGATGGTTAGAACGGAGAGGGTGAGGATTAGAGTGATAGCCCCCGTCGTGAGCATTGTCGCGTATTGCCTGTACAGTTTGGGCGACAACAGGAGGATTGCAATGTTTCCACTGGATTTTGTCATGTATGAGGGTATCAAGCTAGCATTTAATCAAGAGCACCAATCCCTCTATATACCTCGATGTTAGTGGCATTGTTTGTTGAACTTCTCTATCACGATACTACTAAAAATGTACCTCTCACTCAAACAAAATCTTGAATTGACATGCTAAGCATATTTTAATTTATTTTAATGCTTAGAGGGTGATATTGATGACAAAGATCCCAATATAGGCAAAGATTTTGATGATATGTAGGTATTTGTTATAGCATGGTTTTTTGTGGATGCTAGAGGCCATTTAGGTCTTGTTTTTGATGTATTTTCAGTTCAAATATAGATTGCACTTAGTGTTATTTTGGTTATGTGCACTCTTACATGCTCTATAAATGAGAAATTTTGCTCATTTGTGTATAAAGGTTTGGATTCATATGGATGCACATGAATATATGTGGTTTACTTTAAAATTTGAATATTTTATGTGTTTTTGGTTGATTGGTTTTTTTACTGGTTTTTGTCCAGTTGTGACCAGTTCCCGGTTTGGGGGGTCTATCGATTCAATAACCAATCTGGTTTCGATAACATTGACTGCAAACTTTGTTATATAAAAATTAAATCAAGTCTGTAATTATTAAGTAATTAGGTAGAGGGCATGATCAAAGATCATGCCCATTCACCAAGAGGCACCCAAGGCAGTATTTAAGCCAGGGGCCTCCCACATTTGTAATCATCATTCAATAATTAATAAAAATATACATATATTTCTGTCAAATTTTGAGCTACTCGCCCCATTTGGTATCAGAGCGAGTCGCTCCTAGGCGCATTGCTGCATAACTCACGGTTCTCCGACTACCTGCCTTCCGCCTGTCGTGTTTCGTTGGCCGCCTCCTACGTTCACTGCAAGTCAGCCACTTATTCCCTATTCAATCTCGACTGCACACACCTTTGTTTCCTTCCGCTCTCGAAGCCAACATCTCTGCACACGCCATCTCCAATCTGCTGCTTCCATCTGCTGTCCATACATCTCCGTCTAGTGTCGCGCTGTCTCATTCGCTGTTTGTCGTGTCCAATTCAATCGCCGTGACCCACCCTCGTACACGCCGACAACCTCCCGTGGCTCAACCACTTGCCCGACTACCACTATTTTGGCTAATTCAATTAAAAAAAATAATTTAACAAGGTATACAATAGTTATATTAATGTTATATAGTTGTAATATTAATTATATTATTTATAGCTATATAATTTATTAATATTTAATAACTATATATATTAATTAATATTAAAAAATATTATATAGTTAATAAAAAAGAAGTTAAGCTGGAGAAATATACTCCACCACATACCCGATAGTTGTCTTCATCAATGTCGATGGTCGATTTTAGTAAAAAATTGATTGATCTTGAGAATAAGGTTACTAGACATTCCAATGAAATCAAGGAGCTCCAAGATACAACTAAGAGAATAGAGAGTCTCCAAGCTAAGAGGATTCTTTGGATTAACCGGGTATTATCAAAGATTTATTAAAAACTATGCCCATATAACTGCAACCCTAATGAACCTTCTAAAGAAGAACTCATTTCGATGGAATGATGAAGCAGAAAAGTGTTTTTAAGACTTAAAGGAAGTTATGTCCCTTGTATTGATAACTCCAACTTCTCAAAACCATTTGTAATTGAGTGTGATGCTTCAGGTTTTGGCATAGGAGAAATACTAATGCAGCATTGTCACCCAATCACGTTTGAAAGTAGGAAGCTCAATAAGCAAGAACGTCTCAAGTCTACATACAACAAGGAAATGCTTGTTATAATGCACATGTTAGCCAAGTGGAGACAATATCTCTTGGGAAGTAAGTTCTTAATACGAATAGATCATAATAGTCTTCAACATCTCCTCCAACAGAAAACACTATCTATAGAACAACAAAAATGGATTGAAAAAATCGTTGCCTTCGACATGTTGATTTTTGTAGCTTGGGAGGTACTCCGAGCCTTGAGGATCGAGGGTTTGGAGGAAGGAGCTCCACAAGTGGCCTTGTGGGCTTGAAACCCAAGCCTGGGGTTTTGCACCGAAAGTTGTTGGGCCAAAACCTTGACATGATTTCAACATGTGATAGAGGACGTTGAGACGAATCCAACACAACAAAAATCATCGAATTCCGAGGTCTACAAGTGAAGATATTAATTTTTATGTGTTATGGTGGGCAAGGAGGGACATAAAGGCAAGTCGGCCTTGTGTTAGAGATGCCCTTTGGAGCAATGTTGCACGAAGCGGAAGCGTTTTTTGGAAGCGGGGACGCCGAAGCGTCATTTTCCAAAAATCTAGGAAGCGAAGCGTCCGCGGAAGCGTCTGCTATATATATATATATTTTTATATTTTTTTGCATTTATACTCAAAACAAACATCCCAAATACCAAATTAATTGTAGAAGACATGAAAACATGCATATTTTTGCATAAATCAAGATAGATATAACATCCATTGTACATTAATGATCTAGAATCTAGATTCTTCTCCTCTTGTCTAGCCTTTGCCTCTACCTCGATTGTCTAGGGATATTAGTCAACATTGCCCAATTTTGATCAAACTACCTAATTCAAGACTTAAAATATGGTAGAAAAAGCTTAACATGTTTGATCGATGATTTTGACTTGATTGAAAGGTAATTTTTTGCTAAGGGCGTGCCGCGTGACAAAGGAGTTCAACAATTAACACCACCAACACCAGGGTACATATAGGGCTTGGTGCTCTTGATTAAATGCTAATCACATACCTTCATACTTGATATAATCTAATGAAATGCCACAATCCCATTGATCCTGAATACCTGAAAACTGTTAAGTCTGTTGAATTTTGAATAGGATATGAAATTTTATTTTCTCCATATGAAGTCCAATGAGGCTGGAACCACTCTCAAACATCCTGAGTCATTTCATGGTAATGTTAAAAATTTAAGTAAAATGATGAAAATGAAAAGTAAAGGAGAATGTCACTTTTACTTTAAGAATTTAACATTACCATGAGGGAGCATCTGCTATATTTATATTTTTTTTGCCTTCATTCGTCACCCTAACCCAAGGTGGACCCACCCCCAACAAGCAAACTCACCTAAAATTTAATTTTTTTTTGAAAAAAAAAACGATTTTCTAAACGCTTTTCCGGAAGCTTTTCTGGAAGCGTACGGAAGCATCTGGGAAGCGTACGCTTCCTCCTCCGAAGCGTACGCTTCGACCCCGAAGCGCCGTACGAAGCGCGCTTCGGAAGCGACGCTTCCGTACAGCGCTTCCAAATTTCCAGGAAGCGACTAAAAAAGCCGAAGCGGCACTTCCGAATTTGGAAGCGCCGCTTCCGGCCAAGCTTCCTAGGCGCTTCCGTACGGGACGCGCTTCGGGGCTTGGCACCGGGGGGGGGCGCTTCGTGCAACACTGCTTTGGAGGGCTATTCGATCCCCACATGAAACATATAAATAGAGGCCTTGTGAGACCTCATTGAGAGAGATTGAAGTGATCATCCATCAAAGAAATAGCTCTGAAATGGACAGCGTCTAAGGCAGCAAGGACGAAGAGGCAAGGAAGCCGAGAAAGAGAAGAAATATCTTTGAGTTTGGGTGCGGGTTCCTTGGGAGAAGACAACGCAGGTTTGAGGCATCCTTGTGGAGGCTAGGAGGGCAGGTTGACGTGGTTTTCTCTTGTTTTCTAAGTGCGAGTTTCCTTGCAAGTTCAACCGCTAGAACAGAGGTATGTAGAGGGTGTTTTCTATGCTAGATAGGGTGTGATATATCTCTATAAAGGGCCGCAGGTCGTTGGTTGTTGCAGCAGTGTGTAGGAGGGTTGATTGAGTGGGCCTAAAGGCCTAGGAAGGACCTCCTAACCCAATCGTAGTTACCTAGAGGAGGCCACAGCCAGAACAGGGGTATTCTCCATGTGATTGAGGGCTAGTTTGGTTGCTGGAATGACAGGCTTGCTGTAGGGTGCTGTAGGGTGTATTGTGAAGCTTTTCTAAGGCCCATAACATTGCATAAGAAGCCTAGTTTGGACAACAAAGGGAGCAACTCCTTGGGAGAGGACTATACTGTGTTTGGGCAGTGGTTTGGGGTTGCTTTTGTGTGCCCTAACCAGTGTTGTGAATGCACAGATCCCAAGGCAAGGAGGCAACAAAAGTATATTGTAGATGTATTCTTGACTGATGGAGGTGGATGGTGTCCTAGGAGAGGACTGATTGGAGAAGTCTGTTAGCGACAATGTGGAAGGGTTTCCTAGGTGTTGGATGCCCTAACTAGGAGTAGATGCTACAACAGACTTGGTTACTCGTGGACATTTGGAGGGCAACGTGAGAGTGGACCAAGTGTGAACATGGATTGGGCATTTATGTTCTGGTGGAGGACAACGTGATAGTCCCCAAGTTGGAGCCTGGTGTGCAACACTTTGATGGACAAAAGTAGTTGCTAGAGTGGCAGTTGTTGAACTCAAAGGAGTAGTTGAGTAGCCCTAGACTTGTGTGTGGAGAAGGACTTATACAACAGATGATGGGAAGTCCTCCTATCTCGTGTTCATTGTGGGAGATGGACATCTTGTAGTGATAGGTGGCAACCCTCCATGCCCTATGTTAGTCTTCATTGGAGCAGCACAGAAACACTATAGTGGGTTGAAGTCCATGAGTAGCTGAGGAGTAGTAATGGGTAGTTGAGAGTTGTTCACAAGTGGAGCTGTGAACAACTCGACATGAGTCTTGATGTGTTGTGCCCTTGATGGACTAAGGCACAACTAGTGAGCAGATTGATAGTCGAGGTTAAGTGTCCAGATGGATGCATTGATAGAGGTAGGAGTTGCAGATCGGGAGCCGCAGGACTGAGCCAGGGTACGATGGAGAGGAGCTGAGAGAGCACGCTACATCAGCCAGATGGTCAATGTATCTTGTATGGGCAGATTGGTTGTCGATGGACTGACACCAAGCCCTAGTTTTGTGTCTTGTATCAGTGGATGTATGAGGGTCATTATCCCTGGTACAGGAGCCCTAGACTGTTGTATTATATGTTGATTAATATAACGAAGTTGGGTTGAAAATTGTAAAAAGTTGTCCATATTTTGTGCACTAGTAGATTTACTGTTATTTATATTCCGCTGTGCAAAGTAGTATCGTTGTGATTCTTGGTTTGGTAGCATCAAAGATTCTAAGATTCTATCCTAGACCTAAGATCGTGGAAAAACTACACGACATGGATATATTACATAAGAAAGGGAAAGATAAGATAGTAGTGGATGCTCTGTCTAGGAAAGACGAAGAACCGTCATTACTTGCGATTTCAGTTGTTGTTCCCGAATGGCTGAATGAGATTCAAAGTGAATATGCAAAAGATCCAGAAACAAGTGCTATAATCAATAACCTTTCTCAAAACTCAAAATTTGAATGGAAAAACGATATCCTATGGTACAAGGGAATAATTTATTTGAGTTCAAATTCTAAATTTACAGCCAAGATTCTCAAAGAGTCGCATGATTCACTATTAGTCGGACATGTAGGATTCTTTAAAGCCTACTATAATGCACGCTAATCATTATTTGGAAGGGAATGAATAACGATATTCAAAAATATGTAGCAGAATGTGATAAATGCCAGAGGAATAAAAATGAAAATATTATGATACTTGGACTACTTCATCCTTCAAATATCCCGAATTAAAAATGGGAGGAAATATCAATGGACTTTATAGAAGGTTTATCTGTGTTTGATGGTAAGGATAAAATTCTTGTAGTAGTCGACAGACTCACCAAGTATGCTCACTATATTGGAATGAGGAAATCAGACGAGGAAAAACAAATCGCTGAGATTTTTTGCAAAAATGTTTACAAATTACATGGATTTCCCAATGTCATTGTGAGCGATAGAGATGCCAAATTCAAGGATAATTTTTTGAAGGAAATTTCCAAACATATATGAACCTACCTCAACATGTTCAACCTACCGTCCTCAAACAGATGATGGCCAAACAAAGGTTGTCAATAAATGTTTAGAAACCTACCTACGTTGTTATGTCACAGACAAACAAAATAAGTGGGCTCAGTTGTTATATCTCGTTGAATGGTGGTACAATTCTACTTACCACACATCAGCGAAAATGACTCCATTTCAAGCTCTGTATGGTTACGAACCTCTGAAATGGAAGGACTTTGCTATCATCGAGATGAAACTTCCAACTGTTAAAGACCGGTTAGAAGAAACCCAAACAATCGTCCAAACTCTAAAGGAAAATCTAAATAATGCTAGAAATCGTATGAAGTAGCAAGCTGACTAAAACATAACAGAGAGAGAATTTGAAGTTGGAGAATGGGTATTTGTTAAACTCCAGCCTTACAAGCAGTTGTCCTTAAAACAGAACAGAAAAAACAAATTGGCACTAAGGTTTTATGGACCCTACTAGATCAACAAAAAAATTAGGCAAATAGCATACAATTTAAGCCTTTTTGACAAAAGTCATGTTCACAACATTTTCCATGTATCCTGCCTTTAAAAGACACTTGGCGAACGTCAATCAGCCCAAACAACACTTACGAATTTAAATGACGAAGGGTCATTCTAGAACCAGAAGGTATTATCTCCATCAGGGAGAAAAAGATGTGATCACGAGTAATCAAAGAATACCTGATCAAGTGGAAGGACTTACTAGAAGAAGAAGCTTCTTGGGAGACAAAAGCATTTTGTCAACAACACCCGTCGTTACGTATGCTTTGAGGACAAAGCATCTTTTCAAGAGGAAGGCAATGCTATATAAAAATTAAATCAAGTCTGTAATTATTAAGTAATTAGGCAGAGGGCATGATCAAAGATCATACCCATTCACCAAGAGGCACCCAAGGCAGTATTTAAACAAGGGGCCTCCCACATTTGTAATCATCATTCAATAATTAATAAAAATATACATATATTTCTGTCAAATTCTGAGCTATTTGCCCCAAACTTCTTATTAGATATTACATGAAGAGGATCATATTGCCAAACAATATCTTCTTCAAAATTCAAAGCTTTTAACATATTTGAAACTGTCAAAAGAATTTCTGTGTCTGACAATGAAAGTCAGAACTTCAGTTGGTAAAGGAAAATATACTTAATTTTGATACAAAATGTATATGATTGACATTTATCCTTTGTCTGGTAAATTCTAAGGAACAAATTCTATGAGTAAGAAAAAATGGGAGTTTGACAGGTTTCACTTTAGAACCAGAGATTCTTAGGACTATATAATCTTGACAAATGTACTATTCTTCAATCTTTAATTTTGGATGAATTGGATTCATTTGCAAGAAACTTTTGCATGCAGAGAAAATCTGAGGAGGAGGTTCATTATGAAACAGAGTATATATAATAGAGATGAAATCATCCACAAAAACCTTGAAACGATTCTGCTGTTTAATGCTTTTCAAAACCCACGTCCATTCAAAAGCTAGAAAAACTCTTCCCTGCTGATGAACCTTGCTTGGTATTGAATGTGGAAAGTATGTTGATTGATAGCATATGATAAGATATAGTAAATAAGATTGATATCTGAATGATTTCCAATTCCCAAAATTTTCCAGTTGCTCATTGAGGGTATTAGATTAATAACCAACATAATTGAATCTTGCTGACCGTATTATTCCAAAGTTAAGCCCTAGAATATATCATCTACCAAGCCATCATCATCATAACCCAAGATTATGCAAATCATTGATATAGCTTTCCTAACCGATTTTCTGGAAATGGAAGAACTCAAAGGGAACTTTAGTTCTGATAGTCTTTCTCCCACTGGTAACAATCTTGATAGAAAATTATTTTTCTTCAATAGTTAATGAGCTAAAATGTATTCCCAATTTATCATCTTTTATTTTTGACCTGGTTATCTGGTAGCAATAGTAACTCTGAAATTGCACTTTCTGACACAGGGATAATAGAATGGTGTCCACTTTTATCCTTTACAATTCTGTTGACAGAATTACAGGATAAAGTGCACATATGGATCAATTCGGGAAAATGATGAGTCATAGGAACAATTGATTGTGCCAGATCACACTCCCATGCAGGAAGATTTTATGTATTTGCATTAAACCTGGCAAAAGATCTATTTCTCAGTTTCTCAGACAGCATACTGATCCTTGTGTTTCAAAAATATCTTTGATCTTTATCAATACAAGATTTGGCATCAGGGTTTTCTAAAATGTCTGGTTTACAATTTCCTAATTTCCTTTTCTTTTCCTTTTTGAAAATTTTAATGTTGATTCTTTAAATGAACCCTCTTTTTTAATTTTTAGGAAAAAATTCTTGTGAAAATTCTTTTAGAGAGATGATTCACTTGGAAAATATCTGGAAAAGCCGATGAAAAATGGGGCAAGGCAGCAGGAGCATGAACTCTGTTGACAGATAACAATAAAGTTATAAACCTTTGGCACGTTTATGTTCTAGCTCATAAAAGTTGACGAATTATGTTGATTTTTTCCCTTTGTCCCCTTTTTTTAGAACATAGTTGTCATTAATAAGACATGCTTTGAAATCCATGTGCATGCTTCCTATTTGTAATTATCACTCATGTTGGTGGTGCAATAAATTTTCCAACTACTTTCTTTGCCAAGTTGGCAACCATGATGTGTAAACCATAAGTGATATTGGGTCTTGCCGCAAATTGTTCCAGAGTACGAGAAAAAAGTCCAACACCAATGAAAATTTGATGCGTGGAAGAAAGTGGTTTAAGCCTAAAGAATGGTATCGAGATTTTGGTTTTTGTTAAATCCTTTGCAACTCGAAATCCTATAACGAATATAAACTGTTGATTTAAGCCACCACTCGCCATCAGATCTGGGTTATAGCTACTTATGATTGGCTTGTACAAAATTGCCTTTGATTGTAATTTTAGCTCTGAGAGCTTGGTTTTAAACACTTTCAATTAGCCTTTGGCTTTTAGGAACTTATCTACTTAATACAAAAGCATATATCATAAAATTCCCCTTTCTTCGATCATGATCTATCTCTTTGCAAAATTTAACTAATTTTATTTTGAAATCCATATTAATTCTGGAGTTTTAAACTGACTTTTCATAAAGCTTAAAGTTTGCTAACTCCAAATTTTTGAATTTTAAAATTTCATTGATATTCAAACTAGAATTTTATAATTTTTTTGAAAGAGTAATAATGGTTACAAGTACAACAGTATGGAAATCTTTTCCCAAGTATTTGCTAGAGGGCCTCAATGCTATTCACCCCTCAATTCACTTGGCTTCCAAACTTTTCCTTTTTTTTCCAGATATCTGGCAGACAGAGCCCCACATTCACTCTAGAAAGGGTACAAATTCTATTGCTACTTGCAGGACCTTTTTCTCCCTCATTGCTTCTTGTGGGAGACCTTTGTTTTCCCTAGCTGCTTCCCCCATAGTGTACTCAGTTTCATAGTTGACTGCATAAGGGTTATGCTTCATTTATTTGCATCTGTTAATATTTTATTAGTAAGTGGTTAATCAATTATGGGATATAGTTGTATGAATAAAAACATTTTCTTTATGCAATTCAAGGTAGGGCATATAACTGCAAGATTCACTTGGTTATCTTGACACTGATGCAGGTATAAAGCTTGGGGTTCTCTCCTGGGACAAGAATTAGTTGAAAGAAATGTCATTGTTGCATGCATTGACTACAGGTTAGTTGCAGCATAATTCCATGTACCAATTTATGTATTGGTCCACTTTCTTTGTTTTAACTTTTCCTGTAATTGTACAAAGCAGCCTATGCCTCTGAATGTGTGAACAACTTCTAATTTGCAATGTTTTTCTGGTAGAAACTTTCCTCAAGGTACTATCAGTGACATGGTTGAAGATGCATCTCAGGGGATTTCATTTGTATGCAACAATATTGCTGAATATGGGGGTGATCCAAATAGGTACTAATTAAGCTTTGCCTGTTCAATACTTGGTTTACATCAGAAGTGTACTTTATAATCTAATAATGATCAATGTTTTTCTGAGTTCTGCTGTTTTTTCTTTGAGCATGAATATACCTCTCTCCCTTTACCTTCAAATCATTCATAATGGAAACATCCTAATCCAACTGAAATTATTCAGGATTTATTTAGTTGGACAATCAGCTGGTGCACATATTGCTGCTTGTGCACTGGTGCATCAAGCGATAAAAGAAGCAGGAACTGAAATAACAGGTCTTACGTGGAGTGTCTCTCAGATCAATGCTTATTTTGGTATCTCTGGCGGGTAAGAAGCTTTGTTGTTGATTTCAAATTTGAGGCTAAGTTTGCTGTTTAGTTAAATCTCTCAAGCAGTTTAATGGCGAATCTGATTTTGTCAAGATATTGTATTTAAGGTAACATGGTCCTATGGTAAGAATTCCTTAACATCACAAGGAAAAGAGTTGCATGCATTGTGAGAAATCAAATAAATGATCCTATTAGTTTGCTTTGCTTGTTTTCCAGAGCCTAGTCCTTCATCTGTCCCACAGTTATTGGATTTCATTAGTTGCTGTTTGTGAACATTTTGTGAAACACCTCTTAATGCAAATTCAGAAATTTCACCTCAAACTTGAGGTTCACTGGATCTATTTCCTGTGAACTTTTCAGACTTAGCACTGAATTTGAAATATAAAGTACAGTGGTATACATATCACTTCTGTTCAACCAAATACACAAGGCAGCCCAAAAAATTTAACGCCAAACAAGTGTACTTTAGGGGAACAATGTTTTCATCCTTCAGGGCACACATCCCAACACATATGAGATCTAAAAATTACTGTTTATGGAAGATTTAGTGCAGCCATAAATCTGTGCCCAGGTTCTGTATGTTTATCTAATCACTTGACAAAATCTGCTCACCATTATGTTGAATTCAAATCAGCATACATAACTGCAATAGTAACTACTCAATCACCATGAGAACATAAGCTGAAAATTAGATCGGCAAGTACACAATTTTTGGATAGCAAAGAAATTTTCATATATACATAAGATGAAGTTTCAATAATTTACCAACAACAACAATGGTACAAGGTAGTCCTTCAAGCTTATAACATGATAGGACCCTTCAATGTTCTCCACACCCTATCTATGGCAGCCTCAACAAGCTACCATCACACCAACTGTCAAACCTTGGTCATCAACTTCTCCTAGCTAAGAATCATTCCCAACCAATTCTGGTTGCTCCACCAAAGATCCACAACTTGCAAGCACACACACTGGCAAGTCCTATTTGGCATTTACACTTGCATCACACAAGTGTGCAAGAGAAAACAAGATGGTCTTCCACTATCTTCTCCATAACTACTACTAGAAGTAGTATGAGGGTTTAAAATGCCACAAAACCCTAGTCTTCTTCTGTCATAAGAACCACAAGAACAAGTGCTTATTTTGCACTTTTAGGGTTTCTCCCAAACCCTATCTTTCCTTGTCTTCTTAGGGAAAAGCCTATCTCTAATGCCTTTCTCACCTATACACAAAGAACCCTAGCACACCACATAAGAGTGCAACATAAAATGATGGAGTACAATGAAAGATAAAATGAAGGTACTTGTTGTAATTCACTAAAGTTTAAACAAAAACAGTGTGTTCCCTTTCATACAAGTTTTAATTAGCCTAACAAATTCGTTTTCTCTTTATAAAAAGACATGCACGATCCTTGAAATGGATAATTATGAATGCAAAAAGACAACTATGATTATAATTAGGTGCTAAGTTTATGGGATTTGCCTTATGGCGTCTCTAAAGAGACTAACTGCAATTAGTTTTGAATTGGGAAATATTTTTTTTTTGTTCATTTTGTTTGGTAAATGGAAAATGCTTGATATATTACTTCATGGAATAGATAAGTAAATCAGGAATCAAAGTGGTTATATCATACAGATCACTTGGGTGCCAAGAAAGTCCTGATCTAGTCAAGTTGAAAAGGGAAACATATGAGCTGAGACCTGTTGACCACACATTGTCAACAATCCAAGAATCATAGTACAAAGCAGAAGACAAATTTTCTCAAGGATCATTATCATCATTCAACTTCCAGTTTTATCATTGTAAACCCAATTTATGCAAAAAATATTGTAAATGATTCTAGTATGACTATGAAGCCATGTAATAACACCTAGGTAAGCTTATGATTTTTGTCGAAGGATTTCATCCTAGGGAGTTTTTTAACCTCCTCAAATTATGTGTGTTTGTAAACATGGATAATTGGTTGAGTTTTTCTCCCAACTATAACCTCAAAGCTAGGGTGGAATTCGTTGACAAGGTCTTAGGTGAGTCCTAGTGTTTATCGAGTCTATATATTTTTCACACTAGATCATATTCTGTCGCAAAATTGGGTAATGTCTTGAGGGTCTATGTCTAAATCTTTATTCCCCCTTCTAAAGGTTGATAATGCAATATTTGATGTAAAAGTTTGTTTATGAATAATTTAGTGCATAGTTACTCATATTTAGATACGATGGCTAAATTATTTAATTATAGACACGCTTGGATGGTTGAAAATATTTATTACCCTCTTGAGTCTTTTAATTAATTTTTCTGGCAAAAATAAAATGAAAATAAATAGGCAGAAAATTAATTAATTTTGAGTAAAAAAATAATTTGAGAGAAATTAAATTCTATCCAAGTGGAAAATAATAGAAAATTCGTGGGTCAAAAAAGAATTAATTTTTGGAGGTCCTCCACCAAGGGAAAAATGGATTTTTAAATTTTTTTTACCCTTTGGATTTTTGGTGGTCGAGCCAAAGTGAATTTTTTGAGGATATTGTCCAAAATATTATTTTTTGATTAAAAAAAAGGGGTTTTAAAAGAAATTCGAATTTTTCCTCAAAAATAAAAAATCAATAGTGGAGATCAAGTTATTTTTAAAGGAAGATCAATGGATGAGATTATTTTAATGAGGATCAAGCCAACTAATCATTATTTTCCACTTGAAGGGGTTTCTTCTCTCATTTTCTCTATAAGGAAGTTATTGAGCTCCTCATTGATCATGATGTACTCATTGAAAATCTTTGGATGATGTAATCTATAATGCATGTATTGAGCCTTGATCTGCTGGAATTGTATTTCTCATAATAGAAAGACTTTGGGGTTTCAATTCATGGTGTTCTTCTATTTGCTGATTTGTGGTACGTGCTAGTAATTTTTCATGCTCTATATTATATTGGCTTTATAAATTGTTATTTCATTTGCTGTGAGACAGAACATCTATTGGTATAGGTATCTTGCCTTAGTTGTTGGGTTTAGATCTACACCTGTAGATCTAGATCTCTCATGATTTAAGAATTCATCTTTTAAGTTTGAATAGAAATCTACAGGTACGCTAGCCCTTGGTCTCCAAGTTCACAGGTCGTGGAGAAGAATTGACCGTGTTTGGATTTTGAGCTTTCATTTTGCAGGGTACTTTGTAGGAGGGTTTGGGCCAGTGATACATTTCACATGCATCATTTATTTTAAAATCTCACAAAAATTTAATCTCTTTCTCTTGTGCTATAAAGCAGTGTTGTGAAAATCGCGATTTTTTCGGCATGGTGATTTAATCGACCGATTTAATCAACAATTTTTACATTTTGAAAAAATCGCCAAAAAATCTTAAAAATAGCCAAAAAGTCGTAAAAATCGCGATAAAATCGTCAAAAAATTGGTGGATGCTTTAGATATTTAAAAAATTGAAAAAAAAATTGAAAATTTTATATTTTTTTAATGTTGCCGATGTTTTGCCGATTTTTACTGATTTTTTCTGATTTTTTCCCCTCTCTGATTTAATCCCGATCGCGATGTTCGCAACACTGCTATAAAGATTCAATTTGCTAATGAGAGCAATCATTTTATTTTTGTAAATATTGTAGATATTTGTAAAATAATTTTGAATCTAACCCATTTTTTAATTTTTGTATAGTATTTGGGTTTTATTTGTAATTTTTGTATATTTTGGGTATTTGGGCTTTCCATTTTTTCATTTGTGTAGGTGATAGCTCAAGGGTTTGAAGCAACAATTAAATTTATGGGCTATTCATTCAAGAGTAGAAGGCTGATCTAGGCCCTAGAGGGTAAGATCTAGCCCTTCCCATCTCCCAACAACTCAACGTCTAGCTGAAGAAGGAAGCTGCTCCCCCTTTTGGGCCTTTTGCAATGGTTTTTTGAGGTAAAATTGGTTTTTGCAGGGGGGCGAAGTCATTTTTTTAGGTGCTGTGAGGGATTCTAGCCTCTTCGAGGCTAGCTGCAGCCCTTGTGGACCCTTTCTACCCTAACAACAACCTCTAAGGCTTGGCTGCATGCCTTTTTGGCCTATTTTGGGTAGGCCACAACCCTTATAGGGCTTGTCTTGCCAAGCCGCAACCCTTCTAGGGTTTCCTCCTCCATACCGCAGGCCTCGAAGGCCTTTTCTTGATAGCGACATCTCTTAGTGGGCTTGAAACCTCAAGCCGCAGACCTCAGAGGGCCATTTTCTCTAAACCGCAAGCCTAGTAGACCTTCTCACCCTAGCCGCTGGCCTCTTTGGGCATTCATCCCTTCATTTCAACGATTTTTGGGCTATTTTGTGAGGCTTTGGCATTAAATTTGACACTAATCTTTGTGGTTGCAGTCCTAAGGTAAGTTTGGCAATTGTTTGTAATTGATTTCTATCATTTTGAGCCCTTTCCATCTCCCAACAACTCAATGTCCAATTGAAGAAGGAAGCCGCTCCCCCTTTTGGGCCGTTTGCAATGATTTTTTGAGGTAAAATTGGTTTTTGCAGGGGTCCGAAGTCATTTTTTTGGGTGCTGTGAGGGATTCTGGCCTCTTGGAGGCTAGCCATAGCCCTTATGGACCCTACCCTAACAACAACCTCTAAGGCCTGGCTGCATGCCTATTTTGGGCAGGCCACAACCCTTATAGGGCTTGTCTTGCTAAGCTGCAACCCTTATAGGGTTTCCTCCTCCATACCTCAGGCCTTTTCTTGATAGCGACAACACTTAGTGGGCTTGAAACCTTAGGCTGCAAACCACAGAGGGCCATTTTCCCTAGATTGCAGGCCTATTAGGCCTTCTCACCCTAGCCGCTAGCCTCTTTGGGCATTCATCCCTTCATTTCAATGATTTTTGGGCTATTTTGTGAGGCTTTGGTATTAAATTTGACACTAATATTTGTGGTTGTAGGCCTAGGGTAAGTTTGGCAATTGTTTGTAATTGATTTCTATCATTTTGAGCCATAAATCTTGGGTTTTCCTTGCTAACTATTTGTTTTTCAGACTTGTTAGCCTCTTTGACAAGGGTTTCAAGGCCTAAAGTAGCTCAACAATCCATCAACCAGACCTAGAATCCCTAACCATTGTCATAAGAGGGCTGATCTATCCTATTACAAACTAACAAATTGTGTTGCTGGTGTTCTTGAGACCTCCCTGTTCAATTCCGTTTGTGCACTCTTTTGAGGGATCATGTCCCAGTTGGAGGCAGATGTTACCCACCACATATGGGTAGTATCCATAGGAGAAATTGTTTTCTCTTAGATGGTCCTTAGCCTACCAGCAACACCTTGCAACCACTAGATAGCTCGATGTGCCACTATCTCCGCCACTTGAGCTAGCCATATGCTCCCTCGCCCATTGGTCATGATCGTATTTTTGAAGGTGGGCCTTCCAACCCTGAAGGTGCGACTTTTCATTGTGTAGTTGGGTACTTTTGTTTACTTATCATGGACACTTTGGGCATGGATTAGTGGGGGGATTCAGCGGAAGAGTGGGCTTGGTTTGTACTATTGTCTCCTCTGTCCAATTTGATGATTAACCTTGTATCCTAGTCCCATGGGATCACCTTTATTGGCTACTAGCTTTAGGGGTGGCACTACATGGGAAACCCTGATTTTGGTTGTGTGGTCCCATTTCCCGACACCACATACATCACTCCCCTCCACTCATTAAAACCCCATTCACCATATTTCCCATCTGGGTCTACATATGTCCACTAGGTCCACAAGGAGCTAGCCTCCCCCCCCCTTGTCCATACCTTGGGTTGAGCATGGAACGATGCCCAAAGCTTGATGCAACTAAAAAGAAAGAAAAAGCATAATTTGGCCACTCTCAATAGGAAATGTACCATAAAATGCAAAAGATGGTCGAGACATACAAATTTAGCACGTGGGCAAAAGCCAAACATGAGCTTTACCCCTATCATTGTGGCCATCAACGTGGTTCCTAGTGACCTGTTACCCACCACTTGTGGGTGACTCCCATGGGAGAAATTTTTTCTCCTAGATGGTCCTCAACCTGCAACCAGCCACCCCTTGTAGCCACTAGATAACTCAATGCGCCACTATCTCCGCCACCTGAGCCAGCAATGTGGTCCCTCGCTCATCTGTTATGATTGTATGTTTGAAGGTGGGCCTCTCGACCCAGAAGGTATGACTTTTCATTGTGTAGTTGGGTATTTTTATTTACTTATCATGGACACTTTTGGGAACAGATTAGTTGGGGGATTTGGTGGAAAGAGTGGGCTTGGTCTGTACTCTTGCCTCCTATGCCCGATTTGATGGTTAACCTTGTATCCTAGTCCTGTGGCATCTCATTTACTGGCTACTAGCTTTAGGGATGATACTACATGGGAAACCCTGATTTTGGTTGCGTCGTCCTGCTTCCAGATACCATATACATCACCCCCCTCCGCTCATTTTAACCCCATTCATCACTTTTCCCTTTCGGGTCCACATTTGTCCATTGGGTCCACAAGGAGTTAGCTGCCCCCTCCCCTTGTCCACACTTTGGGTCTGGCCTGGAACTTTTCCCCAGATGTTGATGCAACTAATAAAAAAAGAAAAAGCATAATTTGGCCACTCTTAATAGGAAATGTACCATAAAATGCAAAAGATGGTAGGGACATACAATTTAGCATGTGGGCAAAAGCCAAGCATGAGCTCTACCCCTATCATTATGGCCATCACCCTAGTTCTTAGGGACCCTCATATTGGCCCCTTACATCATTAAGGAACCCATGATTGTCCCAACCCCTGTTGGGCGATGAACTACCCCACCTTAAGGGGTTAATCACTGCTATATCTCACACATCATGCTCTCACCCCTTGGAGGCTTGAGCAATTACAAAAAAAAATCAATAAAAGGCAAAAGGCATATGAAGAAGGGTGGAAAAACAACGGGGTAACTCATGTACCACGATTGCTCCCTCCTACATTCATACACCCAAGTGTGGACTTCTCTTATTTTGGCTACCCTTGTACTGTAGCATGTGGCTTGGAGCCTTACCTTGATGCCCCATTCCGTTCCACCATTATATCACATGCTACCTACCAATTGATGGATGTACCATGGACATGTCACCCCCTTTAGAGGTAGAAACCACCTAACAGGGTCCTTGGTTAACCCCCTTATTGAGCTTGGAGACACTTGTACATGCTAAAGCCCCACTTTGGAAGGGCATGCCACTATGTAGCGTCCATTTGATTCCATGATTTGTAAGCTCTTTTACTTGATTACTCTAATTGTACTGGAAGGCAAGGCGACACATTGGATCTTATATAGGATTGTAGGTGGGTCTCCACTTAGGGTTTGGTCTCCCTATACGGGGTCCAAGCCCTTTAGAGGGTCATATTAACACTTGTAGGGTGAGCGTTGAGAGCCATGGGCCTCCACCATAGAAGAGAGAAGATTACCACTTCATTGATCCTTCAACACCATTTATTGATTGCTCGTGTTTAATCTTTTGGATGAGGATGATGCACCTGGACCGCCATGCCCAACCAACTTCACACTTGCACCACACACTTGACAGATGTTCCAGGGCCTAGATGAGGATGTGTCTCACCATGGGAGGCATAGGGAGGGTTTATGTCATCATTCTAGCCCTTGTAGATGGTATACAAGCATTATTGATCCACTTGGAGACCCATGAGGATGTCTTTGTGCCTCCACAACCACTTGGGAGCACCATAGGTTATTTGCTTGGAGATTAAGGGGCCACCCCCTTTATCATTGTTATTGGAACCCTCCTATTCATTTTGGTTCACGAGGGACTCAATTTGGCCATCCAACGACCCTCCTAGCTATTGTATTATCATTTCGCCCCTCTTGAGAGGCTTATTTTTCATGTTATGGAACTATTTGGTGGGCTTGTCACCAATTAGGGTGTTATTTTGCACATTAGAGATACTTTTGGGGGTTTGTTACGCTAATTAGACCCATTGAACTATTAGAGGCTCATATAAATACAAGTGAGGCTTCATTTGTAACTCATCATCGGATAATTGTTTCTTTTGGAATTTTGCTATAGCTATTGGAGGTTGAATTGTAGATTCTTTAATGCATTTTGATGTTTGGATTAATGCGATTCTATTATGGAGCTTCTCTCTTGCAATGTGATGGATGGATATACTTTTTTTTTGCCATGCAAGTTTCTCTTTTATGCGAAATTTTCATTATATGTTTAATGTATGGAATACTGCATCATGATGTTGCTTGTGCTCTAAATTATGCAAAATTCTTGAATCACTTTAGTAATCTTGATCTATTGCAAGCATTATTCATTGGGCAAGAAAAAGCAAATGTTCCTAAGAGTTGTCTTTGAAAACCTAACCCTAAAACTCCATTATTTGACAAGTTGAAGTATAAATCCTTGTTGTAGTTGGGTAGTTGCTTCATTAGGGCATGTGGAGTTTCAATTAGGCTCCTTGATAGAACAAAACCCTAAATCAATCTCATTCTTTAGTCCATTCTCCCAATAGACTAGGCACAAGTCCTTGATCCTTGGTGATCACATTAACTTAACGAAATATCATTCTTTCACCTCTTTTCTTTGTCACGTAAGGATAAGGAGATTTTCTAGGGTTTGGTGCGAAATTTTAGGGAGGAGGAATTTTAGGATTCCGTCCAGACAAGTTTCTTCATTTTTGTCTCCTCTTGGCATCCTCCAGTTTTGAACGAATTTCGACGACAAAATTTCAAATAAATTGATTCCTTAACTATTACACCAAGAGGGAACACTTGACGCTGCTTTGAGTTGGGGATTTCTTGAAGGTTTGCACTTTGTAGTTTATCATTCAAAACCTTTTCTCTTAAGTATAGGTAATCATTAGATGAACCTTTACCACGATGTATCTCTCAACCCTTGGTCTCTTATTGTATTTCTCTCAAGGGTTTTTTCGTGGAAAGTCACCCTAGATTCTCCCAAAGCTCACACTTTAATTGAATTTTTCCATTGATTGAGCTATCCCTGCCTCACTTTGAACCCTAGTATAAACACACCAATCACTATTAAGGGATTTTGGAAGTTTTGATCTTAGGCATTCATCAATTTTGAATATTCCTAAACTCGAGATCATCCTTCCCAAATTCGTGGGTCCAGAAAAAATCAATTTTATGAGGTCCTCCAACAAAGGAAAAGTCAAAATTTTAAAAGAAAATGACCCTTTAGACCATGGTGGTTAGGTCAAAGAAGAGTTTTTGAGGGTAAAAGTTCAAAAAATTATTTTTTGGACTAACAAAAAAGGGGTTTAATGAGGAATTCGAATTTTTAGTCAAAATCAAGGAATAAAATTTAAATTTTGACTAGGATCAAAGGATTTCTCTCCATCAACTAAGGAGATCGATTTTTTTCAAGAAGATGAATGGATCAAATTATTTTGACGATGATCAAGCCACATATCAAGGAACTAGTAGTTATTTCCACTGGGGGGGGTTATTCATTCTCATTTTTTCTATATAAGGAAGCTATCAAGCTCCTCATTGTAACAAAGAATGATCTAACTAGATCAAAATTTTGTATTGAGCAAGGCTCTATTGGATTTTGTGACAAAGCATAAGACTTTGGGGTTCAATTCGTGGTGTCTCTCACTTAGTAATTTGTGGTATATGTTGGATGATTTATTTTTTTACGCTTTGAGCTAATATATTGCATGAATATTATTTCAATTGTGTTAAATTTAGATAACAATGGTATGTTCTATGCTTAGCACAATTACTTCAATGTACTTTAAGAAACACAATGACAATTTTCCAAATTAGTTTCCAATAGCAATCGCATTAACCATAAATCACATTGACAGTAACCGTAGATAGAACATAAAATAAAACACAGAAGACAAGCCAAGACAAGAGGACACCAAATTTGGTGGATGCCAGGGAAAAACCCCAATGTGGGGAAAAAACCCTTTGATCAATTCTTCTTATTATTATATCAAATGTTTAGTAGAGAGAGAGAGTTCAAAAGGCAAAATTGACTTGCCATATCAAAGTCAAAACAACCCTGTCAAATCTGCAGTCAACTGTAGTCAATCTCAACCGTAACCAGAAAGTCAAAGATGGTCAACACAATTGTCAAACAGTCCACTTGAAGCTCGGTCAAACCCAGTCAAATTCGGCCTTCCTTACTTGTCAAAGTTAGCCCAAAATAGTGCTTCAAAGTCTAGTCAAATTCGGTCAAAGGAGAGAGAAAGTCTATTGTAATTTTCTATGGTAAAAGTTGTAGTCAACCCTAAAGTCAACACTGGTCAAAGTGCCCAAATTTTATCGATTTCTGTGCCCAGTAATGCGGCCTAGAGAAACATAAATAATCCTCCAAAAATCGCAGTCAAAACTGGTCAAAGAGTCCCTGGTCAATGTTGGTCAAACTTGGTCAACCCTTGAAATTTTCAGCTCTGCAATCCTATTCAGAAATTCGACCTCCTTGTGTCACACGTGCGAGAGAGAGAATGCCCAATCGCTGTACGAACCAATGATAAAAGGAGAGAAGAATGTGTGAGTGATGATCCCAAATGAGGTGAGAGGTCACTTGTATTTATACAAGTCGTTGAGGGTGAAGTGATACGTTCATTGGGCTTCATGAACCTACATGATGATGTGGCCGACCTAAACAATTTGCACATGTTTGGGCATAAATTCAAAAAACACTTTTGCTTGACCAAATTAGATGATCTTTATATCAATTTTGGTCCTCTCAAAAAGAGGAATTTAATGCAATCATCATCTCCATCAAATGAGCTGTCCCAAGGTGGAATTTGCCCCTAGTTGCCACTCCCTCTCAACTAGGGATAATTCCACTTGCCAATCCATCCATGATCATCGATCATCATGCCATCTTTTTGTCATGAATCATCTTTGTATCTCATCTAATCTTTGCTCTGCTGAACACTGATATGAATAATGAAGAGGAATCGATCGAGAGTGAGTCACAAGAACTTACCACTCTCGACTGACAAAAGCCAGTCCAAAGGTCGAACCCCCAATCAGACTTGATTCCAGATCAAGTTGTTGAACATCATGCATCCTAATCATAGGGAGTACGTCAGTACACAATGCGTCCATCGATAGTGCTATGGTCCCTAACCACTTTACCCAACTTATTGGCCAGATGAGAGGTACTTATCATGAGTCCTGAACTAAATGGGTAGGATGTACGCTGGGGCATTAGCAGAAGAAGGTGAACCACACGTCCTATTCATATGCCATAGGAGAGCGTGGACCACTCATCCTATGCATATGTCAATCATAGGGGAAGGTGAACCACTCACCCTACACACATGTTAACCATCATGGGGTATCATAGGGGAAGGTGAACCACTCACCTTGTACACAGTGCACCAATAGGGGAAGGTGAACCATTCACCCTATGGTCGCTTATAGCTCCAAGAAGCACCCCAAGCCCCCAAGAGCTCCCAGAGCTCAATGTCTTCTCTAAGGGCTTCCTGAGGACGTCTGTGACCTGCTCATCAGTGCTAATGTGCTGGGGCCTTATTGCTCCCCGCTGTACCATATCCCGAATAAAGTGGTACCTGATATCAATGTGCTTGGAGTGGTCGTGGAACACAAGATTCTCTGAAATGCAAATCCCACTCTGGTTGTTGTAGAAGATCACGGTGGTGTCCTGCATGTGCTCAAATAGCTCACTGAAGAGCTTCCTCAAACAAACAACTTCAGAACAATCCATAATAGCTGCAATGTATTCGACCTTGGCAGTGCTTAAAACAACCAATTTCTGCTTCCTGCTCATACATGAAATCGAAGTAGACACTAAGGAGAAGCAACATCCAGATGTACTTTTTTGATCCACCACACTGCTAACCCAGTTAGCATCAGTATATCCATGTAGCCTCTAATTCCCGGCAATGTATTTCAGTCCATAGTTGATTGTGCCACGGTGATATCTCAAGAGATAAATAGCAACAATCCAATGTGTGTGATGAGGCTCGAACATAAATTGACTCAAAGTATTCACAACGAAGCATATGTCTGTACGAGAGTTTACCAAGAACATTAGGACCCCCACAAGTTTTCTATATTCAGAAGCGTTTGGCCAATTCGAGCCCAACAACACTTCCACATAGCTTCTTGAAGTTGAGTTACATTGGAGTAGACACAGACCTTGCAAGCCACCATCCCACATCCCTTGAGCAACTTCACAATGTATTTTCCTTGAGAAAGGAAAATCTCACTTGGCTTTTGCTAGACCTCTAGGCCTAAGAAGTAGTGCATCAACCCTAAGTCCTTTATTTCAAACTCGAAAGCCAACTCCCTCTTGCATTGATAAATGCGAGGGTTTGCACCTGTCAGAAAGAGATCATCTACATAAAGGACCAAGATGAGAGGCATGTCCTTTTAAACCTTGAAGTATAGGTTAGGGTCAACGTCGCTCCTCGTAAATCCTAGCTTCATAAGATAGCTATCAATCCTCTTATACCAAGCCCTAGGGGCTTGCTTCAAACCATAAAGGGCTTTCTTCAACCTGCATACATGTGTCCTTCGATCTTGTACTTCGAACCCCTAAGGTTGTTTCAAGTGGGCTTCCTCCTTAAGTGAGCCATGCAAGAAAGCAACCTTAACGCCCATTTGATGTAGGCTCCATCCTGGAGTGGTAACAAGAGAAATAATAGATCAAATAGTGGTATATCGGGCAACCGGGGCAAATATCTCGTCATAGTCCACTCCTTTCTTTTGAGAGAAGCCACGAGCAACAAATTGGGCCTTATATTTCTGAGCACTCCCATCTGCTCCATGTTTGATTTTGTATAGCCATTTTGAGGTGACTACAGACTTGTCCTTTGGTCTAGGCACCACATCCTAGACATCATTTTTCATGATAGATTCATACTCTTCATTAATTGCATCCTTCTAGGCTTGGTGCTTTATGACTTCTTCAAATGTACATGGCTTGGTTTAAACAATAGTACTCATAGCAGCTAAGTACCCTTGATACCTGTTCAACTTCTTACTTTCACGGAATGTCCCTCTTGGAGCAATATGTCTTTCAACATCTTCGAGAGTATCTTTGAGCCACAAAGGTCTTTTCCTTGAGGTAGAGGGATCACCAGGAGGTGGATTAGTGGGATCCATTAGGCCTTCAACATCGGGCATATGCTCATTTGTCGGAGGTTCATCCTGTTTTTCTGCAACATCATCATTATCCTTCCTTGGAATGGGGAGATCTCTGACTTCCCCAAGGGCAGTGTCTTCATCAAAGGTGACATCGTGGCTTACTTCCACATCTCTTTGACTAGGCACATAAATTCTATTTGCCTTTGAATTTTCATTGTAGCCCACAAATATACCTTTCTTCCCAGATGCTTCCAATTTGTTTCTTTACTCTTTAGGCACATGAAAATATACACAACAACCAAAAATTCTAAAATGATAAACATCAGGTTTATTACCAGTGAAAACTTCTTTGGGTGTTTTGAAATCTAGTGCTTCATGCGGGCTCCTAATTTGAACATATGCAGTAGTGTTGGTAGCTTCTCCCCATAAGAACTTTGGTAGACCTTGATCATGGAGCATGGCATGGGTGGTTTCCATGATTGTTCGATTCTTCCTTTCAACAACTCCATTTTGCTGAGGAGTGTATGGAACAATTGTCTCCCTCTTAATGCCAGCCTCTCTGCAAAAGTCATTGAATTTATTTGATTCATATTCAGTTCCATTGTCAGTCCTCAATATTTTGATCTTCTTCTTTGTTTGATTCTCCACCAAGGCTTTGAAAGAACATAACCATTTGAACACTTCATCCTTCTTCTTCAAGAAATAGATCCATGTTTTGCGAGAGAAGTTATCCACAAAAATTGCATAGTATAAGTATCCTCCCATTGATGTTACAGGAAACATACCAAATAGGTCAGAATGGACCAAGTGGAGAATATCAGTAGTTTGGCCTTCACTTGAAGGGAATGGTCCCCTTGTAAGTTTACTAGCTGCACAACCTTGACAAACTCCTTCATGATTCATGTCGAAATCGGACATACATGTGACCATCTTCCTTACCCAAGGTAAGGCTTTGTAATGTAAGTGGGCGAACCTTCGGTGACATAGCTCAGATTGAAGTGAAGCATCGCAAGTCAAGGCTCCCAAAGGACTTCCTCCAACTTGATAGAGACCATCAACCCTAAATCCAAGTGTTAATGCATCTTTAGGGTTTCTTTTCCAAATATTTACCTTTCCATCAATGAATGCTACCTTGAAGCCTTTATCTTCCATCGCAAAAATAGACACTAGGTTCTTCTTCAAATCGGGCACATACAATACTTCTTGTAGATGAATGGTTTGACCTTGATTCAAGTGAAGAATGATAGTACCAATCCCTTTTACGGGGTAGGTGGCATTGTCTCCAAGTATGATCTCCACATAATCTTCTTTTCAATCAAATTGGAGAGGGCCTTGTTGTACCTAGTGAAGTGCCTTGAGGCTCCATTATCAATCAACCAATGATCTAAAGTGTCTAGAGGAGAGGCAGTAGATAGAGCAGAAATAAGATAAAATTCCTTTTGTTTTTCTACAACATTACTTTCCTCATACCTAAAGTTTCTTGATCTTTTGGGAGGTAGACCATTTCCATATTGAGCAACGGGAGCATTCTTTTTTCCTTTATTGTTGAGCCTTTTGTTCCTTTGGTTGCCTTTGTTGTTGTTGTTGCTATTGTCATCATCCCTTGGAGAGTTCTTCTTGTGAGGACACTTTCTAGCATAGTGGTCGAACCTGTTACAATTGAAGCATTGTCCTTTTCTTCCTTCTTTGAATCCCTACTTGAACCCTTGACCCTGTCTCCTTGGATCAACATTATTTTTCTTCTTTGCATGAGTGGAGAAAGGAGTGGGTTCATTTCCATTTGAAGGCTTGTCTCTCTCCATCATCCTTATCTCCTCTTGAGTGCATCTAGCCAATAATTCATCGAAACTAGGAATCCTGTCATTGTTGAGAATGTTGGTGTTAAACACATCCCATGCTCTTGAAAGACCCCTAAATGCAATGAGAGTAATATTCTTGTCAGCAATAACTTCTCCAATAGACAAAAGGTCATTCTTGATTTGTGTGATCCTCATGAAGTAGGATTGAATGGACTCCCCTTTATCCATCTTGATGTCCTTCAATTTGTTTTTGAGAAAGAGGACTTGATTTGCATTGTTCACTTTGAACTCCCAACCAACGTATCATATATTTCCTTTGAAGTTCCCAAATTAGAAATATAGGCAACCAAATGCTTTTGAATAGAATCAGCCAAAATTTTCTTGGCTTTGACCTCACCTTTTCTATACTTCGACTTAGCAACAGCTAGTGCATTTGAAGGAGGCTCCACCACTTTTCCCTGCACATAGTCTAATACTTCATGCTCCTCCAAAGTCAGGTCCAAAGTCATCTTCCATGCATGATAGTCAGATTTGTCATTGAGCTTGTCCTCAACCTTGAAGTAAGATGAGAAGCCATTGAATCTTGTCCAATAAACCTTTCTTGGTGATTGCTTTTCTCTCTCTTGCTTGGGCTTTGTTTTCACTTGGGCTCTGATACCATGTTAAATTTAGATAACAATGGTATGTTCTATGCTTAGCACAATTACTTCAATGTACTTTAAGTAGCCCAATGACAATTTTCCAAATTAGTTTCCAATAGCAATCACATTAACCATAAATCACATTGACAGTACCTGTAGATAGAACATAAAATAAAATACAGAAGACAAGCCAAGACAAGAGGACACCAAATTTGGCAGATGCTAGGGAAAAACTCCAATGTGAGGAAAACCCTTTGATCAATTCTTCTTATTATATCAAATATTCAACAAAGAGAGTACAAAAGTCAAAATTGACTTGCCATATCAAAGTCAAAACAACCCTGTCAAATTTGCAGTCAAATTCAGCCGTAACCAGAAAGTCAAAGATGGTCAACACAACTGTCAAATAGTCCACTTGAAGCTCGATCAAACCTAGTCAAATTCGGCCTTCCTTACTTGTCAAAGTTAGCCCAAAACAGTCCTTCAAAGTCCAATCAAATTTTGTCAAAGGAGAGAGAAAGTGTGTTGTAATTTTCTATGGTAAAGTTGTAGTCAACCCTAAAGTCAATACTGGTCAAAGTGCCCAAATTTTGTCGATTTATGTGCCAAGTAATGCGGCCTAGAGAAATAGAAATAATCCTCCAAAAATCGTGGTGAAAACTGGTCAAAGAGTCCCTGGTCAATGCTGGTCAAAGTTGGTCAACTCCTGAAATTTTCGGTCCTGCAATTCTCTCCAGAAATTCGACCTCCTTGTGCCACATGTGTGAGAGAGAGAATGTCCAATAGCTGTACGAACCAATGATAAAAGGAGAGAGAAGAATGTGCAAGTGATGATGATCCTAAATGAGGTGAGAGGTCACTTGTATTTATACAAGTTGTTGTGAGTGAAGTGACATGTCCATTGTGCTTCATGAGCCTACATGATGATGTGGCTGACCTGAACAATTTGCACATGTGTGGGCATAAATTCAAAATTACACTTTTGCTTGTTCAAATTAGATGATCTTTATATCAATTTTGGTCTTGTTGAAAAGAGGAATTTAATGCAATCATCATCTCCATCAAATGCACTGCCCCAAGGTGGAATTTCGCCCTAGTTGCCAATTTTAACAAATTTTCAGTAGTAGGAACATCTATTAGTACAGGTATCTTGCTTTAGGTGTTGGGGTAGAGGAAGCACTCTAGGTTTATTAGATCTGGCATATATCTCTAGACTTCTTGACCTCTTGTGTGTATTAAACCCCTTTTGATATAATAATCTTTTTTTCGAAGTGCATTGAGTTACAGGTCGCTACAACCCTTGGAAACTCTAAGTTCATAGACTATGAGGGGATAACACTTCGTTTGACTTCAAGCCTTGATCTAACAAATATTCGATGCAGGAGGGTTTTGCCAAAACTTAATTTATTCAAACTTTCTCATCTATGTACTTGTGCTACAAGGATTTACTATGCTAATAAGAGCAATTTTAGTTTTGTAAATATTTATAAATAATTTTTCTTCTCTAACCCTTGTATTTTAATACTAACCCATTGTTTCTATTTTGTATAGCATTGGGGTTTTATTTGAATTTTTGTATATATTGGGTATTTGGGCGTTCTGTTTCTCATTTGTGCAGGTGCTAACTCAAGGAATTGAAATGAGATTTGATTTTGGGAGAGCCCTAGCCTCACCTAGCCCAAATGGCTAGGGTTTTAGGGGTTTCTAGGCCTCTAGAGAAGCTGCCCAACCCAAGGAAGACGTCCAAGTGTGAGGGTTATATCTAACCATTCCAGGCCTCAGTTTCTTAATGTTTAGTCAAAGAAGGTAGGCCACAACCCCTTGGAGGGTTTATGGAGGTGATTTTGCAGTGATTTCTTGGCTGCCACAACCGTTTTGAGGCCTTTTTGAGGCTTGATTCCCTTAGCCACAACCCTAAAAAGGGTTGTTCTTCTTTGCCACAGGCCTGAGAGGACTTCTAGCCCTTGGCTGCGACCCCTTTTCCCTCTTTAACCCTAGTCGTAGGCCTCATTAGGCCTTCATTTGCTAGCGCACTCCCTTTTGGCTCATTTTTTTGTCTTTTACATTTGATTTTGGCACTAATCTTTGTGTTTGCAAGTTTATCGTAAGTTTGGCAAGGGCTTCCATATTGTTTTTGCCATTGATCTATTGTGTTTCAAGCCAACACTTGGATTTGCAGACCTATCATTAGTTTGAAGAAGGATTCAAGGGGCTTGAAGTCTCACTAGCCCATGAATTAGCCCTAGAAACCCTAGCCATTGTCATAAGACGATTGATCTATCATTTTGGGGTTCTCATCATACTAAAATTGGTGTTTCTGGTGTTTGGAGGAGCCCTAGTGCACATTGGAAGTCCATCTATCCATTCAAGAAGGCCTGTAGGCTTAAGGGCTTGCTTCTCATCACCTCTTCTCCACTCTGTTTTAATGACTAGACCTTAAAGAGCTCTTACTAGTGATATAACATCTCAATTAATTACCTTCTAATAGCCCTAAGATATATCTAAGGTATTTCGTAATCCAAGAAACATTTTGTCATGTCCCCAATTTTTGTGAGTGGAAAATTCACTAAGGAGTTTTGATAATTTTGGAGATATTAAATAAAAAGGAGAAAATATTATTTTGTGGGAGAAAAGAAGAAAATTTTATTTTAATGGAGAATGGTGAAAAGTAATATTTTATTGGAGAATGGAAGAAAATTATTATTTTATTGGAATGATGACAAATTATTATTTTATTCAAATGGTGGCAAAAAGTGGAAAATAACCCCACCAATAAAATAATAAGGAAAAAGGGAGGATCTAGAAGCTAGAGGGAGGCTCCATGAAGAATTATAAAAGGAGGAACTCAATTGCAAATCATTCTATCTTATCATTTCTATTTGACATCTAAACTTGAGTTCTCTTGAGCTGTTCAACCAAGACAACCAGTGCTACTTAGCACAAGGGTTTTCCAGGCAGAAATTCCACCTCTATCTTTAGAGAAATTCGAGTGTCTCCCTAGTGAGGCTTTTGGGGAGTCTATTTCAGGACTTCCATTGGAGTTTATTGCAGAAAATTCACACAAAAAATTGCTATTTCTAGGCGCAGAAGACAAACCCCGGAGGTTATTTGGAATAGCATCTTTCTATTACAAGTTACAGGTATTTGCAGGAGATTTTCTATTGGTTAGGGGAGGAGTTTGGCACCATTTTTCAGAGTTGTTTCTATATCTTTTGGTTGGGATGAACTTTTTCTTATAGAGCCTACGCAAGGTTTGGAGAACAAAGTTTTTTATTGATGTTTGGTGCTAGAATTTGCTAGGAGTTTTTAATTGGTTTTTAAATGGGAGTGATAGGTATTTGTCGGAGGATATTTGTGTACAATCTCTCAACCATTGGCCGGAGAGTTTTATCATTTCTCAGCAGTTCTTCTCTGGTTTGTCGTAAAACTATGTAATTGGAAATTTGTTCTATTTTGGGCATTCCGAGTCAGCTAGAATTAGACCAAACGATTTCTGGGTTTTGTTAGTTTGGGTGTGAGGAGCTTATAACTAATTTTATAGAATTTTCCGGGTAGTATTCAAGCCGAAATCGTGCATTCTTAATGTAGGGTGTATTGCTGGTTAACTGGCTAGTTTTCATCACATTGTGGGTTTGATTTTGGCTTGGAGTTAAGCCAAACCATTTTTGGGTTTTTAAGAGTTTGGTGTGAGGAGCCCCAAGTTAAATTTTCATAGTTTTTTGAGTAGTTTCGATGGAAAAATTTCTAATCCTTCTCTAATAGCAACAATAACAACAATAATATTTTCTGGGTAATTCACACTTTTTGGGGCTTTTAGGGTCAACTGGAATTAGCCCAAGATTTTTTTGGGTTTGGTAGATTTTGGTGAGAGAAGCCTCCAGTTAATTTTGCAGAAATTTTGGAGTATATTTGAGGGCATAAATCACAATTCACCTCCAACAACAGCAGTAGTAGAATTTGCGGGTAGTAATTGATAGGTGCAACTTATTGATTTCCAATTCTATTTTGGAGGTCCGATTTATTATTGTAGCATATTTTTTGTGGTCATCGCTGCAACTATTTCTATCGAGAGCTTTGTATGTGATTGCTCCAATAAATAAATAAAGCTTCTTAATTCTTCATTTCTTGTGTTATTTGCAATTGTGGCATTTATGGGTTTATTTGGAAATGTTATTTTATTTTTGCCGCAATTTCATGGTTCTTGTTCTGCAATAGCTTGAAGAAATTTATGGTAGAATTTTTTAAGAAATTTTTTGAGAAAATTAGGGAAAATTATAAACCGAGACATTACAGTGGTATCAGAGTATGATCTTGGCTAGTTGTGGGAAAGCTAACAAGATCATGGAGGTGTAGGCATGTATACATAGTGATTGGTGAAATGGCGCAAATGGGGAGGACTACACAGGTAATCATGGAGGAGATCCTCAGAAACAATGAGGAGATGATAGATATGTTAGCCCAATTGTGTATCAGTAAGTGAATAAAACCGAGCTATCGTCATCCTTATAACATAGGTACTAGGGGTGCGCATGCCACGAGAATGAAGCCACTTACACCATGTGGGAGAAGCAGTAGAATCAAGGCACCAGATCTTCTCAAGAGGAGTGGACAGGGCGAGTTCAGTTAGATGATAGGACCAAGATGAGATCTTACTTCATATCATGGGGCCTAGGGTGCAGGTACACTGACAATGAGCCTGAGGAGGAGGTTGAGCAGGAGACTAAGGGCACACAGCATTGTGCGGAGCACGTAGATACACCCAGTGTGTCAAGCGAACAAAGTTCCTTATACAAATTAATTACTCTAGAAGGCTTGGAATATAAAGATATCCATGAGGATACAAATATTATATATTAAATGTATGTATAAGAATTAATTACAATGAGAACAAGGGGCTTGCTTATATACCAAGCAGGTGTCTCTTCATGGAGAGTCATGTCTCATTTAGACATACCTATTCAACCTAATTACTAATTAACTAATAATTATTTATGCTTATTATCATTTACATTATTTTAAAATTTACATTATTTCCTATATATTTATTCATAACATTGCCTTCCTCCTAAAAAAGCTTTGTCCTCAAAGCTTGTTAATGAAAAATGCTTGATCTCTTTTTCGGCTTCGAATGTTTTTCTGTCTCAGAATAGTCATCTTCCTCGATACAAGTTGATATGATCTTCTAAGTGACAAACAAAACTGTCGCACTTAGAAGGGATCAGACCATCCTAATTTAATCTTTCGTGGAATATTCTGATCACTGGAATTTTGTAACGACGTGTCATCATAACTCGATTGAGGTTACATCACTCTTCTCTAGAACATCAATTTCTTGTTTCTGTTATGAATGGTCCCAATATGTAGCATGGTTGGGTTGTCCACTCTCATGATTCGGATGTCGATAGGAAACCTTTTTGGTTTGACTTCCCCTTATTAGGTGTGTGGAAATTTTTTGATTTCCTTCTGGTACTACAGTTTTTGAGTTAGGTACATAATCTTTGTTTGGAATTTTCATCGTCTGGATTGTAACATGTGAATGTGTTTTTCCTTCCATTGATTGATCCTCTTCTTGAGTTCTGCTACTGACTGGTTCAATATTAATTCCCTTATCTTCAACATGGACTGTTACACCTGGAGAGTTCAATACTTCTTGATTAAGTTGCTCTAACTTGTCTGTTAATGACTTTTTGTCCCTTTTAAGCTTTTTAATTTGTGTTAGTAATTTTTCACTATGATCCTTAAGTTGCAAGACTTCTTCATTTCTATCCGCAATGATTTTGTCAATTTCATTTTGCATATTTTGTAATAATTTTTTACCTTCTTGAGAAATTACTTTTGAAATATTTGATATATCTTCTAGTGTTACTGAATTTGGTTTCAGTGTAACAACTTGGAGTGTTATTTTCTTCTTCTTGTAAGAAAATGTTAGAAACTTTTTCTTCATATTTAAGATGACAGATCCTACCGTGTCCATCCAGGGTGATCCCAAAATAATGTCACCTTGATTGTTCCATAGGGTGTGAACTGAGAATTGCGATAAATGTATAATCTTCAATGTTTCATTGTAAATTGGCTATGTCATATTTTTTATTGCCAAAAAAGTCTAATTTTTCAGTTATATTTGACTCCGGGATCAGTGATTGGTTTGCGATTTTAGGTGTTATATAATTTGTGTCTTCTGCCGGAGAAATAGAAATAATAACATCCTTTCCTGCGAGAGTTCCTTTAATGTTAAATAGTGCTTTACTGTCTCTGGGTAAGGTTTCTGGGAACCTTTTGACCTTCATTTCTGTAATAGGGTCCATTTTGCTTCTTGAATATTAAATACTTTTTAAATCACTTTTTTTTTAAAACAAATCCCTTTTTTCTATATATATTTTTCAAATATTCTCCTTTTTTTTTAAATAACCTTGACTCTATTAATTTCTTTAAAAAAAAATAAAAATTAAATCCTTTGTATTTTGGTATATATTAATAACTTTATAAGCCTTTTTCTAAAATCACCTTTTTGAATATATATACACCTTTTATCTTTTTATCCACTCAACAATAATAAACTTCAACGGCTCTTTAAAGTTTAACCTTTCAGCAAATAAAATGTTTTTTCTTTTTGTATTTTTTTTATATAATATATCTTTTTTTTATTACTCCTTTATAATTTAAAAAAAAAATCTCTTTATGAATCTTTGCCCTTTTTTTAATACCTTTAGCTTTATAGTATTATCATCCAATAAAATTCCCTTTCTTAATAACTCACTTTTTGTTTTTAAGAACTTAAAACTTCACTAACATATCCTTACATAAGTGCCTTCTAGGATTAATTCAACTCTCAAAATTAATCGTTTGACTTTGTTATAAAAAGTGGCGTCAATGTTTTGAAATGGTGGCAACGTATCTTCTCACCTGTTGATTATGTTGAAAGTGAACCACGAGTTTAGCGGATTGGTCAAGCCTTCGATGACAAACAGACTATTACAGCATCGGTACATACAAGATTGTAGGCAAACAATCTATATTATGTATATGATTATATTTATAACATGAAATGCAACCCGTATTGGGCAGCAATAGGCAGAGTAGCAGTTGAGGAAGAGACGGTCGCGGCACGATTTTTTTGCTGAGGTGACAGAATTAATGGCGTTGATTTATACGTAGCTTGAGCAAGGCGGTGGCAACCGAGGTGATGGCTGGTTTGTTGGCTTGAGAAATTTTTGTGGCGACTTGTGGTCAACAATCAAGACTCCAACTCAGTGGAACGAAATGAGGACAGGCCTGCGGTATTGAACAGTGGTGGTTGTCGGTCGGGCGGCGGCGGCAACAACGAGTAGGGTTGTGGCTATGGTGCGGTTGCAAAATAGTGGTTGTCCGGATGTGGGGGTTTGGCGATCGCAGTGGTAGCAGACAACAGTCGGATGATGAAGCTTTCGATGGCGGTCGTTGGCAGGGTTGACGATTTTTTTTCTTTTTTTTAATAATTTATTTTTTTCAAGATGATATAGTTTCCTTTTTACTTATTTTTTTGTTTGTTTGTTTATTTATTTATTTTTTTAAATTAATTTAATATATATATATATTTATTTATTTATTTATTTTTCTTTGAGATATATATATTACATTTTTTTTAAATGACTTTAGTTTTTTTTTTTTTTTTACCCTTTCTATGTGGCCAAAAGCCTGATGGTGGAGAAACCCCAATTGTAGCGAAACGCTTGAACTCCAACAGCAAACGAAGAGTCGATGGCCAAGGGCTTGGATCGAAGAGCGTGGATCTGTGCAGCACTGAAGCGCCAGAGGATCAACTGCTCTGATACCAAATGAAGAGAACAAAGTTCCTTCTACAAATTAATTACTCCAAAAGACTTGGAATATAAAGATATCCATGAGGATACAAATATTATATATTAAATGTGTGTATAAGAATTACTTACAATGTGAACGAGAGGCTTGCTTATATACCAAGCAGGTGTCTCTTCATGGAGAGTCATGTCTCATTTAGACATGCCTCTTCAACCTAATTACTAATTAAGTAATTAACTAATAATTATTTATGCTTATTATCATTTACATTATTTTACATTATTTCCTATATATATATTCATAACAGTGTGACACAGGAGCCACCCTTGTTGGAGTTTCCTTTAGCAGCCCCAGTTGAGACATTAGTGGAGACAATTGAGCATACACCCGTTGATGAGGTGCCAAGGGACACAAAGTTACCCACCATTGATGAGGTGCCAGGAGACATATCCCTGGTTGATGAGGTGCCAGGAGACACAAAGGTACCCAGAGTTGTGATCGAGTCTACAGATGTTAGTTGCCCATAGTAGTTTCATCAGCTCCAAGTCGACCTTCTAGCATTGAAAAAAAAGGCCATGATAGTCTGAGAGACCATTGTGCAACAAAACGAGGAGCTGGATGGCATGAGAGCAGTTTATGCTAAGTCAGTGGCCAAGTTGAATCACATCGGGGAACGGTTGGATTCCATAATTGTACAATTAGAGTACACATTGGAGTGTCAGAGCAACCCTCTTCAGGCATACATAGGTGAGGTTGATAGCATTGTTAGGTTACCTATGCACATTGGAGAGAGAAGGAGGCAGAGTTACCTAGACATATCTCATGCGTTGACGAGGATTGTGAGATGATGTGACATGAGGTGTGTGGAGTGCAATGTCCATAGGTGGGAGTTGTTTTGTGTATGTGTGTTTGTGAATTCGATCCCTCTCTTGGGGTTGGATGGCAAGATAATTGAGTTGGTATCTGGTGGAGCCGACTAGGTGTCTTGATATATCCATGGCTGGTAGCATAGTCCAGCAGGGTCCATGGGTTACTAGAGGAGTCCGAGGGCCAGACTGTTGTTGGGATCCAGGTGGGATTCCCCGCCACAACATGGGTTTGGTCAGTGGTGGTATTAGCAGTGCGATGGATCTGGTGACCGAGCACCCACACACTTTCATATCTCCATCAACACTAGTGACAAGATGGTTTGACAGGGGAGCGAACAGATTTCATGAGTTGTCTTGGCATATTGATTGTGTGTGGGGTCACAGGGTGATTAGCCTACTCTAGCAGGAGCTAGTAGGAGGTGGCATCGGTAGGCCACCAAACAGGGCATTGCATGGAGACAATGCTCTCTTATTGGTATATTGGACACATAAGCTACTAAGGATAGGCACAATAGTGTCAATTCTGTTAGCCTGTGGGGAGTTAAACCGCTCAGGTCTGTCAGGGCAGATGAGGAGATATGGCTCACATCATGGAGGGCTTACTAGCAGCGTGGTGGATGCATTGACACATATGGGATGCCATATGGTACAGGGTGGTACGACAGTGAGATAGTGGTGCATAACGTTTTGTTACAGAGTTCGGTGTTATGCAAAGGAGTGCAGGGGTGCATATTTATGTACAAAGGAGCATGATGATGCACAACAGGTTGTTGGAGTGTTGCCACTAGATAGATCTCCTGACGGGGACGTCAGACACACCTTTGAGTTTGGCAC
Source organism: Pinus tabuliformis (assembly GCA_031772625.1). Lineage (NCBI taxonomy): Eukaryota > Viridiplantae > Streptophyta > Pinopsida > Pinales > Pinaceae > Pinus > Pinus tabuliformis. The sequence continues at coordinate 1,855,188,693 of CM062817.1, read as the reverse complement.
ACCCAAATTTGGAGAGTGAGTTGATCACATAGCTGAACATGAGTTTCCATTTGTCACTCTCCAACATTACACACCGACACATGGGACATGGTAATCATCTCTTTATGCTCTCATCACAGCAACAAGACCCAAGAGGTTCATCCGAGATAGATGGACAGGACACAATGCATTAGGAGAGAGGCTTTTCAGCCATGGCATATGGTCAGGGTGCAAGTTGGCAGGTGCAGGCTTGGGGGTGGTCCGATCTGTTACAGGGGTACCACGTGCTCCACCTTTGAGCCCACATTTACAGAGATGCATGACACCTGTTGGGTGCGACATTCTAAGATATCTCAGGAGCATATACAACGATTTGTGGACCCATCTTGAAGGAAATGTTTAAACTCCAGGTAGTTTTGGGCAGCACCTACAAGAAGCAGGATAACAGATCTCACAACGTGGTATGGCAGGCGCAGGGCAGTCTTGCATGCACCAGACTGATTCAGGATGTATGGAGTACATATATTGGTTGCATGCAGGGACATGAGATGTGGTACGAGTTGGTGCCAACAATTGTCAGGACTATGCCACAACCGATATGGCTATGGGATCTAGGGATTCGGTTGGATGATTAGTCACTCTATTTCGTGATGAGCGGGATCAAGGCAGAGAGTAGCGCAACTCACTCTTGTTTTGACATACGGGGAGCACTGAGGCCTTCATCTCATGGCAAGGACGATTTTCTTGTTACTGCTCCGAATTGAGATTGGTAGTAGATGGGTAGACATTGATATCATGGAAATGGCAAGGCAGGATGAGCTTGGCCTTCACATATTTTTTGTCATCAGGTTCCAGGAGAGGAGGATAAAGTCCGCGCACGATGGGCAGTCTGTCATAGTCAGAGTGGCACATCGTCAGCGTGGTGGCACCCTTCTGGGACGAGCTTGGGACTAGGGCATCAAAGGATATCGCAATTCAACTACTCTCAAGGGTGATCTGGTTCTTACAGGAGGAGATCGTTCAGGTCTTCCACTAGGTTTTAGTGGTTTATTGTTGGTGTGGGGGACTTCACCAGCATGGCAGGATGATCAACAGGAGGAGATTAGGGTGTGATCATATGTGTGAGAATTCATCTCCACAGGGGTTGGATTGTATTTTCAGAAGCTTACTCTTGAATTACATGAGATTGACTACTTAGTAGGTAAACTTCACGATGAGTCGCTTAGGATTTTATATTATTGTGATGCTCAAATCATGGATAGTATGCAGAGGGCTTCTGTGGCTTATACATGGTTGGACAATGAGTGGAGCGAGGGGTGTTTCATGTTGATTAGGATGGCTTGGTATCCTGTTATCATGAGAGTCCTTTATGACAAGATAGTGCATGAGATAGGGATGACCCAGTGGCACATTTGGGACCCTGATATTGTTTGCAGTGACTGTTTGGGTCCGCAGATAGTTGTGGGAGCTTGCTCAGGCATCGTTTGAGGACAAGCAATTTTTGGCGGGGAGGACTATCGAGTCCCCAATTTTTGTGAGTGCAAAATTCACTAAGGAGTTTTGCTAATTTTGGAGATATTAAATAAAAAGGAGAAAATATTATTTTGTGGGAGAAAAGCGGAAATTATTATTTTAATGGAGAATGGAAGAAAATTATTATTTTATTGGAATGGCGACAAATTATTATTTTATTCAAATGGTGGCAAAAAGTAGAAAATAGCCTTCGGCAATAAAGTAATAAGGAAAATGGAAGGCTCTAGAAGCTAGAGGGAGACTCCACGAAAAATTATAAAAGGCGGAGGAACTCAATTGCAAATCATTCTATCTTATTATTTTTATTTGACATCCAAACTTGAGTTCTCTTGAGCTGTTCAACAAAGACAACCAATTTTGCTTAGCACAAGGGATTTCTAGGCAAAAATTCCACCTCTATCTTCAGAGAACTTCAAGTGTCTCCCTAGTGAGGCTTTGGGGGAGTCTATTTCAGGACTTCCATTGGAGTTTATTGTAGAAAATTCACACATAAAGCTGCTATTTCTGGGTGCAGAAAACAGACCCCAGAGGTTATTTGGAGTAACATCTTTCTATTACAGGTTTCAGGGATTTGCTGGAGATTTTCTACTGTTTAGGGGAGGAGTTTCACACCATTTTTCAGAGTTGTTCTTGTATCGTTTGGCTGGGATGAATTTATCTTATAGAGCCTATGCAGGGGTTGGGGAACACAATTTTTTGTTGATGTTTGGTGCTGGTATTTGTTGGTTGTTTTTAATTGGGAGTGATAGCTATTTGTCGGAGGATATTTGTGCACAATCTTTCAGCCATTTTCCAGAGAGTGTTATCATTTCTCAGCGGTTCCTCTCTGGTTGGGCGCAAAATTGTGTAATTGGAAATTTGTTCGATTTTGGGCATTCCGGGTTAGCCAGAATTAGCCCAAACGACTTATGGGTTTTGTTAGTTTGGGAGTGAGGAGCCTCTAACTAATTTTATAGAATTTTTCAGGCAATATTCGAGCTGGAATCATCCATTCTTAGTGTAGGGCATATTGTTGGTTAGCTAAGAAGTTTGCATCACATTGTGGGTTTGATTTTGGCTTGGAGTTAAGCCAAACCATTTCTGGGTTTTTATGGGTTTGGTGTGAGGAGGTCCAAGTTAAATTTTCATAATTTTTTGAGTAGTTTCGATGGTAGAAATTCAAATTCTTCTCCAATAGCAGCAACAACAATAACAATATTTTCTGGGTAATTCACACTTTTTGTGGCTTTCAGGGTCAACTGGGATTAGCCCAGAGAAGCCTCCAGTTAATTTTGCAGAAATTTTGGAGTAGATTTGAGGGCATAAATCACAATTCACCTCCAGCAGCAACAACAATAGAATTTCTGGGCAGTAATTGACAAGTGCAGCTTATTGATTTCCAATTATATTTTGGAGAACTGATTTTTTATTTCAGCATATCTTCTGTGTTCATCACTGCAACTATTCATATCTAGAGCTTTGTATGTAATTGCTCCAATAAATAAATAAAGTTGCTCAATTTTCCATTTCTTGTGTTATTTGCAATTGTGGCATTTATGGATTTATTTGGAAATGTTATTTTTTTGTTGCAATTTCATGGTTCTTGTTCTGCAATTGCTTGGAGAAATTTATGGTAGAAATTTTTAAGCAATTCCCCGAGAAAATTAGGAAAAATTATAAACCGGGACATTACACATTTTATGTTTCTCCATTGATAACATTCTAACTGTTTTTTTGAAGTCTGATGTGAATATTCTGAGGTCTGATAGGAACATATAAAGGTCTGATATGTAAGATAACAGTGGTAAGAAAACATCTTGCAAGGGCTTAACATTCATAAGAAATCATTTCTAAGTCTTAGGAGCATTATTTCTATATTTCTAAGCTAATGGTAAAGTGTTAAAGTGATTGCTCTTATGAAAATTTGTTTTCAAAGTGGTAATCTCATTATCATTGGAAAGTGCTTATCATTACATTTCATTTGTATTCCCTATTCTTGAAGATCACTGTTAGCAATCTCATTTCAAGAGAATTGTGCTCTAATTGGCTTTCATAATAAGTATTGGTTTACTTTGATCTAAGTTGCATAAGTAAGAAACTTGGATAATCATTGTGGTGAATGTAATTATTGTCTCTTTCTTGTTCCTAATTGACACATCAAGTTTAAAGAGACTTTGCTGTTGTGTTCATAGTAATTCTCACCATCTATGAAGTTGAGGAAAATTGATTCATTTGTGGGATTTTAGAATGAATGATAGTAATATTGTTTATTGTCATTGAATATCATTAAAGAGCATTGGTAACTTAAAGTGTGTTGCTTGTAAAGGATCCTTCTCACTTTTGCAAATTGGGCATCTTAATCACTCTCTTTCGTAACATTGTAATCTCAAGTTCCTCTTGTTAATTGTGCATCATAATAAGTGTTTAAAACAAATAAAATCTTGTTAAGGAACTTATTATGGTTAAATTGTTCACTCACATCTTGCATTTCATTCTAGGCATAGAAGTGAATTTTAAAATATACCTCCAAGCACAAGCTTGGTTGTAAGAAGGTAGGACCACCTTTCTCACCCACCTTGCGAAGTTTAGACCCTCATTTGTGGTTAACACAGGTGACCTTGTAATTTTCTTGTGGGCAATCCCTTGTAGGAACAGAGACACTTGGGTGGTAACAATTCCGTGGGAGGTATCGTTTATGAGGCCTTAGCCTCTTTCCTTTGGATTTCTCTCTACAACCTACATTCGAGACTAACTTCAAAACACTTGAGAGTAAAGACTCATTTAGATACGACATTTAACTAAAAATTACCAAGATCTTGCATTTCACTTAGGTCTAGGGATTGCACTTCATTTAGGATAGATTTGCATCCTGCAACAATTGTTCATCCAGTAACTTGGGAATTTTAATTCATATTGTGCAAGTAAATAAACTCCCAAGGCACTAGCTTCTAACTAATAATTTCAATAAATCTAATCAAGTGGTGCTTAATTAATCATACTTGCCTTTAATTTCAATCAAGTTGCTAGGCCATTCAGTTGTGTCTCCTTCATTTGTTGGTACCCAACAAGTGAGTCATCTCTTCATCCATAGGGACTACCCCCCTTAGTCTGCGATTATGAAACAACTTAACTAGAGAGGGCAGAGTGACAACCACTGTCCTGAGCGTTGTCACAATCTAGTGTACAATTTGAGCGACAACACCTCACTTGGTAGGGGTAGTTAATGAACAACCCTATTAGGTGTTCCCAACCCCTAAAGTGAAGGACATATCCAAGGTACATCCTTCAAGTGGTAGGTGTCTTGTGGATAGTGAGGAGGTGGATTGGGACATAGGGGTCTCAAGGCCAAATGACATGGGCTCAAGGGTGGGAATGATGAGGGATGTCGACATATATGGGTGTATGAATGGTAGTAGGGAGCAATCGTGGTACATGAGTTACCTCGACCTTTTTTTTCCACCCTTCTTCATTTGCCTTTTGCCTTTTATTGGTTTTTCTTTATTTTACTGCTCAGGGCTCCAAGGGATGAGAGCATGATGTGTATGATATAGCAATGATTACCCCTTTAAGGTGGGGCAGTTCATCGCCCACAAGGGTTTGGGGCATACATGGATTCCTTAATGATGTGAGGGGCACTTATAGGGGCTCTTGGAACCAGGGTTATGGCCATAATGATAAGAGGGGAGCTCATGTTTGGATTTTTCCCACATGTTAAATTTTATTGTCCCGAACATATTTTGCATTTTGTGGTATATTTATTTTTGTATGTGGCCATATTATGCTTTTATCTTTTTTTTAGCTGCATCAACCTCTAGGGCATTGTTCCAGGCTCGACCTAGACATGTGGGCAAGGGGAGGCAGATTACTAGAGCTTTTTGGACCCAGTGGTCATGTGGACCTAGATGTTGATTTGGGGTAGCATCGGATGTGCTCTAGCCATGAAAATTGGTGGAAAGGATAAAGCACATGAGATCTCCAAGACCCAAAATGGTTTGGGCAGATTTTACCCGGTTAAGGAGATATTAAATAATTAATATTTTTAATGGAGTTCCTAAGTCTAAACTTAGGAAAAATAAAATATTAATGGATATTAATATAAAACTAGGTTGGAAGGTTCTAAATAACATGGATCGAGCCAAATCTAATCTTAGTCGTTGATTAGAGATGTAATCTCGGCCGTTGAAGTAACAATAGGAAAAGTATAAGAAGAGGCTTGAGGGTCAGTTGGAGAATACACCAGAGTGATCAGTCATGCGATTTTCTAGAGCGGGGTTTGCTAAGAGAAATCGAATCAGTGATCAGTTGCAGTGAGGGGCAGTGAGTACGAGACAAAGATGTAGATTTACAGCAAGGGCCAGATTACATCTCAACGACTACCTACCTACTTGTTATTTTCCTTAACTAGTGCATGCTCAACGTATTACAGATCAACAACTAAAAAGAAACAGAAACAAACACACCATATGACACCATTATTTTTGGACCAATGTCCTCGGAAAAACCCAATGTGGGAAAATCGGTGCAGCTATCTGAGGGTTTTCTTATTAAGCAATATCATAGTACAATCTGGGTGCCGAAACTGGCCTACCCAACAGAGAATTTCCTTGGCAGTAATACCTCTTGACTTTTGACAAATTTCCTAGATGAAACCCCGGATAATCTTTTCGGTAGCTCCTCAGCACAAAATTGCTCAGAAACCCCAACGTCTACCCAATCTGGACTGCGTCAGCCTCTCTTAGCCCAGTGCTGGCCTTGTGTCACCCTATCTTGGCCTGTGTCAACCCTAGGAGGCCCATGCGTCAGCTCGTTGAGCCTCTGCGTCAGCTACGCTGGCCTCCCGACACTATCTCTGCCTCTCTGTACTTAATGCCCCTCAGCTGCTCTCCGATCACTGATTCTATCTCTCTTAGCGAACCCCGCTCTAGAGAATAGAATGACTGATCACTCTGGTGTGTTCTCCAAGTGACCCTCAAAGCTCCTCTTATACTCTTCTCGTTGACATATCAATGATCGAGATTAAGTCCCTAATCAATGGCTAAGATTAGATTTGGCTTGATCCATGTCTTTTGGACCATTTTAACACAGATTCATATTAATCCATATTAATATTTTATTTTCCCTAAGTTTAGACTTGGGGACTCCATTAAAATATTAATTATTTTAATATCTCCTGATCTGTTTAGAATATGCCCAAACCCTTTCTGGGTATTGGAGATCTCATGTGCCTCAACCTCTCCACCAAATTTCGTGGCTAGAGCACATCCGATGCTACCCCAAATCAACACTCCCTCTTAGCGAGGATTGTGCTCTAGCAATACTTCTCACTGAGTATTACTCTAAACATTAGGCAGCAGTACCAATGTTGATGCTAGGCCTTCCTGCCCAACATCCTCTGCACCGCTGCATCTTGTATTGCTGCCCATGGTTCTGCCACTGTTGCATCTGTATGACAACTCTCTCTACATCCGTGCTACTGCTGGTCCTTTCTCCGTGCACTGCATCCGCACTGCATCTCCTCTCATCATGTTGCATCGTGCTGCCTGCTGCTACATTGCAACTCAGCTACTGAGAAGTAAGTAACTGATCTCCAATCTGACGTCCCTGTTGGGCTAGAGATACCCGTTGATGCTGAAGCTCTCTCTGCCGCTGACAAGTGCTCCTTCTCTGACCTCTGCGCTGCTACAACAACTCCCTGCATCTCTCACTGTTGCACACCTCTCTGTGCCATCCTGCACTGGTGCAACACTTTTGTGCCTCTCGCACTGCTGCAACCCACTAGCCTCGCACTGTCTCGGGACTCCTGCACTATAGCTCTATTTGTCGGTCCATCCGCATCCGTCTCTACCCACTCAGCCAGTCCTGCTACTCCTCGTCGAGGCTCCCGTAGCAAGGTCTAATCCAAGAGGCTGGGTACCTCGAGGATCCTGCCTCTCATCGCCTGTAGTCCATCTGACTATAGCTCGATGTCTCCCCACTTCCGCTCAAGTGGCGTGTGTGCACTCATGGCATAGTCATCGTCTGTCAAAACTTCCTTCTTTGCCCGTGCTGGCGCTGCCTTAGTCTATGAAGGCTCTCCCTTACTCTTCTTCCTTGGACACTGGGTCGCATAATGACCCAGCTCCCCATAATGGAAGCACTTGATCTTGGAGAGATCTTTCTTCTTCCGCTTTTCCTGCTTTCCCTCAGATGCTAGGGCTACATCTTCTTCCTCCTGCTTGACTTTGATCCCCTTGCTGTTGTTACCCGTCTTCGGGTGCTGTCTGATCTCTTCCTGATGAAGAGTTGCCCACATCTCGTCCCAAGCTGGAAGTCTCCCTCTGCCCAGTATACTCTAGACAAATACTTCCCAATCTTCTGAGACAGCATTGAGGGCTGTCCTCACCATTAGCTCCTGATCCGGTGTCGTCCCTATAGCAGTCAACTGATCTCGGATCTCATTCAGTCCTTCGAGGAAGGTGTCAATTGATTGTCCCTTCATCTGATACGACCTCATTTGATTCTCAAGCAACATTCTTCTCTGCATAGAAGTATGCTGGTACAGCTGCTTGAGAGCCTCCCACATCTCAAATGTCGTTTCCTTCTCGACTATGTGTGGTACTATATGATCCTCGACCTCGTCAAGGATAATGCTCTTGGCCCTCGCCATCGCCTCCTTGTACCTGTCATTATCACTGGGGTCGACTGGGACAACTATTATCTTCAAGGCGAAGCTCTTGACACGATTCCTGTCAAGTACAGATAAGATTCTGGCCTTCTAGACTGCGAAGTTCGATGCTCCGTCCAGTCTATCCTGGTCTCTTACTCCGTGTAGTGCCATGATGCTCCTCTACTTCCCTCCTGGAAGTTCTCTATTCGACTCCTCTGAGTCTCTACTTCCCGTCTGGAAGTTCTCTTCTGGACTCCCTCTGAGTCCTGATTTCCCTCCTGGAGATCCTTCCACCGCTTGTTGAGATGCCCCCTACTCTAATCGTCTTGTGCAACCGCACCACTGATCCAGGTTCCTCGGCTGGAAACCCTCGGTAGCAACTCCTTTGGCCTTGCTCTGTCAGGTACTGTTCTGACTACAGTACCTCACCAACTCCACTTTGCAATATTCCTGCAGCCTTCTAAACCCCAGCAACTGCCTATCTGTGGACTGCGTCAGTCCCTCTTTGCCTTACGTTGGCCCTGCGTCACCCTTGATGGGTCTGCGTCAGCCCTGGGAGGTCCTGCGTCAACCCTCTGTCCCTCTGCGTCAGCAACGTTGGCCTCTTTGAGGCTATGCGTAGCTCCCGGCTGCCTCTGCGTGGCCCTGCGTGAGCGCTCGCTGGCTCTACGTCACACTCATTGGCTTCTGCCCTGCTAGAAATAACTTCTGTCACCTCAGGACAACTGTTTTCTGCTGCTATTGCTCCGCTTGGCTGATGTCTTTTAGTCCTCCTGTGATTTGCTATCACGCTCCGATACCATGTTGAAGTTTCTAAGTTTACTTAGCTAGAAACCCTCCATGCACTTTATCTGATTTATTCCTACCTACTTGTTATTTCCTCTAACAAGTTATTTACAATGTAAATACTGAAAATAAACACTAGTGCATGCTCAACATATTCCAGATCAGTAACTAAAAAGAAACAAAAACAAACACACCATATGACACCATTATTTTTGGACCAATGTCCCCGGAAAAACCCAATGCGGGAAAACCGGTGCAACTATCTAAGGGTTTTCTTATTAAGCAATATCAGAGTACAATTTGGGTGCCGAAAATGGCCTACCCAACAGAGAATTTCCTTGGCAGTAATACCTCTTGGTTTTTGACAAATCTCCTGGCTGAAACTCCGGATAATCCTTCCGGCAGCTCCTCAACACAAAACTGCTCAGAAACCCTAGCGCCTGCCCAATCTGGACTGCATCAGCCTCTCCTAGCCTAGCGCTAGCCCTGCGTCAGCCCTAGGAGGCCCTGCGTCAGCTCTCTGAGCCTCTGCATTAGCTACGCTGGCCTCTTTGGTGCTTTGCGCAACACTAGCTGCCTCTGTGTGGCCCTGCGTGAGCACTCGCTGCCCCTGCTTCACTCTCTCTGGCTGCTTTGTTGCTCTCTCGACACTATCTCTGCGTCTCTGTCTCTCTGTACTCAATGCCCCTCAGCTGCTCTTCAATCACTGATTCTATCTCTCTTTGCAAACCCCACTCTAGAGAATAGAATGACTGATCACTCTAGTGTGTTCTCCAAGTGACCCTCAAGCTTGCTCTTATACTCTTCTCGTTGACATATCAATGGTCGAGATTAAGTCCCTAATCAACGGCTAAGATTAGATCTAGCTTGATATATGTCTTTTGGACCATTCTAACGCAAATTCATATTAATACACATTAATATTTTATTTTCCCTAAGTTTAGACTTAGGGACTCCATTAAAATATTAATTATTTTAATATCTCCTGATTTGTTTAGATTCTGCCCAAACCCTTTCTGGGTATTGGAGATCTCATGTGCCCCAACCTCTCCACCAAATTTCATGGCTAGAGCACAACCGATGCTACCCCAAATCAACAGGAAATCCCACAGGAGTAGGGTTGAGGATTAACCCCCACTTAAGGTAAGGGAACAAGATTGTTGAAAAACGCTTCCTCCTTCCATGTCATCCAATAATCTGTACCCAAGTGTGCCCAAGAATAATAAGCATAAGCACCCAATTGCATAATGAAAAATCATACTTTTGGGACTTGATTGTCCACCTTCAAACATACGATCTCGTCATATGGGTGAGGGGACATATGACTAGCTTAGGGGGCGGTGATATCTGGCACAACATCGACTACACTGGTGGCTGTAAGGGGGCTGCTGGGTGCCGGCTGAAGACAAATCTAGGAGAAAATTTCTCCTATGGGGTCACCCACTGGTGGTATGTAACAATTAACAACTGTCTAATTGCATTGGTCAGTTGACCTGACTGCGTGGTTCGACTTTTGTTCGACTAGAGAGTAGACCAACTTACATTATGACTTGGTCGATTATTGGCTCTAGTTGACATAATGGATTTGCCCTTCTAGTAACTACAAAATCAATTGTCCATTTCTTAAATATCTCTATCAATATTTGAGGTTGCGGTAACATTTCATCAATCTGGATTGGTCGACCCATTTGCTGACAACTTTCACAAATTTTTGTTAGAAAATGATAAAGGCAAAAATTTTTCTTATATAGATATTTACTTGTGATTCTTTTATCTTTATGTTCTTCTTTTATCTTTTAGTTCATCAAGCAATTACTAAAACAATAACACAAGGACAACATATGTAGGTGGATATCCAGGGAAAAACCCCAATCTAGGGGAAAACCTAGTCAACAATTCTTCGTTCAATAGTTTCTTGAGATAATCCAAGACTCTAGGCCTAGACAGAGACTCTCTCCACACCAAGTTTGCTCTCGATCCTTCTTGCAGATGACAACCCTTCACAAGCAACTTTGACCTGGTAGCATCAACAACAGCTTCGACCCAGTAGTAGTAGCAACAACAACTTCGACCAAACTTGGAGAACTTTAATCTCCCTTGATACACCTAAGAACTAAGTGGGAGTTGTTCCAAAATTTCGATCTTGAGGTCTTCTATCTCCTTCCAGTTGTTTCCAGCTCCCTTAACCAACTTCACACTTTTCAAGCTTCCAACTTCAGAGATCGAACTATGTGAGAGAGAATGAGATGCTACAAATGAATTCGAACTACATTGTATATATAGCCTTCCAGGGAGGTCAAATTACTCTTCTTGAGGCTGACTTGGTGTGGAGGAGACTAAATTTATTTTTGACTAAAAATAATTCTTTTTACATGATTCAAAATGCCAAGCAGCGTCTCTTTTAATGTACATTGACTCTAATGACTCGGAATAAATCCTAGAAGTCCTCAATGGGGACTTTGACCTAAAGCATGATGACCCAAGCATGAAACCCATGCTTTAATAAGTCATAATAAAAATATTTTTTTCATTCTTTTGATAAGTACATCTCAAATACATTTATGAAGATCGAACCTAGTTACAAATTTCAACACTCCCTCTTAACTAGGGAGGTATTCATCAGTACAAGTATCAGGAAGATCTCAAAACACATGAACTATGAAGAATTTAAGGCACCGCAATGCCATGGACTAGGTTCCTGACCAAGGCAATCTATCCAAGGTCTTCCAACAATTTAGGCACTTCAATGCCATGGACTAGATTCCTAACCAAGGAAATCTATCCTGGTGGGACTAAGATGGACTAAAGCTTTCAACCTCTCTAGGTACCATCAGGCTTACTTACTAACCATCAACCCAAGGATCTAGGTGCGTATTCGAGGTCAGAGGTCCATGACTAATGCCACCCTCCCTACTTCGGGAACTAGACATCAACACAAAGTGCTCGCCATATGTCCTCCCAGGCAATGTCTCACACACAGAGCCTCTACTTCCCGATTTTTCCAATCGGTAACACATCCTCCCCGATCATACAGTGATATGGGGTTTAGCGGTGAGTTTCGCTGGGTGAAACCCACGAGATGAGGGTTCAAATCTCATTGAGTATATATTTGACCTGTTGTGTCTTGGCTAGAAGAGTAGGCGACCCCATAGAGGACGTCTCGGCTCTTGTTGAGGCATAAGTTACCTGCTATTGTGCGGCTTGCAGGTTGTTGCACATAGCCTAGGTTTATAGTGGCAGCCAGTTAGATTTGATCCTGGGTCTGTTCAGGATAACTCTCACCAATTACCAATTATCCTAGATTCAAAAAAACAGAAAAACAAACAAACAAAACAAAAAACAAAAAACAAAAAACAAAAAACAAAAAACAAAAAACAAAAAACAAACAAATCCTCCCTGATCAAACAGATTCACAACAAATATTTCCCTATCAAACTGATCAACCCTAAGCATGCTATCAACTTTCCGAGAGATTTACCTGTACAAACACAACCCCAATTAGTAACAAACTTTTAAATATACATAGATATATACAAACCTCTGGGGTCTTCAACTTGATGTTGCTTCTCAACTTTTCATAGTAGGACTTAGACCTTTCCAAAATGAATCTTGATAGAAGATTCCTCAACCATACAAGTTCCTTTCCTACTTTTCATGCAACAACATATTCTACAAATAGATCCGACTCTTCTTATCTCAGCAACCCTTCAAAATACATTCTCCAATTTCTTCTATCATGGAGTCCATCATGACTATGATATGACCACCCTCTCAACTAGGGAGATTCCTTTCATCTAAGATCTCTCTTGATTTAGGGAGATTTCTTTCATTCAAGCTCCCTCTTAACCTAGGGGGCTCAACTTCTTTTCTACGACATCGGGGAATCTATCATGGCTTCCATTCTTCTTATCAGAGTTATCATGATCATCATTTTTCACATCATGCTCATCATTTTAGCTTAATTACAAACATTTTCACCCTCTTGAAGATTATGTACCTGCACAACTTAGATAGCAAGTACAATCAAATCTATAGAAGCATGGAGTTAACCATATCAAAATCATGGAAGCATTCAACTTCATATATAAGATGCCCAAACTTAATTGCAAACAAGAGACACACTCTTCAACTTCTTGCTAGGGTTTTTGTCACAAACCCTAGATTACTTCATCAAGAATTTTGAGCATTTCATAACAACTTTCATTACATCTAGGGTTTCAATGTTGCTTCTAGAGGTATGGCATACCCTACTACATTATTTTGCAAACCCTAAAAACAATTCAAACAAATATCCATATACAATGTATCTAACAACTTTAGAATTCATATGTTAGACTTCCTACTGGGGTTTCATACAATCCCTAGATGTCATACATGAGATACAACAATCAAAACCAATCACAACTCAATCAATAATATGGCTAGCTTCCACTAGGGTTTGTTTCAAACCCTAGATTTTTTCAAACAATCATACATCAATCATAACTAAAACTCAGATTGCAACAATCCTAAAATCTCAAATTGTCACATAGTCATCATATATTAGAGATTTAAGCCTTTGCCATGGTCTGCCTCTTCATCTGGTCCTGATGATGAACCACACTTGTTGGTTCGAAACGAGTTGGCCAAAAATTTCTCTTATGTCATTTCTATCGAAAGACTTTGTTTAATTTGGACTTCTACTAACATTTGATTACAAAAGCCTAGAATTCACAAATACTATCATCTTAGAGAGTCAAACTTTGACTAGGGATTAGTTCCAAACCCTAGGACTCATGACCATCAATAATTAGGTCAACTTATACATCTAGGATTACATCATCTTGTACAGGCATATCATAACATATGTTAGTCAAACCCAACTACAAAAATATCAATAAGGGTTAGACTTATAACAACCTTGATCAGACTATGGTTTGATCGGACAAATACACACATGCCAAGGATTTCATTTCTAAGACATTATAAGGGTCTTGCTTATACACCTTACCAAACCTTAATGATCTAGGGTTTCAATACAAAGCATAGAAAACCCTAAATTATCAATACTTCAAAGGTTCAGGATTTCAGACTACCACTCAACCCTAACAAGTTAGGGTTTCCATACCCATACCAAAATCCCAAACATGTCACCATTAAAGCATCAAACATTTTCCTTCAACAATAACCCTAAGTAGGTTGGGGTTTTACACATAATCATAGACATACCCTTAGGTTAGGTTTTTTACAACGAACCTTTCTAGGGTTCCACAAGAATAATCAAAGATATAAGGAGGGTAGATTTATCTAACGCTGAATCACCCAATCAAAAATCTTTAAGATTCAAGAAAGCTAGACAAAAAGATGTTAGTAATAGTTTATCAAGAATGAATAGAAAGAGCAAAACTTGTAATTCAAAACATACCTCTTGTTTCTTAATAATCCTTGTAATTCCAATGCTTTGTTTTTGTGAGGCCTTCTTCGATGAGTCTTCAAGTTTTCCTAAATAAGAAAAATAAGAGTAGAAATGTGATTAGTATTTAATGCAAAGAAAACAAGATAAGTGAGGAAAGCTAAAAATGAGAATGGTAATAGGGTACTTATCTTTTGAGGTTGGTATGGGCTCCCTCCAAGCTTGAAGGATACCTATAACCTTAAGAACAAATAGAAATGTTTTTCCAAAATATGTTAAACCTACAAATACTAAAAGTAAAAAATAGAACAACTAAAATTTAGATCAAAGGGCTTAGTAGTGTAAGTCCCTTAAATCCAGTTCTTCGGGCTGTCTTCTTTAGAGATCCTTCTTCAGCTACATTGGCTTGGTTCTGGCTTCTTTTCTTGTTCTTCGAATTGTCAGGACAATCACTTCTATAGTGAGCAATCTTGTGGAATTGGTAGCATTCTATTTTGGACGTATCAACCTTCTTTCTTGGCCCTCTTGACTTTTTGGAGTGTCCTTTCTTGTGAGAGCAGAGTATGCATTTGACACCTTTTCTTCTTCATTGTTGGATACTAATGAAATTCTCATTTCTTCTTGGGTGCAAGCATTCCATAATTTTTCAAAGGCGGGAGATTCTTTCCAACTATTGAGACCTGAAGCAAAAGAACTTCAAGTAGGTGGTAATCCCAATAGTGCAGTGATGACTAGCTCGTTCTCTGGTACTATTTCATCTATGGCTTGAAGTTCATCTCTAATCCTTGATATCCTTACAAAGAAGGAAGCCACAATATCATCCTTTGTCATCTTTGCAGTCCTTAACTCATTCTTCAAGCTTGCTACTTGACCGATGTTCTTGATAGTGAATAATTTTGTCAATGCTTCATACATTTCTTGAGCATGGTCTATATTGGAAATGTATGGGACAAGATTGTCCTTAATGCTTTCTACCATCAAAGTCATAGCTAATATCTCCAATTCTCTATACTTCACCTTGTCCGCATCACTGGATTCTTCGGTAAGTTTCTTCACCTCCCCTTTGAGGCTTGAGCACATCCAAGACCTTGTTATTTTCAAGAATGAGGTCAGTTCTCTTCTTCCAAGATCTGTAGTTTGATGCTCCTTCCAATTTGTTCTCACTCTTTAATGTGTTAGACATTGTCCTTGAAGATAGTGAGCTTCTTCTCTTATAAGAGCTCCTTATATGATCCCTAGATCAATCCTTTAGATTCCTTCTAGTAGATACTCAAGACTGCCTTTTTCCTCCTTCACCTTAGCTCTGATACCATGTTAGAAAATCAGAAAGGTAGAAAGATTTTCTTATATAGATAATTACTTGTGATTCTTTTATCTTTATGTTCTTCTTTTATCTTTTAGTTCATCAAGCAATTACCAAAACAATAACACAAGGACAACAAATGTAGGCGGACAGCGAGGGAAAAATCCCTATCTACGAGAAAACCCAATGAACAATTCTTCCTTCGATAGTTTCTCGAGATAATCCAAGACTCTAGACCTAGACAAAGACTCTCTCCACACCAAGTCAACCCTCAATCCTTCTTGCAGATGACAACCCTTCACAAGCAACTTCGACCTGGCAGCATCAACAACAACTTCGACCCAGTAGCAGTAGCAACAACAACTTCGACCAAACTTGGAGAACTTCGATCTCCCTTGATACACCTCAGAACTGAGTGAGAGTTGTCCCAAAATTTCGATCTTGAGGTCTTCTATCTCCTTTTAGAAAACTCACACTTCTTTCTAGCTCCCTTAACCAACTTCACACTTTTCTAGCTTCCTGCTTCAGAGATCGAACTATGTGAGAGAGAATGAGATGCTCCAAATGAGTTCAAATTGCCTTGTATATATAGCTTTCCAGGGAGGTTGAATTAGTCTTCTTGGGGCCGACTTGATCTTCTTGAGGCCAACTTGGTCTGGAGGAGACAATTCATTTTTGACTGAAAAATAATTCTTTTTACATGATTTGAAAGCCCAAGAAGGGTCTTTTTTAATGTACAATGACTCTAATGACTCGGAATAAATCCTGGAAGTCCTCAATAGGGACTTTGACCTAAAACATGATGACCCAAGCATGAAACCCATGCTTTAATAAGTCATAATAAAAATAGTTTCTTCATTCTTTTGATAAGTACATCTCAAATACATTTATGAAGATCGAACCTAGTTACAAATTTCAACAATTTTGACATATTTCTCAGTGTTCTTGAAGATGATGGGCCAGTAATACCTTATATGGAGTACTTTCCTTATGGTTATTTTGTTAGTGAAATGACCTCCATAAGGTTCGTCAGAGCAAGCTTTGAGAATATCATAAATGTCGTTCTCCTTAACACATCACCAAATAACAAGATCTAGTCCTGTGCGAATGAGATGGCCTTTGATCCATTAATACATTGTGCTTTGCTTGATGACCTTTTGACCTTCCTTTGGCAACAAATTGTGAAAATTTCTGAATCGAACAAGTTAGAAATCCTACTGCAGTAACTGATTTGCATTACCTACTTGTGTTCTTCATTTAACAAGTTATTTTCAGAAATATTCAGAAAATATTAATGTAAATACACTGTAGCCTACACCAATATACAAATCAAGTACTGAAAAATAAATGAGACAAACACACAAAGGACACACTTATTTTTGGACTAAACGTTCCTGGAAAAACCCAATGTGGGAAAACCGGTGCAACAACTTTGAGGGTTTTCTATTATTAAGTAGAAGTTTTGAATACAAATGCTGGTTGCCCTCCCAACAAACCAGTGACAGAGAAATACAATGGCGGAAAACCTGAGTGAGTTTTACCTCACTTCACCCGGCAGATTTCGGCTGATCTGGCAGCAAAACTAGCTAGCCCCGGCTACAACTGCGCTACCCCTTTGCAGTAACTGTGTGGGCCTGCGTGGAGCTCTTTGAGGCTCTGTGTCAACTCTTCTGCCCATTGCGTTAGCTTTCCCGGCTGTTCCGACAGTTCTCGGTAGTTCCTGACAGTTCTGGCTCTCTGCGTGGAAGGCAACTTTCGCCCTCTCCGCTGGCCCTTCTGGCTCTACGTCAAGGCTGCGTGGGCCCATACTGGCCCATCATCAGCTCTCCTGGCTACTACGCTGCCTCCACAAGCTTCTCTCCACCTCTTTATCAGTATTCCCGAACTATCCCTGCCCCTTAGCTGCAAGATCTCCCCAATTGATTTTCCCCTGAAAACTTCTCACCTCAGATAATCGATTTCCTTAATCTGTCTATGTGTCTTCTCCAACTGACCCCAAGCCTTCATTTATACTTTTCTTGTTGAGAAATCAACGATCGAGATTAAGTGTCTAATCAATGGCTAAGATTAAATTAGGCTTGATCCTTGTCTCTTAGAAGCTTCTCAACCATATTTTCATTAATGCCCATTAATATTTTAATTTTCCTAAGTTTAGACTTAGGAACCCCATTAAAAATATTAATTATTTTAATAAAATACAATTCGGGTGGAATTTCACCAAACGATTTATGGGTCTTGGAGATCTCATGTGTTCTAGCCCCTCCACAAAATTTCGGAGCTAGAGCACATTCGATGCTACCCAAAAATCAACACTCCCTCTTAGCGAGGAATGTGCTCTAACAATACTTCCCAGCAGAAGTATCACACTGATCCACGACATCGGTCCTCTGCGCTACTGATGCTCGACCTGCTGCCCTTCATCCACTGCATTGCTGCAATCTGTACTGCTGCCCATGACACTGCCACTGTCACTGCTACATCTATACTGCAACTCCCTCTCAATATGCTGCATCATGCTGCCCATAGCACTGCCACTGCTAACTGCTGCATTGCAACTCAGTTGTTGAGAAGTAATCAACTGAAAATCCACCCAAAAACATGCTGGTCAATTTGGATGCCCCGTGACCCTGAAGCTACCTCTGCTGCTAATCTGTGTTGACCCTTTGATGCTATTGCGCTGCTGTTGTATCTGCGTTGTGCCTCCTGCACTGCTGCAACACTCCACTATGTTGCTTCAGACTTTGGCACTCTAGCTCTGCCACTGTTGCTCCATCATCCCTCGCACCAATCGACTCTTGTCATTCTGCTACTGTCATTAAGGGCTCCTGTAGCCGTATGTGATCCAAGAGTTTGGGCACCTCGAGGATCCTACCCTTGTATATTCCTCCCGACTACAACTCAATATCACCCCACCTCTTCTCTAGAAGTGCATGAGCACTCATGGCGCAATCCTCATCGTCCTCCTTGTCAGCTTGCGCTGGAGCAGCCTTCGAGTCAAACTTCTCTTCTTTGTCCTTCTTCTGAAGGCACTACGTGGCGAAATGACCCATTTCTCCACATCTGAAGCATTTGACTTTGGATATGTCATTTTTCTTTCTCTTCTGCTGCCCTTGCTGTCCCACTGATGCGAGAGCCGCATCCTCCTCTTACTCCTTCTTTGATCCCTTAGCTGCTGCTTCTCGCCTTGGTCAACTGTCTGATCTCTTCCTGTCGAAGAGCTGCCCACATCTCCTCCCAACTGGGAAGAGAAGCCCTGCCCAAGATGCTTTGGACAAAGGTTTCCTAGTCTTCAATGACTGCACTCAGGGCAGTCCTGACCATAAATTCAGGATTTGGTGTAGCCCCTACGGAAGTTAGCTGGTCATGGATCCCTTGCAACCTGAGAAGGAATTATAGGTATTGGGGGGTATAAAAAGGAGTATTTGGTAAAATAGGGGATATCTATTAAAAATAGGGGTTATTTTTTTAGAAAAATGTATCAGGAGGGGGTCCAACAAAAATATAATGCGAGGTTTTTATCAATATCTAGTGAAATTAGGGGTATTCTTTAATATCCCATTAACGAGGGTGCTATGACATAGGATGACTAAGTGGAGACCTGTGCTGGGCATGGATGACCCATAAGCCTAGGATACTATATACATAATCATCACATGGCCTACAAGGCTCTAGACTTGCATCTTTCTGGTTTTAGTTGGTGTTGTCATGAAAAGTAGTGGGGTACCTCCCAAGAAGTATCACAACCCACATGTTTAGAGCCAAAATATTGACTAACACCTACAAGTTTCCTTGAGTCACACTTCCAACAACTGTGTACCCTTTTCCTCAAGTTCTGGCAGAGCCTATAAATTGGAAAATGCTGCTGTTCAATGGGACAGAAATTGGTTTACAGCCCAGATCACAGGGTTTGACCTTTCAAGCTTTTGTACTGTTCTACGTAAATTTTAGCTTTATATATATGTGATGCACCTCCACTGCAGCCCCACAGATCCTGATTTCAAAAATGATGTCCTTGTATCTGCACTTGTGGCATGTGCCCATCCCTGCACCTGCATCCACAAACCCTGACTACTTAACCATTCAATATAGGAATCTGCTAATTAAAATATTAAATCAGGTTTGAATTTATTTTGTTTGATTACTATACTGCTTCTCTCTTATGGTTTTCAACTTGTACTCCAAACTATATCTAAAAGTACATACTGATGGTTGGGGTTAACTTTGGTAGGAGGTACATGTAAGGTGCCTGATTTGCTCTTTTGTTTTTTCTCTTCAATACAGGTACAATCTATTGAATTTAATTGATCACTTCCACAAGCGTGGCCTATACAGTTCTATTTTTCTGAGGTAAGTGATTTTGCTATCATTTTTCTTTTTAAACACCTACTCATGTATGACTATAAAACATATCTCAGTTTGTAAGTTTACTTCTGTTGCCTACAGCAGTACATGTTTACTTTCTCAGTCTCTTGAAACTTGACTTTGATTTAATATGTGACTATATCTTTGTGTCAACAAGACTGATTTAGGTGTCTTCTTCAGTGTTATGGAAGGAGAACACTCTTTGGCTCGCTTTTCTCCAGAAATATTGGTGAAAAATCCATCTTTTAGACAGGCAGTTTCGCTTCTGCCTCCAATTTTTCTGTTACATGGCACAGGGGATTACTCTATTCCATCGGAAGCCAGGTATGCTATGCGCTGATACCAAAAGAAATTGTTATGATTATATTGCTAATCCTGTTTTGTCTTCATTATAAAGAACTAGGCTGCATAAAGTTATTGGTTCAAATAGCATGTGTTTGAAGGTTTTGTGTCATGCATTGAATGCATTTTTGTAAATCAAGTTACCTTGTAATGTTCATTTGTTGTATGGGGAATCCTTTGCTGTATTTCTACATGCTTCTAACACTAGGGAATGGCAAAATGAGTTGTCTATAAGGCCTGTTACTACAATATCTAGTGCCCTAGTGCAAAGCTTCACTAGGCAGTCTAGGTTAAGGGCAACAATGGGATCAAAGTTTCAAACATACCGATTTTATTGTGAAAAAATCGTGAAATCATGATTTCTTGGCCTAGCCGATGTTTGCTGATTTTTATTGATATTTTGGTGATATTTTAATTTTGCGATGTTTGCTGATTTTTACTAATATTTTTTCAATTTTTATGATTTTTTGAACCATTGATGATTTTATCCCAATGTCGATGTTTGCAACATTGATGGAGGCTTCTCTAACAGATCACAGATATAAGTGACCAAAGAATTCTCAGGCTAAATACCCTCTAGGATTCTGCTAAATAGACACTCCAGGATAATATTCAACAAGGAAGGATGCCAGGTGAGATGAGGTTGCGAGTTCCGAGAACCTATGGCTATGTCTAGAGGGCTAAGATAGTCTTGGAGATGTTTAAATATATTCCAAACACATGCTACATTAGATTTAGTGATTGTTGTTATAAATTAGGGTTTTAAATGAGGACAATTTATAGCATGTAAATTTATGTCAAATAGCAAAACAGCCTACAATTAATGATAGACAATAATTAATCAAAGGCTATTTAAAGAATATGCAAAGGAAAAGATTACAACAAATTTTCAATGGCTGAAAATGCAATAAACCACTGCTAATACCCTAGCCATTAGCCTATGGTGGCTGAAAAATGCACAAAAGTGATATTTTTTCTTTTTCAATTTGGAAGATGCAAAGCCTAACCTAGTGCTATGATGTTTAAGGTATTTTATGCTATTAAATGCCGATTTTGCCATAACTAAACTAACCCTAGTTTACATGGAAAAATGTAAAAATATAATATTTTTTAAAGATTGACACACAAGAGACTAGTGCCCTTATCAATCTTGGGGGATATGGAGTAAAAAAGGGCGAGGTCAAAAGTGGAAGACCTTGATTGGAGTGGGTTAAGAGTGAGAGAGAGCCTCTCAGTTTAACCCTGACAGCTTTCAATCAATTGGAGATTTAAGCTGTAGGAATGCTATACTAAGTTTCCTTGATGGATATTTGGTGACAAATTTTGCAAGGGATATGTTAGAACCATATGATATTCAATATATCAAGAGAATTTCATAGAAACCCTGATTCTACAACATTCCAAAATGGAAGAAGATACTCACAGTAAAATAACACAATTCACCATAGCATCACTTCATCAATCCATGAGAAAATCCCTCCAAATAAAACTATCTTCCCTAAAACAATTTGCTATCCAAGTGCTCCATTGCATCCAAGTGACAAAAAGCACTAGTGCACACTCTCTCATGGAGTAAGATGGGTGTGTGTCACAATGAATCCTCCCAAATTGGCTTCCCTCTAGTTATATGAGGGAAACCAAGTCAATTTAGGGCAAAATTAGACGAAAAACTCTAAAAATAATATTTTAAGTAATTAAGTTAAGTAGGGCAAAAGTCGACCTAAAAGATAGCTATCTCAATGCCAAAACATAAAAAAAACCTCCTTTTAGCCCACACATGTGAATAGAAATGTGCAATCATCAAGCAAAACCCTCCTCATCAATGTGTCATCATCAACCAAGCCCATGTCATCACTTCATGCTTAATAAGGGTGATGTCATAAATCTAGGGCATGACATCATCATCCAAAAATGTGTACCATCCCTACTAGAAGTATGCCAAGCCATCATCATCATCAAACTAGTCCAAAAATAGGGCAACATCCATCAAAAAGTTACAATGCCAGCGTGGAGGCATCCTATGGTCTTTGGGGTCCTTTTTCCTTGTGAGCAACGTCCTAGCTCCAATATATAGTGTTTCGGGCTCTAGGGGTAGAGGAGGTCATCATCAGTGCTGGATACATCCCAAGGTCAATGTTCCTCATAAAATGGTCAAAGTCCTTGCTACGGTGTCTGGTGGGTCAAGTGGGGCCGGATGTCCACGTTAAAGTGTTGGAGAAGTCTCAATCATTCCTTGATGACAACTGTACCTAGCATAAAACATCTACAACATACCCTTAAAATTGGGTGGGGTCATCATCATTGGTAAAATAACCAGATGAGTATCACTGTGGACCATATTTGATGCAAAAGGCACCTATTTCACACAAGCATCATCTTTAAGTGTCTTCCTAGCTTAGGGTTTGTAAACAAGTTATCATGCTTAGATATGAGAAGGTTATCCGAAGGCCTTATTGGGTGTTGTTTGGTAGACAAATATCATCTTGCTAACAAGACAAATCTCCCTAGACTTGGGAACCAAGTCTAGTATATAACAAACAAATACATAGAAACATTCCCTAGTTTATCATCAAATCATAGATGCAAGTGGGATGAATGGTTCATACCTTTCTTGAAATGCTTGTCCTCGTTGTTGTTTAATGTAACTTTCAATCTCGTTCTCAATGTTCCAAGAAGAGATTTGCAAAAACACAAACGTACAAATGATCAAAGCATATGATACATGAATGATTCAACATAAACTATACAAGTGATCAAAGAATTTCATAACAATCATCATAACAATGAGTATGGGAAAGAAATATGCTTTGTATTAACAATGAAGAAAAGGAGAGAGGTACAACCAAGCCTTGATGTTGAAAGCTTCCTCCCAATGATCCTAGAGTCCAACCTTGCAATCAAAAAGTCTCCAATGGATACTTTGGCAGCATGAACATATAGTCTCAAGAGTAAAAAAGCCAACCCCTTCTCCATGAGAGTCTTTTGAATTTATAGACTAGAGAAGGGTAAGAGGAGATAAGAGATGGAGGTTACCGATCCACTAAGGTAGGGATGGGATCCACAAAGGTAGGAATGAGATCCAAGATAGGAGGGATGCGAGCCAAATCCCCATCGTTTGGAGTAGATACCTTCACAAGGCTTCTAGAATAGAAGTTTCTTGTCCCTTTTTATTTTTTACCCACGTTAAAAGACCATTGCACTTTTTGTGAAGGCAAGTTGTGTGATGTCACAAGACATTAGTTATTCAAGGTGCGACCATCGTAGGCAATAATGCTAGCAACTGTGACTGTCTCCAAAAATAGGGGTTTTTAAGGTATTTTCATAAAATTCTTATCTTCCATAGAGAGTTATTTCTTCCATCTTTTTTGGGGATTGGTGACAATAGTTCTTCAGATAGCGAAAGATCCAGATTTGACATCATTTTCCTAGATGTGACAAATTAATGTGTAATATATTGCCCCCTAATCTATGAAGTCCAAAAAGGTATGATGATTGAAGTGCTTTATCATGCAAAGGTTCGAATGAAGGAACAACTGGTTGGAAATTTTCAAGTCAACAATCAAGAGATTACAATACAATATCATCATATGGTCATCTTTGAGGTAGGCATTCACATTCTCGGAATATAAATAACTCTAAGTAAAAGTATGGAAATGTGCAAAGATCCATGTCAATAAAATGAAGTCATGGCCACTAGACATACATCGTGGATCCATGTTTGGAAAACTCAGCAGGAACACAACCACGAGACATACATCGTGGATCTATGCCATAGTCATGAATATTCAAAACTCCACGCAACCTGGATATATCAAACAATATCCAATGTCTTCATCTCTATCTATCCGTGGTACGAATCTAACCATGTGAATAAACATCTTGTAGTCGAACATGGTAGAAACCATTTGATTACTGACCAATGATGAAAACCATTAACAAATGCAAAAGAAACCACCAATAATGACAATGGCCCTCAAGGTGCTCTAGTACAATCTATGGGGTGTGACTAAATGATTTGAAGTCGAACACCCATAGAATCATTTGATCGAAGGTCAATGATAAAAACCTGTCGTCAAAAGTGAGGAAACTTGCCATTGAGGCATGCAAGCTCCAAGGTACTGAAAGGTTTCTAGACCAACTTCCTAGATAATGTGTTGAGGTCGATAGGAAGCGATCCTTCACAGGAGGGCCTATGAGATGAAACAAGTATCAAGATTTGAAGAACAAAATAGGAGTGGTTCAAGACTAACTCAGGGATGGTTGACACAATAGAAGGCTTTAAGGACTGTAAAATAGTTTTAGCTGAGGTTGAACTTCTCTTGAACATATTGATGTCACTATAATGACTTGGAAGCACTTGACTCAAAACAAGACCAGAGACCAATATGGAGACTTTCATTGAGGTATGATCAAATGAGAGAAATGGACTTCTCAACCTTGACACAAAAAGTGACGGAGTGTCATGTTCAAGAGTGACTCATTGCCTTTTCAAATACAAATATGAATATTTCTTTCCCAATTCCCCCCACCGTTATTGGCAAATACCTCTCTATTTTTACACAATCTTGAGGAGGATAACATATGATTGTAGTATAAGCTCATCCTTCGGACGAGTCCTTTTTAGAGTATTTTTAACGAACCCTAGGAAAGAGTGGTTCGGTCTCATTATGATTGATGAGTCCGACATTGCTTACATTTTATGAATCCAATGAGGGGACAATTGGACTTATTTTTCACGTTTAGAGTGTTTTGAAAAAGAAATGAAAAGGAAACTCCAAAATGGCCTTTTTTGTTTAAGTTTAATGAGTCCGATAAAAGATAACTCGTTCAGTTCTTTCGACGCAAAATTTTAACGAGCCTAGAGAAAGTAAAGCTTGGCGATGTTTCATGTTTAGGGAGTTTGAAAAGAATGTAAAGAAGACTCCAAGAGTATTTTTTTTTGTAAATTTAGTCTCCTAGGGCCGAAAAAGGATAAAACAATACAGAGGATAACTCTTCTAGCCATGATTGATTAGAGTATACCTTTTTCGTAATTAGTCTATCTGGCCCGAAAACAGGGTAAACTTACACTGAATAGATGCCCTTTCTAATCCCTTTAACGAGTGTGAAAGGAAACAAGTTCACTTGGCAAACTTTTCATGTTTAGGGAGTTTGCAAAGAGCTTAAACGAAACTCCACAAAGTTCCTTTTTTGTATTGTTTTTACAAGCTTGAAAAGTGATAAAAGTATACTTGGTAACTTATTCTCATGTATTTATGAGCACAAGAAGGAACAAAGACTAAGCTCGAGATAAGTTTCATTGCCCCTAGCATGACTTGCAAAGGCCAGTGGCTTAATTCTAGCATAATGACCAGAGGCATATGCCCCTCAGACTTTATGGTGGGAGATTTGTTTCATTTTTTAACAAGCTTGACACATTAAAGGAACTTTGCTCATGTGAGCTGTTTCATTTTTTAATGAGCTTGACACAGTAAAGGAACTACGCTTATAACACCTTGTTTCATTTTTTAACAAGCTTGACATAGGAAAAGAACCATGCTTATAATGATCATGATCATAGCTTCCAAGAATACAAAGCTCTGGAAGGAGTACATGTCAAGGGACACACTTCGATCATGGCTTTTAAGAGGTCTTCTTTAGATGGAAAGAACATTCTTTGGAAGGAATACATGTCAAGGGACTCAATAGGGGTAGGAAGATTAGGGTCCAATGC
This sequence comes from Pinus tabuliformis, assembly GCA_031772625.1. NCBI lineage: Eukaryota > Viridiplantae > Streptophyta > Pinopsida > Pinales > Pinaceae > Pinus > Pinus tabuliformis. The sequence goes on along the minus strand of CM062817.1, from coordinate 1,855,162,658 downwards.
CCCCATTGAAGGGTTCACCATGTCAACTAACCAATCTAAGTCAAAAGAAGTCGAGTATATAGTGGGAGGCTCTTTTTCATCGTAAATGAAGGCATGGGACATTTGCCACACAATTAACCTGTGGTGGGGGGATACCACTTGTGTATAGGGAACATTTAGGGAAGTTGGATTGTTGGCAGTCATATGATGGCCAACAAACAAAAGCTAGTCAACATTTACAATGTTTCCATTATGAGGGAAAGACATCACTCAAAAGAGTGTGGACACGATAACTTTCATGGCATAGACATAGTCCCACCCAAGGAAAAAATTGAAATCCAAGGGGCCTTGGACTACTGGAACGTCAATACATATAGTTTTTCCTTCAAAAGTAATGGGCAACTGAGGAATGATCCCTAAAGGTTCACTGACTCTTTTGTTAAAAGCCAATAGATTCTGAGTAACAGACACAAGCTGAGGGGAACCCAAAGCTTGCCAAGCGGTTAAGGATAGAATGCTAACAAAAGCACCTTCATCTACAATAGTGTGACACATGTTCTTATCACAAGCCTTCACAATGATTTGGAAAGGGATGCAAGAAGGGAGACGAGGCTCTGTTAGTCTATTCCAATCAAAGGAAATGACCTCAGTTCGTGGAGGGGGTTTCGTGGAAACGAGTGTAATGCACCCTTGTCGGGGAAGATCTGAATCGACAAAAATAACCTGAGTGGTATTAACATCACTCTTTAAAGGGAGAGTGGGATCGACCAATGAGCGAATTGAATCAACGACTTCATCAACCAATGGTTCATCAACCTGAGTGGTATGGGTTTCACTCTCCAAGGGAAGAGTGGGATTCACTGAACATGGAATCAAATCAATCACTTGGTCAACTGACGGTAGGTTGGAAGAAAGCTTACGGTAACCAATTGGAAGTTGGTGTTGAGAAACATTAAGGTTTTTCAACAATTTCAAGGCTTCATCCATATGAAGCCAAAGGTGATTTTGATGACTCCCTTTGCATAACCTACAAGGAAACCTAACTTTAACCTTTCTCTGTGGAACCTTATAATCATTAGTTGGAGGACCAATAGTAAGTCAGTGAGAATCCTTATACCACACTTCTAACACTTTAGGAATACTAGGACAGTCGATAAGAAGATGATCACCCTTACAAAGTTTGCAAGGGTATTTGGGCTTGCGATGGGTGTTGGAGGGTTCCTCAACATTATGAACAATCACAACAATGGTTACTAACATTAAGACTTTCACCAGGCGAAGAAGAAGAAAGGGAAGAAGACATGATGGGTGAACAAGGTAAAGGGTCAACATGAGGTTGGTGTTGTTGAGGTGCAAAACATGGTTGAGGTGAAGCAACTTGGGTATTTGGGATCGACAGAGTTGAAAACAACCATACCGGTAAACCTATCATGAATCCATAAAGAGACAATGTAGCCATGTAGGGAGGACCAACATTTCCATAGGAAGGAAAAGTACTAGGATCCCTATTAAAAGGGTTCCTTGATTAGCAAACTCTAGAACTGTTGCCATTAGACTCAACCTAAGGTCTACTAAATGGTAAAACAAATAGCACACGCTAATAAATGTAAGAAAACATGCAAACAACATTTTCACAGTGAAATCACTAGTTAGTGAGGGAATCCAACAACACAAAGATCAATATGAAAAGTGGCTGGAGATAGAGCAGGTGGAACTAGTTATGCTGACAATTTGCTTAACAACACAACTTGGTGCAAGTAACTCCACATATAACGAAGCACCCTCCAAGAAGGCCCGAGTGAGTATAGCCAATGTCTCTTTCAGGAATAACAAGGATTTCCCCCTTGTCATCACCTTGGGTAATAGCCCTAAGATTATGGTCACTAAGGTTACCACGCACAACAAACTGGCTTGGGGGGGACAATCGTAGATGGGATATACACGCAAGAGCAGAGTAACAAAGCTCAATCCCCTTGAGAGATCCCTCAAAATGAGGTAGTCTTATCATGTGATTCCCAAGTTCCTTTCGACACCGTTTGTAATGTGCGTAGATCAGCGCTATCGTAACTAATGAAGTAGGGTTGATTACTTTGTTGGGTCCAATATGACCTCGTGCTTGATTGTTGTGTAAGAGGAGCTTCCCAAAGACGAGATGTAGCAAATGGATTCCTCTCCTTATCACAAGCTTTTATGTTTTCTTGCAGCTTTGGAGCATTAACTTTCAACACCTATTCCAAAGGCCTACAACTAATCTAATGTAGGTTTGACTACGATATCAATATAAAAAGTCTAGTTAATTTTATTAAGCATTGATCCTTACACTATTGTTTACTCAAGAGGGTCCACAAAGATGAAACCAATGATATTAAGACTCGACTCCAAATTTAATGCAATGAATATGAAAATGTAATTTTTTTCAATTCAATGAATACTAACTATGGTAAGGAGTGAGAGATTTCAAGCAAAGTGTAACATTCAAAGCAAGAAACATGAACTACTCTTTAACTGCAAATCAAAGAAAATGCAGGATACACGATTGAAAAATGTAACATTCAAATAAATTTTTGAAAATTGTAACTTTGCTTAAAAATCCAACCTAAAAAATACTTCACCCATGAACTACAATACAAGATTTTTCTTTTTGAAAAGCAAATATTTAATGGAAAGGAATATGAACTCTTTTCATAAAACACTCCAACAAACAAATCTTTGACAATCTAATTCCAATGTAAAAGAAGACTGTAAATACTTCAATCAGTAAATAAAAAACTAATTACGTCAAAGAAATGAAAATGCAAACTTTTCACAAACAAAAAGATTTTCCACAACAAGCTAAAAATGAAGTTTTTGGCCTATAACAGATCAAGAATAGACTAAAAAACAACAGTAATAAACAAATCAAAGATCACATAGGGGAAAACTGAAATTTTCCAAGACCGACGCAAGTATCTAGTACATATCAGTGCGATGAAGAGGGATAGTCACAACTGTTAGATAAAAATGTGTGATGGCATCACTCTGTCTCTCATAGCAAGGTGCGAAGGGTGGAAAAAATTAAGAAACATATTTTTTTTCAAAAGAATTTATAGATCTAGGTTTTCAGAATCAACAAGGGTTGATCAGAGACTCATAATAGGTTTGACTTTTTAGAAAACGACGAAAATTGAAGAGCAAGTCGTTCCCTAGTGGAGTTGCCAATTTGTTTGTTGGACAAATCTTATCTTGCCGACAAGACATATCTTCCTAGACTTGGGAACCAAGTCTAGAACAAAACAAACAAATACATAGAAACATTCCCTAGTTTTGTTATTAAATCATAGATTTAAGTGGGATGAATGGTTCATACCTTTTTTGAAATGGTTGTGTTGGAAAATGTAACTAGGTTCGGTCTTCATTCATGTATTTGAGTCATCATGTAATGTACTTGTCAAAAGAATAATGAAAATAATTTTTATTATTGTAACATTGATTTATTAAAGCATGGGTTTCATGCTTGGGTCATCATTATATTAATCAAAGTGCCCATTGTGGACTCCTAGGATTAGTATTGAGTCTATAGAGTCATTGTATATTTAAAGAGATCCTTCTTGGGCCTTTGAATCATGTAAAAAGGTTTAGTATTGAGTCAAAAATAGTTTATGTAACCTCCACACCAAGTTGGCCTAGAAGAAATCAAATTGGCCTAAAGACACCAATTCGACCTCACTTGAAGCCTATAAATAGATGGAAGACGAATTCATATGGAGCATCTCATATCATGATAGTTCGGTATCTCTAAGGAAGCTGGAGAACTGTGAAGTGGGAAGAAGAAGCCTAAAGGAAGTGTGCATTGGGTCAAGTCTAAAGAGAAGAAGAAAATCAAAGTTTTGGAGCTACTCTCTCTCTGTTTCGTGCCCTAGTTTGGGAGATCAAAGTCTTCCAATTATTGTTGCTGCCAGTTGCTGCTTGATGTCGTAAGTTGCTGCATAGTCGAAGTTGCTAGGAAGGAAGTGTTGTTGCAAAGGTGTCGAAGTTCTGGAAGGCTTACTTGGTGTGGAGGGAAGGTTTGGTCTTTGTCTAGGTTGAAGAGTCTCAAAGAATACTATTGAAGGAAGAGAATTTTTGACTGGGTTTTCCCCTCGGGGGGTTTTTTCCTTGGCATAGTGCCTACATCTTGTGTCTCTTGTTTTGTGATCTTCATACATGCTTAATATGGTAATTGTTTGATGAAAGATAAGATAATAATGAAGTAAACGAAGCCAACATAACTCACAAGTAATTAACAAGAAAGAGGAATCAAACCCTAATCTACTTGCATTGATTTTTGAACATGGAATCAGAGCTAAGGTTAGGAAAAGTTGAACATCACTTTTTTGCATGGATTCTCCCTCTTTGATAAACTACATGAAGATGGGTATCAACACTGCTAGAAGATGGATCAAGAAGGTCATCGACTACTTATTCAACTAGGTCAAAAGTCAAGGATTCTTGGCTGCTCTTACATGTTCTCTTAGTGATGACAATGCATGGATCATTGATATTGGAGCCTCAAGACACATGACAGGAGAAAGTAAACAACTCCATACTCTATCAGAGGAGCCATCTTCTCATGTAGTGGAATTGGGTGACAACAAAAGCTATGCTGTTAGAGGCTTGGGAGCAACATCGTTGAAGCTGGAAAATGGATCGAAGCTGCCCCTCAACAACATTCCATATGTTCTAGGTTTGAAAAAAAATTGCTTTCGATTTCTTGTTTAGAAGATAAAGGGGAAAGAGTTGCTTTTGTTGATGGAAAATTATTGGTTTGGGGAAAGATTCTAGCATTGATAAAGCTAGGGTTATTAGAGTTCGTGAGGGAATCCTTTATAGAGTTATTACACCACCTCGTCAAGCTTTGGTTCACATAGAAATCAATCCCATTGAGCTATGGCATAGGAGATATGGTCATCTACATTATAAGGTCATCCCTTCTCTTAGTCAATTGGTTCATGGCATCCCCAATAGGAAGTTAGATCATGAAGGTGTGTGCAAGGGATGCTCTTTGGGAAAGCATACAAGAAAGCCATTTATGAATAGTGAAACTGGGTCTAAAGAGATACTAGATCTCATTCATTCTGATGTGTGTGGGCCCATGTCTGACAAATCACTTGGAGGTCATCTCTACTATGTAACATTCATTGATGACCATTCTAGAAAGACATGGCTCTATCTTCTCAAAAGAAATGATGAAGTGTTTGAAAAGTTCAGGGAGTTTAGGTTTGAAGTGGAAATCCTAACCGAAAGAAAGACAAAAACTCTAAGGTCCGACAATGGTGGGGAATACACTTCTAAGGAATTGATTTCATATTGTAAGGAAGCAGGTATTAAGAGGGAGCTCATTGTTCCTTATTATCCCGAACAAAATGGAGTGGCCGAAAGGAAGAATGGGTCAATTGAAGAAGTCATTCGAACAATGCTCCTTGATCAAGAACTATCAAAATTCTTATGGGGATAAGCAACAATGACAACCGTGTACATTTAAAATAGAAGTCCTCATAGAAGTCTTAATAATACAACACCTGAAGAAGTATTCACAAGAAAGAAGCCGAGTGTGGATCACCTCCGAATCTTTGGAAGTCCAACATACATCCATGTTCCAAAGGACAAGTGAAAGAAGTTGGTTCCTACAAGTATCAAGGGAATATTTGTTGGATATAGTCTCTCCTTAAAAGCATATAGGATCTACATTAAGGAAGGAAGACATATTGAAGTAAGCAGGGATCTCATATTCAATGAAAATCAAGCCTACAAGAAATCAAAGGATATTCCTATTGATTCTGATGATGAAGAAGTTCTAATATTTGAAGAAGAAGAAGATCATCATGAAAACCCTACTACAAATCAAGAAGAAGAAGAAGGACCAAGTGAGCCTATTCAATCTATGGTCATCCCAACCACTAGGAAAAGGCCAAATTGGTTAAAAGCTACATTAGAAGATGCTAAAGGACATGAAGTTGCGAAAGGAACCTTCAGGGAAAGTAAGAGACCGAAGAGATACTCTGGTTATGCTACATATATGACGAAGTTGATATAAGCCGGACCATCTACATTCAAGGAAGCTGCTCATCAAGAAGTTTGGAAGAAAGTGATGCAGGAAGAATATCAATCCATTATGAAGAATGGGGTTTGGGAAATCATTCCTAGACCTAATGACAAATCGGTTGTCACCTCTAAATGGATCTATAAGATCAAACATGCTGTTGATGGAAGTATAGAAAAGTATAAAGCTAGATTCGTTGCAAGGGGTTTCTCTCAAAAGGAAGGCATTGATTATGAAGAAACCTTTGCACCCACAACAAGGTACACTACCATTAGATCTCTCGTTTCATTGGCTCTACAATGGGTTGGAATATCCATCAAATGGATGTGAAGACGATGTTTCTTAATTGGACCATTAACGAGGAAGTGTATATTGAACAACCTGAAGGCTTTGAAGTTAATAGCAAGGACTCCCATGTTTATAGACTTAAGAAGGCCTTATATGGTTTGAAGCAAGCATCTAGGGCATGGTATGCAAGGATGGATGCATATCTACTTAGAATTGGGTTCATAAAGAGTTCCGTTGATCTAAATCTCTACATCAAGGTCATGAATAATGAGCTCATCATTATTTTGCTATATGTGGATGATCTATTCATTATAGGTGTGGAGTGAAGCATTCAAGAATGCAAGAAGATGTTGACAATTGAATTTGAAATGAAGGATCTAGGACTGATGCACTATTACTTGGGTCTAGAAGTATGGCAGAAACCTGGGGAGATATATTTGGGGCAAGGAAAGTACATTATCAAGTTGCTGTAGAAATTTAGGATGATGGATTCCAAGCCGATGACTACTCCTTTGATCACCAATCTCAAGAAGTTGCGGGGATTTGATTCTAGTCTCATGGATGCTACCTCCTATATTCAGTTGGTGGGCTCCCTAATGTCCCTGGTAAATACTAGGCCAGATATATGTTTTGTAGTAAACATTCTTAGTCAGTTTCAGTTGGAACCTCGTCATGATCACTGGATAGCTACCAAACACATATTGAGGTATCTTCGTGGCACTATATATCACTGCCTAAAGTATGATAGTAAGGAAGTTAAGCTGATTGGTTATACAAATTCTGATTGGGGTGGCAGTGAGATTGATGGAAGGAGCACTACCAGAGGATGTTTTAGTCTAGGAGCTGCTTGTTGACCTAGGTTGTCATTGATGTCAATAAGGCAATATTCTGGATACTAGAGGATGACATGAAGCCAAGGGGATGTAGAGCAGATTCATGAAGAGATAGGAGCAAGGCCATCAGGATAGCCAAGCCATAAGTAAGAGCGGCTGCAAGAGGAGCCATATATATATATATATATATATATATATATATATATATATATATATATATATATATATATATATATATATATACATATATATATGCGGAAACAGACATATCAGAGCAAGGAGGCATATCAAAGCAAGAGGAGCCATATATATATATATATATATATATGTATGCCATATATATGCCAAAGAAGAGGAGTATACATGGCAAACAGAGGACGCAGACAACCATCGGAGCAACAGAGGAGTAGACAGAGCATCAGAGGAAGCAGATTACACAATTGGGAGCCATCAGAGGAGAAAACCCATCTATATATGCATTCACAGCTATCGGAGCAACAATGCCAAAGGAAGACCAATCAAAGGAGCATAGAGGAAGAGTGGAGGACACAACGATAGAGCAAACAAAGCCATGGGACGCAGCAGACACAGCTATCGGAAGCCATATATCCACAAATACACTATCGGAGTGGAAAGGCAAAGCTTATATATGTGTGCACACTGCAAAGAATACTCTATCGGAGGCAGAAGTGTTAATGCTATCGGGCCGTAGAACCCATATAACATCGCCTCTGTGTATTTACTTGTTTATCACCAAATGCTTTTTACACAGAGAAACCACGCTAAACACTTAGCTGATTCGGAAAGCGGACTTGAAACCTTATACATGGGAGTGTTGAGTTATATTGGGTCCCGCACACAATATCGTATCGGGACTTCGAGAGGGAAGTCATATAGTGTGTCAAGTGGACCATTGCGATCGTCGATAGCAATTATCGCATCGTGAATTTGGAGCGGAAGTCATATAGTGGTAAGCGGCCCCTTTGCGATCGCCGATAACGATACATATAAGGTTGCGGGCCTGACGAGAATATTAACTATGGTTTAATACCATATCGCATCCGCCCATCGCAATGCTACACAGAGGGTTGTCCGACTAGAAGCGCCGATTGCGATAAAGCATGTGGACCCGATTAAACATTATAACATGGCTTAATATAATATCGTGTCCAGTGGTGGATCGGCCGTCGACCATCGACGATATCATGGGGTTGATGTATAAAGGACCCCTGGAAGCCTTGAGTGCTGATTGCGACATACGCTGCGGATCTGATACAGGAATAGTTGCGGGTGAATTAATATTGATGTCCGCCCTTTAGTTCCTGTGTAAATAATTTTTTTGGCTTACGCAGCTTTTAGAGGCAAAAATACACTACGGAATGCTCCCGATAGTTCAGGAGGTTGAAATAATGTCGATGGCGATTGCGATCAGGACGTGGTAGGCCCGTTAAATAATGCCATCCCTGTGTATGCCTGGTATCATGAGAAAACAGGAGCGCTGTTACAGTTTTCTGAATGTGTCCTTTGCGTATGACTCTGTCCTCGCCATTGAATCAACGTGACCTGTGAGCATGAATAGACAGAGGAAACTGAAAGCTGGGAAGCTGAAGAAGCAAGCAAGCATAGAGGAAATGACAGCGAGCGTTGAGGAAGTCTAAGAGGCGGTGTAAGTGGAAACGAATGGACGAAGGCATGGGAATGTATAAAACAATAAAATTAGAGAACTGATGTGGTTGTTGGTATGGTGAAGAACCAGAGTGTGAGATAGCAGAAGCAACAGTGCTGAATGCTGTTGAACGCAGTGGAAAATAAGCTGGAGGAGACAGAGGCAGCGAGAGGATCTAGCAGAACAAAAAGAGGGTCGAAGGACCAACAAGACAGGAGGAATTCGAAGGGTAGAAGTTGCCAGCAGAGAAGCAGTCTTGCTGAAACATTCACCGTGACATTAGAACATATGCTTGAACTGAAAGCAGGTTCTTATGCAGAGTTTTAGTGCAGTTGTAGTGGACTCACTAAAGCAGTGTGGAGATATGATCAGAGGTCAACTATTGGAGACTCTGTGTGAATGGTAGGAAGAGTTGTAAAGACTCCTTCAAGAGAAGACTGGTTGTCATTGATGCTGTAGCTTGGAGACTACAGAGAAACTATAACCAGATAGAACTCAGCAGAGAAGAGTTTTGAGAGTAGAACATTATTATCAAAAGTGCCTTGACAGGATTGGAGTCCTTGGGGCTGGTGCCTTAGAAGCAAGAAGGATAGGAGTCCTTGGGGCTGGTGCCTCAAAAGCAAGAAGGATAGGAGTCCTTGGGGCTGGTGCCTCAGAAGTAAGTAGGATTGGAGTCCTTGGGGTTGATGCCTCAGAAGTAGGAAGGATTGAAGTCCTTGGGAGTTGGTGCTCCTAAGTCCAAGATTGGTGTCTTGGCAAAATAGAGTTGGTGCTCTGGAGGTTGGAGCCTCACCAAAGTCCAAGTTGGAGCTTGGCAACTGATTGTAACCATCTATATATTGTATCTATTTTACTGCACAGTTTATATTAATAAAAGCATTTATTCTTGCTGTTCATCTTGTGTTCTGAATATATATGTTTTAACTGGTAAAAAAATAGTGGGAAAAAGAAATATTGATTCAACCCCCTCTCAGTGTTTCCAACAATTGGTATCAGAGCAGGTACCTTCATTCAAAGCTTAACAGCTTGAAGGTTGACCCTTAGAACACAAATGGCGAAGTCAAGGAAGAAAGTCTCCAATCCTCCTAAGGATGTGTCTCCCTCTACTACGAAAATAGAAGACAATCAATTTGAGGAGTTTCCAAGGCTCAACGGGAACTTTAGTATATGGGAAGCAAGAACGAGGAATTTCTTACAGACTCAAGGCGTTGAAATTTGGAAATCAGTGATTGATGATAGCAGGATGGATAGAGAATCCAAGGAGTACAATGCAAAAGCAGTAAAGGCAATCTTGAATGGGCTCCTTAATTCTGTAAAGAACAATCTAGGAAAAGATTCATTAGCAAAGGGCATATGGGACAAACTTCATGATCTTCACTCAAAAGGAGCACTGACCATGACCATCAATCAAGAAGGAGATCCTGAACCCATCATAGAAGTTGAAAATGAGAATGATGACATCAAGGCTAAAGCAGATCTAGAAGATGAAGAGAATGAAAAAAACTTTGTAGAAGAACTCCTCGCTCAACTTATGACTGCCATGGAAGAGATTAACAATTTGAAAAAGGAAAATGAGGCACTTAAGAAGATAGCTCCAGTTGGTGACCAAGATCAAACAAGAAAGAAAGTTTACCTCATCAAGTACAAGAAAGGGATGAAGAGTTTGGCAAGCTTAAGAAGGAATTTGATCAAAGTAAAAGAAAGCATCATGAAGAAGTCATATCCATGACAAATCAACTGAATAAAGCAAAGAAGCAGGAAGATACCTTGTCAAGTCAACTTGAACAAAGGCACAAGAGCTTGAACAAACTTGAAGAAGAGATTGGTCAATACAAAATAGAGGTCTCCTCTCTCAAATCTCAACTACAAGGAGCAAGGAAACAAGCTCAAGGAGCTGAGAAGGAAATGGAGAGCAGTCAAGCAAAGAATGAAGAAATCTTCAAAATGAAGTCAGATATCATCTCCCTTAAAATAGTAGCAGCTGAAGCTACTCGTAGCAAGGAAGAAACTGAGGAACAACTTGCAAAGAAGAATAGTGAGTGTGAAAGATTGGAAGAAGAGATTGTCTTCCTCAGAACAAAGGTTGAAGGGATGAACAAAATCTTGAAGAGCTCTCAAGCCTTGGATGACATGCTCAACTATCACAAATGTCCATCTGATAAATCAGGTCTCGGGTATACAGGTGAACCCTCAAACAAGAATGAAAATGCTTTAAACAAAAGAGAAGTGAAGAAGCCATAAAGAAATGGTGATGCTCCCAGTGCTAGCAAATGCAGGGAGAAAAATCAAGGCTACAATAGAAGAAAACCAGCTCCAAGAAGAAATGTAGATGATGACAAAGATGCGAGAGGCAATGGTTATCATCAAAGGATCTCAAGGCAGAAAGGCTTCAGAAGTACATCAAGGAAACCTCTATCTCCCAGGTACCAAAGTTCATTTTTTGGTTATTGTTATTCTTGTTCAAACTTTGGTCACATGGCAAAAGACTGTAAAGCATATCATAAAGATAGATGTTATGGTCCCCAACCATCTCATAGAGATAGATGTTATAGTCTCCGACAACCTCCAAGAAACAATTTTGTGAAGAAATCATGAATTCTTATTCATGAACAATGTAGAATGCTTCAAGTGTCATAACATTGGTTATATGGCACATGATTGTAACTTAACATGGGCTCTTACACAAGCTAGAACCATGCAAAAGAAGCAAGTTACACAAGTATGGAGAAGGAAGGAAATACAATCCGAAAGTCCCTTGAGTTTTTCAGCCAACAGGATATGTCATTGGCCTGAATTTTTGACAATCTAAGCATTAGATGGGCAGACTCTGCCCAAAAGAGATGATGCATACAGTCAGGGAGAGCCTATCATGTCTCAGGAGCACTCCATTGAAGCATATGATCCTGTAACCATTCTTTGGATTGTTGTTAAAGAAATAGGGCAAACAACCATGGTGCTATTATCACAAAAGTTTATGTCTTAACTCAGGAATTTAATGTGAGAACAGATAAATTCTGGACACTAATAGAGGCAGTCTTCAAACAAACAGATACATCTGGAATGGAGTTTGAAGTAAGAGCAGCTGGCAACATATAACAAAACTGAAGCATTGCATGAAGATGCAAATCAACAGAATGTATTTAAAAGACAGTCACAGATTGGATATCTAAATCTGCTAAGAGGAAATAATTAGCTGAGATATGTACAAGAACGCAAGGAAAAGATGGCTCATAGGAAGGAGAATGTTGTGCAGTCAAGCATAACTTAAGTTGATACAGATCACTTAAGAAATATAGCAACAATAAGGCACAACCCCTCACATTTTTGTCCAAATGCAATGATGATTGAATACTAGATGGCAGTAACTTAAGGGGAAGCACATAGACACAAAGGAACTTAGATCTGAAGGAAGATAGCAAGAAAGACAATCTCAGGGGCATTTTCTCTTGATTCGGACTATGAAGGGACAACAATATTACCTGTGGAGACAACAATATGGATTGAAGCATAAAAGCTTGGACACTTGGTGTATGGCCGTTTGCAATCTGAATGAAAGCATTAAAGTAGAGCATCTTTAAGCATTTTTGAAGCCATGATAAAGCAGTTCTGAGACATGAAGAGGGAATAATGTGTTAATTGATGATAAAACATCAATCCCTCTATCTTGAGTAAAAAGAAGAAGAGCACTATGACAGGGGGAGTCACAGACCCATGAAGATCTACCATTCATGAAGAACAGAAGCAACTTGATAGGGGGAGTCCCAGAGCATTCCTTTGCCATTGATGTCAAAGGGGGAGAGAAGAAGAATATTGCCATCAATAACAAAGGGGGAGATTGTTGACCTAGGTTGTCATTGATGTCAATATGGAAATATTCAGGATACTAGAGAATGACATGAAGCCAAGGGGATGTAGAGCAGATTCATGAAGAGACAGGAGCAAGGCCATCAGGATACCCAAGCCATAAGTAAGAGGGGTTGCAGGAAGAGCCAGGAAACAGACATATCAGAGCAAGGAGGCATATCAAAGCAAGAGGAGCCATATATATATATATATATATATATATATATATATATGCCAAAGAAGAGGAGCATACATGGCAAACAGAGGACACAGACAACCATCGGAGCAACAGAGGAGTAGACAGAGCATCATAGGAAGCAGATTACGCAATCAGGATCCATCAGAGGAGAAAACCCATCTATATATGCATTCACAGCTATCGGAGCAACAATGCCAAAGGAAGACCGATCAAAGGAGCATAGAGGAAGAGCGAAGGACACAGCGATAGAGCAAACAGAGCCATGGGATGTAGCAGACACAACTATCGAGAGCCTATCGGGAGCCACATATCCACAAATACACTATCGGAGCGGAAAGGCAAAGCTTATATATGTGTGCAAAGAATACTCTATCGGAGGCAGAAGTGTTAACGCTATCGGGCCGTAGAACCCATATAGCATCGCCTCTGTGTATTTACTTGTTTATCACCGAATGCTTTTTACACAGAGAAACCACGCTAAACACTTAGCTGATTTGGAAAGCGGACTTGAAACCTTATACATGGGAGTGTTGAGTTATATCGGGTCCTGCACACAATATCGCATCGGGACTTCGGGAGGGAAGTCATACAGTGTGTCAAGTGGACCATTGCGATCGCCGATAGCGATTATCGCATCGGGAATTCGGAGCGGAAGTCATACAGTGGTAAGTGGCCCCTTTGCAATCGCTGATAGCGATACATATAAGGTTGCGGACCCGACGAGAATATTAACTATGGTTTAATACCATATCGCATCCACCCATCGCAATGCTACACAGAGGGTTGTCCGACTAGAAGCGCCGATTGAGATAAAGCATGTGGACCCGATTAAACATTATAACATGGCTTAATATAATATCGCGTCCAGTGGTGGATCGGCCGTCGGCCATCAGTGATATCATGGGTTGATGTATAAAGGACTCCTGGAAGCCTTGAGTGCCGATTGCGACATACACTGCGCATTCGATATAGGAATAGTTGCGGGTGAATTAATATTGAAGTCTGCCCTTTAGCCATTTTGCCTGTGTTTCCTGTGTAAATGAATTTTTTGGCTTACGCGGCGTTTAGAGGCAGAAATACACTACGGAATGCTCCCGATAGTTCAGGAGGCTGAAATAATGTCGATGGCGATTGCGATCAGGACGTGGCAGGTCCGTTAAATAATGCCATCCTTGTGTATGCCTGCTATCATGAGAAAACAAGAGCGCTGTTACAGTTTTCTGAATATGTGTCCTCTGCGTATGACTTGGTCCTCGCCATTGAATCAACATGTCCTGTGATCACGAATAGACAGAGGAAACCGAAAGCTGGTAAGCTGAAGAAGCAAGCGAGCACAGAGGAAATGATAGCGAGCGTTGAGGAAGTCTAAGAGGCGGTGTAAGCGGAAACAAATGGACGAAGGCATGGGAATGTATAAAACAGTAAAACCAGAGAACTGTTGTGGTTGTTGGTATGGTGAAGAACCAGAGTGTGAGATAGCAGAAGTAGCAGCGGTGAATGCTGTTGAACGTTGTGGAAAATAAGCTGGAGGAGACAGAGGTAGCGAGAGGATCCAACAGAACAAAAAGAGGGCCGAAGGACCAACAGGACAGGAGGAATTCGAAGGGTAGAAGTTGCCAACAGAGAAGTAGTCTTGCTGAAACATTCACCGTGACATTAGAACATATGCTTGAACTCAAAGTAGGTTCTTATGCAGAGTTTTAGTGCAGTTGTAGTGGACTCACTAAAGCAGTGTGGAGATATGATCAAAGGTCAGCTATTGGAGACTCTGTGTGGATGGTAGGAAGAGTTGTAAAGACTCCTTCAAGAGAAGATTGGTTGTCATTGATTCTGTAGCTTGGAGACTACAGAGAAACTATAACCAGACAAAACTCAACAGAGAAGAGTTTTGAGAGTAGAACATTATTATCAAAAGTGCCTTGACAGGATTGGAGTCCTTGGGGCTGGTGCCTCAAAAGCAAGAAGGATAGGAGTCCTTGGGGCTGGTGCCTCAAAAGCAAGAAGGATAGGAGTCCTTGGGGCTGGTGCCTCAGAAGTAAGTAGGATTGGAGTCCTTGGGGTTGATGCCTCAGAAGTAGGAAGGATTGAAGTCCTTGGGAGTTGGTGCTCCTAAGTCCAAGATTGGTGTCTTGGCAAAATAGAGTTGGTGCTCTGGAGGTTGGAGCCTCACCAAAGTCCAAGTTGGAGCTTGGCAACTGATTGTAACCATCTATATATTGTATCTATTTTACTGCACAGTTTATATTAATAAAAGCATTTATTCTTGCCGTTCATCTTGTGTTCTGAATATATATGTTTTAACTGGTAAAACAATAGTGGGAAAAAGAAATACCGATTCACCCCCCCCAGTATTTGCAACACTGCTATGATTTCATGGATGAGTAGGAAGCAAGATCTCGTTGCTTTAAGTAACACTGAGGCAGAATATGTGGCTGCGTGTGAAGTAGGAAAGGAGGCTATTTGGTTAAGGAAGCTTCTGACGTATTTGTTCGAGAAGTCTCTAGGTCCTACTGTGATTAATTGTGACAATCAAAGTTGTATCTAGAGATCCCGTGTTTTATGCTAGAATGAAGCATATCAACAATAAGTTCCACTTTATTAGGAATCTGGTGCAGGATGGGAAAATGAAGAAAAAGAAGAACGTGGGGTCTCTGAAAAACAAAGGCAAGGGTGTTGATTTGCTAGTGCTAATTAGACGAGCTCAAATTTCTACATCTGGTAATTACTTCCAATGATTTATGATATTACTTTAGCACACCCCAAGGAATCATTAACCTATCATACATAGAAAATTCAATTGGTAAAACATTTATTGTCTCAGAAGTTTGACTCCTTAGAAACTTCAGTCTCTTCCTTAGATTACTTCCCACGTGTGAGACAGAGAGAAAAATGTGAATGATGAGTGAGTAAATGAGAAGCTCAAGTGTCTTTTTATAGTGATATTAGAGTGCCCAAGGGGCACATCTCTTTGCAAATTAATCTTGAAATAAAATAATTTTTTATTTCTTCTAATTTGAAATATAATTTTTCTTTCTTTTAACTTGTGTAGTTGGGTAATATCTCTCGCAACTTCCCAAAAAAGTCAGTAGAGGGAAGGTAACTCGAGCAACTAAGTGCTCCCTCTACAAAAACACTCATGGACAATGGTTTTACATAAATGAGTATAAGAATATGACACCTTTCATGAAGATTCAAAACCATAACACTTATCACTTGTACCTATCGTTTGAAAGGGTCAGCCTAGGAATTGTTTCTGCCCTTAGGGTTGGAAGCACCTAATACGGTCATGCGATAATCCTCGCATACATAAGTATTGTAACTTGTGTAGAATCATAAGCTAGTATGGCATTTGAAGATGATGTTTGTGTAAGTACTTTAATGGCTTTGACATTGAATATGGTCCACCTTGATGCTCTTATAGTTTTTGTACCCATGATGTTGATTTCGCTTATTTCCTTGAGTATGTGTTAGATGATTCTTCCAGTTGTAGCTAGGATCCCCTAAGGGATGGTATGATGCTTCTCTAGCTCTTCACAGATGATGTCCAACCACTTTGATGATGATGCAAAAGCACTTTGATAAAGGATGATGGGAAACCTTTAAGGGACATTGACCTTGCAGGTTACTTGGCACCATTGATGGGACCCTCCCTCAACCTTAGAACCTTGGACGTTGGTTATCCAGGCTAGGATGTTGCATGGAGATTAGGTGTGCCTAAGAGATGACATGACACCCCTCGACTGACATGGTGCCTTCTTCATGGACATAGCTCCTCTCTTGGTGATGAATGAGGATGATGATGATGACTTCGTATCTCTTCGGAAGGGATTTCACACCTTCTACCCTAATGACATCATGCCCTAGCATGATGATGTCACCCTTTTGGTGCATTTGATGATTGCATGGGTTTTCTAGAGAGGATGACATTGGCTGTGAGACTGTTTTCTTTGGTGATGAGGCACCATTATTGATATAAATAGAGAGTTGATTTACCTCCTCAATCCATTGTCACACTTGGATCACAACAACTCTTGATTAGTGATTTCTCTCTCTTGTGTGCTATGGAGGCCTAGTTGAGCAACTTGTTTAAATTTTGTGATGTGATGTGATCTATTTTGATGGAAGATTATGGTGGATTTTGAATGTTGCATGGTGAAGTAGATTAGTTTATTTCAATGTTGCGAACATCGCGATCGAGATTAAATTGGTGAGGGTCCAATATCGGAAAAAATCGATTAAAATTGGCAAAAATCGGCGAAATTAAAAAAATACAAAAAAATTTAGGAAAAAAATTCAAGATTTTTTGGGGAAAAGCTGTGATTTTTTTCGAAAAAATCGGGATTAAATAGTGATTTTTTCAAAATGAAAAGATCTTCGATTTAATTGTGTCAGGCAAAAAATCGCAGTTTTCGTAACACTGGTTTATTTGCTTTATCTTGGTATTATATTCCATGGGATTAATGTTCTTGTGCTAAGTTAGATTATTTGGTATTGCTTTACTGTCCCTTGTTGAGCTAAAAGCTTTCTCCAAGTACTTGAGGAATAGAGAGGTTTTTTTCCATTAATCATATGGAAAATTGAAAACCCTAAATTTCAAATCCAAGGGTAAGTTTATTTTCGCTAGTTTTTTTGGATTTAGAATTGCTCCAAATAATCCTTATAACACTTTCTATCCTAGACTCCATATGCCTTGTCTCGAGAAGGCACTAGTTTATCTCCCTTGTGGCACTCTTCTAAAAGAGAAGTTATTATTCTTTTTATTTATGGTAAATTAGGGGTAAATTGCGCCAAAAAATTATTTTCAAGTATTTAATGACTTGTTGATGTATGCCCTAGGGTTAGAGATTGTTTAAAAGTGCATTAAAGAAGTTAAATTGAAGTTTTCATTCATTTTCAACCATTTTCTAGGGCTGATGTCAAATTTTATTTGCTGTTATACGCCACCTTATTTATCGTCAAAACTTGTTGTAATTTTGTCCCTAGTTTACTCTCTAATTTAGCCATTTCTTCCCATGGCTAAATTTGTTGCTGTCATAAACTATTGTTTTGCTGCAAGTTGCTACTTCAAAACCCTAGTTTATAACAACCTTGAGTATTTCTTGATTTGGTGTGTTTGGGTAACCAATTTGATACTCTTTAGGCCAACCCTAGTCTTTAGATTGACACATAGATCCCTTGTACCCAAATCGAAAATTTACTCCCTCCACCTCAAACCTTAATTTACTATACCTTCATTCCAGTGGATTTATATTGTAAGATTCTTAGGGGCCACTTCGCTTAAGATCCTTGGGTTACTTGATCCCTAAGCAGTGTTAGGGAAGTCTCATTTGTGTTGGATTGTGCCTTTCTCTAAAGGGAGGGGAGTAGTTCATGAGGTGAGAGTGGTGATACTGTTAAGGTGGCAATGGTGACACTCGTCTATTGCACGCGGTCTAGGTCACCTAGTGAGGCTTTGCACTAGATTGCTATATTTTATTGTAAGAATTCCCATATGTTGAAAAGTGTAACTAGGTTCGGTCTTCATAATGACATGTAATTATGATCTTTATAAATAATGAAAAGAAGAGAATAAAATTATTTTTGTAATGCCTTGCTCCATGTATTCTAGCCTCTCCACCAAATGTCGTTGCTAGAACGCATCCGATGCTATAGAAACTAACATCCCAATGTACTCCCCTATGCTCCATCATATATTGACTCAATGTATTGACTACAAAAAAATATCCGCTCTAGTGTTGACTAGATACATCAATGAACCGATCAACTGACGGTACAAAGTGGTTATGTGCACCCTTACATGCTATATAAATGAGAACTTGTAATTTGTTGATTTGTGGTTAAAGAAGATTATAACTATTAGATGAATGATGTTATATGGTTTAATCCATGTTTTTATGTTTTTTATCACTAATTCATCATTCTACATGCTTTTGTTGCAACATATGCATCAAAGTATATAAAAATGTATACTATATAAAATTCACTCCCAAAATCACTCTTGACCTGGGAGCTTTTGAAAATGTCGCTCCCCGCTCCCGCTCCTGCTCCCAAGCAGCCATGCTTTGGGTTCCTGTTCGAATGATTTTGAAAAGGATGGGTAGGACCTTTGTTGGGGATGATTGGAAGAAGGTCATGGTCAATTTACTTATGAAAAATGTAAGTTAATTATTTTATTGTTGCCTTATTTCTGTTGCATAATTTGATTGGCCATGTTAAATCATTTATTTCATTGTGAAAATTGAATGGATTTATTGAGTAATTCCCTGACGCTAGGGGCTAGCTGGGTTGAGTCACTACCCATCTTTTATCTTGCATGTGCTAATGTTGACTTTTGGTAGCATCATATGTGCTCTAAGCTTCAAAATTTGTAGGGAGGCTAGGACACATGCATTCCACAATATCCAGAAATTGTTTTGGGAAATTCCACCCGCCGAAGGTTTTATTAAAATAATCAATTATTTTTAATGGGTGCCTAACTATAAACTTCAGAAATTAAAATAATTAAAAGGTATTAATCAAACCGAGGGTGAAACTTCTAAAAGAAGACGAAGATTGAGCCCAAATGATCTGAGCCATTGATTAGAATCTAATTTGGGCAGTTGATTACTCAACTGGAGGATTATAAGGACTTCAATGGTTATTTGGAAATCACATTGGAGAGAGATCAAGATATCGAATTTCTCAAAGAGGGCAGTGCAAAAGTTGATAGAGAATCGATTGAGGAGATTTCTTGCAGTGAGGGGCAGGGATAGTTCCAGAGGGAGATTTCCTGATCTGGGAATACATTGTAGAGGAGGCAAAGAGAGATTTGGAAGAGGCAGCACAGAGGCTACGCTCGGCAACGTAAGCTCACGTAGAGGCAATGCAGAGCTTTAGAGGGGGTCCGAAATTCAACTGGGAAGTCGAGTTCCAGTGCCAGAACCTGGGGTGTGAGACCGAAGAACCAGTGGAACGAAGCACTAGACAACACGAGATCCGTGATAAGGTGACGCAGATCCCTAGAGAGGTTGACGCGGAACTGCGTAGGCTGATGCAATGACTACGCAGAGCCAGCGTGGCGCCAACTATCTAGGGCCTGGATCAGTGTCAGATCGCCAGTGATAGTGTGAGGTATTTCTCACTAATATTCTGCCTATCAGATTCTCTGTATTGGATAGCCAACAAGGCATCCAAATATTTTTATTCAGAAAACTACTGCTTAATAATTCAAACCCCCAGTTGCTACACCGATTTTCCCGCATTGGGTTTTCCCGGGGACACTTCTCCAAAAATAACGGTGTCATGTGTTGTGTATTTCTTTCTTGCTCAGTTTCTTGTTTCCACATTTAATATAATTGGTGAAAGCTGCAGTGTATTAGTTTCAGTATTTGCTGTAGGATGTAGTAAATAATTTGTTCAGTTATTAACTGGTGCAGGAGCATTCGAACACCCTTAATCAAAAGTCAAAGTCAAAGCTATGGAGGAGGAGACATGGACAATCATGTAAACCGGGAGCAAATTTCTGTTAAAAACGAGCTAATTTGATGGAATTGATAAGTCTCGAGAAGACTTAATTTAATGTAATTATCTACCATGTATGCATAACGAAAGATTTAGGGATTGTTTGAACGATTTTAGGAGAAGATCATGGATCTGGAATGATCCATGATTCTATAGTTATTTCTATATATTATGAACCTGCGTGTTCTGATAGAGAGCATAGACAGAGAGTGAGAATACAATGTAATCGATAGAGGAATTGTGACTAAGGCTAAAATGCCTTACATTGTAACTGATTCTGTATATAATTAAGATATACGTGTTATGTGGATTTCTGTATGCCTGTGTACAATTTACATATATATTCTTTACTGTGAGTTAAATTCCGTGTCACGAGATTGTTGATCGACCATCGATCACTATAAGGATCGATGGCGATCCAACGATAAAACTCGTTAACTATTGTATGAGTGTCGTGAGTGTTTAAACAGAGTATGGTAGAGTTAATGGATGTTTGACGTAATTTCCATCATAAGCGAACAAGCGTAGAGGGAGCCATCAAATTGTTTAGATCGACGGGTATTAATGGTTGAAATAAGAATGGCGGAGGAATAGACCGCGGGGGATAGGAGTGTACGGATGACTTGATCATGGTCAAAGGCCCGCACTCAATCACAACCGTCGATCTAAATTTCAAACGCTTATGTCACAGTCAACTACGGGGGTTGAGATGTTTAGTAATCCGCATGCTAGTTGAAGGGTTGCTAGCTATAGGATTTGATTGAAGCGCCTATGCAAAAAGGGAAAGTCAACGTGGGAATTCAACGTGGGACCGATTGCTGTTCAATTGCTGAGCAGACCTGAGAAGTGTATGGGCATGAGTTTATTTTATTTGGAGTCCGGTTTTGTACATTTAGGTGGGACCGACGTTCGTTGGCGGATTAAATGTTAAAGCGCTGCTTGGTGATTGGTCAGGTTTGTGTTAAAACCCACCAATGTAAACACTTCCGATTTGTATAGGTGGGCCATAACCCACAGGTTCACGGTAAGGTGATTATGAAAACCAGGGAAATTGCCTTTAGGCGGTTTTTCTTGCGTCAAAGTGGTATCAGAGCAGGGAAAGGTTTCCTGCGAGTAGAAAGAAGATTTTGTGTGCGAAAGGAGGAGGTACAATTATGTGAAGATTGGTGAGTTTGTGATCTTTATGTTGTTATGCAGGTAGCAACATAAGAAGGTGAGAAAACTTGCAGCAGCCTAGAGCATGGAGTGCTCATATGGTTCCACAGAAGAGAGAACCAGAGAGATGCTGAAAGACTAAGCCAGGAGGGAAGCTTGGTGAGGTATCGTGTAGCAGAGAAGACTGTTACTGCAGAGGTTTTGTTGCAGCTCACAGAAAGATCATGAAAGCAGTTCCACTGAGGAAGTGGGTAGAATTGCTATGGGATGAAGGAGAAGCATATGACCAGGAGGTCATAAATTTTTGTGTCTCAGGAGTCTGATGCAGGAGCATCCGACCACCCTTAATCAAAAGTCAAAGTCAAAGCTATGGAGGAGGAGACGTGGACAATCATGTAAACCAGGAGCAAATTTCTGTTAAAAATGAGCTAATTTGATGGAATTGATAAGTCTTGAGAAGACTTAATTTAATGTAATTATCTGCCATGTATGCATAACGAAAGATTTAGGGATTGTTTGAATGATTTTAGGAGAAGATCATGGATCTGAAATGATCCATGATTCTATGTTATTTCTATATATTATGAACCTGCGTGTTCTGATAGAGAGCATAGACAGAGGGTGAGAATACAATGTAATCGATAGAGGAATTGTGAATAAGGCTGAAATACCTTAGACTGTAACTGATTCTGTATATAATTAAGATATACATTTTATGTGGATTTCTGTATGCTTGTGTACAATTACATATATATTCTTTACTATGAGTTAAATTCCGTGTCATGAGATTGTTGATCAACCATCGATCACTATAAGGATCGATGGCGATCCAACGATAAAACTCGTTAATTGTTGTATGAGTGTTGTGAGTGTTTAAACAAATTATGGTAGAGTTAATTGATGTTTGACGTAATTACCATCATAAGCAAACAAGCGCAGAGGGAGCCGTCGGATCATTTAGATCGACGGTATTAATGGCTAAAATAAGAATGGCGGAGGAATAGACCGCAGAGGATAGGAGTGTACGGATGACTTGATCATGGTCGAAGGCCCGCACTCAATCACAACTGTCGATCTAAATTTCAAACGCTTACGTCATAGTCAACTACGGGGGTTGAGCTGTTTGGTAATCTGCGTGCTAGTTGAAGGGCCTCTCGCTGTAGGATTTGATTGAGCGCCTGTGCAAAAATGGAAAGTCAACGTGGGACCGATTGCTTTTCAATTGCTGAGCGGACCCGAGAAGTGTATGGACACGAGTTTATTTTATTTGGAGTCCGGTTTTGTGCATTTAGGTGGGACCGACATTTGTTGGCGGATTATATGTTAAAGGGCTGTTTGGTGATTGGTGGGGTCTGTGTTAAAACTTAAAACCCACCAATGTAAACGCTTTTGATTTGTATAGGTGGGCCATAACCCACAAGTTCACAGTAAGGTGATTATGAAAACCAGGGAAATTGCCTTTAGGCGGTTTATCCTGTGTCATTAACAAATGGTAGGAACTTAATCAGTTGCTGCAGTAGAAATTTGGGTCTTCCAAATTTTCACACTCTTTTGAAGTTAATTTTATTTACACAACGTTATACTTTCTGCTGTTTGACTAGCATGTTTAGTTGGAACTGCTTCTCTATCTCACAAAAAGAACAAGACAATGATGAAGCAGTAATTGGATAGTTAATATATCGAAATTAATTAAGTTTTTGCACATGGTGGATTGTCAATCTTGATAAGACCACCTAAGAAAATATGTGCAGATCTGAGTATATTGTATATAAAGGATGTGCAGAGAGTCTCGTTTTATTTATACGTCATACGATTGAAAAAGCTATATAATAATTGAATGGTACCATATGCAGGTTTTTGTTATCTCACTTTAATGCATACAAGTTTCAGATTTCTTAGTTTTTTGCATAGCTTCCATATAATTATCATGTATTAATATTAGAATCTTTTAATCTATTATCATGCTTTTTCCTTTTATTTGGCAGCACAAATTTTGCTGATGCACTTAGATCGGTGGGTGCTCAAGCTGAAGTAAGACTATATGAAGGAAAGACACACACAGATTTATTTTTGCAGGTTAGTTCTTGTCTAATTGTTGACTTGATGGTTATTCTGCCATTTTTCTAAATCAATTCTATTTTCTTGTCCCTTTTCACTCTGCTGTTCATTGATGTATCTAATTCTTGATTTATTTTTACATATCATTTCTTGATTTTTCAACCTGTTAAATTTATTTGGAATGTAATTCACGCAGAGAAAATTATGAAGCATTTCAACATTTTCAACATTTCCAGTTTATAGTTGCAATTTACATTTAGGAAATGCTTTCAAATTCTAAGTTTTCATCATATCTTCATATTTGATCTGTATGTATTATAGTCTTTATAGTTGATCTGTATGTAATAGATTTATTAGTTAGACTTTGTTAGTTTTAGGTTGCTTCGAGTTTTTCTCCTAGGTAGACAGTGCACTTGTGAAGGAGGGTGTATGAGAGTTAGAGGGGAATCCTTGCAGCATTGGTGTGTCACATGGGAGATGGTCCTTTACACCCCAGTGATGGATTCCTTATGACTATTATGATGGATTCCTTTTACATAGTTATGCCAGTTTATCACAAATTCCTGTTACAAAGCAATGACAGATTTCTTTCATGGAACAGTGTAGGAGCTATTCTAGGCATGGGTAGGGCACTTAACTAGGAGAGATTCCTCTTGATGTGGTGCACCATCTTGGAAGCATATTGTTAGCAAGTGATTTTGTCACCATCTTTCCCTGCTGTCAAGTTTGACTAGGTGAGGGTGGTGCTCTAGTCAGGATTTTCATTCTTGCATATGTGCATTGTGAGAGGCTGCTTAAAGTTTGTGAGAAGCTATTGTAGTCCCTTGAGGACAGTGTTGTATTTTTATTATTTGTGAATGATAAGATAGAGATTCCTGTTCTAAATTTCTGTTAATGCATGTTGCAGTTTGTGTAGGTCATATTTCATGTACTTGCAGGGCTGATTGCATATCTTGATACTTGGTGTTTGCATTTCTGAGTTGTCCATTCAGCACTGTTGTTTATGCAGATCAGAGGATTTCATTGGTGTTTAGCCACTCTGTTTTTAGTTGTAGGACAGATTCAAGTGCAGATCTGTATATCACGTGGATGTAAAATTACATGGTATAAAATATGTGCATATGACATTCTCTAGATCTGTGTACGGAATAGGCTGCTACTTGTGAGAGGTAGTTGTCAGAGGATGTCAGTTGGTGTGATGCCCAAAAGTGCGATGTTCCTTTTTCTGGTATTCCTTACGGTGTGGTCAGGACAGACTACCAGGGTTGGAGGCAACTAGGTCATAGGAGCAGGTTTACTCAATCAGCAGGCCTAGGGGCTTTTGGAGGGGTTTTATGGTGTTTGGAGTAGTTCACTTGCCATATTCCATCATCAAGATTAGTTCCGCACTACTTGCTTTTCGTTCCGTTGTATTTTAATAATGCCCGTAAAATGGGGTTATTATTAAGCTTAACTCAATTAGTTCGCTTAAGGTGGCATTCCGAGAGAAATATTTGATGGAACACCTTAGTGTAATAGCTCGTTGGAATCAGAATGAGAAAATATACAGGATGAGATGGTGAGAATTGACTTTTAGTGCTCTGAGGTGGGATGGTGGCCGATTTACCATTTTCCAGAATTAAAAAGGTGTTTTAATTAAAATAAAAGAAGGGAAAAGTACTAAATGATTAAAATAATAATAAAATAAAGGCTTCTAGAGGGGTCCATCATATCTATAAAAGAGGAGGAGGAGACCATTTGGAAACATCTTGGAGTTGAGCTTCTTTCTTGTGGAGAGGTTTGGAGAACTGGGAGTTTCTAGCTTCAGCAGTAGCCTTAGGGCAGAAATGCTTGGGTGATTCAGTGAGAGCGAGCGAATGCCCATCTCTTCCCTTGGTGAATTCATCTAGAATTCACAAGAGAGCTTGGCAATTGCATTTTAGTTAAGTTTTGGAGGGCTAGTGCAACATGGGAGTAGAGTCTTGAGGCCAACTTTTCCATCTCAACGATATTAGTTGTATCATCCTGTAAACCATAGTTTATCTATTATAATAAAGCTGAGATTATTCTGTTCATCTTATTATTGAATTGCAGTACTCTATTTGTTATATTTTACATGGCAATGTTTTGCTAAATGAATGGAAATTTTCTTGTTGAGAATTAACCCATTTTGAGATTTAGCCAAATATTCCGTTTGGGATATTATAGTGGTATCAAAGTTGTGCATCTTGCCGGCTTGAGGGTTTTTCTTGTGAAATTGCCAGGCCGGATTTTGCAATTGCAGGGTTAATCTCGTCCCCACCGGTCCAAATTTAAAATTGATTGTGTTTGTTGGTTTCTTCAACACTATTTGGTTGATACCAAATCCACAACCAATTGTGGACCGAATCCCGTAGCAGTAGAGTTATGTGAGATTCAGAGAGCCAAAATTCTCATATTGTTTGGATTGAGATCAGGTGCCGCTTGATTTTGCAGAGACCAAGCCAAAATTGCCACCATGGACATTCCACTAGTCAATTCCTTTTTTTTTAAAGTATGATTTTTAGTTGTTGAATGTGAAGGCTAAAATTCCTAGGCAAGTCAATTCAAAGAAGCTGAAGAACGTTGACTTATTTAGAGCTCGAAACCCTAGTCCTATGCTGGCTGAACTGGAAGGTCGATTGAAGAGGATAATATTCCCAAGGCTGAGCTTGAACAACTGAAGCACATGGTGAAACTTTCTTGAAGCTGAATAATAGAAGAGACCAATTCTCCATTACTTAGGAGATCAAATATGAAATTATGCATGAGTGACGAATTTCTACGTAGAAGAGAGATTGAATCAATCAAGTCTGCATTGTTGCTGAGACAGGGTGTTGTGCACACATGGAATTGGCGATATGGTGCCTACTCGGAGATAAACCGATGGCAACCATCGTGATCCAATGCATGGAAGTGATCTAACAGTGGTCGACCTGTAATCCTGATGATGGATGGCCTATGTGCAAAAGCATATGTGACAGAGTTGACGAGCGTGAGTTGAAGCCATTTGAGGTGTTGGGATCGATATGAAGATTAGATTTAGTGCACAGAGGGCCCAATCGAAACTTTTGAAGTTTGGTTTGCAGAAGTAGATGTGGAACGATGATTGTTGAATTTGGAAGTGACGACTGCCTGAGGACTAGCCACATGACAAAAAGCCAATACATGTGAGCATTTTGTTTTTAACAAAAACATCTATAGCAGAGGTTAGGGAATACTGTGCTCATAACATTAACTGTACGCAACTATGTTCACATGTGTAATGTATGCTGAAGATGATGGTTAGAAGTGTTGTTTGATTGGTAGAATTCGGTCTCCATGTGATGCATTGGCAGAGAGCTACACAGAGATCGATTAGAGTATAAAACCAAAATAATTTGAATGTTGTGATTGGTATTTGGACTCACACTACTGTTGGAGTTGACTATCAGACATAGACAAGCCGTGAGCCTCCTCCTGTGGGACGTGATAGCTGGTGTCGTTATTCCCTGTGCATGGATATCTGTGGAATTGATTTTTGGGTTTGCTGAAGTCATTTTGGGCTTGTAGAGGCTGTGACACCATTGTTGGCAAAGGCTGTGACTTACATCTTATGCTTTGAAGGTGTAGGGACCACAAGTTACTTATACTTGGGACTGGTATATGCTTGAAAACTAAGGGCTGTTCCCTTACATTGCTTGCTGAGCGTGTTTATGAGCACATTTGGGTGATACATTGGTGTATTGATTCTTTTGGAGTGCAACCTACCTTGCTGATGTAATTGCTCATATTCCGGAGGCATATTTGGGATGCTAATTGAAACCACTCTTGCTGGAGAAATCTAGTTAAATAATGTAACTAGTGTCAGTCTTCATAACTGTATTCGAGTCACAATGTAATGTATTTTCCAAAAGAGAAGAAAAATATTTTTTTATTAAAGAAAGATTGACTTATTAAAGCATCGGTTTCATGCTTGGGTCAATGGTCAATAGGTCAAAGCACCCATTGTGTGCTCTATGGTTTATATCTTGAGTCAAGATTATAGTCATGTTGAAAATACCCTTCATGGGCATCTTAAGTCAAAGAAGAAAAAATATTTTTATGTCTAAAAGGACTCCTCCACCAAGTTAGCGCTCTTTCCTATATGTCGGCTTACCTCTCCTACAAGTTGGCCTCAAAAGAGCCTCATTCCACTATATATACACAAGCAACTCGACAAAAAGATTGACTCATTAAAGCATCGGTTTCATGCTTGGGTCAATGGTCAATAGGTCAAAGCACCCATTGTGTGCTCTAGGGTTTATATCTTGAGTCAAGATTATAGTCATGTTGAAAATACCCTTCATGGGCATCTTAAGTCAAAGAAGAAAAAATATTTTTATGTCTAAAAGGACTCCTCCACCAAGTCAGCGCTCTTTCCTATATGTCGGCCTACCTCTCCTACAAGTTGGCCTCAAAAGAGCCTCATTCCACTATATATACACAAGCAACTCGACTTATTTTGATATACTACCAACCATATATTCGATCTGCAGTTTGAATTAAGGAAAGTAATGCGAAGACCTAGGAAAAGAAAATCGATTCAAGCGAAGAAGAAGGGAAGTTTGTCAAGCTATGGAGAACTGAAATTTTGATGTTTCTTTGTCACACGTGTGATCTTGAAGCTGGTTACAGGGGTCGAGAATAAGAGTTTGAGTTGCAAAAGTTGTAGGAAAGAAGAAAACAAGAATCTAGATGACTATTTGTGTTAAGGGCTGACTTTTTAGATGGAGTGAGTCTATGTCTTTGGTCAAAAGGTCTAGAGTGTCTCAACTTGATTTGAATCTACTAAGAGGAAGAGTTTGACTGGGTTTTCCCCTTCATAAGGATTTCATCCTAGCATTATGCCTCCACCATGTGTTCCTTGTTATGGTCGTGATCTTCATTGTTTGGCATTTGTCTTGATGAAAAGAATATAATAGTTTGAAAGAAGAACTAGTCACAAGAAAATGTCAAAGTATAAGAGAAATCAAGCTAAAGAATCTAAAATATATGATGCCCTAGATTTCTCAACTTGGTATCAGAGCTATGGTCTGTAGCATAAGCACATCAAAGATCACTCTTAGAAGGGGAACCCGAGCCTTAAAGGAGCTCCTTTTTTGAGCATAACTACAGGTCTATACATTTGTAATAAACCATAGACTTGAGAAAAGATAACAAATAAATTTGGAACGCTGTTTCTAAGGGCTGAGAGACTAGATTAATAGCCCTTTCAATACCAAGTCCCTTGATGAAAGGATCGGAGTCCTGGGCATAGATATTATGATTGAAAAAGATCCAAACTCTTATTGCCACGTCAGAAATCCGAATTCTCTGCACTTTTGTGGATGACCAAATTTACAGTCAAAGTGTCTCATGAAGTTATAAGAAGGAACCGAGACTCTGAGCATAAGTCTGTTTGGAAGAAAGCATCTACAAAAGAAGCCGAGAACCTGTGCATAGAATAGTCACCATATATGGAGTTAATTTACAATCCTGTATCTATCTTATATAGTGGAATAAAGGCCGAAGATTGGCAGTCCTGTAACACATATATATACAGAGGACCGAGCCTATAAAGTGGAATAAAGGCTGACTATAAGACATGTTTATGTCAACATAAAGAGAAGTCTATAACAACTCTTCTTTGGAAGGCTTGTGGTGAAATTATAGTCAACAAAAAGAATCTCTATTGTGAGGATCTAACCAAAAGACCATAGAAATCATTAAAAGGCAACCATAATTCAAGAATAGAAGCATAAGGATAAGTTTGTTTAAGAATGGCTCATTATAAAAGACCAGTGGAGATTCTTATTGAAACAATTATGAAATTGAAGCAGAAAGAAACCCCAAATTGCAATATTTCTGAAGGCAACCCTTTGACCTCAACGTCTTGTCATGACATCTTGAAGATTCAACTTAAAGGACCAAGGTAAGTAGTTTGTAAGCTATGTATAATCACTTTTCTTATAAATTTTGACTTAACTTCATTAAGGGTTTTTATTTTAGGGTTTGTAACCTTTTGATAAATGCTAAATTCTCATAACCTCTTATCCTAATACCCAAGCTTGTTATTTTAGAAAGAAATTGAAAACACTAGGTTTTGTCAAGTAAATGTTGCCGGTAAATATAAAGAAGCCTTTTTATGCCCCACAATGTTTTTAAAAAAAGCAACTTGAGGTATGTCTAAGACCACACGATTTGTAGCTACAACATCTTCATTAAAAGGTACGATTATTTTGAAATTTGCCTTGTATTACTAACTTTCTTGTATTTAGGATTTTGAATCATAGGGATTCTTGTTAGGGTGATTAATCTTGAGATTGAATCTACCCTTATCACACTATCTCTTGTTTTATGCTCATTTTTGGTGAAACCCTAACCGTTAGGGTTCACTGTAAAACCCTAATCTTTTGATGCTAAGGGTATGTTGACAATAATCCATAAACCGTAGTCTACTTAGGGTTTGTTGAAAAAGTCTAGAACACTTAATGATATCCTACTCCCTTGATGTTTAGGATTTTGGTGATGTTATGAAGAAACCCTACCCTTTTAGGGTTTGTCGATAATATCTATGTTAGATTTTAGGTTTTGATGAATTAAGATTTATGACATAACTCTTGCAATAGTCAATGTAAATTCCTAGGAATGAAACCTTAGGTGTATGAGCTTCCACATAATTGAAACCCTAGTCTAGTCAAAATTGTTAAAGTTTGATGTTTGCATCTAGGGTTTACAATAAATTCTTAGTAAAAGATTGATATAAGGAAACCCTAGATATGAAATGATAGAATGATAACTTGATTATTATTCATGTTTTAGTTTGATGAAATCTAGGGTTTGTAACAAAACCCTAGTAGAGTTTAACATGAAATTCTAGAGCATAATATTGAAGCTCCTCATGTAAAATGCTATGGTTGGATTGCTAACTTGATTTAGTTGCTAATATCTAAGATGATGGAATCTAGGGTTTGTGGCAAAACCCTAGCGAGTTAAAGTCTAGAATATAAAAGATGTAACCCTTGTTGATTATGAACCTAACTAGGTTTAGTTTTTTTATGTCTAAAGCTTGATTGTTTTGATGCTTCCATTGTAATGACATGATAACCCTATTTTGATATAGTTGACTTCATGCTTTTGTATATTTGTACTTGGTTGTACTTGCTATTTGCAGGTACATAATCTTCAAGATGTTGAAGATATTCATAATTGAAGATGATTTGATAATAATGATGAGCATGATGAAGGGAGGAAGCTGTAAGAATGGTGATTACATAAAAGATGAATAGATAATAGATAACCTTGTTTCCATGAGAAAGAATGATGTTTCTAAAGAAATGAAGCTTTGAAGGGTTAAAGTTTCTCTGATGTTGTGATAAAGAACCTGTAAGAATGAAGTTATTGATCTCCCTAAGTTAAAAGGGATCTTGGATGAAAGGAAGTGTATATCTCCCTAGTTGAGAGAAAGACCATAATGTGACAGCTACATTAAAGGCCTTGAAGAAAGAATAAAGATCAAGGCCGAACCATTATAAATAGATATTCGTGAGTGGCAAAGTTGTGAACAAGAGTTGGATGATATGGAAGAAATGCTAAAGCTGAGTTTGGTGTTGCTATAGAAGTTAAAGAAGAAAGCTTCCAACGAAAATGTGTTTGATAATAGGATGATGATCTAAGTAGCATCAATATATTTTAGAATCCCAGAGGTTTGAGTTAACTTATATATATATATATATTGAAAGTTTATTACTAATTTGGGTTGTGTTTATATAAGATCTCTCCATGAAAAATACGAATATTGGAAGCATGCCTGAACTAGTGGATATATATATATATATATATATATATATATCTGATTTAGTTTACAGGGAGAGATGTAAGCATATGGGGCCGAGTGCCTGATGCTTGGGAGGACATCTGTCTGACCTATGTGTTGATGTCCTAATCCCGAAGTAGGAAGGGTGGCGTTGGTCTTGGAGCTTCGACGTTGGATATGCACCTAGGTCCCTAGGTTGGTGTTAGAGTGGAAGCTTGATGGTACCTAGAGTGGCTAAAGGTTGGAACACACCTTAGCCCCACTTGGTTAAATACCTTGGTTAAGTATCTGTATGACTCTTTGTTTGTGTAAATCATATCATTCTGAGTTCATCCTTGTACCCATATGTATATGTATATAAATTATGAATACGTCCCTAGTTAAGGGGGAGTGTTGAAGAATGTAACTAGTGTCGGTCTCCATAATTGTATTTGAGTCATGATGTAATGTATTTGTCAAAAGAAAAGAAAAATAATTTTTTATTATTGTGTCAATGGGTCAATGGTTTATAGGTCAAAGCACCCATTGTGTGCTCTAAGGTGTATATCTTGAGTCAAGGTCATAGTCATGTTTTGGGCACCTTAAGTCAAAGAAGAAAAAATATTTTTATGTCAAAGATGACTCCTACACCAAGTCAACTCCCTCTCCTATATGTTGGCCTACTTCTCCTACAAGTCGGCCTCAAAAGAGCCTCATTCCACTATATATACACAAGCAACACGACCTATTGTGATATACTACCAACCATATATTCAATCTGCAGTTTGAATTAAGGAAAGTGATGCGAAGACCTAGAAAATGAAATCCAATTCAAGCGAAGAAGAAGGGAAGTTTGTCAAGCTATGGAGAACCAATTGATGTTTCTCTGTCACACTTGTGATCTTGAAGCTGGTTACACTGGCCGAGAATAAGAGATTGAGTTGTAGAAGTTGCAGGAAAGAAGAAGACAAGAATCTAGATGACTATTTGTGTTAAGGGCTGACTTGGTGGATGGAGTGAGTCTATGTCTTTGGTCAAAAGGTCGAGAGTGTCTCAACTTGAGTTGAATCTACTATGAGAAAGAGTTTGACTGGGTTTTTCTCTTCATAGGTATTTTGCCCTGGCATTGTGCCTACATCTTGTGTTCCTTGTTATTTTCGTGATCTTCAGTGTTTGGAATTTGTCTTAATGAAAAGAATATAATAATTTGAAAGAAGAACTAATCACAAGAAAATGTCAAAGTATAAGAGAAATCAAGCTAAAGAATCTTCCTTGTTATTTTCGTGATCTTCATTGTTTGGCATTTGTCTTAATGAAAAGAATATAATAATTTGAAAGAAGAACTAATCACAAGAAAATGTCAAAGTATAAGAGAAATCAAGCTAAAGAATCTAAATAATATAATGCAGTAGATTTCTCAACAAATCTCAATAGTTTGAATTCTTCAAAGGTCTGTCCAGCCATTCTTTCCACTCCAAGTTCCACTTTTTCACTGAAATCTACCTCACTGGTGCAAATATCAGGTTCAAGTCTATGTTATTTATGCTTGTAATCTCTGTCCATATGACTCTGTGTTAGTGAACTCATAGATGATGTGTTTCTAGGGTTTTTTGATAAAAAAGAGAAGTGCTTTTTGCTAATTTCTGGGTTTGTTGTAAGATATATCAGCTTACCTCGATGTTTGTTGGGCACATGTGTGCACTATATAAACTGTCAGTAGAAACCTTTTTGGAAAGGCCGAGTTGGTTTTGAGGAGCTTTTCAAGTTATTTTCAATTGGCAAGGCCTATCCCAGGTATAATCTCTCCATGTCACATTGTAA
Source organism: Pinus tabuliformis (assembly GCA_031772625.1). NCBI lineage: Eukaryota > Viridiplantae > Streptophyta > Pinopsida > Pinales > Pinaceae > Pinus > Pinus tabuliformis. Next base: position 1,855,129,466 of record CM062817.1, on the reverse strand, counting down.
GTTTGTGTCTGATAAAATTTACTCTAGGATTAGCATCATAAAATTAACACAGTTGTGGGTGCAAGGGCTATCATATTTGTATTGTCCCTATTGTACTATTGGTTAGTCCTGTGTCATGCTGACTGCTAGAGTTTTAACAATGATGGCTGAGTGAGGGTTTGATTTTGTATTGCCCCATAACATTGTCTATCAACCTTGTTTGTCTTAATGCTATGTATATTGATGCCCATACTATATGGGTGTTATTGCTGGTACTAGCTGATGAACATAGTTGTTGGTGTTTATTGTCTTGATTTGGTCATATGCTATGGTATTGGTTGAGTTTCGCGTCATATATATTGCTAGGGTTTAATTTTATTGATGAGCATGCCCTGTATCTTGTGTTGGGAGTGCTAGTGAGATGATGTTCACATATTGATAGTCAAGCAACTGCTGAGGGGCATGTACTTGTGTATATTGTCATTGGTCATAGAGTCTGTTGGAAAGTGGTTGCAGTGCATAAGGGCTGATATAATTGTACAACAGAGTGTGAGGTACATGTCAAATTTTGTAATGATGGTGGAGCATATGAGTTGTTTCTCGATAAAAGTCATATATAAGCTAGCTAGATGTACTTGCCACTATTCAGCTAAAACATGCATAAGACCTTCATAAATACCCTTCATAACTTAACAATAGCAAACAATAGACCCTTTTCAAGGGGAATACGTGCTGTTCTTCAGCAAGAACAACCAAATGATTTGTAGGAGGAATATGAGATGAGACACAAATTCTTTGCACTTGGGACAATTTTAAAATCCATGAGGGTTATAGTAAAGCCCTTCCCAAATTGGAAGAACTTGCTTCACTCCTTTCCAAGGTGGATCAATCAGATGGGAAGAGTTTGATTTGGGCTCTAAAACTAGCCATGCTTGTACAACATAAGTACTTGGAGCACCCTTGTGAAGGGGTCAAACTTCTGGTTGCCTTGTCTCAGTGATATCATGGTGCTAACCGCTCCTTTACCCCTTACAACGATGGCATTATGAGGAGAGTCTTCAGGTTAGTAGTAGAGACCTTTCAGGACTTGGATAATAGTGAGGGTCCTACATATGGGAAGAAGCTGGAAATTTTAGAAATGATGGCCATGGTTAGAACAGATGAACTCATGTTTGATCTAAAGTGTGATGACTTGACCTGAGAAACATTAAGGAACATCTTCCTTACACGGTCAGAATAAACATGCTGTCCATTTTGTCTTCAGTTATGGGAGTTCATGATGCCATTTGCAGGGAGTTGTAGTCTAGATTGTTGGCCATTTGGAGGAAGGACCAATTGGTCTCACTTGCTCCTTATGATCTAGCTGAGGGGTTGGTTAAGCAAAACAAAAAACTGTTCAAGAGATGGTTGACCCAGGAGGAGTTGCTAATAAATGTGGTAATCAACCATGCAACAAGAATGAGCTAAGGAGGAAGGGTCTTTGCTTCATCTGCAAGGAATCTTGGGGACTTGACCACTCATGCTTGAGTGATATAGAGGAGATGGCAGATGTAGATTAGGAGGATGTTTCTTCTAACTTTCCGGATGAGGATTCTTATTTTATGGTTGAGTCCATGGGTTCCTACGATGATGCATCTGAGGAGCATGAGTAGTCATATGGAGTTGTAAACAACTGGCCAAACATACATTCTTGTATATATGATCAACAGTCGGTAGACCCCATGGGAGACATTCAGGGAGATGAGTCACTAGTGACGATTCAGCATGAGCAACATATGGTGGGGCATGAGTCAGATGAGGAGGATGATATGCATAATGTGCGTGATGGGCCATTTTTTGAGGGTTAGCTAGTGGTTCATGTTGATCTCATGATGGAGGAAGAAGAACAACTGTTGTTTGGACGGCCATTGGCGGAGCAGATAGATGCATAGACAACTAATATGGTTGTAGTACTTATAGATACTTATCGTTAGTAGGTGCTGGAGCCTGACAGGATAGTTTTGCAAGAGGTTGGTAGACTAGAGGAGCATAGATTCTCCTGTTAGACGAGGGAGGATATTTTGGAGATGGTGGTGCACCCATCTTTGGCTCTACCCATTGATAAGGCGCAAACAAATGTAGTGGTAGCCAACAAAGCTGCAACATTTTGAGGAAACAATCCTCTATAAGAGTACATGGATAGGGCTAGTAGCACAACTTGTCCACTTCTTCCCATTATAGAGAGAGGGGGGCAAGATTTCTTAGACAGATCGTGTTGATTGATTGAGAAAAACAACATGAGTTGAGCATGGACCCACATCAACATAGTAGACTTGTTCCATACACAAGTGTCCATGCATTGGATTGGCAGGAGATCATGAGTTGGTATCCTATTGATGGAGTGTCAATCTTTGTCAGAAGCATAGTACAACAGGGGCCCTTAGAGATAAGGGATATTACATGCTCTAGTTGGTAGCATGATGTAGGTTGACAACTCTTCAGCATTCCATCACAACACCAACAGGGTGGGATTGACATTGGTTTGTGCTAGGGGTTGGATTGGAGAGAAGTAATGAGTTGGTATGCGATTGATGGAGAAACATCTATAGCCAGAGACAGAACAAAGTTAGAGCCATGGGATAGGGGTGCTGATGATTGGCCATGGTGGCATTGGGATCCAGGAGGATTTGTTGATGGCAGGATGAGTCAGAGATTAGTCTGGGTTCTGGGCATTAAGGGATCTATCCATGATTGGGTGGCACAAAGGCATGGTATCACCCGATGGTCTGTATGGGATCTGGGTATTGGTTTTCAGTTGCACAGGATCACCAGATTGGTCCACAGAAATGGATTGCTAGAGGGAAAGCAATCTTGGGGAAGGAGGATTTGTGATGTTCCTTTTTTGGTATTCCTTGTGATGTAGTCAGGATGGACTTCCAGGGTTGGAGGCAGCTAGGTCAGAGAAGTAGGTTTACTCCATTAGCAGACCCAAGGGCTTCTGGAGGGGCTTTATGGGGTTTGGAGGAGTTCGCTTGCTATATTCCATCATCAAGATCAGTTCCGCACAACTTGCTTTTTGCACCGTTGCATTTTGATAATTCTCGTAAACCAAAGTTATTATTGAGTCTATCTCAATTAATTACGCTTAAGGTGGCATTCCAGGAGGAATATTTGATAGAACACCCAGTGTAATAGCTCGTTTGAACCAGAACAAGAAGATCTATAGGATGAGATGGTGAGAAGTGACTTTCAGTGGCATGAGATAGGATGGTGGCCGATTTACCATTTTCTTGAATTAAAAGGTGTTTTAATTAAAATAATAGGAGGGAAAAAGTAATGAGTGATTAAAATAATAATAAAATAAAGGCTTCTAGAGGAGTCCATCAGATCTATAAAAGAGGAGGAGACCATTTGGAAACATCTTGGAGTTGAGCTTCTTTCTTGTGGAGAGGTTTGGAGAACCGGGAGTTCCCAGCTTCCACAATAGCCCCATGATAGAAATGCTTGGGTGATTTAGTGAGAGTTGTCGAGTACCCATCTCTCCCCTTGGTGAATTCATCCAGAATTCACAAGAGAGCATAACAGTTGCATTTCAGTTAAGTTTTGGAGGGCCAGTGCAACATTGGAGCAGATTCTTGAGGCCAACTTTTCCATCTCAACTATATTAGTTGTATCATCTTGTAAACCCCAGTTTAATTATTATAATAAAGCTGAGATGATTTCTGTTCATCATATTGTTGAATTGTATACTCTATGTTAAAATTGGTCAGCATCGAGAAATTTTTTCCCTTAGGGAAACTCAAGCCCCATATGAAGCCCATCCTGCTAAAAGAAGAATTATAAAATAAAAAAGAAAAAACTATTTGGGCAAAATTCAAAATTTGAAATATGAGAATTTCCCTCTAATTTTGAGGTCGACTTCTCAAAAGGGAACTCACATCGAATTATATAATTAGATAGCCCTTGTCTCATTGGAGTAGAATCAAATAACTTAAGAAGACTCGATTTTGAGGTTCATATGTTTATGGCCTTGGCTCGTACAGGTTCTCTCTCTCGATTGCAAAACCTCCCTTACTATAAGGACGATTCTCATACAATATGGTCGCATTTCTATCCTGGGCATCGTTAGAGTATGATCGCTAGGGATCATTATAGTATGGTCGCATTTATATTTTGGGCATCATTACAATATGATCGTTGGGCATCATTACAATATGATCATTGGGCATCATTACAGTATGGTTGCATTTCTATCCTAGGCATCGTTACAGTATGATCACTGGGCATTGTTACAATATGGTTGCATTTCTTATTCTAGGCATCATTACAGTGTGATCACATTTCTATCTTAGGCATCATAACAGTATGCCCACATTGGTATTATGGGGATTCAATTGTTATAGCTTTGCGATGGTTAGTCTCACAACCATGGTAGTTTGGTTGGTGCAGGCAAAGTTGTTTATGAAGTCGACACTCAAATATAATTATGGTATCGATATATTAGTTCTTCCACAATTCATGGCATCACCCTCGATTATGAATCAAATCTGTGGTGTTGCCATTATATCTTTGCATGACTATAATGGCTCATTGAATCGCATAAGATTCTCGTATTCTCTACTCTCTCACAAGACTCTCACATACCTTAGTATGTTATGGATCTCACGTTACTATAGGAGGCTTGCGTTCTAGCTTTCAATAGCTTGCATTCTAATTATCTGTCTGGCATCATTACTATGGCTTGTATGGAAACATGTATGGCTTTATACAGTTCCTCTATATCAATAAATTGGTATGGTATGGCAAAAGCAGTATTGAAATCGGTATCACTGGGATGGTCTCATATATATATATATATATATATATTCTCTGTTCTGCGTAAATATATATAAGTGGTTGGCACTATTATTTGTTGATTTGGGGTAGCATCGGATGTGCTCTAGCCACGAAATTTGGTGGAGAGGTTGGGGCACAGGAGATCTCCAATACCCAGAAAGGGTTTGGGGCAGATTCTAAACAGATTAGGAGATATTAAAATATTAATATTTTTAATGGAGTCTCTAAGTCTAAAAGTAGGGAAAATAAAATATTAATGTGTATTAATATGAATCTGTGTTAGAATGGTCTAGAAGACATAGATCAAGCCAGATCTAATCTTAGCTGTTGATTAGGAACTTAATTACGGCCGTTGATATGTCAATAGGAAAAGTATAAGAGGAGGCTTGAGGGTCACTTGGAGAACACACCAGAGTGATCAGTCATTCTATTCTTTAGAGCGGGGTCTACTACAAAGAGAGATAGAATTAGTGATCGGGAGATGCAGCTGAGGGGCATTTGAGGACAGAGAGGCAGAGATAGTGCCAGGAGAGCAGCGCAGTAGCCAAGGAGAGTGACACAGAGCCAACCAGGGCTCATGCAGAGGCAGCCGGGAGCTGTGTAGAGCCTCAGAGAGGCCAGCGTTGCTGACGCAAAGAGCTAGAGGGCTGATGCAAAGGACCAGAGGGCTGACGCAGGGCTTCCCAGGGCCAGCGTGAGGCAGCGGGGGGCTGACGCAATCCAGAGAGAGGATGACACTGGGGTTTCTGGGGCAGATTGGTGCTGAGTAGCTATCGGAAGGATTATTCGGGGTTTCAGCCAGGAAATTTGTCAGAAACTGAGAGGTATTACTGCCAAGGAAATTCTCTATTGGGTAGGCCAGTTTCGGCACCTAGATTGTACTCTGATATTGCTTAATAAGAAAAACCTCAGATAGCTGCTCCGGTTTTCCCACATTGGGTTTTTCCAGGGACATTAGTCCAAAAATAATGGTGCCATAAGGTGTGTTTGTTTCTGTTTCTTTTAGTTGTTGATCTGTAATATGTTGAGCATGCATTAGTGTTTATTTTCAGTGTTTACATTGTAAATAACTTGTTAAGGAAAATAACAAGTAGGTAGGAATAAATCAGATAAAGTGCATGGAGGGTTTCTAACTAAGTAAACTTAGAAACGTCAACATTATTTATGTTCATGGTTCTGCACATCATATACAGTCTCGACATTGTAATGATACATATGGTCTTGACATGATATGGTTTTGTATGTCTCACTGCTATATGGTCCTTGCATTATATGGATTCACAATCATGAGCACTAGTGGCAAGATATTTACATTGGCGTCATATATACATTGGTTTAGCTTCTATATCTTGAGCAACATTATAATCAAAAGCAATATTTACATGATCATATACATGTTGTAGAGCAAAGCATTAATGGTATATTCTTATGTATCTCTTGGTTATGTGCAAATATGTTGACTCCAATATCCTTGAAGAAAAAGGCCAAGTCTTATACATGCAGAGGAATTATGTAATATCCCAAATAAAATTTTTGCAGAAAATTTGCTTCATAATTTATGTTGTTAATTTCACAAACACATTTCACAAATTGAAACCATAACATTAATCGACAAACAGGAAAATATGAACTGCAACTGAAAATTGACAGAATGCACATGCAATAGAACTCAACCTTATTTTATTAATATAGAAAATGCTAGTACAAAAATTGTAAATGGCTGAGGTAATGGCCTCAAAAGATGTTTGTGTTGGAATTTCTAAGTCTATCTGTTAGAAATTCTTCCTGTACTATCTGATTTATTTCTTCCTACTTGTTCATTTACTTAACAAGTTATTTACCATGTAAATACTGAAAATAAATACAAGCACAGTATCAACACGTACAGATCATCAACTGAAAGAAATAAGTACACAAGTGACAGTTATTTTTGGACTAATGTCCCCGGAAAAACCCAATGCGGGAAAACAGTTGCAGCTATCAAATGGTTTTATTATTAAGTAGTTTCAGAATACAATCTGTGTGCCAGAAATGGCTCACCCAACAGAGAATGCCCTCAACAATAGTACCTCTCAGTCGAAGACAGATTTAAGCTCCAATTTTTCCCACGAAATCTCCCAGCATCAGCTTCTAGGGTCTGTGTCAGCCTCTCTGGCCCAACATTACCCTATTTGGCTCAGTGTCAGCCTCTCAGGGCTCTGCATCAGCCTATGGAGCCTCTGCGTCTCCCACGCTGGCCCTCCTCAGGCTTTGCGTAGCTCCTAGCTGCCTCTGCATGGCCTTTCGCTGCCTTTGCGTAGCCTCTAGTTGGCTCTGCGTCAACCCTCTTCCGGCTTCTGCGCTGATACTCCTAGTACTATCTCTGTCTCTCTGCTATTGTATTCAGTGCCCCTCAACTGCAACTCTGATCACTCCTTCGATTTCCTCAACAAGCCTTGCCCCAGAAAATCGAATTCTTGATCAACTCAATGTGTTCTCCAACTGATCCTCAAGCCTCTTCTTATACTTTTCTCGTTGACAATTCAATGACTAAGATTAGATCTGGCTTGATCCATGACTTTTGGATCATTCTAACTCAGTTTTATATTAATTCACATTAATATTTTGTTTTCCCTAAGTTTGATTCCATTAAAAATATTAATTATTTTAATATCTCCCAAACTGGTTAGATTCTACCCAAACCATTTCTGGGTCTTGGAGATCTCATGTGCTTTAGCCTTTCCACCAATTTTCAAGGCTAGAGCACATCCGATGCTACCCCAAATCAACACTCCCTCTTAGCGAGCACTGTGCTCTAGTAATACTCCTCACTGAGTATCACCTTTATCATCCAGCATCGGTCCCTGTGCTGATGCTAGGCCTGCTGCGCAACATCCTCTGCACTGATGCATCATGTACTGCCAATGTTGCACGAAGCGAGAGCGAAGCGGAAGCGTTTTTTGGAAGCGGGGACGCCGAAGCGTCATTTTCCAAAAATCTAGGAAGCGAAGCGTCCGTGGAAGCGTCTGCTATATATATATATATATATTTTATATTTTTTTGCATTTATACTCAAAACAAACATCCCAAATACCAAATTAATTGTAGAAGACATGAAAACATGCATATTTTTGCATAAATCAAGATAGATATAACATCCATTGTACATTAATGATCTAGAATCTAGATTCTTCTCCTCTTGTCTAGCCTTTGCCTCTACCTCGATTGTCTAGGGATATTAGTCAACATTGCCCAATTTTGATCAAACTACCTAATTCAAGACTTAAAATATGGTAGAAAAAGCTTAACATGTTTGATCGATGATTTTGACTTGATTGAAAGGTAATTTTTTGCTAAGGGCGTGCCGCGTGACAAAGGAGTTCAACAATTAACACCACCAACACCAGGGTACATATAGGGCTTGGTGCTCTTGATTAAATGCTAATCGCATACCTTCATACTTGATATAATCTAATGAAATGCCACAATCCCATTGATCCTGAATACCTGAAAACTGTTAAGTCTGCTGAATTTTGAATAGGATATGAAATTCTATTTTCTCCATATGAAGTCCAATGAGGCTGGAACCACTCTCAAACATTCTGAGTCATTTCATGGTAATGTTAAAAATTTAAGTAAAAGGATGAAAATGAAAAATAAAGGAGAATGTCACTTTTACTTTAAGAATTTAACATTACCATGAGGGAGCATCTGCTATATTTATATTTTTTTTTGCTTTCATTTGTCACCCTAACCCAAGGTGGACCCACCCCCAACAAGCAAACTCACCTAAAATTTAAAAAAAAATTGAAAAAAAAACGATTTTCTAAATGCTTTTCCGGAAGCTTTTCTGGAAGCGTACGGAAGCGTCTGGGAAGCGTTTGGGAAGCGTCTGGGAAGCGTCTGGGAAGTGCCGTACGAAGCGCGCTTCGGAGCTTCGGAAGCGCCAGCGCTTCCAAATTTCCAGGAAGCGTCTAAAAAAGCCGAAGCGGCGCTTCCGAATTTCGGAAGTGCGCTTCCGGCCAAGCTTCCTAGGCGCTTCCGTACGGGACGCGCTTCGGGGCTTGGAACCGGGGGGGGGGGGGCGCTTCGTGCAACACTGTGTACTGCTATCCATGGCCCTGCCACTGCCACTGCAACATCCGTACGACAGCTTCCTTTGCATCCGTGCTGCTGCCCATGGCCCTACCACTGACACTACTACATCTGCACTACATCCCCTCTCATCGTGCTGCTCATAGCACTGCCATTGCTAACTGCTAAATTGAATACAAAAAAATTACATGGAAAACATTCAAACAAGGTTCATGAAGCCTACCTGAAGCTGAGTCTGATCCAATGAAGCCTCCTCGAGCCTCCTCCAAGAGCTTCTTCACTGTGCAATGGAGTCACTCAACACTCATAGAAATTAGCCAAACACTCAAATGACAAGTGAATGACAAATGGAAGGGAAAGAGGTGCTTATAAAGCATTTTCTTCCCTCCAATTTCCCTTTCTCTCCACCTCATTTCTAGAATAGAAAAAAAGAAAAAAAAGAAAAAATGTGCCTTTTGAGGTTCGACGGATTCTATAGGGGTCCAATGTGGGTTCTATAGCATACCCTATTGAAATTTCTAAGTTTAACATGTCAGAAATTCTTCCTACACTATCTGGTTTATTTCACCTACTTGTTTATTCCTTTAATAAGTTATTTAACCATATAAATACTGAAAAAAAAATTCAGTCTCAATCATCTTCAGATCATCAGCTGGAAGAATAGACAAACACACAAGGGACACCGTTATTTTGGGAAAATCGTCCCTGGAAAATCCCAACTTGGGAAAACCGGTGTAGCAGTTCTGAGGGTTTTATTATTAAGTAGCTTTCTTAAGTACAGCTAGGGTGCCAAACTGGCTCACCCAATAGAGAAATCAATCTGGCAGTAATACCTCTCTTCGGAAGCAGATATTTAGCAAGTCTGCTCCACGAAAATCTCTCCGACGCTTCTCTGAAGCTCTGCGTCAGCTGTCCTGGCCTCTGCATTTTTCAGAGGCCCCTTACGTCAGCCTTTTGCTGCTCTGCGCTCGCTCTTTGGCCTTCTACATCACCCACGCAAGCCCTGCTAGCCTCTGCGCAGTCTCTCTGGCCCTCTGTGTGGCTCCTACTGGCTCTGCGTAGCCTTCTCTGCCTCTACGCTAGTCCTTCAACACCATCTCTGCCTCTCTGCTATGCACTCACTGCCCCTCGCTGCAACTTAGATCACTTGTTCAAATTTTCTCAACAAACCCTACTCTAGAAAATCGAACTGACTGATCAATCTTGGTGTGTCTCCAACTGACCCTCAAGCCTCCTCTTATACTTTTTTTGTTGAGTCTTCAACGATTGAGATTAAATATCTAATCAATGGCTAAGATTAGATTTGGCTTGATCCATGTCTTTTAGAACATTCTCACCTAGTTTTATATTAATACCCATTAATATTTTTATTTTCATAAGTTTAGACTTAGGAACCCATTAAAAATATTAATTAATTTGATATCTCTCTAATCGGGTGGAATTTCCCCAAACCATTTCTGGGTCTTGGAGATCTCATGCGCTTTAGCCTCTCCACCAATTTTCATGGCTAGAGCACATTTGATGCTACCCCAAATCAAAACTCCCTCTTAGAGAGGAATGTTCTCTAGTAATGCTCCACCACTGGACATCACCCTGATGATCCGGCACGGGTACCTGTGCTGATGCTTGGCCTGTTGCCCAACATCCTCTGCACTGCTGCCTCCTGTATTGCTGCCCATGGCTCTGCGACTGCCACTGCTACATCTGTACTACAGGTCCCTCTGCATCTGTGCTGCTGCTCGTCCTTCCTCCCAACACTGCATCTGCACTACAACTCTCTCATCATGTTGCATCGTGCTGCCCGTAGCACTACCATTGCTAATCACTGCATTGCAACTCAGTTATTGAGAAGTAAGTAACTGATCTGCTCAACTACTGACATCCTTGTAATCCTGGAACCCTCTTGATGCTGAAGCTACCTCTGCTGCTATCTAGTGTCTTTTCTTCTGCCTTTGTGTTGCTGCAAACACCTCTGTGTCTCTCTCACTGCTGCAACCTCCACTACGCTACTCCAGACCTCTGCACTCTAGCATTGCCTTGTTGCTCCATCCGCATCTTGTTCCACCTGACATCCATCATCCTGCTATTGTCATTCGGGGCTCCCGTAGCCAGATATGATCCAAGAGTTTGGGTACGTCAAGGATCCTGCCCCACATCTCCTGTAGTCCTCTTGACTACAGTTCGATGTCACCCCACCTCTTCTCTAGAGGGGCATGAGCACTCATGGCACAATCGTAATTTGTCTCGATTTCTTTCTCTGCCTTAGCCAAAGCTGCCTTGGAGTTAGAGGCCTCTCCCGTATTCTTCTTCCTGGGAGACTGAGTTGCATAATGACCCAACTCCCCACAATGGAAGCACTTTATCTTGGAGATATCCTTCTTCTTCCTCTTCCCTTGCTGTCTCATAGATGCCAGAGCCGCATCCTCCTCCTGCTCTTTCTTGATTCGACCTCCTTTGCTGCTACTTATCGCCTTGGTCAGCCGTCTGATCTCTTCTTGGCGAAGAGCTGCCCACATCTCTTCCCATCCTGGAAGATTAGCTCTGCCCAAAATGCTCTGGAAAAATGTCTCCCAATTTTTGGGGACTGCATTCATCTCCCAATCTTCGGAGACTGCATTCATGGCGGTCCTCACCATGAACTCCTGATCCTGCATGGCCCCTATGGAAGTAAGTTGGTCCTGAATCTATTGCAACCTGCTGAGGTATAGATCTATCTGCTCTCCCTTCTGCATCTGATACGACCACAGCTGATTCTCTAGTAGCATCTTCCTTTGCACGGAAGTGCCTTGATACAATGTTGTCAAGGTATCCCACATCTCTTTTGCCGTGTTCTTCTCGGCAATATGTTGAACTACATGATCCTTGACCCCATCAAGGATTATACGCTTTTCCTTGGCCATTGCATCCTCATACCTTTCGTTATCAGTTGGGTTGACTGGGATAGCCACAGTTCTCAAGGTGAAGCCCTTGATGTGATGTCTATCCAGAACAGGCAGGATCCTGGCCTTCCAGATGACAAAGTTGGATGCCCTGTCCAACCTGTCTTGATCCCTCAGTCTGTTCATTGCCATCTCCACTCTTCTCCTCGACTCCCTCTGAGTCTCGACTTCCCTCCTGGAAGTTCTCTCTTAGACTCCCTCTGAGTCTCGATTTCCCTCCTGGAAATCCTCTCCTCGACTCCCTCTGAGTCTTGATTTCCCTCTGGAAATCCTCCTGCCAACTGTCGAACTGCTCCTCTCTGATCCCTTTTGCTCCTGCAACACTGATATGGATTTCTTGGCTAGAAATCCGCCTAGGTAGCGACTCCCTCTACCTTGGTTCTGTCCCGTTAGGTACTGTTCTGCTTCGACAACAACAACACCCCACCAGCTTCACAATCCACAATCTGCCCATAGCTCCCTAGGCCCTAGCAGCTGAAGAAACTGAGCCTCTTAGCTCTGCGCAATCCCGGCAAGGTTGAATCGCTCCTCTGGCCAACTGCGTCACTCCTACTTGGCTGAGTAGGATGACGTGGCTCTTCGTGAGCCTCTTCTGTCTCTTATTACTTTTGCGCTGGCCCTCTCTCTGGCTTGAAATGATGACGCAGGCCCTCTGCGTCACTCCTTCTTTGCTGCCTTCTGCTTAGGAACAACTCTATCTCTCCGGGCAGCTGTTTCTGCTGCAAATTTCTGATTTCACTGGTGCCTTCAGTTCTCCTGTGATCTGCAACGCTCTGATACCATGTTGAAATTTCTAAGTTTAACACGTCAGAAATTCTTCCTGCACTATCTGGTTTATTTCATCTACTTGTTTATTCCTTTAACAAGTTATTTAACCATATAAATACTGAAAATAAACACAAATGCAGTCTCAACCATCTACAGATCATCAACTGAAAGAATAGACAAACACACAAGGGACATTATTATTTTTGGAGAATTGTCCCCGAAAAAACCCAACTTTGGAAAACCGGTGCAACGATTCTGAGTGTTTTATTATTAAGCAACTTTCTTGAGTACAACTAGGGTGCCAAACTAGCTCACCCAACAGAGAAATCAATCTGGCAGTAATACCTCTCTTCAGAAGCAGATATTCAGCAAGTCTGCCCCATGAAAATCTCTCTGACGCTTCTCTGAAGCTCTACGTCAGCCCTCTTGGCCTCTGCGTCACTCAAAAGTCCCCTGCATCAGGCTTTTGTTGCTCTGTGCTGGCTCTCTGGCCTTCTGCGTCACCCACGCAGGCCTTGCTAGCCTCTGTGCGGTCACTCTGGCCCTCTGCGTGGTTTCTGTTGGCTTTGCGTAGCCTCCTCTGCCTCTGCGTTTGTCCTTTGACACTATCTTTGCCTCTCTGCTATGCACTCGCTGCCCCTCACTGCAACTCAGATCACTTGTTCGAATTTTCTCAGCAAACCCTGCTCTAGAAAATCAAACTGATTGATCAATCTTGGTGTGTCTCCAACTGACCCTCAAGCCTCTTATACTTTTCTGTTGAGTCTTCAACGACCGAGATTAAATCTCTATTCAACGGCTAAGATTAGATTTGGCTTGATCTAATTATTTTAGAACATTCTCACCCAGTTTTATATTAATGGCCATTAATATTTTTATTTTCCTAAGTTTAGACTTAGGAACCCATTAAAAATATTAATTATTTTAATATCTCTCTAACCGGGTGGAATTTCCCCAAACTATTTCGGGGTCTTGGAGATCTCATGTGCTTTAGCCTCTCCACGGCTAGAGCACATCCAATGCTACCCCAAATCAACATACCCACGAGTCTTATACGGGTAGTCGGACATAATAAAATACCCGCCGAGTCCGGGTCTTAAGCGCGGGTTCTATACGCTTGACCCGGCTTGGTATAGAACCCGCCAAGACCTGCGGGTCTTATATGGGTGGTGTTTCACTGACATAAACCATTATGACATTGATGGCCACTGAAGAAAGAACATAAACCATAAATGCAGAGAACAAGCCAAGACAAGAGAACACAAAATTGGCTCAAGCCAGGGAAAAACCCCAAGATGGGGACAACCCTTGATCAATCTTCCTTATTATTAATATCAAGTGCTCAGCAGAGAGAGAGAGTACAATAATTCTAAGTCAAAATAGACTTGACAAATTGCAGATAAAATGATGGCCCAAAAATTGTAATCCTGAAGGAGACAAACTTTGCCCTGGAGTCAAACTGCTGAAGAGGCATGATCTGATTAGGATTTCTTAGAGTCCGTAGCTAAATATACATATCTCTGATTCTAAATATACTGCTGTAGATTTTATCCACAAGTTAGGGCACCCAACAAACATGATGCAGACCACATTAGCGTACGCAATCTCCTCCAAACTGGAGCTAGGCTTCCTCTATCTCTGTTCCAACTTGCAATGGTCCAGGGCTATTTGCCAGCCCTAAACTACCCTCATGGCACCCAGATATGGGGTAGGTAAGGCCTGCAGCCTATCTGTTCTGTCTTCTAGGGCTGCGGCATCATGAGACGGGGCCATAAACCACACTGACAACCTTCCCACATCTTCCCAGAGAATACGGCTGTCTTCTGCTGCTCTTTAGGACTTGCATGAGATACAAAACCCATACACAATCTGCCCAGAAGTTGCCTCAGAACCTGTGGCTATCCTCCTACAGCTATGTGGCCTTCAAAATAACCCAAACAGTCCCCAATCTTCCTTGTCTAGTCCTCTTCCTGAGCTCAGCTGCCTCAGACATGAATTTCTCATGAGATGATGAGTGCAAATGAGGTTGGAGATCACCTCTATTTATACAATTCGGTGAGGGTCAAGAGACATGATGTTTGGGCTTCATAAGCCTACATTGGGGAAGAGACTGACATTGATAATTTGCATGTGAGTGGGCTTTATTTTAAAACTTATTTTCCGTTATCCAAATTTAGTGATCTTTAAGTCGATTTTGGTCCCCTCGAAAAGAGAAATTGAATGGCACAATTATCTTCTTGAAATGGGCTGCCGAAAGTAATATTTGGCTCTAGTTGCCAATTTGAACATCCAGATTGGCATCAAATAAGTATTCCTGATGAATGTTGTATTTACTTTTCAAATGAATTGAAGCCATTTTAGACTAATTGTTGGGTTTGTCCTGGGAATGGTAGTAGTTTGTTAACCTTGTGTTAAAATGGTTTGCTGTCTTTTGTTTGGCAAGTGTTTGAGTTGATATGGTTTAATTATTTTTAGAAGTCAAAATGAGTTTTTGGCCAGGTAGGTATGGAGGAAATATAATATAGATCTAGAACAATTGCATACAATTTCCTTCTGTAGATCTATTAGACCCCCTTGAATATCTGTCAATTGTACGATAAATAAGTATGTGGTTTTGGGGTCACAAACACTCATGTTTGTAGTGACTGCATATTGTTATGTGCAGGACCCATTGCGAGGAGGAAAAGATGAACTTCTACGGGATCTTCTTTCAGTCATTCATGCAGGGGATCCATTGGCACAAGCAGATGATGCTGCTGCACCTCCAAGAAGACGCCTTGTTCCAGAGATCTTGTTGCAGCTAGCTAGAAAAGTTAGTCCATTTTGATGGTGTGCTCGAGAGAACAGGAAGAAAAATCAGCCTACTCTTTGAGCTTGCTGGTGAATGCATTTCAAATGTTGTTAAAATGTTCAAAGTGTAGTTGCTTGTTTTTCTAGATTTATATCATTGTAACATTTCCCAAGCCTATTAAGATATGCATTTATGTACTAAATGTATTCAGTCTATCTGCGAAAGTTATTGGATATGAAAGCTGGTATGAAAAAAAGAATCTGTGAATAGACAAAAGGCCCAATTTTATGGAAAAGGAAAGCAAGGTTATAATCAATTTGTGTGGTTCTGCTACGGTTTACCAGTCCCTCCATGGTCCTATCAACATGGGGCCGTTTCTGCTAATACCCTTTATGTGGCCTATAGGTATGTCCATATGGTGGATGACTTATTGGCCTCTTATTGCTTCATGTTGACCTTCATTTGCTGTGGTTCTGTGTTTTAGAATATGGCCACAGCTAGTTATAACTGAACTGATGCTTGTTTGTACATGCGAGAAATTGTTTGCTTGTGGCACATATTCTCTTATAGCCACTTTCTTTCACATATAGACATGAAATTCTACATGCAATGATGAGGCAAATGGCAAATTCTTGGGCTATAATATAGCGCATTGAACTGTGATCATGATATATTAATAGGATATTGCCTTTAAGTGTTCTTAGCATATATCATCTCTTATTCCATTCTAGATTTTATTGTTGTTTTCTTTCTCACCACGTATCCTGTTTAGTTTTATGCAACAGCAATGAATTTCTTTTTGTTATATTTCTTTACTAGACATTTTTTGTATTATTTTTTGTACCAATAATTTAAAATGTGTAATTGACTTTTGCAAACCATGATTTTCTCATTAGCTTGAATTTAGACAATGTCACATGTAACAGGGCAGGTTCTGAAATTATATGGATCTCAAAAGCTACACTTTAAATTTCAAGAAATGAAGGAATTATTTGTGTACTTGTTTGTGTGCTATTTTTTTTGGAGGATTGATCAAATCTGTAAATATCTTGAAGAACCAAATGCAAAACAAGGTTGAATTTGATTTGACCATTATGTTAGCTTTTAAGGATACCCTAAAATTGTTTATATCATGTGTGGGGGTGCTTCATGCAATGTGAGGTGCATGGTCTATATGGATGACTCTTAATTGTTTTGTGATGGACTTACAAAGTGGTGGTGGCTTACTCTTGGTTGCTAGATTTTTCTTGATGCTTGCGTGAGATTCTCTTGGGTGTTTGAGACCTTGATGGCTTGGTGACTTCTTGATGATGGCCATGTTGAGGTAGAGTTTCTTATTTTGAGGATAGCTTGCTTTGGTGGAGCGCTTGGCATTTTGGAGGGTGTTGAGCCTTGGACGCATGCATATACTTGTTGCTTGCATGATGCCTTATACTTGAGGATGCTTGGGGTTAAGGGAGTGGTCATGTAGGTGTGGTGGACCCAAGGAACTGTTGAAAAGTGTAACTAGGTTCAGTCTTCAGAATGACATGTAATTGTGACTTTTGTAAATGATGTAATAAATAAAAATAAAATTATTATTGTAAGCCTTGCTTCATGGGTTTCATAAGCAAGTGATTTTATTTTAGATGGATACCATTGAGAGCATTAGGATTTGTCATTTAAGTCAAAGAATTAATGTCATGTATGAAGAGCTCTTCTTGAGCATGTATCAATGTATATGAGTCTATGAAAATGTCTAAATAGCCCTCCAACGACAAGCACACAGTCCTCTTCCTATGTCAGCCTCAAGATAAATAAAGGAACTCATGTCGGCTCACATAATGAAGACACACCGGTTCATAAACTCATGTCGACTTATATATGACAGACAAACCACTATAAATAGGCACCTCGACCTATTCCCCAAAGACAAAATTTTGGTCATCTCTCTCTGAAGTTTTCGGTGGCAACAAAAGTTCAGATTCCTTTGAAGTTTTCGGTGAACTACAGTCAACAGTGCGGATGAAGAGAGCAGTGATGAGTTTAGTCTCCAAGTAGTTCGATCTCTGTTTTGGATGGATTGCAACAGTGATAAATTCAAACTTCTATCATAGTTAACAAGTAAGCTTGGATCTTTGTTTTGAATAGGATGTCTCTCTCTGCATTTCGGATGGACAGTCAACAAGTCACAGTGGCAACAAGTCTAAGGTGGCAGCGAGACAGAAGCTCAGATCACAGTGGCAGTGAAGAGGTTCGGATAAATCAGTCGAAGGAGGATAAAGGGATAGCTAGATGCTACCTTATAGTGATATGTACCTTTATCTCAGTGTCATGTCAAAGCATAGTAAGGTGTCATATCTCTGTGATAAGGGCTCGTGAAGGAAACATTGATGTCAAGGCAGTAATGAAGATCTCGGTATCAAGGCAATGATGAAGATCTAAGTGGAAGAGGAGTCAAGAAGAGTATTGACAAGAGAACATGTGTCTTGGTCTTGGAGTAGTTAATATGTCAAGGGTCTTGGTCTTGGTATTCGTCATTTGGAATCTCTATAAGAAGAATTTGTGCGGGTTTTCCTCTCAAAAAGTGAGAGGTTTTGGCCCTGGCTCATAGCCTACATGTTGTGTCTCTTGTGTATTTATGTTCATGCATTGGTCGCTGTTTGATGAAGAAGAACGCTAATAATCTAACATGAAGAAGATCCTAATTTAAAGCATTCACAAGCAATCTCTAATAGAAGAGAAATCACCTAATGCTAATGCCCTAGATTTCTCAACAAGAACACATTGCTTTGGAGGTGTTGGAGTGTTTGGAGGCTTGAGAAAGAGGAAAACTATACACATCTTGTGAAGCTCTTATGCCTTGGAATTTTGCTTCTTGACATTATCGTGGAGTTTGACCTACGTCTTTTTGGAATGTTGCAGGCCATGTGTTGACCAACGTTTGTAGGTTAGGTTGTTTGTAGAGATTGAGGCCCACTTTATATTGTTGACCTCCCTTACTAATTATTTGAATAAAGGAAGGAGAGGGTCCTTTCATTCATACTTTCTGTCCATCATCTCATGTCAGAGATGTGAGGAGAGTAACACTTAAATATCTCGTGTATTCTTCATTGGATTGATATCTCCTTTTGTCTTCAACCCTAATGTTTTTGGAGTGTAATGAATACACACACTAACACATGTGTTGTAATAATAACAACAACAATAATAATAATAAAATGAAATGATGTATCTTAATTTAATGATTTGATTTTATATAACATTAAATACTAATAGAAATTTTAGTGACATATTTTAACTTAAGGATTGGACATAACCAAGGAACATGATCCATCAACCATTATTACTAGTTAATGCATATATCTTTATATGACATTGTAATGATCAATTTATCATATATCGTATTCATAATTAAATGCATATTGTTGATCATATGTAGACTTCAAACTACTTTATTCTTATGTTGGATATTCCTTGGTAAATGAACTATCTATGTTGAGAATTTATATAATTACAATATGTCGGAGCTCAAAAGCAACCCATGTTTTCACTGTTACCCACCAAAATGGGTAACCCCATAAGAGCAAACTTTTCCTCCTACATTTTGATAGCCAACTAGTTAGCTAGAAAACCAACAACCCCTGCCAACCCCCATTAGCTGATGATATGCCATTTATCTCTGCCACTTGCATCAACCACTTCTCACCCATCCGACATGGGCACATGGATGAAGGTCAAATTCCTCTTAGGAGGTACTTTGATCATTTTGCAATTGAGTGCTTATACTTGTTTGTTTTGGGCATTTAGTATGGATTATGGGGTGATCTAGAAGATTGATGGACTTTGACTGTGATCTTGTTCGCTCAACTTATTGGGGGGTTAATCTTTGATCCTAGGCCAGTTGGACGTCCATTAAGACCCTTTGGGGACAGGAGGTGCACTACTTGGGGAGTGCTGATTGAGATAGCGTAATTAATCTTCTCATACGTCATACTTAACACTTTTCATCTTACATTACAAGCCTATATTTCACCTCCATTCTTTGGGTTCAACTTCTTGCTAGTTCTTTTGGGATATGACACCCATATATCCATATACCTGGGTAGGGCCCAAAAACTTTGCCCTAGGAGGTCGATGCGGCTTAAAGAAATAGAAAGAGTGTATGACCATTAAAAAACTAAAGAAGGAAAATCAAAATGCAAAAGATGGTTGGGGACAAAGATTAACACATGGGAAAAAGCCTAACATGAGCTCTATCTCATTCATTATGGCCATTTCCTGGTCCCTGAGTATTCATTGCTCCATTACATCAAATGTTGGAATCCTTTCATGTCCCAATCACAATGAGTGATAAAATGACTCGTCTTAGAGGGGTAATACAATTGTTACATTATACAAAGTAAGCTCCAACCCTTGAGTTATACACAGTAATACAAAGAAAAATCAAGAAGTAAAATGTGAATGAGGGGTGGAAAAACAAAGGATGAATTGGTAACTCATGCATCTACGAATACTCCCTCACATTTGTACACTTGGGATGTGGACACCCCCATCCGCTTGTCCCTTTGACCATGGCACTTGGCCATGAATTCTTATTCCCTTTGTTACCATAATTACCATTCACCAACAACTATCAATTTGAGGGTGGACCATGGAAATGTTACTTCCTCTTAGGGTCTTGAAACACCTAATAGGGTTGACCTTTAGCCACCCCTACCTAGGGAGAAAACACCATTGTGAGATCTATTGAATTTTCCTTGCACCCTAGGTCATGTCTATGCCTTAGAGATGCCCAACAATGAAGCACTTTGTACAATAGAATATATCAACAGTGAAATCAACAATAATACACAAGATTTATTGGCCCAAACACTTTTCTTATTAGTCCATCAACAAGAAATCCAGAGGGCTTTCATAGCAGAGATCTTGGCCCTTTACAAACCATGATACTATTATAACTAGGGTTGAAGCCTAATTCTTCTGGCCCTCATCTACTCATAAAAACATAGACAAAACAAATCAGCTTACTTCTTGTTTGTTGTCCTTGGAAAACAACCTCTTTCAGTCCTGGTTCTCCTTTGCCACCAAACAATGCCTAACCAATTCAATTTAGGCTAACAGTCCACTTCATCCCCCTTGGCAGCTCAATCAACTTCGTAAGGCTAGGCTTATCCCTTCAACCCATAGACTACCTGCTATCACCTCAACCAACCTTTCCTTGCCTTGGGCTGCCCCCTTTAGCCCTCATTCCACTGCTGGTTAACCCTTTTTCCTTTCAACGGACCTACTTTTTCGCAGTGTAGCCATGTGCTTAGTTTAATGACAGTGCTAGAAATCTGTTAACCAAGGGGTCTCCCTGATGTGAAGTTCCAATTAGACCTCACACTATTTGGAGTAGGAGTCCCTTCCAGAATATTGAGCCAACCACCATAACTCTAAGGTTTTCCTTGGTTGCAATGAATAACATAAGAGAGTATGCACATAACCTTTGAAATCAGTAAGTAAGTTGACACTGTGAAACACCAATTGCAATGTGTAAAATGAGACTTTCATGAGAGGGGAGTAAAGAGTGAGTCTCTAGAAGGAAAGTAATAGTACTATCCTAAGAGAGGCACATGAGAACAAGGAAAGATTCGTTAATTATCTAGTGAAATAGTTCACATAGACATAACAATCATTAAAGCAAATACAACACACATTCAACAAGATGCGCACCAAAACCAATGAAATAGTTCATTTTTTTTAGTACATATAAACATAACATATTCCATAAACATCTAAATAATAGTCTTACAATATTCATGATACATGCATGAGAATGTGTTGGCTCAATGAGCTTCTAGATAATTAAGTGAAAGATCCAAGTACATAGTTACAATGGTGAGACACTAACTCTAGTAGTGGAACACTAAGTCACTTCTTGCTTCTCCAAGGAATGATCTTCTCTCTATGTCAAGCTTGAGAAGCCAAGGCCGACTCTCTAAAGCATAAGCCTCCAAAAGCCATTTGCTTGAGTTATGAGGATGTATTTAGAACAAGAGGAGTGACTTTCATATCCCCATGACTCTTGAGCTTCCCTCATGACTCTTGGACTTCCTAAGTGACCTTTGAACTTCTATTGACTTTTTGGTCCACATGTGACTTTTCATATTCCACATGTGACTCTTGGATTTCCACACATTTATGTTTTTTTTTTTTTTAAATACATAATTACACTCCGCATCATGTGGAAAGACCCATTGACACATATGAAATTGTGATGACACTTGTACAAGCCATGACTTGGAAATGATGACATGGAACTTCATGATGATATGGCAATGCCAAGTTGCTCTCTTTGCTGCTTTGACTTTGACCTCATGATAGATCTTTGCTTATTCTTCATTTTCACCCTCCAAAGGGTCTAGGTGAATGTTGAAACCTTCCAAGTCAACTTCTTTGTCTTGATCCAAGGTTCCTTTGTGTTCTTCATGATGATTCTTCCTCTGCTCCTTCATAACTACTCTCCTGTAGCCTCTTCTTGATGGCCTCTCCTTGATGACCTCTCTTAAGCATTACCCTGTCATGTTGTGATGATGATACTTGCAAATGGTGATTGCTCATGATAAGCCAACATCAATCTAGAAACCACCTATTCTACCTCTTCTTACTCATGGAAGATGCTGATTGAGATGAGACAACATGCAAGGGTTTTGAGAGAAGGAGGCTGGGAATTGGGCAGTTGAGAGTTTTAGGGACTCAAGGATGCCTCACTAATGACCGGAGCTACGCAATGTGTAATATAGGAGGGCATGACAAGTCTTCTTGCTTAATGAGGGAGTCCAGAAGGCAAGGTTCTGATCTTGCAGACCAATGATCTGTATTGAGGAGTGACCAAGAAGGAAGAGACATGGATTGTGCAGCTGGGCATCACAATGACTGAAGGAAGACCTCATTGTCCAATGTAACTATGCAATGCACAATAGGGAGTAAGCCAGGACAAGGATTGTGTAGTGTAGGATCTTAGTTAGCAGGAGGAACATGACTAGTTACTGTAACTGTAAAATGCACAGTGATTGAGGGACAAACTTAGTGTATTGCGCAGTTGTGGACTTCAGTGACACATGCTGATCTCACACTAAAATAACAACACATGCCAAGAGGATACACAAACTCAAAATCCACATGCATATCTTGAAACAACATCAAAGCAACACTTGTTTCTAACCGCGACAGTTGAACCAACACTTTGTGACACTTAGAATACATGTTACGACATGAGTGCCGAATGCAACCAGAAAGTGCGCTAAGCTGTGGGAGTGTGTCTAGCACATATTCTTATGATATATATGATCAACTAATGCAGAAGAATGCGCTAGATAAACCTCCAGTGGTGTGCTAAAATGCAACACATGTAAAAATACAAACGTTTATGATGACAATTGCGACAGTGGGAAAAAGTGAAAACAACACATGTTATAACAAAGAAAACACAAAAACGACACTTGTGAAAGTGAAAGAAAGCAAAAATGACAGATGCAAAAGTGAAAGCGACACTTGCGAAAGCAAAAAGTGCGCAAAATCAATAGTTGAGAAAACTCATTCAAGTGATGGTACAATTGCAACTAGGAATGAAAGAATCTATCAACTGACGCTGCACACTGACTAGTGTCATGGATTACATAGTGCATTTTCTAGGAGTGCACAACGCATTGTCTCTAAAGATTGCACTGACATTGCTTCCAAAGATTGCGCAAGCACTATTATGGGGAATTGCGCAATGTTTGTTTGGAAGGGTGGGCATTGACTTTCAAGCTTGAGCACGTGTTAGCAAGTGGCTTTGACACTCAGAAAAAACATCAACCAATTGCGAAGTGACCATGAACAACTTAAGGTGATAGATCATGGGATCACAGGTAGGCTCCAAAATTCTAATGTAGGAAAAATTTTGGAGGGTGTTTGCCACAACAACAACACAACCCTGACCAGGCTGCGATTTCTCTACTTAGCCATAAAACAGGTTCTGTCCTATCTTTCCTTGGCTACGAGTCACTTCTTGTGGTTGCGACCACCCTTTTATCCCTTTGGCTTGACTTGTTCAACTTTGTCTAGTCCAACAGACCTTAGATTGTCTCCTTCTTGGTTGTAGCCTAGGCTAGGGCACAATACAACACTTCACAAAAAGCTTGACCTCCTAGAATAGTCCCGCGGTTTCTTTCTGTTTTCCAAATATAACATGCTTCCTCACTCGATCTTCTCTTGGATAGTCATGACTCTTTTAGGTTTTCTCCTTGCACAAATGAAGTCACTTGGCACTTGTGTGTTGGCCTCTCCTTTGGCCTCTTATTTATATCTCTCTAATAGGTGCCCTAGGAGCCCTCTTTATCTATTATGAGACTCGTCAACGCTAATTAGAATATAATATTTATTTCCCTAGGTTCCAACCCCACAACTTTGGGTACTTTTCCCACAAACACTCCATTTTGTGGGTTTTCTCCTCACAAACCTAACACCCAAGGCTTGTAGGAGTACCTCCCAAAATACCCAATTTTCAACACTCCCCCTTACTGAGGGAGGCACTTCCATTCCTTGGAAGTATCTCATCTTCCCATAGTGGAACAAAATCCCCTTTCACGACTGCTCTCCAAAAATCAATGAACGCTTCATCATCCATCACTGAAGCATAACATACAGTATGAACAATAGTGTCCTTGGAAGTGGTTGTGGAAACAATGAGAGGGCGGTCAATTAGTATTTCACCTACATTTAGTTTTTTTTTTTTTCAATTATTTATAGAAAGAAAAATACTGCATCAATCAACACATCACAAATTTTTTAGGTGGAAACCGTTGGAGGAGAAAAACCACTGAATGCTTCTCTAATATTTTATGAGTACAAAATATGCTTCATCTCCAATTTAAAGGAAAGCCCCAACACCCTAGTACTCTTGAAAAGCGTTCAATTTACCAACTCCAATTGGAAGGACACTCCAATGCCCTTATTTTATCAGCTTCCACTAATAGGATGCTCCAACACCCTACAAGCTCCAACTTGCCTTAGCATCACGTTGCCACTCTAAAGTATTTTCAGGGTACAACCTAAAGGAGACCTCACTCTCATGCCTTGCACCACCCAACTACCCTCAAAAGAGAGATGAATAAAATAAATGGCGGGCTCCCGTTCTTGGGACAATGACCCACTTACATTGATGCTCAATGAAACCCTTACTTCAGTTAAAAACCATACTTTTCCAACTCCCTGCCAAATAATGTGTCAATGAAAACTGAACAACAATCTATACATCAAATGTAATGATGCTTTCAATCTATAGTTTCATGCTCATTATTGATGGCCTTCTATGTAAACGCACGTTCTTAGTGCTTCTAGTGTTTGATAGGTCATAGGATTTATTGTCATGAGTCAAGAGAGTCAACATCATGATACCTAAACTAGATAAATTTGCATCAAAAATCAAAACTACAGAACACCTCCAAAGGCATTGTTGAAGCTTCCAGATTGCATCACCAATAACTTCAAGATCATTAGGAGGAGTTCCAGTAGTCAAATTAGTAGCTCCAAGAGTCACATAAGTAGCTCTAGTAGTCACATCACCAGCTTTATCACCTGCGAAAGCACACTTGGGTAAGGCTCAGGTATGAAGTGCTCTTAAACTCTCTTACGAACTCATCTTAGCTTAAAAAATGTTATTAGTGTATGGAGGAAGAGGTTTTATGGGACAAATTTGGTAGATTAGTCTCGACCACCTTTGGTAGTAAACACCAATTATATCCTACATCACCCACACATGCGGAGGAAAAAGAGAACGGGGAGATGAGAACTTAAGGAAGTGGGCCAACATGCCTACTCATCACAAAGTATGGTGTGCGGACGTGGTAGGTGGGGGCTATCTCACATAATGTGCTGAGCCAATCACCTCAACCAATAACCACATAAGTTAGACTCATGAATGCCATTTTTCATGAAAAAGTATATTTTAGTGCCTAAGGGAGTCCCACCAATGTTACAGGAGGATGGCATAGCCAAGATACCTCCTTCACAGATTCTAGAGGAAGCTACAGGATCTGCGAATGAGTACTACAAAAGAATCACAAGGTGCTATAGGAAGCTGTATTTTGGATACTATTGCCAACAAATCCCAAGAAATGGAGGAGAATCATCAGGAAATGGGTAAATACGAATTCTCTTCACCATCATTTGGTATAAATACTTGAAGAACCCTTCCAATTCTTAAAAGAATACCTTGTAATTGCCATAACTTTTATTTCAGTAAGGTAGAAAGATGAGTTATTGAGTATTCATGTCATGAGCATAATAAGATGAAGGAATAGAATGGATTGAGCTACATTTTGATTTTTTTCTCCCTCCTTGGCATTATAGAACATAATGTAAAATTTTCCTCTTTCTTAATAACCTCCATTGCACAAAAAAAAATTAGAATCTTGTAGCAGAGAAATGAGTTTCCTTGTGTTCGAAATATGTTGTCATTGATGTCAACGAATGGAAATAGGTGGCACATGTATCAGGTAGATGCCTCAATAGAATAGGTTCCAAGCAAAAGAAGCAAAACTAAGGAGCAACATGGATAAGAGGTGTGCCGAGCCTTTAGAGCGAGTTTTTGTGTATCATACCACCTCAAGTATAGGTGAACCCCAATTAGATGGAAAGAGCTCTGAAAGAGTTTTCTAGTGATATGCAGAAGCTTGAAAATGGCCTCGGTCATAAGATAGAGCCAACAAAAGTTTGGTGATATCAAGTCAAAGATAGCAGAAATAAGAAGTTGGTTGGATGAGTTTTGGTGCATATCCAAAGATGGTAGAAGTACCAAACCCAGTGGCAAGGGTGGCGGAGTAGCCAAAAAGAGTTCTGGGCTGACATTGATGGACATCACAATAGCGAGGAGCGTTTCTATTGGCCATTAGAGGAAATTTCAAACTAAAAGTTGTCTCCTAAGGAAAAATCAAGAAATTAATAAACAGTGCCATGTAGACAATATTTTAATATTACTTTACCTTTATCTATGTTGCACAATATTTATTAGCACAAGATTTAATAATTTTTTTTAATATATTATTTGTAACTTTTTACTTCTATCGAAATCCCTCAATATATGATACTTTTATTAAAATAACTGCCTATACCTATTTTATATTTAAATTTAATTGTCTATATTTGTATTTTATATTTAACTTCTATATATAATTTATATTTAACTATTTTTTGGTGTTTTTTTAATGTGTTGTGTCCTGAGGCCACAATTTTGCCCTAAATATATTTTTTGACTGGAATCCAATAATTTGTCCTCTATGGAATATATTTTTTAACTATTTAACTATTTTATGTTTAACTATATATTTTATATTCTTGGTTGGAATTTGACAATTTGTCCTCTCTAGAATACATTTTTAACCATTTTTTAAACTATATATATATATATATATATTTTGTTTGTTTGTTTGTTTAAATACTTAATTGTTTTATATTTTATATTTAACTATTTTTTTACGAATTAAGTCTATATTTATAGTTTATATTTAACTATCTATATATATTATATTTTTAACTATTTTTTTGGTGTTTTTTTAAGGTATAATTATTAATGTCAAATGGTCCCAAATTTTTAATTTATATATTTTCATTAATATCAAGATTTATATTGCATTAATAACTTTTTTGATATTCTAATTCATATGGATAAGGTAGGTAAATCATATTAATAAAATATTTCACCGATACACAAATTAATAATAAAATATTTCATGGATACCCAAATTAAAGAATTTAAAATTATTTAAGACATGTACCTCTTTCTAAATTTAAAGTATTTTGATTGGTTTACATATTATGACATGAAAATTGTGTGAAAATTTCATCGACACTTTTAGGCTAAAATTTCCTCTAATGTCAGGTGGAGCACACCCGATAGAAATACCCCAACAGTTTGCAACGAACGCACAAGTTTAAGTGCTGAGATGTATGGAGCGGGATGACGCTAGCATATGATGCCATCCCAGTGGAGGTAAGCCTGACAGTATAACCTCGGCTCAACCTTTTTGTGCACAAAATGTCAAGTGTCAGGAGACTGGTGCCGGGACACGACAATAGAGCATTGTCCAATGAAAAATGATCGGAGGCCCCATAAAGACAGGTAAGCTCATTGAGGGCTAGTTAGAGGTGCATCCCAAGAGGATAACAAAGATGCAACGCTAAGGAGAGCCGACCTTGAGGATTTTTGTGAAAAAAAAAGAAATGGCTTGAACTAGGTGGTTTTTTGTTAAAAACTCTAACAAAGAAATTGCTTGCAAAATGAAGGATTCGGAGACACTTTTCTCTCTCTTCTGACAGGAAAGGTGACAACATACACTTAGCCCGTAAGATGCAAGTGATCAAATCAACATAGGCCAATCAATGGTGGACACGTGGCAATCATATTTGGCATTGCCGGGCACCCAAAAGGCCCATCTATAGGTGACATGTGTCACCAAACATTGAATGACATGTGACATAGGTGACATCAGAGTGACATCACCCCATTGGTTGGAGCCCGACGGTTTATTGACAGTGCACAAGAGGATGGTGTTAGGTAGCAAGATTCGGGACACGTCGACATTGACAGGTTGGCAGACGACAACCAATTAAATGAGGCTGGGAGGACCCCATAGGATAGTTAAGCCCGCAAGGCCCAACCCAAAGGATTTTTAAAGTGCACGAAGTGGAAGCACAGGGAGAGGAAAGTGTCAGGACACATTACACTGAAAACAGGCAGTGACATCCAATTAAAAAGGAGTTGGGGCGGTCCCCACGGGACACGTCGACTCGACAGATAGATGTCAGTGGTTTATAAAGAGGGCCCAAGTGAATCCATTGGGAGATAATGCGCCAATATAGAAAGGGCTATGGGCTAAGCCCTAACCCTTCGTCATTTCATGTAGAAATAAACTAGGGGTGCGACATAATAACAAAGGGGCAAAAATAGAAAGCATTGGGCTTGGGGGCTCTAAGATTAGTGCTAGGACACGATGTTTGGACATTTTACGTAGAAACAATACCAAGGGCGTGGATCATAAAACAAAGGAATTTGGCCCTCAACATGTAAAAAGCGTCTTAGCACCTAAAGGCCTAGCTAGTGGTCACATAGACCTGGTCTTATGGCATAAAATAGGTAAAGGGCCAGAACAAAGGGTGCTAAAGGCCACAAGCGGTAGAATTGGAAACATTCGTTTAATAACATTTGGCATAGAAATTTAACAGTGGTGTGGATGAGTCGATAACTATTTTTTGCACCATGTTGAGCCAACTATAAAGTGACAATTCAGTGGCAAATTCGGTAGTTAAATCCAAACACAACGGAACGCTAAATGCATGAAAAAGTTGGCAGCAAATTCAAAAGCTAAGCCAAAGTTAACTGCAGCTAATAAAAGAAGAAGCACTGCTAAAACTTGTTCATAAATCAAAATTGAAAAAATAAGCAGAAAAAATCAAAGTTTGAGGTCAAACAAAAGTATTTGAATCTGAAACTTAAAGAGAACATCAAAGCTCATCCTGAACTTGTGTAAATCTGGTGAGATAGTGCAAAATAGTATCATTCTTCTACATCTTGATGTTTCAAAGTTTGTATTTGAAGGCCAGTTTTCTATGGTCATTTCTATTCTCGAATAGCTCAGTCAGTGCCTTCCACATTGCGAAAGGAGTTTCTTTCCCATGGATATTTGAGACAATGTGGTATTGCACTCCCTCCAAGATTATTCTCCTCGCCTTGCCTACATATTTATTCCATTGGGCTAGGTTCTAGGCATCAATTGATCCTGGTTTTGGAATGTATATCTTGACATATTCCAACAATCCATTTTCATCGAGTACTGCCTCCATGCGATCCTTCCAGGAAATGGAATTCAAGATGCCTTCCAAGGCATACTCTAATCTCGTCCATTGAAGGTCATTCTCCCAACTCTGAAGAAATCATGCTACAATGAAGCTGCAAATTAGAACCTCCTGAGAAACAACATCAAAATTCTTGTTCTAATGTGAATCCTTCTTTGATACCATGTATAAATATGGTGATATAATTGCAACTTCTCAAGAAAGTTAATCTAAATTAAGAGACACATTTCTACTCTACTGCTCTATGAAAATTAATTCACAATGTAGAACAACATTCACAAACATGCATCAATGACATACACAAGTACACAAATTTATCTAGGGGAAACCAACTTGTAAAAACCCATTAATCTTGCTTACATTAAACAAATGAATAGAGAATGTATTACAATTGTCTTCTCACTCTGAGCTAAACTTGCAAGTGTATAACTGTTCTCTCTGCTAAATGAGAAGCTCTGACCCAGACTTAGTCAATTTATGCTTATGCTTGAACCCCTATTTCCTTGCATAAATATCGGGGAATTTGCCCCTATTTTTTAGGAATTTTCCTCCAATTGATTGTGCAATTCCCAAGGTTGCATCTTTGATTGCCTGCAACACCTGTACACTCAAGGCTAGTCTACAACTAATGTTACACTGCATTGGAAACTCCTCCACAACTGGGGAACTCGAATTCTCTACATGCACTAGATATTTTTGGTTCATTGATGAGTTAACTAGATGATCACTGAGTTAGACTGTTATCCCACTGCATATTTGAACTCCAACTATTTCTATCAATAGTTAGAACTATTTTAACTGAATACAACTGGAAACAACTAAACTGGATTGCTACAAATTAACAATCACACATGCATAACTGAACTCCAAGCCCTCTAACTCAAATTTACTGAGCTAACTGAGTGAAAAGAGTCATTTCACATCAGTTAATTGCCTCCAAGTTGTCTGCTGATGTGGAAATTCAAATTTTTTCAATAAGGCAAAGTCAAATTGAGACTTTCTTGCTACACTTCTCAACACAAATGCTTCATACTTTTTCTTCAAAAAGTTAACTTCTCTCATCTTGGTCTAATTGTTAATCATTAGCATGAATTATTGTTTACCCTCTAGCCCTTTAGTCTTCATCGGTCCACATAGATTAGTGTGTATTAGTTCCAATATTTTTGACGTGGAATGTTCCTTGGTTTTGAATTCAACTGTTGTCTGTTTTCCATGTTTGCAATGTTTACATGTAGTGTTGGTTGGTTTCGAAATCAACGAAATTTCTCTCACATCATCCTTTTAACTATTTCTGATAAGATTTTCAAAGTTGATGTACCCCATCCGTCTGTTCCAGAGCCAACTTTCATTTTTTTTTGTTAATTTGGAAGCTCAAAGATAAATTCCCTCCATTGGACAATCTTCCTCATCCAAAGAAGCCCCAAATTGCCCCAAATGTTTATACTAGGGTTGAAAGTGAGGCAAGGATGGCTCATTCAATGGAAGTATTTAATTAAAGTGTGAGCTTTGGGAGGATCTAGGACGACTTTCCACGAAAAACCCCTTGAAAGAGAGATACTATGCGAGACCTAGTGTTGAGAGATGTGCTAAGATAAAGACTCGCCCAATGTCTAGATAGATAAGAGAAAAGGTTTTGAATGATAAGATTTAACTTGAAAACCTTCAAGAATCCCCAAGTGAAGTAGCTTCAACGGTTCCCACTTGGTACAAAGGCTAGGGCATCAATAATATCAAGATTAAACCGTGAGAATGATCCCAAATCAAAGGAGAGCTAGAGGAAACACCAACACAGAATCCTATCCAATTAGTTTTGTAAGATCTCACTCCTAAAGGATTTCATACCAAACCCTAGAGAGGCCACCAATCCTTGGAGGAACAAGGAAAAGGAGGAAGACAAATGTAAAAAGAATGATGTCTCATTGAGTTATTGTGATCACTAAGGATCTAGGATCAATGCCTAGCTATTAGGAAGATTGGAGTCAAAATGATCAAGATTCAAGAAACTTCACTCTCCAAGGAGGCCAAAAGAAGCAGCGGATGCAACTACATGACAAATTTCGACTTAAATACTTTGATGAAAATTATTGTGGAGTTTCAAAGATCCACATGCAAATAATCCTCTCGGGCCATTATTCCATTCTTTGTCCAATGAATAATACATGAAAAAATATTCAATATTTAATTCACATTAATTAGGGCGCATTATTTCCCATATGAATATAATTCCATGGATTATACATCCATTAAAACAAAAATATAGCATTATATTTCACTTACAAGACAAAGAAGAGTATATGCATCCACAATCTTGCAAATTAGAAGCTCCAAGAGAGATAACAAAATATTTCCACACATCAAAATGCATTTATTCATCCAAATCTTTCCAGAAATTGTAGACCGAAAACAAATAATGAGAGGGCTGAAAATCCCAAGTGTGATGATTAAATACTAATGAAGTCTCTTTAATTTATATGAGCCTCTCACAAGTTTGATTTGGTCTAATTATCCTAATTAAGCCCCTAATAATATTTTAATGTACAAATAACAACACTTTTGGTGACACGCCCAACAAATAGATACAAAAGTGAATGATAAGCCATCCAAAGGGAGCCAA
The DNA here is from genome assembly GCA_031772625.1 of Pinus tabuliformis. Classification (NCBI taxonomy): domain Eukaryota; kingdom Viridiplantae; phylum Streptophyta; class Pinopsida; order Pinales; family Pinaceae; genus Pinus; species Pinus tabuliformis. Next base: position 1,855,097,626 of record CM062817.1, on the reverse strand, counting down.
AATAGTCCATAATGGAGTAGGAATGACCATTAGAAGGCCAAAATTAGTCCTCTAAGTTCCATGATGTAGAGGAGGGCTCCAAAAATGATGACCAAGGGGGTGGCTCCTTGATTTCCAAGAAAAACATCTTGTGGCACTCCCAAGTGGTTGTGGGGCACAATCCATGGTCTCATGGGTCTCCCGTGGCTAAATAACAAGCCGATTCTCCACCAGTGAGGGGTAGGAGATGATGCATTCCCTCCCATGTATCTCCGGATGAGACAAACCCCATTCAGGCCTTGGATCAACTGCCAAGTGTCGAGTGCAAGTGTGTGGCCAGTTGGGAAACATGGTACAAGTACATCATCGTCTCATGGTTAGGGCATGAATAAGTAATGTGTGGTGTTGAAGAAGCCCATGCTGTGGCAATCAATGCTCTATTTTGGTGGACGCCCATGGCTCTCAACGCTTACTCTATAAGTGGCATTTTGACCTTCTGGAGGGCTTGGATCTTGTATAGGGAGACCAAGTCCAAGATGAAGACCCACCTGCAATCCAGTATAAGATCCAATGTGTCTTCTTACCTTCTAGTACAACAATCCATTAGTGTAATTGAGTAAATAAGCTTACTAATCAGGGGAAAATGTTGACACTTCATATTGGCACTCCCTTCTAAATGGGCCTTAGAAGGTATAAGTGTTTCCATGCTCAATAAGAGAGGTAAATAAAGGACCCTACTAGGTGATTTCAACTTCTAGGGAAGGGACATGTATGGTACATCAATCATATGGTAGGTGTGATGTGAAATGATGGTGGAACAAAGTGGGGCAATAGGGAAGGCTCCAAGTCACATGCGATGGTACAAGGGCAGCTGTAATGTAGGAAAATACATTGGGTGTGTAGATGTAGGAGGGAGAAATCTTGGTACATGAGTTACACCGACCTTTTTTTTTCTACCCTTCTTCATATGCCTTTTTTCTTTTATTTATTTTCTTTCTTTTACTGCTCGACACTCCAGGGTATGAGAGCATGATGTGAATGATGTAACAATGATTAGCCCCTTAAAGTTGGGCAATTCATCGCCCACCAGGGGATGGGATATTCATGGTTTACTTAATGATGAAATGGGGGCACTCATAGAGGCTTTAAGAACCAGGGTGATGGCCATAAAGAGGGGTAGACCTCATGTTTGTCTTTTTCGCACGCACTAAATTTCTATGTCCCAACCATATTTTGCATTTTGTGGTACATTTCCTATTGTAAGTGGCTAAATTATGCTTTTAACTTTCCTTTAGCTGCATGAACCTGTTGGGCATCATTCCAAGCCCAACTCAAATGTGGACAAGGGGAGGGAGAGTCTAACACCTTGTGGACCCAATGGAAAAACGTGGACCCATATGGGAAAAGTGTGAAAAGGGGTTGTAATGAGCAGTGGGGAGTTGGATATATGGTGCCAGGAAGTAAAACCACAACCAAAATCAAGGTTTCCCATGTAGTGCCACTCCCAAAGTTGGTATCCCATAAAGTAGACCCCATGGGACTAGGATACAATACTAACCACCAAGTTGAGGTAAAGGAACAAGGGTATAGATGAAGCCCATTCTTTTCATCAAATACCTCCACTAATCCATTTCCAAATGTGCCCAAGAAAAGAAAAATTAAATACCCAATTATAGAATGAAAAGTCATACCTTTTAGGTTGGAAGGCCCACCTTCAAACATACGATCATGACAGATGAGTGAGGGTACACAATAGTTGGCTTAAGTAGTGGAGAATGGTGGCACATCGATCTATCAGGTGGTTGCAAGGGGCTGCTGGCTAAAGACAATTCTTGGAGAAAATTTCTCCTATAGGGGTCACCCATATGAAAATTACATCTATCACAAAAACTGGAAATTACTTTCCTAATTGTTAATTTATTTAACAATTTATTTGCAGTTTTCTATGGAAAATACCAAATAATTCACATTGTGATTTTCACTAACAAATACTACGGAAGAAAAATATCGCTTAAATTTGAGAAAATACTAGCACACACACATAAAAATATGACCATTATTTTTGGACAATTTTCCCCGGGAAAACCCAACTTGGGAAAATCGGTGCAGCAGATGAGGGTTTTATTATTATGTAAAAATGAATTATGAGTACAATATATGGATGCCCAACTGCCAATCCAAACAACAAGAAAGTATGGCCAAAATTATGTAAGGGAATTACGCTTCTTCCACAAACGACCCCAACACAACTTTCCTTCAGAAAATGTGTCCTCCTAGACCCTCTACGTTAGCCTCTACGCAGTGATTTCCCATGACCTATGATGTCTAGCCTGTGAACTACCTTTGATGAAGATGTTATTCCTATCTCTGCTGAGGAAATAGATTCTCCAAGACTCTGGAACCTCTGATCAGCCATTGGAACAGAAAATGATTTTTCCACCAGCGAAATCAAGTTGCTGTTCTGAAGAAACTACGAAGTCCTCTGCACTGCCTCACTGGGAATAACTTAGCCTCCTTGTTGTCACCTCTCCTTATTTGGAAAAGTTTCTCTGGATCACTGTCTCTACCCCTCTAACACATGAGTCCATTTTTGGCTCAAATTCTGCTACTGCTAGCTCGATATGCTAAGGAATACACACTACTAGTGTATTCTCCAAGTGCCCATTAACTTCTTCTTATAATCCTTTGTTGCAACACCAACGACCAAGATTAAAACTTAATCAAGGGCTTGGATCATCTTGAAGTCGATCTGTGTGAGTTTCTAGAATATTCTTACCTTGACTTAATTAATTCTTATTAATTAACCAATTTTCCTAAGTTTAGACTTAGGAAACATAAAAAAATAGGTGAATAATATAATTAAGTCATATCTAAGTGGAATTTACAGAAATGATATCTTGGTTTTGGAGATCTCATGCATTCTAGCCCCTCCACCAAATTTCGTGGCTAGAACACGTCTGATAATATAAAAACTAACACTCCCTCTTAGCGATGACTGTGTTCTAGTGCTGCACACCCTACCACATCACTCTGTGTCTATATTATTTATTGTCACGTTGCTGATGTCTGGCCATACTTCCCACCAACCACTGCAAAACTTTGATGATACACGTATGCTACTACTAGCATTTCCATAATGCTTCCAACCCTGCATCTGCACTGCAAATCCCTCTGATCTGTTGTGGCTGCAACTAGAATTACTGCTACTGAGAAGCATCCAAAATACTAAATCATCTATGTTCAGTATGATGTATTTGTCTGCTGAGTCTTGACTGTTACTAGCTTCTGCACTGCCACTAAAGAATATGCATTGCTGTTAACTCTGCACTCAGCCACCTTCTCTACTATCAACACTGCACTGCGCTTCTATGACTACTACTAGTATATGCAATTTTCGCTCGGGAATATGACTGCAACTACTAACACTGATCCATCCTGCTACTAAATACTATGACCCCTCGTAGCAACGTAATGATCCATGAGGAGGACTCCTCAAGGATATTGCCCAAACTTCTGCAACCCTCTGGGGTTACATCACCAAATCACCCCACCTAACTCCTAGAGGTATGTCTACGAACATGGAAAAAACTGATCTACTCATATTGCTGCTGCTACTATTCTTCTGATGCTTTGGCACTGCTGCTGCAACTACTACAATAATGAGTCTAATATCCCCATACCTTGAAGTGCTAGCTTCCATAGGGCTTCTCCCTCTGAAGCTACACTCCTTCTGGGTCTCGATCTCCCTATGGTAAATCTCTTTGCTCCCTCCTGGCAGCTCACACTGTCCTCTTGCACTGGAAACTGGACTGCGTAGTTCCACGCTAGGAATCTTATGGATGGAATTGCACTTGCATACTACAATTAGGCAATTCGTACTGCCCGTGTCACAACATTTAGCTTTGCAACTATCTCACGTGTAATCAATGCAACTAGATCTAAAACTACCATCTAAATGAATGACTGTGCCTGTTGACACTAAATCTACTACTATGATACTATGCCCCCCTGTAGTGAGGGTGATGGTCCTGTTGCAATAATCTGGAATTGATCTGACTGATCTCCTTGTTGCAACTATGCTGGACCTTGCCCATTCAGCACGTTGCAGTTTCATACTCTTCTCCTGGTTTTGGTTCCTCACTGTCTCCTTTTGAGCCTAGTCTTTGGCTGGCACCCTTCCTTTCTTTGAAACTCACACTAGACAACTTGCACTTCCTTGAGGATCTGCCTCTGACAACTGGAAGTTGATCTGCTACCTAGATCTGCATTCTAGATGACTCGCATGACCTCCTCTGGAAATCTCGTACAATCATCCCTGTAGAGCTGCAAATTATTGAAACTCAAAACTGAAGAAAATAAACAGGAATCTCCTCCCTTTCCTACTCATCTACCAGCTCTGAAACTCGCGCTCTCTCCTAGAATGAAAAAACTGCTACTATAAGCCTATCTTTGCCTTTAGATGCTCTCTAAGACTACTCACTCAACCTTTCTGAATGTCCTCCGAAAATTGACACAGGAACTGCAATCCCAACAACTTGAACTGGTTTCTTTGGCAAACCCGCACTAACTGCTACAATTGGAAATCTAGGATATCCTCTAGAAAACTGGATCTTGAAGCCTTATGAGAAATCTCGAAATTCTTCTCTTTGTGTGTGCTTTTCTCTTCCACTCGATGTTGATTCCACTGCTGCAAAACCGTTTGCGTCCAACCAAGGAATCTGCTCAACAAAATTCTGAGTTGCTATTGCTCCCTCTAATTGCTGGAATCACTATCTTGAGAAACTCAACTTTTTTGGAACCCTGCAACTGAAAATCAAATTTCTGCCCTAGCAATTCGCCCTGCCTATCAATGAACTGCACAATCTCTAGGAATTTCATCTTGTTGCTTCCTCTGAGTAGTAAAATTCTCTCCTCTGCTTTTGAGCTTCTTGGCTAAACACCCACGCTTTGAAACCATGTGAAAATTTCATCTATCATAGCAATTGGAAATTATTTTCCTAATTGTTAATTTATTTAACAATTTAATTGTAGCTTTCTGTGGAAAATACCAAATAATTCACACTGTGATTTTCACAAACAAGTACTATGAAAGAAAAAAAGTGTTGGAATTTTAGAAAATACTAGCACACACATAAAAATATGACACCGTTAGTTTTGGACAACTGTCCTCGGAAAAACCCAACTTAGGAAAATGAGTGCAGTAGATGAGGCTTTTATTATTATGCATGAGTGAATTCTGAGTACAATCTATCGATGCCCAACTAGCAATCGAAACAAGAAGAAAATATGGCCAAAATTATGTAAGGGAATTACCCTTCTTCCACAAGAAAACCCAACACAACTTTCCTTCAGAAAACTCGTCCTCCTGGACTCTCTGCATCAACCACTGCACAATTCTTGTGCATAACCTATAATGTCTAGCCTCTGAACTGCCTATGCTAAAGTCATTATGCTTGTCTCTGTTGAGGAAATCTCTTCTTCGACACTCTGGAACCTCTACCCGAACTCTAGAACTGAAAACGATTTTTCCACCAACTAAATCAAGTTGCTCTTCTGAAGCAACTCTGTAGTCCTCTACGCCACCTCACTGGGAATAACTCAACCTCCTTGCTGCTGCCTCTCCAGATCTGGAAAACTTCCACATGATCGTTGTTTATGCTCCTATGACACCTGCGTCCCTTTCTGAGTCGAACTCTGCTGTTGCTAGATCGATCTTCCAATGAATATGCTGATCCAAGTGGATATTAGTGGCCACTTGCCAATTCCTCTTGGACCCCCACAATTGTTTCTTTCAGTTTTTTAGTTTCCTTATTTGTAGCAAAATTTACTAATTTTGGCAGTTTTTTTCGGGTCTTGAACTTCCGGAGCCGTTTTGAGGCCCTAAACGATGTTTTTTGGGAAAACTGGGAGTAGCATGGGTCCTTGGACCGATGGTGCTTCCCAAAGTTGTAGTCCTCAGACAGATATTTCTAAGGAGGCATTGTGCGTGTCAAACAGAGATCATATGCCAAAGTTACGACCTCGAGAAGTTGATGCACCAATTTTCCTAAAGCGGGGCCCATGGCTTGGCGCTTCATCTCCTAGGGTTAGGGTTTTGGATGTTTAGGGTTTTCCATTATTTATCAACAATAAGTAGGCCTTCGAGCCTCATTGTAAGACAGTTCAGAGGCATGTAACCGCCACATATCTCCTTAGAGATAAGTTACCATCGCCCGAGCTAGTTCATTTCCATTTTTGTTTGTAAGCATATGTCAGTATTTTACATTAATGAAATGAAGTATTATTTCTATTGTATCTCTGTATTTATGGTTATCTCTGTAATTGGTTGCATTCATGTTTAAATCCAGATCAGTGGTATCAGAGTGGTTTACTCTTTCTCTGTTTTTCTTTGCATGTCCCCAACAAGGTCAGGATATAAGGAGTTAGGGCTTGAACTGGTCGAACCTTTGCAAGACCAGCCTTGCAAATCCTGACAGATTCCCATGGTGGATGAAAAGAAAGATGACTGGGTAGGAGATCCTATCAAAATCTTGCTCGAAGAGGCCCTCGAGCGACAAAGGAACGCGATGATGGACAACTTTGCCCAAATCCTTCAGCGGTTACCCAGGGGTGACACATCTACTTCCAGCAGCTACTCTAGAAGCGCCACACCCTTTAAGGTACAAGTTAACTTTGACATTCCCATATTTGAGGGTCAAATAGATGCAGACACTGTAGATAAATGGTTAAATTTGCTAGAAGGGTATTTTTCTATTCATGATTTTTTTGGCCGGGAAAAGATTACTTTCTCTCTTCTCAAATCCGCCCCCCACATCAAGGATTGGTGGGAAACCTACTGCGAGCAGAAGGATGAAAGTATGGATTCACTTTTTCAGCTGCACCCACTTAGAATTCATTCCGGAATGCCATCAAGGAGCAATACTACCCTATCAGAAGCTATGAGGATAGATACATAAAGTGGACCATGCTGTGGCAGGGAAGGAACCAAGACGTGCTGGAGTTTACCAATATTTTTCATACCCTTCGCACAAAGTTGGGTATCAAGGATTCTGAGCTACATTTTGTACTCAAATACTGTGGCTTCCTACACACGTATATCTAGGACGAGATGGAGTTCCTGGAAATCTCCTCGCTAGGCACGGTGTACCGAAATGCTATCAAGATCAAGTAGAAGTTTAAACAGAAGAAGTGAGACTTTGGATCTACAAATCCGAAGCAAAGGAAAGGCACCCCCAAACCGAAAAAAGGACAAAATCAAGGCGGGGTGGCCCAAGACAACCCACAAAGCCAAAAGCAAAGAAAAACATTGCGAAGCTACAGAAGGACATGGGAAAGTGGTGTGAGTTCCATAAGAGATCAACTCACAACAAAAGTGAGTGTCGGGCCAAGCAGTCACTGGTGGTCGAGCTAAAGTATTCAGAATTAGATGCATGTTTAGACTCCGAGTCAGAACCCGATAAGGGTAATGACAAAGGGAAGAAGATTATCGATGCAGAGCCCAACGCCATCGTTGCCACCACGAAGATCTAGAAGGAGGAACCCGAAGATCCAGAGGAGGAGGAGCACCTCTTCCACTCCCAGATGTGGGTAAAGGGCTCCCTGCTATAGTTCATTGTCGACAGCGGGAGCCAAAAGAACCTCATTTCGGTATAGGTCATGAAGCGGCTAGGCTTGCCAACCACATCACATCCACAACCGTACACCATCGGGTGGCTTCACCAAGGACAGGTTCTTCACGTGAGCCAGAAGTGTCGCCTCCCATACAACATCAAGCCCTTCACAGATAAGGTATTGAGTGACGTTGCTCCCCTTGATGTTTGTGATGTATTATTAGGCCAACCATACTTGTGGAAGTGACATGCTGTATATGATTCAAGGCCTCATGTTGTTATTGTTACTTTGGGAAATAAGTTGTACAAGATACTAGACGTAGCACCGCCTACTGCCATCTCTTTGGTTACTGCAAAACAATGCAGTGAGCTCATTTCCAAAACCGGGAAATTTGTTTTCCTAATGATACACCCTGAAGGAAAGAAGAGGACGGTGGCCACGACCTCTAGACATGCCCCTCTGCATGACAACTACAGATGGACAAGGTCGTGGAGGAGTACGAGGACATCTTCACCTCCCCCGCAGGGGTTCCTCTGCACTGTCAGGTCAAGCATTCCATCGATCTGACCCCAGGTGCGCCGTTGCCCAATTGACCAATATATTGGTGCTTTGTTCTGGAGAACAATGAAATCAAGAGGTAGATTCAAGAGCTGCTGCAGAAAGGTCACATCTGACTGAGATCATCGCCCTGTGGGAGCCCGATCATGTTGGTACATAAGAAGGATGGGACTTGGAGACTTTGTATTGACTATAGGGCACTGAACAAGATCACTGTCTGGAATAGGTACCCGATCCTACGGATTGATGACCTTCTAGACCAACTAAAGGGGGCAAAATATTTCAGCAAGACCGATTTGAAGTCAGGATATCACCAGGTACCAATTGAACCCTCCGATGTGTGGAATATTGCCTTCAAAGCCAAGACGAGCCTTTTCGAATCGCTGGTTATGCCTTTCGGGTTGACGAATTCTCCTCCAACCTTCATGAGGCTAATGGATGATATCTTGCGGTCATTCACCAACTCATTTGTAGTGGTACACTTGGATGACATCGTGATATTCAACCAGAGTTGGGAAGATCACCTCCACCACATCCGGTAGGTTCTTGAAACACTGTGGCAACACAACATATGTGCCAATTTGGAGAAATGCACTTTTGGCATGACCCAAGTTCAATATCTGGGATACATTATTGATGAACAGGGGGTGCATGTGGATCCAGCCAAGATCCAAGTCATTCGGGATTGGCCATCTCCAACCACTATGACAAAGCTATGCAGCTTTCTGGGTCTTGTCAACTTCTATTGCAGGTTCGTGTTGGGATTTTCTCATATCAATTGGCCCTTGAGTCAAGTCTCCAAGGGAGGAGCGAAAGAAAATTTCTTTTGGTCTGAATCTCAACAGAAGGCATTCACAGAGTTGAAACATCACCTCTGCTCGGCACTAGTGCTTTCATTACCATACTTGCAACAACCATTTGAGATCGAGACAGATGCCTCTGACTATGCTATTGGGGCAGTTCTTACTCAACACGGGAATCTAGTGGTCTGTCATAGTGAGACACTTTCAGACACAGTCCAGAATCATCCCACTTATGACAAAGAGATGTATTCCATTGTGTAGGTCTGCCGACAATGGAAGCATTACATTTTGGGGAAGGAAACGGTCATCCACACAGACCATCGGCCCCTACAGTTCATATAGACGTAAGGGAAGTTGCAAAATGATCACTATCAGAAGTGGTCCACATACCTGCAACAATTCCATTTGAATATCAAGTATAAGAAGGGAAACACCAATAATGTTGCAGATTGCCTCAGTTGATCATCGATCATGGCGTTAACCACCGTGCTCAACTCTTGTGGGCACGAGACTTCTGATTGGCCACTTATTTACAAAAGCGACCCAAAATTCGGCCACATGTACCATACACTCTTGGAGGGTCAGCATGTTCCATATTTTCACCTCAAGGATGCCTTGTTATGCCACCTGGGTCACCTTTGTGTTCCTTCAAGCGAGCGTGACAAGATGATTTGGGAAGCACACTATAGTTGAGCTACTGGGCATTTCAGGGTCGAGAAAACGGTGGCAGTACTGCATAAGTATTTCTGTCGGCCGAATCTTTGACAAGAGGTTTGAAAGTACATCAGATCTTGCACTGCCTGCGCCATTGCGAAACTGACCATCAAGAAGAAAGGCCTCTATACTCTGCTGCCTACCCCTAGTCGAACTTGGGAATCCATCTCCATGTATTACATGTCGAGCCTTCCTTCTACTAAGTATGGAAACGACTGTGTTTTTTTGTTCGTTGACAGGTTCTCAAAGATGGCCATTATGGTGGCCTACAAGAAGAATATCACAGCAGAAGCCACTTCTAAACTCTTCTTTGAACAAGTGTGGGTACACTTTGGGATCCCACAGTCTATCATCTCAGATCAGGACAACAGGTTCCTCAGTACATTTTGGTCCAGTCTCTGGTCAACGTTGGACACCAAACTCACTAAGTCCACAACCTTCCATCCCTAGACTGATGGCCAGACAAAGGTTGTCAACAAGATGATCATACACATTCTGCGCATGTAAAAATCAAAGCATCCACATACATGGGATGAGAGCCTCTCCTATGTTCAACACAACTATAACCGAGCTCTCCACCACTCGAATGGCCACAACCCTTTTCAGGTGGGCTTGGGATTCGAGCCACTATGTCCCATTGATGTGGCCATGCCATTTGCAGCTACTCAGGCAGATTCGGCTCATGTCTAGTCCGAAACAAATAAGGAAAACAGATTCATTGAGCACATCCAACATATCCGCTAGCAAGTCCATGACATTTAAGAGAAATCAAATGCCAAGTACAAGTAGCGGCATGATCAACATCGGGTACCACACAAGTTTCAGGTGGGAGACAAAGTCTAGTTGCATTTGCAAAAGGAATGCCTTACCGGAGCCTATCAGAAACTCAAATCACTCCAATATGGTCCTTACACCATTACCAAGGTTGTGGGAGACAATGCATTTGAGCTTAACATTCCCCCATTCCTTGGCCTACACCCATTGTTCAATGTGGACCGCCTTCGGCCATACTTTCCACCATTACTAGACACATCCGACATGGCAGAACAACTCACACCAATAGATTTAAATCCAGATTGCATGGAACAAGCTACAACTGATCGGATCATGGACATGCAGATCAAGCACACTCACCAGCAGAAGATCCAACTGTATCGAGTTGTCAAAGCAAGCCAACTCCTTCACTAGGGCAAGTGGTTCACTAGGGACCAAGTTCAGCAGAAGTTTCCTCATCTCATGGAGGAACTCAACACAATGGGGACCATTGCTTCCTAAGGGGGGAGGAATGATCCAGGTGGATATTGGTGGCCACCCGCCAATTCCACTTGGACCCCCACCATTGTTTCTTTCAGTTTTTTAGTTTCCTTATTAGTAGAACAATTTACTATTTTTGGCAGTTTTTTTCGGGTCCTGAACTTTCAGAGCTGTTTTGAGGCCCTAAACAACGTTCTTTGGGAAAATTGGGAGAAGCATGGGTCCACGGATTGATGTTTCTCTTCCCAAAGTTGTATTCCTTAGATAGATCTTTCTAACGAGGTATTGTGCGCATTAAACGGAGATCGTATGCCAAAGTTACGACCCCAGGAAGTTGATGTACCAACTTACCTAAAACGGGGCCCATAACTTGGCGCTTCATCCCCTAGGGTCAGGGTTTTCCATTGTTTCTCAACAATAAATAGGCCTTTGAGCCTCATTGTAATACAATTCAGAGGCATGTAGCCGCCACATCTCTCCTCAAAGATAAGCTACCATCGCCCAAGCTAGTTCATTTCCATTTCTGTTTGTAAGCGTATTTCAGTATTTTACATTAATGAAATGAGGTATTATCTCTGTTGTATCTCTATATTTATGGTTATCTCTGTAATTGGTTGCGTTCCTGCTTAAATCTAGATCATATGCATTACTAGTGTATTCTTCAAGTGCCCATCGACTTCTTCTTATAATCATATGTTGGAACACCAACGACCAAGATTAAAACTTAATAAAGGGATAGGATCATCTTGAAGTCGTTCTGTGTGGGGTTCTAGTATATTATTACCTTGACTTAGTTAATTCTGATTTATTAACCAATTTTCCTAGGTTTAGACTTAGGAAACATTAAAAAATAGGTTAATAACTAATTAAGTCATATCTAGGTGGAATTTCCAGAAACGATTTCTAGGTTTTAGAGATCTCATGCATTCTAGCTTCTCCACCAAATTTCGTGGCTAGAACACATCTGATGCTACAAAAAATAACAACCTATAGGTGGTGGGTAACATCTGGTTCCTACTGGGACATGAGCTCTCAGTAGAGTGCATAAACCATGTACTCGAATAGGGAGGTCATGAGAACACCAACAATATCTTAGGACCATAGACCTATTACCTGCACATCACAAACAAATTAAATGGGGCAACATATTTTGATGGTGTACTTTGATCGCCCATGATTTTTTTAGTCCTTAAAAATCAACATGAAATAAAATATATGAAATTCTAATCTAAATGCACCTATTATAGCATGAAAAATATGATATGATGTTAATTTATAATGCAAAATCAATATGCAATGCATCCTACTCTAACATGCATATTACACCATGAAAGTACTAAATGTAAGCATAGACCCAATGAAACCAACATATCATCCAATCAATATGAGAACACTTTCTTCTCATGCAATAGATCCAAAGACATGAGCAAGAATGGCCATATGGAAGGTCACAAGGGTAGGAGTGAGAAAATAAAATGACCCCACATGGAGTATCATGGGTGAAGAAGGAATAAAGGGATGCAACCTACTCCATGGGATCCTCTCTTTTAACCAAAATATAGCGATGTCAACAATTAAGCTCATAAATCTACGATGAATGGAAACCTTAGACATATCATCCTCATGATGGTCCTTATCATTTATATCGTGCTTTATGGCCATCATAAGGTTATGATCGGAAGGAAATGGAGACTGATGGCATGAAGAGACACAACAAGCAGGTTGCTCATGATGATCATACTTAGGAGAGGGAAAGAGGATTCCTCATTATTAGCGATACCGTAAGAAGGGTTGAAGAAAGGGTTTGCATGTGACTCAATTACATCCCCAAGATTGTGAGTAAAGACAAGGTCTCATTGATATCATCATCATTGGTGTTGTAGATAGGGACCTTGACAAAAAAATTCCCATGAACTTCCCATTTCCCATCTTCAATATGTAAGTAATCATTGATATCAAAGCCCAAAGGGCTAGCACGATCTATTTTCAAATATATTCATAATGCTCAATGAAGGCCTCCTCTTGAATATCTAATGGTTGGCATGCTTGAAAATGTTTAAGAAATCTATCAAAAAATTCTTCAATATATGAGATACTCCAAGGTTCACAATTATGTAGACATGAATTATGACCTTGGAGGGATCTCATGAATAGAAATATGAGGAAATCCTGGTGAATTACTTTAACCTTTGAGGTATATGCAACAAACCTTACTACATTATTAATTGTAGAAAGTGGATCACTATCAAACTTGGGCATCCCAAGTATGATATTCTAAGTGACATGATTAGGATGCCCAGGGATGGAAGTGATGTCCAAAGTAGGGAATTCATCGAAACAAGACCTGTTATTAGGTTTACACATATCAATTATGTAGGAGTCACTAGGGTGAAATGATAGATTCCTAGAGAGATGCTTGCTTAACCCTACAAGCATTTGACCTTAAATTTCAATGACGAACTAGGGCTTCATGCTTCCAATGGAGTCGCCAAAATGATATATCAATGATGTCCTAAGGAAACAAGACACACGTCTTGTGTCCCCAACAACGATGCCAAAAATGTTGTTGCACAAACTAACAAGCTTAATTTGTAGGCTAAAGCTAGAAGGCACATAATAATTTGGGACAAGGCCCACTATCACCATAGCCTATGTCCCCTTCTTCTCTTAGATTTTAAACGACGTGAGGAGCCCTAGTAACCGTCACTTTTGATTAGTACCTCTATACTAGGGTTCGAGGTGATGTAAGGATGGCTCATTCAATGGAAATATTAAATTAAAGCATGAGCTTTGGGAGGATCTACGATGAATTTCCATGAAAAACCCCTCGAGAGAGAGATACTATGCTAGACCTAAGGTTGAGAGGTATGCCAAGATAAAGGCTTAGCCAAGGTTAAGATAGATAAGAGAAAATGTTTTGAATGATAAGCTATAACTTACAAGCCTTCATGAAATCCCCAAGTCAAAGCATATTTAAGGGTTCCCACTTGGTACAAAATCTAGGACATCAATTATTTCAAGATTGAACCGTGAGAATGACTCCAAAATCAGAGGAGAGCTAGAGGAAAGAACAACGCAAAATCCTGTCCAATTAGTTTTGCAAGGTATCACTCCTAAATGATTTCGCATCAGGCCTTATAGAGGCCACTAATTCTTGAAGGGAAGAGGAAAAGGAGGAAGAAAACGGTGAAAAGATTGATGCCTCGTTGAGTTATTGTGATCATCAAGGATCTAGGAACAATGCCTAGCTATTGGGAAGATTGTAGTCAAAATGATAAAGATTCAAAAAACCTCTCTCTCCAAGGAGGCCTAAAGAAGAAACTTCTCTCTCTATGGATGCAACTATACAACAAATTTCGACTTTTATACTTCAATGGAAATTATTATGGATTTTCAAGGGTCCGCATGAAAATAGTCCTCTAGGAGAATTCATTTATTCTTTGTCCAATGAGTAACACATGCAAAACTCTTCAATAGTTTCAATGATTCCACTAATTCACATTAATTAGGGAACATTATTTCACCATAAGAAAATAATTCCATTTATCAAACATCCATTAAAACAAAAATATAGAATTACATTGCACTTACAAGACAAATAAGAGTATATCTATCCACATTCTTGTTAACAATAAGTTCCAAGATAGATAGAAAAATCTTTCCACAAATCAAAATTCATTTATTCATCCAAATATTTCCACAAATTGCAATTCAAAAAACTCTAGTGAGAGGGTTGAAATTCCCAAGTGTGATGATCAAATACAAATGAGGTCTCTTTAATTTATATGAGCCTCTCACAAGTTTGATTTGGTATAATTAGCCTAATTAAGCCCCTAATAATATTTTAATGTGCAAACAACAACCCTTTTGGTGACAAGCCCACCAAATGACTACAAAAGTGAATGATGAGCCATCCCAAGGGGGCCGAAATAGTGCATAATGGAGTAGGAAGGGTTGTTGGAATGACAAAATGAGTCCTCTAAGTGCCATGATGAAGAGGAGGGATCCAAAAATTATGATCAAGGGGGTGGCCCCTTGATTTCCAAGAAAAACATCCTATGGTGCTCCCAAGTAGTTGTGGGGCACAATCGATGGTCTCATGGGTCTATAATGGCTAAATACAAAGTTGATGCTCCACTAGTTAAGGATAGAAGATGATGCATTCCCTCCCATGTATCTCCAGATGAGACAAACCCCATATAGGCCTTGGATCAACCGCCAAGTGTTAGGTGCAAGTGTGTGGCCAGTTGGGCAACGTTATCCAAGTACATCATCGTCTCTGTATGACCGGGGCACGAAAAAGAAATGTGTGGTTATGAAGGACCCCATGGTGTGGAAATCAATGATCTGTTGTGGTGGGGGCCCATGGCTCTCAATGCTCACCCTATAAGTGCCATTATGACCCTTTGGAGGGTTTGTATCCTGTATATGGAGACCAAGTCCAAGATGAAGACTCACCCGCAATCTTGTATAAGATCCAATGTGTCTCCTTACTTTCCAATACAACAAGCCATTAGTGCAATTGAGGAAATAAGCTTGCGAATCAAGGGAAAAAGTGGACACTTCATAGTGGCATGCCCTTCCAAATGAGCTTTAGAAGGTACACACATTTCCTTGCTAGAAAATAGAGGTTACTAAAGGACCCTATTAGTTGGTTTCAACCTCTAGGGGAGAGACAAATCCATGGTACATCCATCAAATGGAAGGTGTCATGTGAAATGACGGTGGAACATAGAGGGGCAATAGGGAAGGCTCCAAGACACATGCCATGCTACAAGGGTATCTATAATGAGGGAATCCCATACATTGGGTGTGTATATGTAGGCAGGAGAAATCATGGTACACAAGTTACCCTTACCTTTGCTTTTACAACCTTATTCATATGCCTTTTTCCTTTTATTTGTTTTTCTTTCTTTTATTGCTCGAGGCTCCAGCGGATGGGAGCATGATGTAGCAATGATTAACCCTTTAAGGTTGGGAAGTTCATCACCCACCAGGGTTTGGGATAATTGTAGGTTCCTTAATGATGAAGGGGGGGGGGGGGGGGGGGGGGGAACTCATAGGGGTCCTAGGAACAAGGGTGATGGCCATAAAGGGTGGTAGAGCTCATGTTTGGCTTTCTCCCATGCATTAAATTTTTATGTCTTGACCATCTTTTGCATTTTGTGGTACATTTCCTGTTGTAAGTGGCCAAATTATGATTTTAAATTTTCCTTAGCTGCATCAACCTACGGGGCATCATTTTAGGCTCGACTCAAATGTGGATGAGGGGAGGGGGAGGGTAACACTTTGTGACCCAATGGAAAAATGTGGACCCGGATGGGAAAAGTATGAAAAGGGGTTGTAAAGAGTGAAGGGGAGTGAGATATATGGTGTCAAGAAGTAGAACCATAAAACCAAAATTAGGGTTTCCCATGTAGTGCCACTCCTAAAGCTGGTAGCCCATAAAGGAGATCCCACATGACTAGGATACAAGACTAACCTCAAAGTTGAGGTAAGGGAACAAGGGTATAGATCAAGCCGATTATTTTTGCCAAATTCCCCCACTAATCCATGTCAAAATGTGCCTAAGAAAAGAAAACATAAATACCCAATTACATAATGAAAAATCATACCTTTGGGGTTGGAAGGCCCACCTTCAAACATATGATCATGAAAAATGAGAAAAGATACACAATCGCTGGCTCAGGTGGTGGATAATGGTAGCACATTGAGCTATCAAGTGGCTGCAAGGGGCTTTTGGCTACCAGTTGAAGACAAATATAGGAGAAACTTTCTCTTATAGGGGTCACTCATAGGTGGTGGGTAATGATCAATTAACAAAATACGATTTTCTTTATCCCCCTGCTCAACCCCTTAATGCACATTATTTTTCTATGTGGGTAGAAGAGAAAGAACTTTATCACTCATCTCCCTACACGATTTGTACATTAGAAGCCACTATTGGTAGCTAACAATTGGATGAGGATAGTCTAATTGTTAATTTTATGCAAAATAAGTCTAGCTTGTCCATGAAAATTGATGGATTAAAAGAGGAACCTTTAGGACATCCTGAAGACAATCCATGGGAAAAGTTAATCATTGTTTTTTAAAATCAAAATACTGTAAAAAATGTAGAAATAAATCCCTATAGAACTCTGAAAATCATCATTTTCCTTTCAAGTGTTCAAGAGGAACAATTGCTCACTGTTTTAAGGAAAATCCTTGATTCTTTTGCTTGGGATTACAAAGAGATGAAAGGAGTCTATCCCTCAGTCTATTCACATCATATATACATCAAAGAAGACCATAAACCTATTTGCCAACCTCAAATAAGGATGAAACTTGCACTAAAGAACATTATAAAGGAGGAATTACAAAATATTTTAGATGGAGGCTTTATTTATCCTATTTTAAACAGTGAGTGGGTGACACCTTTAGTCATTGTTCCCAAAAAGAATGTGACATGGAGAGTTTGTATTGACTACAGAGAGATTAATATGGATACCAAGAAATATCACTTTACTTTATATTTTATTAACCAAGTTTTGGATTCTCTTGTAGGAAATAACTTTTCATTCTTGGATGGTTTCAATGGGTATAATCGGATTCAAATAAGTCTTGAAGACCATGATAAGACTACTTTCCCCTGTCCATGGGGGATCTTTGCCTATAGGGTCCTCCCATTGGCCTTGTGTAATACCCCTCCCACCTTCCAGAGGGTGGTATTGAGTATTTTTCTAATCTTACAGATTAGTCGGTTGGGATTTATATGGATGGTTTCATGCCTTATGGAGAGGCTTTCTAGGATGCCCTATCTAACTTGTTCAAAGCTTGGAAAATATGCAAATAAATGAATCTCTCTTTAAGCCAAAAAATGTTCTAATTTTCTATGAATGCAAGACTTGTTCTATGCCACTTCATCTTTAAGGAGGGGATTTAGGTTGACCCTAATAAAATTGGAATTATCATAAGGGTTCATATTCCACAAAGACAAAATGATGTTAGGAGATTTCTAGGACTAGCTAGATACTATAGGAGATTTATCAAATATTTTAGTAAAATTTCTTCACCTTTGTTTGGTTTACTAACAAAAGACTTAGATTTCTATTGGACATGTTATCCATGATAACTCATAAAAATATTTTTATTTTTATTAGTCAAGGTTTTCCACCACTGGTCTTTTCATCTATCTGTTGTTTTTCTGAAAGAAGTTGCTGTGCTTTATATTTGGAGATTAAGAAGGAAGAAAAAATCCATTCTAATTGTTTTGGATAAATTCCCATATTCTCTAAAACCATTTCTCTCACTCATCCCATTTCATCTGCATTCACCCATTCCAAATCTAGTAGTGTTTCCCCATTTATAACTCTAACCGCATTCACCCTTTCCAAACTCTAGCCATGACGCATTCCTCTTTGAAATACTTTATAATATGCTGCAGTACTTTTTATAAAGTGTTGAGCCTTGAAAATGTCATTCATTTCCATTACACTTTCACTATTATGTCCATTATATCACCTCCACTTCACTACTATGTCACCACATTCATCCCACTTTCATTATCATTGGGCCACATTTATGTTTTTCCAATCTTTATTAATTCTAAGTCTTTTAAGTGAATTTGTGGTTAAAAATTAGAAAATAATGTGCATATGCTTATACCTAACAAATGGGTTGAGGTTGTTGACATGTGTAGGTTGAAAGGAGACTTCTAGAAGACCCTTATGTGGCACTCTAAGGCTAAATTCGAATTTGGTTGGAAAGAATCATGGGATCATGAGGATATGTGTCACATCTCCTAATTGTATTGTAACTCTAAGAAGACATGTGTCTTATCAGTTCCTATTTTGATTAGGACTCTAGAGGTAGAGGGAGAGATTCATGGACTCTCATTAATAAGATGGCTCTCATCTTTTTGTATAAATAGGAGATCTCTCTCCTTCATTTGTTAGTCTATTTTAGCTTAAGCTTGTTAGTCCCTAGTTCTTAAGTTTGTAATTCTTCCTTGATGGCTTTTGAAAGCTTTGGAGAACTTTGTTGTACTTTGTACTTTTGAAGAAATTGAATAAAGCTTTGATGTTCTCAACATGGAAGGAGATGTGAAGTAGATGTCATGGAGCATATTAGAATGTAAGGTAGAGTAGATTTCATTTTGTAAATATTGCTTTGTAGAATGTAAGGTAGAGTAGATTTCATTTTGTAAATATTGCTTTGTAGAATGTAAGGTAGAGTAGATTTCATTTTGTAAATATTGTTTTGATTTCATTATGTTATTTAATTGCTTTCAAGTTTGATAGATTAGATTTTTCATTCATGCAATTTTAATTCATGCAAGTGGCAGAGGGCCCCTGCACACTAAAGCCTTGTATAGTTGTCATTTAATTCTGCATTTAATTTTGTTATGCTTCTGTACATTAGCTGTACATAACAAGATGTTTTGATTACTATTGTTTTACATTAATTTTGTTATGCTTCTGTATATTAGCTGTACATAAATTGCTTTCAAGTTTGATAGATTAGATTTTTCATTCATGCAATTTTAATTCATGCAAGTGTGTTCAACCGGTTGATTGTAGATTAGTGATGCACATAGCCTTTTAATGACTAATGACATGATAGAATCATCTTGTCCTTCTGCTGAAGCAGCAGGATACTGGGTCTCATAGTCACTAGCTCATTGTTTGGTTATTGCATTTTATTTTGATTGAACTAGCTGTATATTTACACTTTTGTTTAAATACTAATTCCATCAATAACATGTTTTAAGTTCTTTTGAAGTGCTAAGTTTTGGAAGTTACCATTAGGGACATAGGCCTTGTCTTGAAATCTTTATCCATACTTGTCCTTTAAAAGTATTCTTAAGACCTTAGAATAGGATTTCCATTTGCATTAAACACTTTAGAAAACCAACAAGAACAAAACCCCAAAAACAACATAAACTATAAAACAACGAAGTAAGAGAAAGGTTAACTAAGCACATATGGTGCACCACACTTCATCAGTTTACGATACCCGGATTGATAATTTATGTAGAGCAATTTAAGACGTTAAATTGACTAGACATAAAGCTGAGACCCACATAATACATCGCTATTGGTCCTTCCCTTTTTCCTTTGCATACATCTCCACCCGTCCCCTTAAACCGATTGCGATTGCTATATTGTATATCACAATATCCCTCCAATCGCCGATTGCAATATGACAAAGTTACTTCCCCATTCGCTGATATTGTATATCGCATGTCCTGGCCGACGATAAGTCCCCACCGATAAAATATCTCCACTGATTGGGATAACCTTGCCATTGCGATTGCAATGGATCCGAAAGGATTTCACGCTATATTTTAAATTTTTCGGGTCTGGCTATCCTATACACCCCCCATGTAATACATGGTGGGCTCCAGTATTGTAGCAATAATGCTACAACTCCTGGAGCTTCCTATCTCTAATTTTATCAACCCGGTAGTTCGTAACAAACTTGGAAGCGACGGTGCTGTATGCACAAGTACTAGCTCTTGTCGCAGCTGTCACTTGGTCAGCTGGCACAAGTCCGCTAGGGCTCAAGCCAACTTCTATATGTTCTCAGAAGAAGCTTTCTAAATGATGGATGAAGACTATCTCAAAGGAAATTGACCTACTTTGCAATAATGAACTGAAAGCCAACAAAACAGGGAAACCCTAGTAAACCCTAATCTGACTAGTCTAATCTCTATGATGCAATGGTGGGAGTGCAAACTTCTAGAAATGATGCCATTACTTCTAGTGATATGAGATGCATGAAACTAAGCTACTTCTACTGAAAAGAACATTGTTTTTGTATTTTTTCTTAAGTGGTTGGAGTTATTATGATTTTTTTCTTATTAGGGTTTGACTGCGCAGGGGTAGTTCGAAGGGAAAGAAAGCTTGGGAAAGGTCAGGAGGGCTTGGAGAGGTTCCAAAGGATCCAAAACATCATTCCACAGAAGTCCACAACGTTCAGATGCTCGACAACGGAGGTTACAGGTTTCTATAGGATGTCTGCAGGGGATCCTACAGGAAGCTCGGGATTTCTACAGGAAGTCTGCTAACTTCTACAGGATGTGCTATGGTTAGAGTTTTGGGTGATGGAGGAGTGGAGGAGTTGTATGGGTGGATAGGTAGAATGGAAAGGGAGCTTATGATGGCTCAGGGACAGAGATATGAGATGAGGAAAGAGTGGGTACAGTTGGTTGGTGGATAGAAGGGTGGAAGTAATGAAAAGTTCAAAAAGATGGAGCTACGTGAACAGTAGAAGTGTTGGAAGGCAAACGAGCTGAACAGAGGTTGGGTAGGTGACTTTAGGTGTGGTTGAGAAGAAGAAGAAGATAACAGAGTGATGCAACGCAGTGTAAAGGAAACAAATCTGCACAAAACCAAGAATTCATCAACCTATCCTAACTGTGTTATTAGATCAACGAACAGCAATGTAAACTTCAGAGAAAAATCATGCATGGAGTTGGAATGAAGAAATACAGCTCAAGATCAGAATGCATGGATGAATCTACGATTGAAATGACTGTGTTGCAGCTTGAGTGAAAGTGTATGACTGCGTTTTTTTGGTGGCTGGTACGGTCTACACCCCCAATCTCTAAACAGAGATGGCAGTGAGTGCACTGTCAGCCTTTCCTTGGATCTCTAATGAATGCTGATCCTCCTACTCTAATCTAAGCAACTAAAAGCACTTGAACCGTAAACTAATCCTACTCAATCACATAAAAGAAATCAAATCAGCAGACTGTAATCTCTAAATGCAAAACAGAGGAATAAAGTGCTGAAAGGAAAGACAAATAACAATACAAGGAAGAGGAGGTCTATTGCTCTCAGGTTGGGCCCTAACCTGAGAGCTATAGCTCCCTTAAAAACTCAGAATTGAATCCGAAGCTGCCTGCCTTTATTGAATAATCATGAGTCTAATATCATGCCAAAACTGGCTTACAAAAAGCAAAAACCGAGCTGTAGCTCGTGCTTAGAAATTGCAATAGTAGTTCAAAAGTTCAAAAAGCTCCTATCAAAGGCCATGGCCTTAATATTTATACATGATGAGGATCAAGCTGGCTTCCTCAATTAATGGAGCTCGGCTGTCCAACTAAAAGTAAACTGCTGTAGACTGCTGTTCCTGTAGAATCCGTTGGCTGCCTTTAAGCTCGGTGGGGAGAGCTGTTGGAGCTCGGAGTTAGGGTGGAGATCACGAGGGAGGTCATTTAAGGCTGTAGACAACCTCCCTATAAACCTGCAATGCCACCTTTGCTGTCTCCTTGTCTCCTTCTGCATGGTCTTTGCTCCCTTTAATGCCAAAAAAACTTGAAATCATCATGTATTAGCCACATAGATATAATGCCTACCCTTCTTCCTACAAATAACACGAATATACCAAGAAATGAATGCATAAGTGATAAAAGATGAAGGGTTGAGCAAGGTAAGTAGGCCAAATGAGCCCAATTTGTTACCAAAAATTGGGGCTCATCAATACACATGCCCTTCTCCATTTGCGATGCGATCAAAGCTGGTGGATGAGATATTTTATACAAGTGATTTAAAGGGATGTCGAGTCCGTCCCTTTTCAAATGCCACTTATTAATTAAGGCCCCCCATCTTTGGATGACCCAGATTGATTACGCCTAGATTGATAGTTCCCAGGCCTTTTCGTCCCCCCCACCATGTTTCCCTTTATCGGTTGTGGGGGGGGTCCAAAAAGTAGTTTCCTCCCCGTTGGTCACACCCCCACATGTCACCACCGCGGCATTTCGCACCCCCCCCTCAATACCGCACACCACTCCTACCCCCCTCTGAAAGTGGTTTTTCTCCGCTCCCGCTTGATCCCGCTCCCACTTATCGTTCCATTCTCCCAACCTCCATTCACGCAGCTGTTATAACTCACTGTCTCATTTGTATTCTTTTCCCCCAATCCCCAGTTGCCACGTGGCCTAGACTGCATGAACGGTTTTGAGAAAAGTGGCCCTCCTGCTTTACTTCGTAAACACATAGCACAATGAGATTTACAAAAGAATTGGCCCCCTTTGCTAAGAATGTATTATGATTAAAAATTATTTCCCCAAATTTAACAATAGTCTATAATGGATAAATTAATGTAAAAGGGGAAAATGATTAAACTAAAATAACAATAGAAGCAACAAAGGAAAATAAGATTGCGAGGCATTTTCAGCATGTTTCAACAAAAAACAACACAATAGATTCGAAGAGCTAGATGTTCGAGTTTCCACCAATAGACTGCCGCACTTTAATCATTGTAATAGTTCATATGACTCCCATTTGTATTCAAACTCTTTTGTAATAGAAAATCCCTTAGAAGGCTCAAGGTTTTATTATATCTCGTAGTTGTTGATTGAATCTATCCTAGGTGGTAGATTATGTAAAGAGATCTTTCTCTATAAATAGGTAGATTTTCGACTCTGCAAGAGGGGATCGATGTAGTGAGAAGACCATTGTTGTATTGTTTTCAATTAATATAAAATACAGTCGCAGCTTACTCTGTTTTAACCCGAGATTCATTTCGGTTTCAATCCTATCCTATCATGCTCCTTTTTTATTAGTTTTCAGAGCTTATTTGATTACTTGGAATTCAATGTTGCATTGCTCCAACTTCCTTCAATTTTCTGTCATTATTGTGAATGTCCATTTCCACATTAGTAAACCAAAGATGCCTCAACCTCCATAAAACAATGTTGTTTGTTACTGTTTTTATTTGATGGACGCCATGCCCAATGGTGGCTGTCCTCATAGCCTTTCACCCAAAAAATCAAATACAAAACCAGAGTTAACCATCTGTATTCTAAAAAAATATTGAGAGAGCTCTCTCAGATTGGAAGGGATAACTTCCAATCAAAATTTGGTTTGAAATAGTTACACTGGGTTGAATGGTTGAAACAACCCAACCCCCACCATCCCGGTTGATAACATTTTGGTGTGTCTACCGGGAGCCGAAAAGCTCCATTTTCCGGCATTCTCTTCGAGTCTCTTCTTTTTGATTTGTGAGGGTAATATGAAAGCAGAAGTTCCTAAGGTTGTGATATTACCATGGCGACTCGACTCTTAAATATTTCTGAAGATTGAAGTTTCATGGTGACTCAACTACTTGCAGATCAGTAGCTTGAAGATTTTCAAGATGAGTTCTACCGCAAGTCTATTCCAGTCATCAGTGAAGGTGAAGTCTCTTACATTTATCAGCGCAGGTGATGGATTCAATTTTTATTCTAATTTGCCCATATATTATCCACTACTGATTTTGTTCGAACACAGTCAAGTAGCCCAAGCGTTGAATCTGCTGTTTGAATGGTTATACTAGAGACTTTATATTACTTGAATTAAGTAGATGGATTTTTAGATGTTAGAGTAGGACATAAATAAGCTTTTTGGGCAAGAATTTCCTTTAGGTTTATATTAAATGTTGCAGTTTTCTTTTCATTTTTTTGAAGTGGGTTTTATGTAGTCTTTAGATTCGTTTCAGCCCAATGGTTAGGCCAATGGTCTACTAGTTCTTTGTTGCACCACAGGGGTACAACATCCCCATTGGAGCCAATGTTATCCATGATAAATCATAAAAATATTTTTAGTTTTATTAGTTAAGGTTTTCCACCACTGATATTTTCATCTATCTGTTTTTTTCTTTTCTGAAAGAAGTTGTTGTGTTTTATATTTGGAGATTGAGAAGGAAGAACAAATCCATTCTAATTGTTTTGGAGAAATTCCAATATTCTCTAAAACCCATTTCTCTCACTCATCCCATTTCATCCGAATTCACCCATTCCAACTCTAGCCATGTTTCCCCATTTCTAACTCTAGCCGCATTCACCCTTTCCAAACTCTAGCCGTGACCAATTTCCCTTTGAAATACTTTATAATATGCCGCAGTCCTTTTTATAAAGTTGAGACCCATAGAATACATCACTGTTGGTCCTTCCCTTTTTCCTTTGTATACATTTCCGCTCACCCCCTTTCCCAATTGAGATTGCTATATTGTATATCGCAATATCCCTCCGATCGCCAAATGCGATATCGAAAAGTTCCTTCCCCCTCTACCGATATCACAGATCGCATGTCCTAGCCACCGATAAGTCCCCGCCGATAAAAACTCTTTGTCGATTGCGATAACCCCGCTATTGAGATTCCGACAGATCCAAAAGGATTTCACACTATATTTTAAAGTTTTCAGGTCCGCCTGTCCTATAACCTCCCCATGTAATACACAGGCCACTCTCCATTTGCGATGCGATCAAAGCCAACGGATGCGATACTTTATACAAGGGATTTAAAGGGCTATCAGGCCCGTGCCTTTTCAAAGGCCACCTATTAATTAAACACCCCCCATCTTTGGACGACCCAGATTGATTCCACCCAGATCGACGATTCCCAGGCCTTCTTGGCCCCCCTGCCATGTTTTCCTTTATCGGTCTCGGGGGGGGGGGGGTCTGAAAAGCAGTTTCCTCCTTGCCAACCCCACCCCTACGTGTCACCACTGTGGCATTTCACACCCCCTCTCAATACTGTATACCACTTCTACCCCCCTCTGAAAGCAGTTTTTCACCACTCCTGCTTACTGTTCCATTCTCCCGACTTACATTCAAGTAACTGTTATAACTCACTATCCCGATTGTATTCTTTTCCCCCAATCCCCAGCTGCCATGTGTCCCATCCTACATGAATGGTTTTGAGAGAAGTGGCCCTCCTGCTTTCCTTCGTAAATGCAGACCACAATGAGATTTCCAAAATAATTTACCCCCTTTGCTATGAATATATTATGATTAAAATTTATTTCCCCAAATTTCCCAATAGTCTATAAATGGATAAATTAATGTAAAAGGGGAAATGATTAAACTAAATAACAACAGAAGCAGAAAAGGAAAAGAAGACAGCGAGGCATTTTCAGCATGTTTCAACGGAAAACATCCTAGTAGATTCAAATATCTAGATGTTCGAGTTTCCACCAATCTAGTGCCACACTTTAGTTATTGTAACAATTCATACGACTCCCATTTGTATTCAAACTATGTTGTAACAGAAAATCCCTTAGAAGGCTCAAGGTTTTATAAGATCTAATAGTTGTTGATTGAATCTATCCCAGGTGGAAGATTATGTAAAGAGATCTTTCTCTATAAATAGATATATTTTTGACTCTGCAAGAGGGGATCGTTGTAGTGAGAAGACCACTATTGCATTGTTTTCAATTAATAGAAAATATAGTTGCATCATAATCTGTTTTAGCCTGAGATTCATTCCGGTTTCAGTCCTATCCTATCTTGTTCCTTTGTTATTAGTTTTCAAAGCTTATTTGATTACTTGGAATTCAATGTTGCATTGCTCCAACTTCCTTCAATTTGCTGTGATTACTGTGAATGTCCATTTCCACATTAGTAAACCAAAGATGCCTCAACTTCCATAAAACAATGTTGTTTGTTGTTGTTTTTCTTTAATTGACTCCATGCCCAATGGTGGCTGTCCTCACACTCTTTCACCCAAAAAATCAAATAGAAAACCGGAGTTAGCCATCTGTATTCTAAAAAAATATTGAGAGAGCCCTCTCAGATTAGAAGGGCTAACTTCCAATCAAAATCTAGTTTGAAATAGTTACGTTGGGTTGAAGGGTTGACACAACCCAACCCCCACCAGCCCGATTGATAACATTTTGGTGCGTCTGCCAGGAGCCGAAAATATCCTTTTTCCAGGATTCTCTTCCAGTCTCTTCTTTTTGATTCTCGAGGGTAACAGGAAATCATAAGTTCTGAAGGTTGTGATATTACCCTGATGACTCCACTCTTAAAGAATTCTGAAGATCAATGTTTCATGGAGAGTCCATTGCTTGTAGAACAATAGCTTGAATATTTTCAATATGAGTTCTACTGCAAGTCTATTATAGTCATCAGTGAAAGTGAAGTCTCTTCCATTTATCAACTTAGGTCATGGATTGAATTTTTATTCTGAGTTGCACATATATGATCCACTACTGATTTTGTTCAAACAAAGTCAAGCAACCCAAGCGTCGAATCTGCTGTTTGACTGGTTATACTGGAGATTTTGTACTATTTGAATTAAGTAGGTGGATTTTCAGATCTTAGAGTAGGACATAAATAAGCTTGTTGGGAAAGAATTTCCTTCAAGTTTAGATTACATGTTGCAGTTTTCTTTTTAGTTTGGTGAAGTGGGTTTGATGTAGTCTTCATATTGGGATCAGCTAAATGGTTAGGCAACTGGTATGCTGGTTCTTTGCTGCACTAAAGGGGTGCAACATCCCCTTTGCAGCCAATGTTATCCATGATAATTCATAAAAATATTTTTAGTTTTATTAGTCAAGGTTTTCCACCACTGATCTTTTCATCTATCTGTTGTTTTTCTGAAAGAAGTTTCCGTGCATTATATTTGGAGATTAAGAAGGAAGAACAAATCCATTCTAATTGTTTTGAATAAATTCCCATATTCTCTAAAACCCATTTCTCTCACTCATCCCATTTCATCTGCTTTCACCCATTCCAACTCTAGTCGTGTTTCCCCATTTCTAACTCTAACTGCATTCACCCTTTCCAAACTCTAGCCATGACCCATTCCCCTTTGAAATACTTTATGATATGCCGCAACCCTTTTTATAAAGCTGAGTCCCAAAGAATACATCACTATCGACCCTTCCCTTTTTCCTTTGCATACATCTCCGCTTGTCCCTTTTCCTGATGATTGCGATTGCTATTTGTATATCGTAATATCCCTCGGATCGCCGATTGCAATATCACAAATTTCCTTCCCCCTCTACTGATATCGCATATCACATGTCTCGATCACTGATAAGTCCCCGCCGATTGCAATAACCCTGCCATTGCGATTTCCAAGGATCCGAAAGGATTTCACACTATATTTTAAAATTTTCAGGTCCGCTTCTCTTATACCCGCTCATGTAATACACAGGCCCCTCTCCATTTGCGATGCGATCAAAGCCGACGAATGTGATATTTTATACAAGGGATTTAAAGGGATGTTGGGTCCATCCCTTTTCAAAGTCTACATATTAATTAAACACTCCCCATCTTTGGACGACCAAGATTGATTCCACCCAGATCGATGGTTCCCCAGGCCTTTTCAGCGCCCCCCCCCGCCATGTTTCCCTTTATCGCCCCGGGGGGGGTGTTCGAAAAGCGGTTTCCTCCCCGCCGGTCCCTCTCCTATGTGTCACCACCGCTGAATTTCACGCCCCCCTCTCAATACCGTTTACCACTCCTGACCCCCTCCGAAAGAGGTTTTCCGCCTCTCCTGCCTGATCCCACTCCCGCTTACCATTCCATTCTCCTATCCTCCATTAACGCTACTGTTATAACTCACTGTCTCGATTGTATTCTTTTCCCCCAATCCCCTGCTGCCACGTGGCCCATCCTGCATGAACGATTCTGAGAGAAGTTTCCCTCCTGCTTTCCTTCGTAATCACAAACCACAATGAGATTTCCGAAAGAATTGGCCCCCTTTGCTACGAATATATTATGATTAAAAATTATTTCCCCAAATTTCCCAATAGTCTATAAATGGATAAGTTAACGCAAAAGGGGAAAATGATTAAACTAAAATAACAACAGAAGAAGAAAAGGAAAAGAATACAACGAGGCATTTTCAGCACGTTTCAATAGCAAACAACATAGCAGATTCAAAGAGCCAGATGTTCGAGTTTCCACCAATACAGTGCTTTAATTATTGTAACAATTCATACAACTCCCATTTCTATTTGAACTCTGTTGTAATAGAAAATCCCTTAGAAGGCTCAAGGTTTTATTCGATCTCATAGTTGTTGATTGAATCTATCCCAGGTGGCAGATTATGTAAAGAGATCTTTCTCTATAAATAGGTATATTTTTGACTTTGCAAGAGGGGATCGATGTAGTGAGAAGACCACTATTGTATTGTTTTCAATTAATAGAAAATACAGTTTCAACATACTCTGTTTTAGCCTAAGATTCATTATGGTTTCAGTCCTATCCTATCATGCTCCCTTGTTATTAGTTTTCAGAGCTTATTTGATTACTTGGAATGCAATGTTGCATTGCTCATACTTCCTTCAATTTGCTGTGATTACTGTGAATTTTCATTTCCACATTAGCAAACCAAAGATGCCTCAACTTCCATAAAATAATGTTGTTTGTTGTTGTTTTTCAATTGGCTCCATGCCCAATGGTGGCTTTCCTCACACTCTTTCACTCAAAAAATCAAATAGAAAACCAGAGTTAAACATATGTATTCTAAAAAAATATTGAGAGAGCCCTCTCAGATTGGAAGGGCTAACTTCCAATCAAAAGATGGTTTGAAATAATTACTCTAGGTTGAAGGGTTTGTTAATTAAGGTTGTCATTTATTATAATATGGCAGTGTTTGTGATGGAAAATTATTATGATACATGATGTTGCCCATGGAGGACCCAAGGACTGAATACACAATATATATATATATATATATATATATATATATATATATATATATCTTGTATTCAGTTCTTGGGTCCTCCATATATATATATATATATAGATATGCAGACAAAGTAGAAGAAGTGGACGCAAGGAGCATCCAAGGAGGAAAGCTATCGAAAGCCGAGGAAAGCCATCAAAATAAATCGAAGCAAGAGTAACCATCATGAAGCCAAAGAGTAAGAGGAAGAAGTCATTGGAAGCCATCAAGAATCAAAGAGTAGCTATCGGAAGTCATAGGAGCGACAAGCTAAGAAAAAGCATATGCCCAAGAATAAGAGCCATATTAGAGGAACTAAGGAGAAATATCGGAGGAAGGAATAAACCATGGAAACCCTTTAAAAGTTCACAGTGCATGGAATAAAACAAACCAGAGGAGTTAACATATCGACATATATAATATCGGTGGGTTCTATTATATGCCACCGCACAAAACCCCCGATTGCGATATGTAATACGGACCCGAACTGTTTATGGTAACAACTCTATTGAAATATATCACATCCGTTGCATCGCGAACTTTAAAGCCTTGCCACCGCTCAAAACCCTCGACTGCGATATGAGTTACGGACCCGCTGGACCATTATAATACACCTTTATGAAATATCACATCTACTGTATCGGAATTGTCATAGCGCAAGTCTTAAAGCATGTCACATTAAAACACTGATTGTGATATTACTGTGGAGTCGACTGCACCACTATACTATGACTCAGTATGATATCACATCCACTGAATTGCATGTTTCAAAGAAATTTCAAACCGCCGATTGCGATAAAGTTGTGGACCCTACGGGCTTATCAAAAACAATTTATTGTATGCCACATCTTCTCCATTGGCAGTAGGGGAATCAACTATGTTATGAGAAGACCTCCAGAAGTTGCAATTGCGATTAAGGTGATGATGTGGTAGGTGGGACCATCCATTATGTGGTTTTAGCTATGTTGATATATGATTTTCAGAAAATAAACAAGTTTATGATAAAAGTAACATAAAGGCCCCTCCGATATATATTTTTAATATAAAAGTTGGACTCCATCCAATAGACGTGTCTTTTTGGTCATAGGTGGAACATATATAAATACAAGTTAAATGTTTCACCTTAAGTATTGATGTCGGGTATTGAACATCGAAAGGAAGTAACAGTTCAGAACTCATGAACTCAAAGGAAGTCGAAGGACAAGCGAAAAGAAGAAACAAAGGAAAGGAAGTCTATAATTAGTGCAGTTCATTGTAGACACCTTGAAGTTTCAACATACTCTGTTGGTGCGTTGAGAAGATAGGGTCGGTGCCCTAGAGGTTGGAGCCTCACAAAAGAAAAAGTTGGTGCTTAGCAATAGGTTGGATCCTGGGGATTGAAGATCGATGGCTTCGTCAAGGGTTGGAACCTTATATATTGTACTTGATTCATTATAAAGATTATATTAATAAAATGATTTATTCCTATTTCTCATTTTGTGTTCCAAATATAATTGATTTAACTGGTAAAATTAACAATTGAAAAGGAATACTGATTCACCCCCCCTCTCAGTATTTCCAACAATTGGTTTCAGAGCCAGAACCTTCACACAAATCCTAACAGCTCGAAGGATGATCAATTATAACACAAATGGTGAATCCAAGGAAGAAATTCTCCAATCCTCCTAAACATGTGTCTCCCTCAACCACCAAAGTTGAAATCAATCAATTTGTGAAGGCTCCATTGTTCAATGGAAAATTTGATATATGGGAAGCTAGAATGAGGAATTTCTTAAAGACTCAAGGCATTGAAGTCTGGAAATCAGTGATTGCTGATAACATGATGGGTGAAGAATCCAAGGAGTACATTGGAAAAACGAGGAAGACAATCTTGAGTGGGCTACCAGACTCTATAAAGGAAAATTTAGAAAAGTGTTCATCAGCAAAGAGTATATGGGACAAAATTCACCCTTCACTCAAAAGGAGCATTAACCATGACCACTAGTCACGAAGATGATGGAAAGCAAGAAGGAAATCCAGTACCCATGATGGAAGATGAAAATAATAATGATGAAATAAAGGCTAAAGAAGACCTAGAAGATGAAGAAAATGAAAAATATTTTGAAGAAGATCTTCTCATTAAACTTATGGTTGCCATGGAAGAGATTATCAGTTTGAAAAAGGAAGATGAGGAACATAAGAAGAAAGCACTAGTTGGTGACCAAGACCAAACAAGGAAGGAAGTTGACCTTGTCAAGCTTCAAGTACAAGAAAGGAATGAAGAGCTTTCCAAGCTTAAGGAGGAATTTCATCAAAACAAAAGAAAGCATCATGAAGAAGTCATATCCATGAAAAATAAATTGGAAAAGGCAAAGAAACAGGAAGATACATTGTCAAGCCACCTTGAACAAAGGCACACAAACTTGAACAAACTTGAAGCAGAGATAGGTCAATACAAGGAAGAGGTCAATATGAACCCGAATTGTTTATGGTAACAACTCTATTGAAATATATCGCATCCGCTACATCACAAAATTTAAAGCCTTGCCACCGCTCAAAACCCTTGACTGCAATAAGAGTTATGGTCCTGCTGGACCATTATAATACACCTTTATGAAATATCACATCTGCTGTATCGGAATTGTCATATCGAAAGTCTTAAAGGATGTCATGTTAAAACACTGATTGCGATATTATTGCAGACCCGACTGCACCACTATAATATGACTCAATATTATATCACATCTGTTGAATCACAGGTTTCAAAAAAATGTCAAACCGTCGATTGCGATAAAGTTGTGGACCCAACAGATCGCCGATTGCGATAGACCTGACGGACCGCCGATTGTGATATAGTTGTGGACCCTACAGGTTTATAAAAATAGTTTATTGTATACCACATCTACTCCGTTGGCAGTAGGGGAATCAACTATGTTATGAACAGACCTCCAGAAGTTCTGATTGCAATTAAGGTGATGATGTGGCAGGTGGGACCACCCATTATGTGGTTTTATCTATGTTGATATATGATTTTCAAAAAATAAACAAGTTTATGATAAAAGTAACATAAAGGCCCCTTCGATATATATTTTTAATATACAAGTTAGCCTCCCTCCACTAGATGTGTCTTTTTGGTCATAGGTGGAACATATATAAATACAAGTTAAATGTTTCACCTTAAACATTGATCTCAGGTATTGAACATAGAAAGGAAGTAACAGTTCACAAATCGTGAACTCAAAGGAAGCTGAAGGACGAGCGAAAAGAAGAAACAAAGGAAAGGAAGCCAAAGGTTGATTATAAGAGAAATACACAGGAACATTAGAAGTTGAAGAACGAGGAAAGCCGAGACTGACTACGGATAGGGTCATTCATATAACTCAGACCTGTGTTTGACAATGATTCAGATAACAGTTCAAAAACGACGGTTTTTTGTTTTGTTTTGTTTTTCTGGATCTAAGAAGATTATCTGAGTGTGAACATGGTTGTCTCTAATTGAATGCACAACCTGAAGTCACGATAGTCACTCCTGAAGAAATTACTAGAAAACACATAGTTTTTTTGTGCAAAGCTTAGTGTAGTTCATTGTAGACACATTGAAGTTGTGTGAAGACTATTGAGGACCATGGTGTATTAGTCATCATGATGCGACTTGGAGATTTTTCTTGGGTATAATGAAGAGAACTTGTGACACCTTCTATAAGACAAGGTTGTCATTGATTATGTAGCATGGAGACTACATTGAAATTGTAGATTGATAGAATTCAACGAAGAAGATTTTGGGAGTAGAGAATTACTATCAAACATATCTAGAAAAAATATAGCAGTGGGTTGGAGCCCAGAGAGTTGGTGCCTTGAAGGTTGGAGCCTCGAACAAACAAGGTAGGTGCCTTGAAGGATAGGGTTGGATCCCTAGAGGATTGGTGTCCTCAAAGAACTAGGTCGGATTCTGAACCAGAGAGGGGTTGGAGCCCTAGGGGTTAGAGCCTCTAAACACAAGGTTAGTGCCTTGAGAAGATATGGTTGGTGCCCTAGAGGTTGGAGCCTCACAAAAGACC
This sequence comes from Pinus tabuliformis, assembly GCA_031772625.1. Classification (NCBI taxonomy): domain Eukaryota; kingdom Viridiplantae; phylum Streptophyta; class Pinopsida; order Pinales; family Pinaceae; genus Pinus; species Pinus tabuliformis. Next base: position 1,855,064,245 of record CM062817.1, on the reverse strand, counting down.
AAGTTGGTTCTTGGAAACAAGTTGTAGCCTGGGGGATTGAAGATCGGTGTCTTCATCAAGGGTTGGAGCCCTATATATTGTACTTGATTCATTATAAATATTATATTAGTAAAAAAATTATTCCTATTGCTAATTTTGTGTTCTAAATATAATTGATTTAACTGGTAAAAGTAAAAATTGAAAAGGAACATTGATTCACCCCCCTCTCAGTATTTCCAATAGGGTTGACATAGCTCAATGCCCAGCAACTTAGTTGATAAAATTTTGATGTGTCTGCCAGGAGCTGAAAAGCTCCTTTTTCTGGGATTCTCTTCGAGTCTCTTCTTTGTGATTCTTGAGGGTAATAGGAAATCAAAAGTTCTGAAGGTTGTGATATTACCCTAGTGACTCCACTCTTAAATAATTCTGAAGATCGAAGTTTCATAGTGACTCCACTGCTTGTAGATCCATAGCATGAAGATTTTCAAGATCAGTTCTACCGCAAGTCTATTCCAGTCATCAATGAAGGTGAAGTCTCTTCCATTTATCATCTTAGGTGATGGATTCAGTTTTTATTATGAGTTGCCCATATATGATCCACGACTGATTTTGTTCAAACACAGTCAATCAACCCAAGCGTCGAATCTACTATTTGACTGGTTATACTGGAGATTTTATAGTACTTGAATTAAGCAGGTGGATTTTCAGATGTTAGAGTAGGACATAAATAAGCTTATTGGGCAAGCATTTCCTTCAGGTTTAGGTTACATGTTGCAATTTTTTTTTTTTTTTTTATAAGTTTAATGAAGTGGGTTTGATGTATTCTTCAAATTGGGATCAACCCAATGGTCAGGCAACTAGTATGCTGGTTCTTTGCTGCACCATAGGGGTGCAACATCCCCATTGGAGCCAATGTTATCCATGATAACTCATAAAAATATTTTTAGTTTTATTAATCAAGGTTTTTCACCAATGATGTTTTCATCTATCTGTTGTTTTTCTGAAAGAAGTTGTTGTGCTTTGTATTTGGAGATTAAGAAGGAAGAACAAATCCATTCTAATTGTTTTGAAGAAATTTCCATATTCTCTAAAACCCATTTCTCTCACTCATGCCATTTCATTCGCATTCACCCATTCCAACTCTAGCCATGTTTCCCCATTTATAACTCTAACCGCATTCACCCTTTCCAAACTCTAGCCATGACCCATTCCCCTTTGAAATACTTTATAATATGCATTAGTCCTTTTTATAAAGTTGATACCTATAGAATACATCGCTATCGACCCTTCCATTTTTCCTTTACATACATCTCCACCCGTCCCCTTTCCCAATGCGATTGCTATATTGTATATCACAATATCCCTTCGATCACCGATTGCGATATCACAAAGTTCCTTCCCCCTATGCCGATATCACATATCACATGTCTTGGTTGCCGATAAGTCCCCGCCGATAAACAATATTTGCTGATTGTGATAACCCCACCATTGAGATTATGATGGATCTGAAAATTTTAAAGTATTTTTTAAAATTTTCAGGTCCGCCTTTCCTATACTCCCCCACATAATACAAAGGCCCCTCTCTCTTTGTGATGCGATATTTTATACAAGGGATTTAAAGGGATATCGGGTCCATCCTTTTTCAAAGGTTATGTATTAATTAAACATCCCCCATCTTTGCACAACTTAGATTGATTCTGTCCAGATCAATGGTTCCTAGGCCTTTTTGCCTCCCCCCCACCATGTTTCCCTTTACCAGTGGGGGGTGTGGGGGGTCCAAAAAGTGGTTTCTCCCTGTTGGTCCCACCCCTACATGTCACCACTGCGACATTTTGCGCAACCCCCCCCCCCCTCAATACTGTATACTGCTCCTACCCCCCTCCGAAATCGTTTTTCGCCACTCCCCCTGATCCCGCTATCGCTTACTGTTCCATTCTCTCAGCCTCCATTCACAAAACTGTTATAACTCACTGTCCCGATTGTATTCTTTTCCCCCAATCCCCAGCTGCCACGTGGCCCATCTTGCATGAACGGTTCTGAGAGAAGTGGGCTTCCTACTTTCCTTCGTAAATGCAGACCACAATGAGATTTCCAAAAGAATTGGTCCCCTTTGCTACAAATATATTATGATTAAAAATTATTTCCCCAAATTTTCCAATAGTCTATAAATGGATAGATTAATGTAAAAGGGGAAAATGATTAAACTAAAATAACACCAGAAGCAAAAAAGGAAAAGAAGATAGCAAGGGATTTTTAGCATGTTTCAACACGAAACAACATTGTAGATTCGAAAAGCCAGAGGTTCAAGTTTCCACCAATACAGTGCTGCGCTTTAATTATTGTAACAGTCCATATGACTCCCATTTGTATTCAAACTCCGTTGTAATAGAAAATCCCTTAGAAGGCTCAAGGTTTTATTATATCTCATAGTTTTTGATTGAATCTATCCCATGTGGCAGATTATGTAAAGATATCTTTCTCTATAAATAGGTAGATTTTCTACTCTACAAGAGGGGATCAATGTAGTAAGAAAACCACTGTTGTATTGTTTTCAATTAATAGAAAACATAGTTGCAACATACTCTGTTTTAACTTGAGATTCATTCTGGTTTCAGTCCTATCCTATCATGTGTTGGAAATACTGAGGGGGGGGGGGGGGTGAATCCTTGTTTCCTATTATTTTTCATAATTGGTTAAGACAATTTAGAGCATCATTATGAAAACATAAAACATATCACATGAAGAGAAGTACACAAGGGTTTTAGCTTTAACAAGCATTGTATTATGTAGTGTACGATGTACATACAATACTTTCTAGGAGAACTTGGAAGGAAGTGAAATACTCACTAGTGTTTTCCAGCAATTTGGAAGGAAGAAAAATTCTCCCTGATGGTTGGGCTCCTGTCGGGCGGATAAATCGTTCTTGCGGACAAGACCGATCTCCCTAGTATCTATGGATATCTAGCGACAAGCAAGAAAAAAAAATTCTATCTTTCTCTAAATATTGCGATTTATAAATAAAAGCCAATAGATGTTTTAGACCCTACCTCAAGTCCAATGCCAGTTTGTGGAAGCCACGCTCCATTCATCCAAATGAGCTCCCTTTTAAAGAACCCGCAAACACAAACAAGCACACATCAAATAACACCTGCATAGCCAATATAATAAACCATATTTATCATGATGATCAAGGAATTCATGAAATAAACCATAGAAGACAATTTATTGAGAAAAATGAATCTGATTGTATTAACTTTAAATAAAGAAGAACTTTACAACCTTGGTGCCTTGATGCTGTACAAGCTCCTCCCAGAGTCCAGCAAGAATCTCCTCTACTTTGACAAGTTTCACTCTCTTCCCAAAGAGATCAAAAGGTATGTAATCTCTCCTCTCAAGCTCAATTAGGAAGTCTAAATTCCAACATCATTTACCCTAAAAAATATTCAGCTTTTCAACCTCCCTAGGAACCAACCCAATGCCTCATTTTATAGTGTAGAGGAAGGAAGTTACCAGGTCCACCTTCAAAGGGATAGAGTCCTCCTTCAAAGGGATAAGCTCCTCTCATCAAGGGGTTAGCTCCTTTAGTTATGGGATGCATGAACCACCTAAGAGCGAACTTGCCACCTCAAGATTCCTTCTAGAAGCGTCCAGAATTAATCCAAAGTGAGTTTTTAATAATAAACTTGCGCCTTTTTGACTTTTACGGGGGTCCGCACCCATTCCTTTAGAGACAGAGCAGGCAGGTCTGCAGGTAACATGACCAAGGGGTGCGGGACCGCATGTAATGCTAAGAGAAAGTGCGGAACCAGAGTTTTAGATATTTTCAAGAACTTTCTCTCATTTTTAAGGCTTGACATGAAGAGCTGAGGTTTGAGACTTGCATAGGAGAAAAATATGGGTGATGATAGACTCACACTGTTTGCAGAAAGTCACGGTGACAATATTTTGTGTAACAGATTGCCCCATAAAGTGCGAAGTCTGTAATAGATAGTATTTTTCATCTAATAAGAGTGAAGTACTTAATCATTTCGAGGATCATCTTGTGGAGAGCCTGGTTGGAACCTGTAAAAACATTCAATACAAAATATATATATGAGATCATATCATCGCTGAGGTAGGCATTCCCATACTCAGATCAAAACTGACTAGAAAAATAAATAAACTGCTCTGATATAGGAATGATCTTGTAATACATCACAAGTATAGACACATGTAGACACAATATGGGCGCAACCATCTGTTTATGAATAGTCTATTGTATAATGAATACAAAAATTCCTCGCAGCCTGGATGGTGGAAACTAGATCCAGGGTCTTGATTTCTACTTCCCGAAATAGTACGATTCTATCCATGTGAATGAATGTGTCGAAGACGAACATGGTAGAAACCACTTGATTACCAGTCATTGATGTAAACTGTTAACAAGTGTGAGAGAAACCACCAGTAATGTCAATGGCTCTCAAAGTACTCAGTACAATCCATGAAATGTGAATAGATGTGTTGATGTCGAACATGTCACGAAATCCTTTGATCGAAGGTCAATGATGCAACCTATCGTCGAAGGCGAGAAACCTGCTATTGAGGCATGCAGATCCCAAGGTACTGACGATTCCTAGATCATCTTTCTAGATAATGAGCTGAAGTCGATAGAAAGCAATCCGTCATAGGCAAGCCCACAACATGAAATCATAGATCAAGTTTGAAGAAATATAGTTGCAAGGACTGACTCAGGGATGGTCAAGATGGATGACAGATATTTTGCAGATGAATGGTTTATTTACACTGACCTCTTGAACACATAACGAAATTGCAGATGGTTTGGTGACAATTGACCCAAAGCTAATACCTAGAAACCGGCTGAAGACTTTCAATATGGTTTGATTAACTGTTAGGCAAAGGATTTCCCAACCCAGGTGAACAAAAAGTGTCGTGTTTAAGAGTGGTTAAATGTTTTTCTGAGACACAAAGTATGAGAAACAGGTTCATTTTTCTCTCTTTTCCCCCACCATTTCTGGCAAGTACCTCTTTATTTTTGACAAGCTTGAGGAGGATAACATTTGCTTGATTATAAGCTCATCCTTCAGATGAGTCCAACTTAGTTTAAATTCGAACCCTAAGAAGGAGTGGTCCGTTCCTATTTTTAATTGAACAGGTCCTTTACTGTTAAATTTTAACGAGTCCAGTATAGGAGAAACTCGGTGTTTTTCAATTTTAGGGAGTCAGAAGAAAAACTTAAGAAAACTCCATGGTTGTCCTTTTTCGTAAATTTGTGTCTCCCAAACCCGAAAAAGTATAAATAATACTTGAGAGAACCGCTTGACCATTACGATCAAGGAGTACTTTTCATAATTAGTGTCTCTGATCTGAAAAAAGTAAAAAAGTGATCAAAGACACGTCGTTTTATAACCAATATCGAATTTGAAATGACAAAAATCTGACAATCTTTTCATGTTTATACGGTCAGAAAAGAGCTGTAAGTGGACCATCCTTTTAATTCCGTTTTAACAAGCTTAAAAAGAAAAACTCAGCAATCTTTTCATATTTTAGGAGTCAGAAAAGAGCTTGAAGATGACTCTGATGTTTTTTGTCGAAAATGATCAATTTTGCCTGAAAAATCTGATATTCTGCACAAAAACTCAAACATGACTCATACCTGTTTAAAATTAATAAAAATGCTTCAAAAATTATCTCTTTAAAGTGAAAAATAAACAAATTAAAAATTCATTTATTCAAAAAAGCTTATAAAAAGGGCTTTTGTAAACTCATTTTCACCGTTTGACTTCAGAGTGAGAAAGAGAGCTTTTGGGTAAGAAAATTCCCGTGAAGATTGCAGAAAATCCGTCCGTTGGAATCAAACACTGTCACCTCCAGGTAATCCACATCACTTTACTCTTGCATTTCAACCGTTTGAAATTTGTTTTTAGGTTTATATTTTGATTTTTAGGAAGAAATTTGTTTAAAATTCCGCTCGCGGGGGTCCACAGGCGCGGCATGCGAAACCTGCGGACCCCGACTTTTTCGTATGCAGGAAAAAGCCAGGGGCCCACACCTGTTGTTTGGGCAGAGTGCGGACCTACGCACTGTCTCTAACTAGAGAGTGCGGTCCCCATGGCATAGGTTTTAAAATTCCAATTTCTTCAAATTTCGCCCAAAAACTTTGATTTAAAATGTTCTAATCTGCATTTTCTTTCAATGTATGGTATACACCACGCTTAGATGGCGGGAACAGGAGCACGAAGATGTGGACCTTGCCGCAATCAATCATCAACTTTCAATTGATGCATTAAAGGCATGCGGGTTATTCAAATTTTGGGCCATACCTGGCATGAGGGCCCAAGTAGACTTTCTACAGTGGCTGGTGGATAGGTGGAATGTACATGACCAGTGTTTCATTATTGGTGGCCACTAGCTCGAAATGGAGCCAGAGGAAATTTACTTTTTGACTGGTTTGCCCAAGAGAGGTGAACAATTGACTCTATTCGGGACTAGGCCAGGTGGCCAATTTGTCGATAGCCTCCGGCTAGAGTTTTGTAACGACCAAACCAAGGACAAAGGGATTGACATCAAAACCATCTCCCATCCTAAACTCAAAGTGATTGCACTTACTATCACCAGACTCTGCGGGAGTGTAGCACTACATATAGCCACCGGATCCCAAATGCGGATGGCAGTAGACTGTTTTCAAGGCACCGTCTTCAACTGGTGCGAAGCTGTGTTGGCTAATGTAAAAGGCCAACTGACTAGAGCAAAGAACGGACAACTGAAAAACTTTGGATATGGTTTCTTAGTTGTGAGCTTTGGTCTAGAGAGGGTCCCAATGCTAGTCCGACATCATCTTTTCGTTGAAGCTGGACTTCCCCGAGAGCCCAAGCTGATGCGTTGGGTTGCAGTTATGGCCCGTCATCCTGAGGAGGGTTCAGACGTTGTTCGATTTCCTCCTGAGTATTTTCATTTGTTGGAGAACCAAATTTTCACGATTCAGATTTTCCTTATGTTGGGATAGATTATCGTGGTGACCCAGAAATGGCTCTTCCACCAGGAGAGGAATGGGATGACTCAGGTAAAATCATTTTCAATATTTTCTAATTTAATTTTTTGTTTTTTGTTTTTAAATCGTCCCAAAAATGATAGTAAGAAGTTTCAAATGCAGATGTAGGTCCACAACGACCAACCACTCTCCGGACCTATGAGAGAAAATAGCTAGCTGCAACAGCACCAGCCCCACGGGACGAATCTACAGAGACCCTGACCGAATTGGAAAACCATCTAGAGCGTTTGACAATAACATTCCAAAGACTAGCATAGATGACATTCCTCTTAGGCTACAACGCTATGTGATTGGGGTCCCAAGACCTTTAAGGAGGTTCCTTTGTAGGGTGGCCCGTACAGTGGTTTCTTATCGTGATCATCACTAGTGATAGGATGATCACCTGTTGTAGACTCATATGAAATTTTTACTTTTTGTACTATCATTTTTGCCGATCATAAGGTGTTTTTCAACCTATGATCGAAGACGATGTATATTTGACACACTTCTATGCTATGCTATATCACTATTACTGGCTATCTTGTAAAACATATTATGAAATGTTTTTAAATTTAATGTTTGATTTAAATGTCTACTTAACATTCAAGAAGCAATTGCATCTGCTAATGTATTTAAATATCTTGGAATATGATGATATTCAATATAGTCAAATTCACGTTCCAAGAGACGAACTCTCAAAAATAATCTCAATAACACTAGATTTCTAATGGCATAAACTCTATTAAGCTGTAACACAACGAGTTCAGAATCTAACTTCACAATCAAACTCCGAATCCCAAATGAGATGGATTCAGATAATAACTCAATTACTGCACTATACTATGCAATTTTGTTCGTTGTTTGACCGAGGCTTACCCCATGCATAGATACCAACTCATCAGAGAGTGAATAGATAACCCAAGCTGCGGAAGAAATGTTTCGTGTATTACGACAAGCACCATCAGTGAAACCAATGTATGTTTGAAGAGACGTCGACATCTGCAATATCAAGAGTAAAATAAAGATAAGCAGGAATAATGACAAAAACATTCTCTAAACTAAGCACACTTTTCTAATCTAAAACACACCAGCTAGAAAGAAAACTAACCTAACTAAAATCTCCACACCCAGATTTAAGCATAATATCTCTTCAGGTAAAGCCAATTTCTGGGTTTACCTAAAGAGACACCGTCAAAATCTACCAATTCATAGTCCCCTTTTGCCAGCTTTCGCTTGAAAACATAAGGACCATGCCACATGGGTATGAATTTTCCAGCACCTAACTTATCATTTGCTTGATCGTACAGTAAGACTAGGTCTCCTTCTGAAAAATTACGAGGTGTAACATTTCGATCGTACTGAGCTTTAATACGTTTGGCATGAGTTTTGATTGCTAGTGTAGCATCACGTCGATTCTCATCTAGCTGAGCCAAGTACAACAAACATTTCTCCTCTTCGGAAGTGGCTGGAAGTAATTCTATGGCCATTTGCAATGAAGGGATTGCGCATTCAATGGGTAACACAACTTCCAAACCGTAAACTAGTTGGAAAGGAGTGAAACCAGTTGATGTTTTTACTGAGGTTCGATACGCCCAAAGCGCTGAAAATAACATGTTATGCCAATTCGACCTATGAATCCCAATGATTCATCGGATCATAATGACTAGAACTTTGTCGATGGCTTCAACCAGACCATTAACCTGTGGGTAATATGGAGTAGAACTATCGTGACGTAGGCCAAGTTGATCTGTTAGTTCAGTCATCATAATGTTTCGAAAATGATGCCCATGATCAGTGATAATCACTTGTGGAACATCGAACCTAGCAATTATATGATTGAAAACGAAAATCGCAGCAGTTTTGCTGTCTGTCGAAAATGTAGGCATCGCCTCGGCCCACTTGGTAAAATAATCTACCGCAAGGATGATATATGCATGCCCCCCAGGCAAGTGAGGGTTACATGTAATAAAATCGATACCCCATTTTGAAAAAGGACCGAAGGCAACTATAGGGTGGAGAGGAGCAAGTGGAGTGCGCATCTTTCGATAAAAAATTTGGCAGTTGTGGCATTTTCGGACCGCGTCAATACAATATTTAAACAAAGACGGCCAGAAATAGCCAACGAGCAATATCTTTTGGGTTGTGGCAAACCCAGACATATGACCGCCACACGCTCTAGAGTGACAGTCATTTAGAACCCTCTCAGCTTCCTCATGAGTTAAACAACGTCAGAAAACAGAGTCCACCCCACGACGATAAAGTGTATCTCCAATAATTTTGTATTGTTGGGATTGGAAACATATTTTCCGATGCTGAGATCTTGAAATTTCAGGCCGAAAGGATTGGGTTTGGAGATAAACTATGATATCTCCATACCATGGATCAATAGTGCTGATAAGAAACAAGGATTTGTCTACAATGGGCTCTTCTGCCAAAGTTTCAGTATCAGCACGCGGGAAGTCACACATCAACTCCGCAAAAACTAAAGATTTCTTTGACTTAGATTTTTCAAAATCCAAGTCAAATTCCTGCAGGATAACAATCCATTTGGAATACTTGCCCCCTAGCAAATGTTTGGTCAAAATATAGATCATAGGGTTACAGTCAGAAATTACAGTAGTTTTGCGTAGTAAAATGTAATGACGAAATGTTGGACAGCTTGAACAGCTGCCAAGGCCAATTTCTTCACATGTGAATATTTTAGCTCAGTCGGATTTAAGGTTCTACTAAGGTAGTAAATCACATGTTCACTACCGAATTCATCTTCCTGAACTAACACCATCCCGATGGTGGAATGAGAGGCGGCGAGATATAAGAAGTAGTCCTGGTTGTAGTTGGGAGGATGCAATAACGGTGCATGCGTCAATGCATGTTTTAGTGCATCAAAAGATTTGTCAGCTATCTCATCCCAAAAGAATGGAGTATTCTGTTTCAACGACCTGGTAAAAACCTTTGTTATCTCAGCGTAGTTAGGAATGAATCGATGTAAAAAGTTTGCTTTCCCTTGCAAACTTTGGAGTTGGCAAAGAGTCGAAGGAGGAGGCAATTTGATAATAGCTTCAACCTTCGAGGGATCGATACGAATTCCGACTTTTGAAACAACAAATCCAGTAAACGACCCGTTTCTATACAGAAAACACATTTATGTGGATTCAACCTAATTCGATAATACCGACATCTCATAAAGATTGCTCGTAAATGGATGAGATGATCGGCTCTACGTAATGAATGAGTAGGTAAATCATCGAGATAAGGTTGCACAATGTGCTTGATGTCATGAAATGCATAAGACATAGCTCTTTGAAAAGTTGCTTCAGCGTTCTTCAACCCAAAAGGTAATTTGCAATAAGAAAATGTCCCCCATGGACAAATAAAAGCCGTTTTTGGTTAATCAGCAGGTAGAATGTTGATTTGATTGTAACCGGAAAAACCATCTATAAAGGAGAATATTTCACTGCCGGCACAATCATCAATGATTTGATCTATATAGGGAGTTGGATAATTGTCTTTTGGACAGGCTCGATTAATATCCCTATAATCGATACATATTCTTATTGTTCCTTACTTTTTTTAACAGGAACAATATTCGATACCCAATCCGTTAAGGGAATTAGATAAATGAAACCTGCTTTAAGTAATTTTTCAACTTCTGCTTTAATAGCAGCAACTTTTCGCGGGTGAATATGATGCAAACGTTGCCGGACGGGTTTAGCAGCCGGGTAAGTTTTGATTTCATGAACAACAGTTGCTGGATTAATTCCTGGCATTTCCTCATATGACTAGGCAAACACGTCGCCAAATTCTTGAAATAGGGCCTTATATGTTTGAAGTTCATCTTCCGTACAGGAGGCACCTATATGAATGTTTTCAAAAATTCCAGGTTTAATTGAAATGTCGATAGGAATTGTTCGAGAAATATTGCCCAAATTTAACTCAGAATTAGGATTTTGCAATGGATTCTGTGGTTCCTTGACATAATCAGTTGTAAAAATAGATGAAACATCATTTTCAAAATGATCAATCTCAGGTAAGAACGAAGATCTATGATGAAGATCTTCCCATGGTAAATCATCAACAGACAAAATTTCACGAATTTTCTCATCAGTATGAACAATTTCGAAAAACGTTGTTGAATCTGAGTTTGATGTTGAAAGTGATTCTTCATGGACCACATTCATTAAGTCAATTTTGGTTGAAGAAGGGTCGGAAAACGACTGTACGACCTGATACGCAATTTCATAGGGACTCAAAGGCATATCATCACCAAATGAATCCATCTCAGATTCGGAAGGCACGATCCAAGGATCATCATAAACAATAGTGTCTGATGAAATCATATGAATGGTTGCAGTAGAAGGTGATACGTTAGGAGGAGGAAAGGAAAAAGTTCCTAGTAAACTAGAATCTTTAACTAATCCTACTCCAACATCCTTATAAGGGATAGTTGTTTTTCCGACATGCTGGATACTTTCAGAAGAGGCTGGGTCGGATGAAAAGTAAGTTAGTTGGTCTATAGTTACGATCTTTCCATTATGTGGAAACTTTATAAGCCGAAAGACCGATGAAATAACAACAATCATAGCATAAGACCAACTACGAACCAAGAGAAGGTTGTAATCTAGAGGGGCATCAACCACTTCCACATCTAGATTAACAGTTTTTCTTTCAACCCCTATAGGCAAATCTTGTAGAATGCCAAAAGAATGGAACCCACAGCCATCAAAATCCTTAAGAATCTTCGGGGATTGATTAAGTGTAGGAGAACCAAGCGATCTCAAACACTGGATCGACATAATACACGTTGAAGCTCCCTCATCAATTACAGTCCTATAGCAAGGTCTGTTTTTTACTAAAACTGGAATATGGAAAGCCATTTGATGAGGTAAGTGAGGTGTACTATTTTCTAAATCGAAGATTATAAGGTTTGAGTCCTGAATATCAACAACTCCTATAGCCGACAATAGAAATTTACGTTGTGCTGGACATGATTGCAGCGCCTCCAAAGCTGACATTGCTCAAGGTGAAATAGCTAAATCTTCAACTATGTTATAGTTCTAAGCAGCTCTTGCATGCAGATTGAAAGCTGACTTTCGAAGTATACCCTTGGCGGGTGGTTTGATTACTAAGTCTGGGTTAGGTTTCTTGATCTGCAGCGGATTGGAACCGGGAGTTGAAGTTGATGGGTTCGAATTAGAAGATTCTGCTTCCTTACCACCAACAAGACTTTTACTTCCAAAATCTTGCCAACGTGTCGCAATCCTAACATGGGACATCATCATTATGTGTTCTTCTGAGGCATTTGAGGAAGAAACTATCATCTTACTGTCTTGACTAGGAAAAGGATCCTTCAAGACAACAGGCGTTTGAGAACCTTTGACGATTTTCGCAACCTCAGCGCGATGAGGGCAGTCTCTTGTAAAATGTTCTTCGTCACAAATGAGACAAGGATAACGAGGTTTATGTTTCTCATCAGTAGATTCCATTTTATCTGGTTTCTCTTTCGAATTTTTATCTAATTTATTTTTCTTCTTCCCCTTCTTCTTACCACCGGATTTTGATTTCACCGTAGATGAATCTACGACATGAATATCGACAGAAATTTCGGGAGAAGAGTCTCCTGTCGGGGAATTTGGTAAAGTTATGATAGGAGAAGAATTCTTGGAAGATTTCTTCTTACTTTTGGTGTTAATTGAACCAATCATACCGTCAGCGGCATGAGATCCTGAAGGAGCTGCAGTTTTTTGATTTTGTTTAGGAAGGTCGGGGATTTTCTCGTGTAATGTACCCGACTGCATATAAGCGAGGTCAAGGTACTGAGCTTGAGCAATTAATTTCTCTTCAGTAACAACTCCTGCCTTAGCTACATCCTTAGTGATTTTAGGTAATAATGATTTAACAAACCATTCTACTAAGATCTGATCCGGAATAAAAGCTTTCACTAAATGTTGTCGACATCTCCATTCATGAATGTGATCTGAAATATAAGTGGATGTTGACTATTTTAATGAAGTTAATAATTTCGTGCCATTGTCATACCTGACAGGCAACTGAAAATGAGTTAAGAATGAAGTAGCTAGCTGACTAAAGTTATAAAAAGTGGCTTGCGGTAACTCAATGTACCACTTGGCTGCAAGACCAATTAGAGTGCGTTGAAAAAGACATAAATGAATTGAATCATCTGAAATGGAGTTAGATGCACACCAGAGGTGATAAGTCATCACATGGTTTGATGGATCCTCTCCTGATTTACCTTCAAAATTTGGGATGTCACTGGGCAGCTTATTCAGCTTTGGCGGCCAGAACGGAAGATAATTAATCGGATTGTTCATAAGGCGTGACAAATCAGGCAAGTCCAAAGTTGCAATGAACAGTAACTAACGATTAGGGTCTCGAAAACCTTGGGTCATGAGACTAGCCCCAGGAGGAGGATATCCAGGATAACTTGGAATTGGAATTGCATTTGGGATATTATATCCTCCCGGAAAACCAGGATTAACCAGACCATACTGGGGTTGTTGAGGTTGCTGATAAGTATATCCAGGTTACGGTTGATACTGATAGACTGGGTTCTGCACAGCAGGACTGAATTGGTATTGTCCCTGGTATGGTTGATAAGTAAATTGAGGTTGACTTGTGACAACCATACTTGGACCAGGTTGTCCTACAGGCATTTGAATCGAAGTCTGAATTGTAGGTCCAGACTGAGGTAAAGATGCTTGAGGAGTTGATGTAGGAACAATAGAAACTGGAGCTGCCGATACTCCAGAAGTAGGTGGGGTAGATGGAATAGATGTTGCAGCAGTCGTTTAAGGCAGAGTTTGAGGTGAACTAGGCCCAGGCTGAGAAACTACACCAGGTGCAGAAGTTTGAATAGTAGGCTGGACATGTTGCTGGGTTGAACCAGAAACCAAGGGTTGTCCAGATTGAGATGACAACTGCAGATTCGGTTGCAAGATCTGTTGATGTTGAGATGGATCCCACACTACGTTCATTCTGGGGTATGGACCCATAGAAGGTTGAGCATATTGAGGACCATAACCGGGTTGAGGGTAGGTTTGATAATTCAACGGTACATTTCTAGCTCCTTGGACAAATGATTGAACTGAAGGTGGTTGGAAACCTTGGGTTGGGTACTGACCTTGAGGTTGATAACCTTGAGGCACGTACTGAAACTGGGGTTGACCTTGAGGTACATATTGATATTGGGGTTGACCTTGAGGTACGTACTGAGTCTGGGGTTGACCTTGAGGAATGTACTGTCCCAAAGGTATGTACTGTCCTTGAGGTTACCCCCCAGGCGGTAACTGGGTACCTTGAGGTTGCCCCCCAGGTGATAATTAAGGACCTTGAGGCTGCCCCCCAGGTGGTAACTAACTACCTTGAGGTTGCGGATTTGGAATGGTACCTGACATCATAAGAATGTCTTCTACACTCAACGGCTTAGTTCCGTTATTACCAGTTAATAACCCTTGTTCAACAGGTTGAGGAGATGCTCCCGAAAAAGTACCAGTAAGTGACTGATATCCAGAAGGAACAGAAGGAACGCCATATAAAAATGTTTCTGGAGATTGAGAAAACATGGATGACCGTCTCGACATATTCAAAGGAGGATAATAACCTCTAGGTGTTGGATGAAAAGGAATGTGAGTTGGTGAAAAACTTAGTCCCGAGTTTTCTAGAAAATTGGTCAATGAAAGACACCAAGCATCCCTCCTAGGTGGACTGTAAAAGATCAGTTCACGCTCCCTAAGTTCTATAGTTGGTTGATTTTCAGGGATAGATATACCTTCTTCCAGAGTAACAAGTTCTTCAATAGCAATAAGTCCAGAAGGAAGATTTTGGGTAATGACTCTTCTTACCCTGGGTGAACCAGGACCACTGGAAGTTGGAGAGGCAAATCCTGATGACGAAGTAGCAACAGGTTCAGTTTTAGGTTCAGAAATCTCAGGTTCCTTGGCTAATTCAATAGTAGAAGAAAAATTACTAGTAACTTCAGAAAATGAACTAGGTTCAATAATATACTCTGGTGCTTGAACTTGATAATCAGGATGCACAACTAAAGAAGATTCTCCTTCTTCGGGTGACCCAACTCTATTGTCACTAGGAGTTACAAGGGCTTGTAGCCCTTTAAGTTGGCTTGGTGAAAACTCAGGAGGCTGGCCCCAAAGTCTACGGGACTGTCTCGGTAATTCAGCCATGATTAAATATTTTAATTACTTCACACACAAACAAAGAAAAATCTCAATGAAATCACCTAAAGTCTCTAAAGACCTAAACAATTTGAATCGCACTCCTAAAGAATCTAGGAGTTCAAACCACACACAAACAGTAACTTTCCGTACTGAAAACACTAGTTGGTGATGAAATCCAACGTCGCAGAATTCAATACAGAAATGGCAGTTGGAACAGTTACCTGGACAACCTGCTTAATGAAACAGACTGGCACAAGTTTCTCCACTAAACCGTCTCGAGTGAAGATAACCCCCTAGAGAGTCCAAGTGAGTCTAGTCGACGTCTGCTCTAGGTACAGTGGGATCTTCCCTCCACCGTCACCTTAGGAAAGAATCCTATAGATTATGGTCACTATGGTTACCAACAGAAACAAATATACCTGGGGGAACAGTCTATGATCTGATACACACGCAAGGGAAGAGTAGCAAAGCTCAATCCCCTTGAAGGCTCCTTGACATAATCCAAGGTTTACCAAAAAGTGACCCTAGGCTCCTCGACAATGGTTAATCCGAGGTTTACCGTTTTTAATACGTGTATATCTGCTATCGTTCCCAATGAGGAAGGATTGATTACCCCACTGGTTCAGATATGACCTCGTGCTTGACTCCTTTAAGAGGAGCTTCCCAGAGCATAGATGTAACAATTGGAATTTATCTCCTACCGCAAGATACAACTACTTGTTTGTTTTACTATCCTGAAGAGTTAATTACTCCCTACTCCAAGATACTAGTCTAAGCTATGTTGGTGATAAAGAGCCCTAGAAATAAAAAGATTGCTAGATAAATTTTACTTTAAGCGTTATTTTTTATGGTTTTTTCTTAAGTCAAAAGGTGTGGAGATGAAACTTTATGGTGTGAAGACTTGACTCCAAAACACTAAAAATGCACCTAAAGATGATAAACAATCCTTTTTCTTCAATGAATTTCTAGCTAAAGAAAGAGTTGAGAATGCAAATGCTTGAAAAACAAATCTTTCCTTAACAAACAAATGAAAAGAAAAACTTTTTGTCTTTTTCAATAAACTAGAAAACGAGGCTACTAATTATGCTCACGAAAAATATCCCTTCCTTTTTCACTCAAACACTAAAAAAAAAACTTTTTCAAAAGAGATTTTTTTTCTTTTAAAATTTCTAGAAAACACTCAAAACTATTAAAAAATCTAATCTTGAGATCTATAAATTCTAAAAACCTAATTGAAGTAAAAGCTTGAAAAATTTCTTTTCGAGGATGTTTTACTTAGTTATGAGCAAACTAAGGACTAATTCGTTCAGAATAACAAATTAATCAAAAAACAACTAGCTTATGTTTTCTTTTTTAAAAATGAAATCCAAAACTTTCAAAACAAGTTCTTTCGAAGCTTTGCAAAGAGGAAAATAAGATGTATTCCTCACCAAAGGAATATTTTACAAATCGGTCAGACTCATAAAGAAGACCAGCAAAAACTAGGGTGATCTGAGGTTTCTAAGGCTTCTAAGCTCTGAGTTACTACAAAGACCAAACGAAAATCAAGCCAGGCACACAAAACTTCTAGAAATTCACCTAAAACCTAAATGCCAATGGAATTCACCTACAAAAAATTTCTGACAAGACACGTGTAGATCTGGGCAGAGGCTAAAACACATAAACAAATCCTAAGCTTTACTGAATGAAAAGATTTTAAGTTTTTCAAAATTTGACAGGGTCTACAGGCATCCAGTATGACCATGTGCGGTACCGCTCTGTGTAGTAAAGCAACAGTGCGGGGATGTCCGCACTGTGTTACAACCAGAACGTGCGGTCCTCTTCCAAAAGCGTGAAAAACAAAAAATAATTCAAAATCTAAGGAAACTACCCAATCCCACACACATCAAGCAAAAACGAGAAATAGAGAAAAAGTTTCTCAAGTCAAAGTAAAAGCAAAGGCAAAACCAAAAATTCAAGCCCCCAGCGGAGTCGCCATTTTGTCAGGCGGATAAATCGTTCTTGCGGACAAGACCAATCTCCCTAGTATCTATGGATATCTAGCGACAAGCAAGACAAACAAATTCTATCTTTCTCTAAATATTGCGATTTATAAATAAAAGCCAATAGATGTTTTAGACCCTACCTCAAGTCCAATGCCAGTTTGTGGAAGCCACGCTCCATTCGTCCAAATGAGCTCCCTTTTCAAGAACCTGCAAACAAAAACAAGCACACATCAAATAACACCTGCATAGCCAATATAATAAACCATATTTATCATGATGATCAAGGAATTCATGAAATAAACCATAGAAGACAATTTATTGAGAAAAATGAATCTGATTGTATTAACTTTAAACAAAGAAGAACTTTACAACCTTGGTGCCTTGATGCTGTACAAGCTCCTCCTAGGGTCCAGAAAGAATCTCCTCTACTTTGACAAGTTTCAATCTCTTCCCAAAGAGATCAAAAGGTATGTAATCTCTCCTCTCAAGCTCGATTAGGAAGTCTAAATTCCAACAACATTTACCCTAAAAAATATTCAGCTTTTCAACCTCCCTAGCAACTAGCCCAATGCCTCATTTTATAGTGCAGAGGAAGGAAGTTACCAGGTCCACCTTCAAAGGGATAGAGTCCTCCTTCAAAGGGATAAGCTTCTCTCATCAAGGGGTTAGCTCTTTTAGTTATGGGATGCATGAACCACCTAGGAGCGAACTTGCCACCTCAAGATTCCTTCTAGAAGCGTCCAGAATTAATCCAAAGTGAGTTTTTAATAATAAACTTGCGCCTTTTTGACTTTTACAGGGGTCCACACCCATTCCTTTAGAGACAGAGCCGACAGGTCCGCAGGTAACATGACCAAGGGGTGTGGGACTGCAGGTAATGCTAAGAGAAAGTGCGGAACCAGAGTTTTGCAGATTTTCAAGGACTTTCTCTCATTTTTAAGGCTTGACATGAAGAGCTGAGGTTTGAGACTTGCATAGGAGGACAGTATGGGTGATGATAGACTCACACTGTCTGCAGAAAGTCATGGTGACAATATTTTGTGTAATAGCTCCTGTACCAGGGATAATGACCCAAGTACAATCGTTGCTAACTACTATAGCCACTGTCGCCTCTTCTACTCTTTGCTACCTATTGATGCTGCTACTGTACATACTGTTGCTGCCACTACTGCTCACCGATGTTGTTGCTACACATATACTGTTGCTACCTCTGCTTCAACCCTGCCTCTCCTTCTGTTGCACCACTGTTGTAACCTGCTACCTCTACTTCAATCCTGCCTCTACTTTTTCTCCACCACTATTGTCACCTGCTACCTTTGATTCAACCTTGCCTCTCCTTCTATTGCACCACTATTGTCACCTTCTACCTTTGCTTCAACCCTACCTCTCCTTTTGTTTTCTGTTACCTCGACAACCTCTAACGCTTTTTCTGTTCACTACTGACACTGCTACCCTCTAATACTACTGCTGCACAAATATTTTTGTTGCAACTACCTACATTCTCTACTGCCACTTATGCACCTTCAATCTCACCGTCTCTGCTCCACATAATTTTTCTTGTCACAACTTTCCAAAGTCATTATCATACACTTATGCACCTTCAATCTCACCGTCTTTGCTCCACATAATTTTTCTTGTCACAACTTTCCAAAGTCATTATCATACATTTGTCAAGCAACGTCATCACTGTTAGTCTTTCCTTTTCACTAGGAACTCACTTTTGCCTGAGTACTTCACCAATAAATGCATGAGGGTTATAGGATCATGATCTGATTCCAAATATACACACTTGTCCACTGTTGGAACTGAAAGAAGATATACTGGTAAGATTTGCTGTTGTGACTACTCCATCTAATGCAAACACTAGTCACTGTCCAATTAAAGATTACAAGACCACTGTTAAGTATGCAAGGTTATGATACTGTCATGATACTCCCTGCCACATTATGGGGGGATGTTTATGATTTCTAATACTATTCATTCATAAAACACCAATTTTGAGATTGCTACAAGCTCACTGTTCATACAGTTTTCCAAAACTCTGTCACATCCTTCATAATACTAGCAAAGCTTCACAAGAAGAGCATGCATGAAAACCGTGTCTGGCAGCCTATGTCTTCAACAGACATGCTTTTGATTCTTTTGAAGTATAATTTCAGCACTATAACAAAGGATTTTTGTTGCAAATATGATGTGCTGGCAGTCCTCTAGATATATCTGAAGCTGTATATATGAAGTTATATCATGTGGCAAACAGATTGAAAAATCGATATGACACCTTGTCAGTCCTAAGAATCTATTCTAGATTCTTCCTATAGGTTCCATGCACACATAGCTTTCAAGAGATCTGCAAATACAAAAGTATTATTAATGCATCATATCAGTGACATGTTATCTCAAAGTGAAGGCCATATGACTTCAGAAATGGTTTCAACTTCTGCAAAAAGAGCCTTCAAATAGAATAGTAAGTTCGGCCTTCAAAATTGTTCAACCGCATAGATGTGTCAGTTTAGGGCTTGGTCTTAGGTTAGATGGGATGAAATACAACATTCCTTTTGAACCCATGTAGACTCATATATCTGTCATGGTAAACCCTCAATCAAGGTGAATTTGCCTAACTCAAAATAAGGGCCGAAAAGTTACCGATATTTAGACCTTCGACCTCCTACTCAATGCTGCAGAGCTTCAAATCCAAGTTTCAGATAAGTCACAGATTAGCCACAGATGATGGTAATTATAATTAAGTCATATATTCTTTAACAAATTATTCGTAGCTACATTAGGGCCAATTCTAGCCTGAATTGACCTCAGAAAGTGTTCTATTGCCACAATAAGATCCTTCCCTATCCTCACTGGCTTAAAGGACTATTCGCTGCCTGAAGAAGGTCAATCCACTGCTTCAGAACAATTATGTTCAGCTCTTGTTGCAATCCGTTGAGGTTTCTAGCCCCGACTTTGTTACAGGGAAAAGTGTCTACATAGAACTGCTTATCCCACTAAGGTGTGGTAGCTACCTTAGAAACAAACAAAATAAAGCTACTTTCGTTTTTCCTTTATGAAATATAGATGAGAGAAGAACAAAGAAGACCAACCTCTGTCTTGCGCTTATCTCCTAGTTCGATTCCTCTCTCTCTTGATAGTCTTTCGCTACCTGCTCCCTTGTACACCCAGATTCACAGAGTACCTCTAGGATCACAGTAGCATAACACTATACAAGAACATGGATCTATAATCATAAACAATCTAGGATCAAATGTAAATTGACCATACAAATGCATAAAACATAAATGACACAAGAGTATGGAGGAAAACTTGAATAGCTTTTATTGATAATCAAGAAAGAGCCAAGGGAGTTACAACCAGTTGTTCTGACCCAGCATCATCCTCTCAGCAAGTAAGCCCTTCTTCACCTCATACAAAGCTTAGATCACCCAACACTATGATGTTGTCTCAAGAAACCAACAGCGATTCCTTACCAGATGCAAAATTCCAGCCCCCAGATCTCTGGGATGAGGGATCCATATATAGATATCTGTAAGGGAGATGAGTCAGCTTGTGACTTGATTAGTGTCTTCCCTCTGATAGTTCTTGCTTCCACTTGGAGATTGATGATCTCTTACTCATCCTTGGTCGAATTCAGAGAGGCAAGTGTCACAGGAGAAGTTTCTGGAAGATTCCATGCCTCTCCACCTCGCGGTTTGACACTGCCATTTGTCACTTCTCGCCCATCGCACCCCATAGAAGGGCTTTTTGAAATGCAATGCACCCAAAGAGTGTACTTAGGTGAGATGCAACGCACTTTGCCTATGGAGCAGCTGAATGATCCTGTTTTGACCAGTTTTGAGTAGTTTTTCATGGAGAACTTTTGGGAGAAGTTGTAATCAGTTGACCTTATTCCTTTAGGGGTTAGAACAACACTTTTAGGGACTTAGGAGCCCTTGGTTTATGGACATTTCATGCTTGGGGTTGCAGTGCCCAAAAATGTCTATAACAGTTGCCCCCTAAAGCATGAGGTCGTTAATCTTTTGATGTCGGGTGAAATGCTTTATTATGAGGATCTGAAGTTCTTTCAAGCTGGGAGGAGACCTGTAATAAGATAAAATACAATACATTATCTTCATAATATTTTCATGATCTAGCTGAGGCGGGCATTCCCATGCTCATCTTTATAAATTCATTTTCATGTACATAGGACAGACAATCATCTGAGTGTAGACTGATGATTCTGGTAGAGCCATCATCCCTTTGATTGGATGATTATCTATGCAGCAATAATGTACATTTGATGTCTTTATTTCCCTGAATATATATCGCAGCCCGGATGGATGAAACTGGATCCGGGGTCTTCAATCTCGTTCGATCTTCACTCAAAGTACAAGTCTATCCATGTGAGAGATGTTCTGGAGTCGAACATGGAAAGACATCGCCTGATTACCAGCCAATGATGTAAGCTGTTAATAGGCGCGAGAGGAATCACCGATAATGATAATGACCCTCAAGGTACTGTAGTAAAATTCACGTGGTGTGAATAAAGGACTTGGCGTCGAACACCACGCAAAATCTTTCGGTCGAAGGCCATTGATGTAAACCTATCGCCGGAAGTGAGAAACTTGCCATTGAGGCATGCAAGCTTCAAAGTACTGAACGGGGTGTTCCTAGATTGACTTCTTGGATAATGAGCTGATGTCGACAAGAAGCGATCCGTCACATGAGGGCCTTAATGAATCCCACATCAATGACACAGAACGGAGCAAATGATTTTAATGGAGGTGAAAACGATCTGATGACATAAGGTTCAGGGTGGCAGTCATGAAAGAATGGAGTGTAAATGTATTGTAGCGGGTGAGACACAGGTGAATTCTCTGAATGACTTCTCTTGAACATATCGGCGACACTGACGTGATGGATTGGTAGCATTAACCCAAAATGTGGATGGTGTGATGGGACCATGGTGATGTGACCGGTGAATGAAACAACCCAACCCGACTTGGATGCAGAGTGAAAGTGTCATGTTCAAGAGCGACTTGCTACCAACAAAGTTTCTTCAAGTTTTCTTCCCAATTTTTCCCCAGTCATTGCTGACCAGTACCTCTTTATTTTTGTCAAGCTTGAGGAGGATAACATATGCTTGTTCTATAATTTTCCCTTCGGGCAAACCCATCGCTATGTTTTAATGAGCCTAGCGATAGTGAAACTCGTTCTTGTTTGCTATGGACAAGCTTGTCGCTATTAAGTTTTAACGAGTTTAACAACAAAGATAACTTAGTCCTTTTCAATTTTAGAAATTCTGAAAAGGAACGTAAAGGAAACTCCAAAATTCCTTTTTCGTCATCTAATCCCTTAAGTCCGAAAAAGTATAAAACACTACAGAAGGGATGAATTTTCGATACTTTTAACGAGCCGAACAAAACAAGCGCTCAATCTTTTTGTGTAATAATCCCTCAGGTCCAAAAATATTAAGATCTAAAGGAGGGATAGCACTTCCGGTCCCTTTAACGAGCTGGAGAGGCTAATGGCTTGGCAATCTTTTCATATTTTATGAGTCAGTTGAAAAGAGCTAAAAGGAGACTCGTCTTTTGAGGAACGAGTGATAAAATTGGGTAGCAGCTGATTCTAGGTAAGGTTTGGAATTTTCCAATCATGGCAGTGTTACAAGGATGGCTAGTGGGATCACTCTTCGCAGCTGTTCCTCAAAAAGGGGTAAACAATCAAATGGAGGTGAATGATCGGCCAATACAGAGTGGAGGTGATGATGAGAACATGACCAAGGCTTTAAAGGCTGAAGTACTACATTCACGATGGTTATTTACCGGGAAATAGTTCATTTTTTAATGAGCTTAAACACGGGGAGAAACATTTGCTCATGACTTATGTTTATTTTTTAACGAACTTGAACTATGTGCTAAAACTGCTCGATTAATCCAGTCATATAATAAGAATGTCTCATATATGAAAATGGCAATTTTTAGAGTTTTTCCCCACATCCTTTCTTTATGCAAGTTAGGAAACGACCAATCCTACGAGTTTAAAGGGTTAGAGGACCTACAAATTTAAAAAATAAATAGTCGCTCTTCGCTTGCACGCCAAAAGGTTTGCATGCCCCCAGGTATAAAACAGAGTTTCAAGGTCACCTTTCAAATCTCCAACAAACATTTGTTTTATCTGGAAAGGTCTACCTCTTTCAAGTTACCAAAGATTGTTCCATTCACAGCGCAAACAAAACACTTCTTCGGCGATGTCTACCGAAACAGACAAAGGTGAGACAATCCACTCACGTAACTTTGACGAGGGAATCTTATTCCAGTCTAACCCCCTTTTCCAATCACGGACGGGAGTACAGACTAGTCATATATCTCTCGCAAAAACCTACCCTATACCCGAAGTTTTCCTGCCGAAGCAGACCAGGGTGCATGCCCCCTGGGTTTCAGTCATTTCCTCCGAATCACTCGCGCTCATCAGGTGGACGGACTGGAGATTGATGAGACATTCCTTGTGTGAAAAAACCATTCAGGGATGGCATATGACTATTTGTTCTGTGTGATCTGGGAAATGAAAGCTAGTCTACGAGCTTGACCATTCTTCCTTTGTGCGGAAAACACATTACTCTAAAGAGTGATGAGACAATGGCTCCCATGGAATAAATATAGTCACGTCCAAGGAGTAGATTATAATCCAAGGGTCCTTGAACTACCATTACGTTCATGTAAACGGTTTTCCCTCTCAATGTTATGGGCACATTGGGAAGGATTCCTAACGGTCGACTGGTTCCTTTGTCAAAGCTTGTTAGATTTCTCATCTCAAGCAAAAAGCGATGGCGAACCAAGCGCTTTCCAAGCAGTCGAGGAAAGGATACTCACAAAAGCCCCTTCATCTATGATGGTACCAACCATAACCATTCTATATATTTGAGCAATAATTCGGAATGGTACACTAGCCGGTAAACGGGGTCTGCCTAGTTGATTCCAGTCGAAGGAAACAACTAGGTTGCTTGGAGGTGGGACCGAATAGACGACCGGGTATGACTCTGACGAACTTCCTTCTTGCAGTAAAGGAATGGGTAAATTTCCCCCATGTTCATTGGAGTCTGTGCTTACGAAAAGAATTTGGACGGTGTCATCCTTATTCTCTTCAGTGACTGTATAATCTGAAGATGGAACCTCTGAAGGCAAGACCGGGTCGACTGCTGCCTCGACCTTTTGACTTTCGTCTGGTATGGGTTTAGATGGTTTGTCTTCAATGATAGATGCTTCGGCTGACCACCTGGGTGGGTCAGACGGATTTTCAACTAGTGACGAGCTCGGCAAGAGTTTTTTATATCCAGGAGGAAGTCGTAACGGTGAAACCGGATGATCGTCCAAAACTCTTTTAGCCTCGTCTAAGAAGGGACAACGGTGGACGGCATGATCGCTTTCACACAGTTTACAAGGAAATCTATATTTTCCTGTTTGTCCTGGGGCTTCACTTTCACTAGTCGACGGTGTGTTTTCAACATGATCATCAGAGGTTGATGACACCGGGTTGTGCAAATGAGGAGACCAATCCCTTAAGATTTGAGGGATGCAGGGACAATCTCTATGATAGTGGTCTCCTTTGCAAATGACACATGGTGATTTAGGCCTGGTCGGTGCAGTGTGTAGATTTTCGCTAGACGATGCTTGGTTGCCCCCTTTCGCTTTTGGCTCCTTCTTCTTCTTATCTTTCTTCTTCTTTTCCTTCTTCTCAGGTACTTGATTTTTGGCTTTACCAATCCCATCAAGCGAAGAGGAAGGAGGAGAGGAAGAATTGGAGGAAGTAGAAGGTTGGTGGGTAACTCTGGATTTGCCTAGTTACTGACTCGATTGTTCAGGAATTGTGGTGTTCTGAACAACAGAGGTTGAGAAGAGCCATACGGGCAAGCCGATTGTCAATCCTGGAAGTGAAAATGTGGCCATATGGGGTGCACCAACATCTCCCCAAGAGGAGAAGGGACTAGGATTTCCTCCAAGGGGAATTCCTTGGTTGGTGGATTCCATTTTCTCAACCTAAGATCAATGTAGGAAAGGGTGATGATTATTCCGTTTAAAATAAATTTTAGACACTTTGACACAAATTGTTTTTTCAATTTTAAAGAGTCGAGAAAAAACAAAATATGACTCTAGTTGCCTTCGATTTTTAATGAGCCTAAAGTGACAAGTGCTCAGATGGACCTTTTCCGTTAAGGAGTCTGAAAAGGAACGAAAGGGACTGCTCTGGAAATCTAGGTAGAGGGATTACCAAACCAATTGCAAAACTGCAGAATACTTTTTACGGTACGGTAGTCAATCTTCCCGAATGCTGTGTTCAATGCATTGCGATCGATAGGGCGGCAGACACAGCTTCCTATGGATAAAGGATTAAGCCTATTGTGGTCTCCCAAAATATACTCGACGGTACGTGGGAGCACAAGTCCGTACTGGCACTTATCGTCTCAAAGTGGAGGAATCACCCAACCATCAGTGAGAACAACAGTTACCAGGTTTTACGACGCCAGAATACGTCTCTAGCCTAGACTTCTAGATGTTGTGCGTTAGGTTCCAAAGCGTTGTTAGATTCATTGAATTTATTTTATAGTTGATCTTGCTTAAGAAATTTTCCTTTCAGGTTCACCGCGAGATGTAGATGTACAATTCCTAAAATGCAATCTAAGATGATAAACAATCTTTTATCTTATTTGTGCAATGAAAATCCTAGCTACTAAGGAAAGAGAGACAGTATTCTTTCACAAAGAGCAAAGAGCACACACTAAATACACTGTCCTAAATCAAACCAATCAAATAGTCTAAATGAAAATGCACATGCATGTATTTGTTTTCGGCTTTCTTAGTATGTGAATGGTAAAAAGAAAGCTAATGCGCAAATCTGAATTACTTTTCAAGCGAAAATTACTAACAAGTTTCTTTTCAAAATAAAAAATGGAGACAATCACAACACTTTACGATTCGGAAATGAATACTTGCTTTCGACACTAGAAAAACTACAAATTCAGACCAAATACAATAGTAGCAGGGTAATCGACTATCAATAGCAACCAAACTCTTTCCTATGACTGAAAACGACACTTTCAAATCAAGGGACGACAGTACAATTACATTACTTTTTTGCAAAGGAGAACTGAAAATGACTCAACAAATACACAAAAACATTTACAGTTCTTTTGCACAATGGAGGTGAAATATCAGCAAGGAAAGGGGTTTCAAATAGAGATATACTAATTACAAACAACAAAACTCATGAATAAAACTGAAAAGAGTGAACACAGAAACAAAAACTGAGGAACAATGCCTAGTCTGATCAGCGCACCTGTAACACAGGGAACTTGAAATGCAGCGCACCTACTACACTCGGGAAGTGCACTGAATTTCAGATTCACAGAACAGAGCCTGCGCTGGGCCAGAGACGAGACTTTGCTTGGGTTCCGGGTCACAGTTTCCAGTTCAGTTCAGGGGTTTTGGCCGAGCAATGGTAATCAGTAAATCAACAATCAGGGGTAGATCTAAGGAGGTTCCTAGAGCTACCACGAGGGCAATTAGAGAGTTTGTGAATCAGTTGTTTAATTCATAAACAAATCCCGGAGATTGACTGAAGCGGTAGGCTCGACTTTAGGCTCTGTCTGTAAGTTTATAAAATAAACAACAAAGAAGATAAACAAACAACCTAGTCGCTCCCCAGCGGAGTCGCCATTTTGTTACAGGGAAAAGTGTCTACACAGAGCTGCTTATCCCACTAAGGTGTGGTAGCTACCTTAGAAACAAACAAAGTAAAGCTACTTTCATTTTTCCTTTATGAAATATATATGAGAGAAGAACAAAGAAGACCAACCTCTGTCTTGCGCTTATCTCCTTGTTCGATTCCTCTCTCTCTTGATAGTCTTTCGCTACCTGCTCCCTTGTACGCCCAGCTTCACAGAGTACCTGTAGGATCACAATAGCATAACACTATACAAGAACATGGATCTATAATCATAAACAATCTAGGATCAAATGTAAATTGACCATACAAATGCATAAAACATAAATGACACAAGAGTATGGAGGAAAACTTGAATAGCTTTTATTGATAATCAAGAAAGAGCCAAGGGAGTTACAACCAGTTGTTCTGACCCAGCATCATCCTCTCAGCAAGTAAGCTCTTCTTCACCTCATACAAAGCTTAGATCACCCAACACTATGATGTTGTCTCAAGAAACCAACAACAATTCCTAACCAGATGCAAAATTCCAGTCCCTAGATCTCTCGGATGAGGGATCCATATATATATATCTGTAAGGGAGATGACTCAGCTTGTGACTTGATTAGTGTCTTCCCTCTGATAGTTCTTGCTTCCACTTGGAGATTGATGATCTCTTACTCATCCTTGGTCGAATTCAGAGAGGCAAATGTCACAGGAGAAGTTTCTGGAACATTCCATGCCTCTCCACCTCGCGGATTGACACTGCCATTTGTCACTTCTCGCCCATCGCACCCCATATAAGGGATTTTTGAAATGCAACACACCCACAGAGTGTACTTAGGTGAGATGCAACGTACTTTGCCTATGGAGCAGCTGAAATGATCCTGTTTTGACCAGTTTTGAGCAGTTTTTCATGGAGAGCTTCTGGGAGAAGCTGTAATCAGTTGACCTTATTCCTTTAAGGGTTAGAACAACACTTTTAGGGACTTAGGAGCCCTTGGTTTATGGACATTTCATGCTTGGGTTTGTAGTGCCCAAAAATTTCGATAACAGACTTGACCTCAAGGGGAAGTCTTGTTGCCTTAGACATAATTGCCTTCAACTCGTGCTACCTCACAAGTATCGTTCACTGTCACAGAGGAAACCCTTGGAAGGAACTGTCGTACATATATGAAGCCTAAGAGGGGGAATGCAACCAAATTAATGCCCTAGAGGAGTTATGTTGCCCTCACAAAATACTTTAGACTGCTTGTTGGCTTAGAGTTAAACCACATAATGTGTCCCAAACCCAATTTTCTCATAGAAATCTCTTGACTTGCCACAAACCAGATGAAGAACCGTAGAAGTTATGCCGAGATAGTTTACTATTTACAAAATACATTTGCCTCCTCCAGAATTTTTGGATTGCCTTCGAAATCACAACCTTAGCCGCTGATCCTCCCAGAACGCAATTACACGCTTTTCCTACCAGTGAACTCGAAAGTTCTATTCTGCACCATGGACTCACTTTCGCTTTATACAAACGTGTGCCTAGAAATGAAAATGTTGGGGCATGATTAATGCACATTCAAGGCCGCAAGCCAACATTCAAAGATCTGATGACTATTGTTGAGAATGTACAAGACCACAAGCTTGATGTTTAGGATAGCTACTCTAGATTAGTGTCTTCAACAAGTCGATCAACCCAGCAAAGAAATCCTTGCATATATTTTCTCACAAGTCTAGTGAAAGAATGAACCAGAAACATAGAATTGCAAGCCTAGAAAATTTTGGCCTCCCATAGAAGATTAAATGTGAATGCCATTGGCCTCAAAATTCAAAAGATAGATGTCTGCCCTGCAAGAGAAATACAATCTTGACCCCATGCTGAAACAAAAATAACAAACCCGAAACCAAATCCTGCCACAAGGAAAACACATGACCTCTTTGCTTATCCTTTGGAGAGATATTTGATGTGTTTATATAGTTTCATGCTCAAACATTTGAGGCCAACGTGTGGCTTTGAGTGGAATCCAAATTTAATATCTATATCTATATAATTTTTTTATTTTTTATTTTTTATTTTTATTTTTTATTTGAGTGGGAGGCTCACTTGATAGTATAAATTAATTTGAAACCCTTCATCAAATTACTCTAGCCATAGTCCTTAATTTTAAATTCAATTTTGGGGCCCACTTTGATTTCATTGCCATATAACCTTATGATTCCACCTTAGCTGCCCTTGGGGTTTTGGATCCTAAAATGGGGCTTTGACTTTGATTGGCCATATCTCACAAATCGTTAGGGCCCACAAAATTCTCAACATACCACCGGAAACAACTCAATAAGAAGAATTTGATGGTGAGGGTCTTCGAGGCAAGCACATTGATTTGTTTCTCCAAAAAAGGAAAACGGAAGAAACGTATCTTCATCGTCAAAGGAACTCAAACTCTAGGGCTAGGGTTTCATTTATGCAACCTCTCATTTGCCTGATACATGCACCTGCTCTTACTTTGACATCAATGACCTACTGCACACCTATGTGATCATCCTGCAACTACTCTCGCTTTTACATCAATGACAACCTGTTCAACAATATCCCCCTTTGTCATTGACGTCGACACACCAAGCATACAAGGTATGTTGCATCCTGCATCTCTCTCTCTCTCTCTCTAGACTCCTACAAGTTTCTCTCCCCCTTTGAAATCAATGGCAAAGGTTGATTGACATATCAAATGATATGGGTCTTCCTGACAACCTGCTCTCTGCATCATCTTTTCAAGATCCCAGTGATAATTTGCTTGATCCTGGGACTTGTAATATTTTAGTGTTCTTCTCCCACTAAACATGTTATGTGTTTTACATATATGTATTTCTATTCTATCCATGTTAATTGTATGTCAATTGTAGACTTGTGCCACATACCTCTGCATAAACTACCCCCATCAACATGCTTTCTTGTTGCATAGGATCCTGTGTTGATGTCCCCTCTGAACAATATGCTTCTACAAACTCCCCTATCTATGTGCATCTATCAATCATGTGAGAGATAATGGGAATACGTAATTTCTCTGCGAGACCCTGGTGGTCTTGTCTTCCTACCTGATGAAGGACCTACCTTCAAGGTTCTGGGGGGTCCACGTCAAACCACTTTTACAATCTCATGCAAAATGGCCAATTTTGTGACATAGGTAACATTCAACATTCCGTCCTTCCTGCATCTGCGGGGTTTGCTTCAATCCACTTTTGCAATATTGTGAAAAATGGCCAAGATTATGGCACAAATAACACTCTACATTTGATCTCAATAATGGAGTAAAAAGGTTGTAGTTTCCGCTATTATAGGTGTCTGGGATTCTGTCTCGTCTTCCAGAAAATATGCTCCAAGGTATTTGATAAAACCCTTTGTCAATGCTCCTGCTATGTCCCCTACAATCTTGAGCTCTATGTCCATAGTTTGAACATGTGTAACAATAACCATGAAATATATTTGGATACCTGGGTGTATGGGGTGAAGATTTGCTGAAGCTGTCTCGTCCCTGAAAATGCTTTTGTTTCTCTCCATACCTGAATGCTCTCTCTTGAGTTGGTGTAATGAATGCATCATCCTGATTTGAAGCATTGGTCTTCCAGCTCTCTTTGTTGAATGATTTGTATAGGACCTTGACTTTGGGCTTCTCTTCATTCTTAGGATAGGAATTCTTGACAAGTGGTTTTTCTTCATTTTTGGGATAGGATTCCCTGACACAAGACTTATTCTCTTCTTGTGGTTGTTCTTCATTATTTGGATGAGGCTTCTATTCATGTGGTTTTTCGTCATCATTCGGATGAGGATTCTCTTCTTGTGGTTGTTCTTAATATTCTTTGACTTGTGGTTTCTCTTCATCATTGGAATGTGAGGTATCACTAATATATCTAAGACCTGTCTTGATGAATGGAGATCTCTGGCAGTTGATAATGTTTTCCAACACATGTGAGCTTCTGATTTTCTGTTTCAGTTTGTTTACTTTAGCTCTCAAGGCAATGATTTCCTGCTCATGGTTTATATAGTCTTTTTCCTTTTGATTTATCTCACCTTTTAAGATATCCTTGATCCTTTTGGCTCCTTCAAGTTCCCTATTTAAATATGTGATCTGTTTTTCTTTATTCCGCTTGTTCCATTTGTTTGACTTTTCTTTTTCCTTTTCCTTGAGTTGGTTTGTCAAGGTTCTTTTCCTATCGTTTGCTTCTAGTAGTTTGCCTTTGAGATCCTCAACTTCCTTCTTGGCATCATCAAGTTCCTTATCCTTTCCAAACAATTGCATCTCATTGATTTGATCTCTAAGCCAGATATTGTCAGCATAAGTAAAATGCTCATTATCATCAATATTCTTCTTTTCATCCTTTAGTTTTTCATGTTCATTGTGAAGTATATCATACATGTATCTGGACCTCTCCTAGTCACGTGTTAGAATTCAAATCTTCTCTTTGAGTGTTTTGACATCTTCTTCAAAATCATCAGCCATCTTGTCAAAAATAATGTATGCTATGGATCTGCCTTCAAGTTGTTAGGCTTCCACTGAAGGACCCACTCTGATACCAATTGTTGGAAATACTGAGAGGGGGGTGAATCAGTGTTTCCTATTATTTTTCATATTTGGTTAAGACAATTCAGAGCATCATTATGAAAACATAAAACATATGACATGAAGAGCAGTACACAAGGGTTTTAGTTTTAACAAGTGTTGTATTATGTAGTGTACAATGTACATACAATACTTTCTAAGAGAACCTGGAAGGAAGTGAAATACTCCCAAGTGTTTTCCAACAATATGGAAGGAAGAAAAATGCTCCCTGAAGGTTGGTCTCCCATACCATGGATAATGGCCCAAGTATAATCGCTTCTCATTGTTACAACCACTGTCGCCTCTACTGTTCACTGCTGCCTACTGATGCTGCTATTGTACATACTGTTGCTACCACTACTGCTCACTGATGTTGCTACTGCACATATACTGCTGCTACCTCTTCTTCAACCCTACCTCTCCATCTACTACACCACTATTGTAACCTACTACCTCTGCTTCAATCCTACCTCTACTTCTGCTGCACCACTATTGTCACCTGCTACCGCTGCTTCAACCCCACCTCTACTTCTGCTGCACCACTATTGTCACTTGATACCTCTAATTCAACCCTTCCTCTCCTTTTGTTTTCTGTTACCTCGACAACCTCTATTGCTTTTTCTGTTCACTACTGACAATGCTGCCCTATAATACTACTGCTGCACATATACTGTTGCTGCAACTACCTACATTCTCCACTGCCACTTATGCACCTTCAATCTCACCATCTCTTCTCCACATACTTTTTATGTCACAACTTGCAAAAGTCATTATCATATATATTTTTAAGCAACATCATCACTATTAGTCTTTCATTTTCACTAGGAACTCACTGTTGCCTTAGTACTTCACTAATAAATGCATCTAGGCCTTATGAGGGTTATAGGATCATGATCTTCTTCCAAATATACATAGTTGTCCACTGCTAGAACAGAGAGAAGATATACCGGTAAGATTTACTGTTGTGACTACTCCCATCTGACGCAAACACCAGTCACTATCCAATTAAAGATTACAAGACCACTGTTAAGTATGCAAGATTATGATATTGTCATGATAATCCCTACCACATTAGGGGGGATTGTTTACGATTTATAATATTGTCCATTCATCAAAACACCAATTTTGAGATTGCTACATGCTCACTATTCATACAGTTTTCCAAAACTCTGTCACATCCTTCATCATACCGATAGAGCTTCACAAGAAGAGCATGCATGAAAACCCTATCTAGCAGTCTATGTCTTCAACATACATGCTTTTGATTCTTCTGCAATATAATTTCAGCACTATAACATAAGATTTTCATTGCAATTATGATATGCTGGCAATCCTCTAGATATATTTGAAGTTGTATATATGAATTTATATCATGTGGCAAATAGATTGCAAAATCGATATGACACCTTGTCAGTCCGAAGAATCTATTTGAGATTCTTCCCGTAGTTTCCATGCACACATAGCTTCTCAAGGGATCTGCAAAGACAAAAGTCTTATTCATGCATCATATCAGTCACAGGTTATCTAAAAGTGAAGGTTGTATGACCTTAGAAAGGGTTTGACTTCTGCAAAAAGAGCCTTCAAATAGAATAGTAAGTTCGGCCTTTAAAATTGTTCAACTGCAGAGATGTGTTAGTTTAGGGCTTGGTCTTAATACAACATTCCTTTTGAACCCACGTAGTATCATCTATCTGTCACGATAAAACCTCAATCAAGGTGAATTTTCCTATCTTAGAATAAGGGTCAAAATGTTACTGATCTTGAGATCTTCGACCTCCTACTCAATGCCGCAGAGCTTCAGATTTGAGTTTCAGATAAGTCACGGATTAGCCATAAATGATGGTAATTATAATTAAGTCAGATATGCTTTAACATATTATTCATAGCTACAATAGGGCCAATTCTAGCCCGAATTGACCTCAAAAAGTGTTTTATTGCCACATTAAGATCCTTCCCTATCCTCACTGGCTTAGAGGACTATTCACTGCCTCAAGAAGGTCAATCCATTGCTTCAGAACAATTCTGTTTAGCTCTTGTTTGTTAGGTCCCTATACTACTAGTGTAACCCCTTATTGTTATTAGTACAACCCCCTTATTATATATTTGTGCCCATGTAGTCCCCATATTGTTATTATTGTGCCCCATAGAAACCCACTATTGTTATTATTGTGCCCTTACATTATTATTGTTATATAGCCTTTGATTATATTATGACCCCTTAGATTCCTATATATAGAAATGAGGTCTTGTCATTTGTATCATCCAAGAATTGTTCATTTGTGTAATGTAAAGGAGGTTTCCCCCTCGAAGAGGTTTATTTTTAAGGCGTTTATCTATCTTTTATATCTTTTTGTGAATTGGTTTCATAACATTTGGTATCAGAGCTTTGGATTCTAGGGTTTCACTGCTCCAAACCGGTCATTATGGAATGTTCACTATAACTTTTTGCCTACGAAGTTTCAGAAGCTAAATAAAAACCCATTTGAGAAGAGATTGGTCTGAACTTTGGGTCCGAATTTCAGATCTTGTCTCACTATGATTTCGGAGATATGATCTGAGGAAGTTAGGGTTTTTGCAAGATCCAGAATTTCATCTCAAACAGGTCATTGTGGAATTTTTACTATAATATTTTTATACAAAGGTTCATACTCTAAAACTAAAACCCATTTTAGCTGAAATCTTGTTGAAGCTCGGCTCCAAATCTAATATATTTTCTTGCTATATGTTTGGAGATATAATCTGAGGAAGTTAGGGTTTTTGCAGACTCCCGAATTACATTCTAAAAAGGTGACTGTTACACTAAAATTTGTCACCATGACTATTTGCAGTTAGTATGGCTCCATCAACTGTCATGCTATCCTCCTTGGCAAGTCTTATACCTCTGCTCTTCATGTCAAACTCCAAGAAAGAGAGAAAGTCTTTAAAAATTTATATAACTCTGGGTACGCAGTTTCTCTTAGCCTTACCTGCGTGTACGCACCTCAAGTTCACATTCCCTGCGTACTTGTACGCTCTGTCTGTAAAGGGATGGGTGCGTACCCCTGTAAAGGTCAAAAGGCGCGAGTTTTACTTCAAAAAAGTTACTTGTGGTCGATTCTAGAGCATTCTAGAAGTTTGTTTGACGTGTATTGAGCGCCTCCAGATGGTTCATGTATCCCTATGAAAGAGGAACTTATCCCATCAAGAGGGGAGCTATCCCATTCAAAGAGGGGCTTATCCCATTGATGGTGGACCTGATTAACTTCCTCCAAAGCACTATAAATACAGGCATTGGGCCAGAGGGAGGGGAGGTTGAAAGCTGAACATTCCTAAGGGTAGATGCTGCTGGAATTAGGACTTCCTTATAGAGCTTGAGAGGAGAGATTCCCATCCTTTCTTAGCTTCATTTGGAAGTGGGTGAGCTGATAAAAGTAAAGGAGAACTCTTGCTGGACCCTGGGAGGGACCTGCACAACACCAAGGCACAGGTTGTAATGGTTTCTTTTGTTTCCACTTAATACAATTAAGCTCATTTTTCTCAACAGGTTGTTATACATGATTTGTTTCATATACTCCTTGGTCTGTATGATGAATATGTTTTATTTTATGAGTTATTTAGGTGCTATGTAATCGTTTGCTTGTTAGTGAATGCAGGTTTCGAAGAGAAGGAGGAGCTCATCCGGATCGGCGAGGCTGGACTGCTACAAAGCGTTGGACTAAAGGTATGTTATAAACACCTGATTACTTGTATTCTAAATGCATATTTAGGGAAAGATAGTGTTTAATTGTCTTGTTTGTCACTAGAAAGCTTTAGCTTCTAGGGAGGTCGGTTTTGTCCGCAAAATTGACTCTTTCCGCATGACAAAATGGTGACTCCACTGGGGAATCCATGGATTTGATTGATTTCTCTTTTGATTGATACTTTGATTTGAGAAAAGTCGTTTTCTTTCTGGTTTTTGACTAATTGACTGTGAATTTGGGTGGAATAGCTTAGGGTTAAGTTAGATTTTACTTTTCTTGTTTTTGCTAGAAGTATGCAGCCTCTGCGTTAAGCACAGTGCGTACTTGTACGCACTGCAGCTTTGTACACAGAGCGTACACGCACCTGTGCAAACAGGCTGCCTGCGTACCTTGTCAAAAGTTGAGAAAATTTCAATTTTTCCTTTTTTACCTTTTAGATTTTGTTTTTAATTTGTTTTTCCTGCCCAGATCCACTGGTTACCTGTCAGAAGTCTTCACCTAAGCTTGTTTCATTAGTATCAAGGGTTTTAGTGAAATTCATAGAAGTTCTAGCCTTAGGGTTTGATTTTTGCATTGGTCCTGTAGTGACTTTGGCTTTAGAAGTTGTAAAACCTTGGATGTCCCTGGTCTTTTCAGTCTTCTTAGGAGTCGGACCTTTCATAAAATCCACCTGTGTGAGAAACCTACCTTTGTGTTGTCTCTTTGCGGCATTTCGAGAAAGCTTGTTGGTTAAAGTTGTGAATTTCATTCTTAAGAAAAAGAACAAAAGATTTTGATTTTTGTTTTTGACTGGTTTATGATTCTGCATGAACTAGTCCTTGGTTGAATTGTAACTGAGTAAAACATCCTGGAATTATACTTTGTATGCTTTTGCCTCATTAGATTTACTTTTAGGTGAATTTCTCTTAGATTTGCTTTTGGGTGAAATTGAGTTGATTTGATTGTCATAGATTTTAAAAACTTGATTTTTGTTAAAGTAGTTTTACATGCTTTGTTAATATAGGAAAACCTGGTTTAAGTACGGTTGTCACTAGTCAACCACAATTCACTTATCAACCGTACCAGGGACAGTACCAATATGGGTCTGCTGTCCAGCAGCCAGTTTACCAGTATCAACCGTATCCTGGGTACACTTATCAACAACCTCAGCAACCCCAGTACGGTTCGGTTAATCCTGGTTTTCCAGGAGGATACAATATCCCAAATGCGATTCCTATTCCAAGTTATCCCAGATATCCTCCTCCTGGGACTGGTCTTGTGACCCAGAGCTTTATGGATCCTAATCGACAATTACCGTTTATCGCAACTTTGGATTTACCAGACTTGTCGCGCCTAACGAACGATCCAATAAATTATCTTCCGTTTTGGCCACCAATGCCAAATAAGTTGCCCAGTGACATACCCAAGTTCGAAGGTAAGTCTGGAGAGGACCCGTCGAATCATGTGATGACTTACCACCTCTGGTGTGCCTCTAATTCCATCTCGGATGATTCGATCTGCTTACGTCTTTTCCAGTGTACTCTCATTGGTCTCGCGGCCAAGTGGTACATTGAGTTACCACGGGCCTCTTTTTATAATTTTAGCCAGTTATCTACCTCGTTCTTAACTCATTTTCAGTTGCCGGTCAGATATGATAATGGAACAGAGTTACTAACTTCATTAAAACAATTGACGTCCACTTATATTTCCGATCATATTCATGAATGGAGACGTCGAAGGCGATTAGTGAAAGTTTTTATCCCAGACCAAATCTTAGCTGAATGGTTTGTTAAATCATTATTACCGACGATTACTGAAGACGTAGCTAAGGCCGGAGTAGTTACTGAGGAGCAAGTGATTGCTCAAGCGCAGTACCTTGAATTAGTTTATACTCAGTCAGGTACGTTACACGAAAAGATCCAAGATCTTCCTAAGTCGAATCAAATCGCTGCTGCTCCTTCGGGGTCTCATGCCGCTGATGGCATGATTGGTACGGTAAATACTAAAAGCAAGAAGAAATACTCAAATAATTCTTCTCCTATTATAACCTTACCAGACTCCCCGACAGGAGAATCTTTTGCTGAAGTTTCCACCGATATTCACGCTGTAGAGTCATCTACGGCTAAATCAAAATCCGGTGGGAAAAAGAAAGGTAAGAAGAAGAATAAATCTGACAAAGCTCCAAAGGATAAAACTGAAAAGTCGGAAACCAATGACGAAAAGCGCAAACCTCGATATCCTTGTCTTATTTGTGAAGAGGATCATTTTACAAGAGATTTCCCTCATCGGGCCGAGGTTGTGAAAATCGTCAAAGGTTCCCCAACTCCTGTTGTTTTGAAAGATCCATTTCCAAAGCAGGAGAGTAAGATGATAGGTTCTTCCTCGAGTGCCAGTGAAGAAGCCATATTAATGATGTCTCATGTAAGGATTGCGACTCGATCGCAAGATTATGGTAGTAAAAGTCCCGTTGATGGAAAAGAAGCAGAATCTTCTCATTCTAATCCATCAACCTCAGCTCCCGGTTTCGATCCACTACAGATCGAGAAGCCTAACCCGGACTTAGTAATCAAACCAGCCGCCAAGGGTTTACTTCGAAGGTCTGCTTTCAATCCGCATGCAAGAGCAGCCCAGAATTACAACATTGTTGAGGATTTAGCTGTTTCACCCTCAGCAATGTCGGCTTTGGAAGTGCTGCAATCATGCCCATCACAACGTAAATTACTTTTGTCGGCTATAGGAGCTGTTGATGTTCAGGACCCGAACCTAATAATCTTTGCTCTAGAAAATAGTACACCGCGTTTACCTCATCAAATGGCTTTCCAGATTCCAGTGATAGTAAAAAACAGGCCTATTCATCAGACTGTAATTGATGAGGGAGCTTCCACGTGTATTATGTCGATACAGTGCTGGAGATCGCTTGGTTCTCCTTCACTAAATCAATCCCCGACCATTCTTAAGGCCTTTGATGGCCGTGGGTTCCATCCGTTTGGCATTCTACAGGATTTGCCTATAGGGGTTGAAGGAAAAACCGTTAGTCTAGATGTGGAGGTGGTTGATGCCCCTCTAGACTACAACCTTCTCTTGGGTCGAAGTTGGTCTTACGCTATGACAGCGGTCGTTTCATCGGTCTTCAGAGTAATAAAGTTTCCACATAATGGCAATATCGTAACCATAGACCAGCTGGCTTACTTTTCATCCGACCCAGCCTCTTCAGAGAGTATCCAGCATGTCGGTAAAACGACTATCCCTTATAAGGATGTTGGAGTAGGATTAGTTAAAGATGCCGGTTTACTGGGAACTTTTCCTTTTCCTCCAATCAATACCTTGTCTTCATTTGCATCTATTCATATGATTACTTCAGACACCATTGTTTACGACGATCCTTGGATCGTTCTTTCTGAATCTGAGATAGACTCATTTGGTGATGCAATGCCTTTGCATCCATATGAAATTTCCTATGAAGCCGTGCAGTCTTTTACCGACCCGAGTTCAACCAAAATCAACCAAATGAATGTGGTCCGTGAGGAATCACTTTTCACGTCAACCTCGGAGTTAATAGCATTTCCCGAAGTTGTGTCCTCTGACGAACAACTTTGTGAAGTCCTGTGCGTAGACGATTTACCATGGGAAGATCTCCATCATAGATCTTCGTTTTTACCTGAGGATGATCGTTTTGAAAACGATTTCTCATCAATATTTACAGCTGAATATGTCAAAGAAGCTCAGAGTCCAATGAAACATCCTGATTCAGAGCTGAATTTGGGAAACATTTCTCGCACTATTCCCATTGACATTTCAGTCAATCCCATAATTGTTGAGCACATTCATGTAGGTGCCTCGTGTTCAGATGACGAAATTCAGACATACAAGGCCCTATTTCAAGAATTCCGCGACGTGTTTGCCTGGTCCTATGAGGAAATGCCAGGAATTGATACCGCGATTGTTGTCCATGAGATCAAGACTTACCCGGATGCTAAACCCGTCCGGCAACGTTTGCGTCAGATTCACCCACGAAAAGCGGCTGCAATTAAAGCAGAAGTTGAGAAGCTGTTGAAAGTAGTGTAGGTTTTAACCCTGTACAGAAATTACCTGCATATGAATTCTTAAACAAAGAAAATAAACAATGCGAGAGCATAACCCATAAAACACATATGCACAAAGATTTTTCCCTGGATCCCAAAACCGGGACTACCAGCTTGATTTTTCATTATGTTCCTTTCAATGTTACAATACATATTTATACATGCCGAAGAATCCAATACCATGGACCGAAAAACCATCGCGTCCAATACCATGTGCGAAAATCATGCACAAAACCATAGGTAGGTTCGCCCAACCTAATATAGGGTCCAACCCAACAAGCAGGTTAGTCGTGGAAAGAATATAACACAACCCAACAAGCAGGTTTCATTTATCCGATTCATTCCTAACTACACCGAGATTACAAAGGGTTTTACCCGGTTGTTGAAACAGAACGCTCAATTCTCTTGGGATGAGATAGCTCAAAAATCTTTTGATGCACTCAAGCACGCGTTAACCCATGCACCATTGCTGCATCCTCCCAACTATAACCAGGATTACTTTTTGTACCTCGCCGCCGCTCATTCCACCATTGGAATGGTCTTAGTATAGGAAGACGAATTCAGAACGGAACATGTGATATATTACCTTAGTCGGACCTTAAATCCAACTGAGCTCAAATATTCACATGTGGAGAAATTGGCATTGGCAGCCGTTCAAGCTGTCCAACGTTTTCGTCACTACATTCTACTCCGTAAAACTACAGTTATTTCGGATTGCAACCCTATGATCTACATTTTGACTAAACAATTGCTAGGGGGCAAGTAATCTAAATGGATCGTCATCCTGCAAGAGTTCGACTTGGAGTTTGAAAAATCTAAGTCTAAGAAATCTTTAGTTTTTATCGAGTTAATGTGTGACTTCCTGCGTGCTGACACAGAAACTGTGGCAGAGGAACCCATTGCAGATGAATCTTTGTTTCTCATCAGCACTTTAGATCCGTGGTATGGGGATATAATCATCTATCTCCAAACCCAATCCTTTCGGCCCGAAGTTTCAAAGTCGGAACGTCAAAAAATTCTATTCCAGTCCCAACAGTACAAAATTATTGGAGATACTCTTTATCGCCGTGGGGCGGACTTGGTTTTTCGCCGTTGCTTAACCCACGAGGAAGCTGAAAGGGTTATGAATGACTGCCACTTTGGAGCGTGTGGCGGTCATATGTCTGGGTATGCCACAGCCCAAAAGATATTGCGCGCTGGCTACTTCTGACTGTCCTTGTTTAAAGACTGTATTATTGCGGTCCGGAAATGCCACAACTGTCAAGTGTTTGATCGCAAGATGCGCGCTCCACCTGCTCCTCTCCACCCTATAATTGCCGTTGGTCCTTTTGCCAAATGGGGTATCGATTTTATTACATGTAACCCTCACTCGGCTGGGGGGCATGCGTATATCATCCTTGAGGTTGATTATTTTACTAAGTGGGCCGAGGCGATGCCTACATTCGAGGCAGATGGCAAGACAGCTGCAATTTTCATATTCAATCACATTATTGCTAGGTTTGGTGTCCCACAAGTGATAATCACTGACCATGGGCGCCATTTTCGAAACGTTATGATGACAGAACTTACAGGCCAGCTTGGTTTGCGCCACGATAGCTCAACTCCTTATTATCCACAAGCGAACGGTCTGGTTGAGTCCATCAACAAAGTTTTAGTTATCATGATCCGATGAATCATTGGTATTCATCGGTCGAATTGGCACAACATGTTATTTTCCGTGCTTTGGGCGTACCGAACCTCAGTGAAAACATCAACAGGGTTCACTCCTTTCCAACTAGTTTATGGTTTGGAAGCTGTGCTGCCCATTGAATGCGAAATCCTGTCACTTCAAATGGCTGTCGAATTACTTCCAGCTACTTCCGAAGAGGAGAAGCGTTTATTATACTTAGCTCAATTAGATGAGACTCGACGTGATGCTGCATTGGCGATCGAGACTCATGCAAAACATATGAAAGCTCAGTATGATCGGAATGTGACCCCTCGAAATTTTTCGGAAGGAGACCTAGTGCTATTATATGATCAAGCTAACGATAAATTAGGTGCTGGAAAATTCGTTCCTATGTGGCATGGGCCCTACATTGTCAAGCGAAAGCTAGCAAAAGGGGCCTATGAGTTGGTAGATTTTGACAGGGACTCTTTGGGTAAACCGAGAAATGGACTTTACCTAAAGAGGTATTATGCTTAAATGATGGGTATGGAGATTTTAGTTAAGTTAGGTTTTTCTTTATAGCTGGTGTGTTTGTTAGTTTAGACAGTGTGCTTAGCTTAGAAAGTGTGTTTTTCGTCGTTATTCTG
This sequence comes from Pinus tabuliformis, assembly GCA_031772625.1. Taxonomy (NCBI): domain Eukaryota; kingdom Viridiplantae; phylum Streptophyta; class Pinopsida; order Pinales; family Pinaceae; genus Pinus; species Pinus tabuliformis. Next base: position 1,855,022,717 of record CM062817.1, on the reverse strand, counting down.
CTTATCTTGGTTTTACGCTTGATGTTTGCAGATGTCGATGCCTCTCCAAACATACATTGGATTTGCTGATGGTGCTTTTTGTAGTACACGGAATATCTCTTCCGTAGCTTGGGTTATTTATTCGCCCTCTGACGAGTTAGTTTCTATGCATGGGGTGAGCCTCGGTCAAACAACAAACAACATTGCAGAATACAGTGCAGTGATTGAATTATTGTCTGAATCTATTTCATTTGGGATTCGAAGTTTGATAATGAGGTTAGATTCTGAACTCGTTGTATTACAGCTTAATAGAGTGTATGCCATTAGAAATCCAGTGTTATTAAGATTATTTTTGAGAGTGCGTCTCTTGGAACGTGAATTTGATTACATTGAATATCAGCATATTCCAAGGTCTTTAAATACATTAGCAAATGCAATTGCTTCTCGAATGTTAGACAGACATTTGCGATAATCATACATGTAAATTTAAAAACATTTAATCACACATGTTTAACAAGATAAGCTGGTAATAATGATATATATATAGGAGTGTGTCAAAAAATACATCGTCTTCGATCATAGGTTGAAAAAACACCTTATGATCAGCAAAAATGATAAGTACAAAAAACCAAAATGTCACATGTGTCTACAAAAACGACCATCCAATCACTGGTGATGCTCTCTATACAACACCACTGCACGCGCCACCCTACACAAGAACCTCCTAAAAGGTCCTGGGACTGTGACTACATAGCGCTGAAGCCTGATAGGAATATCATCTATAGTAGTCTCTAGTATGTCTGCCGTAAGACACTCTAGGTCTTGTTCCAACTCAGCTAGGGTCTCTGTGGCCTCGTCCCGTGGGACCGATGCCGCCGCAACTGGTAGTCTCCTCTCGAAAGGCTGGAGATTGGCTGGATGGCGTGGGCCTACATCTGCATTTTGAAGATTGTTACTGTCAATTTTGAGACGATATAAAAAACAAAAAAAAAATAGATAATTTAAAAACTTGTGAAAAATGAAGTACCTGTGTCATCCCATTGTTCTCCCGGTGGAAGAACCATGTCCGGATCTCCACGAAAATCAACTCCGGCATAAGGAAAATCCTGTATCGAAAAGATCTGGTCCTCCAACCAGTGAAAATACTCCGGTCTAAATAGGACAACCTCCGTGCCCTCGTCAGGGTGACGGGCCATAACCGCAACCCATCGTGTCAATTTGGGCTCTCGGGTATGCCCAGCCTCAACAGTGAGATGCTGTGGGATCAGCATCAGAACCCTCTCTAAAGCAAAACTGACAACTAAAGCCCCATAACCAAAGGTCTTTAGCTGTCCGTTTTTGGTTTTAGTCAGTTGGCTTTTTAAGTTAGCCAGCACAGCATCACACCAATTGAAAATGGTGCCCCGATAGCAATCACTCGCCATCCGCATCTGGGATCCAGTGGCAATGTGCAAAGCGGCAGCCCCACAAAGTCTGGTAACTGTAAAAGCAATGACCATAAGTTCAGGGTGGGATATAGTTTTGATCTCTATCCCCTTCTCCTGGTTCTGCGTGTTGCACCACTCTAGTCGGAGACTAGTAATGGACTGGCCACCCGGCCTAGTCCCGGACAGAGTCAATTGTTTGCCCCTCTTGGGAAAACCAGTGAGAAAGTAAATATCTGAGGGCTCTATCTCGAGCTGGTGCCCTCCAATGTAAAAGCACTGGTCCTGGACATTCCATCTCTCTACCAGCCACTCTAGAAAGCGCACCTAGGCCCTCATGCCAGGTATGGCCCAGTATTTGTAGAGGCCGCATGCCTTTAAAGCATCAATGGACAGTTGATGATTAATGGCGGCCAAATCAACATCTTCATGATCTCTCTTGCGCCAATCAAGCATGGTGGGCAATCTACACACCAAAAAACATCTGTTAGAGTCAATGAAATAAAAAATTTTTGGTCCATTTTGAAGAAATTGGGGTTTAAAAATTCGTTTTGCGGGGTACGCACCCCGCCTTTAGGAACAAGGCGTGCATACGCAGGTTCCCTTAAGGCAAGGTGCGTACGCCCGGAATTTTCCCAATTGAGAAAATGTCGGGGTACGCGGGTCACCAGTGGAGCACCTGCGTACCCCGAAAAGCGGACCTTGAAACCCCAAAACCTCCAAAAAATGAAACTAGGGCCTAAAAATAAATTCTAAACAGATGGAAATGAAGAGGAGGATGTTGTAGAATACTTGATGAGATGGCGTTTGATTTCGACGGTTGGATTCTCCGCAATGTCCACGGGAAGTTTCTTGCCAAAAGCCCTTTTTCTCTCCTCAACAGTAAAATGGTAAAAATTAAATGGCAAAAGCCCTTTTTATAGGTTTTTTGGGTAAATAAATGCTAAATTTGTTTATTTTTCACCATGAAAAGGTATTTTCAAAGAATTTTTATCTATCTTAAACAGGTATGAGTAATGTGTTGGTTTTTGTGTAGGATAAAAGGATTTTCAGGGAAAATTGTCATTTTTCACAAACAAAAACATCAGAGTCATCTTTTAAGCCCTTTTCTGACTCCTAAAACATGAAAAGATTGCCGAGCGTTTCTTTTACACTCGTTAAAACGGAATTAAAAGACGATCCCCTTATAGCCCTTTTCTGACCATAAAAATAGGAAAAGGTTGCCGGATTTTTGTCGTTTCAAATTCGATACTGGAAATAAAACGATGTGTCCTTGATCGCTTTTTACTTTTCAGGTCAAAGACACTAACTATGAAAGTACTCCTTGGTCGTAAAAGATCAAGCGGTTCTCTCAAGTATTATTTTATACTTTTTCGGGCTTGGGAGACACAAATTTACGAAAAAGTTCAACCCTAGAGTCTTCTTAAGTTTTTGAGACTCTCTAAAATTGAAAAACGCCGAGTTTCTCCTATACTGGACTCGTTAAAATTTCACAGTAAAGGACCTGTTCGACTACAAACAGGAACGAACCACTCCTTCTTAGGGTTCGAATCTAAACTAAGTTGGACTCATCCGAAGGATGAGCTTATAATCAAGCATATGTTATCCTCCTCAAGCTTGTAAAAAATAAATAGGTACTTGCCAGAAATGGTGGGGGAAAAAAGATAAAAATGAGCCTATTTGTTATCCTTTGTCTCAGAAGAATTCTTATCACCACTCTTGAACATGACACTTTTCATTCACCTGGGTTGGGAAATCCTTTGCCTAACAGTTGATCAAACCACATTGAAAATCTTCAACCGGTTCCGGGTATTAACTTTGGGTCAATTGTCACCAAGCTATCTGTCGTGTCGTTATGTGTTCAAGAGGTCACTGCAAATAAACCATTCATCTGCAAAATACCCGTCATCCATCTCGACCATCCCTGAGTCAGTCCTTACAGCTACATTTCTTCAACTTGATCTATGATTTCGTGTTGTAGGCTTGCCTGCAATGGGTCGCTTTCTATCGACATCAGCACATTATCTAGAAAGATGACCTAGAAATTGTCAGTACCTTGAAATCTGCATGCATCAATGGCAGGTTTCTCGCCTTTGACGACGATTTACATCATTGACTTTCGATCGAAGGATTCCGTGAAATGTTCAACATCAACTCATTCATTCACATCTCATGGATTGTACTGGGTACTTTGAGAACCATTGACATCAATGGTGGTCTCTCTCACACTTGTTAATAGTTTACATCATCGACTGGTAATCAAGTGGTTTCTACCATGTTCGACATCAACTCATTTATTCGCATGGATAGAATCGTATCATTTCGGGAAGTAGAAATGAAGACCCTGGATCTAGTTTCCACCATCCAGGCTGCGAGGAGTTTTGTATTCATTGTACAGTAGACTAATCATAAACAGATGGCTGCGTCCATACTGTGTCTACAAGAGTCTATGATTATGATGTACTGCGAAATCATTCCTATATCAGAGCAGTAGTTAGTTTGTTAGTTAAAGTTTTCAATCTGAGTATGGGAATGCCTACCTCAGCGATGATATGATCTTATATATGTATTTTGTGTTGAATATTTGAAGGTTCCGACTGGGCTCTCCACAAGATAATCCTTGAAATGATAAAGTACTTCACCCTTCCTAGATGATATGAAACCCTAATCTACTACAGGCTTCGCACTTTAGGGGGCAATCTGTTACACTAAAATTTGTCACCATGACTATTTGCAGTTAGTATGGCTCCATCAACTGTCATGCTATCCTCCTTGGCAAGTCTTATACCTCTGCTCTTCATGTCAAACTCCAAGAAAGAGAGAAAGTCTTTAAAAATTTATATAACTCTGGGTACGTAGTTTCTCTTAGCCTTACCTGCGTGTACGCACCTCAAGTTCACATTCCCTACGTACTTGTACGCTCTGTCTGTAAAGGGATGGGTGCGTACCCCTGTAAAGGTCAAAAGGTGCGAGTTTTACTTCAAAAACGTTACTTGTGGTCGATTCTAGAGCATTCTAGAAGTTTGTTTGACGTGTATTGAGTGCCTCCAGATGGTTCATGTATCCCTATGAAAGAGGAACTTATCCCGTCAAGAGGGGAGCTATCCCATTAAAAGAGGGGCTTATCCCATTGACGGTGGACCTGATTAACTTCCTCCAAAGCACTATAAATACAGGCATTGGGCCAGAGCGAGGGGAGGTTTAAAGCTGAACATTCCTAAGGGTAGATGCTGCTGGAATTAGGACTCCCTTATAGAGCTTGAGAGGCGAGATTCCCATCCTTTCTTAGCTTCATTTGGAAGTGGGTGAGCTGATCAAAGTAAAGGAGAACTCTTGCTGGACCCTGGGAGGGACCTGCACAACACCAAGGCACAGGTTGTAATGGTTTCTTTTGTTTCCACTTAATACAATTAAGCTCATTTTTCTCAACAGGTTGTTATACATGATTTGTTTCATATACTCCTTGGTCTGTATGATGAATATGTTTTATTTTATGAGTTATTCAGGTGCTATGTAATCGTTTGCTTGTTAGTGAATGCAGGTTTCGAAGAGAAGGAGGAGCTCATCCGGATCGGCGAGGCTGGACTGCTACAAAGCGTTGGACTAAAGGTATGTTATAAACACCTGATTACTTGTATTCTAAATGCATATTTAGGGAAAGATAGTGTTTAATTGTCTTGTTTGTCACTAGAAAGCTTTAGCTTCTAGGGAGGTCGGTTTTGTCCGCAAAATTGACTCTTTCCGCATGACAGTGACCTTCGGAAAATCGTCATAACTTTCTCTCTGAGAAACAAATTGAAATTTAATAACAAGTTACAGAAAGATGACATACTGTTGTTTGCTGTGTATATATTTTTAGATTTGAAGGTTAAAATAATGACACGTGGCACGTCGTACAATTTCGCTCTACTAAAGCATTATATAATCAGGTCATCTTAGGAGATTGGGAATAACGCTTTCTTGGAGAATCACATTCTGATCAGACTTGTGGGGTTAGAAATAGGACTTAGAGGGATACTACAGGATGAAATTTTAGAACTTGGAGATCTGAAATTACTGAGTTACAGCCATTTCAAGATCAAGATCCTAAAATCAAGAAAAGGCGATATGAGGAAGTTTGATGGCAAGGATCCAATAAATTGGATACTATAGATGGAGAAATATTTTGATCTACATGAGGTTAAACTGTTACAAAAGGTACATATTTCATCTTTATATTTAGAACCAAATCAATTTTTATGGTATAAAGGTCTTTTTTCTCATAAAGCACTTGTCACTTGGTCAATTTTCACGGAAGAAATGACAACACATTATGAGGATACAAAGAGTAACAACTTCTTTAGCCAATTGATAAATTTCGAACAAAAGGGTTCAATGGCAGAGCACATTGAGGACTTTCAAAAATTGAATATAGGGGTAAATGATATTCCAGAGAAGCAAAGGATTGATCTCTTCATAGGGTCTTTAAAGGATAACATTCAACATGAGGATTGTCTTTGGGAACCTAATCCATTGGAGAAGGCATTCAGGTTGGCAAGAAAAATTGAAAGCGAAATTATGGAAACAAGAAATCCCACCACTCACGACTATAACTATGGAAGTGTTTTTTCTCATAGTCTTCCACAACCTACAAGGTTTACATGACAACAATTGGAAGAAAAAAAAGAGAAAAAGGGCTTTGTTACAATTGTGATAGCAAATACACTAAAGGTCATAAGTGTGCTGAGAAGAAATTATTTTACATAGATTATGAAGAGGAGGAAGAAAAGGATCAAGAAACATCAAAAGAAGAGGATATACACTAGGAACCAACCCTAGAGAAAGAAGAAATGAATCCGACCATATCTTGTAAAACATTGGCAAGAATTACCACTCCTCGAACTTGCAAGATAGAAGGACATATCAAGAAGAAAAAGGTTCAAGAAGTGAAAGATCACATCGAGAAAGAAGAAATGGATCTGACCATATCTTGTAATGCATTGGCCGGAATTACCACTCCTCAAACTATCAAGATAGAAGGACATACCAAGAAGAAAAATGTTCAAGAATTGAAAGATCACATCGAGCATCAAGAAATGAATCCAACCATATCTTGTAATTCATTGGAAGAAATTACGACTCCTCAAACTATCAATATAGAAGGACATATCATGAAGAAAAATATTCAAGCAGTGAAAGATCACATCGAGCATCAACAACAAGTTCTCCAACTTTTAAAGGATAATGCCACTTTGGTGCAGAATCGAATGAAACAACGGGCAGATCAACATTGCAATAAAAGAAGTTTTGATGTAGGCGATTGGGTATTTTTATGACTACATCTCAAGCAAGCTATTTATGAGAAGGAAATGTTGGCATTACAACATGCACTTAAGAAATGGCGACCTTACCTAATGGGAAGCCACTTCAAGGTAAAAATGGATCATGATAGTCTTAAATACTTTTTAAAACAAAGATTTTCTTTAGAAGAACATAAAAAATGGGTCACAAATATGTTGGGTTATGACTTTGAAATCATCTACAAAAAAGGGAAGAAAAATGTTGTTGTAGATGCGCTCTCAAGAAAGGATGAAGATGTGGAAGCATTTTTTTGTGCTATTTCTATTATCCAACAGATTGGATAAACAAATCAAGGGATGAATGGAAGAAGGATGAAGAAGTGTGGCCACTCATTCAAAAGTTGTAGAAAATTCCAGTTCAAACAATATTTCCAGAACTTGACGAGGAAGGAAAAATCATATTGGAGCTTGGAGTAGTCACAAAAACAAGAACCCGATAACTACAGAACCGATCAATTTCAAAGTATCTCATCAAGTGGAAGAACTTACCCCCTGAAGATTCCACATGGGAGGACAATAATTTTATACAGAAGCATTAAGAACTACTCAAGCGTTGAGGACAACACTTTTTGAAGGAGAGGGGCATCTTAGGTCCCTATACTACTAGTGTAACCCATTATTGTTATTAGTACAACCCCTTTATTATATTGTTGTGCCCATGTAGTCCCCATATTATTATTATTATGCCCCATAGAAACCCACTATTGTTATTATTGCGCCCTTACATTATTATTGTTATGTCGGCTCTGATTATATTATGACCCCTTATACTCCTATATATAGAAAGGAGGTCTTGTCATTTGTATCATCCAAGAATTTTTCATTTGTGTAATGTAAAGGAGGTTTCTCCCTCAAAGAGGCTTATTTTTAAGGTGTTTATCTATCTTTTCTATCTTTTTGTGAATTGGTTTCATAACATTGTTGCAATCCACTGAGAAATTCTTGCTGCCTTAGACGGAATTGCTTTCAACTCGTGCAACCTCACAAATATCATTCACTATCACAGATGAAACCCTTGGAAGGATCCGTTGTGCACAGATGAAGCCTTAGAAGGGGAATGCAACCAAATATATGCCCTAGAGGAGTTATGTTGCCCTCATGAAACACTTCAGACTACTTGTTGGCTTAGAGTTAAGCCACATAATGCGTCCCAAACCCAATTTTCTCACAGAAATCTCTTGACTTGCCACAAACTAGATGAAGAGCCTCAGAAATTATGCCAAGATAGTTTACTATTTACAAGATACATTTGTCTCCTCCAGAATTTCTGGATTGCCTTCAAAATCACGATCTTAGCTACTGATCCTCCCAAAATGAAATTACATGCTTTGCTTGCCATTGAACTCGAAAGTTCTGTACCGCACAGTGGACTCACTTTCGCTTTATACAAATGTGTGCCTAGAAATGCAAATGTTAGGGAATGATCAATGCAAATTCAAGGCCGCAAGCTAGCATTCAAAGATCTGATGACTATTGTTGAGAATGTACAAGACCATGAGCTCAACGTTTAAGATAACTACTCTAGATTAGTATCTTCAACAGGTCGATCAATCCAACAAAGAAATCCCTGCATAGATTTTCTCACAAGTCCAGCGAAAGAACCAACTAGAAACATAGAATTTCAAGCCTATAAATTTTCGACCTCCCATAGAAGATTAAACGTGAATGCCCTTGGCCTCAGACTTCATAAGATATATGTCTTCCCTGCAAGAGAAATACAATCCTGACCCCATGCCGAAACAAAAATAACAAACCCGAAACCAAATCCTACCACAGAGAAAACACATCACCTCTTCACTTATCCTTTGGAGAGATATTTGATGTGTTTATATAGTTTCATGCTCAAACCTTTGATGCCAACGTGTGGCTTTGAGTGGAATCCAAATTTAATATTTTTTTACTTTTTTATTTGAGCGAGAGGCCCACTTAATAATTTAAATTAATTTGAAACCCTTCATCAAATTACTCTAGCCATAGCCCTTAATTTTAAATTTGATTTTGGGACCCACTTTGATTTCATTGCCATATAAACTTATGATTCCACCTTAACTTCCCTTGGGGTTTTGGATCCTAAATGGGGCTTTTATTTCGATTGGCCATATCTCACAAACGGTGAGGGCCCAGGAAATGCTCAACATACCACTGGAAACAACTAGACAATAATAATTTGATGGTGAGGGTATTCGAGGCAAGCACATTTATTTGTTTCTCCAAAAATTCCAACAAAAGACGAGTCTCGTCATCATCCAAGAAACTCAATCCCTAGGGATAGGGTTTCGTTTTTGCAACCTCTCAATTTCCTGATACATGCACCTGCTCTTGCTTTGACATCAATGACCTGATGCACACCTATGTAATCATCCTGAAACTAACCTCGCTTTGACATAAATGAAAACCTGTTCAAAATCATGCTCCTTTGTTATTAGATTTCAGAGCTTATTTGATTACATGGAATTCATTGTTGCATTGCTCCAACTTCCTTCAATTTGTTGTGATTAATGTGAATGTCCATTTCCATATTAGTAAACCAAATATGCCTCAACTTCCATAAAACACTGTTGTTTGTTGTTGTTTTTATTTAATTGAATCCATGCCCAATGGTGGCTATCCTCACACCCTTTCACCCAAAAAATCAAATAGAAAACCAGAGTTAGCCATATGTATTCTAAAAAAATATTGAGAGAGCCCTCTCAGATTGGAAGGGCTAACTTCCAATAAAAAGTTGGTTTGAAATAGTTACATTGGGTTGAAGGGTTGATACAACCCAATCCCCACTAGCCCAGTTGATAACAATTTGGTACGTCTTCTAGGAGTCGAAAAGATCCTTTTTCCGGGATTATCTTCTAGTCTCTTCTTTCTGATTCTTGAGGGTAACAGGAAATCATAAGTTTCGAAGGTTGTTGTTGAGTTCCAAAACTGCCTCTTTCTTAAGCAACTTTCTCATCCTTCTTCCTTTGATTTTCCATGAAAAATGCATCCTTAATCATCATAAGCCATTACATATTTCTTCAAGGAGTATATTTCAGTGATTTACAAGTTATATTGTTATGTTTTTTATTTGAATAGGTTTTTGTTTTCAGCTACGGAACGCAGCCACATTCTGAAACTAACCAACTGTTCCGCAACCATCTCCATGCTTTTGTAGGTTACAGGTGTCAAGAGAGGAAACAGAGCACATGGGTACCTTGGAAAACGTCAGAACATGGATGGATTCCTATCCATTTGGCCAAGATAGATGAGGAGGACCCCAATCAAAGGGATGTCAACGGAAGAAACCTATGGCTAGTAGAACTTAGTTTTTGAACGATTCTCAGTAATGGATCTGAGGTAGTCTCCTAAAGTCGAGGACCTCATCTGCCACCTGCATAAAAAAAATCCAACAACCACTATTAGAATATTTATGTCTCAAGGCAACTGAAGACAAGAATTCTGGATACATTATCTGTCTACGTGTTTTGTTGTAGATGACTTCTCTCTTCAAAACAGTTGTATTTTTTCCTATAAATACCAGCATTTAGAATGAAAAACAAGTTCAAGTTTTTGCTTATGTAATAGTGCATATTTCCACTTTCTAGTGTGAGAAACTCAGTGCTATGTTTTAATATAACAACTCTATTTTCAATGGATACTTGAAGCGTGTGAAGTGTTGATTCCGTGTTGATAATCTGAGACCTTGCAGAGGGCCCCTGCATGGTCAAGGGTACATTGTATTTCTGTTTATCTTTCTTAGTTTAATTGTACATTTACTGTGTTTTTTTATCATGTTCATAATCGTTTCCTAACACTGTGTATATTGCAGCTTGTGTCACTTGTTTTCACTAACTCAGAGTAGTTGTATTCCAGCGTAGAATAGTCCTTTAGTTTTCATTGCTTTCTAGTCACTTAACTGTAGTTTTAAGTTGATTTAGTTAGCATAAGTTAGTTCATTTTATTTGTTGTTTCTTAGTTTCTAGATTTTAAATTAAGTTGTTCAGTGCCTTTTTCTTATTAGTGTAGTCACTCATGATATAAATGAATGTTTCCAAAAGCCTTTCGTTGATGGTTAATTCTCAAACTAAATGGTGAAATGTTGTATTTATGAATGAGTCTTTCATTACAATTGATGTTCATTAGTTTTTGAGTTACGTAGTTCAATGCCATTTTCTTATCAGTTGAAGGTTAATCCTAAAACTAAGTGGTGAAATGTTTTGTTTATGAATGAGTATTTCCTTTGCATTTTCATGTTTACTTTTCTTAGAATGATGAAGAATGAAATCTTTCAAAATTGCTATCATAAGGAGGTTGTTCTCCTTGAATTATGTAGCTGAGTGACAAAAATACTTCATTTAGCCTTGATTTCATAACAGAATAATTGCAAATTCATTTTTTAGTTCTTCACTTAATTTAGATGTAGTTCCATCTTTAGTTGTTTATTAAGCTTTAAATTCTACAAATAGATTAGACAGTAGAAGTGATCTTATTTCCAGTATTCCATTTTTGGTTTATCATAGATAGCTACAATCTAATTTCATTTTTCATTTATCATAGATAGCTGCCATTTTACTTTCTCATTTAAAACTTTAGTTTTGTAATTAAGTAAATAGTAGTTTTAAAGTCCTTTCAGTTCATGTTTTGGAAACAATTATAAAAGCAAGAAGAGAAGCTCTGTTTTTCACTTTCTTGTTTAAAAACTTTACTTCCAAAATTGGCTTAAAAGCACTTTTAACTTTCATTTCATTTCTCTAGGTTCTTAGTAGAAGTAGATTAAGATTTTGCTTAATTGCAGAACATTAGGAATTAAAAGAACAAAACCCCAAAACAAACATAAACTCAAAAATAGTGAAGTAAGAAAGGGTCATCTAGCACATATAGTGCACTACACTTCATCAGTTTACGATACTCGGATTGATAATTTATTTAGCAATTTAGGACACTAAATTAACTAAATAATGACATGCATAGAGAAAGAGATTCTAGGGGTAGATTTATAGCCAGGGGCAGAAGCTCGATTTTCACAACTCCGCCTACTCTACCAAATGTTAGGAAAGATACACCTCCATCCTAGACTCATACTCTGAGCCTTAGAATTCCTGGAATTCAAGGGGCAACAACTAGTTAGAAGATTCTCCCACTTCATCTACTAAAATAGACCTAGGAAAGGAGACCTTTTTCACTTCTACAGGGGAGCCTATTGTAGTTGAGGAAGTAGGAATACCTAGTGAAGAGGAAGAAGTAGAAAATATCTCCCATAATCCATTAATAGAAGAACTAGAGGACTCTGAAGAAATTATAATGGCAGAATAAGAACAAGATGGAGAATTCTCACTGTTTGGAGGAGGGGGTAGAGGAAGAGGTAGAGGAAACAATGGAGGAGGTAGAGGTAACAATGGAGGAGGTAGAGGAAATAGGGAAATAGATAACTCATTTAGATTCCCTATAGTAGATGAGGAAACACACACCAAAATGAAAAACATCTCACCATCTGTCCTCTCAAACTTTTATGGGTTGAGAAGTGAGGACCCTGAAACATTTTTGTTTGAGTTTGAAGTCTTGTGCAGAACCTATCACTATCTAGAACTCTCAAAAACTAAAATTGTTCCCTTCAACACTAAAAGGGGCTGCTTTGAAATGGTTTATGGGGTTAGTCACTTAATCCATTAGAACTTGGAATGACATGAAACAGGCATTTTTGGATAGATACTTGGATTATTGTATGCCTACTAATCATAAGGATGAGGTATTCAAAATGATGCAAAAGGAAGATGAAAACTTAGAGGATTTGCTTGAGAGATTCAACTACAATTTGAAAAGAGCAAAAATGAACAATTTAGATGAAGAAACTTTGAAAGCTCTTTTGTTAAAGGCCATTAGAGATGAATGGATAGATATCCTTAACATGATGGGAAAGGGAGACATCTCTCAACTTCCATTGAGTGACATAGCAGAACTATGTGTTCATCTCTCAAGAGGGAAATCTAAAACTGGGAAAGGACCAAGAGATCCTTCTCTTGTTAGAGCAAACAAATCTGCAACCGGATCTGTAAGTAGGGTAGAAATTGGCAATATGCTTGATGAGTTTAAAATTGACATTTTAGGGAGCCTTAGTGAACAACTAGACACCCTCAAAATCCAAAACAAGTAGAAAACAGAGGCTGATGCCTTAGCCATATTTTGTCCAAAATGCAGAAAGAAACATGCTCTAAGGGAATGCCCTTTAGATGCAAAAATTGTAGAAACTTGTATGATTTGTTTAGAAAGTCATCAGACCAAGGGTTGTCCTTCAATCCTGGGTCTTAAGGCTATCTTTCAAGAAGAAACAATCCCAAATTCTGTAGAACCTCTTTGTTTTGTTGCAAGAAGACCTTGGTAGGGGAAACAAAATCAAGGATTTAACAATCCAATGTATTTTCAACCCCCACCAAACTGGAATTCTTGGCAGCAACCTTGGCCTCAACCTCAAAATTAGTATCAATCTCAACCATGGGCACAAGGGGTACAAAATCCTTATGGGAGATTTGCTCAATATTACCAGTATCCTCCATCTTATCAGAGCTATCCTCCCCCACAAAATCAGCAGCAAAATCAGCAACCTCAACTTCCATTTCAAAGCCCTCACCTTTCATTTCCATTTCCACAACAACCTCCACAACAAAGTCAAAATCCTCAACTCTTACTTCTTGTTATAGGACAAAATGACCTCCTCATCAACTCAGAGGTGAAATAAAGCATGACTGAAGAAAAGACCACAATTGCAGGCCTTGATTCCACACTAACGCTCTCTGCACACTGCTAACCTGCTTTATAAAGCTTGTTACCAAGCATAGAGGAGCGTTAGTCACCCTGCTAACTCAAGTTGTTAGACTAGGGGGAGCGTTAGTGAAACTAAGAGATGTTCAGTGGGTCAAGCCAACGAATCTGCTCACAAATATCTAGATATTTATCCCTAAATTTGCTCAAGAAAAGCAAGGAAAATCCAAAAATCGAATTATTTGGGGAAATTCTAATCTGAGAATGAAGGCAATGGGAAAAATCTTGAAAACAGGGCAGGTTCATGGCTTTTTCCCTAATGAACTCTAGGAGGAGCTTGGTAGCCCTAACTCAATTGCTACATAAGTAGTGAGAGGGAAATTGTGAAAGGGGTCAGAGAATTTGAAGGGATAGCCCATTAAGCTGTTGTGAACTGTCATATACTTGAAGAAGTGAGCTGAAAGAGGGAGAGAGAGAGAGAGGAAGAAGGGGCAAGGGAAGGCTGATACAACGGATGGTTGTAATCACTCTTCCATTATAAATACAGAACTGTAGTTGTGTTCCCTACTCCATAGTGTTGGTAACATTGTTCATTGAGTTGTTCATTTCGATACTTGTCGAGTTGAGTAGTTTAAGTTGTATACAAGTATATGTTCATTGTGCATTCTTATATTAGTTTTCTAGATTGTATGTTGTGATTGTGTTTGCCTTTCCTTTGTGCAGGAATTGTCTTGGAGCCGGCTTTGGAGGAGTTCTTCTTGGCTGCATTGAGATCTCCAAACAAATCTAGAAGGAGATTTGAGGTAAACACTCTTTCCATACTTGGTTAACTTATATTTGATAGATGAACATGTGTATAACTTGGTAGCTTCTGCAGATAATCTTACAGTCTGTCAAAGGTCCCGGGAAGGCCTTTGAGGGTAGTTTTCATTCTACATACACCGTGCATTTTACCCCATAGCATAATTGGCGACTCCGCTGGGGACTATACATCTAGTTCCCAGTTTACCCGGACTCCTCTCAGTTCTTCTCTTTCTTCTAAGAGCTCCCTACTTCTTCAAATCATTTTTTGATCCACCAACTATCTTGTTACATCCTACTAGTTTTCATTCTCCTCAGAAACTAATCCTAAAGGCCCTTTGTTTGAGCAATTTCCCTCACTAACGTAGCTTGCGAGGCTAAACAGAGCTTTATAAAGCACTGTGCCTATGTATAGGGAGCATTAGTGGACCAACTAACTCTCTGTTTACACTGAAACAGAGCGTTAGTCTCCCATTTCCATGATTTCCAGTAGTGTCTGTGGACCAAAAGGGGGGGGGGGGAATTTTCTCATGGGCTGAAGTAAGATCTGCAACTATATTATGTTAGAAAATTTGGTGTCTTGAAAATTTATTTTTAGGAAAACGTTTTAGTTTTTCTCTCTTAAAATACATTTTTTTTGAAAGAAAGACTGATAAATTGTATTCATCCTTCTGTCGAAATAGTTGTAAGCTGCTTCATTTTGGTTTTCAGTAGTTGTTAGGAAATATTGGAAAAAGAATCTTTTGGTTATGCAAGTGTTGATGGCTTTAGATGCACAGACGAATCTATGAATGTGTGAAAAGATGAATATGTAGAATAAGACTTGTTTGCATAAAATTTGAAATTTTTTTCAGAGCATTGTTCTGCATGATTTATTGAGTCAAGAGTCTCATCATATTCATACGTCAACACCCCTACCGAAGACAAATAATCAAGTACACTTAAAATTTACATTAAAATCAATCAGTTACTCTTTTGAGCAAACCAACATTAGCTAGGCTATGTTGTTGGGAAAAGTATCCAATACGGAATGACCCTATCCCACTCTAAGGGTGATAGTACCTCAGCAACAACCGAAGCAAAGCTATCTAAGATTTCTTCTTTATGAAAGTAAAATAGGGGAGAAAGAGATCCACTAACCGATGTCTTTCGCTAATGGTTGATCCAATCTTCTCTCCTTGCTGCTTACTCCCAGCTCCTTGCTCTTTCGCTGGTCCAGCAACACCAAGATCCTGCAAAATGGCAAGAGAGGGAAACTACAAGAAGCATACATTCATAATTGATTCAAGGATTAGAATAAATCAAATACACAAGTATAACAATACATCATTAAGACACATGCATATAGAAGAACCTCAAATGCTTTATTAATGGAAGAAGTAAAGTTCAGGAAGTGATACAACCATAAGAGGCCCAATCCAGCATCACTTTCCCAGCAGAAAGAAATCTCCTCTTCACCTCCTTCAAAGCAAATCACCCAATAGTTCTAAACTCAAACCAACAACACTTCCTTACATTCACCAGATTCCAGCTTTCCTAGACCTCATGAGAGAGCTCTATATATAGGAGTTTTGGAGAAAGGATGAGTCAGCTTGAGAGCTGACTAGTGTCCTCTCTCACTTCAGTTATTCTTCAGTTCTTGAGTCCACTTGGAGGTTCTTGCTTCCACTTGGAGATCTAGACCCTCTTACTCATCACCAGTCGAATTCCTTGATCCAAGTGTCATTTTGGAAGCTTCCTGGGCATTGACACCTTGAGGAATGACTGTGCCACATGTCCCAACTCGCCCAGCGCAGGTAGCCTTCTTTGCAGTTGACATTCAGCGCAGGTAGACAGTGGAGCAGTTGACATTCAGCGCAGATGCTCAGTGGAGCAGTTGACATGATCCAAAATTGCCTTGTTTTTGAGTGTTTTCAGGTGGAGAACTGTTATTCAGTGCTGTGGTTTGCTGACCTTGTTCCTCTAGGGGTAGGAACAACATGTTTAGGGACTTTGGATCCCTTAGATTATGGACATTTCATGCTTCATGCTGTAAGGCACAAAAATGTCTATAACAGTTGCCCCCTAAAGTATGAGGTCGTTTATCGGGTGAAATGCTTTATCAGGAGGATCCGAAGTTCATTCAATCGCTGAGAGGTGACCTGTAATAAAATACAATACAATACATTATTCTTCATTCTGCTTTCATGATCTAGCTGAGGCGGGCATTCCCATGCTCAGCTTTATAAATTCATTTTGGTACATAGAACAGACGATCATCTGATGATAGACTGATAATTTTCTGCTGAAATTATCATCCTTTGAGTAGGATGATCATCTGCTGCAATGATGTACATGTCAAATGTCTTTATATTTCCTGAATATATATCGCAGCCCGGATGGATGAAACTAGATCCGGGGTCTTCAAACTCGTTCGATCTTCACTCTAAGTACAAGTCGATCCATGTGAGAATTGCGCTGAAGTCGAACATGGAAAGACATCGCTTGATTACTGGTCAATGATGTAAACCGTTAACAAGCGCGAGAGGAATCACCGATAATGATAATGACCCTCAAGGTACTGCAGTACAATTCACGTGGTGTGAATAAAGGACTTGGCGTCGAACACCACGCAAAATCTTTCGGTCGAAGGTCATTGATGTATACCTGTCGCCGGAAGTGAGAAACTTGCCATTGAGGCATGCAAGCTTCAAAGTACTGAGGGGGTTGTTCCTAGATCAACTTCTTGGATAATGAGCTGAAGTCGACAAGAAGCAATCTGTCACAGGAGGGCCTTAATGAATCCCACATCAGTGACACGGAACGGAGCTAATGATTTTAGTGGAGATGAAAACAATCTGTGACATATGATTCAGGGTGGCGGTCATGGATGGATGAAGGATAATGTATGGCAGTGGATGGGACACGGTTGACTCTTTCTGAACAACATCTCTTGAACATATAACGACACTGATGCGATGGATCGATAGCATTACCCCAAATGTGGATGGTTTGGCGAGACCATGGTGATGAGACCGGTGAATGAAACAACCCAACCCGATGTGATACGGAGGAAAAGTGTCATGTTCAAGAGCGACTTGCCACCATTAAAGCTTTGAGGTTCTCCCAATTTTTCCCCAGTCATTTCTGACCAGTACCTCTTTATTTTTGTCAAGCTTGAGGAGGATAACATATGCTTGTTCTATAACCTGCCCTTCGGGCAAGCCCATCGCTATGTTTTAATGAGCCTAGCGATAGGGAAACTCGTTCTCGTCTAAAGACAAGTTTGTCGCTATTTAACCATTTTAACGAGTCTAACGACAAGGAAAACTCGGTCCTTTTCATTTTTAGAGAGTCTGAAAAGGTACAGAAAGTTAACTCCAAAATTCCTTTTTCGTCATCTAATCCCTTAAGTCCGAAAAAGTATAAAACAATACAGAAGGGATGAGTTTTCGATAACTTTAACGAGCCGAATAAAACAAGCGCTCGACCTTTTTGTGCAATAATCCCTCAGGTCCAAAAAGATTAAAATCTAGAGGAGGGATAGCTCTTCCGGTCACTTTAACGAGCTGGAAGGCCAAAACTCGACAAACTTTTCATATTTTACGAGTCAGATGAAAAGAGCTCAAAGAAGACTCGTTTTTTGAGGAACGAGTGATAAACAGGGATAGCAGCAGATTCCAGGTACAGGTTGGAATTTTCCAATCACGGCAGTGTCACAAGGATGGCTAGGTGAAATCACTCTTCGCAGCTGTTCCTCAAAATGGGTAAACAATCATATGGAGGTGAATGATCGGCCAAATGACGGTGGAGGTGGCAGGTGCAAACACGACCAAGGCTTTTTATGGCTGATAAATTTACGATCACAGAGGTTATTTACCGGAATAGGTTCATTTTTTATTTAAAAATGAGCTTAAACTCTGGGGGAAACATTGCTCACTGCTTTTATTTATTTTTTAACGAGCATGAAGACCGCGTTAAAACTGCTCGGATCTTGCGTTTATTTTTTAACGAGCATGAACTTTATGCTAAAACTGCTCGATATACCAGTCATAAGATAAGAAATGTCTCCTGTGAGATCTCTATTTTTTAAGGAGTTTCATCTTCACTAAGCTTTACTCCATATCCTTTCTTTATGCAAGTTCGGAAACGACTAATCCAAAAAACAGATAAATAACCGCTCTTTTCTTGCACTCCAAAAGGTTTGCATGCCCCCAGGTATAAAATACAATTTCAAGGCTGCCCCTCCTCCTTCCCACCTCTATTTTTCTTTGGGTGTTCACAACTACTTGTCGTCTTGCCAGTCTAATGTTAACGATACTTGTCTTCTCGTTATTTTTAACGGGTCTTACGCGATACTTGTCTTCTCGTCAGCCCAACTTTTAACAGATCTTTCGCAAGATCACAAGAGAACAGCTACTTGCGACAAGAGAGCAGCTACTTGCGACAAGAGAAGAACACTACTCAAAGACAAAACATTAGTGTTATTGAGGGAGGCTTGCCTCTTTCTGGTTACCCAAAGATTGTTTCGTTAACTTCTTCAAACAAAACATTTCCTCGGCACTGTCTACCGAAATAGACAAGGGTGAATGACTCTTGTCAAACACGTAACTTTGACAAAAGAATCCTATTCCAGAACAACCCCTCTTCCATCCACGGACAGGGTACGGACTAGTCATATTCTCTCGCGGAAATTCTACCTTACACCCAAGGTTTTCTCTGCCCGAAGCAGACCAGGATGCATGCCCCCTGGGTTCCAGTCCCATCTTTCTGAATCACTCGCACTCATCGGGAAGAAGGACTGGGGGTGGAGACATTTCTTGATTGAATAGACCATTCAGGGTTGGTATGTGACTATTTGCGATGCGTGATCCCGGAAATGAAAGTTGGTCTACGAGTTTGACCATTCTTCCTTCGTGTGGAAAACACATTACTCTAAAGAGTGAGGAGACTATTGCTCCCATGCAATATATATAGTCTCGTCCAAGGAGTAGGTTATAATCCAAGGGTCCTTGAACGACCATCACGTTCATTTGAACGGTCTTCCCTTTCAATGTAACAGGCACATTGGGGAGGATCCCTAATGGTCGACTGGTTCCTTTATCAAAACCCGAGAGATTTCTTATCTCAGGCAAAAGCGCCGGGGAACCCAGTGCTTTCCAAGCAACAGAGGAAAGGATACTCACAGATGCCCCTTCATCAATGATAGTGCCAGCCATTACCATTCTGTAAATTTGGACTATGATTCTGAATGGTATACTGGCTGGCAACCGGGGTCTGCCTAGTTGGTTCCAATCAAAGGACACAACCAGGTTGCTTGGTGGTGGGACCGAATACACGGCCGGATATGACCCTGACGATGTTCCTTCCTGCGATAAAGGAATGGGCGCATTGCCCTGATGCTCATCAGAGTCTGTGTTGATGAAAAGAATCTGGATGGTGTCATCCTTATTCTCTTCAGTGAGGGTGTCATTTGAAGATGAATCTTCAGTGACGGTGTCATTTGAAGGTGAAACTTCTGAAGGAAGAACCGGGTCAACTGCCGTTTCGACCTTTGGACTTTCGTCTGGTCTGGATTCAGTAGGTTCATTTTCAATGACTGACGCTTCAGCTGACCACTTGAGCGGGCCAGCTGTATTCTCAACCAACGAAGGACTTGGCACGAGTTTTTTGTATCCAAGAGGAAGTCTCAACGGTGAAACTGGACGATCTTCCAAAACTCTCTTCGCTTCGTCTAAGAAGGGACAACGGTGGATGGCGTGATCGCCTTCACACAGTCTGCAGGGGATCTTGCTCCCCCTCTTTGTCTTGAACCTTCACTTTCGCTGGTTGACGGTAAGCATTCAACATGGCTATCAGAGGTTGATGCTCCCGAATTGTGCAAACGAGGGGACCAGTCCCTTAGTATCCGGGGAATACAGGGACAATCTCTATGGAAATGGTCTCCTCTACATATGACACATGGCGATTTAGGCCCGGTCTGTGCTGTGTGTGGATTTTTGTCAGATGTCTTTTGCTTGCCCCCAGTCGCCTTAGGCTCCTTCTTCTTCTTCTCTCTCTTCTTCTTCTCCTTCTTCTCCATGGGAGCTTGGCTTTTGCCGGCTCTACCTTGCGAAGATGAAGGATTGGAGGAAGAGTTATAGGAAGTAGAAGGCTGGTGGGCAGCTCTAGACTGATCTAACTATTGACTCGACTGTTCAGGAACCATGGTGTTCTGAACTACATTGGTTGAGAATAGCCAAATTGGCAGGCCAATTGTCAGTCCTGGAAGCGACAATGTGGCCATGTGGGGTGCACCAACTTCTCCCCAAGAGGAGAAAGGACTAGGATTTCCATCATGGGGAATTCCTTGGTTGGTGCGTTCCATGTTCTCAACCTACAGATCAACGCAGGAATAGGAGGTGATTATGTTCCGTTTAAAATAAATTTTATAACGACGCTTTAGACACAACTTGCTTTTTCACTTTTTAAGAGTCGAGAAAAAGCTAAAGATGACTCTAGTCTCCTTCGATGTTTTAACGAGCCCGAAGTGACAAATGCTCGGATGGACTTTTTTAGTTATAGAGTTTGAAAAAGGCCAAAAGAAACTACTCTGGAGATCTAGGCAGAGGGTGTGCCAAACTTTTCGCAAAACCACAGAATACGTTTTTACGGTACGGGTGGTCGATCTTCGTGAATGCTGTGTTCACTGCATTGCGATCAGTAGGGCGGCCGACACGGTTTCCTATGGATAAAGGCTTTGTTCCTATAGGGGTCTCCCAATATATACGCGACGGTACGTGGGAGCACAAGTCCGTATTGATACTTATCGCTTCACCGTGGAGGAATCACCCAACCACTCAACGCTAAGATATCACGTTTAACGACGCCAGAACACGTCTCTAGCTTAGACCTCTATGTGTTTGCGTTATGTTTCAAAGCGTTGTTATGTAAATTCAATTTATTTTAAGGTTGATCTTGTTTAGCAGTTTGCCTTTATGGATCACCACGAGATGTATGGTACAACTCCTAAATGCAGTCTAAGATGATAAGCAAGCTTTTCAATCTTTCAACTTTGAAAATCCTAACTACTGAGGGAAAAGAAAGACATCATCTTTTCACACAGATCATAGAGCACACACTAATGCACTTTTTCCTAAATTAACATACAAGCTGTCAAAATGCACATGCACAATGCAGGTATTTCTTTTCTCTTTCTTAATGTTGATGTACTACAAAAAGAAAGCTGTTGTATAACTTTGAATTCAATTTCAAGCGAAAAAAAACAAGTTTTGTCCAAAATCAAAAGACACCTTAAGATTTACTTGTTTCGACACTAGAAATACATAAATTCAAACCATATGAAGAAAGCAAAAGCTCAATCAGCTATGAACAACAAACAACTAACTCTTAAGATCAAAAATGACACTTATCACAGGTCTAGATCTAAGAGGCCACAGCAAGACTAGTTCACTTTCGTTATGGGAAACTGCAAATGATATAAGAAATACACAAAGAACAAATACAGTTTCTTTATACAACCGAGGCGGAATAGTGGCAAGGAAAGGTGGTTTCAGATAGGTACATTGACTGATAACAGGCTGCAAAAACAAGGATGAAAACAGGGCAATAAACAGCAGGGAACCCCAGTTGCACAAGGCAAAACTGGTTCAGCGCAGGTAGTACACTGTCAGTTTGACATTCAGCGCAGGTAGCCCCTTCGGGACCTGCGCTGAAATGCAGACTGCCTTCATAGTGCCTGCAATGAAGAGAGAAACTCTCGTTTCTCTTGGTTTCCGGGTTACAGATTGCTCAAAAATCCACAGTTTTTGGCCAAATCAAAAGCTATCAATCAAGTACACACTAAAGGGTAATTAGGAGGATGAAAAGCTATCACTAAGAGCTATTCAGAGTCCTTGTGGATCAGCTCTTCAAATCATAAACATGCCCAGAAACTGAGCTAGAGTAGCTGCCCTCTACTTTGCATTTGAAAGATCCAAATGCAGTTCGATTCGGTACTCCCTGTGTTTAGGAAATGAATAGAAAAAACACAAACAACCAACAAGATACGATTCCCCAGCGGAGTCGCCAATTTGTTGTTGGGAAAAGTATCCAATACGGAATGACCCTATCCCACTCTAAGGGTGATAGTACCTCAGCAACAACCGAAGCAAAGCTATCTAAGATTTCTTCTTTATGAAAGTAAAATAGGGGAGAAAGAGATCCACTAACCGATGTCTTTCGCTAATGGTTGATCCAATCTTCTCTCCTTGCTGCTTGCTCCCAGCTCCTTGCTCTTTCGCTGGTCCAGCAACACCAAGATCCTGCAAAATGGCAAGAGAGGGAAACTACAAGAAGCATACATTCATAATTGATTCAAGGATTAGAATAAATCAAATACACAAGTATAACAATACATCATTAAGACACATGCATATAGAAGAACCTCAAATGCTTTATTAATGGAAGAAGTAAAGTTCAGGAAGTGATACAACCATAAGAGGCCCAATCCAGCATCACTTTCCCAGCAGAAAGAAATCTCCTCTTCACCTCCTTCAAAGCAAATCACCCAATAGTTCTAAACTCAAACCAACAACACTTCCTTACATTCACCAGATTCCAGCTTTCCTAGACCTCATGAGAGAGCTCTATATATAGGAGTTTTGGAGAAAGGATGAGTAAGCTTGAGAGCTGACTAGTGTCCTCTCTCACTTCAGTTATTCTTCAGTTCTTGAGTTCACTTGGAGGTTCTTTCTTCCACTTGGAGATCTAGACCCTCTTACTCATCACCAGTCGAATTCCTTGATCCAAGTGTCATTTTGGAAGCTTCCTGGGCATTGACACCTTGAGGAATGACTGTGCCACATGTCCCAACTCGCCCAGCGTAGGTAGCCTTCTTTGCAGTTGACATTCAGTGCAGGTAGACAGTGGAGCAGTTGACATTCATCGCAGATTCTCAGTGGAGCAGTTGACATGATCCAGAATTGCCTTGTTTTTGAGTGTTTTCAGGTGGAGAACTGTTATTCAGTGCTGTGGTTTGCTGACCTTGTTCCTCTAGGGGTAGGAACAACATGTTTAGGGACTTTGGATCCCTTAGATTATGGACATTTCATGCTTCATGCTGTAAGGCACAAAAATGTCTATAACAAGCTAGGATCTTGGGATAAGCATGTGAGTGAACGGCCCAAGGTTAAAAACCAAAACTAGTGTCGTTAACGAGTGAAAAATCCTTCTACAATCATATTACCAAGACCACTCCACTAACAACGGAGCGAAATAGGAGACAACATCGGATTGTAATTGAAGGTAGCACCCCTTCTCCTACAAATCCTTTGGGTATTCTGTGTACTGGGGGTCCCTTTGGGGATTTTGGAACTGAGTCGGGGACTCAAGTTTCCTGCCCACATAGCATGTTGTCTACGACTATGCCCCCCTTGGTAATGTCTGTGATTTGAGGTATCTCTAGTGGCCAAAACTTCTAGGTACTTACACAAGGTGATTGGGACGGGCTGTCCTAGTACCTAACACAGACAGATCTACTCTGTCTTCAGTTTTTGGGAGGGTGCTCATCTTCACGAGAGTACTTAGCCTCTCAATCTGAGGTTCGGGTGAAGCTCTAGAGTAACTGTAACCGTACATTTGGCCATCCTTCTCTGCTATTCATTGAGATACTGGGTTTCATCTCCAGTGATCGATGCTTATCAGACGAGGTACTTTCCCTCTGTTTACTGATTGATATATTTAGTGTATTTTTTATTTTTAGGTACCTGAGTGCTATCATTTTTGAGACTTTAAAGAATATCACATTAAAATTTATTTGATAAAACTTAATGATCATTGTGGCTACATCTGGCCCTCATCGTCACTCCAGATGATTGTTAGGACTTCCTCCACTCATTGTGGAAGATCCACTGAGTTCCACTGACTCAGATTCCTCATCTTCGAGGAATCAGTCTCCTAAATCTCAAACAAGATTTGTGTGGACGACCGATGATTCCAGTTTGCTGGAGGATTTCTTCACGAAAGGATTTCTTCCTCACTTTAACACTTCGCTCACAAATCCGTCGGACCCTATCGTGGTTCCCATGGTATCTGTACTTCCTTCTTCAGTAGGTGGAACTTTCCTATCTATCCAGTTGATGACTCACGGGTTGTGGAATTTTAGAGACACTGTTGTTCCTCTACCACTTTCCTAGTCGACGGTCATCATAACACTGGTAATGTGGAATCCCGTTATCCTATTTTTCCCAGGTACGACAACTCACATAACACCCTTTATAAGTGGAACTCGGCAGATGCCAGGTTCCACTCCTATGGTGCCAAAATGCATACCTTTGACAAGTGCCACATACAGTGCTCCATATAACATTCAATGTGGCACTATGGGCACGGTTCTCGTTTACCAACAACACGGTCGACTGCCAATGTACAGTTCCAACCCCCAGATTCAGATATCTAGGGGGGTTCCAAATATGCACATGCCAGTAGGGAATGTCAAAGTTCCCCCTTCGTTCTCAGGCATGCATGGATAGTCACTGATTGACATGAGTGTTCCCTATGTCAATCAAAGCCAAATGGTTAGTTCTGTGTCGGTCGGGAATCCACAAGGGGTTCCCAACCAATCCATGGGGGCACCCTACTCACAGACTCAAATGAGTCAAGGGGGCACTGCTTATATTGGGGGCAATTTCATACCCCAGTATCAAGATCCTCATGAAAATCCACTCTACAACACCATACCACAAAGCAACTACTATACCATGCAACCCATGTACACTATGGGGAACCAAATGATGGGAGGAGCACAAAGCTCCTCAAGTCATTTGTCATCACCATGGTCCAAGTCGGGGGCACCTAACTCTCTGCCTTTCTTGGCAACGTTGGATATTCCTAACTTATACAAGCTGACAAACGACCCCATCTATCACAACTTACAATGGCCACCGATCTTGCATAAAATACCAACAGACATTCCCAAGTTCGATGGCAAGAAAGGGGAGGATCCAGGCACCCATATCACCACCTACCACCTTTGGAGTGTTTCTAACTCCATGGTGGATGATAGTGTCCGGTTACATCTTTTTCCCTACGCCCTTACTGGCAATGCAACAAAGTGGTATATTGACTTACCACGCGCGTCAGTAAATACCTTCGATAATTTAGCGATGGAATTCCTAAAGCACTTCCAGCTACCTATCTGCTATGAGACTGGGACAGAGCTCCTCACTTCATTTCGTCAGGATATCACCACTCACATCTCTCATCATATTAATGAATGGAGACGTAGGCAGAGGTTAGTCAAAGCTCCCCTCCCAGACTTTCTCTTAACAAACTGGTTCTGTAGGTCGTTACTTCCACAAATCGCTCGAGATGTCACTCTAGGTGGTGCGGTCACATAAGACCAATCCATACGTCATTCCCAACACTTATATTTGATATATTCATAGTTTGGCACTCTTTACAACATAATCCCCAATGCTCCTAGTAACCCCAATGCTTCCACCACTCAGCAACTTGGAGTGCACGTCGACGGGATTGTCGGCACAACCTCTAGGGTCGTTGTAAAACAACTTGGTGGTTCCATTGCCAAGATGGCA
This sequence comes from Pinus tabuliformis, assembly GCA_031772625.1. Classification (NCBI taxonomy): domain Eukaryota; kingdom Viridiplantae; phylum Streptophyta; class Pinopsida; order Pinales; family Pinaceae; genus Pinus; species Pinus tabuliformis. Next base: position 1,854,996,893 of record CM062817.1, on the reverse strand, counting down.
ATGGACCCCTCTACCAATATGTCTGCTCTTCCTGCCACTGTGATAAACTCTGTGCAGTATACACAAAATCCTATGGGTAAGAAAAAGAAGAATAAGAAAAAGATCGCTCCTTCTGAAGAGCAGTCACCCAAGCAGCCCAACCCAAAACAGAAGGTCACTGTGCCTACTACTGATGAAAACAATACACCTACCAGATTTCCTTGCAAACTCTATCATGAAGACCACGTGACCTGGAATTGTCCGCGTCTTCAAGAATGCACAGATTACCTTGCCAAAAGGGATACTGGTAAGACCCCCGTTGTCCTTAGGAATCCTTTTCCCACTCAGCAGCAACAAAATCTTATTGCAAACCAACAGCAACCCACACTAGGGGGCAACGATGGTGATGAGCCCCAAATTTGGTAACTTGTTGGGCTCATTTGGCCTAATTATCCTTGTTCAGTCCTTGTTCAATCCTTCATTTTTCATAGCTTATGCATTATTTTTTAGTATGTTTATGTCATTTGTACGAATAAGGGTAGTCACTCTTCCTAGGTGGCTAACATGTGCTCATTTCAGGTTTTTTGACACATGTTGGAGAAAAACCGAGCAATCATGGGCTAGAAGATAGCCAAGCTTGAGGTGAGGATTCATAGGGGGGTTTTCTATGGCATTAAATAGCCCTTCCTCAGGATCTTCACCCCCAACTCAGAGCTCCAAAGGCCACCAAAGCCGGATCTAGAAGGTAGCCAAGCAGATTTTGGAAGGGGCTGTCTACTCACAGTTTGGACAACCAAGTCGCATAAATTTAGGAGGCCAGCTAGGGCCCTCGTGGTGTATAAATGTTAAGGCCTTAGCCTTCGTAAGGGACTTTTGAAACCTTTTCATATTTTGCACTAGAGTGCTGTTAGCTTTACTTTGTTCTCTTGTAGCCATTTTGGCATAACTCTTGACTTATGACTATTTTTTGATAATGAGAAGCAATCCGATTTTATATCAACTCTGAGTTTTCTATAGGAGCCATAGCTCTCAGGGTTGGGCCCAACCTGAGAACCTAGGGCTTCCTTTTTGTACTGTTACCTTTCCCTTATGCATCGTTGTTTTCCTTTTATGCATTTGAAACGTATTTCTGTTGGGCAGATTTAGTTGTGTTGGTTAAATAGGTCACTGTTTATGAATAGAATTGCTTCAGATGTTTAAAATAGATGGGTAGGATAATAACAGGAAAAAAGCTCCAAGAAAAGGGTCAACAACACTCTCAGTTTCACCTCATCCTTATTGGATCAGGGCTGGAATTGAAGAAACAATGCTGCCCCAACAAAAACACTAGTTTGCTTGACCATGCAATCCTTAGTGTACTGTTTTCATTTGCAGAAGTTAGTTATGGGTTCAGATCTATGAAATGTTTCTTTGCATGATTGATGTACATGGTTTTCTTTCCAAATAAAGCTGTTGTTCATTCGTTTTATTGACAGTTAGATTAGATTAGCTAGGACTTTGATTATTTGTAAGACTTTGTTGATTCGGTTAAATGTACACCATGCAGGGCATCTCTACCACTCTCTCATCCACCTAAGCTTCATCAGAGCCAACTGTTCCATCTCCTAGCTAGGTTCCTCGTCTCACACCTGTCCTTTTGCCCACGTAACCCTACCTTCTTGCTCCATCATTGTCTTAGCCTTCTTTAAGCCAAGTCAGCCTTCTACACCCTCTCACCACTCCATCCACCAGTCCCTGGGTCACTCCAGGCCCCTATCCTACCTCCCTATCCATTCATGCATCTTCCCTCACTCACCCATCCTCTAAAATCCACTTTTTAAACATCCTATAGAAATTTCTGAACATCTTGTAGAAATCCCTGAACATCCTGTAGAACCCCTGCAGACTTCCTGTAGAAGCTCACAAATGAGGTTTCTTGATAGAAAAACTTTGTGAAACTCTCCGGAAGGTTGTTAGGGACTCCTTAGACCCTATCTAAACCTTCCCAACCTTTTCCAAGCATTTCTCCTCCTTGATCCACCCCTACACAGTAAAAAGCCAGTTAAAAGCACATGCATGATAATTCTAATAACTTATTCAAAAATACAAAAATATGTTTTCTTCAGGTAGAGGTAGTCTAGACACAAGTATTTTACCTTCATAGAAGTAATGGCATCATTTCCAGTAGTTTGCATTCTCTCCTTTGCATCAGTAGGACTAGCTGGTAGAATTAGGGTTTGCTAGGGTTTGCGTTACTTTTTGGCTTTCAGTTTCTTTCCGCAAGTAGATTAGCTTCCTTTGAGTTAGCTTTCATCCATCAGTTAAAATTATTCTTCTAAGAGCTCATAGAAGTTGGCTTAAGCCCCTAGCGGACTTGTGCCAGCTGACCAAGTGACAGCTGCGGCAAGAGCTAGTACTTGTGCATACAACACCGTCGCTTCCAAGTTTGTTACGAACTACCGGGTTGATAAAAGTAAAGAAGGGAGTCCCAGGAGTTGCAGCATTATTGCTACAATATTGGAGCCCACCATCTTTTTGGCGCCATTGCCGGTGAAGCGTTAGAGTATTGGTGATTGTTGCTTTTCTTCTGCTTTCTCCTACAACCTTCTGCTAAGTAGTTTATTTCATTTCATTTCCGCAAAAGTAGAGTAGATATTTCCTGCTTTCATAGATTAGCATTTCAATTCCGCAATTTCAATTCTGCAAGCATAGATTAGCGTTTCAATTCAACAAGCGTAGACTAGCATTTAATTCCTGCAATTTCATTTGAGCAAGATAGATTAGTCCCTTCGTGCTTTCATTTCAATTCCGCATTTTCATTTTAGAAAGATAGTTAGTTGCAGTTCAATCTATTTTCGTTTTGTAGGTACTAGAAGAAAAAAAAACAAAAGCAATCAAAAGTCTTTCCATTTCATGCCTCGTAGGAATAGAGATAAAACTGTCAAATTCTTACCCAACACCCCCACCACATCACTGAGTCAACCTTCTCTCTTCTCTGCTGACAATGAGCCAGAAGAACCTTTAGGTGAACCTCTCGAGATATACAAAGATCCTATAATAGAAGGAGAGTTAGAAAACACTCCATCTGAAGCCATGGCTGAAAACCGAAACGGTAGAAGAGAAGATCAGAGAATAGAAGGTGCCTTTCCCATCCGAGAGACCAATGGAGAAATGAAAATGAAAAACATAAGCCCCTCCGCTTTACCTCACTTCCATGGATTGACTACTGAAGACCCTGATACCTTCCTGTTTGAGTTTGCTGTCCTTTTTCGAACTTATGACTATGCTGAGGATGCACAAAAGTTGAAACTCTTTCCCTCTACCCTCAAGGACGCAACATTACGCTGGTTCATGGGGTTACCTGGAAATAGTATCACCACTTGGGCTCAGATGCAGCAAGCTTTCAATACCACATACCGAGACTACTGTAGATCCAAGGAAACTAAGGGAGAAATCTTTAGGATGACCATGGGAAGCGATGAATCTTTAGAAGACTACGAGGAAAGGTTCCAACTCAGTTATAAACGGGCCAGGTGCACACTTGACCCAGAATCTCTGAATCTTGTTATGCTCCGAGGAGTCCTTGAAGACCTTCTGGACACCCTTAACATCCTGACTGGAGGAGACATCTACCAACTACCTTATGAGGACATAAAGACCGTGTTTAGAAACCATTCTAGGGCGGCCCGGAAGAGAGGTAAGGGGAATCATCTTTCAGCTAGTACCACCTTCTCCAAGCATGAGTTTTCTAACCAGATGGAAGACCTCAAGAGTGAGATGAGACAGACTATTGCCATGCAACTTGATACCTTCCGAATTCAGCAAAAGAAAGAGGAAGCCGAGAGGGCTTTGGCCATTTTTTGTCCTAGATGCACGAGGAAGCATCCCAAGAATGAGTGCCCATTGCACTCAGTAGAGGTATGTTTCGCTTGTGAGGAAGACCACCCCACCAACCAATGCCCTACCTTGCCTGGATTTAAAGCCATGTATCTAGGGGCTGAGGTGGCTACTAAACCTCTCTACTTCCTCAAACAGAGAAGGCCACATGGACCCAGACCTTACCAGCAGGGGATGCAAGGGACATCCCAAGCTTATTATAACCCCAACCAATCCGCTCATATACCTTCTTGGGACCCCCCTGCTCATCCTTCCTGGTCCACACCTCCTCCGTGGTCTTATCCATCTCCATACCATACTCAACCTCCTTCTCATTCGTTTCACTCACATGCCCAGCCACAACCTCAATGGAATGCACCTCAACCGGGGTGGAGGCCCCAGTACAACACTCCTCCCGCCATTTTGCCTCCACCACCGGCTCAATCACAACCATTATCTCCTGCTCCTCCAAGACAACCCCAAATCCCTGCTCAACCGAACCCAAACTGTTGTGGGGAAAAATGCCTATGCAGGACGATCCTATCCACCTAAGGTGTGACAGTGCCTTAGCAACGAACGAGTACAGCTACGCTGGTTTCTTCCTTTATGAAATGTGAAAGAAGAGAGATCAATAGACTTACCGGTGTCTTCCGTTTGTCCCTCGATCCAATCTCCCTTCTCTTTGGGTGTTCACAGCTACTTGCCTTCTTGCTTATCCAGCTACAACTTCCTGCAAGATCATAAGAGAACAGCTACTTGCGACAAGAGAACAGCTACTTGAGACAAGAGAAGAACACTACACAAAGACAGATGTTCACGTTCATAACTAGTTTAGGATTAGAAATAAACCAAATACACTAATACATTTATACATCAAAATACATCAGCATATAGGAGAAACCAAGATAGCTTTATTGATGAATAACAAGGTTCAGGAAGAGATACAACCCAGAGGGCTCCAATCCAGCATCTCCTTCCCAGCAAATGGAATTCCTATCTTCAGCCCCTTCAAAGCATTAAGCACCCAATGATTCCAGTCTCAAACCAACATCAATTCTTTGCAATAATAAAATTCCAGCCTCTAGATCTCATGGAGGAGAGATCTATATATAGATGTTTGGAGAGAGGATGAGTCAGCTTGAGATCTGACTAGTGTCCTCTCCCTCTGTCAGTTCTTGAGTCTGTTAGCGCTTGGAATTCACCTAGGCTGAGATAGACAAACTCTCAAGGCTACATCAAACCATTTCACCTCGTAGCTAGCCCTACGAGGTATGAGAAGGCTCTCTCGGGTCAGATTCGATAGATCTTTCAATATGATTAGGCTGACCAATTAATAATAAAGATTTTAGGCTAGTAAATTGATAAGGGGGTTGATTTAATGATTTTTGGGGTTTTTGGTGGCAATTGGTGGAAGTGCAATTCAAGGTGCGGGGATTGAGCACAGTTTTCACAGGGGGATCTAAGGGGCAAGGTAGGAATGAGTGCTGATGCCTTAATCTGAGATGGATGATCAGAGATGATAGAGGAGAAGCTAAAGAGGGAAAACACACAATTCGAATCCTCTCTAGACAGTAGAAAACATTAAAATTGAACAAACTAAAAAGCTGAGCATGTCAAAACATGAGTTCAAACTTTACCACTTCATCTGTCCAATTTAGAAGCATAAGAGAGATGTGAAACACATAAACAAACTTACAAGAACATGTAGAGAACACACCATCAACAATCAGATCCACAAGAATCCTCAAAGATGTCTGTAAAACCCTGGCTTTCCTTGCCTTCAATTGCAGAAATAGATGCACAATATACAATAAAGCTTCCTTACACAAGAGTCCAACCATCAAAATGAGAAGGAGAGAGCATAATATAGACCATCTAGACCATCTAACTCCTTTCCCCACCTCTAGGGGTCGAGCTCAGCTTTCTAGGAGCAGTTTGAACAAATTCTAAACTAAGAACTAGAAAATAGGCAGCCAAACAACTTGCCTCTATTACTTAGCTAACTCATCCATGCATTAATTTTTCACTTTTTACATCAAAGAAGCTTCTAGAAGGGTAAAGAGAGATAAAATCTACCAAAGTGCCATGAAAATATTACATTTATCCTTCATCTACAAGTAAAAATAGTCAACCATAGTCAAAACAGCGTTTTTTGACCAAAAAGGTCAATTCTGGCAAAGCTGGAACTTTTGGTCGCGCCCCCTGAAGTTTTGGTCGCGCACCTTCACAGCTGTTTTTGAGTGGGTTCCACTGGTCCAAATCAGGTGCAAGATGGCTCATTGGAAAGCTTGATCTGTCTACTTTCCATCCCAAGTGGAATTTCTGGATTTGGAGTTGATTTGACCCCTCAAAAATCAATTCTCCCAAGGTCACTTTCTGCAACTCAAAAAGTGGGCAGAAAGTCATTTTTTTGATGTATTTTGAGCTTTTGGAGGCTCAAATCTCAAAATCAGGCTTCTCCCAAGTATTGGTAATTTTTCTTTTTGCATGCCCTTTCCAAAAATGCCAAGTTTTCAAAATTCCGAGCAGTCCTCCAAAATGGTCTCACCCGGGGTGAGACCATTCCACGGGCAAAACCTGTAATTTTACCAAAAATTTCCAAAATGCTCCAAAATTCTCAAAATTTTCACATTTTGATGCTAGATCAAGGCTGATCAGTACCATGATGAGTGAGAGATGCCTCAGCCAAGATGCGGAGTGGGTTTGTCCTTTTCTTCCTCTTCCGGGCCTCAGACAGCTTCCTTTGGAGAATTTTCATTTTAGCCTTGCAAACATGTAACCACTATGATGACCACCTTTGCCACCCTTACGAGGCCTCTGCTGTGTCTCAACCTCTGTAGAAGAAGACCGGTCATCACCTTGCTCATTAGTCTCAGTGGTTGACATGGTGTTATTGAGCAAGGTGGAATAAACAAGTCAAGATGACCGCTGCCCTGCCTGCAAAATGCTGTGAAGTATGCTTTAAAAATTTGAGTGAATTTGAGCGTTTGGGAGAGTTTCAAGGCGGGCAGACTTTTTGGTCGCGCACGCCCTCAGAATGGTCGCGCCCCTTCGTTTGGTCGCGCCCGTGTTATTTAACACTGCGCTTTGGCCTCCGTTTGGTCGCGCGCACCCAGGTGGTCGCGCACCTGTCCAGAATGGTCGCGCACCACTTCTAACCTTGGAACTTGCAGAAACTTGCCCGAATTGCCTCCTTTTGCCTCTAACACAAATTTTTTGACTTTCAAATGCACAATAAGAGTGAATTGAGAGGGAAATTAGCTTTTATAGGGTCACTTTAAAAAAAATTTAACTTTAGAACCCACTTTCTAATGTTTTCAACTTGCTTTGCTTTTTAACACTGTTTAGAGTCTTTTTGTCCTGAAATGAGCTCTCTTGATGCGTTTGACTCCGTTCTTTTTGCAGGTTGACCGCCTGAGGGACTGTAGTGAAGGAACCAGGGTTATTGCCGGCACTTTTACAAATTTTTGAGAATTTCTTTATTTTTTCAAATTCCACATGGCCTTGGACTTAAAAACAAGGTTTTTAAATCCAAGGCATAAAATGAACTGTAGCTGAAGAAAATGATAATGAAACATATGTACAAAACTCCTTCCGGCTTGCTGGGCACTTGCTGACCATGACTCATGACCTTGAAAAGATTTTGACTCAAAACCCTAGACCTAAGACCATGGGACCTCAAGACAAAAACAAAAACAAGTATGACTCAATTACATTGTTGTATGACCTGATCCAGCAAAGCCAAGAAGGGAACAAAGACCAGCTGCTCCATTCAGTGTTATGGCATGCCTAGCGGGATGCAAGACTGACACTGATGAGACAACTACAAATGCACATGCAAAGAGCTATTGATCACTGATGGAGGGCTCAAGACCGACACTAACAGAGTCCACTTGGAGGTTCTTGCTTCCACTTGGAGATTTGGAACCTCTTACTCATCACCAGTCGAATTCCCTGAGGCAAGTGTCATTTTGGAAGCTTCCTGGGTTCTGACACCTTGAGGAATGAGTTTGCCACTTGTCCAATCTCACTCAGCGCAGGTAGCCAGTGTCGGAGTTGACATTCAGTGCAGGTAGCCAGTGGAGCCATTGACATTCAGCGCAGATGGTCAGTGGAGCAGCTGACATGATCCTAAATTGACTTGTTTTTGAGCAGTTTCAGGTGAAGAACTTTTGTGAATTGCTGTGGTTTGTTAGCCTTGTTCCTCTAGGGTTAGGAACAACATGTTTAGGGACTTTGGATCCCTTAGATTACGGACATTTCATGCTCAATGCTGTAAGGCACAAAAATGTCTATAACACAAACCCTAACAACAGACAAGCCCAACAGGTATATACTGGGGAGACAACATGCCCTACCTATGCTGTGGAGATCTAGGAGATCAACCTGCGATTTGGGAAGGTCCTTCCAGAGCGCCAACCTCCTCCCCTAGAGGAGGAGGAAGAGAAACAGGAAAGTGAACCCCAAGCCATTCCACCCTTTCCTGAGCGACTCACAGTAACCACACAACCCAACCCAGAAGAGAATGAGCTTCTGGGAGAACTCAAGAAGTTGTGTGTGAAAATACCACTTCTACAGGCCATAAAAGATGTACCAATATACAACAAATTGATTAAGGAGAAGTGTTTCAGGTACCCAGGCAGGTGAAAGAGAGATGCCTCAACCATCAATGTCATAGGACAACTGTCCGATCTCATGTTGGGGCAAGTAATCTGTCCAAAGTATTTGGACCCTGGGAGTCCTGTAGTTGATGTCCACATCAATGGCACCATCATACCCCACACCTTGATCGATCTAGGGGCCACCATTAATGTGATGACCAGGGACACCATGCTTAAGCTCAACCTTCAGAGTTCCTTAAGGAAGACCTCGACAGTGCTGCAATTGGCAGACCACTCCACCGTGACTCCCGAAGGGATTGTGGAAGATGTCCTGGTCTCTGTTGACTCCTAGGAGTACCCTGCGGACTTTTTGGTCCTTCAGCCAAAGGAAAAACTCACGGGATATCCCCTCATTTTGGGAAGGCCTTGGTTGGCTACTGCGGATGCTTACATCAGCTGTCTAGCAGGAAGCATGACCATAAAAAATGGGCCTATGTCCAAACAGTTGGTCGTATACCCTCCTGCCCAACCTCTGCTAGAACATGAATTACCCCTATGGTTGGAAGAAGTAGAAGAGGATGAGGTCTACTCTGCACCATTATGCACAATAGAGGCCACCAGGGGAGGTCCTCAAACCGAGGATGATTTGATTGAGAACTTAATCCAAAATCCTCCCCCTGGTGCACTATCCTTGGAAGAGTTGGTGGAAGATACCCAAGCCAATGCTTTAGTGGACCTATGTGCGACTGATCCAACCACTCCCAGAGTTAAGAATGTGGAGTTTGGCCCTGAAAGAACTTTAAAGATCAGCTCCTCTCTCTCTCCCTCTCAGGAAAAGGAGCTATGTAGCCTCTTGACCCACCATTTGGAGGCTTTTGCCTGGAGCTACAAGGAAATGAAAGGAATCCATCCCTCGGTCTGTACCCATCATATTTACATTAAGGAGGACTGCAAACCAGTCAGGCAACCTCAGAGGAGAATGAATCCAGCCCTTAAGGACATTGTTAAAGAAGAAGTGAAAAAATTGTTGGATGCAGGATTCATCTACCCCATATCGGAAAACGAATGGGTTTCCCCTCTGGTGTTGGTACCCAAGAAAAATGGGAAGTGGAGAATCTGTGTGGACTACAGAGAACTGAACAAAGCCACCAAGAAAGACCACTTCCCTCTGCCTTTCATAGATCAAGTGTTGGATGGACTGACAGGAAAGAAGTTTTTCTCTTTCCTAGATGGGTTCAACGGGTATAATCAGATCCAAATCAGCCCGGAGGACCAAGATAAGACCACCTTCACTTGTCCATGGGGTACCTTTGCCTACCGAGTCCTTCCCTTTGGGCTATGCAATGCCCCTGCCACTTTCCAGAGAGCTGTATTGAGCATCTTTGCTGAGTTGGTTCATGATTTGGTGGAAATCTATATGGATGACTTTACTCCTTACGGGTCTAGCTTCCAAGAAGCCTTGTACAACCTGGGAAAATTTTTAAGCAAGTGCGTTGAGATGAACCTATCCCTCAGCCCTGAAAAATGTGAATTCCTGATGACTGAAGGGATTGTGTTAGGTCATACCATTTCTTGCCAAGGATTATAGGTAGATCCTAATAAAATTGCTATCATAAAAAAGGTTCCACCTCTTCAGAAGGTACGAGATGTTCAGAGTTTCTTAGGCTTAGCGGGATATTATAGAAGATTCATTAAAGACTTCAGTAAGCTAGCCTCGCCATTTTTTGGCCTCTTAGCAAAATATGTTGAGTTTAAATGGACGGACGACTGTCAGAGGGCTCTGAATGAATTAAAGGATAAGTTGGTGTCCACTCCAATTTTGAGAGGCCCAAACTGGGCCCTACCTTTCCAAATCCACACTGATGCCTCGAACAAAGCCATAGGGGCAGCCTTAGGACAAGTTGAAGAAAAACTTCCATATTCCATATACTTTGTCAGAAAAAACTTATCCAAGGTAGAAATGAATTATACTGTAACTGAGAAGATTTCCTGGCCGTGGTCCATTCCCTGAACAAGTTCCGACACTACATCACTGGCTATCAAGCATTTGTACATACTGACCATGCTGCAATTAGATATTTAATGAATAAGCCTGATGTGAATGCTCGTATTATTAGATTGTTACTTTTGTTGCAGCAGTTTGATTTGACTATCATTGACAAACCAGGTAAAGAAAATGTTGTTGCTGACTTCTTGTCTAGATTGGATTTGCCTGTAGGTGAAGAAGGAACAGTGGATGACCAGATGCCAGATGAACATCTGTTTGCTATCTCAGTACTCTCTCCATGGTTTGCTGATATAGAAAACTATCTGGTCTCAGCACAGTTCCCTCCGCATCTATCCTCAAAGGAGAAGAGTAGAATCGTGAGGAAGAGTGCCTCATTCACTTGGATCGGGGGCAACCTATTCAAACTTGGCCCCAATCAGATCTTAAGGCATTGTGTAAGGGAGGAGGAAGTCTTTGACATCCTCCTAACCTGTCACGATGGGCCTTGTGGAGGAAATTTTGCAGCCAAGAGGACTGCCTTCAAAATTCTACAGGCAGGCTACTATTGGCCCACTCTTCATCAAGATGTCAGAAGATATATCAGCCAATGTGACCGATGCCAAAGGATGGGGAAACCGACTCCAAGGGACGAAATGCCTCTCCAACCTCAAGTGACTCTTGAGCCATTTGAGAAGTGGGGTATGGATTTTGTGGGTCTTATCAACCCTCCTTCAAGGCAAAGGTCTTACATGTGCACAGACTATCTGACAAAGTGGGCGGAAACCAAGGCAATCAAAGAAGCAACAGAAGAAAAGGTGGCTGAGTTTTTAAGAGAAAACATCTTCTAAAAATTTGGCTACCCAAGAGAGTTAGTCACTAATCAAGGAAGCCAGTTCACCTTCAACTTAATTAAAGAATTGCTCGCTCATCACAAGATCAAGCATAGGACTTACACCCCATATCATCCTCAAGAAAATGGGCAGGTGGAAGTCACCAATAGAGAATTAGAAGGGATTTTGACTAAGGTGGTGTGCAGCAGCAGAAAGGATTGGGCAGATTGTCTGGTTGAGGCCACTTGGGCCTACAAAACCACTTGGAAGACCACAACCAGTTTCACACCTTATGAGCTAGTCTATGGGAAGAGAGCTTTGCTGTCAATCGAGTTTGAGTACAACATGTTATAGACATTTTTGTGCCTTACAGCATGAAGCATGAAATGTCGATAATCTGAGGGATCCAAAGTCCCTAAACATGTTGTTCTTACCCTTAGAGGAACAAGGTCAGCAAACCACAGCACTGAAAATCAAGTTCTCCACCTGAAAACACTCAAAAACAAGCTGTTTCTGGATCATGTCAACTGCTCCACTGAGCATCTGCGTTGAATGTCAACTGCTCCACTCTGTACCTGCGCTGAATGTCAAATCTAATGAAGGCTACCTGCGCTGGGCGAGATTGGCCAAGTGGCACAGTCATTCTGCAAGGTGTCAATTGCCCAGGAAGCTTCCAAACTGACACTTGGGTCAAGGAATTCGCCTTGTGATGAGTCAGAGGGTCTTGATCTCCAAGTGGAAGCAAGAAACTCCAAGTGGACTCAAGAACTGAAGTATAACTAAAGTGGGAGAGGACACTAGTCAGCTTCATGCCAGCCTCAAGCTGACTCATCCTTTCTCCAAATCTCCTATATATAGAGCTCTCTCATGAGGTCTAGGGAGGCTGGAATTTTGTGCAAGTAAGGAAGTGCTGTTGGTTTGTGTATAGAACTATTGGGTGATTGCTTTGACGGAGGTGAAGAGGAGATTTCTTTCTGCTGGGAGGTGTTGCTGGATTGGGCCTATTATGGTTGTAACACTCTCAGAACTTTACTTCTTCTATTAATAAAGCATTTGAGGTTCTTCTATATGCATGTGTCTCTGTGGCGTATTGATGCTTGTATATTTGATTTATTCTAATCCTTGAATCAGTTATGGATGTATGCTTCTTGTAGTTTCCTTGCTTTGTGCTTTTACAGGATCTTTGTGTAGCTGGGCCGGTGAAAGAGCAAGGAGCTAGGAGCAAGCAACAAGAGGGAAGATTGGATCAACCATTAGCGGAAGATAACGGTTAGTGGATCCCTTTTCTCTTCTCTCTCTCATCTCATAAAGAAGTAATCTTGAATAGCTTTGTATTCAGTTGTTGCTGAGGTACTATCACCCTTAGAGTGGGATAGGGTCATTCCGTATTGGATACTTTTCCCAACAACAAATTGGCGACTCCACTGGGGATCGTATCTTGTTGGTTGTTTGTGTTTTTGCTATTCATTTCATAAACAAAGAGAGTACCGAATCGAACTGTGTTTGAATCTTTCAAATACAAAGTAGAGGGCAGCTACTCTAGCTCAGTTTCTGGGCAAGTTTATGATTTGAAGAGCTGATCCACAAGGACTCTAATAAGCTCTTAGTGATAGCTTTTCATCCTCCTTGTCATCCCTTAGTGTGTCCTTGACTGATAGCTTCTGATTTGAGCAAAAACTGTGAATTTTTGAGCAATCTGTGACTCGGAAACCACCAGAAACGAAAGTTTCGTTCTTCAGTGCAGGCTGTACAAAGGCTGTTTGCATTTCAGCGCAGTTCCCAAAGGGGCTACCTGCACTGAAGGTCAAACAGGCAGTGTTCCACCTGCACTGGACCAGTCCTGCCTTGTGCTGCTGGGGTTTCCTGCTGTTTCTTGCCCCGTTTTCACTCTTGTTTTTGCTGTTTGTTACCAGTCAGTGGGCCTATCTGAAACCAACTTTCCTTGTCACTATTCCGCCTCAGTTGTATAAAGAAACTGTGTTTGTTCTTTGTGTATTTCTTGTACATTTACAGTTTCCCATAACGAAAGTGAACTAGTCTTGCTGTGGCCTCTTAGATCTAGACCTGTGATAAAGTGTCGTTTTGATCGTAAGAGTTAGTTTGTTTGCTGTTCATAGCTGATTGAGCTTTTGCTTTCGTCATTTGGTTTGAATTTATATATTTCTAGTGTCGAAACAAGTAAATCTTAAGGTGTCTTTTGATTTTGGACAAGCTTGTTTGCTTTCACTTGAAATTGAATTCAAAATTATACAACAGCTTTCTTTTTGCATTACACCAACATTAAGAAAGAGAAAAGAAATACTTGCATTGTGCATATACATTATGACAGTTTGCATGTTGATTTAGGAAAAAGTGCCATAGTGTGTGCTCTATGATCTGTGTGAAAAGGTGTTATCTTTCTTTTCCCTCAGTAGTTAAGGTTTTCAAAGTTGAAAGATTGAAAAGCTTGCTTATCATCTTAGACTGCATTTAGGAGTGTTATCATACATCTCGTGGTGATCCATAAAGGCAAACTGCTAAACAAGATCAACCTTAAAATAAATTGAATTTACATAACAACGCATTGAAACATAACGCAAACATCTAAAGGTCTAAGCTAGAGACGTGTTCCGGCGTCATTAAACGTGATATCTTAGCGTTGAGTGGTTGGGTGATTCCTCCACGGTGAAGCGATAAGTATCAATACGGACTTGTGCTCCCACGTACCGTCGCGTATATATTGGGAGACCCCTATAGGAACAAAGCCTTTATCCAATAGGAAACCGTGTCGGCCGCCCTACTGATCGCAATGCAGTGAACACAGCATTCACGAAGATCGACCACTCGTACCGTAAAACGTATTCTGTGGTTTTGCGAAAAGTTTGGCACACGCTCTGCCTAGAACTCCAGAGCAGTTTCTTTTGGCCTTTTTCAAACTCTATAACTGAAAAAGTCCATCCGAGCATTTGTCACTTCGGGCTAGTTAAAACATCGAAGGAGACTAGAGTCATCTTTAGCTTTTTCTCGACTCTTTAAAGTGAAAAAGCAAGTTGTGTCTAAGCGTCGTTATAAAATTTATTTTAAACGGAACATAATCACCTCCTATTCCCGCGTTGATCTTAAAGTTGAGAACATGGAACGCCCCAACCAAGGAATTCCACATGACGGAAATCCTAGTCCATTCTCCTCTTGGGGAGAAGTTGGTGCGCCCCACATGGCCACATTGTCGCTTCCAGGGCTGACGATTGGCCTGCCTATTTGGCTATTCTCAACCAATGTAGTTCAGAACACCATGGTTCCTGAACAGTCGAGTCAACAGTTAGATCAGTCTAGAGCTGCCCACCGGCCTTCTACTTCTTATAACTCTTCCTCTAATCCTTCATCTTCACAAGGTGAGGGCTGGCAAAAGCCAAGCTCCCATGGAAAAGAAGGAGAAGAAGAAGAAGGAGAAGAAGAAGAAGGAGCCTAAGGCGATTGGGGGCAAGAAAAAGACATCTGACAAAAACCCACACACAGCACAGACCGGGCCTAAATCGCCATGTGTCATATGTAAAGGAGACCACTTCCATAGAGATTGTCCCTGTATTCCCCGGATACTAAGGGACTGGTCACCTCGTTTGCACAATTCGGGAGCATCAACCTCTGATAACCATGTTGATTGCGTACCGTCAACCAGCGAAAGTGAAGGTTCAAGACAAAGAGGGAGAGTAAGATCCCCCTGTAGACTGTGTGAAGGCGGTCACGCCATCCACCGTTGTCCCTTCTTAGACGAAGCGAAGAGAGTTTTGGAAGATCGTCCGGTTTCACCGGTAATACTTCCTCCTGGATACAAAAAACTCGTGCCGAGTCCTTCGTTGGTTGAAAATACAGCTGGCCTGCTCAAGTGGTTAGCTGAAGCGTCAGTCATTGAAAATGAACCTACTGAATCCAGACCAGACGAAAGTCTAAAGGTCGATACGGCAGTTGACCCGGTTCTTCCTTCAGAGGGTTCATCTCAAATGACACCGTCACTGAAGATTCATCTTCAAATGACACCCTCACTGAAGAGAATAAGGATGACACCATCCAGATTCTTTTCATCAACACAGATTCTGATGAGCATCAGGGCAATGCGCCCATTCCTTTATCGCAGGAAGGAACATCGTCAGGATCGTATCCGGCCGTGTATTCGGTCCCACCACCAAGCAACCTGGTTGTATCCTTTGATTGGAACCAACTAGGCAGACCCCGGTTACCAGCCAATATACCATTCAGAATCATAGTCCAAATCTACATAATGGTAATGGCTGGAACTATCATTGATGAAGGGGCATCTGTGAGTATCCTTTCCTCTATTGCTTGGAAAGCACTGGGTTCCCCAGAGCTTTTTCCTGAGATAAGAAATCTCTTGGGTTTTGATAAAGGAACCAGTCGACCATTAGGGATCCTCCCCAATGTGCCTGTTACATTAAAAGGGAAGACCGTTCAAATGAACGTGATGGTCGTTCAAGGACCCTTGGATTATAACCTACTCCTTGGACGAGACTATATATATTGCATGGGAGCTATAGTCTCCTCACTCTTTAGAGTAATGTGTTTTCCACACGAAGGAAGAATGGTCAAGCTCGTAGACCAACTTTCATTTCCGGGATCACGCATCGCAAATAGTCAAATACCAACCCTCAATGGTCTATTCACCCAAGAAATGTCTCCACCCCCAGTCCTCCTTCCCGATGAGTGCGAGTGATTCGGAAAGATGGGATTGGAACCCAGGGGGCATGCATCCTGGTCTGCTTCGGGCAGAGGAAACCTTGGGTATAAAGTAGAATTTCCGCGAAGGAATATGACTAGTCCATACCCCGTCCGTGGAAGGAAAAGGGGTTGTTCTAGAACAGGATTCTTTTGTCAAAGTTATGTGTTTGATGATTTCTAGTCATTCACCTTTGTCTAAACAGGTAGGCAATACCAAAGAGATTCCTTTGCGGCAGCAAATTGTAACCATCTTTGGGTAAAAGACAAGCCTCACCCATCAAAACAAATGTTTTGAAGGATAAGTAGGGGCAGCCTCCAAAGAAAGAGATTCCTTTGCTGCAACAAATTGTAACCATCTTTGAGTAACCTAATGATAGACATCGCCGAAGAAAGAGTTTCATTTGCGGCAGCAAATAAAACCATTTTTTGGATAACCTGAAAGAGGCAAGCCTCACCCTTCAAAACAAATGTTTTATCGGATAAGTAGGGGCAGCCTTGAAATTGTATTTTATACCTGGGGGCATGCGAACCTTTTGGAGTGCAAGCAAAGAGCGGTTATTTATCTGTTTTTTGGATTAGTCGTTTCTGAACTTGCATAAAGAAAGGATGTGGGGCAAAGGTCAAAATTTGCCAAATGAGGAGCATAGCTTCGTGAGATAAAGCTCCATAAAAAATAGCTATCTCACAGGAGACATTTCTTATCTTATGACTGGTATATCGAGCAGTTTTACCGCGGAATTTATGCTCGTTAAAAAATAGAAAAGCGAGATCCGAGCAGTTTTAGCATCATAGTTCATGCTCGTTAAAAAATAAACATAAGATTTTGAGCAAGAGTTTCCTCCAGAGTTCAAGCTCATTAAAAAATGAACCTATTCCGCTAAATAACCATTGTGATCGTAAATTTATTAGCCATAAAAGCCTTGGTCGTGTTTGCACCCACCACCTCCATTTCATTTGGCCAATCGTTCACCTCCATATAATTGTTTACCCATTTTGAGGAACAACTGCGAAGAGTGATTTCACTTAGCCATCCTTGTGACACTGCCGTGATTGGAAAATTCCAACCTGTACCTGGAATCTGCTGCTATCCCTGTTTATCACTCGTTCCTCAAAAGACGAGTCTTCTTTGAGATCTTTTCTTCTGACTCGTAAAATATGAAAAGTTTGCCGAGTTTTGGCCTTCCAGCTCGTTAAAGTGATCGGAAGAGCTATCCCTCCTCTAGATTTTAATCTTTTTGGACCTGAGGGATTATTACACAAAAAGGTCGAGCGCTTGTTTTATTCGGCTCGTTAAAGTAATCGAAAACTCATCCCTTCTGTATTGTTTTATACTTTTTCAGACTTAAGGGATTAGATGACGAAAAAGGAGTTTTGGAGTTAACTTTCTGTACCTTTTCAGACTCTCTAAAAATGAAAAGGACCGAGTTTTCCTTGTCGTTAGACTGGTTAAAATGATTAAATAGCGACAAACTTGTCTTTAGACGAGAACGAGTTTCCCTATCACTAGGCTCGTTAAAACATAGCGATGGGCTTGCCCGAAGGGCAGGTTATAGAACAAGCATATGTTATCCTCCTTAAGCTTGACAAAAATAAAGAGGTACTGGTCAGAAATGACTGGGGAAAAACTGGGAGAACCTCAAAGCTTTAATGGTAGCAAGTCGCTCTTGAACATGACACTTTGTCCTCCATATCACATCGGGTTGGGTTGTTTCATTCACCGGTCTCATCACCATGGTCCTTGCCAAACCATCCACATTTGGGGTAATGCTACCGATCCATCACATCAGTGTCGTTATATGTTCAAGAGATGTGTTTAGAAAGAGTCAACCGTGTCCCATCCACTGCCATACATTATCCTTCATCCACCCGTGATCGCCACCCTGAATCATATTTCACAGATTGTTTTCGCCTCCACTAAAATCATTAGCTCCGTTCCGTGTCATTGATGTGGGATTCATTAAGGCCCTCCTTTGACGGATCGCTTCTTGTCGACTTCAGCTCATTATCCAAGAAGTTGATCTAGGAACAACCCCCCCAGTACTTTGAAGCTTGCATGCCTCAATGGCAAGTTTCTCACTTCCGGCGACAGGTATACATCAATGACCTTCGACCAGAAGATTTTGCGTGGTGTTTGACGCCAAGTCCTTTATTCACACCACGTGAATTGTACTGCAGTACCTTGAGGGTCATTGTCATTATTGGTGATTCCTCTCGCGCTTGTTAACGGTTTACATTATTGACCGGTAATCAAGCGATGTCTTTCCATGTTCGACTTCAGCGCAATTCTCACATGGATCGACTTGTACTTAGAGTGAAGATCGAACGAGTTTGAAGACCCCGGATCTAGTTTCATCCATCCGGGCTGCGATATATATTCAGGATATAAAGACATTTGTTATGTACATCATTGCAGCAGATGATCATCCTACTCAAAGGATGATAATTTCAGCAGAGAATTATCAGTCTACCATCAGACGATCGTCTGTTCTATGTACCAAAATGAATTTATAAAGCTGAGCATGGGAATGCCCGCCTCAGCTAGATCATGAAAGCAGAATGAAAAAATAATGTATTGTATTGTATTTTATTACAGGGCACCTCTCAGCGATTGAATGAACTTCGGATCCTCCTGATAAAGCATTTCACCCGATAAACGACCTCATACTTTAGGGGGCAACTGTTATAGACATTTTTGTGCCTTACAGCATGAAGCATGAAATGTCGATAATCTGAGGGATCCAAAGTCCCTAAACATGTTGTTCTTACCCTTAGAGGAACAAGGTCAGCAAACCACAGCACTGAAAATCAAGTTCTCCACCTGAAAACACTCAAAAACAAGCTGTTTCTGGATCATGTCAACTGCTCCACTGAGCATCTGCGCTGAATGTCATCTGCTCCACTCTGTACCTGTGCTGAATGTCAAATCTAATGAAGGCTACCTGCGCTGGGCGAGATTGGCCAAGTGGCACAGTCATTCTGCAAGGTGTCAATTGCCCAGGAAGCTTCCAAACTGACACTTGGGTCAAGGAATTCACCTTGTGATGAGTCAGAGGGTCTTGATCTCCAAGTGGAAGCAAGAAACTCCAAGTGGACTCAAGAACTGAAGTATAACTAAAGTGGGAGAGGACACTAGTCAGCTTCATGCCAGCCTCAAGCTGACTCATCCTTTCTCCAAATCTCCTATATATAGAGCTCTCTCATGAGGTCTAGGGAGGCTGGAATTTTGTGCAAGTAAGGAAGTGCTGTTGGTTTGTGTATAGAACTATTGGGTGATTGCTTTGAAGGAGGTGAAGAGGAGATTTCTTTCTGCTGGGAGGTGTTGCTGGATTGGGCCTATTATGGTTGTAACACTCTCAGAACTTTACTTCTTCTATTAATAAAGCATTTGAGGTTCTTCTATATGCATGTGTCTCTGTGGCGTATTGATGCTTGTATATTTGATTTATTCTAATCCTTGAATCAGTTATGGATGTATGCTTCTTGTAGTTTCCTTGCTTTGTGCTTTTACAGGATCTTTGTGTAGCTGGGCCGGTGAAAGAGCAAGGAGCTAGGAGCAAGCAGCAAGAGGGAAGATTGGATCAACCATTAGCGGAAGATAACGGTTAGTGGATCCCTTTTCTCTTCTCTCTCTCATCTCATAAAGAAGTAATCTTGAATAGCTTTGTATTCAGTTGTTGCTGAGGTACTATTACCCTTAGAGTGGGATAGGGTCATTCCGTATTGGATACTTTTCCCAACAACACAACACATTGAGGATGGCAGCTCAGCCGGACCTAGATCTCAGCCATGCTCAACAAGAAAGGTTATTGCAGCTGAATGGGTTAGATGAACACCAAATGCAGGCCCTCCTCCACTCAGAAGTGGTTCAACTTCAGAGCAAGATATGGCATGACCGGCACCTCAATGACAAACAATTCCAGCCGGGAGATTGGGCGCTGCTGTATGATTCTAGAAATAAGGATTTCAAGGGGAAGCTGAGGACAAGATGGCTAGGACCATATGCAGTGGAGAAGTGTAATGAAAATGGTTCTGTCCTTATCCGGACCATTGATGAAGAAGCCATCCCCATGCTCGTCAATGGGAATCGACTAAAGATCTACAGGAAACCTCTTTCGAGGCAAGAGTTCATCAAAACTGTGGAAAAATCAGTGCTGGTCATAGAGAAGGGTTCTGCCTCTGTTTTGGGCACACCCTGAGCATCATTAAAAAAAAAAAAAATGCAATAAAAAAGATCCTTGGGTGAAAACCTTTCTGAGGAGCCCAAGGCAGATGGTAGGGGTGAAAACCTCGTTGAGGTGCCCCTGCTGTCTCTCTGAAAAAAGAATTGGAATAAAAAGATCCTTGGGTGAAAACCTCTCTAAGCACCCAAGGCATATAGTAGGGGTGAAAACCTCATTGAGGCACCCCTGCTGTCCCTTAAAAAAAAAAAAAAAAAAAAAAAAAAAAAGAAGAAGAAGGAAGAAACAGAAAAAAAACAAGTTTAATCTCTGGAAATTGTTGCATGTTGCAGGAACACAATGCAGAAAGGAGGCCTCTCAACTCAAGGAAAAGGGTCCCTACCAAGCTACCAGGCAACCTCACATACACTCCCTCCATGAACACTCATTTTTTCCAAGGTTTAGACACAATCGGGTCATGGTTTAGCCTTCTACAGGAAGCTACAGGACTTTCTACAGGAAGTTCTGTATTTACACAGGAAACATCCTGTAGAGCCTTTGGGCGGGCCATGATCAATTTTGGAGAAGGATTTGAAGCTTGAAGTCCATTGAGGAGGCATGCAACCACTCTTTTCTTCCATCCTCCACTTGTTTCACCTCCTTTCACCACCATTGCTGCCATCTGGTCAAATATACCTGCACAGTCATACCAGAACCCTGCTTTCTCAGATATATATATATATATATATTTTTAAGTGGGAAATAAAGCATGCAGGGGCTCGCACACTTTATCTGTTAAGGAAACCTCAGGACCCTGCACCTGTGAACGCGACTCATTTATTTCAGCATGCACCCCAGGAGGAGAAACAGCTACAGGATGTCCTACAGGAATCTTGTAGCAGCTGATCCAGCTGAGCACATACCATGGAGACACCAGCAGCTCATGAAGTTGGTGCATGCATCATTCACCACCAGGAAATTAGGTCTCAAGGTCTTGTAGCTAGTAGTAGCCAATGAAGAGGAGCTCCAACACCTGTGCACAAAGCAACAGCAAGCAGATCCAGCATTCCTCGTCCCGAAACCTGAAAAAACCACGCCCACGGCCGCACAGGTAAGTGCCTAACCTTATTTCGTCAAATTACATAAGATATACTCTAAATGTGCATGACTGTGAGAATGGACGGATTGAACAAGTCTGGTAGCCATTCAACTAGCCACTACAACCAGTCAGACGACCTCGTAAGATCCGAATGGGCTTGGTTATGTCGAAAAGACAGGCAATTGACACGTGGGAAGTGTCCAGTCGGGGAGAAGCGACAGTATGACAGGAATGGCAGTGGTGAATGCAGAGGGAAGAATTCGGCAGTCAGGGACACGCCGAGGAATGATGGCTGTGACGTCGGCCAACGGATCGATTAGGACAGCTCACCCCCGCGCCATGAATTCCATAGCAATTCAAAATCGGCCGGTTGAATAACTTATGATACACTGCAGTCATTTACACTCACAACCGTTTTGCAGCCGAGTACGCGTCCTCCTCCTCTGCAAGTTGTTAGCCTGAGTTCTCGGTCTATTCCAATGTCCTACTGCTGCTCAGACTCGTCCAGAACCACCGTAACGTCCTCCAGAAGCCGTGCACGATTTCTACAGGAAGCTGTGCTACAAGAAACCCAACATACAAAGAAGCTTGGACTGTTCATGTCGAGGGTGGCAATTCTTAGTGAGGTAGGCCTGAACATAACTTTCCCATGCAAATAATTCAAAAGGTGGTGAATTCGACGTGTTGAGGGGGTAGGGAACATGTGAATGCAAGTATGTCTATGAATTCAAAAGCCGTTTTCTTATCGCTGCCTGAAATTGTCTTTGTAGTCTGCATGCGAGATTTTCTCCAGGGTCTTGAATTAAGATCCCTCCTGTAGAAAAATTGAGACACTGTCAAGGCTCATCGGTGAAAAATTGTGAATTTTATATGACTGTGTGCATAACGGAGACGTAGCTCTGTGCTCTGTGTAGAGAAATCCTGAAGTCCTCCTTCTGTACACGAGCAGGCAAGTTCAGAACAACAAAAACAGAGTTTTTACCATGCCAGTAGGGTTCATTAGAAAAGAACCTTCGGACTCCAAGAAATTACGGGAAACCCCTGAGGTGGTGGACTTGTTTTCCCGTGCACACTGGTTGCCATTCTGTGACAAGCTTCAAGGTCACGATGACAAAATTACAAAAGAATTCCTAAGGTCCTTGAAGCCGAAGTCAAAGACAGTGGCCATTGTCAACTTCAGAGGATTGACCCTCAGACTCACCCCACAACTCATTAGCAGAGTAACTGATCTACCGATGGGGGTACCCTGGGATAAGGAGGAGAGAAAATTGGGTCAGAAAGCTAAAAAAGGGTTCTTCTTGCTAGGGGAATAATTTTCAGAGGACAAGAATGGAGTTCGAAGAACTAGCCTACAACCGTTCTGGAGTGAAGTCAGCCTCCAAATTATGAAGTATATTACCTGTGAGGGGCGATTTAGCATCGTGTATGGCTATCATTTCCGGTTGCTCACAGAACTCAGGCACCAAATGGACCTACCCTCATAACAAAAATTGAGCATTCCTTACTTCCTCCTGCAATCCATGATTGATTGTGCCACCAAACTGAGAGAGGGGACACTAGACCAGCTAGCCCATCATGGGCTTATCAATCTCCTCGTGGAAGATGCACTCCACACTTACACTGTCCCTCTTTCCTGGGAAATTTTTCGGAATATTTCTAAGGATGATGACATCCGAATTGTGGCCGAGGAGCTCACTTCCTCCAGCAGCGAGGAGAAGGAGCACACTCAGGTAGAGAAGAAAGCTAAAGGACAAGAAACCCCGGGCAAAACACCAAAGAAAGAACAAAAAGGAACACAAGAAAAAGGCCAAGCTGCCAAAACAGGGGGTGGTAAAATTACACCAACACCAAGGGAGAAAAGACTACAGAGCAGGGTAGAAAGGACTGAGAAAGTCCAAGCCAGTGAGGGCACCCCTAAGGCAGCCTCAGCCAAGCTAAAGGAAAAAGCACCCTCAACCAAGCAGGCTAAAACAGTGCCATCTTCTTCTACAAGAAACCAGAAGGATATTTCTACAAGAAGTCTATGCAGAACCTCCAGGCCAGCTGGATAGGCCTCAAGCTAATTCCACCTTTGCTTTTGGGATTGTTAGAAGGAGGCACAGAAGAAGAAGAGCATAAGCAGTGGGAAGAGGTGGAAAGGAAGGCCAGATTCCATGACCATGAGGAGGATACTACTTCAGAATCCTGGGATGTGAGGGTGGCGATTAAAGCAATGAAAGACGAGGAGCTGGACTAGTTGCTCAGAGGATGAGCAACCATTTTAGCAGGGGGTGATGATGAGCCCCAAATTTTGTAACTTGTTAGGCTCATTTGGCCTAATTATCCTTGTTCAGTCCTTGTTCAATCCTTCATTTTTCATAGCTTATGCATTATTTTTTAGTATGTTTATGTCACTTGTACGAATAAGGGTAGTCACTCTTCCTAGGTGGCTAACACGTGCTCATTTCAGGTTTTTTGACACATGTTGGAGCAAAACCGAGCAATCATGGGCTAGAAGAAAGCCAAGCTTGAGGTGAGGATTCATGGGGGGGTTGTCTATGGCATTAAATAGCCCTTCCTCGGGATCTTCACCCCAACTCCGAGCTCCAAAGGCCACGAAAACCGGATCTAGAAGGCAACCAAGCAGATTTTGGAAGGGGCTGTCTACTCACAGTTTGGACAGCCAAGTCCCATAGATTTAGGAGGCCAGCTTGGTCCCTCGTGGTGTATAAATGTTAAGGCCTCAGCCTTCATAAGGGACTTTTGAAACCTTTGCATATTTTGCACTACAGTGCTGTTAGCTTTACTTTGTTCTCTTGTAGCCATTTTGGCATAACTCTTGACTTATGACTATTTTTTGATAATGAGAAGTAGTCCGATTTTATATCAACTCTGAGTTTTCTATAGGAGCCACAGCTCTCAGGGTTGGGCCCAACCTGAGAGCCTAGGGCTTCATTTTTGTACTATTACCTTTCCCTTATGCATCATTGTTTTCCTTTTATGCATTTGAAACGTATTTCTATTGGGCAGATTTAGTTGTGTTGGTTAAATAGGTCACTGTTTATGAATAGAATTGCTTCAGATGTTTAAAATAGATTGGTAGGATAATAAACGGAAAAAAGCTCCAAGAAAAAGGTCAACAACACTCTCAGTTTCACCTCATCCTTATTGGATCAGGGGCTAGAATTGAAGAAACAATGCTGCCCCAACAAAAACACTAGTTTGCTTGACCATGCAATCCTTAGTGTACTGTTTTCATTTGCAGAAGTTAGTTATGGGTTCAGATCTCTGAAATGTTTCTTTGCATGATTGATGTACATGAGTTTCTTTCCAAATAAAGCTGTTGTTCATTCGTTTTATTGACAGTTAGATTAGATTAGCTAGGACTTTGATTATTTGTAAGACTTTGTTGATTCGGTTAAATGTACACCATGCAGGGCATCTATACCACTCTCTCATCCGCCTAAGCTTCATCAGAGCCAACTGTTCCATATCCTAGCTAGGTTAGTCACCTCACACCTGTCCTTTTGCCCACGTAACCCTACCTTCTTGCTCCATCATTGTCTTAGCCTTCTTTAAGCCAAGTCAGCCTTCTACACCCTCTCGCCACTCCATCCACCAGTCCCTGGGTCACTCCAGGCCCCTATCCTACCTCCCTATCCATTCATGCATCTTCCCTCACTCACCCATCCTCTAAAACCAATTTTTAAACATCCTGTAGAAATTTCTGAACATCCTGTAGAACCCCTGTAGACTTCCTATAGAAGCTCACAAATGAGGTTTCTTGATAGCCAAACTTTGTGAAACTCTCCGGAAGGGTGTTAGGGATTCCTTAGACCCTCTCTGAAACTTCCCAACCTTTTCCAAGCATTTCTCCTCCTTGATCCACCCCTGCACAGTAAAAAGCCAGTTAAAAGCACATGCATGATAATTCTAATAACTTATTCAAAAATACAAAAAGATGTTTTCTTCAGGTAGAGGTAGTCTAGACACAAGTATTTTACCTTCATAGAAGTAATGACATCCCTTCCAGTAGTTTGCATTCTCTCCTTTGCATCAGTAGGACTAGCTGGTAGAATTATGGTTTGCTAGGGTTTGCGTTACTTTTTGGCTTTCAGTTTCTTTCCGCAAGTAGATTACCTTCCTTTGAGTTAGCTTTCATCCATTAGTTAAAAATCTTCTTCTAAGAGCTCATAGAAGTTGGCTTAAGCCCCTAGTGGACTTGTCCCAGTTGACCAAGTGATAGCTGCGGCAAGAGCTAGTACTTGTGCATACAGCACTGTCGCTTCCAAGTTTGTTACGAACTACCGGGTTGATAAAAGTAAAGAAGGGAGTCCCAGGAGTTGCAGAATTATTGCTGCAATACTGGAGCCCACCAGATGGTTTGCAAAATCCTTCAACTGGTGAAGGATCTTCTACCATTTACACATTTGGAACGGTAGATATCGCCACAAGAGCCAAACCTTATGGAGCTCCTGTCGCTCATGCAACGAAACCTTCCTCAGGTCAAAACCCATTGCCGCCCAATGATTTGCATATCGAAAGGCTGGTTGATTTGTAATTCGACCCCCAAAAGGGGAACTTTGACGCACAACGCACAATACATATGCATGTGCCACCCAACACTACAACATCGTAGAGAATTTGGTGCAAGCGCCATCGGCTATGTCGGTGCTCGAAGTATTACAAACATGCCCCACCCAATGGAAAACTTTGCTTTCGGCTATCAGAGCTATTGACCCTACAGATTCTATGCTTGCTATTTTCGACATGGACAAGTATAAACCTCCCCTTTCCCACCAGCTTGCATTTCAGGTGCATATCACTTCGAAAGGTAAAGGTATACACAGAACTGTCATCGATGAAGGTGCTTCAACCTGCGTCATGTCGGCTTCATGTTGGCTCGCCCTGGGTTCCCCAAACCTATCCCTGCCGTCGAATTCCCTTAAAGCTTTCGACGGCCACACCTTTATCCCAAAAGGATACCTAGCCAGTTTTCCCATCACTTTGACTGTGAAAACAGTAACAGTGGACATAGAAGTCGTGGACAAGAAACTTGACTATAATCTGTTGCTAGGTCGCAGTTGGACATATGCCATGACGGCCGTCATATCTATTGTCTTTCACATCATCCAATTTCCATTGGAAGGAAAGGTTATTATAGTAGATCAATTGTCTTTTTGAACCCCTGATTATTCACCATTACCAAGTGACTCTGTACCCCTAGTAGGAGGTGGAACTGTCAGTTACGTCAGTGCAGGTACTGGTCTACTGAAGGCTTCTTCCCTCATGGGTTGTTTCCCTCTTCAATAGCTGCAGGTTTCTTAAATGGTCAATATGCTTTCATATATTCCTCATGAAAAGAACAATCCATGGATCCCACCAGCTCCTTCAGACATTGACACATACGGAGAGAGAATGCCACTGTCACTAGCTAAATCGGCCTACCAAGCCATTCAATTTGCATCTGAATCTCCGGTCACTTTGGTTTCTACCAACGGTACCCCTGCCCCTCCCATAACTGCTCTTTCTTTCGATCCACTCAATCAAGTCCTACCAATGGACGAAGCT
Source organism: Pinus tabuliformis (assembly GCA_031772625.1). Lineage (NCBI taxonomy): Eukaryota > Viridiplantae > Streptophyta > Pinopsida > Pinales > Pinaceae > Pinus > Pinus tabuliformis. The sequence goes on along the minus strand of CM062817.1, from coordinate 1,854,970,125 downwards.
ATTAGAGAGATCACAAGGTTAGAAGAGCAACCTTGGGAGGATTCGCACCATCATGTTTCGATATCTGATTCGGACATGATGCCTCTTCAAATCCTGTCACCTACCGCACATGTAATCGTTTCCTCACCGTATACGAATATCCAAATTTTGGACTCAAAAGGAAACAGGGGCAATATTTCATGAAAATTGCTCCCTGATATTTCTATCATCACATGCATTGTGGAAAACATACAGAGTTGAGCCAATCACAATCCTGAGGAAATTGTGAGCTTCACCTACCCATTTAGGGACTTCCGCGATGTTTTTCCTTGGTCTTATGAGGAAACGCATGGCATATACCCTTCTAATGTCAAGCATGAGATTGAGAAAGATCGAGCGTTATTTTTATGGTATTTTTCTTGCTCGTTAATCCAAAAAACCTTAAGTCTCCTTCATTGGGCTTGCTAAACTACTACAATGAAGATAATAGAGAACTTTTAGGGATATTTTATTGCTCTTTAAAAAATATAAACATCTCTGAGTTTTCGTCGTTGTGCTCGTTAAATCTGTACGACGATGGTCAGAGCACTTTTTGTGATATTTTATTGCTCTTTAAAAAATATAAACATCTCTGAGCTTTCATCATTACTCTTGTTAAATACATGCAACGATGCTCTGAGCAACTCTTTTTTGATCTTTTTCCAGCTCATAAACTGAAAAAGACCAAAGGAGCATTCTTTTTAGGAACTTTTTTCTCACTCTTTAAACTGAAAAAATCCCTAGCTATGTCTTGTTTCTCGTTAAACTTGCTAAAGATAACCCGAGCATTCTTTTAGGCAGTTTTCTTGCTCGTTAAAACTGAAAAATCCCGAGTTTTTGTTACTAGGCTCGTTAAAAATAGAGAGCAACAACAAGAGCACTTTCTTTTCTGGGACAGTTTCTCACTCTTAAATCAAAAAATCTCCGAGCTTTCCCCTCCTTCGAGCTCATAAACTATGAAGAAGGGATGAGCCATTCTTTTCCCTCTTTTTCTCACTCACTAAACTGAAAAAGATATCCCGAGTTTTCTTCATTTGACTCATTAAAATTTTTGATGAAGGTATTGAGTTTGTCGTCGCGTGACTCATTAAAAGTTCACGACGAAAAACGAGTTTAGTCCATCGCCTCCTACTCATAACAAAATAAGGTCGACATCTATTGAAAATAGGTTTCTCTTTATCCGAGTTCAATAGATTAAATTACGGAAAAGTAACCAATCCGGGTATACTATTAACCTTTTGTCGCACCCGGTTAATAACTATGACAAAGGGACCACCATGGAGTCTCTCTTTACGATCTTTTCAGACTCTCTAAGTATGAAAAGACCATTGAGTTGTCTAGTCTGGACTCTTTAAATTACACAGACAACATATAGAGTCATTCTTTTTATGATACTTTTCAGACTCTTTAAAAATGAAAGGATCGATGAGTTTACCCGTCTAGACTCATTAAATTAATTAGATGGGGAAAGTGGACAATACAATTGTATTCCGTATTTGAAAGCGTGGTTTGGTAGAAATCGTTCCCTTGAAGATGGCATTCCCTCATATAAACCTTCATTTTGGTGGCCTCTCAATATGAACCCTACCAACCTATGAGTTTTAGCCTATATACCCTGATGTAATTGCATCTCCATATCCTAACACTCTGTAGTGTTCATGAGTCTAGTGCTGTCTGGTTAAAACTATTGTCATGCCTTCTATTGTTCAAGGGTTCCCATTTGTTTCCTCTATCAACTGATCATACATATCCTTTCATCATGCCCTCCTTTTTTTAGACCCAAATGCTCAAATGATTCCTCAAAAAACAAAATCATTCTTGTCCAGCTTCGTGTCGACTGATGTAGGACACGGCATTGCCTACCTTTTGACAGGTTTCTTCCTATCAACTTCAACACTCTATCTAGGAAGATAACCCAGAAACACATTCAGTGCCTTGGTACTTGCAGACATTAGTGGCAGGTTACCTTATGTTTGATCATGGGTTTTCATTATTGGCTCCTGGTTAAGCGATTCTATGAGTGTTAGACGACAAAGAAATCTTTTACACTCGCTAGTTTGCATTGTGCATCTTGGAGACCATCACCATTATCGGTGGCCTTCCTTGCATCTGTTAATGGGCTCCATTATTGACTGGTAATTAGATGATTTTGTGCATGTTCGACGTCAACACATCTTATCACATGTATTGATCTATGCTCTTTGGTGAAGCGGAAATCAATACCTTGGGTAGAGGCTTATATCATTCAGCCTTGTTTCCTCTCCCAAGCTACGGATATTGTTCTTTGGAGACAACTATTTCAGGATGATCTATTATGACACTGGATTCGCTTTGTGCTTATCGACGACCAACATGTTATATCTCAGAAGAGAAAATTACTGTGACATAGCTACTGAACATGGGAATTCCTGACTCAGGACATGATTTTAGCAGTTTATATATATGTATGTTGTTGTATTAGGTTTTCCCTTGCGGCCCAAAGCTTCTCTCTCTCTAAAAATTTTGACAGAAAATTACAGTTTTAGTAAAGTATTTCGACCATCGTCTCCGTCTTTGATCTCACACTTTACGGGGCATCTATTATAGGACAAAATGACCTCCTCATCAACTAAGAGGTGAAAGACAACATGACTGAAGCAAAGACCACAATTGCAGGCCTTGATTCCATACTAACGCTCTCTGCACATTGCTAACCTGCTTTATAAAGCTTGTTACCAAGCATAGAGGAGTGTTAGTCACCCTGCTAACTCAAGTTGTTAGACCAGGGGGAGCGTTAGTGAAACTAAGATATGTTCAGTGGGTCAAGCCAATGAATCTGCTTACAAATATCTAGATATTTATCCTTAAATCTGCTCAAGAAAAGCAAGGAAACTCCAAAAATCAAATTATTTGGGGAAATTCCAATATGAGAATGAAGGCAAATGGGAAAAATCTTGAAAACAGAGCAGGTTCATGGCTTTTTCCCTAATGAACTCTAGGAGGAGCTTGGCAACCCTAACTCGATTGCTACATAAGCAGTGAGAGGGCCATTGTGAAAGGGGTCAGAGCATTTGAAAGGATAGCCCATTAAGGTGTTGTGAACTGTCATATACTTGAAGAAGTGAGCTGAAAGAGGGAGAGAGATAGAGGAAGAAGGGGCAAGGGAAGGTTGATACAACAGATGGTTGTAATCAATCTTCCATTATAAATACAGAACTGCAGTTGTGTTCCCTATTCCATAGTGTCGGTAACATTGTTCATTGAGTTGTTCATTTCGATACTTGTTGAGTTGAGTAGTTTAAGTTGTATACAAGTATATGTTCATTGTGCATTCTTATATTAGTTTTCTAGATTGTATGCTGTGATTGTGTTTGCCTTTCCTTTGTGCAAGAATTGTCTTGGAGCCGGCTTTGGAGGAATTCTTCTTTGCTGCATTGAGATCTCCAAACAAATCTAGAAGGAGATTTGAGGTAAACACTCTTTCCATACTTGGTTAAATTATATTTGATAAATGAACATGTGTATAACTTGGTAGCTTCTGCAGATAATATTATAGTCCGTTAAAGGTCCTAGGAAGGTCTTTGAGGGTAGTTTTCATTCTACATACACCGTGCATTTTACCCCATAGCACTTCAATTTCAACAAAAATCGGGTCAACTACCAGCCCAACCATTGCCAAACCCCAATAATAAAAACCCTCAGAATGATTATATGGTAGAAGGACAACAATTTCCTACTTACATGAATGCTCCTCTAAATCTTAGTGATGTTCAACTTAGATCTGGTAGGAGATTAGAAAGGAAAAACCTTCTATAGATATTCAAGAACAAGATTCTTCTAATGAGGATTCTCTAAAAGTCAATAAAAGTTTTGAGGGAACATCCCTCCAAAACCATACTAGTGAAAAAGGAAAACAAAAAGAGTCAATAAACACAACTCCTATAATTGAGCAACCAACATCTATTTCTACACCTCCTTTTCCTGAGAGATTACAAATTGATAGAGGAGTAGAAAAACAGATCTTGTTACCCAATTATGACTTCCTAGATGAATTGAGGAATGTTTGTATCAAGAGTCATTTGTTACAAGCCATTAGAGAAATTCGTATTCTAGCTAAGACAATAAAGAAGTTGAGCATCAAAAGACCAGGAAGAAAACCAAGAGAAACAACAAGAATTCACTGGTAGGAAAGATAGCAGATATCATGATGGGAAAGCTTGCCATGCAGAAATATGTAGATCCAGGAAGTCCAATTGTCAAGACACACAAAAATGGGATTGAAATTCCAAACACATTGATTGACTTAGGGGAAAAAATAAACATTATGAGTAGACAGACTATGGAGCAGCTTAGACTTCCTAACCTTCTTTACACACCTACCTTATTACAACTTGCAGATAGATCAGTAATCAAACAGATGGTGTGCTAGAAGACATTTCAGTCTCCTTATATTCTTGGGAATATCTTGTTGATTTCATGATTTTAACTCCCAAGAGTAATTTAGGAGGACACCCACTCATCTTAGGAAGACCTTGGCTGGCCATAGTTGCTGCTTTTATTAGTTTTAAATCTGGTGACATGTACATTTCTGATGGTAATTCAACAAAGAAATTTACATTGTATCCTCTAGAAAAATCAATCACAGAAATAGATGACAAGGAGTGGATCGATGATGAAGATTTTATTTAGCCTATCTTTACTATATCAGAAATTAGTGAAGATAGTCAAATTTTGAATACATTGGAAAATTTTGAAACATCTTCAGAATATGATCATGCACAATTCCAGGAAAAATCTAATGTTGAATACTTGTCATCTAGGCAAATGTCTCTCTATTCTATGGAAGAGTTTGGTAGCTCTACAATTGAACTTTTTCCAGGTAGAACGTTGAACATAAACAAAAACTTGGAGAAACTACAACGAGAAGAGCTAACCAAGATATTACAAAAAAATTCTGCTGCATTTGTATGGGCGTATACTGATATGAAAGGTATTGATCCTAAGACTTGTATCCATCATATCTATATTGAGGAAAATAGTAGACCAATCAGACAACCTCAAAGAAGAATGAATCCAAATCTTAGGGAGATAGTGAAAGAAGAGCTCTAAAAACTACTCAATGTAAACTTTATTTACACAATCTCAGATAGCCAATGGGTTCCTCCTTTGGTAATTGTGCCTAAAAAGAATGGTAAATGGGGGGTGTGCATTGATTACAGAGAATTGAATAAAGCAACCTTGAAAGATCACTTTCCTTTTCCCTTTATAGATCAGGTATTAGATACATTAGTAGGTAAAAAGTATTTCTCATTTTTGGATGGTTTTAGTGGTTATAATCAAATTCAGGTAGCACCTGAAGATCAGGATAAAACCACATTTACTTGTCCATGGGGAACTTTTGCCTACCGAGTGCTTCCTTTTGGGTTATGTAATGCACCAACAACATTCCAAAGAGCAGTACTAGGAATTTTTTCTGATCTAATACATGATTGTGTAGAGGTATATATGGATGATTTTACAGTCTATAGTAACACATTTGAAGAAGCCTTGGAAAATTTGGAAAAAGTCCTTAAAAGATGTAAAGAAACAAACCTTTCACTAATCCATGAAAAATGCTTTATGATGTTTACAGAAGTTATTGTTTTAGGACATCACATTTTAGGAGATGGGATTAAAGTAGACAAAGCAAAAGTTGAAGTCATCTCTAAGTTGCCAATTCCAAATCGCCAAAAAGATGTTAGAAGTTTTCTAGGATTTATAGGATATTATAGAAGGTTTATAGAAAACTTTACCAAAGTAGCATCTCCACTCTTCAAATTGCTTACAAAATATTGTGAATTCAAGTGGAATCCTGATTACCAACTAGCATTTGAAACCTTGAAAGCAAAAATATCTAAAGAACCTATCTTAAGAGGACCAAATTGGAAAATTCCTTTCCATATTTCTACAGATGCTTCAGATATAGCTCTAGGAGCTGTATTGGGACAAAAATATTTGATTCCTTATGTCATTTACTACACAATTAAAAAATTGACTCCCATTGAGTTGAATTATACTGTGACTAAAAAAGGGTTCTTAGCTATTGTTCATGCAATTAACAAGTTTAGACACTATATAACAGGCTATGAAACTTTTGTTCATACATATCACTCTGCAATTAGATATTTGACGAATAAACCTATTACTAATGGCAGAGTTACAAGATGGCTTTTACTTTTGAAAGAATTCAACATTACTGTGCTAGATAGACCTGGAAAATAAAACACAGTTGCTGATTTCTTGTCTAGGATTCAGAATATCAAAGAAGACTCTCCGGTTGAGGATATGTTTCTTGATGAATATCTATTTACAGTAACTACTCAAACTCCTTGGTTTGCAGATGTCACTAACTACTTGGTTACAAGGAAGTTACCTTTACATTTATTTCCTAGAGAGAAAAGAAATATTATTCAAAATAGTGCAATATATTTATGGATCACTAACGAATTGTATAAAACAGGGCCAGATCTTATGATCAGAAGGTGTGTCAAGGAAGATGAAATGCCTGATATTCTCAAAGCATGTCATGATGAGCTGTGTGGTGGAAACTTTGCTGACAAGAGAACAACCTATAAAATCCTTTCTTTAGGATATTATTGGCCATCCATCTTTAGAGATGTTAAAGAATATGTCAGAAGGTGCGACAACTTCCAAAGGGTAGGGAAACCTGCCCCCTCAAATGAAATTCCATTACAACGTCAAGTACTTATCGAACCCTTTGAAAAATGGGCTTTAGACTTTATTGGACCTATTAACCCTCCACCCAAGCAGAAAAAGTATATATTGGTATGCACTGATTATGTCACCAAATGGGTAGAAGCCAGAGCATTACTTTTTGCTAACGAAAAATCTGTAGTTAGTTTTCTTTTTGAGGATATTTTTACTCGCTTTGGTGTTCCAAGAGAAATTGTGACAGATCAGGAAACTCAATTCACATCCAAAATGATTGAGAGGCTTATGGAAGAGTACAAGATCAAGCATAGGAAATCCACCCCCTATCATGCACAAGCAAATGGTCAAGTGGAGTCTACAAATAAAGTGATTGAAGGAATCCTTATCAAGACTGTACATCTACATAGAAGAGATTGGGCAGATAGGCTTCTTGAAGCCTTGTGGGCCTATAGAACTACATGGAGGAACACAACAGGAATACACCCTATGAACCTATTTATGGGAAGCAAGTCCTGTTCCGCATAGAGTTCCAAGTTAAAACTTTCAAGATGGCGGTCAAGTTGGGGATGGATTTATGAAAAGCTCAGAAGCATAGACTTGAGCAGTTAAATGAACCCGATGAAATCAGACAAGAAGCTATTCGAAGGACTGGTTTAGTTTAGCAGTTGAGGGCAAAGTGGCATGACAAGTACATCAAGGACAAAAGGTTTCAAGAGGGAGATTGGGCACTGTTATTTGATTCAAAGTTTAAGGATTTTCAAGGAAAGTTTCAAACTCATTGGCTTGGGCCGTATGAGATTGAATTTTCTTTTAGTAATGGAGCAGTAAGAATCAGAACAATAGATGAGCATTAAGCTCCTCTCCTTGTGAATGGTCATAGGTTGAAAATTTATCAAAAACCAATCTCAAAGGAGGAGTTCATCAAGATCTTTCAAAATAATTTTGAAATGAAGTTGGTGAAGAAGAATCTTTCTTCTCCACCAACTTAGTCTTTGTTCTTTTCATCATTTCTTAAAAAAAAAATTGTATAAGGTTGAAAACCAATCACTGATTGGCATGATTATACATAAAATACAGGGTGAAAATTAGAAGATTTTGACACCCTATATTTTCCAAAAATGGTGACTCATTGTGCATTTTGAAAATTCATTTTTTTACTTCATTTTCATTCTGTTTCATTTCTGCAAGTTTCACTCCACTCCACCACCACATTCCACCAATAAATTTTTATTCTTTAACATTTATTCCATATCCATTTCTCATTTTCATTCTGTCATATTTTCATCCACACAGTCATCTCCATTTCATTCATTCATAAAGTCACATTTTATTCTCTGTTTTACATTCCACAGCTGTTCCAGTTCCGTAGCTAATCCAGTTCTGTAGCCAATCTGACTCTGCAGTAACAGTTTGATCATTAGCTCAAAAAAATAAAAAGACTAGTTCATAATAAATTTCATATGTAGGTATTGGAGGAGGAGAAAACAACTTCTGAAGACACATCAACATCTAAGCACCTGAAAAAGAAAACAAAAAAAGGTTAGCAAGTGGAAAGGTATGGTTCTAGAGGTGAGAATAAAAACCTATTTCAAATAGCAATATAAAACATAAGTTGTGTAATTTGTATAATCACACTACTCCTTGACTTGTCATCATGCACTTTGATTGTCGTGATTATTCCACCATGTCTTTCGACTTTAATGCCTAATGGTCTCATGATTTGATCTCCGATTTTAACTCATACTTCATTGTACTTCTTCATTACACCTGTTTAAAAACTAATTACATGACTTAACTCAGTTGGATACGACTCTTCAAAACCCTATTGATCCTTTATTACACCGAGTTCCTCAATTTTTACTTCCGCAACCTTCTTATGTATACAAGCACTCGGATACAGTGAGTGTTGGACACCTAATCCTCAATGGGTTAGTGTGGAAGCCGAATAGAGAAAAGGAGTCCAAGAGACCTTGGGATGTGGAACCCAATGGTCAAATCATGTAATATAAATGTATATCACTTGTTAATAAGAATGTATTCTCATGTTTTATCTTTCAGATTATGTTGCTGCCATGTGTGTTTAACATGGTATCAGAGCAGGCGTATTCCTGCCCTGCATAATTTCTTTGAGCCATTTGTTTTGTGGCCTTTATGTGCAGGTTGTTTCTGCTAATGAATTTCATGAATATTTACTCAGCTAAATCCTAGCTGCACCCTCTGCTCATTATTCTCTGTCAAGTCTACACCTTCTGTGGCAGTGTCATATATGCGTTCCTCTGTCTAGACTGCGCCCTCTATCATATGCATTTTTTAAGTGAACGCCCTCTGTCAAGACTGCACCCTCTATCAAAAGACTTGCTGCAAACGTTGTCTCACTACGTCAGTGTCATAGACGTTTTATATTCTCCTTTCCATTGAAAACGTTGTCTCCTGGAATAACTTCTTGGGTTCGTTTCCCTTGGGGTTCTCTAAGCTCAAGAATTTGAAACTTTTGAGCCTGTTGTATACTAATCTGAGTGGCGGAAGCATGCCTCACGGCTCGGCGATTTTCCCCACCTGGAGATTGTCCAGATTTGAAAGAATTCTTTGAGCGGAATTCTGCCTCCGACCCTTAGTAGAAACAGTAAGCTCCATCTACTTGCCAGTGCCGACACTTCAAGGATGTGTCTCCTGGTTTTTAACGCTGTCCCATATATGTTTAACACTGCCATCGAAGTCTCTAGTTTAACGCTGCTCCATTGAGTTAGATCAACAGACCTTCCGGATTAGCTCCGGAGCAACCATCTGGAACTTAATGGTGCACGAGTGTATCACCTGCACTAGCATTTGCCTGTACCCTCAATTCTTCTCCAATTTCCTGCTTTGAGTCTTCATAACCTCTTTCTTAAGCGTGTTGAAGATTTGCAGCTTAGAATGCTGGTATAATGGCAACGAATGTTGATATATACGATGAAGAGGAGACTAGTTACCACGTTTACAAGGGTCAGTTGTTTCCCATGGAAATTGTGGATGAATGCAAAGTGTTCGATGGGCTGAAAGTGAGTCTTGGGTAAAGGGTGCCTTCTGATAGCCGGGACCCTAGTTTTGAAATGTTTCTTTTAGCATTCAATGTCTCTTTTCTATTTTCTAGTTAATCGTATGTTTGGTTTGCACCAATGTGTGGAGAGCTCCGATGGCTTGCGATTTTGGGGAATTTGTACTTTTTTTCAGTTTATGGTTATCATTATTCTAAGAATATTAGAGTGGTATCATATATAGTTGTAGTGCATTTGACAGTGGCTCAGAACCAGTTGGTTGCTACATTGAAAGGGTCAGTCTATCCTCATGTATTCATCGTATTAGCTTGCTCACCGGCTACTATTGTATGCATCTTGTGCATTAAGTTATTTTGAAGATCGTATGGTATCAATGTATGCTGGTTCAAACTCTTGGTATTTTTGGCGTAACTACATTTGGTGTATGCACTGCGTATGATGTGCTCAAGGAGGTTGCTTATGGTATGAAAGTGTATGGTGTGAATATGGTGATGATTCAAATAGAGATCAAAGAAATCACAAATGTCGCTTTGTTCATTTCCATTTCTTTGGTGTTAACTATGTTCCGTGGTTGTAAGTAATGTGGCAACAACTTTTCATTCCATGTGGGCCACGAAACATGGTTTTAAATGCATCCCTTCTCGATGAAGAAATGGAAGCATGAGAGGGTTTGAATCCATAGTTCAAAGCATTGTTCCTTTTCTATTTTTGTTAGGTTTTATATATTAAGAAATTTTCCTCTTAAAATCCTATGGTTTCTCTTCAACATAACTATGACAAATTGGGCTAAATGAGGAAAGGATTGGTGCAGCGAAAATTTTGTGTGGTAAAATTCTTATTTATGGACATAGTGTAGGCTTTCAGGATCGATAAGATACAGTGGATGCCACCGTGTGTGAAATATTTGTGTTTAAATTCTATGTGATATATGAGGGCAGATTGTTTTCTTTGAAGAAGTGGCGAGATCAGAGAATATTTGTTCGTACCCTAGTCAAAGAATTTATATATGAGAATTCAAATCATGTCCATGACATGGTGCTATAGTTATTGAAGTTTTGATAGCCATCATTTTTGCTTTGAAAGGGAAGGAGTATTTGAAGGATCCAAGCAAGTTTGCAGTTGCTGCTGCCCCAGTGTGGAATTGTATTTAAAACTCATTATAGTTTTTGTCTACATATATATGCATTGATTCCTTGATTCGACTGCTGCATAAGAGTTTGGTGGGTTGTATAAAGGCAATGATTGTTTTGACAAATAAAAGTAATCTTTTGTGGAGAAAAGTTTAGTTAGTTGTATTGTCAGAACATAGTGCTGGTCATGAGCAGACTCTTATTTTTATGTAATGGATTGTAATTGGTGCTTGCTGGTTGCACAATGGTCATTTGATGCACATTTATAAAGGATATTGTTGTGTACTGTGAGTGGGTATTACTTTTCTGCATTGAGTAGTAGTTGTGATCAGTTTTTAAGGTGTAATTCTGACATTGAAGAAAAAATGCCCAGAATCAATGAAGTATTAGAGTTCCTCAAAACTCTCATATTGTCTACTACTCATGATACATTAAAAGTCAGCAAAGTTTCTCTCACATACATTCAGGTCTATCTACAAAATGCACAAGAGAAAATTGATTTTTTGCAGCTCAAATCTCATCTATAGCAAGAAGAACTAAAACAGAGGAGTCATTCTGAACCTGTTTCTGTTCAGAACAATGAAACAGACTCCCATAAGCAGCAAGACAATATTGTTGAAGTTCATTCAGATCTAGTGCCCAATAAAGCACCATTTGTACATGCAGATGTAGAAACTCAGTCTACACTTCCCAAGCCCATCATCAGACCTTGGGAACAGCTTGTCCACAACAAGGACATAACTAGTCTTAGATATGACAAGGAATTGTCCTTTCATATTCCAGACTACTCAAAGCCCATTCAATTTCAAAGTGCTGGATTCCTTCATGACAGTTCACCTCTAGCTGTTCCAGATTCTGCCCCTCTTCCACAGCAACAACAACAACAACAGATTGTGAAATGCCAACACTGTGACCGAGTTGGCCATTTGAAAGATCACTGTTTTGATCTTCATCCATGTAAGCATTGTCATAAAACCACCCATTCTTCACACAGATGCTTCAGAAACAAACGTCCTGCAAGAACAAAGATTCATCTTGGATGGATCGCTTCTTGGCAATGGGCATCAACAACCAAGAAGATATTCCAATCACATGTCAGAACTTGTTCCAGAGTATTGAACAGTCTTGCAGTTGAGTTTTCTCCATCATCTCACCTTGTATCTGACAGGGGGGAAATGATGGTCATCTACAAGCTTCAAAGTCGTATCAAGCGAGCCTGAGCAACAACCTGCCACACCAAATTCAGAGTTGTAGCTAGAGACAAAGATGCCCCTGAGCATGCCTTCACTTGGTAATATGGGAAACTTCCTCTAGCAGAAGAATTCAGCTTCTTGCTAGTTTTGGAAGAATTCCAGGAACAAAATTGAGAACACTTCCTCTAGCAGAAGACTTCAGCTTCTTGCCAGTTTCAGAGGAATTCGAGGAACAAAATTGGGGACACTTCCTCTAGCAGAAGACTCCAGCTTCTTGTCAGTTTCGAAAGAGTTCTAGGAATTGCATTAAGCATTCCAAAGTTGTTGGTCATCCTTAAACCATCACAGGTTGAGACTTCCCTTTTCAGGTTGAAGTTATCCTTTTATGTGGGGTGAGACCTCCCTTTCACGGTTGAAGGTTTCCCTCTTCAAAACAATAGGAGCACTTCCTCTAGCAGAAGACTTTAGCTTCTTGCTATTTTTGGAAGAGTTCTGGGAACTGCATTAAGCATTCCAGTGTTGGTGGTCATCCTTAAACCACCGCCCTTTATACCAACATTTTAGAGAGCACATTCAACATAATGTTGCCATGCATTTTTGCACATTTTGTATTATAGATCTCTTCTTGGACTCATACATAACCCTTCAGATTAAGGGGGGGAATGTTGGACACCTAATCCTCAATGGGTTAGTGTGGAAGCCGAATAGACAAAAGGAGTCCAAGAGACCTTGGGATGTGGAACCCAATGGTCAAACCATGTACTGTAAATGTATATCACTTGTTAATAAAAATGTATTCTCATGTTTTATCTTTCAGATTATGTTGCTACCATGTGTGTTTAACAGTGAGCACACAATCATTCATTCTGTTTTCGATTATCCCTCTGTGTATAGCAGAATTCCGTTTTCCACACAGTATATGTGTGCAACCACTCCATTCCATACAATTTCTGTGCTATTTCCACATAAAATTTCCCTGTTTCATATATCCTATATGTTTCATACCAACATCTATTGTTTTCCTTCCACATACTCTATTATTTCATCCCCGTATCTATAATTGTTTTTGCTTCCATATACCATTGCCGTATACACAACCTTCTACACGCAGACAGTGAAGGAAATTTGAAGAAAAGCATAGAACAAGAGTGATGGGTCCCATTGTAAGAACATAACCTATAGGAGTGAAATATATGGAAGGATATCCTCAGTTGAAAGGGATGTTGAAGAAAGCTGGTTGGCTGAGCTTCATTGAAAAATTCGATGGACATCATAAAGAAATCACCAAGTCATTTGCTAGATCGTTTGATGGGATGGATGTGGAAATTGGTGACATAAAGTTTGCAGTGATCGAGTCTTTCATTATAACATAAGATGAGCTACCAAAACTTGGAGAGAGGTGGTTCAAGAATAAAGAATTCCATGATGAAACTTGGAAATTCATTCTCCAAAGCCCAGGTATGGACACTTCAATTTTTAAGAGAGGAATTCCCATCTCTGCACTAAAGGGTAAATGGAGTACCATGCTATTGATTTTGCAAAAAATTATCACATGCGAGGGTAGATTTGGTTCCATGTATGTATGTCACACAATATTGTTGATGAATTTCCTTGAAAATGGAACCATCAATCTCCCATTATTTCTGTTGAATAGCTTAAGGAGAATGTCCACTACTGTTTAAAAGAAAATAGAAGACATAGAACCTCATCTTTATCACCATGGTCTCATAAACATTCTAGTTGAATATCACTTAAAGAGTGTAGGAGACACATGGGAGAACTTTCTGATCAAAAACTTTTTCCAAGATCCACCAAAACTACCTGAAGGAAGCTCAGTGAAAAAGAGTAGGAGAAGGAAAACTAGTCTTACAATTCAAAACACTCCTACAACTTCAACAAAAGAAAACAGTGAAGAAGAGCCTCTCTCTAAAACTTTAATAGAGATCATAAAGTAGACAAAATGAAGGAGAAAGATGAAAGGAAAATATGAGGAAATCCATAAAAAAACTCCTAAACCTTCATCAGAGGATGAGCAATTACTTTCTAAGAAATTAGTTAACATCAAGGAATAGTCCAAGAAAGAGAAGGAGAAGGGGAAAAGAAGACAGGTTATAGAGGAAGAAAACATAGGCTCACAAAGTTTGAGGAGAAGTTCTAGACTTAAGGGCAGAATGAAGAAAGAAAAATCAATAGAGGCTCAGTTCATAGACGTGGGAGAAGAAACTCCAACTCAGTCCCAAGATAACATCTCATTTGAGTAGAGCCCACAACACTCTCCTCAACAAGACTTTGAAAGTAGCCCAAAGAGAGTCTCTCCAGGGATTGATCCAATCCAACAACAAATTTATGATTATATTGAGTCATTGGAGAAAAATAATACATCAGTAGATCAAGGGATTTCATCCAACCTTGAGCAGCCAACTACATCACAAGAGGCTTTGACTAGCTCACTTAAGCAGGAAATCTATGAGCTAGAGGTCTTAAATAGGCACATTCAGAAGGAAAATGAAGCTTTAAAAGAACAAAACAAGCTGGATAAGATCATTCATGATAACACCATGCTTCATTTGGGTTTATGGCATAAGAAGAACAGAAAATTAAAGAGGAAAAATTGTAAGCTAAACCAGGCTCTCATTAACCTCAAATATCGATTCCTCATGAGGAAGCCTAGGATGGCAGTTGCAGCAAGAAGCAAGAAAAGGTTGGATGTTTTGGCTGAAGTCTTAGAGAAGATGTAGTAGAAGGAGGGTGTTTATAATTTTGATTGCATGGGGGCATGCAATAGTCTCGTAGTGGGGGTATGTTGAGTTCCAAAACTGCCTCTTTCTTAAGCAACTTTCTCATCCTTCTTCCTTTGCTTTTCCATGAAAAATGCATCCTTAATCATCATAAGCCATTACATATTGCCTCAAGGAGTATATTTTAGTGATTTACAAGTTATATTGTTATGTTTGTTATTTGAATAGGTTTTTGTTTTTCAGCTACAGAACGCAGCCACATTCTACAGCTAACCGGCTGTTCCGCAGCCATCTCCATGCTTTTGTAGGTTACAGGTGTCAAGAGAGGAAATGGACCACATGGGTACCTTGGAAAACTTCAGAACATGGATGGTATCCTATCCATTTGGCCAAGATTGATGAGGAGGACCCCGGTCAAAGGGAAGTCAATAAAAGAAACTTATGGCTCGTAGAAATCTGTTTTTGCACGATTCTCAGTAATGGATCCGAGGCAGTCTCTTGAAGCCGAGGACCTCATCTGCCATTTGCATAAACATAATACAACAACCACTATTAGAAGATTTATGTCTCAAGGCAACCAAAGACAAGAATTCTGAATACATCATTTGTCTACGTGTTTTGTTGTAGATGACTTCTCTCTTCAAAACAATTGTATTTTTTCCTATAAATACCAGCGTTTAGAACGAAAAACAAGTTCAAGTTTTTGCTTATGTAATAGTGCATATTTCTGCTTTGTAGTGTGAGAAACTTGGTGGTATGTTTTAATATAACAATTCTGTTTTCAATGGATACCTGAAGCGTGTGAAGTGTTGATTCCGTGTTGATAATCTGAGACCTTGTAGAGGGCCCCTGCATGGTCAAGGGTACATTGTATTTCTGTACATTTTATTTCTGTTTGTCTTTCTTAGTTAATTGTACATTTACTGTGTTTTTTATCATGTTCATAATCGTTTTCTAACACTGTGTATATTGCAGCTTGTGCCACTTGTTTTCACTAACTCAAAGTAGTAGTATTCCAGTGTAGAATATTCCTTTAGTTTTCATTGCTTTCTAGTCACTTAACTATAGTTTTAAGTTGATTTTAGTAGCATAAGTTAGTTCATTTTATTTGCTGTTCATTAGTTTTTGAGTTAAGTAGTTCAATGCCATTTTCTTATTAGTTTAGTAACTCATGATATAAATGGATATTTCCAAGAACCATTTCAATTGAAGGTTAATCCTAAAACTAAGTGGTGAAATGTTTTGTTTATGAATGAGTCCTTTCTTTGCATTTTCATGTTTACTTTTCTTAGGATGATGAAGAATGAAATCTCTCAAAATTGCTATCATAAGGAGGTCGTTCTCCCTGAATTATGTAGCTGAGTGACACCAATACTTCAATTAGCCTTGCTTTCATAATAGAATAATTGAAAATTCATTTTTTAGTTCTTCACTTAGTTTAGTTGTAGTTCCATCTTCAGTTGTTTATTAAGATTTAAATTCTGCAAATAGATTAGACAGTAGAAGTGATCTTATTTCCAGTATTCCATTTTTGGTTTATCATAGATAGCTGCAATCTCATTTAATTTTTGATTTATCATAGATAGCCGCCATTTTAATTTCTCATTTAAAAATTTAGTTTTGTAATTAATTAAATATTAGTTTTAAATTCCTTTCAGTTCATGTTTTGGAAACAATTATAAAAGCAAGAAAAGAAGCTCTTTTTTTCACTTTCTTGTTTAAAAACTTTACTTCCAAAATTGTCTTAAAAGCACTTTTAACTTTCATTTCATTTCTCTAGGTTCTTAGCAGCAGTAGATTAAGATTTTGCTTACATTGCAGAACATTAGGAATTAAAAGAAAAAAAAACCCAAAAACAAACATAATATCAAAAATAGTGAGGTAAGAAAGGGCCATCTAGCACATATAGTGCACTACAATTCATCATTTTATGATACCCGGATTGATAATTTATGTAGCAATTAGGACACTAAATTGATTGAACAGTTGTGATATTACCCTGGTAACTCCACTCTTAAAGAATTCTAAAGATCGAAGTTTCATGGTGACTCCACTACTTGCAAATCAGTAGCTTGAATATTTTCAAGATGAGTTCTTCTGCAAGTCTATTCCAGTCATCAGTGAAGGTGAAGTCTCTTCCATTTATCAACTTAGGTGATGGATTTAGTTTTTATTCTGAGTTTCCCATATATGATCCACTACTGATTTTGCTCAAACGCAGTCAAGGAGCCCAAGCGTCGAATTTGTTGTTTGAATGGTTATACTGGAGATTTTATATTACTTGAATTAAGTAGGTGGTTTTTTAGATGTTAGAGTAGGAGATAAATAAGCTTGTTGGGAAAGAATTTCCTTCAGGTTTAGATTACATGTTGCAGTTTTCTTTTCAGTTTGGTGAAGTGGGTTTGATGTAGCCTTCAGATTGGGAACAACCAATTGGTCAGGAAATTGGTCTGTTGGTTCTTTAGTGCACCAAAGGGGCGCAACATCCCCATTGGAGCCAACGTTATCCATGATAACTCATAAAAATATTTTTAGTTTTATTAGTCAAGGTTTTCCACCACTGATCTTTTCATATATCTATTGATTTTCTGAAAGAAGTTGTTGTTGGGCTAATTTATTGACTAAATTAACACAAGTATTTAATTATCAATCCGGGTTTGTAAAACTTGGAGGCAAGTCCACTGTATATGGACATCAGATATAATCAAGTTTAGAAGATAAAATTTGAAGATTTAAAGAAGTACATATTACAAATATAAACCTATTTTAACAATTTCTAATTCACTTATGTAATATATGAGGGAAGAGGCTCCTAACTTAGGAGAACCAGGTTGTTCTTCCCTACAATACTACATTCATGAAGATAAATCTAAGAGCACTAATTAACAATGGCTTATGATGCAGAAGATGTAAAAGAAGATGCTCCTAACTAAGGAGGTCCAGATTGTCCTTCTTCACAATCCTACTATATCACAATCACCATTGCTTCAAATCAGAAATGCATAAATAACTTCAAATGAGAAATGGAGAATGAAATTCAGTTTTAGTTCAAGATCAAATAGAAGGAGAATTTAACTTAAATTCTTGTGTGTCCCTTCATATGTAGATTAGAATTAAACCAATATTCATTCAGCAATCATCACACATCTAAATACATTTGAAACAAAAACTAGTCTATGAAAACTATGAAAATTAAACCAAGAAGTGTACTTAGCTTGGTGTGGGGGCCCTCCACCCTTGCCTTGCACACTTGAAGAAATCTCAGCTACAGCAACTTTAGTAAATCAACCAAGCATGAACAACAAATTGGAATGAAACAAGTTCTTCAAATTAGCTCCCAACTCAAATTATACAACAGTTACATACAAATTCCATTACAAAAGCCATCAAAGTCTTGGCTTTAAATAGAGGTTTAATGAAACAAACTGATCTATATTATCTCTAACACTCATATCTACTCATATCCACCTATCTAAGTCGAACTCATCCAATCCATCCCAAGAAATATGGTCAATCCCATAAAATCTCAAAACTGCCCTATTTCCTAGGGATTTTCTGGTGACTAGTCATGTTTGACCAGCCTTGACCGGGCCTAATAAAGCTTGTTCTGGCCGAACCAAGTGGAGTTAGCTTAGTCCTAGTTCCCAAGCTGTCCATCCATGCATCAAACTCAAGCCCAAGTGTCCTGCAAATAGGTCATCCACATAGCTATTACGGGAATTTCTGATTCAGTCCAAAATTGCACTTGAAACTCAATTTTCATAAAAACTTCTAGAAATTGCAAAATTAAAATTAAACACCTGAATATGCATAAAATACATCAAAATGAGATGGATGTGATGGAAAATGGATGGAAAATATAAGGATTAAGTAGGTTTCCCTAAGCAAAAATAGACCAAAACTGAGGCCCAACATCTCTCCCTTGTTGATCTTCAAGCATGTCCTCATGCTTGCCTTTGTCTCATTGATCTTCTGCCTCTGTATGCTGACCTCCCTTGCTGTTCTACCAATGGATCTGTCCCTTGAAGATTTCTCTTGAGCTACCTGTAAAAGGATATCTATGCTTTCATATACTTCTTCTCTTTTCTTGTGGATGACTTTCTTTACCAATATATCATTCTGGATGAGCGGCTTTAGAGAAGACAACAAATAAAACGAATTTTGCAATACATTCTGACATAGGATCCATGTCCCTCTCAAATCAACAATTTTACTCAAAGCATCCAATATCTAGTTTCCCTTACATCTCATTAAAAGAAGCAATTTTTTATGTCTAGGCATTCACTCTCAATTTAGCCACTGATTTACCCATGCAATCTGCAAAATATGGGTTGGAAGAACCATAAAAATATCCCAAATAAAAATGAATTTGAGAAACCTGTTCCCATGGAGTCTAATTAGGCTCGTTTTGAAGAAAACCCATGTTTTTGTTTTTCAAATTTCATTTTCATTTGCCCAGAAAAAGCAATGAAAAATAGTAGCTTCTCAAAATTGGAATGTATTCCTGAGATTGAATGATCATTTAATTTGCAATCAATTTTTTTCTCTTCAAATTTTTTTCTCCAGTATCCTGCTTTTAAAAACAATTGAATTGCAAGTTTGTTTAATTTCTATCTTGCTGCAACACTGAGTCAATACCCTTTGTAGAAAAGAAACAAACACCTCTGTAAAAAAACTGAGCTCTGCTTTGAAATAGAAATACATAAGAAAAATATCTTAATGTAATCTCAAGATATTGTTCTTCTGCTCCTTGTATATTCACCATGCAAGCCAAGATTCAATAACTAATCTTCAGCACTGTGCTAATCATCATAAAGAAACTTGCTGCTCACTGTGCAATGCTTTGTATCAACCCCTGCACTGCTTTATATAAAGTCACTAAAAACAAGCAGTGCATTTCCTCAAATGGCTCGGCCTTTATATCTATGAAAACTTGAAAATCAAACAACTCTCGGCCTCATATATATATGAAAACTTTGAAAATCAAATAGCACATTTAAATAGGATGGGATTTAAATGGCTTGGCCTTTATATATATGATAACTTGACAAACAACAACGCATTTAAATGCTCAGCCTTTTGAAAACTTTGAAAAACATCAGCACATTTAAATGGCTCACCCTTTTTGGAAACTTTGAAAAACAACAGCGCATTTAAATGCTCGACCTTTTGAAAGTCTTTGTTATACCTTGCATACCAATCCCCTGTATCAACAAAACTCACAGTCTACGTGTTTGTTCACATTACAGGTTGCTTCCCTTTAAAAACATGCAACGTATCGACCATACAATCAATAAAATCAACCAAACAATGCAAAACAAAATCGGCTATATAAACACATCAAAAATCGCATTCTCGGTGCTAGAAAATATGAATCTGCCTCCTCTGTTATATAAGCTCTGTTTCAATTTGCAAAAATACACATGCGAGATTATGTTGTTGACGTGTTTTGCATGCAAAAATATGGTTGGATTGCTGCGCTGTTTTTCATAATTTGCGTGCCTTACCCAGCGCCTTGATTTATGCAACTACACCGAATCATGTTTCCTTATCACAACTTCATTAATACACTGCTGTTCATCTAACCCTTAGATTTATTAGCTTCTGGAATCAATGGTGTAGTTTTGGCGTTTACCTGGCTATTGGCGAGTTCTGAGGATTGTTAAATGGCGCTCCAAATCCCTGTATCGTCGTTTTGCTGACTGCGTTATCCCGAGATTCTGGAAACCACATGGCTGTATTTCATATCATTTCTCACTTATTTGTTGACTGCCTCTTCTGCGCAATTCTTGGAGTTTGTTGGAGTGCTTTAACCACTCGGCGAACAGAAATTTCAGTTTTTAACTCATGTTAAAACCGATGCCTCTTCTCCTATTTCTTTCGCTGCTCTAGCTTATTCAATTATAGTTCCAGGCCTTTTTTACTTAGCATTTCTCCCTACGTTTTTTATGGCTCCGGCTTATTCACACGGTGAAAGGATCAATTACTGAGCTGGGTTGCATTTTAATTATGGAAAATAACATTACCTTCCAAGTAATTTTCTGTTCTGCGTCATTCATGGTTGCATCCTTCCTGTGGCCACGTTGCATAATAGCTGAGAGAGTGTGTTCTGCGTAGCTGTAGCTCTGCACAGGGCTTTTGACCAAAACGTTTTTTACTCAAGCTCAAAGCTTATACACTAATTTATTGTTCAACGCTTCATTGTTTTCTCTGAGCCTTCAAATAGCTGTGATGGCAAAGATGATTTACGGTTTTGAGGTTTCTGGCTTCAAAGATGGCGGAGCTCTCTCTGTTAAATGCACAGGGTTTTTTCTTTGTTGTTTCAAAACGTTTTTACCATGTCACTGTTTTATTGACTGTAGCTTACCGGAATGCTGTGCACATATTATGGTACTTTCCACGTTGTTGCATGAATCATGGTACTTTCGGCATTACCTACGACTTTTTTGAATTCATCATTTAAGTTTGAATTGTATTTCCATAAGTCTGCTATGATAATAACCTTACCCCATCATATTATATACTTGCCACCAAATCATTTTTGCCATTATAACTCACACCATCGTATCATATTACCATTTCAATAGTATTACTTTTCATGAATTATTTTGTATGTTTTCTCATAATGCGCACATCCCATATGTTTGGTAATATATCTCTTTAATTTTAAAATGACCATTTTGGTCATATTTAAAATTATTTCCCATAATACTAATGTTTTATTTGTGGTGCAGGTGCAACTTTTTAAATCCTCACTTTGATCCATTTTGCTTTATGGGAAAAAAAAAAAATACTTAGGGTTAGGGTTTTTGAAATGAATATGGAAATTATGAAGGGAATGTAGAATTATGGAAAATATGTACATATGTACTTTGGATTGGGTCTAGGGTAAATGAAAATGTAGATATAGGATAATGGATATAGGATGAGGAGAATATAAAATATGCATTCAGGTATTTACTCAATTTTAACAAAGTCTAGAAATTTCTACAAAAATGTAAATTTACAAGAGCAAAATTTTGTACTCACAATACTTGTACTTCCCTGATAGTATTGGATGAATGCTGCTGTTTTTTAACAATATTGGATGAAGTTGTCTTGTTTGAATATCGTAGATAGATAGAAACATAGAGCTTGTTTATTCTTCATTGGTTCTGGTCCATTGATTGTTGATGTCGTTCAGGTCCCTCTGCAATTGATTCATAATAACTCAGGTCCCCTCTGTCATGTACATTTTGATGCAATATATACATGTTTTTGCTAATATTTCAGGTCCCTCTGCCAACAATACAAGTTCCATCGTCAATGCAGCTGCATAACTAAGTTTCTTTTTGTGAACCTTCCCCCTTGCTGATGGGAAGACTTGTCCTCAAGTCTTCTTTATTTTGGAGGATGATTCCTGCAAACTCAAACTGAAGAAATGGTAAAACAAAATAGAGAATTCATATTGGCCAAACAAGTTGGTTTTCCGATATGAATTCGAGTTTGTATTGTGCCACTTTCGTGGATTTTCACAACCAAACTCCTTTATTATTTTTGATCTTTTTCTATATTTTTTTATGTTTTCCTTTTCTAGATGGAGGTGGGGTGTAATGGAGTAGGGATGTATGAAAAGCTTATGGAAATAGGTTATATTGAAGTCATAATGTAGTAGTAAGTCTGGACTTCAACATGCTTGGTCATGGAGCTTAACATACAGTATGGATGATGAACAATATGAATTCAAATCATGAACAAATGATGATGATCAAATCATGAACAATATGAATTCAATATGAAAGGCTTCTTTGAATATTGATGTGACTTGACATAGTACTGAACTTGACTGCTTCTTCTAATGATTGTCTTCATGTCTTTTTGCCTTGATCTCGATCATGTTGTAGGGTTTGGTGGTGCTGTTGGTCAACATTGAAGAGCAAGCTTCAAGAGTTTGAGTTTCATTGAATGAACTCAACATCAGGTGTATCTTCACTTTTCTTTGACTTGAACATTTGTATTCATATTTTGGAATATGAATTTGACTTTTGAAAATTACTTCATCCATGGAGTTCACTCCTTCATTCTTCCTATGACCTGCAAAAACATAGCACTTGCCTGCAATACAACATTAGATGATGGAGGAAGAGAGGTGTACAATCTCTCTTCTTCCAATATATATGTAAATCATTACAAGCATTGCTTAGAAAAAAAGTCCAAAGATGATAGACAAACATAATGCATTTATTTACCCCTTTGAGGAATGGTGGCCAGCCTAGACCTCCTAGCGGTATTTTGTTTACAAAATATTCGTTTGATATCCTATTAGAGTGATTCCAAAGCCAAGTTAAAGTGAATTCATATGGCTACCTCTAGTATAAACAGGTTTTCAAAATGATTTAAAATGATATGGTAAAAATTATAAGGAGTGCCATGTTTGATAGAGCTGCTTGTGAATTTGTAACTAGACCAACAGTCACTATTTGAAGCGTAACTTTTTCGATAAAGATCAGATCAATGTGATTCCACTTGGATATTAAAGTAGATTCATTTTTGTATTTCCAGTAGAAACAGGTTTTAAAAATTCTTAGGCTTGATATCACAAAATTGGTGATGAACAGGCCTAGGAGGCAGAGTTTTACTATGCTGGTTTGAAGACATGCAATCACTAAATGTGGCATAACTTTTTCATTTCACCTCCAAATGGGATGATTCAAATTGTGTCTTAAACTAGACTTGACTATATATCTCCCATATAAACAGGTTTTGAAAATAATATGATTTGGTATTTCAAATATGCCAATGAACAGTCAAGACCTAGAATTGTCACCATGCAGATTTTTCGACAAACAGTTAGTATTTCAAGAATAACTTTTTCATATAATACCTGATTGAAGTGATTCAAATTGATTTGGAAACTAGATTCAAAGGGCTATCTTCCCTATGAATTTTAGTTAAAAATGTTTCCATTAGACACTTCAAATATAGGCTGTACTAACTCTGTTTTCAACATTTCACTTGAGACCTAGTTTTGATTTTGATCACATTTTTATTGTGATATAAATTGAAAACTTCAAAATGGATTCCAAAACTAGATTTCAAGAGATATGTAAAATAAACCATGATTTCAAAATGATCCTATATGGTTACCCAAAATAGGCTTGGTCTTACTGCATTTTGCCATGTAGTCCTTTCAAATGAATATTGAACAATGATTTGAAGAAATTGTTTGAAACAAATTTATTATGGAAGTCTTATTGTGAGTTCATTCTACTTGTTTATTTATTCTATTCTATCTTATTCTATCCTATAAAATAATTCATTCTCTCAAGTATAAGAGAATTTCTAGTGCATCCATTTTCGTAACAAGATCATAAGTAAACTCATATCCAAATTTGAAAAATATACTTTAATGTATGTTTGGACATGAAAATTTATTTGATCAAGATTTGATGAGAAAGAATGTTGAATAATGGAGTAGTGTTGTGAGCTAACGACTAGTTGAAACCAAGTTTTAAGATGATATTTGTCTGCTTGGTTCTCATTAATGGTCATAGCACAAAACTCTTCTTGTGGTACTTGTTCAAAATCTTGTATGCACAAGGGATCGTGTGATATACTTGCTAGAAATTCTTCAATTTCTGGCTCTAATGTTTGATCTTCATTGCCTGTGATCCATGATTCATTCACCTCCTCACAAAGATAGCTAGAAGAAAGTTCTAGGTTCTCTTCTCATGGATCATCTTCATGGATGTTTTGTTGCTCTTCTATCCTTTGACATAAAGATTCAACCCTAGTGAGCATTCTAAATTGAGGACAAGGACTTGAAAATAGTTTCGTGGTAGCATACCCTCCTTCTCTAAATGATTTCTTTAACATCATTCTTTAGATCTTGTCTTGCAAATGGATTTTGTAGTTATTTTTTATTTTATGTTTTTGTTGGGGGGTTTATTTTGGAAAATCTACTTCTAGGATCTCTATTTCTAAGCATAAAGAAACATAACTAAGAGAAATGCATACTAACTAGATTTTTAGTGTTTTTGTTTATCTTCTATTTGACTATGCTGATAATTACCTCCCCGGCAACGACGCCAAAATGTTGGGCTAATTTATTGACTAAATTAACACAAGTATTTAATTATCAATCCGGGTTTGTAAAACTTGGAGGCAAGTCCACTGTATATGGACATCAGATATAATCAAGTTTAGAAGATAAAATTTGAAGATTTAAAGAAGTACATATTACAAATATAAACCTATTTTAACAATTTCTAATTCACTTATGTAATATATGAGGGAAGAGGCTCCTAACTTAGGAGAACCAGGTTGTTCTTCCCTACAATACTACATTCATGAAGATAAATCTAAGAGCACTAATTAACAATGGCTTATGATGCAGAAGATGTAAAAGAAGATGATCCTAACTAAGGAGGTCCAGATTGTCCTTCTTCACAATCCTACTATATCACAATCACCATTGCTTCAAATCAGAAATGCATAAATAACTTCAAATGAGAAATGGAGAATGAAATTCAGTTTTAGTTCAAGATCAAATAGAAGGAGAATTTAACTTAAATTCTTGTGTGTCCCTTCATATGTAGATTAGAATTAAACCAATATTCATTCAGCAATCATCACACATCTAAATACATTTGAAACAAAAACTAGTCTATGAAAACTATGAAAATTAAACCAAGAAGTGTACTTAGCTTGGTGTGGGGGCCCTCCACCCTTGCCTTGCACACTTGAAGAAATCTCAGCTACAGCAACTTTAGTAAATCAACCAAGCATGAACAACAAATTGGAATGAAACAAGTTCTTCAAATTAGCTCCCAACTCAAATTATACAACAGTTACATACAAATTCCATTACAAAAGCCATCAAAGTCTTGGCTTTAAATAGAGGTTTAATGAAACAAACTGATCTATATTATCTCTAACACTCATATCTACTCATATCCACCTATCTAAGTCGAACTCATCCAATCCATCCCAAGAAATATGGTCAATCCCATAAAATCTCAAAACTGCCCTATTTCCTAGGGATTTTCTGGTGACTAGTCATGTTTGACCAGCCTTGACCGGGCCTAATAAAGCTTGTTCTAGCCGAACCAAGTGGAGTTAGCTTAGTCCTAGTTCCCAAGCTGTCCATCCATGCATCAAACTCGAGCCCAAGTGTCCTGCAAATAGGTCATCCACATAGCTATTACGGGAATTTCTGATTCATGGATTTTAGAGATCTGTGGGATGAATCTTTTAAATAATTGACCGGAGAATCCACAGTTTTATCATTTTTGGATCGACGTTTCGAATCCCAAGTGGGATCCATCTTCAGGATGAGAGAATGATGATGATAGAAGAGCAGCGGAGAGGTAATAAATAGTGATGAGGATGAAACGATTATGAAAACAAACAAGTCGGCTGAATTAATAACTTTATTATTTTTATTTTTATTTAATTTTTATTTTTAATTTTTATAATATGTTAAATTTTTTTTAAAAATATTTATTTTGATATGATAATTAATATTAATCTTAATAAGAAAATAATAACCAAATAATTTAATTAAATTATTAATAATATTAATAATACTAATTAATTATATTATTAATATTAATTAAATTGATTATAATAATATTAATATTATTATATTAATTAATTAATTAATAATAATTATATTAATAATATTAATTATTGTTATTAATTAATTATATTAATTATTTATTGTTTTTGAATATATTATTAATCCTAAATATATTAATTAAAATATTATTAATATATTATTAATACTAATTATTATTAATTATATTAATTATATATTATTATTATTAATTTATTAATTAATTAATATTTAATTATATTAACCATATTATTAATTATAAAACTAATCATATTACTTATATTATTAATATTAAATAAATTTGTTAAAGAATTAATTTTGTTATGAAATTAATTTAATTTTATACCTAGGAAGGAATAATTCTAATGAGAATAAACCTGGGGTAATAATATTATTAATTATATTAATAATAATATTAATATTAATATATTATTATTATTAATGTTAATTAATTTAATTATGTAATAAATTATTATTATTAATATTAATTAATTATATTAAATTATATTATTGTTAATATATTAGTTAATATTAATTATAATGATTATATTAATTATTATTCTTAATTATTTAATTATATATTATTATTTATAATTATAAAATAATTCCTCAATATATTAATTAAATTATTATTAATATATTATTAATTATAATATGATTATTAATATATTAATTAATATTAATTATTTATTTATTTATTTATTTATATCAATTATATTATTTATTAATTATAAAATTATTAATAATAGTTCTTATTAATAATGTTATTATTAATATTAATTTGTTTTTATATATAATAATGATTTTAAAGGAGATTAATGTTATACCCAGGGGAAATTTTATAAGAAATAGATTTTAACCTAGGGACCAAAAGGGAAATAATATCTAGGGTTAGAATATTCTAGAATTTTACCAAAATCCTATACCTCGATTTAAATGAAAACAAAGACTAAAGACACAAGAAAGGAGAGGGATAACTTACCTGCTTGAGGCCTTTACCTATTACGGGCGGAAGTGCTTACGCTTTTCATTTCCTTGATCAAGGGAAGCCAGCTCCTGCTAATCTCCACGCCATTATCTCTGTTCAGATTATGAGGATGTTTGATGATTTCAAGCGCTTCTCTGATCTTTCGTTTCTGATGTTGCTCTTCCCTAGCAATAATTGATGCGCTTTCGAGACATATATGGTGCTTTGTCTTTAAGGAGTGCTCCGCCAGGGCTGAAGTATGAGATCTTTCTTTCTTAATATCCGCGCCATGTTCTTTTAGTCTTGTCTGGAGGGAGCGACCTGTTTCCCCAATGTAGCATTTTCCACAGGAACACTCTATTTTATAAACTCCTTTAAGCTGCTGCTTGTCGATATCATCTTTAACGGACCTCAAACTTTGTCTGATAGTACCTGGGGCAGAGAAATGAGTGATAATGTTTTTCTTTTTTAGGACTTTGGCGATTTTGTCCGTAACCCCATGGATATACGGAAGAAAAACAGTACCACAGTTAAGCTGGTCTTGAGCCTTAGGTTCAAGGGACAACAAAATTGCACTTGAAACTCAATTTTCATAAAAACTTCTAGAAATTGCAAAATTAAAATTAAACACCTGAATATGCATAAAATACATCAAAATGAGATGGATGTGATGGAAAATGGATGGAAAATATAAGGATTAAGTAGGTTTCCCTAAGCAAAAATAGACCAAAACTGAGGCCCAACAGTTGTCGTGCTTTATATTTGGAGATTAAGAGGGAAGAACAAATCCATTCTAATTGTTTTGGAGAAATTCCCATATTCTCTAAAACCAATTTCTCTCACTCATCCCTTTTCATCTGCATTCACCCATTCAACTCTAGCTGTGTTCCCCATTTCTAACTCTAACCGCATTCACCCTTTCCAAACTCTAGCTATGACCCATTACCCTCTGAAATACTTTATAATATGCCCCAATCCCTTTTATAAAGATGAGACCCACAAAATACATCGCTATCGGCCCTTCCCTTTATCCTTTTGATACATATCCACTCGACCCTTTTCCCGATTGTAACTTATATATTTTATATCAAAATATCCCTTCAATCGCCAATTGCGATATTGCAAAGTTCCTTCCCCCTCCGCCGATATCGCATATCGCATGTCCCGACCGCCAATAAGTCCATGCCAATAAAAACCCTCTGTCAATTGCGACAAACCCGCCATTGCGATTGCGACAGATCTGAAAGGATTTCATGCTATATTTTAAAGTTTTTAGGTCCGCTTGTGCTATACCCCCCTTGTAATACACATTACCCTCTTCGTTTGCGATGCGATCAAAGCCGACGGATGCGATATTTTATACAAGGCCTTTAAAGGGCTGTTGGGTCTGTCCCTTTTCAAAGGAAATGCATTAATTAAACATCCCCCATCTTTGGACGACCTAGATTGATTCCACCAAGATCGATGGTTCCCATGCCTTTTTGGCCCCCCTCACCATGTTTCCATTTATCGGCTGGGGGGGGGGGAGAGGGGGGTCCGAAAAGTGGTTTCCTCCCTACTAGTCCCACCCCTACGTTTCACCACCATGGCATTTCACACCCCCCTCTCAATACCGTATACCACTCCTACCCCCCTCCTAAAGAAGTTTTTCGCCGCTCCCCCTTGATCCCGCTCCCGCTTGCTGTTCCATTCTCCTGACCTCCATTCATGCAATTGTTATAACTCACTGTCCCGATTGTATTCTTTTCCCCCAATCCCCAACTTCCACGTGGCCCATCCTGCCTGAACAGTTCTAAGAGAAGTGTCCCTACTGCTTTCCTTTGTAAATGCAGACCACAATGAGATTTCCAAAAGAATTGGCCACCTTTGCTAAAAATATATTATGATTAAAAATAATTTCCCCAAATTTCCCAATAGTCTATAAATGGATAAATTAATGTAAAAGGGGAAAATAATTAAACTAAAATAACACCAGAAGTAGAAAATGAAAAAAAGACAGCGAGGCATTTTCAACACGTTTCAACAACAAACATCACAACATATTCAAAGAGCCAGATGTTTGAGCTTCCACAAATACAATTCCGCGCTTCAATTATTGTAACAGTTGATACGACTCCCATTTGTATTCGAACTCTGTTGTAAAAAAAAATCCCTTAGAGGCTCAAGGTTTTATTAGATCTCATAGTTGTTGATTGAATCTATCCCAGGTGGCAGATTATGTAAAGATATCTTTCTCTATAAATAGGTAGATTTTAGACTCTGCAAGAGGGGATCGATGTAGTGATAAGACCACTATTGTATTGTTTTCAATGCAACATAATATGTTTTAACCTGAGATTCATTCCAGTTTCAGTCATATCCTATCATGCTCCTTTGTTATTAGTTTTAAGAGCTTATTTTATTACTTGGAATTCAATTTTTCATTGCTCCAATGTCCTTCAATTAGTTGTGATTACTGTGAATGTCCATTTCCACATTAGTGAACCAAAGATGCCTCAACTTCCATAAAACAATGTTGTTTGTTGTTGTTTTTCTTTAATTGACTCCATGCCCAATGGTGGCTATTCTCACACTCTTTCACCCAAAAAATCAAATAGAAAACCATAGTTAGCCATATGTATTCTTAAAAAATATTGAGAGAGCCCTATGAGATTGGAAGGGATAACTTCCAATCAAAAGTTGGTTTGAAATAGTTACGCTGGCTTGAAGGGTTGAC
The DNA here is from genome assembly GCA_031772625.1 of Pinus tabuliformis. Taxonomy (NCBI): domain Eukaryota; kingdom Viridiplantae; phylum Streptophyta; class Pinopsida; order Pinales; family Pinaceae; genus Pinus; species Pinus tabuliformis. The sequence goes on along the minus strand of CM062817.1, from coordinate 1,854,940,042 downwards.
ACAGCCCAACCCCCACCAACCCAGTTGATAATAGGGAAAACCATTTTCAAAAGGCATTTGAAGAGCTCAAGGAAAATTTGACAAATACACCAATTATCATGGGGGAAAACTAGGCCTTGGCCTTCCACATTCACATAGATGCATATGACAAAGAAGTGTAGGAAAAATTGGGACAACTGTAAGGTAAGTTTCCTTATGTTATCTATTTCATTGTAAAAATTTGTCCAAGGTTGAACTCAATTATACAGTTAGTGAAAAAGAGAATTTTATTTATTTTTAATTAATTAATTATTATTATTTTTTTTTTTTTTTGCACATTCCTTGAATAAATTCAGACATTACATTATAGGTATCAAGTTTTTGTGCACATTGATCATGAAACCATTAATTATTTTATTAATAAACATGATGTCCATGCTCAAACTATTATATGGTTATTTCCATTACAATAGTTTAATCTAGCTATTGTTGATAAACTGGGGAAAGGAAATGTTGTTGCAAATTTCTTGTCTAGACTAACCCTGTCTACAAAGGATGAAGAGATGGTAGATGATCAACTCCCAGATAGGCCTATTTTCCATGTCATTCTTGTCACCTTGGTTTTCTAATATAACAAACTTCTTGGTTTCTGGTTGGTTTCATCCTAATTTTTCTTCCAAAGAAAAGAGAAACATTATCGGAAAAAAGTGCACCTAATACTTGCATTGTGGGCAATGTCTTCAGATTTGGGTGAGATCAAATCTTAACAAGATGTGTAAGATAATATTAGGAATTTTATATCCTCTCACTGTTTCATGATGGACCCTGTGGGGACCATTTTACTTCTAAGAGGAAAACCTACAAGATTATTTAAGTAGGTACACTACTTGGTGTGATGAATGCCAGAGGATGGGGAAGCTTACTTAGAAGGATGAGATTCCATTATTATCTCAAGTGACTTTCAAGCCATTTGAGAAGTGGTGCATGGATTTCATTGAACCTATTGAACCCCCATATGAATAGAAGAAGTATATCATTTTATGCACAAATTATCTAACCAAGTGGGATAAAGTAAGGGCAGTAAGGGCAACAACAAAGCATAAAGTGGCATGATTCTTAAGGGAGAACATTTTTTTACAAATTTGGTTTCCAAAGGGAACTAGTCACTGACCAATTAACTCAATTCACTTCCAACTTTATAGAGGGGATGATGAGGTAGTATCATATCCGATATAAGAATTACACCTAATATCACGCTCAAGCAGATGGGAAAGTGGAAGTGACGAATAAAGCACTAGAAGGAATCTTGACTAAGGTTTCTAGAAGTACTAAGAAGGATCTAGCATATAGGCTTGTTGAGGCTGCTTGGGCCTACAATAATACCTGGCAGAACACCACTAGATTCACCCATTTTGAGCCGGTTTATGGTAAGAAAGCCTTGTTTTCCATTGAATTTAAATACAAAAAATTAAGCATGGTAGCACAACTTGATTTGGAGATCAAAAAATATTAGGAAGAGAGACCACAACAATTGAATTCCCTTGATGAACTCAGGCTGTGGGCTCTTATGCACACTAAAGTGGTTCAATTACAACCTGCATGATAAACACATTAAGACTAAAACCTTCCAAGAGGGTGATTGGGCCCTCTTATATGATTCTAGGTTCAAGGAATTTGAAGAAAAACTCATGACAAAATGGCTGGGTCCTTACCTGGTGGATAAATGCCATGATAATGGCTTAGTTCAGATCCAGACAATTAATGAAGAGAAAATACCACTTCTAGTGAATGGCTATAGATTGAAGTTTTAAAGGAAGCCCCTTTGAAGGGTTGAATTTACCAGTTCAATAAGAAAAGAGTTGAATTTGATTGAGAGCCTCAAGAATCCAAATCCATTCAACGCTTGATTAAGAAAGGAGAAAAAAAGAAGAAGAAAAAACCTTATGTGAGAACCTCCATGAGGCACCTGAGGTTGAATCTTAGGATGAAAACCTCCCTAAGGTAGCCAATGAGACTAAAGAAAAAAACAAATCCCTAGGTGAAAACCTTCCTTGAGGAATCTTGGGAAGACCTACTAACTAATTAAGATGAAAACCTCAACGAGGCAACTTGTGGGTCTCAACATTTAAAAAAAGGAGAAAATGAAAAAAGAAAGATGAAAGACACCTCTATTTCATTTATTGTAGTAGTGATGCAGGTGCAACAAAATTCCAACATCTGTCAAATAATATCATCTCCAAGGCCTAAAAACTCACCTTTAAGGCCTTTAAGAAACTTCTCTACATGTATTCTACTCATTCCCTCACATTTTCCAAGCTTCTTCCATCATTTCCAAGCCCCTCTTATTTGTTTCAATCAGTACCCTAAATGGCTATAGAAAATTTCCTATAATGCTACAAGAAACTACCAAGCATAGAAAGGAGTGGAGAACTTGAATTTTTCCATCTATGGGCAAGAGAGGAAGTCTATGGAAGCACCTAATACCAAGTCTCCCCCCCTATCTGAGCTCCCAGGGTAAGGAATTTAAATGTAGGGCTCCTAGGGTTGAGAGATCTATGGACAATAAGGTACCTCTCCTATCTGTCATCCATAGGGTGGAAGATGTTGCTCCCCTATATTGGTCTATGCACAATATAACCTAGTTGGTATCATACCCACAATATGGGCTTGTTGGGATTATCCCTCCCCATCTAGCCAACAGGTTAAGAGAGCTTGTGGGTGTGTGACCCAAGCTGATTATAATGCAGGCATTCTACCACATGACTCTTGATGGTCATTGTTGGGAAGATCAATGGGAAATAGGATGGATGAGATATTGTTGGTCGACATAGGGTGGGAGATGTTTTCTCCCCTATGCAATGACTCCTATTTCTCAACATATGGTGGAAGATGTTTTCTCCACTATGAGATGACATGAGATGAGAGTGTCCCACATGACCTTCCTCATTGTCATTGGATTCCAAGTTGAGACTAAGCTCCCAAATGTGGTTTTAGTTTGAGATGTTCTCCCTGATGTTAAGATCTCTGATTATTCCCAGGTTGTAGCATTGAGCTCCCCACTGGCAGATGATTTTGGGTCATAGCAGTGGCTCCCCGATGAATAAAGGGTGGTAGATTGGACTCCCCCTAATGTCAAATTCTTCTATTCTAGATTAGATAATGTTCAAAATATGAGCAAATACAATCAAGAGATAAGTAGAGATAAGCAAAGATGAACAAAGATGAGGAGTGGCGACATTTGATGACGATATACTTGAGAAAGAATATGATCTGATGACATGATATTTACAATGATTACTTGATGTAGTTGGACTTTCTGCCTAGTTGAGCGGGAGTGTTAATATGGTAGCTCAATGACAAATTATAATCATGGGAATAGATTCCTCTTTTTGAGAGGACTAATTTTGACTTCTGAAGCACTTACTTTGGACAAGGGAAAGTGTATTTTTGAATCAAGGCCCACATGTGCACAAAAGGACAGGTCATCCTAAAAGAGAAATTAGACACCCATTGATGGTTATAAATACAAGTCAAGTGACCCTAATTTGGATATCATCATGATCATTCCTCTTTCTTTGGTTTGGCTCACACATGTATGAAATTGTAAGGTTTGATGCTCACATATGTGATTAGGGTTTTTGGGTTCCATCCACAGGGTTGAGATATATATTTTTCGGTCATAACTACAAGCATGCAAGCCTATGTATGTGGTTGGAGAGTTTCATCCATACGAACACCTCTCTCTGCGTGTTGCTGAAACCTATGGTTTGATGTTTACAGTTGACCACATATTTTGGTAGTTGGATGTAGATATTGAAAATTGACCGCAAGCTTCTGAATCATAGTTTTGATTATTAGTAGTGCTGGGATCATCTATTGGATATGGTTTAGTTAATATTGCTGTATATTCTTATGAATAAAGGAATGGATCATTATACTCTCCCTTTGCTGAAACATTCAATTACAATCTAATAAGAATAATTTGAAAGGGTTTTCCCCTTGTGGGGTTTTTCCCCTGGTCTTCAACCAATCCTGATGTCTCTATGTGTGAATGAATTTCTTCTAGTCTTCCTTTATGTTTCACTACATTGATTATGATATTGTTCTTTCTATATAATTTCATATGTTATTGAATAATGTTGTAAAAATGAATAATTTTATGATGTAGTGGGGTGAATTTAATATGTAAATGAAGAAATGCAATTATCTAAAACAAAGAACAATATAACCCTAAGAAAAATTTAATAGGAGAGCCTTAATGTAGTATGTAATAATAAGTTTCTATGGAGGTAGAGTCTCAATAGGAATTTTCTTTTTCAAAGAAAGAAACTTAACATTAAAATCTTTAATCTTATCCTGATTTTGCATTTTCATATTGGAAAACTCATCAAAAAATAATTCATATGGTTTGTCATCTCCAATTTTTTTTCAGGAAAGATGTTTCAAATTGAGCCCAAGAAGTTATGCTTCGAGGGGGCTAGGAAAAGTACCATGTAATGGCCTTGCCATCAAAGGTGTAGGAGAAAAATTGACAATCAACATCCTCATGTCATACATTTTTGTGCCTAATAGCAAGCATAAAGGATTTTATATGATAGTCAACAAGAATCAAAATTAAATTAAGTTAAATTAAAATTAAATTAAATTAAAATTAAATTAATTAAAATAATTAAATTAAATTAAAATTAAATTAAATTAAATTAAATCAAAATTAAAAAAAAAATAAAAAAAATAAAATAAATAATAATAATAATAATTAAAACTAAATTAAATTAAAACAAATTAGATTAAAATTAAATTAAAATTAAATCACTCCTTAAAAACTTGAGCAAAATTAAACTCATTTAATTTCATCTATTCCATTAGTTAAACTCACTCTAGTATTAAAATTAAATTAACTTAAATTAAATTAAAATTAAATTAAATTAAAATTAAAAATAGAAATAGAAATTAAATTAAATTAAATTAAATTATATTAAAATTAAAATAAAATAAAATAAAATAAAATAAAAGTATAATTAAATTAAATTAAATTAAATTAAATCAAATCAAAATAAAATAAAATAAAATAAAATAAAATCAAATAAAATAAAATCAAATTAAATTAAATCAAATTAAATTAAAATCAAAATTAAATTAAATTAAAATATATTAAATTAAAATACAAATCATAATTAAATTAAATTAAAATTAAAATGAAATTAAAGAAATAATAAATAAATAAACAAATTAGAATTTAATTTAAATTAAATTAATTATAAATTAATTAAAACCACACCTTCATCAAAACTTGTCGGCTCTTTACACTACCATCCCTACCATATCCTTTATTTATCACACATCATTCTCGGACTTCTTCACATGTCTAGTCCTGATGATGAACCATGGTGGATGGTTCAAAACATCAATACATAAAACAATAAAATGTGATGGATCCGGAAGACATAACCACACAAGAATATTGGAATCAGGATCATATTTTAGAAAAACGATATGCGGATTTCTTGGTAGGAGATGTTTTACACTTGGTACAACCACAATGCCCTGATTTAGCTAGGGGGCTGTGAGATCATTTTGGTCATTCTCATGGTCATCGTGATTATCAACCATTCTTGGAGAATATTCTCACTTTGATGAACTTCCTTCACTAGAATATCCTAAGGATGAAGGGGAGATAGGTGGAGATGGTGGAAAATCAGAACCTCCAAATAAGGTTGGTTCTATCCGAGGTATTTCAAACAAGTCAACCATTTTTCCAGTAAGGATGCCAAATAACTTATCGTTGTTTGAACTAGTTGTTTGAGTGGATGGACCAGGTGGTGCTATCACCGAAGGCTCTTGTAAATTCAAATAAAGATGTGTAAAAGGGAATGGGGAGATACTCTTGCATAAAGAATAATGATGTTCAATCCTTTCCCGCTTCATGGATATAAATTCACGAGATATTTAAGAACTTGCTCAATTTCAGTTTAGCAATAAGATCTAATCAGAGTGTTCGATTCAATGTTTTCTCCTTTAGCTGATGGTCAAGAACATATCAGCAGGGGGAGGGTTGTTATGACTCTTAGTGACAATTTGGGTCCCAATGGTTTGATTTTTACTACTATATTTTTCCATCTAATTTATATTTTCCCTCCTTCTAGCACCATTTCATTGACACAGGCGTTAACACACCTAGTCAGCAACGACGAAATGACCCTAACCAAGGCTCTACACACAACCCTAGATGTTTGGGATGGTCATTCTTAATGGGTTTTAGGGATCCGTTAGCTTCCATCCTGTTACCACTCAAATAACAGGGGACCTAAGGGGGATCCTTAAAGGGAAAATGCTAGGCCAAGGGAAAAAAATGGAGACTAAGCTCACTGTCACCTCAGCTAAGGCTCCCTTCTATTTACAGGCTTTCACCGATGGGAGGATAAGTGATATGTATGGATTCACTAATGAATGATAAGTAAATGGATATGAGTGACCCAAAAAAACCTTTTCCTAGACAATTTGAAAGATGGAGCTTCCTTTCTAACTAAGCAAGGTAGTATAGATTCTAGGGAAAGGAAGAGAGCATTTTTGGGGTTAGGTTTATGGGAATAGGCTTGTGAAGGAGTTCCCCAAATCCTAAAATCCATGTTAGAATTGGTATCCCAGATGGTTCTTGAAGAATTGTCTTTCAAAGGAGAAGGACCACATGGGGCCAAGTGGACCTGATATAGGGTATGAGGAAAGCTTGAAACAACCAATGATATTCTTACCCTAGACAAGGGGGGAAAGGATCAAGGAAATAATTTCACTTGAAGATGTTTTCTTGACCATATGAGGTACTGGCCTTTGGGATGGCAAGGGAAGTTTTGGTCTGGGAGTTAGGGCTTGAATTTTCTCCTAATTCTACCATCATAATGGCTTCAAAATTGGAGGAGAGCTAGAGGAAAGGGTAGGATAGGAGACCCTAGGAGTTCAATTTTTTTTTTATGGCTAGCTTGCGGGGAAAATGATGCCCTAGGTACCCCAATGTGGTTAGTACCGGAAGGATGTGAGAAAATATGGATTTTAGTGACCACCCTTGGTAGATAAATGCCTTAATATTTGGGAGAATGGAGTCTATGTTGAGTAAGAGTAGGATTTCTTGGTTCCCTATCAAGGAGGCCTCAAGATCACTTTGTTTTCCTTCTAGGTCAAGAAGAAGAAACTTTGAAACTTTTATACTGCGATGTGCAAGAGGAATGGCTTTTCAAGGTCAAATTTTACTCCTAGGATATTTTTCTCACATTACATGGCCCATACATTGAAGGAATGCTATAATAGAGACAAATTCCATAATATTAAGCAGTAAATGCATGCAACAATTAGCCATAGAACAACCAAAATCCCAATCCAACATATATGACAAAAGTAAACAAGAATAACATCAAGAATTGCATACTTACATGTAATAGAGTATATCCAACCATTCACAATTGAAAATAAAGTAGCTCCAAGAGAAGATGGACCAATATCCACACATCAAAACTCATCCATAAAGCTCCAATTCTTCCTTAGAAAAGGTGTGAAAATATCAAGAGAGATAAGAGATCCAAAGCAAGGTGATGATAAAAAATGAACTCATCTCACTTGTATTTATACACAACTTAGGAGTTCGAATTAGCCTACTTGGCCTACATAAGCCCCAAAAATAAAATAATGTTCTAATAATACAACGTTCGGTGACAAGCCCACCAAACTAGGTCATAAATGAAAAAGCAAGCCTCTCAAGAGGTCAAATAATAATGTATGCATGTCGTAGGGCCCTCTAAGAGGCCTAATGAGGTCCATGGATGCAACAATGAAGAATAGGACCCTCAAAAGTAGTGGACAAGGGGCTGGCCCCTTGTAATAACCTATGGTGCTCCAAATGATGTGTGGGGGCACACAAGTGTCCTCATGGCTCTCTAAACAAATCAAAGATGTCTGTAGATCACTTGAAAGGGATGGGATGATGGTGTAGGTGATGACACATCATCATGAAATTCTTGGATGATGTGCCAAGTGTATGGTGTAGATATCGAGCTAGCTAGGCATGATGGATTAGGTGCATCCTCCTCATCCAATAAGTGAACCACGAGCAATATATGGATGACTGTGGGAATTCATGGAGTGAAATCTATTACTGTGGAGGCCCATGGATCTCAACACTCACCCTACATGTACCAATGTATCCATATGGGGGATTATGACCCCGTATAGGGAGACCAAACCCCAAATGAAAACCATTTGCAATCCTGCATAAGATCCAATTCTTCCCCTCGCCTTTCAGTACAACAAGTCATTAGAGAAATCAAGTAAATGAGATTACCTAATCACGAACCATAGGTGGGGACTTCATAATAGCCAAGCCTTCCATAATGGGATTTGGGATGTGCCAATGCCTCCTAAACACTAAATGTTGTTAACCAAGTGCCCTATTAGGTGGTTTCTACTTCTTAAGGGGATAATATTCAAATCACATCCTTCAAAAGGTGGTGGCATGTGACAGATAGGTGAATGAAGTATGGGATGAGAAAGGGGAGGCCCTGGGTCACATGCTTGGGTTAAAGGGTAGTTAATAAGAGGGGAGCTCACACTTGGGTTTATAATATAGGAGGGTGCAATCATGGTACATGAGGAGCCCCTACCTTGGTTTTTCCACTCTTATTTTATGTCTTTTGACTTTTAATGATTTTATTTGATTGACTGCTTGGGGCTTAAGGGTTTAGAGCATGATGCATAAAATATAGCATTGAAATCCCCCTTTTAAGGTGGGACGGTTCATCGCCCACCAGGGTTGGGAAAATCATGGGTTCCTATATGACGAAGAAGGCTCACAGAGCCTGTAGGAACTAGCGTGATGGCCATGATGATGGGGTAGAGCTCATGTATTGACTTTTTTCCACGTGCTAAATGTTTTTGTACCGACAATCATTTGTAGTTTATGGTACTTTCCCTTTTGAATGTGTCCATATAAGATTTTGATTTTCGTTTTAGCTGCATCAACCTTTGGGCTTCATTCTAGGCAATGACCCAAGGTGTGGGCAAGGGGAAGGGGAAATCTAACCCTATGTGGACCCAATGGAGGAATGTGGACCCAGGTGGGAGAAATGATGGATGGGGTGATAATGGATGAAATGGGGTTAATATAAGCGGATAAGGGAGTGGGACAACAAAATGAAATCAAGGTTTCCCGTTAAATACCATCCCTGGAACCAAATGGGCAGTAAAAGAGATCCCACGAGACTAGAATCTAATGTTAATTCCTAAAAGGGGTCTAGGGGACAGAAGCAAAAACCTAGTCCATTCTTTCCACCGAATCCCCCCATTAATACATGCCCATAAGTGTTCATGAGAAGAAAACTACAATACTCAATTTCTAAGTGACAAGGCATACCTTTAGATTCAGAAGGCCCAACTTCAAACATACGATCATGGAATATGGGTGAGGGACCGCATGGTTGGCTCAGGTGGTGGAGAATATGACACAATGAGCTAAGTGGCGGCTGCAAGGGGTAGCTGAGGATCATCTTGGATAATTTTTTTCTCCTAGGGATATCACCCACAAAATGGTGGGTAGCATCTGGCTCCAACTTGGACGTGATCTCTCAAAGAAGTGCGTGAAGCTACTCGAATGGGAGGTCACAAAAAATCCAACAATATCTTAGTTACCGTAGATCTGTCACATGCACATATAATAGATGGAAGAACATCGGGGAACATGCTTTCACGATGTCTCATGATCACACATGCTAATATGTTAGGCCATAAAATCAATATAAAATAAAATATGCAAATATGCATCTATCTACCATGAGAAAATATAATTATGTTACTTCTAATGCAAAAACCACCATCCAATGCAACCTACTCTACCATGCATATGATACAATGTCAAATCTCAAGGAAGGAGATGATACAACTCAATTTGACCAGATTAGGCCAAAGTTTTTCATTAAGTTTTGTAATGTAGTAATATTCATCCCCAACCCTTCCATGGATCCTGACAGTCATGGGATATTTATTCACCAAGACTAAGTCCCCAACCTTATATTCTTTCTTAGGCTTCCACTTTTTGCTTGTTTGAGAGATTGACTGCTTTAGGATTCACATTTCCTGGGTAGGGAGGATATGGGAAGGTTTCTTGACCTCACACATTTCATAGTATGGTCCAGGTTTGATCACATGTGGTAAATAGGTAGGTTACATATAAAGGATAAAAGGGGTGCCATCAGATTGCAGGATGGTTGCGTACGGTAAGTCCCTTTGAACATGCCCCCCAACAGTAGCTCCCCATTTTCAGGATAACAACATCTCCCACACATCAGCAATATCGATAGCAATAACATCCATGAGGAGGGATATATCGAGATTCCTAGCTAAAGAGGTCTTAAGGTCTTTGATGATGCCTTCAACTTCCACAGGTTTGGAATTAAAACCTCACACCCTTTTATATGGTCGAGTGATGTTGAGACCCAATTGCTTCATAACAGTCAAAGGCATGACATTGGTGGAAGCACCCAAGTCTAGCATACAATTATGTAAGAAGAGGTCATTGATAGCCCTAATAAGAAAGAATGGCTTGTGCCAAGGGTTTTGGTAAGGAATATGAATGTTTTGCAATTTCTCAAGTAATTCTTCATCTTAAATTCCCAAGGGGATTCTTAAGTTTTTTTTCTGTTTCTGGTGAATCTTAGCAATCTCCTTCAGGGGAATAGGTATAGTCATCTTTCCTATTGCAGCCCCTATGTTAATGTCAATTTTAATTTCCTTCACCTTTTCCTTCTTTCTTTATTATTTCCTAGGAGGATATTTCTTTTGATTGACCTTTGTTGGGGGGATCCTTCTTGGGAGGAACTTTGGGGATGGATCATTTTGGAGGGGATTTATTAGGTGATGGATCTTCCTTAGGTGATTCCTTAGGAGGTGAAGGGTATTTTTCCTTTCCCTTTCAGGAATATTGGACCCTTTTAAATCTTCCCTGGCTATCCGAATTAAGAATGGATTCTTCATTTTCTTCCTTAAGAGTGACCTCACTAATGGGAGGATGCGTGTATGATCCTCCTAGAAAAATGTTGAAGATGTTAGATTCTACAAGATTGTCTTGCTCATTAATTTTTTCATCCTCACTTTCATTCCCTTCACTTCCTTCATCCACAGATGAAGAATCAAGCTCAATAGCATTAGTTGGAGCCATTGTGTTTTGGGATTTAAGAAGAGCTCAACCTATGTTATTCACTTTTCTTTTTGGGAAAAGGCCTAACTTTAGGGATGTACCTAAATTTTTGGGCTTTTTCTAAGGCGGTGATTTTGTTCATGATAACCCTGTCACGCGCATTAGCTTCTTCAGTGAACCTTTCCTTCTTTTTGAGAATAGAAAGGAGAGTTTCTTCGTGTTGATATTTGGACTTCTCCTTTTTGGTTTCAAATTTGGCTCTAGGGTGATCATTGATATCAACCTTTTAAATTCGTAGGTTTTCTTCAACTTCCATTTCCATTTCTTTAGCCTTGGCCAAAGTGGATGGTTTCTTATCCCTCAACACATAGGTGAGATGGCCACCCATGAGTTTTATGAATTTATCAAGGATTTTGGATTGAGATGGATTCAAATGATCAGGTATATCTTTGACTACCCTATCAAACTTTTGAATGAATTCTCGCACATATTCCATTCCCTTGGTTATTTGGTAGAAATTTTCAATGTTTAAGGTCCCTTGGGAATTGCATGACCACCTTTTCATGAATAAATCCTCTAATTCATCAGAGTCCTATATTAATCCAAGGGGAAGGCTAATATACCAATATCTCGATTGTCCCTCAAGTGATAAGGTAAAAAGCATCATGATCCTATCTTCATCAAATGGCATTCTACGGGACAAATACTGGTAGAATTCTTTAATAAAACCATGGGCAGTCCAAGTAGCATCCCCTTTGATTTTGGGCAACCATTGGTTAAATATTTCAGGTAATGGCTTGGTACTGTTACTCAATTTCAAAGTGGTAAAGACACTAACCAAGTGTCTTTCACTCTTGGTCATCTTGGGTTGATCCCTTTCAGAGTCAGTGCTTGAAGTAGATGCCATATTTGGAGATGTATCACTGACCTTCTCGAATTCGCAGAAAAGGGAGGTTCCAAAAGGTAATGGAGTTTTCTTTCCCCTTTTTATAGCAACCCTAGTTAAAGGAGGATTTTAGAGACCACCCTTGGTAGATCAGTGCCTTAATCTTTGGCAGAATGGAGTCTATGTTGAGTAAGAGTAGGATTTCTTGGTTCCTAGTCAAGGAGGCCTTAAGATCACTTCGTTTTCCTTCTAGGTAAAGAAGAATTAACATTGTAGCTCTTATACTTTGATGTGCAAGAGGAATGACTTGTCAAGGTAAAATTTGACCCCTAGGAGATTTCTCTCACATTACATGGCCCATACATTGAAGGAATGCTATAATATAGACACATTTCACAATATTAAGTAGTAAAATTCATGCAGTAATTACCCCTGGGACAACGAAAATCCCAATCCAACATATATGACAACAATAAACAAGAATATCACCAATAAGTGCATACTTACATGTGCTAAAGTATATCCAACCATTCACAATTGACAATAAAGAAGCTCCAAGAGAAGATAGAACAATATCCACACATCAAAACTCATTCATAAAGCTCCAATTCATCCTTAGAAAAAGTGTGGAAATATCAAGAGAGATAAGAGATCCAAACCAAAGTGATGATGAGAAATGAGCTCATATCACTTGTTTTTATACACAACTTAGGAGTTTGAATTAGCCTCCTTGGCCTACATAAACCCCAAAAATAAAATAATGTTCTAATAATACAACTTTTGGTGACAAGCCATCAAACTAGCTCATAATTGAAAAATTAAGCCTCTCAAGAGGTCAAATAATAATATATGCATGTTGTAGGGCCCTCTAAGAGGTCTAATGAGGTCCATGGGTGCCACAACGAATAATATGACCCTCAAAAGTAGTGGACAAGGGGTTGGCCCCTTGTAATAACCTGTGGTGCTTAAAATAATATGTGGGGGCACAAAAGTGTCCTCACGGGTTTGCAAACAAATCAAAGATGCATGTCGATCATCTGTAAGGGCTATGATGACGTTGTCGGTGATACCACATCATCATGCAAGTCCTGGAACATCTTCCAAGTGTATGGCATAGATCTGCGGCTAACTACACATGACGGATTAGGTGCATCCTCCTCGTCCAGTAAGTGAACCATGAGCAATCTCTAAATGGATGTTGTTATAGACATTTTTGGGCACTACAACCCCAAGCATGAAATGTCCATAAACCAAGGGCTCCTAAGTCCCTAAAAGTGTTGTTCTAACCCCTAAAGGAACAAGGTCAACTGATTACAGCTTCTCCCAGAAGTTCTCCATGAAAAACTGCTCAGAACTGGTCAAAACAGGATCATTTCAGCTGCTCCATAGGCAAAGTGCGTTGCATCTCACCTAAACACACTGTGTGGGTGCGTTGCATTTCAAAAAGCCCTTCTATGGGGTGCGATGGGTGAGAAGTGACAAATGGAAGTGTCATTCCACGAGGTGGAGAGGCATGGAAACTTCCAGAAACTTCTCCTGTGACACTTGCCTCTCTGAATTCGACCAAGGATGAGTAAGAGATCATCAATCTCCAAGTGGAAGCAAGAACTATCAGAGGGAAGACACTAATCAAATCACAAGCTGACTCATCTCCCTTACAGATATCTATATATGGATCCCTCATCCCAGAGATCCAGAGGCTGGAATTTTGCATATTGTAAGGAATTGCTGTTGGTTTCTTGAGACAAACATCAGATTGTTGGGTGATCTAAGCTTTGTATGAGGTGAAGAGGGGCTTCTTTGCTGAGAGGATGATGCTGGGTCAGAACAACTGGTTGTAACTCCCTTGGCTCTTTCTTGTTTATCAATAAAAGCTATTCAAGTTTTCCACCATACTCTTGTGTCATTTATGTTTGCTGCATTTGTATGGTAAATTTACATCTGATCCTAGATTGTTTATGATTATAGATCCATGTTCTTGTATAGTGCCATGCTACTGTGATCTTACAGGTACTCTGTGAAGCTCGGCGTGCGAGTGAACAAGCAGCGAAAGACTATTAAGAGAGAGAGGAATCGAACCAGGAGATTAGCGCAAGGCAGAGGTTGGTCTTCTTTGTTCTTCTCTCATCTATACTTCATAAAGGAAAAACAAAAGTAGCTTTACTTTGTTTGTTTCTAAGGTAGCTATCACACCTTAGTGGGATAAGCAGTTCTGTGTAGACACTTTTCCCTGTAACAAAATGGCGACTCCACTGGGGACGAATTAGTTTGTTTGTTTATCTTCCTTGTTGTCTATTTTATAAACTTACAGACGGAGCCTGAAGTCGAGCCGGGTAGCTTTCGAATTGCATTTGCTATGCAAATGCAAAGTAGATAAATGCCGCTTCAGTCAATCTCCGGGATTTGTTTATAAATTAAACAACTGATTTACAAACTCTCTGATTGCCCTTTGTGATAGCTCTTAGATCCTCCTTAGATCTACCCCTGATTGTTGCATTACTGACTACCGTTTTCTCAGCCAAAACCCATGAACTGAACTACAAACTGTGACCCGGAACCCAAGCAAAGTCTTGTCTCTGGCCCAGCGTAGGTATTGTTCTGTGAATTTGTCAGCGCACTTCCCGAGTGTAGTAGGTGCGCTGCATTTCAAATTCCCTGTGTTACAGGTGCGCTGATCAGACTAGGCATTGTTCAATTTTGGTTTCTGTAGTTCATTCTTTCCAGTTCTATTCATGAATTTTGCTGCCTGTGATCAGTATATCTCTATTTGAGACCCCTTTTCTTTGCTGTTATTCCGCCTCCTTTGTACAAATGAATTGTAAATGTTTTTGTGTGTTTGCTGGGTCATTTTCAGTTCTCCTTTGCAAAAGTAATGTAATCGTACTGTCGTCCTTTGATTTGAAAGCGTCGCAAGTGTCGTTTTTAGGCATAGGAAAGAGTTTGATTGCTGTAGATAGTCGAGTATCCCGTTACTATTGTATTTGGTCTGAATTTGTAATTTTTCTAGTGTCAAAAACGAGTATTCATTTCCAAATCGTAAGGTGTTGTGATTGCCTCCATTTTTGATTTTGAAAAGAAACTTGTTGATAACTGTCGCTTGAAAAGTAATTCAGATTTGTGCATCAACTTTCTTTTTATCATTTACACACTAAGAAATTCGAAAACAAATACATGCATGTGTATTTGCATTTATACTGTTTGATTGGTTTGATTTAGGAAAGTGCATTTAGAGTGTGCTCTTTGCTATTTGTGAAAGAATACTATCTCTCTTTCCTTACTAGCTAGGATTTTCATTGCACAAAGAAGATAAAAGACTGTTTATCATCTTAGATTGCATTTTAGGAATTACACATCTACATCTCACGGTGAACCTAAAAGGCAAACTTCATAAACAAGATCAACTATAAAATAAATTCAATGAATCTAACAACGCTTTGGAACCTAACGCACAACATTTAGAAGTCTAGGCTAGAGACGTATTCCGGCGTCGTAAAGCCTGGTAAATGTTGTTCTCACTGATGGTTGGGTGATTCCTCCACTTTGAGACGATAAGTGCCAGTACGGACTTGTGCTCCCACGTATCGTCGAGTATATTTTGGGAGACCACAATAGGCTTAATCCTTTATCCATAGGAAGCTGTGTCTGCCGCCCTATCGATCATAATGCACTGAACACAGCATTCGGGAAGATTGACTGCCGTACCGTAAAAAGTATTAAGCAGTTTTGCGATTGGTTTGGTAATCCCTCTACCTAGATTTCCAGAGCAATCCCTTTCGTTCCGTTTCAGACTCCTTAACGGAAAAGGTCCATCTGAGCACTTGTCACTTCAGGCTCATTAAAAATCGAAGGCGACTAGAGTCATCTTTTGTTTTTTCTCGACTCTTAAAAATTGAAAAAACAAGTTGTGTCAAAGCGTCTAAAATTCATCTAATTCGGAAATATACTTCCCCTTTATTTTTAGTTGATCGAGTAATCTACAATCATGGAAGAAAGTCAATTGAAACCCCGTCGTTCGTGGAGGCTTACGAGTCGACCGTCTTTGTCTCCGGAATCGAAGCTAGTACGGACAAAGCGAACTCGTTTAACCGGTTCCAAATCTCCTGTTAAAGTTAGAACAAGTGTTCCAACAACATCAGAGACTCCGGTTACTCCAAACATTTCTAGTATCCTTGCCTTTACAGAAGAAGTTCAGCAGCCACAGAAGGACAGTGGTACTGATCCTAGTATGAGGGTAAGCACTTGTATCACTGAACCAGTTCCATCTACAACTGGTTCAGAGAGTGTTGCTCCTCAAACATCTGTCACTGCCGATTCCATACCTTCTTCGGCACCAGAAATATTCTATGGACCTGACGGTCTACCCCTTCCACCTGGTCTGATTGCTATAGAAGAGATTGTGGAAGATCCTCCATCTAGTACTCCATCGCAATTTGGAGTCGGGATCACTCTGTATCCTTCTTCATCAGAAGTTAGTCTACCGCCAGCGGAAGCTCCTGTAGAATCGCTAGGTAATCTTTTGGATAGACTAGAAATGTCTGAACAACCGTCAACATCTAGGACTGTGTCGTCTGACACAGCGACGACAGAACTCCCTGCTATCACTCCAACAATGTTCGCCGGTATACCATCTGTCCCAACTAGCTCTCAATCGCTAGAAGGAGCCCACTTAGGGGCCATTTCGACGGTATGGTCTGTTCCTGTTTGTTCATCCAGAAACTCTTATGTTGAGTCTCAACAAATTGATCCATTTGGAGGTCAATTTGGGCAGTCCGGCCCTCAAGGGCAAACCATTCCCTTAAGTATCGGATTACCACCGTATGGGGGGCAGTATGCCCTTTCATTATCCCCTTCGGGAGGACAGCCATATGGGAGTTCACAACAAAATTTAGGTTATGTTGGAATTACTTCAAGCAGTTGGGTACCGATGCTACCTCAACAACCAAGAGTTGTATATTCGATGCAACAATGCTTACCTATGTCAAGTATACCAACTACGCCAGCTATTGTGACGATGTCGCAAGTTCAAGCGCTGCCTGTTGCATGCCAACCTCAGGTTTCTCAGGTTGTAATGAAACAACCCCTTGACCCTGCGACTCAACCACAATCGCCAACTGGTGGAATGACACAGGTTCAAACGGGTACAATCACCCCTCATCTTGGCCAAACAGTTAGTATCGGGCAACAACACATGGCTTCACAACCATGGCTAGTGCAATACCAACAACCGCAGTTCCAACAAGTATACCAAGGTTCTGAGCAACAAATCTTTGCGAATAGTGGGCAACCGTATATTCAAAACGGTCAAAATCAACCATTTTACAATGGTCATGCCCACCAACCTTACCAAAGTTACCAGCATCAAATGCATTATGTTGGTATGCAAAGACCAACTGCTCAGGCAATCCCATCTTATCCTGGGTATGCTTCACCTAACCTGAATCAACAGTTACCCTTCATGGCAACTTTAGAGTTACCTGATTTAAATCGGTTAACAAACGATCCAATCGCTTACGCCCCTTGGTGGCCAACGATTCCACATAAACTTCCATTAGATATTCCTAAATTTAATGGAAATCCGGGTGCAGTTCTGTCGAATCATGTGATGACCTTTCATATGTGGTGTTCATCAAACACCCTAAACGATGATTCGATTAGGCTTCGCCTTTTTCAGAGGACGTTAACTGGTCCGGCAGCAAAATCGTATATCGAATTGCCTAGAGCTTCATTCGACAACTTCAGTACCCTAGCCAAAACCTTTTTAACCCATTTTTAGTTACCGATAAGATACGAAACAGGAACAGAACTTCTAACCAACTTCAAACAAACGACGGCCACTCACATATTTGATCATATACATGAGTGGCGACGTTGTTGTAGAATGGTGAAAATGTATGTTCCCGATCAGCTCTTAGCTGAATGGTTTATCAAGTCATTACTGCCTTCCATCACGGAAGATGTGGCAAAAGGGGGAGTCGTCATCGAAGAGCAGGTTATCGCTCGTGCACAATACTTGGACTTGATTTACACTCAGTCCGACACACTCTACGATAAAATACCTGACGCTCCTAGACCGAAATTCTCAGTTCCTCCCCCTCCTAAATCAAACAATGACTCTCATGCCGGTGATGGCGTGATTGGCGCAACAGACATGAAATCGACAAAGGCTACATCTAAAAAGGCCCGTAAGATTTCCAGTCAAAATGCAAATGAGGAACTTCTTGCCTCAGAAGTAAATGCCGTATCGACAGATAAAGGCAAAGAAACCAAGCAACCAGGGGGAAAGAAGAAAAGCAAAGGGAAAAAGAAGAAACAGGGAGAATCATCACCTGAAAAATATTCTACAAACCGTCCTGGAAATAGGAAACCAAAAAATCCATGCTTTATATGCGATGAGGATCATTGGACCGCAGATTGTCCACACAGAGTTGAGCTTAAAAAATTCTTCAAGAATTCAAAAACCTCGGCAATATTAACTGATACGTTTCCAAATCTAGGGACAAATCTGGTTGATAGTGGAAATGCTTCCCCGTCTCAAGTGCTAATGTTGTCGGTTTCCAAACAACAAAATGATGCTTTGATATCGACAAGAAACAAAGATTATGGGAATCCACAGCTGTCGAACAAAAAGGATAAAGATCAACCTAGTAGTTCGACAACAACTTCGACAGAAGTTGCGCCACCCATCATTCCCGAGTTGACAATAAAACCGCCAAAGGGAGTAGTACATAAGTCGACGTTTAATCCCTGCGCTAGAGCGGCACAACATTATAATATAGTGGAAGATTTGGCTGAATCGCCATCCGCTATGTCGACTCTTGAGGTACTACAAAATTGCCCATCCCAAAAGCAAGCTTTATTATCAGCCATTGGTGGGATAGACCCAAAGGATTCCAATCTTGTATCCTTCGATCATAAAGGATATGATCCTCAGTTACCAGCTCAACTAGCTTTCCTCGCTCAAGTGAAAGCCCTCAACAAAACTGTTCATCGAACAATTATTGATGAGGGGGCATCTACATGTATTATGTCGATGAGTTGCTGGAAAACTTTAGGATCTCCAACCTTGTCGCGATCTTCGACGACATTAAAAGCATTTGACGGACGAAAATATACCCCATATGGTATTCTAAGTGACTTGAAGGTTGAACTAGGAGGGAAAACAATAGAAATAGATGTTGAGGTAATCAACGGAAATCTCGATTACAACATCCTACTGGGAAGACCATGGATATATGCTATGGCTGCTGTTGTGTCGACCTATTTTAGGAAGATTGCATTTCCATTTCGAGGAGGGATTACAATTGTCGATCAACAAAACTTCCTCCCCAATGGTTCTCAAGTTACGAGAAGCATTCCAATGATCCATGGAAGCCCCCATTCGCTTCAAAATATCGAAGTAGGCCTACTAAAATATCCTATATTAATGGGAACTTTCGCCCTTCCACCTCCAATCAATTTGGCGGAAGTAGCGTCGGTAGGAACCTGCAATATGACATCTTCTAAAAAGATCTCAGAAAACAATATCGACATGGATCATACGCAGGTTTTGCCTCCAAGCCCAACAGAAATATTGTAGCAATCAATATTCCTAGCATGGGAGGCAAACCCAAATCAATGCTCATCAAGCGTTTGGATAGATAGGTCTAAGGAATATGGTACCCCTTCAGATCCTTGGTCACGAGTGCATGTCACCGATGAAGGGATTGTTCAATCAATGGTAATTGAAGGGGCACCATGGGATGATTACCACCATCGTTCCCTTCTTTCGGATTGTGAAGAAAATACTTCTGATGACCTTTATCATCCTTCAGTTTTTGATTTCCTATCAAACACTGTAAACACGGTGAATTTCGAGCGAAACTTGTCCAACATTGAAGAGACTATCGCCATAAATATCTCGACCAAAACAGATGTTGTAGAGAATATTTATGTTGGAAAATGTTGTTCTCCTTCAGAACTGGAAATATATAACGCTCTTTTTTCGCGAATTCAGAGATGTCTTTGCTTGGTCATATAGTGAAATGACAGACATTGACTCGAGTATCGTTGAACACGAAATCAAGATGTATCCAGATGTCAAACCAGTCCGACAATGGCTACGGCAGGTGCACCCCAAGAAAGACGCTGCCATTAAGGCAGAAGTTGAAAAACTTCTCCATGCTGGTTTCATTTACCCGGTTCCTCTAACCGATTGGGTATCGAATATTGTCCCTGTTATGAAAAAACAAGGAACAATTAGAGTGTGCATCGATTATAGGGATGTAAATCAAGCTTGTCCAAAAGACAACTACCCTACACCCTTCATCGACCAGATAATTGATGAATGCGCCGGATGTGAAATCTTTTCATTCATGGATGGATTCTCCGGGTATAATCAAATAAATATCCGCCCACAGGACCAGTCAAAGACTGCATTTATCTGTCCGTGGGGCACGTTCACATATCGAAAATTACCCTTTGGTTTAAAGAATGCAGGGGCGACTTTTCAGAGGGCAATGAATTATGCCTTCCATGACATCAAAAACATCGTTCAACCATACCTCGACGACCTTCTGGCTCATTCGCGAAAGCGGACTGATCATTCGCAACATTTAAGAGCGATATTTCTACGTTGCCGACACTACAAAATACGACTCAATCCACACAAATGTGTATTTTGTGTCAGTTCTGGTCGTTTACTTGGCTTTGTAGTCTCGAAAGACAGGATTCGTCTCAACCCATGTAAGGTTCAGGCAATCATAAATTTTCCTCCACCTTCAAATTTGCTTCAGATTCAGAAACTCCAAGGGAAAGCAAACTTTCTGAGGAGATTCATTCCAAATTATGCCGAACTTGCTAAAGGTTATACGCGTCTTTTGAAAAAGGAAGTACCCTTTGTCTAGGATCAGGTTGCGCAAGCTTCATTTGATGCTTTAAAAGAATCCCTAATGAAAGCATCATTAATGTACGCTCCTGATTATAAAAAAGACTTTAACCTGTATCTGGCTGCAACGGATACAACCATTGCAATGGTTTTAGTTCAAGAAGACAACGGAATTGAACATCCTATATATTATTTAAGTAAAAACTTAAATGATACAGAAAGTAAATATTCTTATGTTGAAAAGCTAGCGCTCGCAGCTATTCAAGCGATACAGAGATTTCGTCACTACATTCTCTTTCGAAAAACTACCATTCTGTCAAATTGCAACCCCATGACTTATATATTGTCGCGACAGTTGCTGGGGGGTAAATATTCAAAATGGATAGCAATTCTACAAGAGTTTGATATGGAATTTGTAAAATCCAAGTCAAGGAAAGCCCTGGTTTTCGCGGAATTATTATGCGATCTCCCATCGTCGTCCAACGATGAAACATCCGAAGAAACAATCGTGGACGAAAATTTGTTTCTGATATCTTCAAGCAATCTGTGGTATGGGGATATAATTATTTATCTCCAAACCCAAAAATATAGGCCAAATACCTCTCGCTCCGAACAAAAACGCATTCGATACCAAGCAAAAGACTACATGATCGTCGGTGATACACTTTATTGTCGTGGTATCGATACGGTTCTGAGAAGGTGCCTCGCCCATGAGGAGGCTGAAAAAGTCCTGAATGATTGCCATTCAGGCGCGTGTGTGGGGCATCAATCCGGTTATGCTATAGTGCAAAATTTTTTATGAGCAGGATACTTCTGGCCAACAATGTTCAAAGATTGCATAACCGCAATCAGAAGTTGCCATGCTTGTCAAATTTTCGATAGAAAAACCAGAAGACCACCCGCACCTCTGCAGCGAATAGTTGCTATCGGGCCATTTGCCAAATGGGGCATCGATTTCATGACATGTAACCCCACCTCGACCGGGGGGCATGGGTATATCATAGTCGTAGTCGACTATACCAAATGGGCCGAGGCGATGCCTACATTAGATAATACTGGTGAAACAACTGCCCTCTTCTTTTTCAATCATGTAGTCTCCAGATTCGGCGTCCCACAAGCTATAGTCACAGATCATGAATCACATTTTCGCAATCACATGATGGTCGAATTAACTGCCAAACTAGGGTTGTCTCACGACAGCTCTACTCCATATTACCCGCAAGCCAACGGACAAGTTGAAGCAATCAACAAGGTACTGAAGCGCATGCTGCAAAGGATGATTGGAGTTCACAAAAGAAGTTGGCACCTAATCCTGTACTTAGCCTTGTGGGCTTACCGAACATCGGTAAGGAATGCGACCAGGTTTACACCTTTCCAACTAGTATATGGCCTGGAAGCAGTCTTACCAATCCATTGTGAAATCTCGTCCCTCAAACTCGCAATTGACCTTCTCCCCGGAACTTCAGAAGAGGAGGCTCGTTTCTTGGAACTAATCCAATTGGATGAAACCCGTCGTAAAGCCGCTTTGGCTAATGAAGCCCATAAGAAACGAGTCAAAGCGCAGTTCGACAAGAATGTCAAACCCCGTGTCTTCTTAGAAGGTGACTTGGTCTTGCTTTATGACCAAGAATCTGATAAATTGGGAGCAGGTAAATTCAAGTCTTTATCGATGGGTCCCTATATTATTAAGCGAGTGTTAGCAAAAGGAGCCTATGAGTTAATGGATTATGACAGAATTCCACTGGCACAACCTCGTAACGAGTTGTACCTCAAGTGTTACTATGCGTGATTCAGCATAGTAACCTGTATGCTTTTGTTATGTTTTTGATTTCGCTAAAGTGTTTGTTTTGGTCAAGTAATCCACTTTTTACATTTATTGCAGATGTCAAACCTATTGGAGTCATGTGTTGGATATGCTGACGGAGCGAGTCGTAGTTCGCAGAACCTATCTTCCGCAGCCTGGGCCATTTTTGATCCGAGCGGCGAGTTAGTAAGTTTCAGAGGGGTATGTATTGGTCGATCAACGAATAACATCGCTGAATATAGCGCATTGATAGAACTTCTCTCTGATGCCATCACACATGGTATACGCCGACTGATTGTCAGGCTAGACTCACAACTCGTCATACTACAACTCACTGGTATCTACTCTGTCCGAAATCCAGCTATTTATCGCATGTTCCTGAGGGTTAAGATTTTGGAAAGACAATTTGATTTTATTCAATATCAGCATATTTCCAGAACCTTAAACACATTAACTGACTCATTGGCAAATTATGTGTTAGATAGACATTTGCAACATTTATAAAAAGAAGCATACCATCAATATTTGCATTTGGATCATGTAACTTAACCAAAATAAAACTCCGAAAATCAAATATATATATATATATATATATATATATATATATATATATATATATATATATATATATATATATATATATATATATATATATATATAACTGTTTATGGTTTACAGATAATGTTCTGTAACCAAGACAAAAATTGGTCAAATGACCAAAAACTCAAAATGCTAGGGGGCACCCTAGTCTAATGATGCTCATGATAGCAAGTCACAGCCTGTGCGATCATGCGTAAGAGCCGAGTCCATCGTCTTGGCACACCAGTAGTATGCCACTGCAACCTCAAGGGAAACTCGTCAGTCCTCACATCTGGAATACCGAGAGTGAGGCCCTCAACTTGTTCCTGTAATGCTGTGAGAGTCTCGGCCACATCAAGGTCGCGAAGGATAGCCCTTCCAACAACCTCTCCTACTGAGGCAGCAACTGGCACTCTCAGGCGTACTACTGGCCGAACGGGACCAACATCTGCATGAACACATGAGTTTGGTTAAGTCTTGACAGAATAAAGCACAAGGAAATTATAGGAGAGAAACGATAAACAAGGATATGGTCAAAGAATTTACCAATGGCGCCCCACTGTTCGCCAGCCGGCAGTACTAAATCTGGGTCACCCCGGAAGTCAATACTGGCATATGGATACTCGGAATTAACCATCTCCTGATGATCAAACCACCCGAAGAAGGTATCAGAAAAGGAAATCTGAGACTGACCAGCATGCCTAGACATATGGTCGACCCATCTCTGCATACGTGGTTCAGTCGGTGAAGGTAAATCGAGTGAAATATACTATGGCTGCATCAGTGGTATCTTTTCCAAGGCAAAGGCGGTCAAAATAGAACCATACCCAAATTTCTTCAACCTCCCACTCTTCACCTTGGTCAACTGTTCTTTCATCACAAGAAGTACTACGTCGCACCAGTTGAACACCTTCGGTTGGAGACATTCCAAGGCATACTGCATATAAAATCGGTTGGCTACATGAAGAGCCGCACCACCAGCCATCCTACCAAAAGTAAACAGAATAGTCCTGAGGGACCTGTCAGTGACATCATGGATGATGATCTTGCCATCTTTACTCGGCTGAGATCCCTCTCTGCAATATCGATGAACATAATCTCTCACAGATTCACCTCCTCGGGCCGAACCTGATAAAGAGATGGGGGCACCCTGCCTCGACAATCCAGTCAAGAAATAGATGTCCACTACAGTCAAGGGGATGGATTTGCCCCTAATCTAGAACACCTGGTTGGTAGGGTCCCAAGCATTGAGCAAATACTGCAGCAAGTTGATCTGTTGTCTCATGCTAGAAATGCGGAAAAACTTCAGCAAGCCACAGTTTCGCAGTGCGTTTACTGTAACCGGATCATGTAAAGCAAGCATGTCCTCTTCTTCATGCTCACGTTCTCGCCATGTAATGGTCATTTTGCTCCAAAGATCTCAGAAAACAAACAAGAGAAGAGTTAGATCCTGATTTTGGTAAGAAATAGGCAAAATTTCCATCAAAAACTGTGCATAAAATTCCTTCTTTGCGCCCATCGCACCTACAGTAGTGCTCTGGGTGGGTTGCACGTCAGATGGCCAGTAGACAGGCCAACATCCAACACACTTTTCGATACACAAAGGGTGCGCTGAAGATAGGGCAAGTTTTTCAAACCCTAGAGGCTTAGAAAAACTAGGAATCAAGCTCAGAATGCAAAATGGAAAGCATGAAATGAAAGAGCTCAAGTTTAGCTCCTATCTAGTCCAGATGGCGCCGAGAATCGTCCATAGAATCACCCGAAATCAGCTGATGAAAATCAAGGGGGGAAAGCACCTCCAAAGCTCCAACAAACCAAAGTTCAAATGAAATGGTAAAATGAGAGGTAAAAGCACTTTTACATTACTTTTTACGTAGTTCGAAGTAAAATATTAGTGTTCTAACTCACTTTTCAAACATATATTGTTCATTTCTAACTAGTTTGATGAAGCAATTGAAAATATAGTACAATCTTTGAAAGAATGAAGCTATTTATGGTAAAGTCAAGAAGTGACCGTTGTATCGAGCAGTTTTAGCGCATAGTTCAAGCTCGTTAAAAAATAAACATAAGCCATGAGCAAATATTTCCCCCCGCGTTTAAGCTCATTAAAAAATGAACTATTTCCCGGTAAATAACCATCGTGAATGTAGTACTTCAGCCTTTAAAAGCCTTGGTCGTGTTCTCATCATCACCTCCACTCTGTATTGGCCGATCATTCACCTCCATTTGATTGTTTACCCCTTTTTGAGGAACAGCTGCGAAGAGTGATCTCACTAGCCATCCTTGTAACACCGCCGTGATTGGAACATTCCAAACCTTACCTGGAATCAGCTGCTACCCATTTTTTATCACTCGTTCCTCAAAAGACGAGTCTCCTTTAAGCTCTTTTCAAGTGACTCGTAAAATATGAAAAGATTGCCGAGCCATTGGCCTCTCCATCTCATTAAAGGGACCGGAAGTGCTATCCTTCCTCTAAATTTTAATCTTTTTGGACCTGAGGGATTATTACACAAAAAGATCGAGCGCTTGTTTTGTTCGGCTCGTTAAAAGTATCGAAAATTCATCCCTTCTGTATTGTTTTTTACTTTTTCGGACTTAAGGGATTAGATGAAGAAAAAGGAATTTTGGATTTTCCTTTACGTTCCTTTTCAGACTCTCTAAAATTGAAAAGGACCGAGTTATCTTTGTCGTTAAACTCGTTAAAACTTAATAGCGACAAACTTGTCCATAGCAGACAAGAACGAGTTTCACTATCGCTAGGCTCGTCAAAACATAGTGATGGGTTTGCCCGAAGGGCAAATTATAGAACAAGCATATCTTATCCTCCTCAAGCTTTACAAAAATAAAGAGGTACTGGTTAGCAATGACTGGGGAAATTGGGAAGAAAACTTGACAAAACTTTGTTGGTAGCAAGTCGCTCTTGAACATGACACTTTCACTCCACATCCAAGTTGGGTTGGGTTGTTTCATTCACTGGTCACATCGCCATGGTCCCATCACACCATCCACATTTGGGGTAATGCTACCAATCCATCATGTCAGTGTCACCGATATGTTCAAGAGAAGTCATTCAGAGAATTCAACTGTGTCTCACCTGCTACAATACATTCATACTCCATTCTTTCATGACCGCCACCTTGAACCGTATGTCATCAGATTGTTTTCACCTCCATTAAAATCATTTTCTCCATTTCGTGTCATTGATGTGGGATTCATTAAGGCCCTCTTGTGACGGATCACTTCTTGTCGACATCAGCTCATTATCCAAGAAGTCGATCTAGGAACACCCCGTTTAGTACTTTGAAGCTTGCATGCCTCAATGGCAAGTTTCTCACTTCCGGCGACAGGTTTACATCAATGGCCTTTGACTGAAAGATTTTGCGTGGTGTTCGACGCCAAGTCCTTTATTCACACCACGCGAATTGTACTGCAATACCTTGAGGGTCATTATCATTATTGGTGATTCCTCTCGTGCCTGTTAATAGCTTACATCATTGGCTGGTAATCAGGCGATGTCTTTCCATGTTCGACTCCAGAACATCTCTCACATGGATAGACTTGTACTTCGAGTGAAGATCGGACGAGATTGAAGACCCCGGATCTAGTTTCATCCATCCAGGCTGCGATATATATTCAGGGAAATAAAGACATCAAATGTACACAGATAATCATCCAATCAAAGGGATGATGGCTCTACCAGAATCATGAGTATACACTCAGACGATTGTCTGTCCTATGTACATGAAAATGAATTTATAAAGCTGAGCATGGTTATGCCTGCCTCAGCCAGATCATGAAAATATTATGAAGATAATGTATTGTATTGTATCTTATTACATGTCTCCTCCCAGCTTGAAAGAACTTCGGATCCTCATAATAAAGCATTTCACCCGACATCAAAAGATTAACGACCTCATGCTTTAGGGGGAAACTGTTATAGACATTTTTGGACACTACAACCCCAAGCATGGAATTTCCATAAACCAAGCCTCCTAAGTCCCTAAAAGTGTTGTTCTAACCCCTAAAGGAACAAGGTCAACTGATTACAGCTTCTCCTAGAAGTTCTCCATGAAAACCTGCTCAGAACTAGTCAAAACAGGATCATTTCAGCTGCTCCATAGGCAAAGTGCGTTGCATCTCACCTAAACACACTGTGTGGGTGCGTTGCATTTCAGAAAGCCCTTCTATGGGGTGCGATGGGCGAGAAGTGACAAATGGCAGTGTCATTTCGCGAGGTGGAGACGCATGGAAACTTCCAGAAACTTCTCCTGTGACACTTGCCTCTCTGAATTCGACCAAGGATGAGTAAGAGATCATCAATCTCCAAGTGGAAGCAAGAACTATTAGAGGAAAGACACTAATCAAATCACAAGCTGACTCATCTCCCTTACAGATATCTATATATGGATCCCTCATCCCAGATGTTGGATACCTATAGTAATAGGTTTCATATTTCATGATTGGCAAGAGAAAAGCCAAATATGCTCTGCTTTGGTATCCCAAAGATCCCATATTTCCTAGAAAGCAAGAGCTGGGTAACTGTTTCAAGTATTGAGGACCTTATTTCAATTTTTGTGGATGATTCAACAGTTTAATCTGGATCATGCCATGTTTCAATTTTGAGTTGTAGAATAGAGAAAGAGGTCTGTCCAAACAGCTTAATCTTGGCAGACAAGTAGCTTAGGTAGAGAAGCAAAGGTTCCCAAAAGTTTAATCTGGGACCTTGGAGGACATAAGGGTAGAAGTAGATAGAGAAAAAGAGGAAAAAGCCAAAGAAAAGAAAAGGCAATTGAGGGTTGCAAGTTCAAGTGCCCCTTCAAGAAGAAACAAAAAATGCTAGGCAAAATAGTTGGGTAGGCAGTTGTGGTTGCAGAAAGAATATGATCACCATTACACAAGTATCCATAGGTCTCTTGCCAAGGCAATCGATCTGTCAGCAAGCAAAGTGGTGAAGTTCATGAAATTACAGCAAAGAGCATCACTAACTTCCTCTCTTTCCCTCTCTACTCCATCACTAACACTCCCTTTCTAAATCCCCCTCCTTCATTCATATTAACTCCTAATTCTACTATATAACATCCCTTATCTTACCCCTACCCCTAATAGTATTAACACTAAGGTGTATAAAACCCCAAATCTTATGTATATTCCCTCCCCTAGGCATAATAGCCGTGTATTTTTCAAAAAAGGGGCCAAATGGCATCTGGCCACTTTGGTGAACCTTTTCCACCCATTTCCCTTTTGCTGCAAGACAATTTGCCTTCAAATCACCTCTGCATTGCTAAAACCCACTTTCCGAACCCATTTTGCCTATAAAACCTTTGCAAAGGTCAAATGCCCGCCTCCGGCACGTTTCCCAATCCTACCGCATTGTGGTTTAATCAAAACATTTGAAAAAACCCACATAAAACCCACAAATTTTGATTTTTCCGCCCATAATATCAAAGGCGCATGTTACCCCTCCGCCAGCCGTCGGATCAAGCCCACCAGATCCGACGGCCTACAGCAATATCGGAGCGCCTCCCGTGACCGCACGTTAACTTCCGGGAAGTGACGTTGCGCCTTGTCACGCCTCCTCCACGCGTCGGGCGTTAAACTATCTCGGAGCCCGCTCTGACATTCTCCGTGCCGTACCTTAACTGCCCCGGGAGACTGCAACGGTTAAGGCCTTAACCGTGATCGCTGCACGTTAAACCGCCACCTACCCGCCGTTAATTCACCGCCACGTCGTTGCTTTCCCGTACCCGCTTATATTATTGGCCCACCTCACTGCTGACTGGGCTGCCACCTCGCCTAAAACCTTTGACCAGTCGCCCACCGCCACGTCGCCTGATGACGTCAGCTGACGTCACCTCACCATGACCCACCAATGACGTCATGCTGACGTCAGCAGAAAAAAGCGCCAAATGGTAAAATGAGCCATATTTACCAAATTTTCCCGTATTTTTACCATTTACACTGTGTTTTTACTGAGCGCTCTGCTTGACCGTTTGAGCTCGAATTTTCGCCAACCAGTTGATTTGCCCGGGCGACCTCCTCAAAAAGCACCTGTGCACCTGTGTTTCAACCTCTGCTCGTCGAATTACAGGTGCCCCACTCCTACAGAAAGCAAAGTGGAACAGCTGCTGGATCTTCAGTAGCACAGCAGCAAACCACTGAGAAGACATCCCAGGCAGCAAGCAAAGACAAAGGTAAACAGGTGGAACAACCACCTGTATTGACAGAGGAACAAGTGGACACCTTGCTACAGCAGCAAGAGGAAATGGAACAGCAAGAACTGGGACAGCAACAAGAAAAGGCACAGTCCAGTGAACAGCCCTTGCAGCAGGAAAAGGGGACAGATCAACCTGGCAATACTGAGCAGCAGCCTCAAACAAATGTGCCTCCCAGGACAGATACCAATATTGACACATCAGTCCTCCAAACACCACAAAAGGAGGATGTGACAAGGAAAAGGGAGAGAGAGACCCCCCACACCTCATCTTTCATCAGGGGTGAGAAGAGACAGAGACTGAATGACTCCCTAGTGGAGAACTTTCGGCCAGCTCATCCCAGCGAGGACATGACATGACAATGGGAGGAGAGGTCAGCTCCTCCGGTCAAACAAGAAAGGGGCAGTCAAGTATAAAACAGCAATTCATTGACATAAAAAGGAGGAGTGATCCAATAAAAGTGCAGCTGTACGATCACTTGTTGAACCTAGCTCCTAGCAACCAGCAAAGACTCATGTCTGCTTTCGATGTGAGCGAAGGCAAAATGATAATGAGCCACTTCATGCCTACAACTTTGCAGCCTCAGTCCACCTCAGACTATCTGAGAACCAACATGGAGGTTCTTGCCAAAGACATACACCCCATGGACAAGATTGAACTACATAAGCAGACTGGTGAAATGGTGTATGCCTCCCTGGCAGATGAGACATTGGAGAATTATAAATTAAAGAGCAGCCTGGACAACACAACTTCTCAGCTGGAGTTAGAAAGAGCTTCATCACAAGCCAAGGACAATAGGATCAAGTCCTTGGAAGAGGTAATCATAGAGATAGGGCATGACCCTAAAGATGTCAAAGGCATTCAAGAGCTCCTGAAGATAAGGGATGCAGACATGGCAGCCCTAAGAAAGAAAATCAAACTCCCGGCCACCATCCACCCACAGACAGATGAAGTTGCCCAGCAAAGGCAAGAGAAAGATGCTACAGATCTGCTGGTATCCCTATACAAAGAGCTGGTTAGGACTCAAGACCAGCTGGGACAAACTGAAGCTGCAAAGGCAGCACTACAGGAAACACTGAAGCAAAGAGAAGAGGGCCAACCCTCCCAGCCTCCTCCTGTCATAATAAATCTTGAGGAAATCCCTCCAAAGACTACTCCTCCCCCTCAGCAAACAGAAGCTACAGCATTATCCACAGCAGCAACAACTACAACATCAGAACAGGCTGCTAGCTTAGACATGCAAAAGCTACAAGCTGAGATCCAAGCCTTGGAATCTCAAATCAAAGAGCTGGATGAGCTTAAGAAAACCTTGACTAAGGTAAATGAAAGGTTTGACAAGAGCAAACAGAATGAGGCAGCCAAGGACAGAGAGGTAAAAGCTCTTAAGAGGAGAATTGCTGAACTAGAGAAGGAGCTTGCACTAGAAAAGGTGACAGCTGAAATGAAAGCAGTGCTATGGAGCAACATTGGAAGGTCCATTGCCAAACAGTGGCAATATATTGAGACCATGGATGAGCAAATGGTGCTCATCACTAAAGCAAATAAAGAAATACAGAGAGCCAGGGCGAGCCTTGGACACATGCCAGAAGCTGCTACAAGGATAATCAACACTCTGAACTATAAGACTAGCTCTCAATTAGCTGTCATGGGAATCACTAACAGGACAGAAGCAATTGCTGTAGCAAAGAGAGTCGTTACATTAAGGAACTTAGTTGGAACATTGGAGAGGAGGACCCAGGATATGCAAACTGAGATCAATAGATTCCTGGAAAAATTCGTGACTCTGCAGAACAGAGGCCTCCCCAGCATCTTAAGCAGTGTAGGAAGACTGCTCACCCTGGACAATTATAACAAGAGGATTGATGCCCATGCAGTGGCAGAAATTGCACAACCACCCAGCACTTCAGCAGAGCCAGGGCCAGCCACAGGGCAGAGTATGTATGACAGGGTGGAAAACCTGTTTTTCCTAATGAATGAAGTGGACCATCTGTTTGACACACCACCTAACTTCTTCAAATTTACAGAAGCAGATGAAACTCTGGGTGCAATCCTAGCACACCAACTGCCCACACAGGATGCCTGGAGAAATTTGACACAAACAGTTCTGTCAGGCCAGAATCAGTAACGCTATTTCTACAGGCAAATAAGCATACATGCGCAGGCACAGTTTTGAGGAAAGATAGACACAGGGAAGAAGCAGAGGCTAAGCCAACTCAGCTGGACCATTGACTCACCACAAGCAACAGTCACAGTCACAGGTGACAAGTCCAAAAGCACAGCGTACAAAGCATTAAAGACAGATGTTCCAGCATTTACTCAGAATATTTCGACCGACTTAGCTGTCTCCAAAGGCTAAAATATCTTCTGACAGAGCATTAAAATGCCTGTACTCTGTAGTCAATACTGCATTAGATTTTGGCCATAATATCTTAAGTAGTTGGTAAGAAAGTAAAATCTGAGATAACTCAGGACTCAGATATTTTGTAAATGACCGCAAGTATATATTCACCCTTCACAGCAGTGAAAAGGGTTGTTGTTATTTTCTTTGAAAAGGCTCTAGCTCATTGTAATATTTGGAGAGAATTAATACAAAGGAAGAATGGAATTTCCAAGGCTGGGTGTTATTTGATGTATGGTGGTGAGAGATGAATGTTACAGGATTCCAGGGTGTTGCATAAAACAGCAAGTATTCTCAAATCTCTTTGTCATGTGTTTTTGAGTCTTTTGTTCTCTTTTGTTGTTTAAATGTTTTTACACTTGATAGCAAGGTGAAAGGATAGTCCCAGGATTTAACAATGTTTACCCTGGACTCAAACTGAGCTATTATACATGTTTTCCTCAGATACAGTGACAGAATTGTAATTCTTAATTGCTGCATTTCAAAACTGTGTCTTTTACTGTGACAGTCATTCTCAGGGATTCAATTTTGCCCCTAAGACCTCTGTTTTTCTCCTCTTAAAGCTGTCTGTTGGGAACATATAGATAACAAGTGAAAATTCTTAAATGCTTTCACTGATGTATTACCTGTTTCCAGTAATTTAATCAAAAAACCTGTTCTATTAAGCACTCTAATGGCCCTGTAAGTTCCATCTTTCATCTCAAAGCTTTAAACACTTGTAGCCATAGACTCCATTGCCCAATGGTACTCAACCTCTCTGAAAACTACATCAATAGAATCTAAAAGGAGTTTCATCAACCAAAACATAAACAAAAAAAAAAAATCAGTACATAATAGCTAGCCTAAAACCCTATAACAAACAGTTGCAAATCATAAAGAGAGAGCCCTCTCTGATCACAGTTTGGCTAGGAACAGTGATCCAAAGATTGGTTAGTGGTTACCCCGGCCGTATTCCCTTGGGAGTCATAGGGAACAACCTGGGTGTTAACATAAATGGCGACTCCACTGGGGAAACTAAGGTTTCTTCAATTACTATCTATTTCCAAAAGCTACCATCAAGCCTGAAACTAGCCAAGAGGCCTCAGGACTGTTTCTGTAAACACAGGGACAGCTTTAGGGAAGAGCTAACTAGGGAAACTTCATACTAGCTTTGAGAAATATATAGTCATTCCAGAATTCTTACCTAGTCCTTGTACATACAAAACTTTCTGTATAAAGTTCTAAAGAATACTTAGAAGCTGGCTCCCAAAAGAAACCCAAGGCACACTAGGGCAAACCCTGACCCTAATCAACCCATCATCGTCGATAACCCAAATATCATACCAAAGAACATAAGGAGACAGCAAAAGCAGGAGAAGCTTGCTGATTCAGATATAAGTTTAGACCAACCTATCCTCATTCCAACTCCTTGTAAAGTCCTTTTCCGTTCCACACCTAATTCCCCTAGCTCATCATCAACACCTCACAGCCCTTCTCTCCCATCTTCACCATCTGCACACACTCCCTCAACCAGTTCCCCACTTATTACCCATCCTCTTAACCCGGTTACACCGGTAATCCCTGTTGTCCCATTTGTTCCTATTAACCCTATAAATCCCATAAACATGGCTAACAGATATGCACCGCTGCAGATACCAGCCAATGCTCCAGCTCTACCCCAAGACTACCAAACTAGACTCTCATTTTTTGACTCCCATGGCCCTTTGACAGCCATCCAGCATGCTAAAAAGATGCAAGACCACTTTGAGACCTATGAAATAGATGATGACAGTGTTAGGATGAGAATTTTTGTTCAAAGCTTAACTGGGGATGTTAGAACTTGGTTTAGATCCTTAAATGCAAATTCCATTGCAACCCCTGAAGTTCTATACCAGGAATTCACCAACAGATGGGAGAAAAAGAGAGATCCGCACCATATACTTGGTGAATATAACACTATTAAAAGAGGTCCCCAAGAAACGGTGTTGGAGTATTGTGCTAGGTTTAACAACATATACAATGCTATTCCCCAGAACTTAAGGCCCCCTCCTGATTTGGCCCTTTATAACTTCCCTGATGGTTTTGATTCTGATATGGCCTATCAGTTGAGAGAAAGAGACCCTCCAATCCTTGCAGAAGCCCAAAGAGTTGCAGTCACTGTAGAGGCCAACCTAATTGCCAAAAGAAACAGGGCAAAGCTGGAAAAGAAGGTTGGTTTCAAAGAAGAGCCCTCAGGTTTTGATCAAAAGTTGGATGCAATACTAAACAGCATGAAGAGACTAGGTGAAAGAGTGGAATCAGTTGAAAGAAAGTCATCATGGGAGGCACCACAAAACAATCCTCCTAGAAACCCAAATTTTAGGAGAACACAGAACCCCAATATAGGGAAGACAGGCGCTGACCAAGATATCAGACCCCCTTTTCAAGAAAATTATGCAGAAACTTCTTCAGCTAATCAGCTCAATGAAGATCCTGACATCAACTTAATAGGTCTGGATGGTAAAAGCCATGTTTTCTTAACACAAGAAGACCATGAGGAGGATGAAAACAAAACATTCCAAACACAATCAGGAGAGTCTTTTGACTTTAAACAAGGGTATGATACTGCTGTCTATGAAGTCCATAAACAATACAAACTAAGAAGTCGGACTGTAAATGCAAATCAGCCTGAGAAGATAAAGGAGAAACAGCAATCTAAAGAAACCTTAGTCACTGAACCTAATGACAAAACAAACTTACCTACAAAAGAAGTAGTGGTTGAGGAGGTCACTGAAATACCGTCCACACCACAACAACCCTTGGCAACCTCATCATCCCACCCAAGTCCGAACATTACCCCTCAAGACATCAACATGAGGGGCAGGCTCCAAAATCAAGATGAAATCCAACAAGAAGATTCAATGAACAGAGAAAGGACTGCTATCCGTGACTCTAAAATTCAGGTGGATAAACCTTTTGACCTAGGAACAGAAATTGGAAAGTTAAAGATAGCAATTCCCCTTTCAGAGCTAGCCAAGCATGACATATATAAGCAACAGATCAAAAAATCCCTTCAGCTCACCAACAACAAAGATGATGTAAATGTGCTAGATGACACTCCAGAATTACTGTTTGGCCCAGAGGTAGATGGAAAAACAGTAGTCACAGGAGTTTTGCCTTTTTATGTCAGCTTGCATGTTCATGATAAAATACTGCATAATGCAATGTTTGACTCAGGTGCATCTCACAACCTTATGCCAAAAGCAGTCATGGAAAGATTAAACTTGGATATAACAAGACCATACAAAGACCTGTTTTCTTTTGATTCTAGTCAAGTCAAATGCTTGGGCCTAATTAAGGATTTATGTGTGTCCCTGGTTCAATTCCCCAACAAAACCATTCTAATGGATGTTGTTGTTGCTGATATCCCACCCAAATATGGAATGCTCCTATCAAGATCATGGGGAGCCAAGCTCCAAGGCTCCCTGCAATTAGACATGTCATATGCAACCATCTCTGTCTTTGGACAACCCAAGAGACTTTATAGGGAAACACTCATGAAATATATGGTCAGCAGTGAAGAAAAGCCTCAAAATTTTCCAATATATGCTGTCCACTCGGACATAGACTCCTTCATCCTTTTCAATGACAGCACAAATTCCTTAAGCAATGACATTAAGACCGAAACACCCATACAAGAACAAAACATCGATCAAACAAGTGGCACCTGCCAAATTTAATCAGCCCAACAATACCCATTCACCCTCCTTTAGTTGTCAAAAATTGTCAAACAAATGATGAAATTATCCTAGGAGACAAATGGGAAAAGAAACCTCAACTCATGCTCACATGGCCATCCCATGAAAAGAATTTAAAATCTCCTGACCAGCAAGATAGTCTGTGGGTCCTAGAGTTTGATGGCTCAGTTAACAAGTTAGGGGCAGGAGCTGGAGTATGGATACATAACAAAGAGAAAGCCTGTGCACAAGGCCGGGCTTATAGATTGAACTTTAAATGCACTAACAATATGGCAGAATATGAAGCTCTGCTACTAGGCCTCAAGATTGCAAAATCATTACAAGCACATAGCCTCTCAATCATGGGGGACTCTGATCTAGTAATTCAACAAGTAAAAGGGGATTTTGTCACCAATGACAAAAGATTAAGGTCCTATAGGTCTGCTGTAATTGAAATACTAGAAACTTTCTCCGAGTTTGTTCTCACAAAGATTCCTAGGGGCCACAATCTCCATGCTCACAGCTTGGCAACATTTGCCAGCACCTTCAAATTCCCACTACAACCCAACAATTGTTTCACAGCAGAAGTCAAATATAGGCCTTCTATTCCAAACAATGTCAAAGAATGGCAAGTATTTGAGAATGATAGGCAAATAAACAACTTTTTAACTTTGCAACAAGAGTTTACAGGATTAAATATTGACCTTGAGACAGCAAGTCAATCTCAAACAGTTGATGGGGCAAGTCAATCACAATTACAGTTTCAACAGTCTGCCCACCCAATGTCACCTAGGACAGCAAAACAACTACTTAGTCCAACCATTTTCGACAAAGAAAACATTCAGCAAATTCAGCAAATTGACTGTGAAGAGCTGAGCAACCCTGAAGATGAAATCATACAACTCAAAGACAATCTTCTTCCAGCAGGCCTTACCCCACTAGAGGACATTTTTGATTCAAATGATGTCCCCAGGAAACCAAAGATGCAGCCATTAGATGCAACAATTGAAGAATGTAACATTGGTACCACTGACAAGCCTAAAATAATAAAGCTGTCTGCTGCTTTGCCCCCTGATCAAAAACCCAAATATGTTGATCTCTTTAAAGAATTCCAAGATGTCTTTGCCTGGGGTTATGAAGACTTGAAGTCTTATGATACCTCTGTTATCCAGCACACCATTCCCCTCAAGCCTGATCAAAAACCATTCAAACAGAAATTGAGAAGAATTAATCCTGTGCTTCTTCCTTCCATTGAAAAGGAATTACAAAAAATGTTCAAAGCTGGGATCATAGCACCAATCAGGTTTTCTGAGTGGATTTCAAATTTGGTCCCTACAAGAAAGAAAACTGGTGAGATTAGACTTTGTGTAGACTTAAGAAATTTGAACCTAGTGTCACTCAAAGACAATTATCCCTTACCCAAAATGGACCACATCCTTCAAAGAGTAGTAGGAGCCTCAAGAATATCATTGTTGGATGGCTTCTCAGGTTTCAATCAAATCCTGGTACACCCTGATGATCAAGACAAGACTGCATTTACTACCCCATGGGGTACTTTCAAGTATGTGAAGATGCCCTTTGGATTGAAAAATGCAGGGGCAACATTTCAGAGAGCAATGGACATTGCTTTTGCAAAGGAAATTCATGATTTCTTGGTCATTTACTTAGATGATCTTACACCCTTTTCAAAATCTGACCAAGAACACTTGAAACATCTGAGACAAATCTTCATAACATGCAGGAAATATGGTATTTCCTTAAACCCCAAGAAGTCTTTATTTGGTTTAGAAGAAGGGAAACTTCTAGGACACATCATTTCGAAAGATGGCATAAGAATTGATCCAGATAGGATACAAGCTATCCTACAAATGCCTCACCCAAGGAATGTCAAAGAGCTGCAAGGATTCTTGGGAAAAATCAACTTTTTGAGAAGGTTTATCCCAAATTTAGCAGAGTTAATCAGATTATTAAACAATATGCTAAAGAAAGATTCAAAGGTCAAATGGACTGTTGAAGCAAAACAAGCTTTTGAAAGTATAAAATTGGCCTTGACTCAAACCCCAGTGTTAACTAACCCTCAGTTTGACAGAGACTTCGTCATTTTCTCCTTTGCCTCCCAACACACTATTGCTGCTGTTTTATTGCAGAAAGATGACCAAGGGAATGAAAAGCCCATTGCTTTTTTCAGCAGAGCTCTTAGGGATGCCCCCCTAAAGTACCAAATAATGGAGAAACAAGCCTATGCCTTGATCAAAGCCATCAAAGACTTTAGGATTTACATCCTTTACTCCCATGTTGTAGCTTATGTACCAAGTCCTATTGTCAAAGACATTCTCACACAAGAAAACTTAGAGGGAAGGAGAGGAAAATGGATTGCAAACATACTTGAATTTGACATTGAAATAAAGCCTACAAAGCTGATAAAAGGGCAAGGTTTGGCCAAGTTAATGACAGAAGCAAATTTCCGAGCTTTAGATATCAACCAAATGGACAGTGAAACAGAGCTGGCGACTCCAAAGATCAATGTAGCCTTTGAACAATCTCCCTGGTACTCTGATATCTGTTATGTGTTACAAAACCTGTGTGCTCCCCCAGGACTGTCCAGAACTAAGTCTAGGTTCCTAAAAATGAAAACATCTAAATTTTGTGTGATAGATGAAAATCTACTCTGGAAAAACCACGAAGGTATTTTGCTGCACTGTCTTCTTGAGAATGAAACTGACAATATTATGCAAGAATTCCATGCTGGAGACTGTGGTGGACATTTGTACTGGAAGTCCACTGTGGACAAGATATTAAGGGCTGGTTATTACTGGCCCACTATGTTCTCAGATATGAAGAAATTCACAACATCATGCCACAAGTGCCAACTGTTTGAAGGCAAAAGACAATTGCTGCCACTCCCTTTGAGGCCCATTGCAACAGAGAGACCTTTTCAACAATGGGGCTTGGATTTCATTGGAGAAATTCACCCCTCATCTTCAGGACAACACAGATGGATTCTAACAGCAACAGACTACTTCACCAAGTGGATTGAAGCTGCCCCATGCAGACAAGCAAATGATTCAGTAATCATTCAATTTTTGGAGAACAATATACTGGCTAGATTTGGCTGCCCAGACAAGATAATAACAGACAATGCTGCTGCCTTCAGATCCAAGAAGATGGTAAACTTTTGCCATAAATTTCACATTACTTTGGGCCATTCTACAGCTTACTATCCTCAAGGAAATGGTCTCGCTGAATCATCAAACAAAAGCCTGATAAACATCATAAAGAAAGTGCTGGAAGAGAACAAAAAGAACTGGCATAAGAAACTAGTAAATGCTTTATGGGCAGACAGATTAACCACCAAAAGATCAATTGGGACCAGCCCATATGAGTTAGTCTATGGATTAGAGGCCAGATTTCCTTCATCACTAGGAGTGCCGGTTATGAAACTTCTACAAGAAAGCCAAGCAGAGCCTAATGACATGCAAAGAAGGATTAACCAGATAATTTGTCTACAGCAGACCAGAGAACAAGTTTTCAGCAGAGTGCAGATACTACAAGAGAAACTGAAAAAGGCCTTTGACAGAAGAACTAAAGCTGAAGATTTCAATGTGGGGGACAAAGTTTTAAAGTGGGATGCAAGAAGAGAAGAGAAAGGAAAACATGGGAAGTTTGATTCTTTATGGAAAGGACCATTTGCTGTCCAAGCAGTACAAGGTAATAACACCTACTTCCTAAAAAGCTTGACTATAACTGAGCTGGATGAAGGTCCTGTCAATGGCAGGATGCTGAAGCACTATTTTGACTGTTCACTATGATAGAAATTCAGAGGTTCATTGTATATATGCAATTGTACATATTCTCTTGTGATTTAAATTGTATAAAGAGGTTTTCCCAAATGCTGCACCTAGCAGCAACAGGCAGATAGAATCAGAGGTTCTCCAAGAAAGAAGCACACTATTTTTGACAGATTATATGCAGCAGATTTTAAAGACAAAGATGGGCAGTCATGCAACAAGGCAATCTGACCTGCTGTTCTTGGTCTTTCAAAAGAAAAACCATCCCCATGTGGAGCCACTGTTGGATACCTATAGTAATAGGTTTCATATTTCATGATTGGCAAGAGAAAAGCCAAATATGCTCTGCTTTGGTATCCCAAAGATCCCATATTTCCTAGAAAGCAAGAGCTGGGTAACTGTTTCAAGTATTGAGGACCTTATTTCAATTTTTGTGGATGATTCAACAGTTTAATCTGGATCATGCCATGTTTCAATTTTGAGTTGTAGAATAGAGAAAGAGGTCTGTCCAAACAGCTTAATCTTGGCAGACAAGTAGCTTAGGTAGAGAAGCAAAGGTTCCCAAAAGTTTAATCTGGGACCTTGGAGGACATAAGGGTAGAAGTAGATAGAGAAAAAGAGGAAAAAGCCAAAGAAAAGAAAAGTCAATTGAGGGTTGCAAGTTCAAGTGCCCCTTCAAGAAGAAACAAAAAATGCTAGGCAAAATAGTTGGGTAGGCAGTTGTGGTTGCAGAAAGAATATGATCACCATTACACAAGTATCCATAGGTCTCTTGCCAAGGCAATCGATCTGTCAGCAAGCAAAGTGGTGAAGTTCATGAAATTACAGCAAAGAGCATCACTAACTTCCTCTCTTTCCCTCTCTACTCCATCACTAACACTCCCTTTCTAAATCCCCCTCCTTCATTCATATTAACTCCTAATTCTACTATATAACATCCCTTATCTTACCCCTACCCCTAATAGTATTAACACTAAGGTGTATAAAACCCCAAATCTTATGTATATTCCCTCCCCTAGGCATAATAGCCGTGTATTTTTCAAAAAAGGGGCCAAATGGCATCTGGCCACTTTGGTGAACCTTTTCCACCCATTTCCCTTTTGCTGCAAGACAATTTGCCTTCAAATCACCTCTGCATTGCTAAAACCCACTTTCCGAACCCATTTTGCCTATAAAACCTTTGCAAAGGTCAAATGCCCGCCTCCGGCACGTTTCCCAATCCTACCGCATTGTGGTTTAATCAAAAACATTTGAAAAAACCCACATAAAACCCACAAATTTTGATTTTTCCGCCCATAATATCAAAGGCGCATGTTACCCCTCCGCCAGCCGTCGGATCAAGCCCACCAGATCCGACGGCCTACAGCAATATCGGAGCGCCTCCCGTGACCGCACGTTAACTTCCGGGGAAGTGACGTTGCGCCTTGTCACGCCTCCTCCACGCGTCGGGCGTTAAACTATCTCGGAGCCCGCTCTGACATCCTCCGTGCCGTACCTTAACTGCCCCGGGAGACTGCAACGGTTAAGGCCTTAACCGTGACCGCTGCACGTTAAACCGCCACCTACCCGCCGTTAATTCACCGCCACGTCGTTGCTTGCCCGTACCCGCTTATATTATTGGCCCACCTCACTGCTGACTGGGCTGCCACCTCGCCTAAAACCTTTGACCAGTCGCCCACCGCCACGTCGCCTGATGACGTCAGCTGACGTCACCTCACCATGACCCACCAATGACGTCATGCTGACGTCAGCAGAAAAAAGCGCCAAATGGTAAAATGAGCCATATTTACCAAATTTTCCCGTATTTTTACCATTTACACTGTGTTTTTACTGAGCGCTCTGCTTGACCGTTTGAGCTCGAATTTTCGCCAACCAGTTGATTTGCCCGGGCGACCTCCTCAAAAAGCACCTGTGCACCTGTGTTTCAACCTCTGCTCGTCGAATTACAGGTGCCCCACTCCTACAGAAAGCAAAGTGGAACAGCTGCTGGATCTTCAGTAGCACAGCAGCAAACCACTGAGAAGACATCCCAGGCAGCAAGCAAAGACAAAGGTAAACAGGTGGAACAGCCACCTGTATTGACAGAGGAACAAGTGGACACCTTGCTACAGCAGCAAGAGGAAATGGAACAGCAAGAACTGGGACAGCAACAAGAAAAGGCACAGTCCAGTGAACAGCCCTTGCAGCAGGAAAAGGGGACAGATCAACCTGGCAATACTGAGCAGCAGCCTCAAACAAATGTGCCTCCCAGGATAGATACCAATATTGACACATCAGTCCTCCAAACACCACAAAAGGAGGATGTGACAAGGAAAAGGGAGAGAGAGACCCCCCACACCTCATCTTTCATCAGGGGTGAGAAGAGACAGAGACTGAATGACTCCCAAGAGGAGGACATTGCAGTAAGGCAAGCCATGGGCATGGGCCCACCTAGTGGAGAACTTTCGGCCAGCTCATCCCAGCGAGGACATGACATGACAATGGGAGGAGAGGTCAGCTCCTCCGGTCAAACAAGAAAGGGGCAGTCAAGTATAAAACAGCAATTCATTGACATAAAAAGGAGGAGTGATCCAATAAAAGTGCAGCTGTACGATCACTTGTTGAACCTAGCTCCTAGCAACCAGCAAAGACTCATGTCTGCTTTCGATGTGAGCGAAGGCAAAATGATAATGAGCCACTTCATGCCTACAACTTTGCAGCCTCAGTCCACCTCAGACTATCTGAGAACCAACATGGAGGTTCTTGCCAAAGACATACACCCCATGGACAAGATTGAACTACATAAGCAGACTGGTGAAATGGTGTATGCCTCCCTGGCAGATGAGACATTGGAGAATTATAAATTAAAGAGCAGCCTGGACAACACAGCTTCTCAGCTGGAGTTAGAAAGAGCTTCATCACAAGCCAAGGACAATAGGATCAAGTCCTTGGAAGAGGTAATCATAGAGATAGGGCATGACCCTAAAGATGTCAAAGGCATTCAAGAGCTCCTGAAGATAAGGGATGCAGACATGGCAGCCCTAAGAAAGAAAATCAAACTCCCGGCCACCATCCACCCACAGACAGATGAAGTTGCCCAGCAAAGGCAAGAGAAAGATGCTACAGATCTGCTGGTATCCCTATACAAAGAGCTGGTTAGGACTCAAGACCAGCTGGGACAAACTGAAGCTGCAAAGGC
Source organism: Pinus tabuliformis (assembly GCA_031772625.1). Taxonomy (NCBI): domain Eukaryota; kingdom Viridiplantae; phylum Streptophyta; class Pinopsida; order Pinales; family Pinaceae; genus Pinus; species Pinus tabuliformis. Next base: position 1,854,897,487 of record CM062817.1, on the reverse strand, counting down.
AGCACTACAGGAAACACTGAAGCAAAGAGAAGAGGGCCAACCCTCCCAGCCTCCTCCTGTCATAATAAATCTTGAGGAAATCCCTCCAAAGACTACTCCTCCCCCTCAGCAAACAGAAGCTACAGCACCATCCACAGCAGCAACAACTACAACATCAGAACAGGCTGCTAGCTTAGACATGCAAAAGCTGCAAGCTGAGATCCAAGCCTTGGAATCTCAAATCAAAGAGCTGGATGAGCTTAAGAAAACCTTGACTAAGGTAAATGAAAGGTTTGACAAGAGCAAACAGAATGAGGCAGCCAAGGACAGAGAGGTAAAAGCTCTTAAGAGGAGAATTGCTGAACTAGAGAAGGAGCTTGCACTAGAAAAGGTGACAGCTGAAATGAAAGCAGTGCTATGGAGCAACATTGGAAGGTCCATTGCCAAACAGTGGCAATATATTGAGACCATGGATGAGCAAATGGTGCTCATCACTAAAGCAAATAAAGAAATACAGAGAGCCAGGGCGAGCCTTGGACACATGCCAGAAGCTGCTACAAGGATAATCAACACTCTGAACTATAAGACTAGCTCTCAATTAGCTGTCATGGGAATCACTAACAGGACAGAAGCAATTGCTGTAGCAAAGAGAGTCGTTACATTAAGGAACTTAGTTGGAACATTGGAGAGGAGGACCCAGGATATGCAAACTGAGATCAATAGATTCCTGGAAAAATTCGTGACTCTGCAGAACAGAGGCCTCCCCAGCATCTTAAGCAGTGTAGGAAGACTGCTCACCCTGGACAATTATAACAAGAGGATTGATGCCCATGCAGTGGCAGAAATTGCACAACCACCCAGCACTTCAGCAGAGCCAGGGCCAGCCACAGGGCAGAGTATGTATGACAGGGTGGAAAACCTGTTTTTCCTAATGAATGAAGTGGACCATCTGTTTGACACACCACCTAACTTCTTCAAATTTACAGAAGCAGATGAAACTCTGGGTGCAATCCTAGCACACCAACTGCCCACACAGGATGCCTGGAGAAATTTGACACAAACAGTTCTGTCAGGCCAGAATCAGTAACGCTATTTCTACAGGCAAATAAGCATACATGCGCAGGCACAGTTTTGAGGAAAGATAGACACAGGGAAGAAGCAGAGGCTAAGCCAACTCAGCTGGACCATTGACTCACCACAAGCAACAGTCACAGTCACAGGTGACAAGTCCAAAAGCACAGCGTACAAAGCATTAAAGACAGATGTTCCAGCATTTACTCAGAATATTTCGACCGACTTAGCTGTCTCCAAAGGCTAAAATATCTTCTGACAGAGCATTAAAATGCCTGTACTCTGTAGTCAATACTGCATTAGATTTTGGCCATAATATCTTAAGTAGTTGGTAAGAAAGTAAAATCTGAGATAACTCAGGACTCAGATATTTTGTAAATGACCGCAAGTATATATTCACCCTTCACAGCAGTGAAAAGGGTTGTTGTTATTTTCTTTGAAAAGGCTCTAGCTCATTGTAATATTTGGAGAGAATTAATACAAAGGAAGAATGGAATTTCCAAGGCTGGGTGTTATTTGATGTATGGTGGTGAGAGATGAATGTTACAGGATTCCAGGGTGTTGCATAAAACAGCAAGTATTCTCAAATCTCTTTGTCATGTGTTTTTGAGTCTTTTGTTCTCTTTTGTTGTTTAAATGTTTTTACACTTGATAGCAAGGTGAAAGGATAGTCCCAGGATTTAACAATGTTTACCCTGGACTCAAACTGAGCTATTATACATGTTTTCCTCAGATACAGTGACAGAATTGTAATTCTTAATTGCTGCATTTCAAAACTGTGTCTTTTACTGTGACAGTCATTCTCAGGGATTCAATTTTGCCCCTAAGACCTCTGTTTTTCTCCTCTTAAAGCTGTCTGTTGGGAACATATAGATAACAAGTGAAAATTCTTAAATGCTTTCACTGATGTATTACCTGTTTCCAGTAATTTAATCAAAAAACCTGTTCTATTAAGCACTCTAATGGCCCTGTAAGTTCCATCTTTCATCTCAAAGCTTTAAACACTTGTAGCCATAGACTCCATTGCCCAATGGTACTCAACCTCTCTGAAAACTACATCAATAGAATCTAAAAGGAGTTTCATCAACCAAAACATAAACAAAAAAAAAAAATCAGTACATAATAGCTAGCCTAAAACCCTATAACAAACAGTTGCAAATCATAAAGAGAGAGCCCTCTCTGATCACAGTTTGGCTAGGAACAGTGATCCAAAGATTGGTTAGTGGTTACCCCGGCCGTATTCCCTTGGGAGTCATAGGGAACAACCTGGGTGTTAACACCAGAGATCCAGAGGCTGGAATTTTGCATATTGTAAGGAATTACTGTTGGTTTCTTGAGACAAACATCATATTGTTGGGTGATCTAAGCTTTGTATGAGGTGAAGAGGGGCTTCTTTACTGAGAGGATGATGCTGGGTCAGAACAACTGGATGTAACTCCCTTGGCTCTTTCTTGTTTATCAATAAAAGCTATTCAAGTTTTCCTCCATACTCTTGTGTCATTTATGTTTGCTGCATTTGTATGGTCAATTTACATCTGATCCTAGATTGTTTATGATTATAGATCCATGTTCTTGTATAGTGCCATGCTACTATGATCTTACAGGTACTCTGTGAAGCTGGGCGTGCGAGTGAACAAGTAGCGAAAGACTATCAAGAGAGAGAGGAATCGAACCAGGAGATTAGCGCAAGATAGAGGTTGGTCTTCTTTGTTCTTCTCTCATCTATACTTCATAAAGGAAAAACAAAAGTAGCTTTACTTTGTTTGTTTCTAAGGTAGCTATCACACCTTAGTGGGATAAGCAGTTCTGTGTAGACACTTTTCCCTGTAACAGATGTGAGAATCCATGGAGTGCAATATGCTGCTGTGGAGGCCCATGGCTCTCAAATCCCCCACTACATGTCCCAATGTAGCCCTATGGAGTATCAAGACCTCGTATAGGGAGACCAAACCCCAAATGGAAACCATCGACAATCCTGCATAAGATCCAATGCATCCCGTAACCTTCCAATACAACAAGTCATTAGAGAAATCGAGTAAATGAGCTTACCTAATCATGGAACATAGGTGGGGACTTCATAATGTCCCAACCTTCCATAATGGGCTTCAAGATGTGCCAATGCCTCCTAAACTCTAAATTGGGTTAACCAGGTACCATATTTGGTGATTTCTACTTCTAAAGGGGATAATATTCAAAATAAATCCTTAAAAAGGTGGTGGCATGTGACAGATAGGTGAATGAAGTAGGGGATGAGAAAGGGGCAACCCTGGGTCATATGTTGGGGTGACAGGGTAGCTAATAAGAGGGATGATCACACTTGGATTTATAATGTATAGGAGGGCGAAATCGTGGTACATGAGGTTCCCCATTCTTAGTTTTTCCACCCTTCTTTTATGCCTTTTGAATTTTTATTATTTTCTTTGATTTACTGCTTTGGGATCAAGGGTTTAGAGCATGATGTATAATATATTGCATTGAAATCCCCCTTTTAAGGTGGGACAATTCATCACCCACCAAGGGTTGGGACAATCATGGGTTCCTATATGATGAAGAAGGCTCATAGATCCTATAGGAACTAGGGTGATGCCCATGATGATTGGGTAGAGCTCAAGTATTTTCTTATGCCCACGTGCTTAATGTTTTTATTCCTGGCCATGTTTTGAATTTTATGGTACTTTCCCTATTGAATGTGGCCATAGATTATTTTAACTTTCTTTTCAGCTACATTAACCTTCGAGCTTCATTCCAGGCCATGACCAAAGGTGTGGGCAAAGGGAAGGGGAAAGCTAACTCTACGTGAACCCAATGGAGGAATGTGGACCTAGGTGGGAGAAATTATGGATGGGGTAATAATGGATGGAAAGGGGATAACATAAGTGAAAAAGGGAGTAGGACCATGAAACCAAAATAAAGGTTTCCTGTGAAATACCATCCCTGGAACCAAATGGGCAGTAAAAGAGATCCCATGGGACTAGAATGCAAGGTTAATTCCTAAAGGGGGTTTAGGGGACATAAGCACATACCTAGCCCATTCTCTTTGCCGAATCCCCCCATTAATCCATGCCCATACTTGTCCATGATAATAAACTACAATACTCAATTTACAAATGATTAGGCATACCTTTAGATTTGGGCGGCCCACCTTCAAACATACGATCATGGTAGATGGGCGAGGGACCAAATGGATGGCTGAGGTGGCAGAGAAGATGGTACAATGAGCTAACTGGTGGTTGCAAGGGGCTTCTAGCTGTCAACTGAGGACCATAGTGGAGAAAACAATTCTCCTAGGGATATCACCCACAAAATGGTGGGTAACATGGCCTCCTCCTCTTGCAAATAAGACTGCCAAGAAAAAATAACCTAAACTAAACTACACCTAAAGTTATTTTGAACTATGCATTATGTAGACTAATATTGGAGTGTGGGTCAAAATATTCTAAAACTCATAATGTATAAAGACTTCTAATTCATATATTTTATTTATAAATTTGAATTAAAATTTGTGATACAATAACTACTGTTACAAAGTTAGAATAGTTTACAACAATTTACATTTATGTAGTACAATAAATGAAATGAGTTAGATCAGAAATGAAACTATATTAGGTGAAATAAAATGATTTTTTGAAAATATAAACAATTATCCTTAAAATATAATAAAATATTACTCCTAATAATGGAAAACAGAAAAATATTTATCCTTTCCTTAGAAAAATTAAAGACATGACGAGAAACTATAATAATGCAATAGACTTGCACTGTTAACACAACATAACTTGTTGGGTCATCCATTTTTTTGGAAAAATATGGTGAACAATAGTTCTGGAAGATAAATGGCTAAAAATATTGGAAGAAGGTTATCAGAAATTCAAACAAAACAGAAAAATGAAATATTGGGACTTGCGTACCCGAAAAACAGGGAAGCGTGCCCGCTGAAACAGGAAAGTGGAGCCAATTTTGAAATGATCAATAGGAAATAGGGAAATGGTTCAAGGATTTTGTCAAAGGGGGCCAAATCAAGGTGGGATCAGGAAACCTATGCAAGGAACAGATCTAGCGAGCGAGGCTATAAAAGAAGGCATAGTGGGATGGATCAAGTAACTTTTTCTTTATATTGAGATTTTGTTCTAAGTTTTATTCATATCGGGTTCTGTAAAACTTTGTATCTGCACATGATTTCTAATCTGTGTGCTGTAAAGTATAATATAATGTTTTTTATTGACAAAAAGTCCCGTACATCTATTTGATCCATGATGTAATGATTGGAAATCTTAATAAAATGGAGAATGTGAATTTCTGTGTTGTTGATTTGATGAATGCTGTTATATAGGAAAATGAACTCCTCATCATCTTAGAGGAGAAAGACACATTGGTTGAAGACAAGAACTAAATTATAGGCCTATTTTCTAAGGTAACGCACCTCATAAACAAACAAGGAGATTTATAACACTTTCCATATTCCATCCAAAGGCGTTAGTCCCTAGGTTAACACTCTATTTTTTGTAAAGGGTAGCATTACCAGATATTTATGATATTTTAGAGGTCAAATCACGAGTTGACAGATTGAAACTCCACTTTCACTCAAATGTCAGCTTGAAAAGTAGGAAAAATCTTCCTCTGGCCTAACTAAGGACATTGTTATTCCTAATGGAGTCTCACTAGAAGGGAAAGAGAAATAAAGAGAGGCAACATCCAAGTTTTTCACTCAATGGAACTCATGAAAGAATTGGCAAGGAAGAACCTTTCTCCATTTATATATTGGAGGCTCAGTCATTGTGAAAGAGGTTGAATGGGTGTCGATACTTTTCAAGAGATTTAGTATTGTTATTCTTCCAAGAAGTTGAGAGAGAGAGAGAGGAGTGGAAGGACTAGTGGAGGCTTGTGGTGAGCCCTGGTATTGCACCAAGAGTGCTGCAAATCCCAGAGGATCTTGAACTCTATTTATCAACCCGCAGTTCATACGAGCTTCAAGGTGACAATGCTTATACACAATAGATGGAATTATACTCATGCAACCCTTAATTAGGTACTTTGATCACTAGGGATCCAAGACCATTCGTCTACTAAACTAGGGGAGATTAACTAATGAAAGCATGATTCAAAAGCTTGTCCTAGTGCAAAAAAAGTAATTGATTTTCAAATATAACTTGTAAATGCTGCCAACTTGTAAATGCTATTGAATCAATCCATGAAAGAACACAAGAATTATGCTACCTGTAGAAAGGAAACTACACTAATTTAAATCAACCATATAGCTATCAAATTCACTTGAAAACATAAGATTATTCTACCAACTCACAACTCAAGAATTCATGCATCATTTATCTATTTCACACTTGCAGATTAGGTAATGCCCTAATTTCCAAATTTGTGATGAAGGAACTAATGTTTATTTCTCTTGCTGTAAAGGAAATGAACTGGAGGGAATGGCCTACATGGTACCTCTGATCATGGAGTCCAAGCTGGGGGGGTTAACCTACTCCTATACTAAGATACACTGGCATTATAGCTCAAAACAAGGGAAAAACATGCTGCTACATGTGTGCTATAGGAAGTTGCTACAAGATTCCTATATTGCTACAGGAAGTCCTGAAATGCTATAGGAAGGGTTCCGAGAGGGTTTGGAAGGTAATAATGATGGAATCAAGGGATGGAAAGATGGATGAAGGTTGTGGTGGATGGGTGGAAGGTGACCAACACCCCTAGCCAAGATCAACACTTCAGGAAGGCCAATTTTGGACTAGGAGGCTTCTCATGGTGACCTAAAAACAGAGATCAAGAACATCGGTTTGCATTAATAAAAGGGAGTCGAGAAGTCCTGGATGGAGATGGTGAAAAGATCCATTTCCTGTAGGTCCAACATTCCTACAACATCACATGCACCCACTCTTCTTTTCATTTACAAAATATTACAACTAATGATGGAAAAGATGAGTTGAATTTGGAAACTATCTAACCGATGCTAAAAAATGTGATCTATGCAATGAATTAAATTATAAGCTACAATAATCATATTTAAAGAAAGATAACAAATGTATATTTTTCCAAGAAATCATAAATAAGAAATCACATAATGTTTTTGGGCTCTGATGGTGGAGTCTTCTAATCATGCTCCCATGAGAGAGATGAGATAGAGGCCACATCCACAGACTCTTTGAGGATATATATTTTACTAAGATGCAACAATTAATCAAACATTATAAGCTAAAATAAATATCAATACATAAGAGGGACCTAATCTAGTAGGGTTGGGCCTAAACCCAAGAACTTCAGTCCTCTGGACCAACTCAATGATGGATCAACAAGAAACTTCTCATTATCATTACAGAAATGTCAAATACATCACATAACAATAAAAAATAACAATCACAAGTTATTGAGCTCAATAACCTCTTAGATACAACCAAAATTCGAATCCTAATGACTTTCTTGGCATGTTTATTTATACAAAAGGGTAGCTACCAACAACTCCCTAGAAAATAGAGATGTTTGTCTCCCAAACTTGAGAAAGGTGGATCTAGATCTTCCTTGAACTGCACTCGCTTGGCTACTAATGACGTCGTCTTTCTTGGCTGCCAATGACCTCGAGTTGGTGAGAGATAAAGTGGTGATCTTTGACCGATTGAAAGATTTAAGGAGGTGGAAAATCTCCTAGAATCTCTCCTTGTTCTCTACTCTGAGAGCCTACATTCAAATTATCTCAATATTTATCCAATTCTTACATTTAAACATATTAGGCCACATGACATAACAACACATCTTTTACCCCTCAAACTAAGCATAATATAACAAAATTTGTAAATAAATGTGAGAAAGAGATGATTTTAAAGCTAGAGGATGGCATTGTGACCCTTATGATATACTATGATGAGCCTCATCATCATCCCCCTCCTGAAACTGTTGCTCATACTCTAAGTAAATCAATCATCTATGTCCATGTAATTCATGGCCCTGGTGGCCTCTCTAACATCTCAAGGTTCTGTAGATGGTGTGCCTTCTTGAGGATAGAAGTCTGCATCCTTCTCTATGTCTGTCCACTGATTCCTCTTATTCATTCCTTTGTTCCTGTAGACCCAATAACAAAGGTGGACTAATCTTGAGTCCAATCTAGTTGACTTTTAATATTTGCATGAGCCTTTTGTACAGGGGTGCCCTTTCCAATGCATTCCTCAACCTTTCAGGAGAGTGATACTCCCTGAAATGGAGACTTTAGAGTAAGGCATTCCATGTTCTCTAGCATGCTTGTTGGCTTTCTGTGCCTAACAACCTTAGACTGTCTTCAAAATGTGAGATGGCCTACTCTTAGGTGGAAATTTATATAGGTGCTAGATCAACATCATTGGAGATGATGTTGTGAGTACTAATTGCAACCATTGGGATTATCTGCTCTGCCTTGATATATAGTGGTTCTTTTTATTCCTTTGCCATTACTTTCTTTACCTCCTTAGCTCTGGCCTCCTCATGAGTCATCCAAGATGCAAGAGCCATGAGTTTCAGGTTCCCCAACTTTGCATTGGAATCCCAACATTCATATAAGTTAAGGTGAGGTTATGCATGTAGAATTCAGTCAATTTGGCTCTAATTCTATGCTACTTTTGTCACACAATTCAATGAATTGTTTGTAGTCTTAAAATTGCATGGATCCATGTTGTGCTAAGGTCTTGATTTGGAACTGCATCCACTTCTCTTTGAGAAAGAGTGCATAAGAATTGGATGGCTATCTACATTGTAGTGCCTCCATGGAGAGGCTTTCCATTGTGGCTAGTTGGGTTTCCTTCTCTTGCAATTTCTTCCTCAACCATCTATTTTCTACCTACAACTGTTCTCTCATTGTGGACTGTTTCTCCCTTAACTCACTTAACTCCTTGCCCATTTCAAGGACCTTCTCTTCCATGAGGCCCACATCTTCCACCTTTTTGGATTTAGCAATCTGCATCCATCTGTGGGTTCTTCCTCTTTCTGCTTCAAGTTCAAAGAAAAGTTGGATTGCACATTTTTAGGGAATACCTCTCCCTACTTCAAAGATTTATAATAGGAGTTTAAAATAGGTTGTGGACTAGGCTCCTATAGCTCTAGGAAATCCTTCTCAAATGTTTTTGGGGAAGCTACCCCTTCCTATTGCTCATTATGCTCTTCTTGTAGCATCTTCTGTTCTTCCTGTAACACACCCTATTTTTCCTATAACACACTTTGTTTTTCCTGTAGCTTCCCTTTTCCATTTTGTTGGAGTGTGGTAGGTGTCTTGGGTTGTTTAAAGGAGATTGATCTAGTGGTGGGCCTCCTCACATATGCTATAGGATTCTTTGATATAGTTTATCGGGATATGACCTCCTCAACTTTCCTTTCAGTGGGCCTTACATCCTTTTTTTTTACTTGGGGACTCTTCAATTGTGATAGGGGCCTTTGTGGGATTTTGAGTCCTTCCTTGCTTAATCCTGGTGCTTTTCCTAGTTTTAAAGTAGACGAGAGTTTTCCTTTGCCTTTTCTTTTTGGGTTTGACTAGTGTGCTCAAGGTAGCTAAGGTGACAACTACCTCTTTTTCACTAGGTCTTGGAGACAAACTTGTTTGCTCTGGGGATACCCCTTCTTCTCTATATGCAGTAGTTTTCTCAGGGCTTGGTTTTTCCTGTTTCTCCTCTTCTTCTTCTTCATCTTGCTCTTTCTCTACTTCTGCCTCTAGGTCTTCCTCTGTTTTCTCTACCTCTATCTCTCTTTCCTCTTCTAACTCTGCCTCTTCTTCTCTTTCCTCTTCTTCCTGTGCCTCTTATTCTTCTTCTTTCTATTCTTACCCTACCTCTTCTTCTTCTTCTTTCCCCTCTCTTCCTCCAACACTAGAGGCTAGGGTATCACCTGGTGTGAGGGTTTGAGTGTCAATGAAGGTCTCTCTGTCCATATCCATGAATTTGGATCAAAGGATTGGGAACCTTAGTTTATTCAAAGCATCTACCATAATTAGTTTGATGAGGCCATAGGTGTTGGTGCTTTCTATCTCTCACCTTTTGGCTCATGACATTGAGGAATGTAGGAGGAAATATGGTACACTGAGTCTTTGGGCTAGGGTAAATTCTACTTGAAACCTTAGTTCATGGAGTAATATAAAATGGCAGCCATAGAATACACTCAATCTTCCTTCACAGGAGATATATTTTAGATATGGTAGGCCACCTCATCCTAGGGATAGTGTAGATTTTCCCTCCTAACTCCATTCTTGTCTTCAGTAGGTTTTTCATCAGCAGTGAAGAAGTTCTTTTTGGAAATGTCATTAGAGTTTTTGTATTCTATTCTCCATTGGACTCCTAGGGAAAGGGTTGTCATCCTTCTAATTAGCTCAAGGCTGATTCAAATATTTAATCCCCTCACCACAGTGGTGGGACTGACTTCTATATGAGAGTTTAAGGCCATAGAAAATTCATATGTAATGTCATCATCATATCCCTTTAGCAGTTCAAAGAATCATAGCCACTAATGTTTTCAAAAAATGTCGAATACAGGAGGGTGAAGATGAATTCTTTTAGTGTCTGTAGGCTCCCTTCTATTAAATCCGCCTCCCATCTCTTTCCTCTTTTTTCAACTAGGTGAAGGAGGGATGATTCTTGTAATAGCTCTGATGTGTAATTCAGTGGAATTAGAGGGTTGAAATTCCTAGTTGATGCCAATTTGTTATAATCCCTCTATTCTACAGCCAGACAAGTTCTTTTAATTCACAAAATGACTGATATTTCCTCTAGAATTTAGGGTGCACCAACATACAAGTTATGGACAGATGAATGAGAGGGTGCACTTAATTTTTACCACATGACCTGGGATAAGGATAATTGGAGACCAAATTGACCCTTAACAGTTTTCTTTCACCCTTTTAGGCTACCTGTAGCAATTTCTTGGGCTTCTTGTAACATTTGCAACATTCTTGTAGCTTCCTGTAGCTTCTTGTCGCTTCCTCCTGTAGAAGTGGCAGAGTAAGGTTCAAATCTTCTTGATGGATCCCTAAACTCATCCTCACCTTAATTTTTTTTAGAATGAGAATATATGCAAGAGAATTCGATCCTCAGTACCTTATATTCCACTTTTGGCTAAGGCTCGGAGCATTGTGGTGACTTGGCAGAGGAACAAGGTTTCCTCTTTTGGACCACTGTCCCCACTTGGAGTAGTCATTCCCTCACCCCTCATAATCACCAACCACTCTCTGTGATCTAACCTTGACTGATGTGACACCTCCATGTTGAATGAGGGTTCATAATCACTTTTTGTTTACTGATTGAGGGTGGCCAAGTTACCTAGACACCTCCAGATTATAAAAATACCTCTTCTCGACATTCATACATTTTTCATTATTTACACATAGGGAGGAGATGAGAGGTTTCCATACCTGTGACTACCTCATGATTAACTAATGCAGTGATGTGCATGATGGAGTGCTAGACCTTTGTACTGTCACCAAGGAGTTGTCTTGCTATGTTTTTCTGCTCCTGTGTACATCTTCTCTACTCATGGTATTTGAATGTTGTTGTTGCTATGTGTGCAAGTCCTTTGTTGATGTCCTAGGTGTTGCTGTTGCTGGTCGAAAGTCTTGCTTGGAGTGGTATGGTTACTACAGAGTACCTCACAAGTTAGTATCACCCCCTCTACATGATGGGAAAGGAAAAAACTAGGATAATGACTTTTCTGAAATGGTTACATACGCTACTACAGGAGGAGGTTATCTCCCTGTAGTAGCCCTTTTCTTCCCTTCCAAGGTATTTTAACTGCATGGGAGTGATGAGAAAGGGTGTAGAGGGTTTGGAGGATGATGCTAGGGCTCTAATTGAGTAGTGTAGGTTTTTGAAAATGGAGAGGATGTGTTCTGTGTTTTTCAATAAATTTTTAGGATGAGACAGAGTGGAGGGTTAGTTTTGAAAGATATTAACTTTTCTTATGAAATGGGATGTATCAATGATGGATGGATGGTGGATCAAGGTGAGAGAACCATATTTTCCTTTGGCAAGGTCATACTTGGTAGTATTTTCATTTGGATCCTCTCCCTGTAGTTTTTCGGGGTCCTCCTGTAGTGCTACATGATCTTCCTGTAGCAATTACAACCATACTGTAGCAATCCAAAGAGGGGTTGGAATTTCATTTTTGAGCTACTGGGATGATGGAGAGTGGTGAGGACATGTGTTTGGATGGAGTCTATGGAGTGGATGGAGGGAGAAGTGGAGATAATATTGAGGATGTTGGCGTTGTAGCTCTATAATTTTCCACTGTCCTCAAACCTGCAAAATGACAAAAATAATTAACATACATGTTATGGATCTATGTCCTGAGATTCTCCTTTGTTTTTTTTTATCTCTCTTTTTTTTTCGAGACATACAGGCTGCCTCAAGAGAGGTTTTCAACCTATATTCTCGCCTTGATCACCTCAAGAGAGGTTTTCACCTTGATATATTTATTTTTTCCTTTTTATTTACTCCTGGGTTGCCTCAGGGAGGTTTTAAACCTAAGAGTTGGCCTCAGATGCCTCATAAAGGTTTTCATCCAAGCCTTTTATTGTTTTTTTCTTTTTTCTTCTCATTTTTTACACAAAAAATAGTATCTAGGAATGTTGTGACTTGGAAGCTATGGAACTTCTAATCACACTAACCTCTCTATTGATGGTGCTAATGAATTCTTCCTTAGACATAGGCTTTCTATAAACCTTCTATCTGTAGCCATTGACAAGAAAGGGAATCCCTTCCTCATCAATAGTCCTAATTTAAACAGCTCCATTGTCATGGAATTTCTCTATCAGGTATGGGCCGAACCATATTGTCATCAATTTTCCTTTTAAATACTTGAACCTAGATTCATATAGTAAGGCCCAATCCCCTTCCTAATTTTTTTTTGTCCTTGATATTCCTATCATGCCAGATATTCCTCTACAATTATATAAATTCGGTGTGTAGGAGGGCTTGCATTCTGAACTCATCCAAGCCATTTAACTGGATCATACTCTCCTGTTGTGCTTTGGTGACATCTAAATCCAATTGGGTCGCCATTCTCAAAGTATTATACTCAAAATCAATAGAGAGCAAAGCTACATTTCCATAGACCAAATCATATGGAGTAAAATGAGTAGTTGTTTTCCAAGTTGTATTATAGGCCCAAGTGACCTGCACTAATGTGTTTGCCCAATCTATCTTGCTACTTCTCACAACCTTAGTGAGGATGCCCTCTAATGCCCTATTTGTGACCTCTAATTTTCCATTGGCATGAGGATGATAAGAAATATATTTTCTGTGCTTGATATGATGTTGCCTTAACATATTCTTGATTAGATGTGATGTGAATTGAGCTCCCTGATCGGTGACTATCTCTCTGGGGTACCCAAATTTGTAGAACACATTATCCCTTAAAAACTCAACAACTTTCTCCTTTGTTGCTGCCTTAACAACATTTTTCTAAACTCTCTTTGTTAAATAATCAGTGCACACAATGATCTAATTTTTCTACCTTGATGGTGGATCAATTGACCCAATGAAATCCATGCCCCACTTGTCAAATGGATCCAAAGCCACCTGAGGTTGTAGGGGAATTTCTTCCTTGGGTGTGGGTTTCCCCATCCTCTGGGATTGATCACATCTGCTGGTATACCTCCTTTCATATTGGTGGAGAGTGGGTCAGTAATAACCAACTTATAGAGCTTTGAAAACTTTCCTCTTGGCAACAAAATTACCTCCACATGGCCCATCATGCAGATTGAGAGGATGCCAAAGACTTGCTCTTCCCTGACAGGTCTTCTCAAGATTTTATTTGGTCCTAGCTTTAAGAGATTTTCCCCAATCCAAGTGAAAGGGGCACTCTTCCTTAGAATTCTTCTCTTCTCCCTCGATGACAAATTTGGAGGAAATTTTCCAGCAACTAGGTAGTTGTCTATGTTAGAAAATCATGGAGAGAGAACTAAGATAGAAAATAAGTGCTCATATCGAAGCTGATCATCAACCATCTTTTTGGACAAATGGAGGGTATAATACCAACTTTTTGGACAAATGTCCATTCTTAATGGTCATGTTCCCAACCCTGCAACTTATGTAAGCATCAAAAGTGGCTAGCAATGGTATTCCAAGGATGAGAGGGTAACCATTGAATTTGGTTTTGGGCTGGAGATCCAGGAAGTCAGTAGGATACTCCCAGGAGTCAATAGAGACCATTACATCCTCAAAAACTCCCTCAGGAGCCATGGTAGACCTATCTGCAAGTTGCAGCACTGTCGTTGTCTTTCTCAAGGATCCTTGGAGGTTTAGCTTTAACATGGTTTCTTTAGTCATCACATTGATGGTAGCCCCGATATCGATCAAGGTGTGAGGGACAATGATGCCATCAATGTGTACATCTACCACATTACTTCCAAGGTTTATATATTTTGGGCAAATCACTCTCCCTAGCATCAAATTAGATATTTTACCAATAACGTTGATGATGGGGGTGTTTTTCTTTCTCCTCCCAGGACGTTTAAAACATTTTTCTTTGATAAGATTAATGTATATGGGAACATCCTTGATAGCTTAGAGGAGGGGAATTTTAACAGAAATATTATTTAATTCTCCCAGAAGTTTAGTCTCTTCTAGGGTATGCTGGTTAGAATGGATCAATCCCTCAGGAAAAGGAGGTGGATTTAATTAAGGTGTACTCTCTTCCTTTTCCTCTTCAAGATCCTCAGGTGGAGATGGAGGTTGGTTATTTGGGAGCACTCTTCCAGACCTGAGGTTGATTTCTTGAATCTCCACAACATAGGTAGGGTAAGATGTCTCTCCACTATATACCTATTGTGCCTGCTTATTATTCAGGTTCAGATTGGGTTGAGAAGGCATCTGAGGTTGCTTGGGTGGAGCAGGATGAGTGAGTTGTGGTTGAGATGGAGGTGGAGGCAGTAAAATAGGAGGTTGGTTGAGCTGAGACCACCACCCTTGTGATGGATTATTCCATTGAGGATATGGAGAATCATATGAATGAAATTATTGATTGATAGGTTGGGGAGGATATTGAGGTGCATAAGGCAAAGAAGGAGGTGTGGACCATTATGGATGAGTGGAAGAGTACCAAGGTGGAAAGGGTGCATTCTAGTTGGGATGGTAATAAGAGTAGGATGCACCTTGCATGCCCTGCTGATATGGCCGAGGTCCTTGAGGCCTCCTTTGATTGATGAAACAGAGTTTCTCAGCCCCACCTTCTACCCCTTGGTATACAACTTTCAATCTAGGCAAATAAGGACACTTATCTGTGGCATGGTTTTCCTCACAGACTGAGCAAACCTCTATAACATTTAATGGGCATTCATTTCTAGGGTGCCTTCTAGTGCATTTAGGGAAAAAGATAACTAAGGATTTTTTTTCTTCCTCTTATCTCCTCTTGATCTGCATGGTATCCATTTGCAATGAAAAGGTATAAAACATTTCACTTTTAAAGTTCTCCAACATGTTTCCAATTTCATTCTTGATGGATGATGTGGACGGAGAGGAACTAATGAAAGCTTGACAAGCCCTACCCTTCTTCCTAGCAGCCCTAGAATAGTTTTTGAACATTGTTTTTATGTATGCATAGGGTAATTGACATATATATCCCTCGAAAACATGTTGAGGGTTTGCAGCATGTCCTCTCTGATTCATCAGAGAAGGACTAAATTGAGTGATTTAGGATCAAGGGTGCATTTGGCCCTCCTATAACCGAGCTGTAATCTTTCCTCATAGTCTTCTAGGGATTCATCAGGTCCAAGAGTCATTATAAAGATTTCATCTTTGGTTTCTTTGGACCTACAATTTTCCCTGTACTTTTTGTTAAAGGTTTGCTGCATCTGAGCCCAGGTAGTGATGCTATCCCTAGGTAGACCCATAAACTAGCGCAAGGTTGCATCCTTAAGGGTATATGGGAACAATTTTAGCTTTTGGTCATCAGAAGTAAGTTATGATTTCTACACAAAACAAATAACTCAAACATAAAAGCATCAAGGTCCTCAGAGGTTAATACATAGAAGTGAGGGAGGGCAGTAGGGCTTATATTATTCATTATAGCATCTCCATTAGTTTCTCTGATAGGGAAAACCTCCTCATTCCTGTTTTCAGCCATGGTGTGGGTATGTGGAATGAGTTCTTATTATTCCCCAATAGGTTCTTCAAAGATCTCAGGTTATTCACCTAAGGGGTCTTCTAGCCCCCCTGTAGTCAGAGAGGGATGTTGATAGTCACCAAAGAAGAGTGAGGTTGTCTATTTGATGGTGTGGGGGTGTTTGTCAAGAATTTTCCTAGAGTGTCTCTACTCCTACGAGGCATGAATGATTTTTTTCTTCTTTTATATGATTTTTTTTAACTGAACCCAAAAAAAAAGAAAAAAAGAAATAACATCTACTTAGACACCTCCCCAACAACGGTGCCAAAAAGTGGGGAGCCTTGGTATTGTACCAAGAGTGCTGCAATTCCTAAAGGCTCCTCAACTCTATTTATAAATTAGGAGTGTTACACAGCAATTTGTCACCGTCCCTTTTACCCCTCACCCATACACTGGAGGACTCATTCCGCGACCTGTGAGAAGTGACATGACCTGAAACCACTTGCATCATATTCCTCTAAGTATGAGCTTCATTTGACCTGAAGACATCTCCTGCAAAATCTCCATGAAAACAACTCTTTTTGCATTAGCGCGAGTCCACAGTTCACTGCCCATGCCAATGAGGGAAATCCTCTAAAAAGGGTGCGCCATTGGCGCTCTGTCCCAGAGTCGCACTCGTGCCAACCGAATTGAGTAAAGTTTTCAACCAACAAACTCCCGAAGGTTCTCTTCAACCCATTCACCAACTGAATCTATGTTGAGTTAGGATGGTTTGGCTTCGAATCTCCATAGAAGGGAAAGTGGTTTGCCACCTTTCATGGAATTTTCCAAGTGATAAAGCCAATCCCATGAATAATGTGGTTGATCCTATCTCTTTCTTCTCTATCTATAAAAGCTTGCCTTTATGCCTTGAGCAAGCTAGTCATAGTCATAGTCATAGTCATAGTTACAATAGCTCCAGTCCTAGCATAGTGATAGAGAGTTTGAAGCTGCAAGAGCCTTCTTCGCACCCATAAGGCCAAATATAAGTAAGGAGATTCTTGTCACCCAAAGAGACACCCAAAGAGAGAGAGGCTTGTTCCTCATCCCAACAAGCTTAACAAGACTTGTGTAGCTGACTACCCAGCCCAAGGAGGATTTGACGTCAGAACAATGGTTGTATTCTTCTTGGTTATTTATTAATAATAGATGACTATCATTATGGTTCCACTCTCATTGTCTTATGATTGATGTTGAGTTATATCTTTTCTGACTGATATATAGTTGCATCTATTGGATTTTATGCTTGTATTTGTGTTGTTCTTTGCATGTGCAGGTATCCAATCACGGAGATCGTGGGGATCGTGACTAGCCGAGGCAAAGGAACGAGGGCGACGTCTCTTCTACGAATATTAGCGTTGGAATCCAAGTAGGTTCTCATCATCTACTTTTTATTTGCAATTAGGAACTTGCGTGATAGCATTGTTTGATTGTTGCTAGACCCGGTCTGGGCTAGTAGGGATCGTCTCTGTCCGCAGAGAGGATTTACCTCCACAACAATTTGAGGTGACATTTATATATACATAGTAGATGGAATTCTACTCATGCCACCCTCAACTAGGTCATTTTATCATTAGGGATCCAAGAGAATTCGTCTACTAAACTAGAGGAGATTAACTATTGAAAGCATGATTAAAAAGCTAGTCCTAGTGCAGAAAAAGTAAATGCTTTTCAACTCTAACTTGTAAATTTTATCAACTTGTAAATTCTACTGAATCAATGGGTGAAGGAACACATGAATTATGCTACTTGCAGAAAGGAAACTACACTAATTAATCAACCATATAGCTATCAAATTCACTTGAAAACATAAAATTATTCTACCAACTCACAACTCATGATGTTATGAAACCAGCTCAAGAAAAGATAGAAAAGATAGATCAACACCTTAGAATTCAGCCTCTTCGAGGGGGCAACCTCCTTTACATTACAGAAATGAACAATTCTTGGATGCTACAAATGAAAAAACCTCCTTTCTATATATAGGAGTCTAAGGAGTCACAATATAATCCAGCCGACCTAACAATAATAATATAAAGCCACAAAAATAACAATAGAGGGATTTTATGGGGCACATAAATAACAATATGGGGGTAATAGGGGCACAACAATATAAATAAGGGGTATAACTACAATAGTAATGGGGTAATCACTAGTATTATAGGGACCCAACATGCCCCTCTCCTTCAAAAAAGTGTTGTCCTCAACGCTTGAGTAGTTTTGGATACTTCTGCATAAAATTCTCATCCTCCCATGTGGAATCTTCAGCGGATAAGTTCTTCCACTTGATAAGATACTCTGAAATTGAACGATTTCGTAGCTGTCGAGTTCTTGTTTTTGTGACTGCTTCCGGTTCCAATATAATTTTTCCTTCCTCGTCAAGTTCTAGCAATATTGTTTGAATTGGGAGCTCGTCACCTATAACCTTGTTTAAACATGAAACATGGAAAACTGGGTGCAATCGAGAAGCTGCAGGAAGCTCCAATTTGTATGCCATAGTACCAATCTTTTGCAGCACCTTGTACGGACCATAATAATTTGGTGATAATTTATTATCCTTCTTAGCTTGCTTTAGGGACATTTTCTTATATGGTTGTAGCCGTAGGAATACCCAATCACCTACATCAAAACTTCTTTCACTGCGATGTTGATCTGCCTGTTGTTTCATTCTATTTTGTACCAACACGAGGTTATCCTTTAAGAGTTGGAGGACTTGTTGTTGATGTTCGATGTGATGTTCCACTGCCTGAACCTTAGAATTTTCTCTTAAATATGATGTGATGGATGGTGGTTGATACCCATAAAGTGCCATAAATGGGGTCATTTTTGTTGCTGTATGGAAGGAAGTGTTATACCACCATTCAGCCAGAGGCAACCATTTGACCCATTGTGTATGTTTATCAGATACAAAGCAACGAAGATATCCTTCCAAACATTTGTTTACTATCTCAGTTTGCCCATCAGATTGAGGATGATAAGATGAGCTATGAGCTAACTGAGTACCAAGACAAGAAAATAATTCTGTCCAAAAATTTCCAGTGAAAATGGGATCTCTGTCACTTACAATAATCTTTGGGTTTCCATGTAGCTTTTGAACTGTTTCCATAAATGCAGTAGAAACTGTACTGGCTTTAAATGGATGTGATAATGCACAAAAGTGTGCATACTTGGTAAGTCTGTCAACTACCACCATGATGACACTCTTTCCCTCAGACTTGGGTAAACCTGTGATAAAATCCATTGAAACCTCCTCCCAACGTTGGCTTGGAATGGATAAAGGTTGTAATAGACCTGGTGTCTTAATTGTTTCAACTTTATTTTGTTGGCAAACCAAACATTCCACCACAAACTTTTGAATATCTGATTTAAGGCCATCCCAAAAAAATTCCTTCTTAACCCTGTGGTAAGTTTTTAAAAATCCTGAGTGCCCTCCTAAGGGAGAAATGTGCAATTCCATAAGAATCTTTTGTTTTAGTTGGGAATTCTTACAGAGATATAAGCGATCGTTGTACCATAACGAATCATTTTTCCAGCTAAATGTATCAGAAGTACTGGAATCTTGTTGTAGCTTTTGAATAAGTGCCCACACTTCTTCGTCATTCTTCCATTCCTCCCTTGCTTCATTTATCCAATCTGGTTGGATAATAGAAATGGCACACAACAATTCTTCCACATCCTCATCCTTTCTTGAGAGTGCATCTGCCACCACATTTTGCTTCCCTTTTTTGTAGATGATTTCAAAGTCATAACCCAACATCTTTGTGACCCACTTTTGTTGCTCTTCAGAGGATAATCTTTGTTCTAAAAAGTATTTAAGGCTATCATGATCCGTTTTTACCTTGAAGTGTCTTCCCATTAGGTAGGGTCTCCATTTCTTAAGTGCATGGAGTATTGCCAACATTTCCTTCTCATAAATAGCTTTGCTTAAAAACTTTCACTTGATTGGACGACTTTCAAAAGAAATGGGTCTTTCATCTTGCATTAGAACAGCACCAATTCCATTTCCTGAAGCATCACATTCCACAATAAAGGTTTTTGTGAAGTCCGGTGTAGCTAAGACCGGTGCTTGGCACATTTCCTCTTTAAGATGTTCAAAGGCCTTTGTTGCTTCCGGAGTCCATGAAAATGAATCTTTCTTCAATAATGTTGTTAGAGGTGCTGCTATTCTCCCATAATTCTTAACAAACTTGCGATAATACCCTGTCAACCCAAGAAATCCTCGCAGATGCTTTATGGATGTGGGGATTTTCCATTCCTTAATGGCTTTAATTTTGCTAGGGTCTACCTTAACTCCTTCATGAGATACAATATGACCCAAATATTCCACCTCCTGGACTCCAAAGAAACATTTGGATATTTTTGCATATAATTGTTTCTCCTCCAATAGTTGTAGCACCCTGTCAACATGTTCAACATGATCCTTCCAAGACTTGTTGTAGATTAGTATATCATCAAAAAATACTAACACAAATTTTCTAAGGAATGGTTTGAAAATTGAATTCATCAAACCTTGAAATGTTGAAGGTGCATTGGTAAGGCCAAAAGGCATGACCAAAAATTCATAATGACCCTCATGAGTTCTAAATGCCGTTTTTGGAATGTCTTCAATCTTCATTCTGATTTGATGATATCCCGAATGAAGATCCAACTTGGTGAAGTAAATTGATCCATGCAATTCATCTAGTAATTCATCAATAACAGGAATGGGGAACTTATCTTTAATAGCGAGCTTGTTGAGCTCCCTATAATCCGGACACATGCGCCATGATCCATCCTTCTTCTGCACCAATACTACTGGAGCTAAGAAAGAACTTTGACTCGGTTGAATTATACCAGCCTCTAGCATTTCTGCAACCATATATTCAATTTCACTTTTTTGGACATAGGGATATCTATACGGCCTGATGTTTGGAGGAACACTTCCTGGAATCATATGAATAGCATGATCATGACTACGCATAGGTGGGAGACCTTTTGGAGTCTCAAATACCTTGGAATGATTGTCCAGGACATTTTGGAGATCTGGAGAAATAGATGATTCCAATGTGGAAACATCTAGCGAACATAATTGTGCAATTACACCTCTTTGCTCCTTTTTTAGAAGCTTTGTCATGCTATTAGAGCTGATTATCTTTCCTGGTTTCCCTGCAATACCCCTTAATTCAACTTCCTTTCCTTCTGTAGAAAATTTGATGAAAAGTTCTTGAAAATTAAAAGCTATTGTACCCAAGGATTGTAGCCATTGGACTCCTAGTACAACATCAACACCTCCCATTGGAATGGAAAGCATTGGGCTAGTCAATACATATTCTCCCATGGATAGCTTGATATTATGGCACTTTCCAGAGCAATTTATTGTTCCTCCATTTGCAATCATCACTTGACACTCTAGTGCTGGATATAGGAAGCAATTCAATTCTTTTGCTACCCTACAATGAATAAAATTGTGGGTGCTTCCTGAATCAATCAACACTATTACCTTTTGCTTCTTGATTTGTCCTTCTATCTTGATGGTTTGAGGAGTGGTAATTCCCACCAATGCATTACAAGATATGGTCGGATTTATTTGTTCTTCATCTAGGCTTTTTTCCTGGAGTATATCTTCTTCTTTTGACCTTTCTTGCTCCTTTTCTTCTTCCTCTTCACAATCTATGTAGAATAATTTCTTCTCAGCACACTTATGACCTTTAGTGTATTTGCTATCACAACTGTAACAAAGCCCTTTTGCTATTTTTTCTTCCAATTGTTGTGGTGTCAACCTTATAGGTTGTGGAAGACTAGGGGCAACAACACTTCCGTCTTTATAGTTGTGAGTGGTATGCTTCCTGGTTGCCATAATTTTGCTTTCCATTTTTCTTGCTAACCTGAATGCCTTCTCTAATGAATCAGGTTCCCAAAGGCGAACATCATGTTGGATATTATCCTTTAAAGACCCTATGAACACATCAATCCTATGCTCCTATGGAATATCTTTTACCCTTATGTTCAAATTTTGGAACTCCTCAATTTGCTCCATTACTGAACCCTTTTGTTTGAGACTTATCAATTGGCTAAAAAAAGTGTTGCTTTTTGTATCTTCATAATGTGCTATCAATTCTTCTGTAAAAATTGCCCAAGTGATAAATTGTTTACGAGAGAAAAGCCATTGATACCATACAAACTGTTTTGGTTCTAAATATACAGTTGCCATACGTACCTTTTGTGCGTTTTGCACATTATTGAGATCGAAGAATTGCTCCATCTGTAATATCCTTGTGGCGGGATCCTTGCCATCAAACTTCCTCATATCAATTTTTGGAATATGGTGATTCTTCGATCCAACATTAGCGTCTATGGAATCATGATTAACATTTCTTTTGTTCTCATCATGAGTTTCCTTTACTACCTTTTCACCATTAGTGACCCATTCTTGTAGCAACTTCTTCAATTCTTCCATGTCTGTCTTCAAATCTATCTTCAAATCATCCATCTTAGCTTCCATGCCCTTTATCTTAGATTCCACGCCATTTACCTTAGATTCCACGCCACTTATCTTAGCTTCTGTTAGCTTTTGTGAGCGTGACATTTGTTGCACTTGTTCTTGTAATTTTGATATATCATGTAGCATTTCTTCCTCTTCTTCATGAGTCATGCTAGAGCTTTCAGGTTCCTTACTAGGTGTTTGCATTTTCTTTCCTCGGGGCATCAGTTACCGATAATAATGCTTTACTAGGCCCTTTGAATTCCGTTAAACCAAGCTTACACAAAAATTTAAAAAAAAACTACACAACTTTTTTCACTTTATAGAAGCCTGATATTGAATCTGATGTATCTCTGTAATTTCAGATCATCTAGTTCTGAAATTGCTACCTATAGTATCCTTCTGTGTACTCTTTCCAATGCCACAAGTCTGAGCCAAATTGGATTCTCCAAGGAAGAGTTATGTGAAATCTCCCACAGTGACTTGCTTTTAGACTGGTTCAGCAGAGCGAACTTGTATGATGTGCCATGAGTCACTGTTTCAACCTTTGAATCTGAATCACACATACAAGAAACTACAATTCGTCCTCTTTCTTCACCTTCTTACGAAATTTCAATCTGATCCCCAGAGAGAAAGTTATGACGATTTTCCCCAGGTCACCTGTTTTGAATGTAATTCAGGAGTCTGCAAAAAGACCAACTTCCTCAGATCATTTCTCCGCAAATATCGCGCGAAAAGCTCTGAAATTTGGACCCAAGGTTCAACGCGATTTCTTCTCAAATGGGTTTTTTTTTGCGACTTCTGAAACATCACAGAAAAAAAGTTATAGCGAAAATGCCACGATGACCTGTTTGGAGCAGCGAAACCCTGGAATCCAAAGCTTTGATACCAAATGTTATGAAACCAGCTCAAGAAAAGATAGAAAAGATAGATCAACGCCTTAGAATTCAGCCTCTTCGAGGGGGCAACCTCCTTTACATTACATAAATGAACAATTCTTGGATGCTACAAATGACAAAACCTCCTTTCTATATATAGGAGTCTAAGGAGTCACAATATAATCCAACCGACCTAACAATAATAATATAAAGCCACAAAAATAACAATAGAGGGATTCTATGGGGCACAGAAATAACAATATGGGGGTAATAAGGGCACAAAAATATAAATAAGGGGTATAACTACAATATTAATGGGGTAATCACTAGTATTATAGGGACCCAACACATGAATTCATGCATCATTTATCTATTTCACACTTGCAGATTAAGTAATACCCTAATTTCCAAACCTATGATGAAGGAAATAATGCTATTTTCTCCTGCAGTAAAGGAAAAGGAACGGAGGGAATGGCCTAGGTGGTTTGTATGATCATGGAGTTCAAGCTGGGGGGTTAAACTACCCCTATACTAAGGAACACTATAACAACTAGTCAAAACAAGGGCAAAATAGGCTGCTATAGGTGTGCTACAGGATTCATATATTGCTACAAGAAGTCCTGAAATGCTACAAGAAGGGTGCCGAGAGGGTTTGGAAGGTATGAATTATGGAATAAAGGGATGAAAATATGTATGAGGGATGTGGTGGATGGGTGGAAGGTGACCAACACCCCTAGCCAAGCTCAACACTTCAAGAAGGCCAGTTTTGGACTAGGATGATGCTCATGGTGACCTAAAAAGAGATATCAAGAACATCAGTTGGAATTCATCAAAAGAGAGTGGAGAAGTCCTAGATGGAGATGTTGAAAATATCCATTGCCTATAGGTCCAACAATCGTGCAACATCACATGCACATGTTCTTCTCTTCATTTACGAAATATTATAACCAATGGTGGTAAAGATGAGTTGAATTTGGAAACTATCTAACTGATACTACGAACTCCGATCTATGAAATGAATTAAATTCTAAGATACAACAATCATATGTAAAGCAAGATGACAAATGTGTACTTTTCCAAGAAATCACATAATGTTTTTGGGATGTGATGGTGGAGTCCTCTAATCATTCTCCCATGAGAGAAATGGGATAGAGGCAATAGTCACAAACTTTTTGAGGAATTATATTGTACTAAGATGCATCAATTAATAAAAAATTATAAGCTAAAATAAATATCAATACATAATAGGGACATAAGTTACTAGGGTTGGGCCTAAACTCAAGAGCCTCAGCCCTCTGGATTAACTTAGTGATGGATTAGTAAGAAACTTCTCATTATCATTGCAGAAATATCAAATACATCACATAATAATTAAAAATAATAGTTACAAGTGCTTAATCTCAATAGCCTCTTAGCTATAGCCAAAATTCGAATCCTAATGAGTTCCTTGGCATGTTTATTTATACAAAAGGGTAGCTACTAACAACTCCCTAGAAAATAGAGATGTCTGTCTCCAAACTTGAGAAAGGTGGACTAGATCTTCCTTGAACTGCACTGGCTTGGCTGCCAGTGACTTGAGTTGATGAGAGATAAAGTGGTGATATTTTATTGATTGAAGGAGTTAAGGAGTTTGAAAATCTCCTAAAATATTTCCTATCTTTCTACTGCGAGCTCCCACATTTAAATTATCTCAAAATTGATCAAATTCCTACATCTAAAACATATTAGGCCACATGAAACATCAACACATATTTTAACCCTCACACTAAGCATAACATAACAAAATTTGTAAATAAATGTGAGAAAGAAATGATTTTAAAGCTAGAGGATGACATTGTGACCCTTATGATATACCTAGTGATGAGCCTCATTAGCTTGATCCAAACAAGATGGTTGTAATCATTCTTCTTCTATCTAATAATATAGATATGTTTCTGTTTTGTCTACTTGATGGTGTCGATGTTGTATTCCTTTACATGTTGATTCGATTCCATGATTAATAAGTAGGCTAGATGCATGCTAGCTTATATTCTTATGTATTGATGTTTTGATTATCATGGTTTATATGTTGTAGGATTACACTTTGTCTTGTCTATGTACATGTTCTGATCTAGGAGCTAGCAGAGAGGTCTTCCACTTTTCCACATTGAGTTCTCCAGCAGGGATACACCAAGTATTGAGGTAATCCTTCTCCTTTTTATTTGTCAATCATTAATTAATATGAATATATGTGTGTTTCTTTGGGACAGTTGCAACTAATCTTAAACAAATTTCCTTGGGTCCCAGGAAGACCTAAGAGGGTATTTCATCCATAACCACCCATGCACTAATCCCTATAGAAAAAATGGTGACTTCGCTAGGGACTAATACTTAGTTCTCGGCTTTGATCTTTCAAGTTCCCAAATCTCTATTTCTTTCCAGGCCTTCTAGTTCATCTTGGTTCCCATTTTGACCATTCAGGATGCTTCACAACCTCCTTTGATGTGCATAGCCTTTGATCGGACCCTGAATGACCCTTTTATAGACTATGCCTCTGTAACACACCCTAGTCGTACAATCCAGTGAGTTATAATGCTCCCAAGGATTTTGGATAGAGCGTTAGTCCCGCTATTAATTCTCTCTATCCTCTTCTGAGAATCTTAGTCAACCATTATCTTGATTTTCACCCTGTTCTTTGAAATCCTAGGTTGGGAGGTTGCTTGTAGTTTGTTTTTGGGATCTGCAACTATGCATTGTGTTTGGTTGACTAATTCTATGATCATTTTTCTTTTTAGGAAAATAACTTAAGTGCATTTGTTTTTGAGGAAAAGAAAATGAAAAAAATTGTTTAAAATTTCTGTTTTTAGTTTGTTTGATTATGCATATATATTGGGTTAGTTGTTAGAGAGCATTGACTATATGCACATTGTGCATGTGTTTACTACATTGGATGCATGGTGCTAAATTGATGTATAGATAACTCTGTCTTTGTAGAATGACTTCTTCATCGAATTGGAATTGGAAAGCATATTTTCTACATGTTTTGAGTCAGAGTCTCATAAAGCTCCATACATCAACACCCCTTTCGAAGAAATTAATAAAGTATCTTTAAAATCAATCTCGTAATAAAAGATATTAGAAAATATTTTTGAGCATACACACATATTCATCTAGGTTAGGATCTTGGGCTAGGGAGTGGTGAGTAAACTGCCCAAGATAAAAAAACTAAGACTAATGTCATTAAAGAGTGTAACATCATGTTGCACTCAATCATCCTAGACTGATCCCCTTAGAAAGGAGTTAAATGTGATAAAACATTGGAATGTGAGAGAAGTTAGCATGCCTTCAATTTCATCTCCATTGGGTATTCTGTGTATTGGGGATCCTCTCGGGGATATCGGAGCTAAGTTGGGGAATCATGTATCCTTCCCACACAACGTACTATCTATGACCATGTCCCCCCCCGTGATGGTGTCTGTGATTTGAGGTAACCTTAGTGGCCAATTGTTTTTAGGGATGAACAAAAGGTGACTGGGGTGGGCTGCCCTGATACCTAAACAAACGAACCTACTCCATCTTTGGTTTTTGGGAGCGTGATCGTCTTCACGAGAGTACTTGGTCCCTTAATCTGAGGTTCGAGTGAAGCTCAGGAGTGATCATAACTGTACATTCACTAACCCTCTCTTTTAGCCATTGTGATATTGGGTTTAATCTCCAGCAAATGGTGGTTATCAGACAGAGTCATATCCCTTGACTGTTTGTTGATTGAATTTTAGAGTATTTTTTTATTTTTAGGTGCTGGTTTGTTGTCACTGAGACTATAATAAATATCACTTTAATTTTTTTTCTATCAAATATATCGGTCATCGTGGCTACATATGGCCCTCATTGTCAATCTAGGCGACAACAAGGTCTTCCTCCACTAACCCAGGAGGATCAATCGAGTGTTGGTGATATGGGTTCTCCCTCTTCGGGAAATTAGTCTCCAGTGTCTAACTCTGAATCACATAACACTTCCTAAGAAACAATATTGCCTGAGGACTTCTTCAATGAAGGAGTTGTACCTCCTTTAATCCTCCCCTCACTGATCCTCTTGGACCAGTGTTGATTCAGGTAGCACCTATACCTATCATGTCTTCGACAATACCCACATCAACATTCCCTCGATGACTAATGGGTCATGGTAATTTTTGGACAACTTTGGTCCACTATCACTTCCCTAGTTGATATTCAAAAACACATAGTTGATTGGTTACCCTGCTATCCAGACCATGCCTAGTCTGAGCAACTTATTTACACTTGCTATGAGTGGAACCTTGTACATATTGGTTTTTTCCCCTTTTATGTCTACTCTTGGACATCCTAGTAGCACGGTTACACATCTACCTTCACTAATACTTTTGGTTGGAACCCTTTTCTAAGTTCAAACCCCTAGACTCAGATGCTTGGGAGCAATGTTCCCAACATGCACATACTAGTCAGGGGCACTACTAGCCCCCCTTTGCCTATAGGACAACCTAGCTCATCATTGATCAACTTACCTCTTATAAGTGGACACTATTCTAGTGTCAGTAATGTGCCTATAGAAAAATATATTGCTAGCAAAATCCATCAACCCAATCCTTCTCCATCTTTTTTGGCATCCCCTGCTAAACCTTAATTGAGTCAAGGGGGAGCTTTTTATCCTGGGGGAAACTAGTATTTTCCCCCCTAACCTAATATCCCTTATGGAATGCCAGCGTATATGAATATTCCACTACATCAAGGAGGCTATTATCCAATGAATCCTATGTATCCTATTGGAAACAACATGATGGGAGGACCCTAGGGTCCTTCAAGTCATTCTTCATCACCCTGGTCAGACTTGGGGGCACCTAACTCTTTGCCTTTTTTGGAAGCACTTGATATCCCCGATTTGTATAAAATAACTAATGACCCCATCTATCATAAATTTCATTGGCCCCCAATACCGCACAACGTACTTGTTGACATCTCGAATTTTGAAGGGAAACAAGGGGATGATCTGGGTACACATGTCACCACCTACCATTTATGGTGTGTATCAAACTCCATGGTGGATGACAGTATTGGACTCAGACTCTTCCCCCACACCCTTACTGGCAATGCTGCCAAGTGGTAAATTGAGTTACCACACATGTCAATCAATACCTTTGGTTCATTGGCAATGGAAATTTTAAAGCACTTTCAGCTTCCTATTTGCTACGAAACTAGAATGGAACTCCTTACTACCTTTCACCAAGACACCTCCACCCACATCTCTAATCACATCCATGAATGGAGATGTAAGTAGAGGCTTTTCAAAATTCCCATTCTGGATTACTTGTTAGTAGATTGGTTATGCAAATATCTTCTTCCTCAAATTTCCAAGGACGTTAACTTAGGTGGTGCAGCCATGGAAGACCAATCCATTGATCATGCCCAACATTTTGATCTGATTTATTCTTAGTTTAGCACGCTATACGATGTAATCTCCCATTCCCATCAAACTTCTAATGATCCTACTACTCAGAAACCTGGTGCGCACACTGACAGTCTCGTCGGTGCTACCTCTGGGGCCACTGTAAAACAACTTAGTGGGAATGTTACCCAATTGTCTGTCTATACTTCTACTTCTACCTAATCGAATTCTCTTCCAACCATTGCAATAAAATCTATGCAATCTACATAAAATCCAAATGAAAATAACAAGAAGAACAAGAAAAAGCAATCTCCTTCTAAAGAGCAGCCCACAATGCATCACAACCCCAAACAGAAAGTTTTTACCAAATCTGACAATGGAAAGGAAAAAGCTATCAAGTTCCCTTGAAAAATCTTTGTGAAGGACCACATGACACACAAATGTCCTCGTCTTAAAGAATGCACAAATCTTCTTGCTCAAAAGGACACTGGACAAACCCCAACGGTCCTACACAAACCTTTCCCTGCTCAACAATAGAAAAATATTATTTCGAACCCACTGTAATGCTCGTAAGAGGTAAACGGCGGTTCAGACCATCCTTCCTATGGTGAAGGATCTTCAACCATTTACACCTTTGAAACAGTCGATCTTCAAACGCGAGCCAAAAATTATGGAACTCCCATTGCTAATGCTCTGGATGCTACCTCGAGTTCAAAGCCACTACTGCCTAATGATCTTCATATCAAAAGGCCTGTTGTTGATCTTGTGATTTGCCCCCCTAAAGGGGAACTTCATTGCATGACATACCATGCCTTTGCACATGCTGCCCAAAACTACAATATTGTAGAAGATTTGGTGGCAACAATGTACACCATGTCTGCAATCGAAGTATTGCAACCCTGTCCAGCAAAACGAAAAGCTTTACTTTCGGCCATTGGTGGAATTGATCCTTAGGATTCCATGCTAGAAATTTTTGACATGGAGAAAAGTAAGCCTCACCTTTCTCACTAGCTTTCATTTCAGGTGCAAGTTATTTCGAAAGTCAAAGCTATCCATAGAACGGTCATTGACGAAGGCGCTTCAATCTACGTCATGTCTAATTCATGTTGGCTCACCTTAGGTTCTCTAACCCTCACATCGCCGTTGAATTCCCTTAAAGCATTTGATGGCTAGATGTTCATCCCAAAAGGATACCTTGCCAACTACCCCATCACTCTGAGTGGGAAAATGGTAACGGTGGACATTCAAGTCGTAGGTTGTCATCTCAATTATAATATGATTTTGGGCCGTAGTTGGACTTATGCCATGACTGCCATTGTTTCTTTGGTATTCCGACTCATCCTCTTTCCATTGGATGGGAAAATAGTCACAGTGGACCAACTATCCTTCTGTACCCTAGATTACTCCTCGTTGCATAGCGACACCATGCCCTTAGTGGGTGGCATACCTGACTCTTACGTTAGTGTTGGTACTGGTATTTTGAAGGGTTCCTCCCTATTGGGTTTCTTTCCTCTTCCACCGCTCGAGGTTCCACAGATGGTTTCTATGGTCTCCACCATTCCTCATGACCCAAATGATCCCTAAATCCTCCTAGCCCCTTTAGACATTGAACCTGATGGAGAAAAAATTTTGCTTTCACCAGCCAAATTGGCTTATCAAGCCATTCAATCTGCATCTGATTCTTCCGCTGCTTTGGTTATGACCAATGGTACCACCTCCTCTCCCATCATGACTCCTAATGATCTCCTCGATGAAGTCCTACCTTCAGATGAAGCTATTCAACATATCATGTCTTTAGAAGAGCAACATTGGGAAACCTCTCACCATCGTGCTTCGATATCTGATTCAGACGTGACATCTATAAAAATCCTGCCTTTTGAACCACCTGAGATTGTTCCCTTGATTTATATGACTGTCCAAACTATGGATTCGGAAGGGAACTTGGGAAATATTTCAAAGACTATTCTCGTCGCTATCTCAATCAAAACAGGTATCGTGGAAAAAATTCAGATTGGAGCCGACTACAATCCTAAGGAAATTGTGAGCTTCACTTGTCCTTTTAAGGAATTTTGTGATGTTTTCCATTGGTCTTATGAGGAAATGCTCGACATAGACCCTTCTATTGAAGAGCACGAGATCAAGGAGTACTGAGCATTCTTTTTTTGTTATTTTTCTTGCTCATTAATCTGAAAAACCTCGAGTCTCCTTCTTCGGGCTTGTTAAACTACCACGAAGAATATATGATCACTTTCTTTTTGGGACGGTTGGGTAATTTAATTGACTGATAAATTACTTGCATTTATATGTCAATCCGGGTACGTGAGATTGTGAAGTAAACTACACCGTATGTGCTAGGAGATTAACTTTCAATATTGATGAAAAACTGGAATGAATAGGAAACTTCAAAAGGAAATTAGATTCATTAGATTCTTTAATATAAACTATGAAGGTACTAAGTGTTTGGAAAGGAAATTAATGTTAAACTAGAAAAGAATAAATAAATATTATTGATCTAAGTAAACAAGAGATTTTATCCTATGAAATCATGGAGATTTTGTTCTAAAACTTACAAACTTTAATCTATGGAATCATGAACATTTTTAATCTAAGAAAGCATAAAAATTTAATCCATGGAAAGCATGCGTTTTTAATCTATGATAATCATAAACAATTAATATATGTAAAACAAAAAATTCATGAGAATATGAAAGAAATGGAAAGCATCTATATTATTTTCACAAATCTCCAGGGGGTTGTCCTGAGGACCACAAGGTGTTAAAAAATCAGATCAAGAGAAGAGATTTAAATCACCAATTTCATTCAGAGCTGCACCATATTAAAAAAATACATTAAATGGAAAAAAAATAGTGTTTTTATCCTTCAATCAACAAAAACAATTAAAAATTATGATCATCCTTGACATCTATGATAAAAGAGACTATAATTTATAGAATTTTGAGACAATTAACAAAATCATATTTGTCTTGCTTGAGTTTCGGCCATGAGATCAAATCCAATAAAATTTCATGGATTTTTTGGATCAAAGATCATCCCAGATCTAATCAAACTTATCTTTATGCCACAAATTTTCTAAAGAAGAACTCGTTCAAGCCTTTTTGTTGACTGTGCATTAAATGAAAAATTGAAAAACCGTATATCCATGTAATTTGCAAAATAAGGCTCCAAATAACTTCGAAAATCTCTCAAATGGTAATTAATTTGAGAAAAAATCTCACAAAGAACTTAATTGGGCCTGTTATAAACAAAACCCATATTTTTGTTTTCCGAAATTCGCTTTCATTTGCTTCGAAATGCGTTTGAGGTTGACTGACCAAAATTGCTACGTTTTTCCCTTGATCTTTTGCTGGAGGTCCACATGTGCGAGTTGGATGGAAATTGACTAATAAAAATTCATATTGAAGCTTCTAGAAACAATTTCCATGTGTCAGATTTCCTTCTAGAAAGGTGCTACTACCTCAACCATGGAGATAGCTACAAAAACTTGATAAAACTGCAACAACTTGAACTTGCTAAACTGTCATTAAATAATGGAAATAATAATAATAAATCATTTAAACATGTATGTGGGAATTTGGTGCGTTTATGAATAAATATGGTTAACAATGATGACAATGGGTGAATAGAATGATGCGAAAATGGATGGTTTCATCAACAAAATTATGAAAAATTGAAAGCCCAATAGGAACCTTTTTCTCATTCTTGAACTGAAAAATCCCAGAGTTATCTTCATCGGGCTTGTAAAAATTCTACGAAGAAGGTATGAGAACTTTCTTTTTGGGACCTTTTGTCGCTCTTGAATAGAAAAAATCCCCGAGTTACCTTCTTCAGACTCGTAAAACTTCTACGAAGAAGACCATAAAAGTTCTTTTATCTCTTTTTTCTCTCTCCTTAAACTGAAAAAAGACATTGATTTTTCTTCATCTGAATCATTAAAATTTTATGAATATCTATTGAGTTTTTTTCATCTAACTCATTAAAAGTTCACAAAGACTATCAAGTTCACTTTGTCTCCTCGTACTCATAGCAAAATGAGGTAGATGTCTATTGAGCATAGGTTTATCACTTTATTTGGACTCAGTAGACTAACTTATGGAAAAGGAACTGTGCCAATTATATTATTAAACCTTTGTCATACACGGTTATCAACCATGACAAAGGGACCCCCCCTGGAGTTGCTCTTTATGATATTTTCAGACTCTCTAAATATGAAAAGACCACCGAGTTTACCCATATGGACTCGTTAAAATCAATTAGATGGGGAAAAATTGGACAACACAGTGACTCAATATCTATATTCGAAAGCATTTCTTGGCAGAAGTCTATCCCTTGAATATGGAACTCCCTCAACAAACCTCTTTTTTCAACCTCTCACGAACCTTACCATCCTACAAGTTTAGCCTTCATACTCTGATGTTCCTGCATCCTTGCATCCTAACACTCTTTGGTGTTCATAAGTCTAAGATACCTAGTAAACCTTTGTATCATGCCTTCTATTGTTCAAGGGATTCATTTATCCTATGCTTCTTGTATCCACCAAATATCATATACTTCAAAATTTCCCTCTGTCTATTTGACACATTGCTCAAAATTTATCTCCAAAACAATCATTCTTGTCCCGTTTCATGTCAACTGATGTAGGACACCTAATTGCCTACTTTTTGAAAGATATCTTCCTATCGACTCCAACACTTTATCTAGGAAGCAAATCTAGAAACATATCAGTACCTTGGAACTTGCAGTCCTTAGTGGCAGGTTACCTTGCATTTGATTGGGAGTTTTCATCATTGGCTCCTAGTTGAATGATTCTACGAGTTTTTGATGACAACATCCTTCTCACACTCACTAGATTGTACTGCGCATATTGGAGACCATCATCCTTATTGATGTCCATCCTCACTTCTATTAACATTTGTCATCATTTACTGGTAATTGTTGAAGAATGAAGGGAAAGGATGTATATTAGGATTCTTCTCTTCTTAATAACAATTTTTGATGCACTTTTACAATTATCTTAGCTTGATCTTCTTATTATTATTATAGTGTGTGTGTTTCATCAAACTGCTACCAAAATAAAAAAGATAAGAACATAGATGTTGGCTCTCTAATAGGGCCAAAACCTCTCTCTCTTAGAGAGGAAACCCCTTTGGTAAGATTCTCTTATTGATCAATGCCAAAACCTAGACCCTTGACTAGGATGCCCTCCAAGCACAAGTCAAGTCCTTCCTCTATTCTACACTTTAATCCCTGACACATAGACTTCCTCCTTCTGACACTTTTCTCCCCAACACTTCGTCCTCCTTCTTTGCTGCTTGTCTAGAGATAGACCTTGCTTATGTGAGATTCTTGATGAGATATGTTTCTTCCTCTCTTAGAGATTTTCTCTACTTAAGGAGACACCCTTCTCTTGATTCAATGAGGTACTTTTTGAGATATTTCTTCACACTAAAGTGACTGTAAAACAACCCTAATATTCCCACGTGTGGATGGTTTCCTTGGAGAATAAGGATATTTTTATCTTTGATAGCGAGAGGGACTTCTTCACTTGACTTGAGAGGCCTTGTAGGCCTAGTAACTAGCCCAAACAGCAACGAAACTTGAACTATGATACTACTGATGTTGTACCCACAATTTGTCCTCCTTCTCTTCACACGTGTGACTGTTTCTAGCCCTAGAAACAATCCTCTACCTTCGCAGAGCTTCCTCCTTCCTTCGCTGCACTTTTGGGGACCCTTTAGACTTTCTTCTCCTACCTTTTGTCGGCTTATCTCTTTGCTTATTTCAAAGCTTGCTTCGTTGACTTTATGAGGGAGTGGACAACCTCTCTACATAGAGGTTTGTCCCTCCTATAGGCCGACATTTTATCTTGAGGGCGACTTGACCATATCTTCATTATTTTCATTGTTTTTCTTCTTTTGGAGGACATTGCTGCATGGAGAGGACTTGGACTTTGGTTGGAGGTATTACTTTGACTCTAATATATAAACATACATGGCGTAACATTCCCTTAAGGTCTTCAACATTTTCTTTTGACTATTTGGCTCACCCATAGAACTTTAACATGTGCTAGACCTATTTCAATGAGCAAGAAACTCATTGACATATATTATAAAATAATATTTCTTTTCTTGAATAAATAGAAATATAAAAATTACATTTATGAATATGGAACCTAGTTACATTTCCTTCAACACTCCCTCTTAACTAGGGAGGTATTCATACAACATTACAAGGTGTTTGGAAATGTTTCAATCTTGAAGAATTCACTTTAGAGAAACCAGATTTGCAATCCATTTGTTATAGCATCATAGTAAGCAACATTGTTTCGACAAGAAGGCCTTTAATGACATCTCTATCTCTCAATAGATCAGAGCACAATTTTGGTGAGAACAATGACTTATAGACACCTTAGTTATTGTCTCTCAAGGTACATACCCACTCGGGTGTTCACTGCGTATGACCTTATAGAACTATTCTCATCTTGGGTTCCCAACCCTCAAAGAATATAGGTCCTCTTGTCTACTCTTGTCTTGGATTCCCTACACATCCTAAAAGAGTATTAGATGCTAGATGATTACCCAATCCTACCATTATTTCTTCCCAAGAGAGGACAAGAATGTTGTGTCTATCACTTCCTCTCAATTGAGGAAGACATTTCGAACTATCCTCTAACAAGGTACTTGGCTAACTTACTTTTTAATTGAGAAATTTCTATAACTCCCACTTAGATAGGTACCTATATCAGCAACTTATTATTTGTGGGTCCTCCAGCTTTGTGATCTCCTTCCTTCCTTTGATGTCATGAAGTCTTTGTTTGAAATTCTTCTTGGTAGGGCACCATCCATCAATCACTTTCCTTTCTGGTTTGTCATGTCATTTCTTCCTTTGTGGAAAGTGGCCTTCTTGTCATATATCAGGTTCTCTTGTCAGCTATTTATTCCTTGTCATCTTGTCTATGCTTTGGACTACTCTTCACATGGATGCTTCTTTGTACTTGCTTGTTCCCATGCTTTGATCTAGTAGCCCGTCATGACTTCATCATGATATTGCTTTAACATTAAATGGTGCTTTTGCTCGATGGCTTCTTTATCGTGACATCTTTGTAGAGTAGAATCAATTATTTTCACCTTCATATCTCCAAGGCCCTCATAGGTGTCAAGGGTCCTTTGATCTTTTCCTTTCTTAGTCGAAGTCATCAAACCTTTCTTTTGGGATATGTCTTGAATGGATCTTTGTTAGATAGTGATTATTTGTGATAATGGTGTTCTTCACATGATTGATATATTTCTTCATTTCTTCTTCATGGACAGATTGATCAACCACCTTATGATCCTTGTGGGATCACTTCTTTGTTGCTTGCTTCTAGGACTAGTCAACATTCCTTCATCACTTGCTTCTTAGTCATAAATATTATACTCCTTATGTGAGTATTTCCTTTTGTTGACCTTCATTCCATTGCACTACATGTCTTCGAGCATGTCATTGGTGAAATATATTCTTTCCTTCTTGATCATGTTATAGAACTATTCCCATGACTCAATAAAATACATATGATAACATGACTAAACTTTGATGCAAACATACCTCATCTTGATTCTCCTTTTATCATCTTAGATTCATTTGGTTGTCCTTGATATGGCCCTTCTTGCTCCATCCTAGCTTGCCTGTGTATCATCCTTTTATAGAATCCCATGAATGTGATTCCCAATGAGACATATGCTTTTTTTATGAATCTTCTTTTGAAGATTCCATCATAGGATCTTGAAGACCCTTACCCTGCAAATTTTTCTTTTCGTTTGATGATGGAGGTTTCCTAAGATTCTTAATCATGATCGATTTTCTTTCATTGTGGATGAGGTCATATTCTAGGTATGCTTCTTCTAGATGAATATCTTGATCTATATCTACCATGCTCCTATATTCTAGAAGATATTTCTAACCATGCATTTTGTTCTATTATAAATGCTCCTTCTACATGATTATTTTGAACTCTATGTACATCATGCTTCTAGATTCTGGAAGATGTTTCTAGCCATGCAATTTTATTCTATTCCTACATGCTCCTATACTACCAAAAACTTTCAAATAAGACCTTAAGTAAAGAAGTAGACTTACTCATAGTAGAGATACATAGGATCTTCCTTCTTTTGCTTCTTGTCTTCTTCTTTCATTTCTTGAGTCACGTGAGATTCTTCCCTTTTTCCTTTGTTTTTGTTGTCCTTCTTCAGTTTAGGAAAATTCCTTTTGTAGTGTCCATATTCTTGGCTTCCATATGTTAATTTTAGGCAATAATGGTATGTTCTGTGCTTTAGAGCAATTTTACTTCAATTTCTTTATTAGCCCAATATCAATATCTATATTAGAAATCACATCAGCATGATAGTAAAATGTAGATAGAACATAAACATAAACAATATAAGACAAACCAAGACAAGAGGGCACAAGATGTAGCACCATCTAGGGACAAACGTCAATGTGGGGAAACCCTTGATCAATTATTCTTACAGTCTTCAATGTTTTAGTAGGGAGAGATAGTACAATTTACAAATCTAATAATTTATAACAACAAAAAAAGAGCCTTAACCAAAAAAGTCAGGGTTGGTCAATAGGGAAGATTCGACCTTGAACAATTCGGTCAACTTCAGTCAACTTAGGCCTCCAAACAACAAGGTGAATCAACCCTCAAAACAATCTGAAATCAACCCAGTCAAAATCTGGTCAAATAGTCAACTTGAGGTCAGCCCTAGTTGTAGTCAATGCTAGTCAAAGTCAACCTATTTCCTCGATTTATGTGCCCAGAAATACAGTCTGCCCAAACATAAATACCTCACACAAAATAGATCAATGCTGTTGGTAAACTCTTGGGCAAACTGTCCATGAAATTTGGTCAACGCAGTCAACGCCCAAAAACAGAAAATTACCCTTCTTTCCTTCGCATGTGTGGAGAGAGATGCTGCACAGAAATGCCTACCCAATCAATGAGGAGAGAGAGATATGTGTGAAGTCTATGTGTCTAAATGAGGATAAGTCACCTTCTATTTATATGCCACGTTTATGATGAATATACATGATTGTTGGGCTTCTGTGCCTACATACGTTTGTTGGCCAACCTTGAAAATTTGTCCATAATCAAAATAAATTCATAACTTCATTTGTACATGTCAGAATTATATGATCTCTAGATCAATCCTACACCTATCGGAGAGAGGAATCCAAGAAAAATATCAGCGATCATAAATAATATGACCCATGTGGAGTTTGGCCCTAGTTTCCAATTTTAACACTCCCTCTCAACTAGGGAGAACTCCATCTGCTAATCCATCTGCCAATCTATACTATCTCTACCATCAATGCATTTCTTTGCACTGCTCTACTGAACTATGAAGAAGGAGAAGTGATCGAAAATGTATCATACCATTCTCTACTAAATCGAATCAATCCAAATCAAAAGAGTGTCACAAACCACTCTTACTGACCCAAAGTCAGTTCCAATCAAAAGAGAGTGTCTCATACCACTCTTACTGACTCGAAGTCAATTCCCATTGATCCCAAATCAATATCGGTCATCCTATCAAAGGGAGTATGGTAGTACATGATGTGTCCATTGGTAGTACTATGGTCCCTATCCTCATTTCCATTCTCATTGGCCAGATGAGAGGTACTTCCCATGAGTCCTAGACTGCATGGGTAGGATGTCTTAGCAGGAGAAGGATGAACCACTCATCCTGCCTAAATGTCTCCAAAGGGTATCACAAGGGAAGGCTAAACCACTCACCTTGTATGCAACAAACCACTATGGGAAGGCTAAACCGCTCACCCTATGGTTTCTCACCACTCCAAGAAGTACCCTAAGCCCCCCGGAGCTCCCAGAGCTCAATTTCCATCTCATACAGGACCCAAGGGATTTTTTAGAATATCGATGACCTGCTCATCAGTCCCAATGTGATGGAGCCTTATTTCTCCTCGTTATGCCATGTCTTGGATAAAGTGGTACCTAATATATATATGCTTGGAGCGATCATGAAGCACATGATTATTTGATAATCAGATCCAACTCTGGTTGTCGCAAAGGATCACGTGGTATCTAGCACATGTCCAAACAACTCACTGAAGAGATTCCTCAACCAGACAGCTTCACAAGAGGCCATACTAGCAGCTATATATTTGGCCTCAGTGGTGCTCAAGGAAACCAATTTCTGCTTCCTGCTCATCCAGAATATCGAAGTAGAACCCAAAGAAAATCAACATCTAGAAGTGCTCTTGCGATCCACCACACTGCTAGCCCAATCAAAATTAGAATAACCATGTAGCCTCACGTTTATGATAGTGTATCTCAGTCCATGAGTGATTGTGCCCTGAAGATATCTCAGAAGATTCTTAGTAGCAATCCAATGTATGTGATGGGGCTCAACCATGTATTGGCTCAATCTGTTAACTGCAAAACATATGTTTGGATGGGAGTTCACTAAGAAAATCATTGCTCTTATGAGTTGACGACACTCAAAAGCATTTCCTAATTCAGGTCCAACAACACTACACATCACTTCTTAAAGTTAAGTTCCATTAGAGTAGTCATAGGCTTGCAGTCCACCATCCCAAATATTTCCAATATCTTCACAACATATTTTCCTTGAGAGAGGAAAATTTCACCTGGCTTTTGCCAGACCTCCAACCCTAGGAAGTAGTGCATCGGTCCTAAGTCCTTCATCTCAAATTCAGAAGCCAACCCCCTCTTATATTTGTGAATGAGAGTGTTTGCACCTGTCAGAAAGAGGTCGTCCACATAAAGTACCAGAATGAGAGGTTTATCATTTTGAACCTTAAAGTAAAGGCTCGTATTGGCTTCACTTCTAGTGAATCCCAACTTCGTCAGATAGCTATTGATATTCTCATACCAAGCTCGAGGTGCTTGATTCAGTCCATAGAGAGATTTCTTCAACCTACATACATGAGATTCCCGATCATGAACCTCAAACCCCTCGGGTTGTTCCACATATTCTTCCTCTTTGATTAAACCATGTAAGAAGGCGGTCTTGACATCCATACGATTTAGGTTCCATCCTTGCAAGGAAGAAAGGGTAATGATCAAGTTGATGGTGCTGTGATCCGAGTTGACTCAACTCCCGGATTTAACCAAGATCATTTACTCCCGTGATGTGGTTAGAATTGCATTTTAACATAACATAAATGAACATATATGCATGCTTAAGAAAATGGAAACAGAATGAAAATCAACAAATCATAGACATGAGACGTTGATAGTAGAGTTCATCTAGTGTGGACTACGTCTTGGAGCCCATTGTCAAGATGGTGTTGGCCACTTCATTCAATGCTGGAAATAGTGAAGATGTACATGGAATATGTTTTCTTTCATACAAGGATATGTTCCCTCTACATGAGTGGTAAAGTCTCTCCACGAGAAATTTCATTACAGGAACTATCACTCACAACAGACCTCCTATCAGCATGACATAATCTCACACATGGTGACAATGAGTAACCCACCATCATGGAATCAAATGGATCTCAACCAAAACACCCATGGTGACAATGAGTATCCATCCATCATGGCAACAAAGGGATATCAATCAAATCATACATAACAATCCATGATGAATACATCTCACATGAAATAGACACAATGATTCTGGATCATACATCAAGCAGGAATCGAAACAACATAGTACATCTCACAAAAAATGATCAAAGAAGTAAATGACAACAACACTTCATATACCTCAACTCTGATGATGGTTGAAGAATATAATACTCAACTGCTGGATCTGAATGCACCATCGAAATCGTGGCATCAAATGGTATAGAATCGACTATCCATGCTTTGAAATCTAACATCATCACTCCAATCTGGAAAATTGCCGAAAAATTGAAGGCTCAGTTGCAAACACTGACTACACCATTTAATTTGTGTCATCGAGAGGTGTAAAATCGACTATCCATTTGTCGAATTCTGATGCTGGTAAAATCTGGGCCTCTAGGAATCTTTTAGATTCCCCTTGATTCTCCAAAGATTTCGTTCTCTGGGCCGACTGGAGATCTGCTGCTAAAATCACGAATCTTCTCTCGCCATCATGATCCTTGCAAGATTATGAGACTTTTGAGTATAAAGTTGGCTACATTCTGACTCTAGGGAATTTCAGTGTTCAAGGAATCTAGAAGATTCCCTTAATATTCTTCAAAGATTCTGCTCTACTGGGAATCTGCAAATCTGCTGCTCAGATGGTGATTCTGATTTCACCATCGCGTTCCCTACAAAATTATGGTTAAAATGACTGTAAACTTCATATCATTATGACAAAATGAAAATTTACCTCCACGAAGAATCTTCAGGTATCAAGGAATATTCTCTGAGAATTTACCTCGAAATGCGTGCAAATCATGGTTCTACCTTGGAATCTGCACCAGGGTTCCGTACTACAAATCATGGTTCTACCTACAATTAAAATAATATTTAATATGGAAATTCACATCGGCATCTCCCCTAGGGCGCCTCTGCAACTGCGGTTCATATACAAACTAGGCGGTGGAGTTTACCACATCTGACCATTGGGCACAATGGTAAATATGGAAAATGGTTGGAGAGATGTGGGGGATAAATCTCAATCCTCTTGAATTAGGCGTGTGGTAAATATGTTACATTTTTTTTGTTTTTTGTTTTGAGTTTAATATGGTATGGTTGCAGTTTAAACATGGAATTGCAGGGCCGCCCATTGGGGGCCGACCCACATGGGCCGGGTGGGTTCAACCCCCACGAGTGCCATCAACGCTTTTAATGTTATACAGTATGGCCATTATGGGGTGGCAGGGTTGGTGGCCCGCCACTCCATAAATATACATACATACATACATACATACATACATACATACATACATACATATATATATATATATATATATGTTTTTGTTTATATAACAATATGCCATTTTTTAAAATTCTCAAACCTAAAGGTTATTAGGTGAATTAAAGAGGCAACAATTTTTCCCACCTCCAGTAACCAGATTCCAATGACTGTTATCGGTGCAATTTGTAGGTCCATTAACCCTGCCACTTGGAAAAGTTAACCCTAAAATTTGACTAAGCCTATCTCCTCCATACGAGCTCGGATTTGAGTGTCATTCACACCGTTGGAATCAGGGCGATGAGCACTTCGATCTGGTGCTGGTTTGAGAGCAATCTGACCACTTTGAATTTTGACCATTTCTGAGCCCTCTTGGACTTCTGCATGTGTCTGGAGCCACCTGGATCAATCCTCTCCACTGAGGATATTTTTGTCCTCCAAAAGCATGAAAAATAATCTACAACTTCTTTGTACATTGTTTGCACCAAAATTGTCTGATAAGTCACCTTTCCTTCTCCTTCACCTTTGTCCTTCAGAGCCATAAGCGATGAGTCGACACCTACACCCTCTGCAAACCTGTAGTACAATTATGAAAATTACATGCTTAATTTACATGACCAACTAATGATCCAAGCATCCCATACTTGCCATGAGTTTATAACACATACTCGGTGGTCAAGTTTACATCAAAATAGAAACAATACCCCAACTCTCAAACACATAAGGCCACGACATCATTGTTGCTTAACAAGTGATGGGAAACACATCATCATTTTTAAATTTTAAATGCAAAAAAATGATTTACAAAAACACATCCATGACAAGCTAACATATCCAGAAACCATTTTTCACTTATCAATGTGAATGGGTCATCC
This sequence comes from Pinus tabuliformis, assembly GCA_031772625.1. Taxonomy (NCBI): domain Eukaryota; kingdom Viridiplantae; phylum Streptophyta; class Pinopsida; order Pinales; family Pinaceae; genus Pinus; species Pinus tabuliformis. The sequence goes on along the minus strand of CM062817.1, from coordinate 1,854,854,858 downwards.
CCCTGTGGTGGTTCTGCTTGTCGAACAACTTTTTCAACTGGTTCATGCACCGACGCTTTGTCTTTAAGGTGCTTCTCTGGATGGAGCCCCCAACATGTGGCTTTTTGATGGCCACCTCTGTCGCAGTGACTGCAATAAGTCTTCTTCCTCTAGATCTGCTTAACCTACTTCTTTCTCTGCTGTGGAGAAGGCCTTTCACGCCTCATCCTCTTTTGTGCGGCTATTCTCTTCTAGCACTCAACAAATATATGGTTATGTAAACCACAAAAAATACATGTTTTTCAATGCCATGATTTATGTCCATCATTAACAACACGATTGTAATAGAGATGAACATTCGAATATTAAGACTTGCTATACCTTTCCTTGCTGTCTCTGTTTTAATTATGGCGATGAGAGCTTGCCTCATCTCTTTCACTGTAATGGGCACTGCCATGGGATGATGGTGATGTGTTCCCATCATTCTCTTTCCTCGATGATTTCAACAATGTCTCAGAAGCATCTGAAACCCTTGAGCATTCTCCTTTGGTGTAATCCAAGCTTGAAAATTGAGGTCTTTGCATGACCTCCAATGGCTAAGTTATGCCTTGGCTATTAATACCAAGTTATTCTTCTTCCTTGTACCTCATCCTGGTAAGGAGCCTCATGTATGTCTTTGTAATTGGTATCTACACATTTCCAATAGAAATTATACTATGTGAAGATGAAACTGAAGGGAAATCAACATCTTTTACCTCCACTGTTGAGTTGGAAAGAACTGATGAGGGCTTCTCATCATCTTTTGTTGGTGGTTCACTGGCTGTCTTGGTGCATTCCCCAACTTCCTTCCTGACATACCCAAGTCCTGCCTGTCGGGTTAATTCCTCTACTTTGATGTGGTTGACAATGCCTTGGCCATTAATGCCCAAACCTTTTCCTTCATACCCCATTCTCTTCAATAATTTGGAGCCAATTCCTGTGGTATGATTTTCAAAAGTAGTGAAATCATAATTAGGAAACGTACATGAAGTCGAAGAATTAATTTTTACCTCATAGGGGTCACACCGCAACTTTTCCAAGGCCTCATCCTTAGCTTACAACTATCGTAGCAACCTTTGTTTCTCCTTTTTCTCTTCTCGTAGAAGCATATTCAATTCAACGTTATATGCTTGGTTGCTGTGCTTCAGTTCTTCTAGGGCCTCTTCCATGGCTCACAATTGAAGCTGCAATCGCTGCTTTTCCTCTGTCTCTTCTTGTAGAGATCCATACATTATGTCCATCTTTTTTGACACTACGAGCATGGTATCTTACATATCTTTGTCATCCTCATCGCTACACGTTCCATTGTTCACGCTCGCAATTGACATCAACGAAAAGACCGCTCTGATACCAAACTTGATCCGAGTTGACTCAACTCCCAGATTTAACCAATATATTTTACTCCCGTGATGTGGTTAGAATTGCATTTTAACGGAGCATAAATGAACATATATGCATTCTTAAGGAAATGGAAACATAATGACAATCAACAAATCATAGAAATGAGATGTTGATAACTAAGTTCATCCAGCGTGGACTGCGTCTCCAGGCCTGGTGTCAAGATGGTGTTGGCCACTTGATTTAGTGCTGAAAATGGTGAATATGTACATGGAATCTATTTTCTGTAATACAAGGATATGTGCCCTCTACATGAGTGGCAAAGTCTCTCCACGAGACGTTCCGCTATAGGAAGTATCACCCACAACAGACCTCTTATCAACATGACATGACAATGAGTATCCCGCCATCATGGCATCAAAGGGATCTCAACCAAAACATCCATGGTGACAATGAGTATCCTTCCATCATGGCAATAAAGGGATCTCAATCAAAACATACATAACAATCCACGATGAATGCATCTCACATGAAATAGACACAACGATTCCACATCATACATCAAGCAGGAATCAAAACAACATAGTACATCTCACAAAAAATGATCAAAGAAGTACATGAAAACAACACTTCATATACCTCAACTCTGATTTTGGTTGAAAAATAAAATACTCAGCCGTTGGATCTAAATGCACCATTGAAATCATGGCGTCGAATGACATATAATCGACTGTCCATGCATTAAAATCTAAGATAGTCGCTCCAATTTGGAAAATGGCCAAAAAAATAGAAGGATCAGTTGCAAAAACTAATTACACCATTGAATTTGTGTCATCGAGGGTTGTAAAATTGACTATCCATTTGTCAAATTCTAACGTCGGTAAAATTTGGGCCTATAGGAATCTTTTAGATTCCCCGTGATTCTCCAAAGATTCCCTTCTCTAGGCTGACTGGAGATCTGCTACTCAAATCACGAATCTGCTCTCGCCATCATGATCCTTACGCGATTCTGAGACTTTTGAGTATAAAGTTGGCTACATTATGACTCTGGCGAATTTCAACGTCCAAGGAATCTAGAAGATTCTCTCAAGATTCTTCAAAGATGCTGCTTTGCTGGGAATCTGCAAATATGCTGCTCAGATGATGATTCTGATTTCACCATCTTGTTCCGTGTGAAATTTTGGTTAAAATGACTATAAAATTCATATCAGTATGACAAAATGAAAATTTACCTCCACTGAGAATCTTCAGGGATCAAGGAATATTCTTTGAAAATTTGTCTCGAAATGTGTGCCAATCATGGTTCTGCCTCGAAATCCATGTCAGGGTTCTATACTGCAAATCATGGTTCCACCTACAACTAAAATAATATTTAATCTAGAAATTCGCGCTGGATTCTCCCCTAGGGCGCATCTGCAACTGCAGTTCATATACAAACTAGGTGACAAAGTGTACCACATCTGATCGTTGGGTGCAATGGTAAATATGGTGAATGGTTGGAGAGAGGTCGGGGATCAAATCCTGACCCTCTTGAAATAGGTGCGTGGTAAAGCTGTTACATTTTTTTTGTTTTTTGTTTTGAGTTTAATATGGTATGGTTGCGGTTTAAACATGGAATTGTGGGGTGGGCCCACATGGGCCGGGTGGGTTCAACCCCCACCGGCCCCATCAACACTTTTAATGTTATACCATATGGCTGTTAGGGGGTGGCCGGGTTGGTGGCCCACCAACCCATAAAAATATTTTTTTGTTTTTGTTTTTTTTTTATATAACAATATGCCATTTTTGAAAATTCTTGAACCTAAAGGTTATTAGGTGAATTAAAGAGGCAACAATTTCTCCCGCCGTCGGTGACAAGATTCCGACAACTGTTGCCGGTGCAATTTATAGATCCATTAACCCTACCACTTGGCAAAGTTAACCCTAAACTTTGACTAGCCCTATCTCCTCCATACGAGCTCGTATTTGAGTGTCGTTCACACCATTGGAATTAGTACGACGAGCACTTCGATATGGTACTAGTTTGAGAGCAATCTGACCACTTTGAATTTTGACCATTTCTCAGCCCTCTTGGACTTCTGCATGTGTATGGAGCATCCTTGATCATGGTGTATCGGGAAATAGGTGAAAATATCTCATCATAATCTACACCTTCCTTTTGAGAGAAGCCTCGGGTAACAATGCAAGCCTTGAACTTTTCTGCACTTCCATCAGCTCCATGCTTGATTTTGTAGAGCCACTTGGAGGTGACAATTGATTTGTCTTGGGGTCTAGGAGATGGGCCTCTAAATTAAACATAAATTAAGGTCCATGCCTATAAATTAAACATAAATTAAGGTCCAACTAACCATCCTTTGGCATATTAAAACTCTCTTATTGCATTAGATAATGTATTTTTAACTTTAATATATTCATTAGGAAGGTTTATGAATAATTGCATATTTGTGCCTAATATTATTTATTTTTGTGGAATATTATGAGAATATTGGGCAGATTATGAAGATTTGGAGGAGGAGATAATTTAGGGACTTGCTCCCTACTACAGGAGGATCAATAATAAATAATAAATCAACAAGATATTATGGAATTATGGCACAAATTGTGGAACTCCAATGATTGAGAAAATCTAGGAATGTGTTCCCTACCATTTAATGCAGATTCCTAGTATTGGGGACCAGATCCACTAATCAAGGGATTTTGGTGGGAAAAGCTTCCTCCATTCATGGGGAATGATTCCTAATCATTTTTTATAAATACCAAGTTGAATTTTCCTCTAGGGGGAGATTTTCATTAATGTTCTTGTGGACAGAACTCATATTTTTGCAGCGCCATTGTATTTTTTTGCAGGGATGTAATTGTATTGATGAAATAATGAAGATTGGTGTCATGTTCAGCTTCTAAATCTTGTTCTCCTCCATAGGTCTCTGATATTCCTTGGGCTTGGCCATCCCAGGAACCTCGGAGCCCCTTTGTATCATTTTATTTCCTTCTTTTCACTTCTTATTCACATGCATCTCTTGTTTTTATTTATTTCTATTTCTGCATTTAGTATTAATGATTTCTTGTTGTAGGATTGATTTAAATGGTTGATGTAAGTTATTTTTCATGATCACAAGCATGATTTAATCCTTGTAAAGCTTTGGAAGTTCATAGTAAATATTGAGTTGCTTGGATTAGTCTTCTTATTCCCAAATCTAGATTTCTGGAGCTCCTTTGTGGCAAAGAACGATAAATTTCTACTATTTTTTAGAGCATGCTAACAAGCTTAAATCAAGTTGGTTCCACTTGAATTAGATCACAAAAACATTGTAGTTCATAACAAAAATTACTCCATTGCATTTTCACTTGATTAGGTTCAGGATTTTATAGATTTACTAGCTCACTAGTTCTCAAATTTATAGATTTTCGACTAGTAATTTCCCGCTATTTTTTAGCATGGGTTAACAAAGGTTTTTTCGAGTCATTCCACTTGGAATGAGGACCTAAGACATCCTAGTTAATAAAAAAAATTGTCCCATCCAATTTGGATTTTATTTTCTTGGTTATTCGATGAATTATAATTTCGTATAGTAAATTTGTAGCATCCTGTAGTAAATTAGGGGATCCTGTAGGAAATCCTGTAGCATCCTGTAGGAAAGCCTGTTTTGAGCCCGATTTGAGAAAAATCATCATTGAAGCTGGGATTAGGCCTCTACTTGAACTCCATGCCATCAAGACCATTTTAACCCTCTTTCTCCACACTTATCTCCCCTGTCAAAGATCAAGGAAAGATTAGCATTTGCATTTATAAAGCAAAAATATTTAAAAAATGAGTTCTTTTATATCTACACATGCACACAACAATCAGTATTCTCTAGATCAAATTTCATGCTCAGTTAGTTAAATCATCACATGTGATAAATAGGGTTAATCTAGGTTTCTTTTACATTTAGTTCATGATCTTTATGCAATTAGAATAGGTTTCTTTCCTTGTACTTTCTTTCTTGCAATAGGTTAAGGTTTGTTGTAGCTCTGATACCAATTGTTGTAGATCTAACCCAGAATATTATAGATCTGACCTGGAATATATGAGAAATAACAAATATACCCAATAATAACAAGATAGAAATAGATAGAAATGCTTATTTATTATCAAAACCCTTATGGTAGGGCAACACCATACATTCACTCCTTAAGGAAGGAGAACACTCCACAAGCCATATGCTTGTTCATACAATAATAATTCTCTTCATCTTCATATGTGGAGTCTCTAGCCTTTATATAGGCCTCATACATACAATACCATGCATCATTACCATGGTTTCCTCATACCATCAACTAATACCATGGGCCCATTACATTATTATTAACTACTTGTGGTCCCTTACATGACATGGGTTAACCACCTTATTTATTACTATGGCCCATCCCATTATTACCTTATTACCTTGGGTACCTCCCTTGGTACCCCATATTATCCCCCCTAGGTATATAACATTCCACCCCCCTAAGCATGTTTCGTCCCCGAAACATGGGAAGAACACAAATAATAAGATCTACTCAAAAGAGTAGTCCACTGGTACCATGCATGTGCATCTAGCCATCCAAGAGAAAGGTGAACCCTCGATCTCGCTGGTGCCTCGCTCGCTTGATATGGAAGTTGACCGTGGTAGCTCTTCTGTGTTGATGTGTAGTGGGTGGATCTTCTCTCCTCGCTATCCGTCATGTGACTACTTGGTTTCCATTATTACCTTATTACCTTGGGTACCTCCCTTGGTACCCCATATTATCCCCCCTAGGTATATAACAAGGTTCCATTTCAAACATTTCATTTTTTGCAATTAGTTTAGGATTTTACTTTAGTACTTGCTCTCCATTACATCATGAAAACAAAGAAAGGACATATTGTATGATGCACATATAGTGCTGATACCTCTTAAGTTTGTACGAACCCCAGGTTGATAATTAAAGTCAGTAGCCTTGGGAGTTGCAATATTCTTGTTACAATACCGAGGCTCATCACTAGGGAGCACATCCCAAACATCATTCTTCATAAGTGAATCGTATTCTTCATTCACAACATCCTTCCATGCTTGTTTCTTCACAACTTATTCGAATGATGAAGGCTCATTTTGAATAATAGTGCTCATGGTGGTCAAATATCCTTGATACCTTTTCGCCTTCTTTCTTTCATGGAAAGCCCCCTTGGTGCAATGTGTCTCTCGGCATCGTCGAGAGTCTCCCTAAGCCATGAGGGTCTCCTCTTGGAGGAGGAAGGCTGATGAGGAGGAGGATCAATAGGATCCATAGGTTCAGCAACATCATGCATCGTTTCGTCCTCTTTTTTACCCTGGTTTCTTGTGTCAACTTCTTTGTCCTTCCTTAGGATATGAAGGTTGTTGATCTTCCTGAGGGACATATCTTCATCGAAGGTGACATCATGAGTTATATCAACTTCCTTTTGACCAGCCACATAAATTCTATATCCCTTAGAATTTTCACTAGATCCCAGAAAGCTTCCTTTCTTCCCAGATGCACCCAATTTTATTCTTTTCTCTTTCGGCACATGAAAATATACGGGGTTTCCAAAAATTATAAAATGAGAGGCATCATGTTTCTTACCAGTGAACATTTCTTCGGGAGTTTTGGTGTCCAATTCTTGATGAGGGAATTGGTTTCGAACATACACAACGATATTTGCAGCTTCATCCCATAGAAACTTCAGAAGGCCTTAATCATGAAGCATGGCACTAAAAAATTTAGAAAAGAGTGATTCTTCCTTTTAGACACACCATTCTCCTCGGGAGTGTATGGCATTGTAGTCTCTCTCTTAATAATAGCTACTTTGAAATAAGCTTTGAATCCATTGGATTCATACTCAGTCCCATTATCAGTCCTCGATATCTTGATTTTCTTCTTGAATTGGTTTTCGATAAAGGATTTGTAGTGTTAGAACTAGGTGAACACTTCATCCTTCTTCTCAAGAAGTAGATCCAGGTCTTGCGAGAATAATCATGCACAAAGGTGAGATAATATAAGTATACTCCCAAGGAGTTTACAGGCATCATACAAGATATGTCAGAGTGGATCAATTGCAATATGTTTTTGGTCTTGCTATTGCTTAAGGGGAATGGTCCCCTTGTAAGTTTTCCTTCTGCGCATCCCGGAAATACACCTTCATGCTCTACTTTAAACTTGGGCATACCTATCACCATATGTCTCACGTTGGGCAGGGCCTTATAATGAAGATGGGCGAAACTTCAGTGCCATAGTTCATATTGTAGAGATGTGTTGCAAGACATGGCTCCCAATAGACTTCCTCCAACTTGATACAAGGTGTCAACCCTAAACCCAAGAGTAAAAGCATATTTAAAATTTATTTTCCAAACACGTACCTTTCCATTGATAAAAGCCACCTTGAATCCTTTATATCCCATTGCCGAAATGGACACTAGGTTCTTCTTGAGATCGGGTACATATGGTACTTCTTGCAAATGAATAGTGTTACAATGATTCAATTGAAGGGTAACATTCCCTACTCCCTTCACAGGATAGGTGGCATCGTCTCCAAGGATGATCTCCAAGTTTGTCTCCTTTTATATTAGATTAGAGAGGGATTCCTTGTATCTAATGAAGTGCCTTGAGGTACCATGATCAATCAACCAATTCCCTAAAGTGTCCAGAGGAGAGGAAGTGGAGAGGGCTGATATAATATAGTACTCTTTTTGCTTATTGTTAACAACATTGGATTATTCATACCCAGAGTTCCTTTATTTCTTATAGGGTCGACCATTTCCTTGATGTCCTACATTCCTTTTTCCCTTTCCATTGGACCTGCCATTCCTTTGATCATCATTGTTGAAGTTTCCCCTCGAATGATTGTGATCATCATCATACGATGTGTCCCTTCTATTTGGACACTCCCTTGCATAGTGGCAAAACTTATTGCAAAAAAAACATATCCCCTTTCTTCCATTTTTTAATCCCGGTCTTCCTTGACTTTGATTCTTTGAACCTGCATTGTTCTTTCTCTTTCCATGAGTAGAGAATGCAGTGGGGTTTTATTATAGTGGCTGCAACACCCTCCAAACTTTTGGCATGTGTCTAATTTTGGAGCCTCCCTTGGATTTTTAAATGATGTTTGCAAGCACTCGAGCTCACCTCGTGAGCTCGTGTCGAGTCTTTGCACCCTCCTTGCTTGACTGTTCAACAGAATCTTTTTTCATGTTGGTCACAATGTCACGCTTGTAGCCATGTTCTGGTTAGGCAAAAGGTCCCGCTTTGTGTGTACAAGTTGTATTTGCTATGTAAACACCTGTCACACTCACACACAAAGTTGTGTGCACTATCGCGCAAGCGTCATTGCGATCATTCAATGATCTATCACAAGTGTTGTGCTTGTGGCTTGCACCATTAGTCCGTCATGATGAGTATATGTTTTCTTGATGGTTTGAGGCATCTTGTTGTCAAGTCATGTCAAGTATGTGTTCGCAAGGTCACATATGCACAAATTCACTCGCTCACACACTTAGTCATTTTGCTGAAGATCTAACGACTAGATCACCCTCCAATGGCTGGACCTCCACCCTAGAATCGACTTGAACAAATGTCACCTGGAACATCGCAAAAGTGTCCAACAAGCCATTTCAATCTGCATCACCCACAAGTAGAGCAACCAACCCTCTTGCTGTCCAACTTGAGAGTTTGACCGGGTAGTGACCCCGGGACTCACTCCCCTCAAAAATTGCGCAAAAGTTGCAGAAATTTCCCGCTCCGCTGACTGAGGAAACTGCGTATATAGGTCGAACAGACATGAAGTGTCTACCCTTGTCTCCCTCAAAAAATTGCACAGTTTTTCCAGCCATCCACCCAGTCAGTCGACCAGCTGCTCACCTAGAAAACTGCACAGATTTAATGAGCAGTCCCTCAGTTGCCCAACAACTTGCTCAACTTAGAAACTGCACAGAGGTGTTCAATAGGTTAGCCTCCCAACAATTTCACATTTTTTGTCACCAGCAATCTTGCTGCCAGCTCCCTAAAAAAATGGGCATTTTTTCCCGGAAAGCCTCCTGCAGCCCACTGCCAGCTCGCCAGAGGAATTGCACAGTTTTTGCTGCCAGGCCCCTCTACTTCCTGCACTACTTCCTCCATGAAATTGTGTAGATATTCCCTCCAGCTGAGCCAGATCCCGCGGACATTCACTACTGATCCGGATTGTCCATCTCAGTCTCCTAGTGACTTCTACACAATTTTCACCAGCAGTGCCTGGAGCCCACATCCTAACTTGAAACTTTCCTTGCTTAGTTTCATAGCCTTGTCTTCTCTCCAAGTCACTTGCATCTGAAAGAAAATGACCATGCATTATGGTAGACTAGGAGGTTTATAGATTTGATGTTGTCTCGTCATGAGTGATTGCAGATATAGGTACATGGATAAGACATGACACGATGACAGATGGGATGAACAAGGAGAGAAAATTCGAGGATATTTTCTTGCGAATGGATGATGCATGTGAAGATATTTTCTCGTGAATGGAAAATGCATGCGAGGATATTTTTTCGCGTAAAAACGATGCATGCGAGGGTATTTTTTCGCGTAAAAATGATGCATGAGAGGATATTTTTTCGTGAACGGACGAACATGTGAAGCATGCCAAAGCATAAGAAAAGGAATGACATGCACATGCAACATCAAGTGAACACCAAGACCATTGAAGGCTCTGCACACCTTGCCATGTAGAGGTGAAGTTGTGATACACCAAGAGCACATCCATCACTTAGTAGCACTACAGCTCGACATGGACACCACTAGTAGCATGAACATACTAGCACTGTTGTGTCGAGTCGTGTCATGAGTCATGTCGACCACATCACTACTGTGGGCCATACTATGTAAATCAATGTAATGTAATGTGGAAGTCCAAGAGACCCACATGTCATATGAAGAGTCATGTAAAGCTGAAGAGTCAAATAAGTCAAACAGTCATGAGGGAAGTCGAACAGTCACAAGGGTTAGTTTCACCCTTGGTTATAAATACCCCCTCATGTGTACATGCAAGGGAATTTTCACCTTGGCTCCTCCCACATAGCCTTGAGAGTCTGTTGTCTTTTATTTGAGGAGCGAGCAGTGGCTCCAACATCCCTTTCATGGGGTAAGTTATCTATGGTGTATTGATGTGTCTTGGAACTTTCACTTAATTCAGAAGCCTGATAACAGGCCAGTACCTTTTCACACATGTATTGTAATTTATGAGAAATTTTTCGGTGTAAATCACATGATATTTCATTTGTCGATGCGTTTCGAACCAACCAGTGTGGCTCATTGTCAAGACAAGTTGAAGAATCAAATCTAGCTTAGCATATTAAATAGTTAGAGCAGAACATCCAACGACTATATTTCTTGACCAGGTAATGACTATATTGTCTAACGGCTAAATTTGACTGGGAAATGGTTAGATGGACTGGATTAGGGGCAAAACCTATATTTAAATAAATAAGTTAATTCAGTTAGTTATATTCTAATTTCTCATAAACTTGATATGGATCACAGAAGCCTCAATTCAATGTATTGTAATTGTTTGTAAGACTAATCTTGAACACTTGTAATGCATGTTGCTTTAACCTGTGTTAAACAATTGAACTCTTTCGGTTGCTTTAATATATACATGTATATATATATATATATATATATATATATATATATATATATATATATATATATATATATATATATATATATATATATATATATATATATATATATATATATTTATGACAATGTGTTGTATAAGTTGTTAACGTTGTCCTGCCTGCATGGGTTGCATCACCGGACATCAGACATAACCTTTCCCATAAAATTGTTATAACGACCGTTGCAATCATGCGGACTTCCCTGCTGGGTGTTGTATGTGCTATCTTCTCTTGTGTGTTGAGACTGTCGCATCCATGTGGAGTGCTCCTCTAGAAGCTGTGCATGTCCTGTTTTGTTGTGTGTCTCTAACAGAATTGGGACTTCTTCCCTTTCGACTAGAGACTCACCTCCACCCTCTCCCTCTACGGTGAAATAACCTTGACACAAGTAACACTAGCACTCACTAGGCACATGAACCTCGAAGACAAATAAGAACACTCTCATGTGCTGAAAAGTAAGGGCTAAGGAAAACATTTTATATAATGGAAATCGGGCCATCATACCGGATGAGACTTCTACACCAAACGGTGTGAGGTCTAGTTGGGACTTCATACCAGGGAGATCCCTTGAATGCTGGCGAGTCCAACACTATCAACATTTCTGGTGCTAGAAGGAGGGCCACCAATTATTTATGGCTAAATGTCCTCTCACACCCACTCATCAATCATTTAGTCAATGCAGTAACTCTCACTCCCTCTCACCTAGGTGTGACTCTGAAGTTGGTTACTCCTCACCTCCTAGGCCTGAATAAGAAATTTCGTATCAGCACCTTCACTCTGTTCATCCCATCACTCGTCAATTCGTGAAAGTATTCAGACTGATCCCAAGAATACAACATCTTCCATACGCATCAAGAAATCCAAAAAGCACTCGCACAAGGGTTGTTGTATCATCAGTGGAAGAAGTAGTTCTTGCCACACTTGAAGGTCTAGCAAAAGTTGTTGAGAACGAAGAGGAACCTCTAATATTCCAACAAAGAGAATGGGACACCCTTGTGATCTTGGGCTTAGAATCTGGTAAAGGAGGCAAAGGCAGAGACAAACCAACAGATGCAGAGTTGGAACCATCAGATTCTGAAGAAGAGGAGGAGGATGAAGAAGAAGAAGACATGGATGACAAAAATCTGGAATGAATGACTTAGGGACCATTGGCTCTCCCAAGTGCTTTGCACAAGATGTCGAAGAGGCTGAAGAGAATGATTACAAAGTTTGACCCTGACTAGATAGTGAAGGCAGAAGATCACTTGGACAACTTCTACCTACACCTGTATACCCTTGAGGTACAGTATGATGATGTTTCATGTAGACTGTTCCCATGTACCTTGGATGGTCGCAGAACAACATACTATCACAACTTTCCTGTCAACTCCATACATAACTGGGGTATGTTCAAACGTATGTTTTTGGAAAAGTTTGTTGATGAAAAGACCCCAACCATGTTACTAAATGAATTGGGAAGCTTGAAGATGGAGGGCAAAGAAAAGGTAAAATATTTCAATAAGAGGTTTCTACTCATATTGAATAAGTTTGCAGCGGAAATGAAACCTCATGACTCCATCACTATTGACTACTACATGTTTGCACTACTGACCAACATTGTGCAGTTCATCAAACAAGTTGCGGAACCAACACTGTTAGAAAACTATGAAGAGGAAATCACTATTGAAAAGGACATGCACATGATTAGAGTCATCAAGGATGTTGAACAAATGAAGGACTCCAGAGATGCAAGTAGGAAGCCCTAGGATGCGGAGAGTAAGGTTAAGGACAAGGAAACAAGTGATATTGAAACCCTTACTCATTTAGTCAAGAACTTGACCACAAAAGTGTCCGAGCTTAAACAACGAACAATTGACACATCTGTGAGTATCTGACTACCCAAAAAAAGACAAGGAACCATGTCATTAGGAAGCAATCAGTTCCCATCTAAAACTACATAGAGCTTAGTGTTCCAGCTCAAACAATGCGCGTACAATGAATTTTGTTCATTTCATGAATATGATCACTTGGAAGGGTCTTGTTTGGACTAGAAGCGAGTTGCAGGCTCAGTATGCAACCACGAACTTGACGTAGCAAGAAATTCATAGGGACAGTTGAAAGACATAGATGGTGATGAAGATGTTGCACCTGATGAGGCATCAAGCACTAGGTAGGTGGTGAACATGTATCCATGATTAGAAGCAGTGTAGAAGAAAAACATCGAGAAGCAACCCCAAAAGAAAAATGATCATTACAATCTTAGAAGTAAGGGTCCCCCCCCTACACTCGGGGAAATGAAACAAAATCTCGAACTACTGAGGAAGGTTGATCCACCAGCTGTCTAAAAGCAGAAAACACAAAGCAATCCTTGGAAGAAAACGACGGAAAATAGTATTTCCATGAGTAGCAAACTGCAAAACACTCCACCAGACAACACGAACACCAGTCCTACCCCAGACATCTCGGTGAGTCTACCCCCTATGGATTACAACATTGTGGAAGAAATGAAGAAAAATTGTGCAAAAATCAGTTTGTTCGAGTTGGCTAAGATCCAGAGTCAATGGGACATCTTGCTGCGGGGTAGACATCATTGGACAACGGAACCTCTACCAGCAAGGGAGAAAGCACACCTTCTGGATCACTTTCAACTGTGATAAACACACTCTAGATGGAAGAAACAAACTCTGTTTGACCTCCATTCTTAATTTCATTTGAAATATTTAACTGTAATGCTCATAATTGTTTGGTTGATTCTGACACAGTAGCCAATGGCATGCCGCTCTCCATTGCCAAAAGGATCAATGCGCAATGGAGCAAGACATCCGCACAAATCATCCAACTCGATCAGACATTCGTACCATCCATTGCTGAACTTCAAGATGTGATCATTCGACTATCTCATGATGACCAATTTCACTAGTGCATAAACATTGTTGTTGTGGACATACTGGAAGCGTACAACTTACTACTTAGTAGAGATTGGTCTATCAAGTTGAACGAATAATTTTCTATAGAATGGTCGCACATGTGGCTTCCCTACAAGGGAAAAAACAATCAAATCTGGGTGTTATCGGAGAGACATATGAGGCACAAGTCACTCCCATCAATGGCGAGAACACATTGTTGGCCTTCATAGAGCTCATGTTTAGCAACTTCCTCTTGGAAACAATGCTAGGGTTTTATCCCGCACGGCCAGCTCCAACCCCACTAGACATGCAGTTGGGTCTCCTTCCTTGCCCAACTGATGGAAATGAAACCTGTATAGTGCATTGTAACATTAGTAGTAGTAGCAGTAGAAGTAGTGCAAGTGCATTGAACGGTCCGTGTACATATGAGTTATGGACCATGTACTTCGACGGATCAAAGACACATGATGGCTCAGGAGCTGGGTGTGTCTTGATCGACCCAAAAAATAGGAAACATTTGATTTCAAGCCTCTTGGAGTGCAAGCGAAAAAACAATGTTGCTAAATATGAAGCACTCGTGTTGGGCTTGCAAAAATCCATTAGCCTCAATGTGGTCTCACTCAAAGTGGTAGGTGATTCAGAAATAGTGGTACGACAGGTACGTAACACCATACACTATTTATCACCTCATATCAAAAGTTACTCGCAAGAGTTATGGTGACTGATCTCTAACTTCCAAGCATTTAATATCATTGTTGTACCAAGAACGCATAATGAAGCTACCAATGCTTTGGAAAATGTAGCTTCTAGAATGTCATCGCTTAGGGATAGATTTACTGTTGAAATTTTGTATAGACAACCTATCTCAGATAACATAACTAGTTTACGGGTGTTTGATGATGATAAAAAGATACTGCATTTCATGGCCAACACTGATGTCTTCAAGGATGTAGTGATAGATGAAGATGAGCATGAGAAATCTTTACAAGCTAGGGTGGATATCCAGAAAGGCCACCTCATCCCTAACGGTGTGGTATCTTTGGAAAAGCTCTATTAATTGCAAGAATTCTTTCAGGGACCAAGGAACAACAAAACCCACATCTCTACCATGATGCATGAACTGATTAACTTTGGAACATAACAAGATTTGAAGTTCGTCATTCTCGGTACATGTTGTACGTAGAAGGAGTGACAAGCCTTTGTCCACTTGTTCAAATAGTACCAGGATGTGTTTGTGTGGACATATGATGATCTAAAAACTTACAACACATGAATAACCCAAAACCTCATTCCGATCAAAGAAGGGGTCAAGCTATATCAGCAAAATCTGAGTAAAATACATCTATCACTTGAACCCCTCATACAGAAAGAGCTCACCAAGCTGTTGGATGCATCGATCATATACAAAGTTCATCATTCTACATGGGTTTCAAACCTTGTTCCTGTAAGTAAGAAGTCTGGGGAAATCCTCTTATGTGTTGATTTTCGGAACTTGAACCATGCCTTGGACAAAGACAACTACCCCATTCCATCTATGGAGCACATTTTACAAACAATATATGGGGCATAAATTTTTTCTTTACTTGATAGGTTTTCAGGATATAATCAGGTCCTAGTAGTGGAACCTGATAGACTCAAAAATACCTTTCGTACCAAGTGGGGTATGTTCACATAAAGACGAATGCCATTTGGGCTTGTGAATGCAGGCGCAACCTTTCCACGCGCCATGGGAATTGCCTTTTGCAAACTCATCAGATAGAGCATAGTTGTGTACCTCAATGATGTGACTATGTTTTCAAGAAAAAGGGAAGACCACATATGCCATCTGAAGAAATTTTTTGAGCAATGTTGGAAATACGAGATTTCCTTGAATCCCAAAAAAAGAATATTTGCAATGTTTGAGGGAAACCTCCTTGGGCACATCATTGCCAAAAGTGGGATCAAGGTTGACCCAGACCGGGTCCGAACTATTACACAGATCCCTCACCTAGCCAACAAGAAAGAAATGCAGTCCTTCTTGGGAAAGATAAACTTCCTCCGTAAGTTTATCTTGGAATATGCGCAGATAGTAAAACCAATGTAGGACATGATTAAGAAGGATGCAGTCTATAGCTGGGGAAAGAAGGAAAAGTACGCATTCACCCGTATCAAGCAGGCTATTGCAAAAGTACCTGCACTCTATAGCCTATATTTCAACAAAGACTTCCTGCTATACACCTTCGCCTCCGATGACTCGCTCGCTAGAGTACTCACTCAGAAGGATGAAATGAATGACGAATGTCCCATCTCCTTCATGAGCACAAGCATGCAGGGACTCGAACTCAACTACCCCTCCATTGAGAAAAAAACATATGTAGTATACAAGGTGGTGAAACACTTCAGACCCTACTTGTTGAAGAATCATTGCATAGTCTATGTGCCTCACCCAGAAGTCCGCTCATTGCTCGTACAACAAGAGCTGGGTGAATGATGTGCGAACTAAATGACAGGCTTGCAAGAGTATGCTCTTGACATCAAGATAGTTTAGACTGTCAAGGGTCATGTTTTTTGTAGGCTTGAAGCTAAGGAAATACACGCATAGGAGGAAGAAGCAGAGATCGCCAACTGGGAGCAGGAAATTGAAATGTATGATGTAGTGTGAGCACCACCAATTGTAAAAAAAAACTCTTGGTACAAATATGTGTGCCAGTACATCGAGCATGATACCATACCCTATCAATTCTCCATCAGACAGAAGAGGGCACTACGCCTCAAAGATTTAGCCTATCAGTTGGTGCATGTAATGCTTTACAGAAAGCACAGTAACAAAATAATGCTCAAGTGCCTGGAGGCACATGAATCAGAGAAGGTTTTGCAAGATCTGCATGACGGACCAACCGAGGGTCACTTTGTGGGAAATACCACTGCACACAAAGTTATGCGAGTTGGTTTCTACTCACCCACATTATTCAAGGATGCACACACTTACACTTGTGAATGCCCGGTCTGTCAGCAATGTGCTGATAGAACACGAAGGTCAGCAGCCTCACTGCACCCCATTACAATGACTGAACCGTTCCAACAATGGGCCCTGGACATCATCAGGGAAATTTTCCCACATTCATAAAAAAAACACCGCTACATTTTGATAATGACTGATTTTTTACCGTGATGGACAGAAGCAGTTCCGCTCAAACAAGTGAATGACCAAGAAGTCATGAGCTTCCTCCAACAAAACATCATCTCACACTTTGGCATTTCGGTATCACTTGTATTTGAAAATGAAACTTACTTTTCATCTTTAAAGCTTTATGATTTTTCATTGCAAAATGGTATTGTGTTGAAACACTCATCTAACTACTACCTGTAGGGAAACGGTCTCATAGAGTCCACGAACAAAAATCTGACCTGTATAATAAAAAATACCATTTACTTTGAGCAGCGTAACTGCCACTTTGCCTTGAAAAATGCTTTATGGGCTAACCACATAACACATAAACCCTCTCTAAATACCTCACCATACTTCATAGTCTATGGCAAAGAAGCCATCCTACCGCCCAACATCTACTTGCCTGCACTTGAGTTGTCCCAATAATCCTAAGGCAAGCCTTGCATGCTACTTCAACATAGGATGATTACACTTCACAAACTATAGGAAGAAAGGATGAAAGTAAAATAAAATTTTACACTCCACCAAAATCATATCAAGATATGGTTCGACATGAAGTTTGCAAAAAACGCTAACTTCGATGTTGGTGACTTAGCCTTGAAATGGGATAAACCCCATGAAGACAAAGACAAGCATATGATGTTAAGTCCTTGTGGATTGGTCCATACATAGTTCACAAGAAGCTTGGCCCTTACATGTACCATCTACAATCACTTGATAGGAGGATTAACAATCTTCCTGTCAACGACCAAGATCTCAATCATTATTTTCAGTAGGCTGGGTCGCGCCCCGTGCCATGTACATAAGTCTGTCTAATGTTTATTGTTTTTCTTTTTCACTTTTGCTTATTCTTTTTGTTTCATTTTTGTTTGTTTTTTTAGTACCCTACTATTTTTTGTTTTTGTAAATAAGTGTTGCCCTTTACTGAGTTATGGATTTTGAATGAGTATGTGGTTGAGATCTAAAGAGTCTCGTGACACGAAACACTTGGCCTGTCTTGCGTCCGTCTTCTCTGTGCTTGGTTGTAACCTTTGGACGATGAAGTCTTGATGGAAAATATGAGTTGTTTGCAAGGGAAGCTTGGGTCCAACGATGAACCTATTTCCACAATGGGAAGCTCCATTCCTGTACTCAGCTTTCTGCTCTGTGTGTTGAAGCTCATCCAACTAGTAGTAACAGAGAAGGGGAAAATCTAAACGAGAAAATCTATTTCAGAGTGTTATGAAACCATCTCACAAAAATATAGACAAGATAGATCAATGACTTAGAAATGAGCCTCTTCGAGGGGGAAACGTCCTTTACATTACACAAATGAACAATTCTTGGGATTATACAAATGGAAAGTCCTCCTTTCTATATATAGGAGTCTAAGGGCTCATAATATAATCAGAGCCGACATAATAATAATAATGTAAGGGCACAACAATAACAAGAATGGGCTTTTATGGGGCACAATAATAAAAATATGGGGACTACATGGTCACAAGAATATAACAAGGGGGTTACACTAATAACAATAAGGGGTTACACTAGTAGTATATGGACCTAACATGCCCCTCTCCTTAAAAAAGTGTTGTCCTCAATGCTTGAGTAGTTCTGGATTCTTCTATATAAAATTATCATCCTCCCATGTGAAATCTTCACCAGGTAAGTTTTTCCACTTGATGAGATAATTTGAAATCGATCGATTTCATAGCTGTCGGGTTCTTGTTTCCGTGACTTCTTCAGATTCCAATATGATTTTTCCTTCCTCGTTAAGTTCCGAAAATATTGTTTGAACTGGGAGCTTGTCACCTGTAACCTTCTTTAAGCATGAAATATGGAAAACTGGAGGCACTCAGGAAGATGCACAGAGCTCCAATTTGTATGCCATAGTACAAATATTTTGCAGCACCTTGTAAGGACCATAGTACTTTGGTGATAATTTATCATCCTTCTTTTCTTTCTTGAGGGACATTTGTTTGTATGGTTGTATTTGTAAAAATACCTAATGGCCTGCATCAAAACTTCTTTCACTGCGATGTTGATCTGCCTGTTATTTCATTCAATTATGCACCAAAGTGGGGTTATCCTTTAAAAGTTGGAGAGCTTGTTGTTGATGCTTGATGTGATATTTCACTGCTTGAACCTTTTTCTTCTTGATATGTCCTTCTATCTTGAGAATTTGAGGACTGGTAATTCCTGCCAATGCATTACAAGATATGGTTGGATTCATTTCTTGATGCTCAATGTGATCTTTCACTTCTTGAACCTTTTTCTTCTTGATATGTCCTTCTATCTTGAGAGTTTGAGGAGTGGTCATTCTTGCCAATGCTTTACACGATATGGTCAGATTAATTTGTTCTTTCTCTAGGGTTGGTTCCTGGTGTATATCCTCTTCTTTTGACATTTCTTGATCCTTTTCTTCCTCCTCTTCACAATCTATGTAAAATAATGTCTTCTCAGCACACTTATGACCTTCAGTGTATTTGCTATCACAACTGTAACAAATCCCTTTTTCTTTTTTTTTTTTTCAAATTTTTGTGGTGTAAACCTTGTAGGTTGTGGAAGTATAGCTGAAAAAACACTTCCATATTTATAGTTGTGAGTGGTAGGATTCCTTGTTTCCATAATTCCTCTTTCAATTTTTCTTGCCAACCTGAATGCCTTATCCAATGAATTAGGTTCCCAAAGACGAACCTCATGTTGAATGTTATCCTTTAAAGTCCCTATGAAGACATCAATCCTTTGCTTCTCTGGAATATCATTTACCCTTATATTCAATTTTTGGAAGTTCTCAATGTGCTTTGCCATTGAACCCTTTTGATTGAGAGTTATCAATTGGCTAAAGAAGGTGTTTCTCTTTATATCCTCATAATTTGCTATCATTTCCTCCGTGAAAATTGACAAGGTGAAAAGTGGTTTATGAGAAGAAAGCCCTCTATACCATACAAATTGATTTGGTTCTAAATATACAGATGAAATATGTACTTGTTGTAACATTTTTACCTCATGTAGATCAAAATATTGCTCCATCTGTAGTATCCAATCCTTGCCATCAAACTTCCTCATATCGCTTTTTGTTGATTTTAGGAGCTCGATCTTAAATATGTTGTATCTTTGAAATTTTGGATCTCCAAGGTCTAAAATTGCAACCTACAGTATCACTCCGCGTCTTCTTTCCAATGCCACCAGTCTGATCAAAATTGGATTCTCCAAGAAAGAGTTATGCCCAATCTCCCAAGATGACCTGCTTATATACTTTTTCAGTAGATCAAAATTTTGCGAAGTGCCATGTGTTACTGTTTAGACCTTCAGATATGAAAACATTACAAAGAAAATTAAAGTCCATTCTATTTCTGTATCTTCTTACAAAATTTAAAGCTAATGCTCAGAGAGAAAGTTATGATGATTTTTCGCAGGTCGCCTGTTTGGGATGTAATTCGGGAGCCTGCATAAACCCTAAATGTCTTGGACGATATCTTTGAAAATATAGTGAAACAAGATTTGGAATTCGGGCCTGAGCTTCACCACGATTTCGGATGGGTTTTTTTAAAGCTTTTGAAATTTCGTAAAATAAAGTTATAGGGAAAATTCCATGATGACTTCTTTGGAGCAGTGAAACCCTAGAACCCAAAGCTTTGATACCACATATTATGAAAGCAGCTCACAAAAAGATAGAAAATATAGATCAATGACTTAGAAATCAGCCTCTTCGATGGGAAAACCTCCTTTACATTACAAAAATGAACAATTCTTGGGATGATACAAATGGCATGTCCTCCTTTCTATATATAGGAGTCTATGGGGTCATAATATAATCAGAGCTGACATAACAATAATAATGTAAGGGAAAAACAATATAATAAGGCGGTTTCACTAATAACAATAAGGGGCTACACTAGTAATATAGGGACCTCACACAAAGGTATTACATGCTTCTCTGAAGGAACAACCTCTTTTGCTCTCAATAAGTCAGGATCCCTCTTCCGCCCCAAAAATAAATAAGTGCCTATGCACAGTCCTCTTAAAAATACAAAGGCGAAAGTAGAGAAAGGCTTCTTGCGTAGAGAGGTGAAGCATGCAACTCCACCGGGGTACTGTCCAGGCACGCTGGCAGTGGAGCAATGCGTGTGTTCCTACATGACTCCACCGAGATGCTGTCGAGCCTTTCTGGTAGCAGAGAAACACCAGAGCCAAACTACACTTCCCTATTTTGAAACACTGTGATCAAGCTAAAACTTGTTGTTGTGTTTGAATGAGTTGGCAAAAGGTGAACCATGTTTATCCATGAGGTAAGTGGGGAAGCCGAAGTAACCCACACAGTGATTCAATACACCCTGAAAGATCAAGGCCATGTGTTGTAAATGGACCAAAACAGAGAATCTAGAATTCAACCAATGTGTCGCTAAATGTTGTAGCGGCTATAACGCCCTCCAAAATTTTGGCCTACATCCAATTTCAGAGCCTCCTTTGGATTTTTACTTAATGTTTGCAAGCACTCTGGCTCACCCCATGAGCTCGTGTTGAGTCTTTGCACCCTCCTTGCTTGACCGTTCAACATACATATTTTTGCATATTGGTCACAATGTGACACTTGCAACCATGTTCTGGTCATGGATAAGGTTCCACTTTGTGTGTACAAGTTGTATCCGCTATGTAAACATCCATCGCACTCACACATGAAGTTGTGTGCACTGTCATGC
This sequence comes from Pinus tabuliformis, assembly GCA_031772625.1. Lineage (NCBI taxonomy): Eukaryota > Viridiplantae > Streptophyta > Pinopsida > Pinales > Pinaceae > Pinus > Pinus tabuliformis. The sequence goes on along the minus strand of CM062817.1, from coordinate 1,854,833,116 downwards.
AAGAGTCTTCACGATCGTTCAATGATCTATTACAAGCGTTGCTCTTGTCGCTCGCACCATTGGTCAGTCATGATGAGTATATGTTATCTTGATGGTTTGAGGCATCTTTCCATCAAGTCATGTTGAGTGTGTGTTCGCAAGGTCGCGTATGCACAAATTCACTTGCTAACACAGTTAGTCATTTTGATGAAGTTCTGATGACCGGATCACCCTCCAATAATGGGACCTCCACCCCAGAATTGACTCAACTGACCATCACCCAAAACAACGTAGAAGTGTCCAACAAGCCATTTCAATATGCGTTGCCCGCCGACACAACAACCAACTCTCCTGCTGGTCAACCAGAGAGTTTGACTAGGTAGTGACCTTGGGATTCACTCCCCTCAAAAATTGCACAAACATTGCAGACCTTGCTCACTTTGCTGACTGGGGAAACTACGTAGACAGGCCAGATAGACACCCAGTGTCCATCCTTGTCTCCCTCAAAAAATTGTGCAATTTTTCCAGCTAGCCACCCAGTCAGCCGAACGACTGCTCACCCAGAAAGTTGCACATATTTCATGAGAAGTCCTTTAGTTTCCCAACAACCTGATCAGCTCAGAAATTATGCATAGGTGTTAAGAAGGTCAGCCTCCCAACAATCGCATATTTTTTCTCACCAGGAATCCTGCAGCTCGCTGCCAACTCCTTGGAGGAATTATGTAGTTTTTGTTGCCAAGCCCCTTTGCTTCCTACACTACTTCCTCCAATAAATTGTGTAAATCTGCCCTCTAGTTGAGCTAGATCCCGTGGGCAGTTACTACTGATCCGGATTGTCCATCTCAGTCTCCTAGTGGCTTCTGCGTAATTTTCACCAGCATTGCATAGAGCCCGCATCCCAGCTTGAAACTTGCCTTGTGCAGTTTCATAACCTTTTCCTCTCTCCCAGTCACCTGCATCCGAAAGCAAATGACCATACATCATGGTAGACTAGGAGGTTTATGGATATGATGTCGTCTTTTCATTAGTGTTTGCAGATACAAGTACATGGATAAGACATGAGACAATGATAGATAGGATGAACAAGGAGAGAACATGCGAGGATATTTTCTTGAGAACAGATGATGCATGCGAGGAGATTTTCTCGTGAATGGACGATGCATGCAAGGATATTTTTTCACGAACGGATGATGCATGCAAGGAGATGTTTTTGCGAATGGACAAACATGTGAAGAATGCCAAAGCATACGCAAAGGAGCGACATGCACATGCAACATCAAGCAAACATCAAGACCATCGAAGACTCCACATACCTTTCCATGCAGAGGTGAATCTATGATACACCAAGAGCACATCCATCACTCATCAGCACTGTAGCTCAACACTGACACCGCTAGTAGCATGAACATACCAGCACTGTCATGTCGAGTCGTGTCACGAGTCATGTCGGCCACATCACTATTATGGGCCATACTATGTAAATCAATGTAATGTAATGTGGAAGTCCAAGACACCCACATGTCATATGAAGAGTCATGTAAAATAGAAGAGTCAAATAAGTAAAAAATTCATGAGGGAAGTCGAATAGTCACAAGGGCCAGTTTCACCCTTTGCTATAAATACCCCCTCATTTGTACATGCAAGGGAATTTTCACCTTGGCTCCTCCCTCATAGCCTTGAGAGTCTGTAGTATTTTCTTTAAGGAGTGAGCAGTGGCTCCAACACCCCTTTCATGGGGTTAGTGATGTAAGGTGTATTGATGTGTCTTGGAACTTTTGCTAAATTCAGAAGCTTGATAACAGGCCAACATGTTTTCACACATGTATTGTACTTTTTTGTAGGACTAATATTGAACACTTGTATTGCATGATTCTTTAACCTGTGTTAAACAAATGAACTCTTTCAGTTCCTCTAATACATATATATTGATGAAAATGTGTTCTATAAGTTGTTAACATTGTCCTGCCTGCGTGGGTTGCCTCACCGGACATCAGACATAATATTTCCCATAAACTTGTAATAACAACTGTTGCACTCACAGGGACTACCCCGCTGGGTTTTGTACGTGCTCTCTTCTCTTGTGTGTTGAGACTTCTGCATCCATGTGGACTACTCCTCCAAAAACTGTGCATGTCCTATTGTGTTGTGTGTCTCTGATAGAGTTGGTACTTCTTCCCTTTCGACTAGAGACTCACCTCCACCCTCTCCCTCTGCGGTGAAAGAAACTTGGCACAAGTAACACTACTACTCACCAGGGACATGAACCTCAAAGACAAAGCAAACCACTCTCATGTGTTGACAAGAAAGAGCTAAGGCAAACATTTAAGATAATGGCAATTGGGCCATCATACCGGATGGGACTCCTACACCAAACGGTGTGAGGTCTAGTTGGGACTTCATACCAGGGAGATCCCCTGAATGTTGGTAGGTCCAACACCGTCAATAGGTTTCTTCTATTAGAAGGAATTTCTTGCTCTACCATTCTTGTTTCTTCTTGAATGCATCTTGACATCAATTCTTCAAACCCTAAAATTTGATCATTTTTGAGTACAGTGGTTTTAAATACATACCACTCAGGTGGGAGTCCTCCAAGGGTGATACAATTAAGTTCCCTGTCAGGAATGACTTCTCCAATCAAGATTAGTTCATTCTTCATCTTAGTAATCCTCAAGAAATAGGATTGAATGTCCTCGTCCTTTCGCTTCTTAATAACCTTCAAATTATTCTTGAGAAATAGAATTTGATTAGCATTACTAACCTTGAACATGTCGACCAACCTATCATAGATCTCCTTGGAGGTCTTCAATTCAGAGATATAGGCCACCAGATGCTTGTCAATGGAATCCCTGATAATCTTCTTTACTTTGACTTCAACCCTATTGTACTTGGTCTTCGCAGCAGCTAGTGCATTTGAAGGAGGTTTACGGATTTTACCCTGCACATAATCCATCACTTGTTTTTCTTCCAAGGTCAAATCAAGAGACATTTTCCATCCATGATAGTCAGATTTATCATGGAGCTTGTCTTTAGCCAGGAAGTAAGATGAGGAACCAATTGAACCTTTTCTGCTTGTCCAACTGTATTTGGTGATTACTCTTTTACTCTTGCTTGGGATTTGTCTTCACCTCACCTCTAATACCATGTTAATTTTAGGAAACAATGGTATGTTCTATGCTTTAGAGAAATTTTACTTCGATTTCTTTATTAGCCCAATATCAATATCCATATTAGCAATCACATCAACATGCTAGTAAAATGCAGATAGAACATAAAAATAAATAATAGAAGACAAGCCAAGACAAGAGGACACAAGATGTAGCACCAACCAGGGACAAATCCCAATGTGGAGAAACCCTTGATCAATTCTTCTTATAGTCTTCAATAGTTCAGCAGAGGGAAATAATACAATTTACAAATCTAATAATTGATAACAACAACAAAAGAGCCCTAACTAGAAAAGTCAATGTTGGTCAACAAGGAAGATTTGACCCTCAACAATTTAATCAAATTCATTCAAATTCGACCTCCAAAAACTAAGATGAATCAACCATCAAAATAGTCTGAAATCAGGCCAGTCAAAATCTGGTCAGATAGTCAACCTGCGGTCCACCCTAGTTGTAGTCAATGCTAGTCAAAGTCAAAGGATTGCCTCGATTTCTGTACCCAAAAATGTGGCCTGCCTAAACAGAAATACCTCACACAAAAACACAGTCAAATAGGTCAACACTGTTGGTCAATGCTTGGTCAAACTGTCCCTAAAATTTGGTAAACATAGTCAACGCCCAAAACCAGAAAATTTCCCTTCTTTCCTTCACACATGTGGAGAGAGATGCTGCCTAGAAATGCGTACCCAATCAATGAGGAGAGAGAGAGATGTGTGAAGTGTGTGTGTCCAAATGAGGCTAAGTCACCTTCTATTTATATGCCACGTTGAGGATGAATAGACATGACTGTTGGGCTTCTAATCCTACATAAGTTTGCTGGCTGACCTTGACAATTTGTCCATAGTCAAAATAAATTAATAACTTCATTTATACATGTCAGAATCAGATGATATTTAGATCAATCCTACACCTCTCAGAGAGAGGAATCCAAGAAAAATATTAGCTATCATAACTAAGATGAACCATTTTTATTTTAGCCCTAGTTTCCAATTTTAATACCATAGCATTGGATTTTGGACATATCTTTGTTGTTTGTTCTTCGTAGACCAGACTTGGCAAATTTTCCCTTTCTCTTGGCCATGGTAGCAAATGCTTGCTCCTTTGGTCCCATTTCTTCCTTTTCTTTAAGTCTTGTTTCCTCTGTCTTTCATAGAGACCACATTTCACTTAGCGGGGTGGCTTCATTCTTTGCATATATGCTTGATGCGAAGTTGCCCCAATCCTCAGGTAGAGCATTGAGTACTATGGTCGTCATGTCTATGTCAGGCATGACTTCCCATAGCTCTTGAAGTTGATCCCTCATCTTAGATATCTTAATGAAGTAGGAAACTATTTCTTCCTTTGATATCTTCATTTTGTGCAATTCATTTCGTAGAGATATCACTTCTCTAGTTGTACTTATCGAGAATAGCTTTACTAGTTTATCATAGATTTCTTTTGATGTTTCAAGTTTGGAGACATAAGGAATGAGAGAGTCTTTGATGGATTCTATTTGAATCCTTTGAGCTCTTATCTCATCCTTATTTTACTTGGCTAAGGCTTGAGTTTATTCCTTAGAAGGAATAGTAACATTCCCTTTGATGTGTTCTAGGAGTTCATTCTCCTTGAGAAGTAAATAAATCCTCTTCTTCCATGCTGGAAAGTTATTGGTACCTACAAAATTTTTTCTTTCCTTGCAAAAAGACATTGATGTATATTCAAAGGGGACATATACTTGATATATTTTGAGATGTAGTAGATTTTCTTTCTCCTTGAAGACTTGATGGCTTTCCTTCCTTAGATATTGATTTTCTTTAAGTTGCTTTCTCAAAGTGGGCTTGCTTGATGACTGTAGAAACTCCCACTGTAGATCAACAGATTATGCAATAGACTAAAGAAAAATACAAGATCTACTTCTACAACAAACTTTGCGGAAGCTTAATCGAATTGAGCAAGATCAATGAGAACACATATAACTGAGAATGAGAAATCAATCACACACAACACAGAAGAAATAACCTGGGGAAAGCCTCAGCCTAAAACTCCAATCTCTGTATTATCATACAAGTGGAAATATGTTCGAGTTACAAAAAGAATCAGCTCTCCATCTATCCTGCTCTCTCTGAAATCAAGACAATACAACTCATAGACTGAATAGACACTGTATATGTCCTCCTCAACCCCTCCAAGCCTCCTATTTCCTTGCACAGTTTTTCTTGGGGTCTAGTGATGCCACATGTGTGAATTGACCTCATCATACTCACAAAACTTGAAGAAATAACTGCGCAATCCTCAAGGAAAGAATTCCTTCTGCATGCAAGGGATATTCACAATGGAATATTCTAGAAACTAATAGTACACTGTCCCTCCATCTGATCTCAACTGGGTCTTTGTTTGAACTGACATGCATGAGATATTTATGAGAGAATATTCAGTTATCTGAAGTGCAGCAGTTACATGCATGCATGCATTAACTAATTGAACTCACAATCAGTTCCACAAACTGTTGGAACTAATTCTTCACATAGACTTCATGTTTGATATTCTCCAACTAATTAACTCAGGATGAATTAGTTAATTATTTTTCAAACAGCTGCTAAGATCAAATTCGAATTTTAATTCTCAATTTTAGTTCAGGGACTAACTAAAATTGGAATCTATCCCGAAATGTTATTTATAGCAATGTTATTTTTAGCATTTATATTTTATCATTCCTTGTTGCTATTTCCAACACTGGTACTTGAAATGCTATTTATAACATTTCTATTTTTATCATTTCTTATTGCTATTTTCAGCACTCCCTCTCAACAAGAAAGGCATTCAACTCAAACTTGATCCTAAACCTTTGGAATGTTCTACATGCAACACTTCTCCCTAGTGTTGTTGCTCAAACAACTATAGAAACAAAAAAATATCCAACCTGAATCAGAATGATGCCTCTATCATCAAAGTCTTTGACTACTATTGCCTCTGTCGACTGAAAAATGTGCACCTCTGTTCTCTTCAATATCTGACTGCTCTAGCCTCTATCACTTTGATCTCTGACTGCATCAATCACACCGATTCCTCCTGCTGCATCTGTGCTGTTGCTAGTCCTATCTCCCAACACTGCATCCACACTGCACCTCCTCTCATCATGTTGCATCATGCTGCTCACTGCTGCACTGCAACTCAGTTACTGAGAAGTAAGTAACTGATCTCCCAACTGACCTCCCTATTGGGCTAGAAACATCATCTGATGCTGAAGCTTCCTTTGCTACTCCATCCGCATCTGTCTCTACCCACTCAGCTAGTCCTGCTACTCCTCATCAGAGATCCCGTAGCAAGGTCTAATCAAAGTGTTGGGTCCCTATAATACTAGTGATTACCCCATTACTATTTTAGTTGTATCCCTTATTAATATTGTTGTGCCCCTATTTTCCCCATATTGTTATTACTGTGCCCCATAGAATCCCTCTATTGTTATTTTTGTGGCTTTATATTATTATTGTTAGGTCGGCTGAGTTATATTGTGACTCCTTAGACTCCTATATATAGAAAGGAGGTTTTGTCATTTGAATCATCCAAGAATTGTTCATTTGTGTAATGTAAAGGAGGTTGCCCCCTTGAAGAGGCTGAATTCTAAGGCTTTGATCTCTCTTTTCTATCTTTTTGTGAGCTGGTTTCATAACATTTGGTATCAGAGTTTTGGATTCTAAGGATTCTCTGCTCCAAATAGGTCATCGTGGCATTTTCGCTATAACTTTTTTTTTCTACGACATTTCAGAAGCTAAAAAAAAACCCATTTGAGAAAAAATCGTGCTGAATATCGGGTACGAATTTCAGAGTTTTTTGCGCTATATTTGCGGAGATATGATTTGAGGAAGTTGGTCTTTTTGCAGACTCTTGAATTACATTCCAAATAGGTGACCTGGGGAAAATCGTCATAACTTTCTCTCTAAGCATCGGATTGAAATTTCGTAAGAAGGTACAGAAAGAGGACGAATTTTAGTTTCTTGTATATATTTTTTAGAGCCAAAGGTCGAAACAGTGACTCATGGAATATCGTACAAGTTCGCTCTACTGAACTAGTCTATAATCATGTCATCTTGGGAGATTGTGCATAACTCTTCCTTGGAGAATCCAATTTGGATCAGACTAGTGGCATTGGAAAGAGGAAACAGAGGGCTATTGCAAGTCGCAATTTCAGAACTGGATGATCCAAAATTGCAGAGATACATCAGATTCAATATCAAGCTTATACAAAGTGAAAAAAGGTGTGTAGCTTTTTTAAATTTTTGCATAAGCTTGGTTTGAAAAATTAGTTTGAATCGGCAATTGATGCCCCGAGGAAATAAAATGCAAACACCTAGTAAGAAACCTGAAAGATCTAGCATGACTCATGAAGAAGAGGAAGAAATGCAACATGATATATCAAAATTACGAGACCAAGTGCAACAAGTGTCACTTGCACAAAAAGCAACAGAATCTAAGATGGATGGTTTAAGGAAAGATGTAGAAGCTAAGATGGATGGTTTAAAGAAAGGTGTAGAAGCTAAGATGGATGGTTTAAAGAAAGGTGTAGAAGCTAAGATGGATGGCATGGAAGCTAAGATGGATGGCATGGAAGCTAAGATGAATGGCATGGGTGCTAAAATTGATGGCATGGATGATAAGATGGAAGATTTGAAGATAAATATGAATAAGTTGCTACAAGAAATGGTCACTAATGGTGAAAGGGTAGTAAAGGAAACTCATGATGAAAACAAAAGAAATGTTAATCATGATTCCATAGACTCTAATGTTGGATCGAAGACCCACCATATTCCAAAAATCGATATGATGAAGTTTGATGGCAAGGATCCTGCAACATGGATATTACAGATGGAGCAATTTTTCGATCTCAATAATGTGCAAAACACACAAAAGGTACATATTACAACTTTATATTTGGAACCAAATTATTTTGTATGGTATCAATGGCTTTGCTCTCGTAAACAAATTATCACTTGGGCAATTTTTACGGAAGAATTGACAACACATTATGAGGATACAAAAAGCAACACTTTTTTTAGCCAATTGATAAGTCTCAAACAAAAGGGTTCCATAATGGAGCACATTGAGGAGTTCCAAAAATTGAACATAAGGGTAAAAAATATTCTAGAGGAGCATAGGATTGATGTGTTCATAGGGACTTTAAAGGATAATATCCAACATGATGTTCACCTTTGGGAACCTGATTCATTAGAGAAGGCATTCAGGTTAGCAAGAAAAATGGAAAGAAAAATTATGGCAACCAGGAAGCATACCACTCACAACTATAAAGATGGAAGTGTTGTTGCCCCTAGTCTTCCACAACCTATAGGGTTGACACCACAACAATTGGAAGAAAAAAGAGCAAAAGGGCTTTGTTACAATTGTGATAGCAAATACACTAAAGGTCATAAGTGTGATGAGAAGAAATTATTCTACATAGATTGTGAAGAGGAAGAAGAAAAAGAGCAAGAAAGGTCAAAAGAAGAGGATATACTCCAGAACAAAGCCTAGATAAAGAAGAAATGAATCCAACCATGTCTTGTAATGCATTGGCAGGAATTACCACTCCTCAAACCATCAAGATAGAAGGACAAATCAAGAAGAAAAAGGTAATAGTGTTGATTGATTCAGGAAGTACCCACAATTTTATTCATTGTAAGGTAGCAAAAGAATTGAATTGCTTCTTATATCTAGCACCAGAGTGTCAAGTGATGGTTGCAAATGGAGGAATAATAAATTGCTCTGCAAAGTGCCATAATATCAAGCTATCCATGGGAGAATATGTATTGACTAGCCCAATACTTTCCATTCCAATGGGAAGTGCTGATGTTGTACTAGGAGTCCAATGGCTACAATCCTTGGGTACAATAGATTTTAATTTTCAAGAACTTTTCATGAAATTTTATGTGGAAGGAAAAGAAGTTGAATTAAGGGGTATTGTAGGGAAATCGAGAAAGATAATCAGCTCTAACGGTATGACAAAGCTTCTAGAAAAGGAACAAAGAGGTGTAATTGCACAATTATGTTTGCTAGATGTTTCCACGTTGGAATCATCTATTTCTCCAGATCTCCAAAAAGTCTTGGACAATCATTCCAAGGTATTTGAGACTCCCAAAGGTCTCCCACCTATTCATGATCATGATCATACTATTCATCTGATTCCAGGAAGTGTTCCTCCAAACATCAGGCCGTACAGATATCCCTATGCCCAAAAGAGTGAAATTGAACGTATGGTTGCAGAAATGCTAGAGGCTGGTATAATTCAATCGAGTCAAAGCTCTTTCTCTGCTCTAGTAGTATTGGTGCACAAGAAGGATGGATCATGGCGCATGTGTCCGGATTATAGGGAGCTCAACAAGCTCACTATTAAAGATAAGTTTCCCATTCTTGTCATTGATGAATTACTGGATGAATTGCATGGATCAATTTACTTCACCAAGTTGGATCTTCGTTCAAGATATCATCAAATCAGAATGACGACTGAAGACATTCCAAAAACAACATTTAGAACTCATGAGGGTCATTATGAATTTTTGGTCATGCCTTTTGGCCTTACCAATGCACCTTCAACATTTCAAGGTTTGATGAATTCCATTTTTAAACCATTCCTTAGAAAATTTGTGTTAGTATTTTTTGATGATATACTAATCTACAACAAGTCTTGGAAGGATCATGTTGAACATGTTGACAGGGTGCTACAACTATTGGAGGAGAAACAATTATATGCAAAAAGATCCAAATGTTTCTTTTGAGTACAAGAGGTGGAATATCTAGGTCATATTGTATCTCATGAAGGAGTTAAGGTCGACCCTAGCAAAATTAAAGCCATTAAGGAATGGAAAATCCCCACGTTCATAAAGCATATGCGAGGATTTCTCTAGTTGATAGGGTATTATCGCAAGTTTGTTAAGAATTATGGGAGAATAGCAGCACTTATAACAACATTATTGAAGAAAGATGCATTTTCATGGACTCCAAAAGCACCAAAGGCCTTCGAGCATCTTAAAGAGGTAATGTGCCAAGCACCGATCTTAGCTACACCATACTTCACAAAAACCTTTATTCTAGAATGTGATGCTTTAGTAAATGGAATTGGTGCTGTTTTAATGCAAGATGAAATACCCATTGCTTTTGAAAGTCGTCCAATCAAGGGAAAGTTTGTACACAAAGCTATTTATGAGAAGGAAATGTTGGCAATACTCTGTGCACTTAAGAAATGGAGACCCTACCTAATGGGAAGACACTTCAAGGTAAAAATGGATCATGATAGCCTTAAATACTTTTTAGAACAAATATTATCCTCTGAAGAGCAACAAAAGTGGGTCACAAAGATGTTGGGTTATGACTTTGAAATCATCTACAAAAAAGGGAAGCAAAATGTGGTGGCAGATGCACTCTCAAGAAAGGATGAGGAAGTGGAAGCATTGTTGTGCGTCATTTCTATTATCCAATAAGATTGGATAAATGAAGCAAAGGAGGAATGGAAGAATGACGAAGAAGTGTGGGCACTTATTCGAAATTTACAACAAGACTCTAGTACGTCTGATACATTTAGCTGGAAAAATGATTCGTTATGGTACAAAGATCGCTTATACCTTTGTAAGAATTCCCAGCTAAAACAAAAGATTCTTATGGAATTGCACACTTCTCCCTTAGGAGGGCACTCAGGATTTTTAAAAATTTACCACGGGGTTAAGAAGGAATTTTTTTGGGAGGGACTTAAATCAGATATTCAAAAGTTTGTGGTGGAATGTTTGGTTTGCCAAAAAAATAAAGTTGAAACAATTAAGACATTGGGTCTATTAAAACCTTTATCCATTCCAAACCAATGTTGGGAGGGGGTTCCAATGGATTTTATCACAGGTTTACCCAAGTTTGAGGGAAAAAGTGTCATCATGGTGGTAGTTGACAGACTTACCAAGTATGCACACTTTTGTGCATTATCACATCCATTTAAAGCCAGTACAGTTTCTACTGCATTTATGGAAACAATTCAAAAGCTACATAGAAACCCAAAGATTATTATAAGTGACAGAGATTCCATTTTCACTGGAAATTTTTGGACAGAATTATTTTCTTGTCTTGGTACTCAGTTAGCTCATATCTCATCTTATCATCCTCAATCTGATGGGCAAACTGAGATAGTAAATGAATGTTTGGAAGGATATCTTTGTTGCTTTGTATCTGATAAACAAACACAGTGGGTCAAATGGTTACCTTTCGGTGAATGGTGGTATAACACTTCCTTCCATGCAGCAACAAAAATGACCCCATTTATGGCACTTTATGGATATCAACCATCATCCATCACATCATATTTAAGAGAAAATTCTAAGGTTCAAGCAGTGGAACATCACATCAAACATCAACAACAAGTCCTCCAACTCTTAAAGGATAACCTTGTGTTGGCACAGAATAGAATGAAACAACAGGCAGATCAACATCACAGCGAAAGAAGTTTTGATGTAGGTGATTGGGTATTCCTATGGATACAACCATATAAGCAAATATCCCTCAAGCAAGCTAAGAAGGATAATAAATTATCACCAAAGTATTATGGTCTGTACAAGGCGTCACAAAAGATTGGTACTATGGCATATAAATTGGAGCTTCCTGCAGCTTCTAGATTGCACCCAGTTTTCCATGTTTCATGTTTAAAGAAGGTTATAGGCGACAAGCTCCTAGTTCAAACAATATTGCCAGAACTTGACGAGGAAGGAAAAATTATATTGGAACCAGAAGCAGTCACAGAAACAAGAACTCGAGAGTTACGAAATTGATCAATTTCGGAGTATCTTATCAAGTGGAAGAACTTATCCACTGAAGATTCCACATGGGAGGATGAGAATTTTATACAGAAGCACCCAGAACTACTCAAGCATTGAGGACAACACTTTTTTGAAGGAGAGGGGCATGTTGGGTCCCTATAATACTAGTGATTATCGCATTACTATTGTAGTTGTATCCCTTATTAATATTGTTGTGCCCCTATTGTCCCCATATTGTTATTACTATGCCCCATAGAATCCCTCTATTGTTATTTTTGTGGATTTATATTATTATTGTTAGGTCAGCCGGGTTATATTGTGACTCCTTAGACTCCTATATATAGAAAGGAGGTTTTGTCATTTGAATCATCCAAGAATTGTTCATTTGTGTAATGTAAAGGAGGTTGCCCCCTCGAAGAGGCTGAATTCTAAGGCGTTGATCTCTCTTTTCTATGTTTTTGTGAGCTGGTTTCATAACACAAAGAGGCTGGGTACCTCAAGGATCCTACCCCTATTTCGGCCTTCTTGGGACTATGACTCCACATCGCCCCACCTCTCACCTGGAGGTATGGATGCATGTGATCCCTCTATCCACTTGGCGCAAAATTCCCCCCTACTAGAGGTCTCTGCATGAGTGGATGCCTCCACTCGATCTCCTCTCAGCTTCCCCAGTTGTGGCTACTCCACACCCTCCTGAAGCTGCTTCACCAATTGTGGCTCCTCCACAATTGTCTGAGACTTCTTCTAGCATTGCATGTTGAGAGGTAATGTACTCTCCCTCTCAACCACCAAGTCTCTAACAGTTTCCTTGCTCCTCAAGGCTTTGCATGCATCTTGAACCTCAAGAGCATATAGGTTCTTGGCTAGCACACCAATCTGTTTCATCTTTCCCATCGTCACGAATTTTTTTGGAAAAAGAGCTTATTTTAAATCAGCGATATCTCCCTCATCCAAACTCTGATTCAGCCAATTTTTTTTTTTGAATTTGGGTTTTTTTCTACAATGAATCCAGATCTGCTATTTGTTTCTGAAAATTTTGCACAAAAATTTTCAGATCTGCTCTAAAAGCTCGCCGCCCCATATATATATATATATATATATATATATATATATATATATATTACTTCGAATTCTCTTCTTCGTATACTATTCACTGCTCCGATAAACTTGGCTCCGATACCATGTAGAAATTCCCACTGTATATCAACAAATTATGCAATATACTAAAGCAAAATACAAGATCTACTTCTACAACAAACTTTGCGGAAGCTTAATTTAATTGAGAAAGATGAATGAGAACACGTATAATTGAGAATGAGAAATCAATCACTCATAACACATAAGAAATAACTCGGGGAAAGCCTCATCCTAAAACCCAAATCTTTGTATTATCATACAAGTGGAAATATATTCGAGTTACAAAAAGAATCAGCTCTCAAGCTATCCTGCTCTTTCTGCAATCAAAACAATATAGCTCACAGATTGAATAAACACTATATATGTCCTCCCCAAGCCCTCCAAGCCTCATATTGATCTGAAAATCACTTATGTATGATCTCAATTAATTAATTAATGTAGGTATTATAGACTCATGTGCTGGTGTGTGTGTCTATGTTATCTTAGGCAATGGATCGATAAGATTGCAAAATACACAGACACTGGAAAATAGTAAGAGAAACACAACAAGCAATGCAAAAACACAACAATTTAATAAGGAGTTCACCCAATCCTCCAGGGCTACGTCTCTTGGTCCAACTTTCAGTGGTGGCCTTTTCTTATTGTGTCTTTAAGCAGAGTTTTTACAATGAGGAGCTCAATTGGAGTCTCCTGAAACAGATGATGCTTAGTAGGGTGGTTCTTGGATTCCCCAAGCCACTAGAGTGCACAGACTCCCCCTTACCAAGTCTGGACCTCAACTGGTCTTTAATGGGATGAGTCCAACTTGGTACTCAGTTCCCAACATATATTCTCATAGGGATTGCTTGAACCTCTCAAGCTTGGTTCTGTCTGCTCGATGTTGCCTTAGCTCTACAGCTCGACTTCTCTGTTCTCTGCTTCTTGCTTCACTCTCTATTCTGTCTCTTCTGTCTCAATTTCTCCTTGTCTCTATTCTCTATGTGTTTGTGGCTTAAAACCAATCCATCCCCTGACTATTCGCTTCCTCTTCCAACCCTTTGGATCGCCTGCCTCTGTTCGCTTGGAATTCCTTGCCTCTGCATCATCGCACTGTGTAACGTTTCATAGAGAGGTGGCCACTTGTCCTCTCATGAACTTAGCGCTAACTCTTCCTCGAACAGTCGTGATTTCGATTACTCTGTGAAATGATTCATCTACCACCTCAGCGGTCAAATCAGACTTCAAACCTTTATGCGACGTAGCTTATTTCTCCCTCCAAATCTGGTCTCCCATCAGGTGCAATCTCCGCCGTTAGATTTGGGGCCTCTAGATCCTGCGATCATCGCTTTTATCGCATGGGTGACTTGCTTGACTGTTAGCCCGCGATGAGAACGGTTTTCTCTCTCATCCGCTGGATACTCGTCATTTAGTGTATGGAATCACTTGGTCCTTTGACAAACCCGCTTACTGCTCGAAATACCTTCGACATTCTGCTGGTTTTGGAGCGTGGGACCTACCTGTCATTTTAGTGCTTTTCCAACGGTTCTTGGCTTCTCTTGTGACCGAGTGCTCAGGGCTTATCCTTCTCAAGGGGGTTTTCCCAACGATGCGAGCGCTAATCGCGCATCAGAAACGACCTCTGTTTTCTGATCTGGACTTCCCAACTGCCGTTTTTGCACCTTGCACAGTCCCCATGGGCCAATGGTTAGCGCGCTTTGACGAAAGGTCCTCGTTGCTCCATGTTGGCTTGAAATTACCATTATTCAGAGGTTGTTTATGATAGTTGTATGATTTTTTGAAGTTTGTCATTCATTCTTAAGTTTTAACAGTGATGGAATTGTTTGAGGATCCAATTCGGATCACAGCCTTCCCACTGAAAAGCTTTTGGACCACCAAAAGTTAGTTTTCAAGCATCGACTAAGTAAGGATACAATTTTCTCACCTGTCCAATCTCTATCCATTTTGCACTGGTCAGCTTTGAACCCCTGAGCCCAATTCTGAGGTACTCAACATCTCCCCTGCACGTCGTTCTCACCTTCTAGTACTGAACTGTGTCTTCCTGCAATTCATTAAGATATTTAGGTAGCAGGTCATCGATAGAAGGCAATTGACTCTGTTCTTCAGGATCCTCAATTAGTGAAGGCTCAAACAATATCAAGCTATCTACATTTACGAATGACTAGATGTGCATGTAAGTTGGTAGATCAAGGCGAAAATCATTCTCACCAATTTTCTCAAGTATCTTGAAAGGTCCATACCTGATAGGCTTTAGCTTTTTACCTTCACCTTGCATCCTGTCCTTGCTGATATATAGCCAGACTTGATCACCAACTTGGAAACCATGCTCCATCCAATGCTTGTCATGCCTTGCCTTGTAGTTGGCTTGGCTCTTTTCCAGTTGTTCCTGTACTGCCTGGTGGATCTCTTGGATTTGTTCAATGAACCTAGTTGCCCTGTCCACATTGATGTGTCCCTCAACTGTTGTGTCCTTACCAAAGACAAAATCCAAAGGAGACATTGGTGTGAAACCAAAATAGGTCTCAAAAGGAGATCTCTGTGTAGAAGAATGTTTTGCTCGGTTGTAAGCATGCTGTGCATAACACAAATGTTCATCCCATATTTTGGGATGCTTGCTACAATATCCTTTGAGCAACTGGATCACGGTCCTGTTGACTACTTCTGTCTCGCATCGATTTGTGGATGAAAAGCTGTGATTTTCTTTAGTTTGGTGTCCATCAATTCCCACAGAGTTGACCAAAACTTTCCCACAAATCGGGTGTCTCGATAAGATATAATGGAAGTGGGTAATCCAAAATGAACCCATACATGTTGAAAGAATAGTTTTGCAGTTTATTCATCTGTAATCTGTTTATTACAAGGTATCAAAATGCACATTTTGCTAAACCTATCCACAACAAGATACAAATAATCATGAAATTTCTTAGATTTAGGCAGTCCTCCAACAAAATCCATGGAAACACTTTCCCAAGGATGAGAAGGAACTAGTAATGGAGTGTACAAGCCTAGTTTTCTATTGTTGGGCTTACTTCTATCACACATAGTACACCCTCTTACATAGCTCGAAACTGTCTCGTCCATTTTTGTCCAATAAAAAATTCTTTGCAGCTGTGCAACTGTTTTACTTACCCCAAAGTGACCTGATATTAGAGAAGTCTGTGCTTCTCGAATTATCTTTACTCTTTCAGTTTGTGGAATGCGTAACTTCTCACAATGATATAAGAGTCGGTCCTTTACATGATAATACAACTCTTCTGTTCGTTTTCCTTGACTTAAAGTTGCATATACATCTTTAAAGTCTATATCTTGAGCATATTGTTCAATGTAGCTCTCATGTAACACAGAATTATGCTTAAGTATAGTAGATGCATTTATAATGGGTCTAGATAACATTTCTGCAACTTTATTGTGTATGCCCTTTTTATATCTGATGACTAAATGAAACTGTTGTAGAAAACCGATCCATCTATAGTGTCTTGATTGCTGCAACTTAGTTTGTGAGTGTAGATACTGAAGTGGTTGATGATCAGTATGTATTACTGTCTCTTTGCCCATTAAGTAATGTTTCCACTTTTTCACACTTTGTACTAATGCATACAATTCTTTTTCATATGTAGGATAGTTAACTACTACAGAATTAAATGTCTTAGAATGATAACATATGGGTTTACTGTGTTGGGTCAACACTACTCCCATGGCATAGTCACTGGCATCCGTTTGGATCTCAAATGGTCTTTGAAGATCAGGAAGTGCTAGTATTGGTGCTGTACTAATATTTTCTTTCAAGGTGTTGAAGGCTTTTTTCTGTTTTCCTCCCCACTGAAACACCTTGTTCAATCCTGTTAAAGCATGTAAGGGAGCTGCAATTAAGGAAAAGTTAGAAATGAACTTTCTCCAATATTTTGCTGCTCCTAAGAAGCTCCTAACTTCCGTAGCAGATTTGGGTTTGGGCCAGTTTACAATGACTACCACCTTAGAGGGATCTATCTTCAATTCACCACCCCCTACTATATGTCCCAAATAATTCAAAGATGTTTTGCCAAATTCACATTTTGAGAGTTTAACATAAATTTTTTCTCTTTTAAAAACATCTAGTGTCTGCTGAACATGCTTTAAATGTTCTTCCCATGTTTTTCTAAATATCAGAATGTCATCTAGATACATAATAACAAAATCATCAAGAAAAGGTTTGAGTACATCATTCATTATTCTCATGAAAGTAGCAGGAGCATTAGTTAATCCAAAATGCATAACCAGCCACTCATACAATCCTTGCTTTGTTTTGAAAGAAGTCTTCCATGCATCTTGTTCTGCAACTTCGACCTAATGATATCTACTATGCAAGTCTAACTTGGAAAAATAAACAACTTCTTTCAATTGATCCAATAGATCATCTATGCGAGGAAGGGGATAACGATTTTTTATTGTTATCTTATTTAGTGCTTGGTGATCAACGCACATTCTCCACGAGCCATATTTCTTTCTCACCAAAACGATTGGTGACCCACATGGTGATGTGCTAGGTTTGATGAACCCCTTCTCGATCAACTCTTGCACTTGCTTCTTGATTTCTGCATTCTCTAAAGCGGACAACCTGTACATTCCAATGTTAGGCAATGGAGCATCTTGCTGCAAATTAATTTCATGCACTATATCCTTTTTGGGTGGTAGACCTTTAGGTTCTTGAAACAAGATATCATACTTTGAAACAAAATTTTCTAAATCAGCTTGTTGTTTAGCATCACAACCCTCAAATACATTGGTTTTATTAGGTTTATTTTCCTTTACAACCATCGGTAATTTGTTTTTTCATGAATTTATCATTCGTTTCATATGCCCTGAGTTTATGAGAGTATAATTATTCTTGAGCTTATGAGCTCTTACAAATTATTCGATTCCATCTTTAATGAGTAGATACTTGTTCTCAACTCTATAGAAAATAGCTTTTCTGTCATACAAGTAAGGACTTCCTAAAACAATTCCACATATATCCAAAGGAATTATGTCTAACTCAACCTCATCTACAAATGCTGACCCAAAAGAAAACTTAAGTTTACATTGTCTAGTCACTTGTAGTTGTGATTTATCACTTAACCATCCTAATGGGTATGGTTTCTTGTGAGGTGTAGTCAGTAATCCCAACTTCTTTACAATTGCTTTAGAAATTAAATTTACTTGTGAGCCACTATCAAACAAAGTATCAATATTTTGATGTTTGGAAATAACTCGAATATGGAAAATCTCATGTATTTTTCTCTCATTTTCTTCATCAATAGTAGATTGTGCAGAATTACTAGTAGATGCTTCAGAATTATTACCTTTTATACCTATGGCTGCAATGGTTGTTTCATCTCTTGAGTCCGACCCCAAATCTTTCTAAATAGCTGCAACAATCTTCTTCTTCTTGCCCTTGGACTTCTTAGGTCTCAGCTCTGGATGCAGAATCCAACAGTGCTCATCATCATGCCCATCCTTCTTACAGTGAGTGCACGAAGACTTGCTTTTCTATGCAGTGTTGGCCTTCCTTGCTTTCCATTTCTGTTTTCTTTTCTCCTTATTCTTGCTTGAAGTGGGTGGGATGATCCCCCAACTTCTGGGTTTCCATTCTTTCCTCTGGCTTCTAGATGCATAGCTTGAACAAATACCTCATCTATACTAGTGGGATTAAACATGAGGATAGTGTGCCTCATGTAGCTGTGTAGACCATCGATGTACTTCGACAGAGTCTCAGGTGAGTGTAATGAGATTCCTAGAACCAATTCTCTCTTCCTAAATTCTTGGGTGTAACCTTGTACACTTTTCCCTTTCAACTGACGAAGAGTTTACCAGCTCATCATGGCTTGCTGCATGTAGGCCAATGGATAGAACTGCTTTTTGAATGCAAAAACAAAATCACTCCAGACAGAAAGAGTCTTACCATGTCTTTTCATGTCAGCTTGGGTCCTGCCTTCCCACCAAACCAAGGCAGTGCCTCCCAGGCATAGGCTGGCCAGCTGAATATTGCTCTTGTTTGAATTGATACTCTGCACTCTACAATAAACATCAATTTGTTTGATCCAATTGTCTAGCTTTTCTGCATTCAACTCTCCATCATATATTGGTAAATCAAATTTAACATCTAGTTTAATCAAAGATGTCTTATTTTTATGTTTAGGGCTATTAGGAGGTGTGAGAAAGCTTTCTTCTTTCCCCTTGCCTTTTGAGTGGTCATGGAGGAGAGACTCTTCTTCTCCTTTATCTTGTTTGGAGCCTGATGAATCTTCATCCTTATGTTTTCTAAATTCCTTATACATTTCCTCTACCATGGACCTTATGGCTAAGAAACTATCTATAAATTGAGGGCCTGGCCCCACAAAACCTTCCTCTAACATTGTCTTCTGAGGATAGACTCTTCCTATTTCAGGATTGGTTTCGACCAACTCTCCTTCTCCTAATTTGAGCTTTGATCTAGTTAGCATTCAACAGCCAAATCTAGCACAAGCTTGTCTACCCTTAACAACCTAGAGCTTTGATACCACTAGATTTGAAAATCACTTATGTATGATCTTAGTTAATTAATTAATGTAGGTATTACAGACTCATGTGCTGTGTGTGTGTCTATGTTATCTTAGGCAATGGATTGATAATATTGAAAAATACACAGACACTGGAAAACAGTAAGAGAAACACAACAATTTAATAAGGATTTCACCCAATCCTCCTGGGCTACATCTCCTGGTCCAAATTTTAGTGGTGGCATTTTCTTATTGTGTCTTTAAGCAGAGTTTTTACAATGAGGAGCTCAATTGGAGTCTCCTAAAATAGATGATGCTTGTTAGGGTGGTTCTTGGATTCCCCAAGCCACTAGAGTGCACAGATTCCCCCTTACCAAGTCTTGACCTCAACTGTTCTTTAATGGGATGAGTCCAACTTGGTACTTAGTTCCCGACAGATATACTCACAGGGATTGCTTGAACCTCTCAAGCCTGGTTCTGTTTGCTCGATGTTGCCTTAGATCTGCAGGTCAGCTCGACTTCTCTGTTCTCTGCTTCTTGCTTCACTCTCTATTCTGTCTCCTTTGTCTCACTGTCTCCTTGTCTCTATTCTCTATTTGTTCGTGGCTTAAAGCCAATCCGTCTCTTGAATGTTCGCTTCCTCTTCCGGCCCTTCAGATCACCTGCCTCCATTCACTTGGAATTCCCTGCCTCTGCGTCATCACCACTGTGTAACGTTTCACAGAGAGGTGGCCACTTGTCCTCTCATGAACTGAGCGCCGACTCTTCCTCAAACAGTCATTATTTCGGTTACTCTGTGAAATGATTCATCTGCTAGCTCAGCGGTCAAATCAGACTTCAAACCTTTATGCGTCGTAGCTTATTTCTCCCTCCAAATCTGGTCTCCCATTGGGTGCAATCTCTGCTGTTAGATCTGGGGCCTCCAGATCCTACGGTCATCTCTTTTATCACATGGGTGACTTGCTCGACTGTTAGCCCGCGATGAGAGCAGTTTTCTCTCTCATCCATCAGACACGTGTCATTCAGTGTATGGAATTGCTTGGTCCTCTGACAAACCTGGTTATCGCCCGAAATGCCTTTGATATTCCACCGATTTTGGAGTGTGGGACTCGCCTATCGTTTTAGCGCTTTTCCCATGGTTTCTCGGCTTCCATTGTGACTGAGCACTCGGGGCTTATCCTTCTCGAGGTGTTTTTCCCAATTGTGCATCAAAAACGGCCTCTGTTTTCTAATCTGGACTTCCTAACTTCCATTTTTGTGCCATGCACAGTCCCCATGGGCCAACGGTCAGCGGGTTTTGACCGAAGGTCCTCGTTGCTCCGTGCTGGCTAAAAATTACCATTATTCAAAGGTTGTTTCTGATAGCTGTATGATTTTTTGAATTCTGTCATTCATTTTTAAGTTTTAACAATCATGGAGTTGTTTGAGGATCCAATTCGGATCACCTATTCTGTTGCACATTTTTTCTTGGGGTCCATTGATTCCGCATGTGTGAATTGGCCTCATCACACTCGCAAAACTTGAAGAATTAACTACGCAATACTCAAGGAAAGAATTCCATCTACATGCAAGGGATATTCAAAATGGAATATTCTAGCAACTGATAGTACATTGTCCCTCCATCTGATCTCAAATGGGTCTCTGTCTGAACTAACATGCATGAGTTATTTATGAGAGAATATTCAATTATCTGAAGTGCCACAGTTACATGCATGCATTCATTAACTAACTGAACTCACAATCAGTTCCATAAACTGTTGGAACTAATCTAACTGGACTTAACTCAGTTAACTGAGCTAACTAATTACAACTCAAAGTACAACTCATCCCGATCTCCTTAATTAAGGGATAACTTCCTTAATCAAAGGGATAACTTTTGCATGTCTTCACATAGACTTCATGTTTAATTTTATCCAACTAATTAACTCAAGATGAATTAATTAATTATTTTTCAAACAGCTGCTAAGATCAAATTCGAATTTTAATTCTAATTTTAGTTCAGGGACTAACTAAAATTGGAATCTATCCTAAAATGCTATTTATAGCAATGCTATTTTTATCATTTCTATTTTATCATTCCTTGTTGTTATTTCCAACATTGGTACCTGAAATTCTATTTATAGAAATGTTATTTATAGCATTTCTTGTTACTATTTTCAACAATGACTTGTAGCTTGATGTAGGTTCTTCTTTGATATGCTCTTCTTGTAGGTGCCTTTGTGTAAGGCTCTTCTTCTTGCTTTGTAGTATTTCTCAATGAAAGATAATGGTAGACCTTCTTGTCCTTGATGTGATAGAGACTTCTCGGCTATATTCTTCCACTTTTGTAGATGTTCTTCCTTGATGAGTGTTCTTGAGATGCCCTTTCCTTGATGTGTCACCTTATCTCTGTTTCCATGTTGAAGAATGAAGGGGAAGGATGTATATTAGGATTCTTCTCTTCTTGATAAAACATTGTGATGCACTTTTACAATTATATTAGCTTGATCTTCTTCTTATTATTATAGTGTGTGTTTCATCAAACTGCTACCAAAATAAAAAAGGAAAGAACACAAATGTTGGCTCTCTACCAGGGCCAAAACCTCTCTCTTAGAGAGAAAAACCCTTTGGTAAGATTTTGTTATTGAAACTTCTTATTGATCAATGCCAAACCCTAGACCCTTGAATAGGATTTCCTCCAAGCAAAAGTCAAGTCCTTCCTCCATTCTGCACTTTAATCCCCAGCACATAGACTTCCTCCTTCCGAAACTTTTCTCCCCAACACTTCATCCTCCCTCTTTACTTCTTGTCTAGAGATAGACCTTGCTTATGTGATATGCTTGATGAGATATGTTTATTATTCTCTTATATATGTTCTCTACTTAAGGAGACACCCTTCTCTTGATTAATGAGATACTTCTTGAGATATGTCTTCAAGCCGAAGTGACTGTACAACAACCCTAATTTGTCCTTCTTTTCTTCACACGCATGACTAATTCTAGCCCTAGAAACAATCCTCTACCTTCACTAAGCTTCTGCCTTCCTTCGCTACACTTTTTGGGACCCTTTAGACTTGCTTCTCCTTCCTTTTCTCGGTTTATCTCTTCGCTATTTTCAGAGCTTGCTTCATTAACTTTATGAGGGAGTGGACAACCTCTATATATAGAGGATTGTCCCTCCTCTAGGCTGACATTTTGCCTTTATACTGAATTGACATTATCTTCATTATTTTGATTGTTTTGCTTCTTTTAGAGGATGTTTCTGCATGGAGAGGACTTGGACTTTGCTTGGAGGTATTCCTTTGACTCTAATATATAAACATACATGGTGTAACATGCCCTTAAGGTATTCAACATTTTCTTTTCATTATTTGACTCACCTATAACACTTTAACATGTGCTAGACCTATTTGAATGAGTAAGAAACTCATTGACATATATTATAAAAATAATATTTATTTTCATGAATAAATAAAAATATATTATGGAAGAGAGAAACCAAGGCTCATCGTGCAAAAGTAGGTTGATAAAAGATTGACAATCACAAGGGATAAATATGGTGGAATCCTCTTGCGGTGAATCTAGAAATACAACAAAGAAGAGGACATGAGGCTCAGATTCTATGTCATGGCGGGGTCGAGATTACAAGAAGGAGTAAGAAAATGACTGTTTGGACACCATGTTGGCAAAGAGGTGCTAGCTAGGGTATCCATGATCAGGTAAGCACTACCGCAAAGGGATGACATGCATAGTGGAAAGAGGCTAAAGTCACGACTTGACAGGGTCAGCCCTAAGGCATAAAAATAACACTGATGGTCAAAATGCAGTATCGACAAAAAATGACCTACCCCTATATGTCAGGTTCAAGAGAAACACACCTAAGGTCCAATGGATGTCGTAATGGAAAAACCACCGTATCTTGTAAAAAACCATCCATAAATACTGGACCCATGGTTAAATCACATAATGAAATAAATAAACATGGATGAGGTAAAATCATTACCATATATTTTTGAGTTTGAATTTTAT
This sequence comes from Pinus tabuliformis, assembly GCA_031772625.1. Taxonomy (NCBI): domain Eukaryota; kingdom Viridiplantae; phylum Streptophyta; class Pinopsida; order Pinales; family Pinaceae; genus Pinus; species Pinus tabuliformis. The sequence continues at coordinate 1,854,809,576 of CM062817.1, read as the reverse complement.
AATTTTTTGGATTTTTTGCATAAATAAGGAATGAAAAATATTCGCATCACACTCCAAACCAAAAAAGTGATAAAGGATCACACTCCTATGTATAATATGTACAAGCACAACACAGTCCAGTAGGTCACACTAAAGTCTACACATAGTCGGGCATAGGGAAGAGTGTCACACGGAATCTGTCAAGGGTGCGGACACGACTGACCTTCCTAGAAGTCTAAGACATTCTAATGACAAACAAGACAAAATGGAGTGATCTTTCTCTAAATACACCTTTTACAACATGAAAACTACAAGTGTTTAGGCTTACCTTATTCCAAAACGCTGTTGTTGAAGTCCGTTCTTGACGATCCGGATGAGCTCCTCCTTCAAGTCAATTCCTGCAACCACAAACAATCAAACAATTACCAAGCACTTGCATTTCATATAATAAAACATATATTCAACATGCAGACCAAGGAACACATGAAATAACTCATTAACACAAGCTATTGAGAAAAATAAACCAGTTTGTATTAATAACGAAACAAAGAAACTCTTACAACCTGGCCTTGGTGTTGTGCAAGTTCCTCCCAGGGTCCATCAAGGGTTTTCCTCTACTTTGACAAAGCTCACCCTCTCCCAAGTAGAATCAAGTGAAGACAATCTCTCCTCACAAAGGCTCTAATGGAAGACCTAAATCCTGCAGCATTTACCCAAAGAAAATGTATAGCTCCAACCTCCTCTCCTTCTGGCTCAATGCCTTTATTTATAGTGCTGTAAAGAGGTTATTCAGGTCCACTATCAATGGGATCATCCCCCTCTTTGGGTGGGATAGCTCCCTTATTGATGGGATAAGTTCCCCCTTAATAGAGATACATGAACCAACTGGAGGCGCATCCATTTCATCAAACCGACCTCTAGAATGTTCTAGAAGTAACCACAAGTAACTTTTTCAAGATAAAACTCGCGCATTTTGCCTTTTACAGAGGGACGCACCTGTCCCTTAACATACAGAGCGTCCATGGACGCAGATTTTGTGAACATGGTCAGCGTCCCCGCAGGTAAGGCTAGAGAGAACCTGCGACCCCAGAGATAAACATAGTTTTTACAAGACTTTCTCTCTTCTTTGAGTTTGAGATGGATAACAGAGGCATGAGACTTGCCTAAGAGGGTAGCATGACTGTTGATTTGAGCCATACTAACTGTAAGTAGTCAAGGTGACATTTTTTAGTGTAACAGATTGCCCCCTAAAGTGCGAAGCCTGGAATAGAATAGGGTTTTGTAATTCTAGGAAGGGTGAAGCGCTTTATCATTTCAAGGATTGCCTTGTGGATGGCCTGGTTGGAACCTGCAATTTTCAACACAAAATACATGGATAAGATTATATCATCACTGAGGTAGGCATTCCCATACTCAGATTCAAAACTTTAACTAATGGACTAACTATTCTGATACAGGAATGATCTTGCAGTACATCATTTTTATAGACTTTTGTAGACACAGTATGGACGCAGCCATCTGTTTATGATTAGTCTACATAGATAATGAATACAAAACTCCTCGCAGCCTGGATGGTAGAAACTAGATCCAGGGTCTTCACTTCTACTTCCCGAATTGGTACGATTCTAGCCATGTGATTAAATGATTCGATGTCGAACATGGTAGAAACCACTTGATTACCAGTCAATGATGTAAACTGTTAACAAGCGTGAGAGAAACCACCAGTAATGTCAATGGTTCTCAAAGTACCAAGCACAACCCGTGAAATGTGAATAGATGTTTTGATGTCGAACACTTCACGGAATCCTCTGATCGAAAGTCAATGATGTAAACTGACGTCAAAGGCGAGAAACCTGCCATTGATGCATGCAGACTTCAAGGTACTGTCGATTCCTAAGTCATCTTTCTAGATAATGTGTCGATGTCGATAGAAAGCGACCCGTTGCAGGCAAGCCGCAACACGAAATCATTGTTCAAGTTGAAGAAATGTTGCTGTAAGGACTGACTCAGGGATGGTCAAATGGATGACAAGTATTTTGCAGATGAAAGTTTTTGCTTGCAGACCTCTTGAACACATAACGACACAACAGATGGCTTGGTGACGAATAACTCAAAGTTAACCCCTGGAACCCGGTTAAAGACTTTCAAAGTGATTTGGTCAACTGTGAGGTAAAAGATTTCCCAACCCAGGTGAATGAAAAGTGTCGTGTTCAAGAGTGGTAATAAAGTTTCTTCTGAGACAAAAGGTGACAAACAGGTTCATTCTTCTCTCTTTTCCCCCACCATTTCTGGCAAGTACCTCTTTATTTTTAACAAGCTTGAGGAGGATAACATATGCTTGATTATAAGCTCATCCTTCGGACGAGTCCAACCTAGTTTAAATTCGAACCCTAGGAAGGAGTGGTTCGTTCCTGTTTGTAATTGAACAGGTCCTCTACTGTAAAAGTTTAACGAGCCCAGTATAGGAGAAACTCGGCGTTTTTCAATTTTAGAGAGTCTGAAAAAACTAAAGGAGACTCCACGTTGAACTTTTTCGTATATTTGTGTCCCTCAAGCCCGAAAAAGTATAAAATAATACCTGGGGGAACCGCTTGATCTTGCGACCAAGGAGTACTTTCATAATAGTGTCGTTAACCTGAAAAGTAAAAAGCGATCAAGGACACGTCGTTTTATTTCCTTATCGAGTTCGAAACGACAAAAACCCGGCAATCTTTTCCTGATTTTGCGGTCAGAAAAGAGCTAAAAGGGGACCGTCTTTTAATTCCGTTTTAACGAGTGAAAAAGAAACACTCGGCGATCTTTTCATGTTTTAGGAGTCAGAAAAGGGCTTAAAAGATGACTCTGATATTTTTGTTTGTGAAAAATTACAATTTCCCTCGAAATCCCTTTGTCCTGCACAAAAGCAACACATTACTCATACCTGTTTAAAATAGGCAAAAATACATTCAAAAACATCTTTTCATGGTAAAAAATGAACTAATTCATCCAAAAAACCTATAAAAAGACCTTTTACCATGTCATTTTTACCGTTTCACTGTTGAGGTTGAAAAAGGAGCTTTTGACAAGAAACTTCCCGTGGTCGCTGCGGAAAATCTGACCGTCGGAATCGAACGCCGTCTCATCCAGGTATTTTACACATCCTACTCTGCATTTCTATCCGTTTAGAATCAATTTTTAGGTTTTAGTTTCATTTTTTGGGGGGGTTTTGGTTTTGGAATGCGCCTCTCGGCGGACGCAGGTGCCCTTCGGGTGACCTGCGTCCCCCGACTTTTTCTCATACGGGAAAACGGTCGGAAGACGCAGCCCGCCTTCAGGCCAGCTGCGTCCGGGCGCCCTGTGCTACAAAGCCGGGGTGCGTCCTCCGAGAAACGCGCATTTCAAAACCCCAACTCTCTCAAAAAACCACCAAAAATTCCCAAATCAATTTCTAATTGCTATTTTTGATATGCAGGGCATTAATCATGTTAGACTGGAGAGAAAGAGAGCATGTAGAGGAAGATGAAGCTGCAATAAATCATCAACCTTCCCTGGATGCCCTAAGAGCATGCGGATTATACAAATATTGGACCATACCGGGCATGAGGGGCCAGGTAAGATTCTTGGAATGGCTGGTTGAGCGATGGAACGTACAAGAACAATGCTTTTACATAGGAGGGCACCAGCTCGAGATAGAGCCCTCGGATGTATACTTTCTCACTGGCTTGCCAAACAGAGGTGAGCAACTCAGTCTTGCGGGGACTAGGCCGGGTGGCCAATCCCTTGATAGTCTCCGCGAGGATTGGTGCACACGTGGGGCTCACCATTCAAAAGGCATAGAGATAAAACACATCACTCTACCGGAACTCAAAGTCATAGCGTTCACGGTTACCAGAATTTGCGGCGCGGCCGCTTTACACATTGCTTCCGGATCCCAAATGCGGATGGCAATTGACTGTTACCAAGGCACCATTTTCAACTGGTGTGAAGCTGTGTCGGCTCATATGAAGAGCCAACTGACCAAGGCAAAGAACGGACGACTAAAGACTTTTGGATATGGGCCTATAGTCGTGAGCTTTGCCTTGGAGAGAATTCCAATGCTGATCCCTCAGCAACTCACTGTTGATATCTTGGGTCCTCAGCAGCCAAAGCTGATACGATGGGTTGCGGTGATGGCCCGGCATCCTGACGAGGGCGCGACAGTAGTTCGATTCTCAGATAGTTATTTTGACTGGTTAGAGGGCCAGCTTTTTGTGATACAGGACTTTCCGTATGCCGGAATGGATTTCAGAGGTGATCCGGACATGGTTCTTCCACAGGGAGAACAATGGGACGACAGAGGTACTTTTTATTTTCACAAGTTTTCTAGTTATGTATTTTTTGTATTTTTTATATATATCGTCTCAAAACTAATAGTAAACTTTTTCAAAATGCAGATGTTGGTCCACAGCGTCCAGCCAACCTCCGGCCTTATGATAGACTACATCCAGCTGCACCGGTACCGGCCCCACAGGACGCGACAGCAGAAGTACTAGCTGAGTTGGAGCATGATCTAGAGCGTCTCACGGCAGATATACCTGAGACTACTATGGACGACATTCCTATCAGGCTTCAGCGCTTCGTAGTCGCGGTCCCTGGACCGTTTAGGAGATTTTTGCGTAAGGTAGCCCGCGCAGTGGTGTCGTACAGAGAGCACCACCAGTGATTGACTAGTCACTTTTGTAGTCACATGTGACATTTTTGACTTTTTGTACTATCATTTTGCCGATCATAAGGTGTTTTAAACCTATGATCGAAGACGATGTATATATTTTTTGACACACTTCTATCTATATATATCACTATTACCGGCTTATCTTGTTTAACATATGTGATGAAATGTTTTTAAATTTACTTGCATGATTATCGTAAATGTCTGTCCAACATTCGAGAAGCAATTGCATCTGCTAATGTATTCAAAGACCTTGGAATATGTTGATATTCAATGTAATCAAATTCACGTTCCAAGAGACGCACTCTCAAAAACAACCTTAATAACACAGGATTTCTAATGGCATAAACTCTATTAAGCTGTAATACAACAAGTTCAGAATCTAACCTCACTATCAAACGTCGAATTCCAAATGAAATAGATTCGGATAATAATTCAACCACTGCACTGTATTCTGCAATGTTATTCGTTGTTTGACCGAGGCTTACCCCATGCATAGAAACTAACTCGTCAGAGGGCGAATAGATAACCCAAGCTGCGGAAGAGATATTCCGTGTATTACGACAAGCACCATCAGCAAATCCAATGTATGTTTGGAGAGGCGTCGACATCTACAATATCAAGAGTAAAACCAAGATAAGCCAGAATAATGACGAAAAACCACACTCGCTAAGCTAAGCACACTGACTAAACTAACACACTTGCTAGCTAGAAAGAAAATCTAACCTATCTAAAAATTTCTCCATACCCATCATTTTAAGCATAATACCTCTTTAGGTAAAGTCCATTTCTGGGTTTACCCAAAGAGTCCCCATCAAAATCAACTAACTCATAAGCCCCTTTTGCTAGCTTTCGCTTTACAATGTAGGGCCCATGCCACATGGGAACGAATTTTCCGGCACCTAGCTTATCGTTAGCTTGATCATATAATAGTACTAGGTCTCCTTCCGAAAAACTTCGAGGGGTTACATTTTTATCGTACTGAGCTTTCATTCGTTTCGCGTGAGTCTCGATAGCTAAAGTAGCGTCACGTCGAGTCTCATCTAATTTAGCCAAGTATAATAACCGTTTCTCCTCTTCGGAAGTAGCTGGAAGTAATTCGACAGCCATTTGAAGTGATGGGATTTCGCATTCAATAGGTAACACAGCTTCTAAGCCATAAACTAGCTGGAAAGGGGTGAAACCTGTTGAATTTTTCACTGAAGTTCGATATGCCCATAGCGCCGAAAATAACATGTTATGCCAATTCGTTCGATGGATACCAATGATCCGTCGAATCATGATGACTAGAACTTTGTTGATTGACTCAACCAAACCGTTGGCTTGCGGATAATAAGGAGTAGAGCTATCGTGGCGCAAACCAAGCTGGCTTGTAAGCTCAGTCATCATGACGTTTCGAAAATGGCTCCCATGGTCAGTAATGATTGCTTGTGGGACACCAAACCTAGTTATGATATGATTGAATACGAAAACTGCAGCTGTCTTGCCGCTTGCGTCGAATGTAGGCATCGCCTCGGCCCATTTTGTAAAATAATCAACCGCGAGGATGATATACGCATGCCCCCCGGCCGAGTGAGGGTTACAAGTAATAAAGTCAATGCCCCATTTGGCGAATGGACCAGCGGCAATTATAGGGTGGAGAGGAGCAGGTGGAGCGCGCATCTTTCGATCAAACACTTGACAGTTGTGGCATGTTCTGACAGCAAGGATACAATCTTTAAACATAGACGGCCAGAAATAGCCAGCGCGCAACACCTTCTGAGCTGTGGCATACCCAGACATATGACCGCCACATGCTCCAGAGTGACAATCATTCAAAACTCTCTCAGCCTCTTCGTGAGTTAAACAACGTCGAAAAACTAAGTCTGCCCCCCGGCGATAAAGTGTATCTCCAATAATTCTGTATTGCTGGGATCGAAACCGAATTTTTCGACGGTCTTCCTTGGAAGCTTCAGGCCGAAAGGTTTGGGTTTGGAGATAGATGATTATATCCCCATACCACGGATCTAAAGTGCTAATAAGAAACAAAGATTCGTCCACAATGGACTCCTCTGCCACAGTCTCTGTGTCAGCACTCGGGAAATCACACATCAATTCCGCAAAAACTAAAGATTTCTTAGACTTGGACTTCTCGAACTCCAAGTCGAACTCTTGCAGGATAACAATCCATTTAGAGTACTTGCCCCCTAGCAGTTGTTTTGTCAAAATATAAATCATAGGGTTGCAATCCGAAATAACTGTAGTCTTGCGGAGAAGAATGTAGTGACGAAAACGCTGGACAGCTTGAACGGCTGCCAGGGCCAATTTCTCCACATGCGAATATTTTAACTCAGTGGGATTTAAGGTTCTACTAAGATAATATATCACATGCTCTGCTTTGAATTCATCTTCTTGAACTAACACCATTCCAATGGTGGAATGCGAAGCTGCGAGGTATAAGAAGTAGTCCTGGTTGTAGTTGGGAGGATGCAATAACGGTGCATGGGTCAACGCGTGTTTCAGTGCATCAAAAGATTGTTGGGCAATCTCGTCCCAAAAGAATTGTGCGTTCTGTTTCAACAACCGTGTAAAACCTTTAGTGACCTCGGCGTAGTTTGGGATGAATCGGCGTAAAAAGTTCGCTTTCCCTTGCAAACTTTGGAGTTGGCGCAAACTCGAAGGAGGAGGCAATTTGATGATAGCCTCGACTTTCGAGGGATCGACGCGAATGCCGGCTTTTGAAACAACAAATCCCAGCAATCGACCTGTTTCTATACAGAAAACACACTTGTGGGGATTCAACCGAATTCGATAATGCCTACACCTCATAAAGATTGCTCGTAGGTGGACAAGGTGATCAGCTCGTTGTAAAGAATGAGCAGGCAAATCATCGAGATAGGGTTGCACAATGTGCTTGATGTCATGAAATGCATAAGACATCGCCCGTTGAAAAGTAGCGCCGGCATTCTTAAGCCCAAAAGGTAATTTGCAATAAGCAAATGTCCCCCATGGACAAATGAATGCCGTTTTTGGTTGATCGGCAGGTAGAATATTGATTTGATTATAGCCTGAGAAACCATCCATGAAGGAAAACATCTCACTTCCGGCACAATCATCAATAATTTGATCGATATAAGGCGTAGGATAGTTGTCTTTTGGACAAGCTCGATTGATATCCCTATAGTCGATACAGATTCTTATTGTTCCTTGTTTTTTATTGACGGGAACAATATTCGATACCCAATCCGTTAACGGGATCGGATAAATGAAACCTGCTTTCAACAGCTTTTCGACTTCTGCTTTAATCGCAGCCGCTTTTCGAGGGTGAATCTGACGCAACCGTTGCCGAATGGGTTTAGCATCCGGGTAGGTTTTGATTTCATGAACAACAATGGCAGGATCAATTCCCGGCATTTCCTCGTAAGACCAGGCAAACACGTCGCGGAATTCTTGGAATAGGGCCTTGTAAGTTTGGATTTCTTCTTCAGTACATGCGGCACCTATATGAATGTTCTCCTCGATTCCGGGCTTCACTGAAATATCAATGGGAATAGTACGAGAAATATTCCCTAAATTCAGCTCTGAATCAGAATGTTTCGTTGGATCCTGAGCGTCTTTGACATATTCAGCGGTAAAGATAGATGAAAAATCATTTTCAAATGCATCATCCTTAGGTAAAAACGAAGATCTGTGATGGAGATCTTCCCATGGTAGATCATCTACACTTAGGATTTCGCGAAGTTGTTCGTCAGATGACACTTCTTCGGGAAACGTTATCCGTTCTAAGGGTGAGGTGAAAAGTGACTCTTCACTGACCACATTCATTTGGTCGGTTTCGGTTGAATGAAAGTCGGTAAAAGACATAAGAGCTTCATAAGCAATCTCATACGGACTCAACGGCATAACATCACCGAGTGAGTCTAGCTCAGAGTCAGAGGGAACATACCAAGGATCATCATAAATAATGTTTTCTGACGTGATCATATGAATTGTTGCAAACGAAGGGTCTGCATTGAGTGGAGGGAGAGGAAAAGTTCCCAGTAAACCGGAATCCTTAACTAAACCTACACCAATGTCCCTATAAGGGATTGTCGTTTTACCAACATGCTGGATAGTTTCTGAAGAGGTTGGGTCGGATGAAAAGTATGTCAGCTGATCAATAGTCACGATCTTACCGTTATGTGGAAACTTAATGACTCTGAAGACCGATGAAACGACCGCTGTCATAGCATATGACCAACTTCGACCCAAAAGAAGGTTGTAGTCTAGAGGGGCATCAACCACTTCCACATCCAGACTAACGGTTTTACCTTCGACCCCTATAGGCAATTCTTGTAGAATACCAAACGGACGGAACCCACGGCCATCAAAGGCCTTAAGGATGGTGGGGGATTGGTTCAACGAAGGAGAACCAAGCGATCTCCAACATTGAATCGACATAATACACGTAGAAGCTCCCTCATCAATCACAGTCCGATGAATAGGCCTGTTTTTGACTATCACTGGAATTTGGAAAGCCATTTGATGGGGGAGACGCGGTGTACTACTTTCTAGATCAAAGATCATTAGGTTCGGGTCCTGAACATCGACAGCTCCAATAGCCGACAAAAGCAATTTTCGTTGCGCTGGACATGATTGCAGCACTTCGAGTGCCGACATTGCTGAAGGTGAAACAGCTAAGTCTTCAACAATGTTGTAATTCTGGGCTGCTCTCGCATGTGGATTGAAAGCAGACCTTCGAAGTACACCCTTGGCGGGCGGCTTAATCACTAAGTCTGGGTTAGGTTTTTCGATCTGTAGTGGATCGGAACCAGGAGCTGAGGTTGATGGGTTAGAGTGAGAAGATTCTGCTTCCTTACCATCAACAGGAGCCTTACTACCATAATCTTGCGATCGAGTCGCAATCCTGACATGAGACATCATCAAAATGGGTTCTTCACTGGCATTCGAAGAAGAACCTATCATCTTATTCTCCTGCTCTGGAAATGGATTTTTTAACACAGCAGGAGTGGGAGAACCTTTGACTATTTTCACTACCTCGGCCCGATGAGGGCAGTCTCTCGTAAAATGATCTTCTTCACAAATAAGACAAGGATATCGAGGTTTGCGTTTTTCGTCATTGGTTTCCGACTTTTCCGTTTTCTCCTTTGGAGCCTTGTCTGCTTTAGCCTTCTTCTTTCCTTTCTTCTTTCCACCGTTTTTGGATTTGGCCGTAGATGACTCTACAGCGTGAATGTCGGCGGTAAGTTCAGGAGGAGAAGACTCTCCTGTCGGAGAATCAGGCAAAGTGATAATTGGAGTATTGGAGGCCTTGGAAGACTTCTTCTTACTCTTCGTAGTCACGATACCAATCATACCATCAGCGGCATGAGATCCCGAAGGAGCAGCAGCGATTTGGTTTGACTTTGGAAGATCCGGAATTTTCTCGTGTAACGTACCCGACTGAGTGTAAACTAAGTCAAGGTATTGTGCCTGAGCAATGACTTGCTCCTCAGTAACTACTCCGGCCTTAGCTACATCTTCAGTAATTCTTGGTAATAATGATTTGACAAACCATTCAGCTAAGATTTGGTCCGGGATAAAAACTTTCACTAATCTTCTTCGACGTCTCCACTCATGGATGTGATCAGAAATGTACGTGGATGTCGATTGTTTTAGCGAAGTTAATAATTCTGTACCATTATCGTATCTGACTGGTAACTGAAAATGAGTTAAGAACGAGGTAGCTAACTGGCTAAAGTTGTAAAAAGAGGCCCGTGGTAACTCAATGTACCACTTGGCTGCGAGACCAATGAGTGTACGCTGGAAAAGACGTAAGCGGATGGAATCATCTGAGATGGAATTTGATGCACACCAGAGGTGGTAAGTCATCACGTGATTAGACGGATCCTCTCCAGACTTACCTTCGAACTTGGGTATATCGCTGGGCAACTTATTTGGCATTGGCGGCCAGAACTGAAGATATTGAATTGGATCGTTCGTTAGGCGCGTCAAGTCGGGTAAATCTAAAGTCGCAATAAACGGTAACTGCCGGTTAGGATCTCTAAAACTCTGAGTCACAATACCAGCCCCAGGAGGAGGATATCCAGGATAACTAGGAACAGGAGTCGCATTTGGGATATTATATCCTCCTGGAAAACCAGGATTAACCGGACCGTACTGGGGTTGCTGAGGTTGTTGATAAGTGTACCCAGGATACGGTTGATACTGGTAAACCGGTTGTTGGGCAGCTTGCCCAGGTTGATACTGTCCCTGGTACGGAGGTTGAACAAATTGAGGTTGAGTAGTAACAACCGTACTTGTACCAGGTTGGCCTGCAGGCATCTGGACTGTGGTTTGAACCGTGGGTCCAGACAACGGTACAGATGTCTGAGGAGTGGTTACAGGGACAGTAGAAACCGGAGCTGCCGATACTCCAGAAGTAAGCATGGTAGATGAAGCGGTAGTTGCTGCAGCCGTGTGAGGTGGAGTACCAGGTGCAATTGGCGGCTGAGTAACTACGGAAGTTACAGGGGTCTGAACACTTGACTGGACAGGTTGCGGTTGCTGGGGTGGACCAGGAACTGCAGGTTGTCCTGCTTGAGGTACCGACTGTATACTTGGTTGCGACATCTGTTGACCCTGTGACGGATCCCATGTTAACATTCCAGGGTATTGACTCGTAACAGGTTGAGGATACTGAGATCCATAGCCGTATTGAGGATAGGGTTGATAACTGTAAGGTGCAGTCCCATATGATTGCCCTTGAGGTGGTTGATAACCTTGACCAGGGTATTGACCCGTAGGTTGATAACCTTGAGGTAAATACGAATACTGGGGTTGACCTTGACCTTGAGGTTGGTATCCTTGAGGTTGATACCCTTGGGGTTGATACCCTTGGGGTTGCCATCCTTGAGGTTGCCATCCTTGAGGTTGCCATCCTTGAGGTTGATATTGATACTGAGGTTGACTTTGGGGTACATATTGAGGCTGGGGTTGATACCCTTGGGGTTGATACCCTTGAGGTTGCCCCCCAGTCACGAATGAAGTACCTTGAGGTTGCCCCCCAGGCATTAACGAAGGTTGCCCCCCAGGCGGTAATTGGCCACCTTGAGGTTGGTTAATGGGAGTTGAACCTGACATCATATAAACGTCACCTATACTCAATGGTACATTACCACTGTTTCCAACTAATAACCCATGATCAACGGGTTGAGGAGATGCTCCCGCAAAGGTACCAGAAAGTGATTGATACCCAGTAGGAACAGAAGGACCGCCATGTAAAAATGATTCAGGACTTTGTGAAAACACAGATGACTGACCAGACATATTTACAGGAGAATGAATTCCTCTAGGTGGAACCGGAGTACGAGGTGTAGAAAAACCTACTGAGTTGTCTAAAAAATTGGTTAATGCAAGGTACCAAGATTCACTTCTAGGAGGACTGTAAAAGATGGATTCACGCTCCCTTAGATCAAGGGTAATTAGATCTTCAGAATCAGAAACGCCTATTTCTTCCTCTGGAACAAGTTCTTCTATAGCAATTAATCCAACAGGAAGATTTTCGGTGATAATTCTTTCTATTCTTGGTGAATCAGGAACACTAGGAGTTGGAGTAACAGGTTCGGAAATTTCAGGTTCTTCGCCTGTTTCACTGGCAGATGAAAAACTACCAGCAAGCTCGGAAACTGTAACAGCTTCGGGATTGTAACCTGTTTCTAAACTTTGGTAATCTGGATGGACTACCAAGGAAAATTCTCCTTCTTCAGGTGATCCTACTCTACTGCCACTAGGAGGAGTTACAAGGACCTTTAACCCTTCTAAATGACCCGGAATGTCTTCAGGAGATTCACCCCGCGATTTACGGAGTTTTCTTAACAAATCTATTCCGGTAACAATCTCAGGAGACTTGCCCCGAAGTCTACGGGACTGTCTCGGTAATTCCGCCACAATTAAAGATTTTAACTACAACACACGAAAACAAAGTAAAAAATTTCAAATCAAACCACCTAAAGTCTTCTAAAGAAGCAAACAAATTTGAAGCACACGCCTAAATAATCTAGAGCGTCAAACCACACACAAACAGTAGTCTTCCGGACCAAAAGCGCTAGTTGGTGATTAGGCCCAACCTCGCAGGATTCAGTACAGAAATGGTGGGTGGAACAGTTACCCCGGCAACCTGCTTAATGAATAGACTGGACCAAGTTCCTCCACTTTAACCGTCTCGAAGTGAAGCGAACCCCCCAGAAAATCCAAGTGAGTATAACCGACGTCTGCTCCAGGTACAGTGGGACCTTCCCTCCACCGTCACCTTGGGTAGAATCCTAGATATTATGGCCACTAAGGTTACCAATCACAACAATTACACCTGGGGGAACAGTCTAAACTCCGACAGCACGCAAGGGCAGAGTAGCAAGCTCCAATCCCCTTACCGGCTCCTTGACAACAATCCAAGGTTTACCGATAAGTGACCCCTGGCTCCTCGACAATGGTTAATCCGAGGTTTACCGTTTGTAATACGTACTGCCTGGCGTCGTTCCCAACGAGGGAGGAATGATCCCCTCACTGGTTCGGACACGAGCTCGTGCTTCTCCTTTAAGAGGAGCTTTCCCAGAATGTAACTGAAACAATTGGATTTGTTCTACTCAAGATAGACTATCTGTTTGGTTTTGTAGTCTTGGAGAGTTAAGTACTCACCTACTCCAAGACCCTAGCCTAAGCTATGTTGGTGCTTCAGAGCCCTAGAAAAATAAAGATTACTAGATTGATTTTAATTTAAGCGTTACTTTTAAGGTTGTTTCTTAAGTCAAAAGGTGATGGAAGTGAAACTAGTGGTGTGTTGACTCGACTCGAAACCACTACAAAATGCACCTAGAATGATTTATCCACTACTTTACTTTTTCGATGAATTGCTTAACTAAAAAGTTGAGAGAATGCAATCTTTATAAAAGCAACTTCTTAATTGAAGACAATCAAAGAAACAATTCGTTTGTCTTTTCCAAGCATAAAAACATAACCTCTCTTTACATGCACGAAAAAACTCTTTTCTTCTTTCGAAAAAAAAAGCTACTTGAAACAAGACTTTTTAAGAAGATGTTTTTGTATTTTTCTTTTAATAAAGCAAATAAATCTAATATAACCAAAAATCAATCTTAACAACTCTTAAAATCTATGAAAATGCACTCATAAGCAAACTAAAGGCAAATTTACTCTAAGCAATCTTAACGAGGCCAAAACTAACAATGATTATTTCTAAGGTGTTTTACTTGATCACAATCAAATCAAGGACTAGCTTATTGCAGAATCAAAAACTAGCCAAAACAAAACTCTAATCTTTTTGTTCTTTTTGTAAAATGGAAATCAATACTTTATAAACAAGTAATTCGAAATTTGACCCAAAACAACTCAAATGGCAAGTTGCTCACAAAAGGAGACTTTACGACAGGCCCGACTTCTAAGAAGGTTGACTAACCAGAGAGATCTAAGGCTGGACAACTTTCTACTATCAAAGTCACTACAAAGCCTTTCCAAAAATCAAACCCTAGGTCTAAACTTCGTTGAAAACCACTAAAACACTCAAAGCTCACAAAACTAGTTCAGGTGAAAATTCTTGACAGGGTACTAAAGGATCTGGGCAGAAAACACTAAGGAAAAACAAAATCTAAAAGCAATTTAAAGCAAAAATGGAATTTTCTTAAGTTTTACAGGAAGACGCAGGCAACCCGTTGTCACAGGTGCGGCCCCGCTCTGTGCAGACGGCAACAGCGCGTCCAAAGACGCACTGTGCAGTACTCAGAGGGTGCGTCCTTCTGGAAAAAGGAAGAAAAACCAAATCTAACTAAATCTAAAGCTAAGCCACCCAAATACTAATTCTCACAGTCAAAAACCAGAAAATAAAAATGATTTTCTCAAAGCAAAGTTCATATAAAGGAAAAGACTCTCTCATTAATGGATTCCCCAGCGGAGTCGCCAATTTGTCACACGGAATCTGTCAAGGGTGCGGACACGACTGACCTTCCTAGAAGTCTAAGACATTCTAATGACAAACAAGACAAAATGGAGTGATCTTTCTCTAAATACACCTTTTACAACATGAAAACTACAAGTGTTTAGGCTTACCTTATTCCAAAACGCTGTTGTTGAAGTCCGTTCTTGACGATCCGGATGAGCTCCTCCTTCAAGTCAATTCCTGCAACCACAAACAATCAAACAATTACCAAGCACTTGCATTTCATATAATAAAACATATATTCAACATGCAGACCAAGGAACACATGAAATAACTCATTAACACAAGCTATTGAGAAAAATAAACCAGTTTGTATTAATAACGAAACAAAGAAACTCTTACAACCTGGCCTTGGTGTTGTGCAAGTTCCTCCCAGGGTCCATCAAGGGTTTTCCTCTACTTTGACAAAGCTCACCCTCTCCCAAGTAGAATCAAGTGAAGACAATCTCTCCTCACAAAGGCTCTAATGGAAGACCTAAATCCTGCAGCATTTACCCAAAGAAAATGTATAGCTCCAACCTCCTCTCCTTCTGGCTCAATGCCTTTATTTATAGTGCTGTAAAGAGGTTATTCAGGTCCACTATCAATGGGATCATCCCCCTCTTTGGGTGGGATAGCTCCCTTATTGATGGGATAAGTTCCCCCTTAATAGAGATACATGAACCAACTGGAGGCGCATCCATTTCATCAAACCGACCTCTAGAATGTTCTAGAAGTAACCACAAGTAACTTTTTCAAGATAAAACTCGCGCATTTTGCCTTTTACAGAGGGACGCACCTGTCCCTTAACATACAGAGCGTCCATGGACGCATATTTTGTGAACAAGGTCAGCGTCCCCGCAGGTAAGGCTAGAGAGAACCTGCGACCCCAGAGATAAACATAGTTTTTACAAGACTTTCTCTCTTCTTTGAGTTTGAGATGGATAACAGAGGCATGAGACTTGCCTAAGAGGGTAGCATGACTGTTGATTTGAGCCATACTAACTGTAAGTAGTCAAGGTGACATTTTTTAGTGTAACAAAGAGTTTCTATACCTGAACTCATGGAGGAGTGTAGATACCATATGGCTCACGAATGTGGGGCCATGCCAAAGGAAATAAAGCTGCCAAATACTAAAAGGTTGACCATGCCAGGGACATTCTAACATATTCATACTCTCAAAATAAAACTAAGGACATAAGGGAGGATCAAGACATAAAGGAGGTACAAGATTCTCATCAACAGGTGGTAAGGAGTTTGACAAGTCATTGGCAAGTTCGGTAGTAGAATCCCAAGACTTGAATCAGTCCATGGGTGGCATTTCCAAGGAAGGCTGAGGAGATACCCGCTGGGTCGATTCAAGATTTAAAGTTCCAGGCTCTAATCGTTCCTCATCAGGGAGACTAGAGGCATAAAGAGGCATAAACTCCCTAGGGTTATCAATGGATAGATGCATGACCTCCAAGTTGACAAACCGGGGAGATTCGTCAGCAAGGGAGTCATGTCGAACAAGTGGAGGGGCATACCATGTGGGAAAAATATCTCAATAATATTCCATATTGGGATGGAGTTTCTGATTAGCATCAGGAGGTATTGATGAGACTACCAAGGAGTAAATTGCTTCCACAAAAGGCTCCGGGGGGGGATGCTCACTAGCTTTATCAACTTCCATAGAATCAGATGAAACCACCTGTGGATGAGGAGGTCTATGGGGTCCACAAGTGTCGGAAGATATCATATGCATATGAGTTGTGGTAGAACTAGAAGGAGTGTTGGGCAGAGGGATTTGGGTAAAAACTCCCATAAGAGATGAGCTTTTGAACAACCTCGCACCAATACTCTATAGTTGATCGAGGTGATCTTCCACTAGTGGTACAAAATTTCTAGTAGTTGAAATCTGAGAAGATGGTATGCAAAAATAAATTTGATTAATAGTGACCATATTACTTTCATGAGGAAAGCAAAGAAAATGGAAAACAAACGAGACGACTACGGTCATTGCATAAAACCAACTACGACCAAGGAGTAGGTTGTAATCTAATGTGGTGCCAATAACCTCAACATCAACATGGAAAGATCTCTCCCCTAACTCAATGGAAAAATGCGGAAGAACCTCATCTGGCACAAAATTGTGTCTGTCAAACACTTGGAGAGTCATGTTGGATGTAGCTAGTGCCTGAGAGCCTAGAGCCTTCCAACATGATACATACATAACACATGTGGAAGAGCCCTCATCCACCAAAGTGCGATGAATATTACAATGGTAAATATGCATGATGATTTGGAAAGAAATCTGATGTGAAAGATGAGGAGAGACTTTATCAATGTTAAAAGCAATGATATTAGAGTCAGATGGGTCAACTCCACTAATGGCAGACAACAAGGCTTTGCACTATTTATTTCAACTTTACGAAACCTCCAAGGAAGACATGGCACAAGGAGCCTTCGCCAAATCCTCAACAATACTTTAGTGTTGAGAACCCCTGGCAGAAGGATTATGTGTTGTCTTCCAAAGAACACCCTTGGGAGGGCGATAGATGGGTTCCATAGGCTTATCAAAAGTGAGAGATCTCATGGAAGTAGGTGGAGCAGACGAGTCCTTAGAGGGGGAACTCGACTCGGGGACATCATAAGACTTGGCTTGCATAGTCACATTGACATATTCCTTGAACATGAAGATGGATGAATTATGAGAAGATGACCCCTTGTTGCCCCCTTGTGGAGGTCGAGAGGGTTGAGAAACCATCTGTTGCTGGGGTTGTGAAGGGAATGGATGAGTCATAATGGCAGGATGTTGAGTGGATGGCGGTGAAAGAGGCCTATGCACTTCATCCATTCGAGGGAATTCATGAGTAAGGTGGTTTCCCATAAAATGTTACAGGGGAAATTGAATTTACGATGACATTCACTAGTGCCCCATCCTTGACTTTGAGGGTTGGGTTGAGACTCTTGAGCATTTTGATTATTCTTTTTTTATTTTGCTTATTATTCTTTTTTTTATAGGATTGTTGGTTGTTCTTTGGTTGAGTGGACTTCACCATGAGAAAATTGGTGGACTGCTCAGGAGTGGGTGCTTTAGTAGAGCCATACGAACTTGCTAACGCTTGAGATGTAACAATAAATTTCCCAAGTTGGGTAGCAAGTTGGCTCATGGAATCAGAAACAGACCCAATTACACCATCGACATCTGGGCTAGGAAAAAGTTTTGGAGGATCAACAGAAGGCCTAGGGGCATTAGGAAACACTTCATAAAGTGTACCTGACTATCAATAGATAAGATCTAGCTGTTGGGCAGCTAAAATAGCTTGTTCCTTAGTAATGGCTCGAAACATAGACACATCCTTGGAAATTTGAGGTCAAAAGGATCAAATGAACCATTTTCTCAAGATCTCATTAAGTAATTGGTTCTTACTAACTATTTGCGATGATGCCACTCATGAATATGTTCATAGATAAATGTGGCATCATCTTGGTTGAAATTGGAAAAGAGATTAGAGTCAATATCATACCGAGTAGGTAACTGGAAGTGTGTCATGAAAGTTTGAGAAGGGCAGGCAAAGTCACCGTAGGATGCCGTATCTAACTCAATGTACCACTTTTCGGCATCCCTAGTCAATGTACATTGGAAGAAGCGAAGTTTAACATAATCATCCACCAAAGAATGGGATGAAAACCACAAATGATAATAGGTAATATGCGTGGATGGATTCTCCCCAGGCTTTCCTTCAAAATTGGGAATATCATACGGTAATTTGGCGGGCATAGGTGGCCACCAAGGATCATGACGGATGAGGTCATTAGTTAGTTTCTCCAAATCTAGTAAATAAAGAGAAGATAAGAAAGGATTTTGGAGCTGACTAAATGGGTCATAGGTGGGACATGCCCCTGACCAACTATGTGGCTCCCCCATATAAGGAGTGGAGTGATGTACCTAATGGTGAAGAAAAGGGCCCCAACATAAGACTGTTGCGGGCCAGGTTAATTGGTAAATGGAGGTTTCCCCCTGAGTTAAATACCGTTGGAGACAAAAGGACCCCCAAAATCATGATTGATGATGGGGTTGTAACTGCAAATAGAAGAAAGATCGCCTTGTATAGTAGTAGGATTGACATAAGGAGGATAACTCATGTGAGAAATAGTACTGGCAGCAGGGTTTCCCCCAGGTAAACTAGCCCCCTAGTAAAACTACTGGCAGGTGGCAGCCCTCCAAAAAGTGAACTATACCAAGCGTGTGACATACTAGAAGTGACATTTCCCCTAGACAGACTAGGGACAATGGATGATCCTACCCACCTATTACTAGAAGTAACCATGTCTAACTGAGGGACAAGAACAATTGGTTGGGCAAAATGTGGTGTAAAAATTCCTGATCCTACCAGTTGACTAGGTTGGGGTGACATGGTTAGCATAGGAGATGGCATGGGCATGTAAATGTTCAAGAAATTTGTAGGAGTCATAGAAGAAACTGGTGGGATTCCCCAAGAAGAAGTAAGAGGTGTGAACGGAGGAGTAGGTATAACCATGCTAAGAGGTGGCAATGAAGTCATAGCAGTTGATACTGCTGATGCAGAAGGTAAGGAAATATCAGACTCTTCCATAGGGTAAAGTATGGACAAAGGCATGTAATTATGGGTGGGTGTGGAACCGTCAGGATTTAGCTGCAACAAATCCGGTCCTAAAGGATTAGTAAATGGTGGATTGGCAGGGGCGTAAGAGTCATCTACCAAAGTCTCAATAGAAATAAATTCACTGTCCAAAGGACCAGGTATAGATTCCAAGACAATGTGCTGGTCTAAGTCTTGAGTACCAATATGCACTCTCCATGTATGGGTAACAAGTCCACCTCATTCAAGAGGTAACCCATGAATACAACATGACCATCGAGGAACAAATTCATCCAGGTGGTAACTTATGATTTGAGTACAATTATGTTAGTACAAACACCCTAATTCCAAAACCACTAACTCAGACCAAACAAAACACACTAGAAGTGTCCTAGAAGATAGCACATGCAAACTAAAATACAAAGAAGATGGCGGTGGAATAGTTATACTAGCGACCTACTTCCCAACCCTTTTATATGTGAACTCGATGCAAGTTCCCTTATTAGTTGTGGGGCACCCTTTGAGAGGATTGAGAGAGTATGACTAATATATTTCCCAGATACAGAGAATACGAACCCGACCTTGCACCTGTGTATGAGCCCTAAGAAGATAGGCCACGATGGTCACCACGTACAATAATATGACTTGGGGGAACAGTTGAAGGACAAATCCACACGCAAGGGTAGGAAACTTAACCCCAAAAAGGAGATAAGACCAAAACCCCGTTGAGAGTTTCCTCCCAAGTGGTCCCCAAGTGATAATGACACCGTTTGTATTCGTAGAGATTCCACTATATCGCACCACCCAAAACTAAGTGAAAAGGGCTGTGTGAGTTCGCCTAGCCCAAGTGTGGCCTCGTGCTTAACCGTCTTGTGAGAAGGGCTTGCCAGACCACACTACTGCAAATGGATTTAACTCCCTATCATAAGCTACTAAGTTGATTTTGAATTCTTGGAGCAGTTAACTTACACTCCTATCTCCAAGACCCTAACCTAAGCTAGTGTTGGTGTATTGCCAGTGAAAGTAAAAGAATAATTTAGTTAATTTTATTATCGTGTTGATTTTAGTGGTTGTTGTTTACATAAGTGGGATGCAATGTGAAAATGAGATGGTGTGAATGAATCTTAGTTAGTCACCCTAATGCAACTATATGCAATTTTTGATTTTCAATTTGATGAATGCTAACTATAGGAGGGTAAGAGTCTTCTATCACACTGATGCCTCTTATGATGCACCTCTTCACTAAATCTTCTTGAATGCAAATTACCACAAATTTTGTGAATTAATGACCGAAAACAAACCAAGAAGGAAAACCAAAAAAACCAAAAAGAAACCAAAGAAAAAGACTCCTAAGAAAGAACGCAAAGCACACCTAAAGTGTCACAGCTAGGAAAAAAAAGCCCAATAAAAAAAAGCACACTAAAAGCAATCAAATAAAAAGCCAAAAGTGAAAAAGGGGGGGCAATGTCATCAAGCTAGGGTTGTAATACAATGGTCCAACCAAGGCCAATGGTATACAAAGGTCATAACCCGGCCCTAGAGGTAGAAAGGCCTAAACAAGATCAAATGAGGGTGCTACAAAAACAATCAAAACACACTCAAGATAATTTTTTTAGATGAAAAATGCACAACCGGTCACAACACCACCAAATGTGACCAAAATAACTCAAAGAAGAGAAAAAAAATCTCAACAAGGGACAACAATAATGAATGAAAATGCCAAAATCTTGTCAATAAGATGTGGATGAGGTCTAAACAGTTGCTAATAATAGCCAGTTAGATCTAAAAGTGATACCTAGAGGCGAAAATCAAGCCTCAACCCAAAGAATCGAAAATAATCTTCAAAGAAAATTTAAAGGACTAAAAAAAATGGAAAACATTAGATAGAAAATATCAAACCAGATACATGGAGCCGTTGATCAGTAACAGAAACCCATAAATCACACAAACCTATAATCAGATAAAAAAATAACAAGAGATCCTAAGCCCAATCAAAGACGAAAAACCCGCCTTGATGGCAAGTGAATGATCTAAGGGAAACTGAAAACAACAACAGATCTGGACCAAACCCAATAGATGAACAAGGGCCCAAACTGAATAGGAAGAGGGGTGAAGAAACTCATAATAGATTAGGGCCTTTTCTAAGGTTTAAAATTCTGGTCTCTGGCACAAAATTGGGTCAGAGAGACTAGGGATGATCTCAACACATCAACAAGAGAGCAACTAAGAGCCTCTGGTCGCATGGATGACTCTCTGTGAGAGCGACCGAGGAAAAAAATTCAACTAGCAAACTTCAATAACGCATAAAGTCCTCATACAATGTCTGTTTCAGTGATTGCTTTTTTTTTTTTGGACGAAATTCCGAGAGGAATCCAGATGTATAGTCAATTCAATCAACTTATGTAAGAAAATTCCATAATTATATTTTAACTCCCATATCTATTCTTCTCTCATACAAAAAACAAAAATTAAAATCCAGATCTAAGATCAGCTTAGATCTAAAGCAAGTAAAACCAATGGAGATTAAAATGAATCCAAAAAACTATAGAGAACTCAATGGGAACAAGAGAAAACCAAAAAACATGAAGAAGAAGAGGTGATGTTATATATAAGACTTTTGTGATCCATAATGTAGATATCAGTCTTTCAAATTAATCACATCGTTAGGATTGGAAACAAGAAAAGGAGATCTCAAACAAAGAGGGAAAAATAAAAATGCTCTTATTGAGAGCACCAATTCTATTGCGTTTACTTATTCAAGGATCTATTGATCCTTGATCTCATGCTCGATTGAGATCACCAAATAAAAAAAGAGAATTGCTAAGAAAATATAACATCAATCCCTGATCCAGATGGAGTTTCAATGCAATTTCTAATGCTACAAAGTATGAGAAAGTACCTTTCCTCCTCGCAGGTTGGTGAAGGGTTTTGGGCTTGATACAGAATCCTTGTGCTCCAATCAAGTGATCTCTTTCATCCACTCCTGATCCAAATCCTGCACACAAACACAACCAAACAAATACGACAAGTGATCTTCTGCAAAAGATCGTCAACTCAAAACATCTAGAAATCACACATATAAATTACTGCAAAACTGACATAAGGGGAAGGAACATATATTTTTATTAACCATATAAATGAAAGTACATCAATATACCTTCAAAAAATAAGATCCTCTCCTCCAACTTCTAGTATGGTCTCCTCTCCGAATAAAATAGAGCTCTCGCGCTATAGTTTGGATACTCTCCCCTTGCCCCCTTTCCTCTTGGTGAGATTATATAGGCTCATTCTATCCTCTAGGAGAATGTATCTAGACACCTAGGGGCTTGAGAAGTTAGGAAACTTCTACAATAATGGACCCCTAGCCAACTCATACACAAATGGGTCAAGTTGATCTCCCTGGGAATGATAAAATATAGAAACATTTTCATAATTATGAGTTTTTTCTCAATTATCTCAACTATGAAATAATTATTATCTCATAATTATAATATTTTGGAAAAATAATTATGATAATTTACTCAGTTATGTAATTTCACCCTTTTAACATGGGATAAATATCACATAAGTAAAAGAAAAGGTGAAAATGGATGCATTTAAGCCAAACAATTGAGGTAAGTTGATATTGGGTTTCTCTCACTATATGGGAGTAGCAAATAGGGTTATAACAAATTGGTCTCTAACCATGGACGACAATTTGAAGATAAGATATTGCGTGAGCTATCCCCTTTGATGGGCTTCAAATAGCAATATTAGTCACCTTATTATCCCAAAGGCAATGTCCAAGTTGAAGTTGTCAACAAAACACTTAAGACTATGCTTTAGTAGATGGTGAATAAACACAAGACCAAATGTCATCTTATGCTCTTCCCTGATTTGTGGGCCTATAGAATTTATGTTAAGACTACCACCAGGTTCACTTCTTTCCACCTTGTTTTTGGAGAGGAGGCAATCTTACCAATCAAGTGTGAAATCCCCTCCCTCCACCTTGCCATTTAAATCATCTCGTACACCCAACCTCTAGAAAAATGACTTATCATGCTTGAGCATGCCAATGAAGACTGACGTGTTGCATTTCAAACCCTTCAAGTGGCCAAAAAGTGAACAAAAGCTCAATATGACTGAAAAGTCTACCCTCGTGCCTTCCATGAAGGTGAAGGTGTTGTTGTTTATGACTAAGCTCATGATGTCCTAGGGCACGGAAAGTTTGAACCATTATGGATAGGACCTTACATCATCCATAAGTTTTTGGGCAAAGGGGCATACCTTTTAGAGGTTCCAAAAGGAAAAATCCTTCCCAACCCCCATAATGCACTTTACCTCAAGAAATTTTACCCATAGCATTTCCCATTGAAATGTGTGTATCTTTTTTTTTTCTTGCATTTAGGTAGCTTGAATCCCCCACCATCTTATACATTATCTTCTTACATATTTCAGATGGATCCATCATCCACACCTCGTATCGGTTATGCCGATGGTGCAAGTTGCTTCACCATGAATCTATCCTCGACTGCTTGGGCCATTTTCACCCCCTTGCATTTGTTGGTCCACTCCAACAACGTCTGCATTGGATCTACAACCAATAACCAAGCTAAATATGATGTTGTGATAGGTTTGTTAGCTGATGCCATTGATTGTCACCTCCTTCACCTTCATGTTTGTCTTGATTCCTTTCTACTTTTCATGCAATTGAACGACGTTTATCATGTGCATAATCCTGTCCTATTTAGAAAATATCTACGAGTTAAGCTTTTGGCACATGAATTTGAATCCATTACATTCTGTCATGTTCCTAGAGACCAAAATCATTATGTAGATACCATTGAAAATAATATCCTAGATTGAGATTTATCACATGCATATACAAGAAGATATCCATAGCATAAAAAAATGGCAAACCATAATTATCACAAAAATATTCATAACCGTAATTATGTATGATAATATTCAACATACAGTGTTTTGAGTCCAGTACTCTAAATACATCCGACATACTCATTGACATGTTATCACAAACAAAAATGGGGACCCACATGTCCCTATGACTAATCACTATCATGTGGAGGCTCACGCATCAATGGCTCCCTCCCACCACCCCGTAGGTCTCATACTTCCTCACTGGCCATAGAAATGTGCCGTGTGATTCCTTGCCACTTTGAGGGAAGACCAATGCACTCATCTATATATGCCCCGCACTCAGGGTTAGTGATGTATGGTGTAACGATGTGTCTTGGAACTTTTGCTTAATTCAGAAGCCTGCTAACAGGCCAACACGTTTTCACACATGTATTGTATCTGTTGTTACACTGATCTTTAACAATTGTAATGCATGTTACTTTAACCTGTGTTCTACATCTAAACTGCTTCACTTGTTGTAATGCATAATCTATTAATGGAAATGTGTTGTATATGCTGTTAACACTGTCTCACCCATGTAGACTGCTCTCCCGGAAATGAGACATACCTTTCACATGAAGTTTGATGTAACAATCGTTGCACTTGTTCAGACTGATCCATTGAATGTTATACGTGTTATCTTACCTTGTATGTTGTGACTACCACGTCCGTGTGAACTGCTCCTCCAGAAGTTGTGCATGTCTTATTGTTTTGTGTGTTCCTAACAGTGTTGGGACTGCTCCCAATCGACTTGGAACTCACTCTCACCCTCTCCCTTGATAGTGAAAGAACCATTGACACAAGTGACACTTACAATCACCAGGAACATGAACCTTACTTCTCGAAGACAAATAAAACCACTCTCCTGTGCTGACAAGCAAGAGATGAGGTAGATATTTAAGATAATGGAAACCGGGCCATCGTACCGGATGGGACTCCTACACCAAATGGTGTGAGGTCTAGTTGGGACTTCATACCGGGGAGATCCCCTGAATGTTGGCGGGTCCAGCACCATCAACATAATGTTATATCATCCTTACTAATAAGAAATGCACCAAAGAACAAAAAAATTATATAATATTTTGAATCAACTCATAAACTCATCATGAACCAATATTATTTCATACATTCCTAAGTAGCATATGAACATCCTCAACAGACTGCAACAAACCAATGCCAGTACTAGAATGCCAATAATGAACTGATGGAAACATATGAGGAGCTCCCTCTAAATTTGTGCTTCTTCTTCTTCACCATAGAGAACTATACATGACTTTCTAAGTCAAAAAGTGCATGCATACATGACTTTCCTTCATGAGAAATGAATACATAATGTAAAATGCTAATTTTTCATAGCCACAACTTCCCTTGAACATGTCTTGTTCGTTCCTGATCAAAGTCACTTCATCAGATGCAACATCAGTATTATAAACATCACTAAAAGAATATCATAACAACATAGGGAACCTTCATAAATATACACATGCATAGCTTCCCCTGAGATCATACACCATTGATCTTGTGGACCTGATAGTCATTATCTATTCTCCAGTCACATTTACTTATGCAGTCAATATTAGAAGTATGCTTAAAGAATCATGAACTATGGTAGAGTTTCCTGCTCCTTCCTCCAAATCTATTTGAAGTCTCTGATCATGTGTTCAAAATTGTGATTTTTAAACCATCTCAAGTAGCCAGAGAGGCTTGTGAGCTTCCATTCCATCGAATTTACTTGCAATTAGAAGCATTATGCCCAAATGAGTTACAAGTGAAAAAAATATCCATAAAACTATCTTTTATAGTTGGGAACTGATCTCAAAGGACTTGATACAATTTTATTTTATCTTGAAGTTTTCATATCTAATGAGTGACTTGATTCAGTATTTTGTGTGTACTTATTATCTTGTGGTTTTGAAACCTTGTCATTGTACCCAATGCTTGTCTTGATTAGAGGAGAGTGTTTTTCATTAATAATATTTTCTAGAGATTTATATGCCTTTACCCATTTATTTGTTTTCTCATAATCTTCCCTTATAGTCACAATTTCTATTTCTAACTTTTCACAATGCATTTCTTTTTCCTAAATTTGTTTTTCTAAGCATCCTGTTCTTCTACTGGCTGTCTCTAATTGAGACTTTAGCAAGTTCATTTCCTTGACAATACTAGTTTCTTTTGTTTCTAGTTCTTTATTTTCATTCTTGAGTCTATCATTTTCTTTCAATGCTTTCATTAAATCATCTTCTTCATAACTATATGATTCACTAGTTCAATTATCTTCAAGAACCATACATATTTTGTAACTAGTGTTAGAATCCGAATCATATTCTTCTTGATCATCAGATGTGCTCTAACTATCTTCATTAGAATAAAAACTTTTATTGGAAAAAGAATTATTTTTGGCGTTTTTCTTGTCAACATCCTTTTTCCTTTTCTGTCTTATTATGATTTTCTTTATATGTATATTTGGATGCATAGTGACCCACTCTTCCACAAGAAAAACACTTCAAGGGAATTGTACCTTTGAATTTATGAGTTCCCACCTACAACTTCTTCACAAAATTTGCTTCTTCCTCATTTGAAATGTTGCTTGTATCTTTAGGTTCTTCCTATTCATTTCCTCTGTATGTGTCTTTGAATGTAGCTTCTCTGATTTCTGACATATTCCCCTTATTTCTCATCTCGTTACCAATCAAGATCCCACGACGTTGTTCTAGAGTAAGAATTTTCAAATCTTACATTTCTTCAAAGGTAAATACTTTGGAATCAAATTTTGGGGTTAGTGATGTCAAACTATTTTCAATAATAGCAGAATCCTCTATCTTGTCCCAAGCCCTTTCATAGTGTTAGTAATCTCATCTACTATAAGGAAATGGCCTGCAATTCTTTCATCAACATGCATTCTAAGGGACCCATACTTAATTATATATGATTGGAGTTTAGCATTCTTTACCTTAGTATCACCTTCATAACTCTAAATAAGATTATCCCATATTGCCTTTCCGATGTCCAGTTGCATGACTTACATGAACTCATATTGTGCTAATCTTCCCAGGATATCATTTACTGCCTTTGAATTATTCTCATAATGCTTCTTTATTACATTATCTATGGGAATGGAGGTTGTATATTGATATCCACCTTCAAAAAATCCCTATACATCAATTCCTAATAATTGCAAACATGATTGCATTATGACCTTCCAAAACATAAAGTTAGTACTATTAAACAAAGGTGGATTAGTAGAGAAAAGTCCATCTTGGCTATTGATCTTGCTAGACCCCCCTTCAAGAAATCAAGCTCCTTTTGAGGGACCTGCTCTAATACTAATTGTTAGGAAAAATACTTGGGGGGCGGGGTGGGGGGGGGTGTGAATCAATATTTTTCATTCACTTTAACTTCCAATTTCACACTCAGAATCATGTATGCTACTGTTATTTAGACAACTTGCATGTGTATGCACCTTCAGTGAATTAAAACTGTGTGTATTCTTATTAACAACTTTTCATAATATCCATTAGTTGTTTAGCTTTAATTACTTTAATTATTGCATCATTAGTTCATTATCCATTAAGTATGTAGTAAAGAACAGAGAAATTACAACACATAAGCAACACATCAACATATACGGACACCTAGATTTTAGGTGGAAACCTAATGTGGGAGAAAACCATTGCTGATGTCGTCTTTGTCTTCTTCCCTTATTATAATGAAGAATCATTAAATCATGATCATCTATTGGAATAAACTCTTTCCATCACACATGCACCCACCTGTAGGAGGCTACAACCTCTACTCATTCTCTAGCACCCAATGGAAGGGAGCTACAACTCCTTAATCTCGTTTACTGACTCCTACCTAAAGGGAGCTCTTACCCCCCACTGAAGGTTACAACCCTCAACACCTTTTGGACCACGTTTCACAATATTTCATCCGGGATCCACCTGTCTCAAACAATCATAAAAAATTTTAGGCGACCTTTCATCATATTTTCAAATTTGACCCACACCCAACAATATGCTCGATACCAATCAACGAATCAACCAATCATTGATACTAATAAACCAATCACAATGTCATAAATAAAAAACTAATCTGCATTTATTACAAGACTTAATCAAATTTACCTCAGAATATATATGTGACTGTTCTAAAGCATATCCACGTATATATGTGCTTCCTGCGCATAAAACCTGCGTACAAATCTTAACCCATTGAATACTAAATTGTTGTCAAATTGAATCAAAATTAGGGGAGTTTTGAGGTCTAAAATGGGCCTCCTAAGAAAAATGTACTGTAGATATTTTGAATAATAAACACATATTCAATAGAGATTATCCCGATTATACACTATTGCGGAATACATGCATAATACATAACCTCCTCTACGTTGATCATCAATTTAGCAGCATTAAAAACAATGAAACATCAATCGCATGCACACATTAACACAATATGTATCCCGGGGAAAGCTTACAGCTGAAAACCCCACACTATATGTATATTAATGATTGAGAACATGTAACATTACATAGTACAATACTCAAAAGTATCCAACACTATCTCCACTTGTTACACACAAAACTAGCTCAGATTTGATCTCCAAATCTCCCCCGCTGCTTTGCCTGCCTCCACTGCACAATCCTACAAGAGAATGAATGAATCAAAACTCGTTCCAAGTTCTATTTACCTTGGAAAATCACTCACACTGGAAAAATCACGTGAGCACAAGCTATATCACTGGGCATATGCAATTCTCATGGGCATACTCAATCCTTTGATTGTGCGAGATCTCATGCACAACTATAGTCACAACTAATAGCAATCTCAACCTCTAACACCTGTCTCCATTGAACTGTACATGCACTGAGTTAACTGATGTATTCTTCAGTTGCATTATGAGTTAATAAGTAGTGAATTAATTAATAACTAATTCACACAACTCATCACTTAGTCTATTGGCCAGTTAGACTAAATACAACTAGTTCAACTAAGTCAAATTGAACACAACTCCATTAACTAATCATCCAACTCCACAGAACTCAACCACATGACTTCTAACTGATGTCCTGCATGCAATAGCTCAACTGACCCACAAAGAAAACATGTGCCACATCTGTAGCTCAAACTAAAGTGCTCCAAGAGGATAAGATAAAGTTTATAGTCTAAATATTATTATGAGACAATAATATTTGACTTTTCTATTTTTGACTAGTAGTCTAAAAATAGACTCTAATCACTCCTGTTGTGATCCAAAAATAGAAGTCCATCTATTTTTCCCAGCATGACCAATCATCCATAAACAAAAAACTGCAACTCATAGACCATGATCCAGATGTCTAAAAATAGACTTTGCGCCAAAAATAGCGTGCGGGCCCACTTAGTGAAGGAAACTTCTTTTCACTAAGCTCCATCATCTTGTTGCATTTTCAACACTCCCTCTCAACAAGATATGGATTATCTGCAACCCCTATCCTGCAACTCTGGAATGTTCTGCATGCAACACATTTTCCTGGTCCACTTGCTCCAACAACACTTGGAACAAAAACACTCCCAACTGACCACTCCGTTGGGCTAGGAACATACTTTGATGCTAAAGCTCTATCTGTTGCTGACAAGTTCTCCCCCTCTGACATCTGCGCTACTGCAACATCTCCATGCATCTCGCACCATTGCACACCTCTCTGTGCCACCTAGCACTATGAAAAACACTTGTGCCTCTCGCATTGCTGCAGCCTACTAGCTATGCGTTGTCTTGGGATTCCCTACACTGTCACTCTCTCTGCCGCTCCATATGCATCTGTCTCTACCCAATCAGTCAGTTCTTGCTACTCCACATTGGGGCTCCCGTAGCAAGGTCTCATCCAAGAGGTTGGGTACCTCAAGGATCTTCCCCTCCTCCTTGGGACGATCAATCCACATCACCCCACCTCCTACCTGGAGGTATGGCTGCATGCGATCCCTCAGCCCACCTGGCTCGAAGTTTCCCCCTATTGGAGGTCTCTGTATGAGTAGATGTCTACTCGATCTCCAGTCAGCTTCCCTCGTTGTGGCTGCTCCACAACCTCCTGAAGCTGCTGCACCAATCGTGGCTCCTCCACAATCGTATGAGACTTCTTCTGGCTCTGCATGTTGAGAGGTAATATACGCTCCTTCTCAACCACCAAGTCTCCATCAGTTGCCTCGCTGCTCAAGGCTTTGCATGCATCTTGAACCTCAAGAGCATACAGGTTCTTCACCTGTGAACCAATCTGCTTCACCTGTCTAGTGATGATGTGCCTAAGGAAAACCTTTCCCTTACTGAAGATTACATCATAGCCTCTGTCTTCCAACATTGCAATCGACACCAAGTTTCTCTTCACTCCTGGTACATACTTGACATCGGTCAAGGTAAGGCGAGCTCCATGCTCCCTCTGAAAAATAACAGTGCCTACACCTGAGACACTATACTCCTCATCATTACCCATCGCTATGAGTATCTGGAGATCTTTGTCCTCCAAAGTACTGAACAAAATTTTGTCACTGGTCATGTGAAAAGAAGCTCCATTGTCAAGAAACCAACCACTTCCCACCATGGATGAAACCATGCATGAAAAGAGTGTGAAATCCAACTCGAACTGTGAAGCAAGTGCCTCACCTTCAGATCCTTCCCCGGATCCCTTCTTAGACTTCTTCTTTGGGCAATTAGTAGCATAATGACCAAACTCATGACAACGAAAGCATCTGACCTTTGACTTGTCAACCTTCTTCCCACCATTGGAAGAACTGGATTCGGAAAGAGAAACCTTCTCCTTCCCCTTCTTCGCCTTACTCGCTAAGGCACAGTTCTCCTCATCATGCATGCATGAAGAACTGTCTCTGGTGCTCCATCTGATCTCCTCCTGCACAAGATCTGACCAAAGTCTCTCCCATCCTAGCAATTTCTCCCGACCATTGACAGAGTCCTAATAGGAATGCCAACTCTTCGGAAGACCAAGGAGAGCCAAGCTCACCAAGTCCTCATCATCAACAGTCACCCCCACACTTCCCAGCTCATCCCTGCACTGGGTGAACTTCGTGAGATACTGGGGCATACTGTCTCCATTCTCACACTTAGATGTTTCTGAGTTTATCCTTGAGTGCCATTCCACTAGCTCAAAACTCAACCGCTTCTGATCTAAAATTCATGAGAACAAAGTATTTCTCGTACAGAGATTGACTGTATGGGCATTCACCGGATATCTCACCTTCCAAAATAAGGATGAATCCAGAGGCTACCTGGCCCGATTACAGACTCTGCCTGAAGAAATAAAATGTAAACACTTTCTGAATAGTAGATCTGATGATCAACAGCTCTGATACCATGTAGAAATTTTGAATAATAAACACATATTCAACAGATATTATCTCGATTATACACTATTTCGGAATACATGCATAATACATAACCTCCTCTACATTGATCATCAATTTAGCAGCATTAAAAACAATGAAACATCAATTGCACGCACACATTAACACAGTATGTATCCTGGGGAAAGCTTACAGCTGAAAACCCCACACTATTTGTATATTAATGATTGAGAACATGTAACATTACATAGTACAATACTCCTCACAAGTATCCAGCACTATCTCCACCTGTTACACACAAAACTAGCTCAGATTTGATCTCCAAATCTCCCCCGCTGCTTTTCCTGCCTCCACTGCACAATCTTGCAAGAGAATGAATGAATCCAAACTCGTTCCAAGTTCTATTTACCTTGGAAAATCACTCACACTAGAAAAATCACGTGAGTACAGGCTATATCACTGGGCATATGCAATTCTCATGGGCATACTCAATCCTTTGATTGTGCGAGATTTCATGCACAACTATAGTCACAACTGATAGCAATCTCAACCTCTAACACCTGTATCCACTGAACTGTACATGTATAGTTAATTGATGTATTCTTCAGTTGCATTATGAGTTAATAATTAGTGAATTAATTAATAACTAATTCACACAACTCATCACTTAGTCTATTAGCTAGTTAGACTAAATACAACTGGTTCAACTAAGTCAAATTAAACACAACTCCATTAACTGCTCATCCAACTCCACAGAACTCAACCACATGAGTTCTAACTAATGTCCTGCATGCAATAGCTCAACTGACCCACAAAGAAAACATGTGCCACATCTGTAGCTCAAACTAAAGTGCTCCAAGAGGATAGGATAAAATTTATAGTCTAAATATTATTATGAGACAATAATATTTGACTTTTCTATTTTTGACTAGCAGTCTAAAAATAGACTCTGATCACTCCTGTTGTGATCCAAAAATAGAATTCCATCTATTTTTCCCAACATGACCAATCATCCATAAACAACAAACTGCAACTCATAGACCATGATCCATATGTCTAAAAATAGAATTTGCGCCAAAAATAGCCTGCGGACCCACTTAGTGAAGGCGACTTCTTTTCACTAAGATCCATCATCTTGTTGCATTTTCAACATGTACAACCAAAATAAAATTTATCAAAAACAATAGGATTCAAGATGATGATGTCAACCATGGGCGATGATTCACCATTTTTTGAGTAAAAAAGTAAAAAGATTAAAAAATAATAAAATAATAAAACTACTTTTTCAACTCTTTTTTTCAACTTATCTCCCTAAGGATTTACTCAAATTTCGAGTAGGAGTACTTGTTGGTTGCAAAATTTATTTCCTCATCCAAGGAGTACCCATGTTGCATACTTTTGATGGACCTTGCTACACAAAAAATGAGAAATACATGAAAAACGTGATTGCAATCATACGTTTTCATGTATTTCTCATTTTTCATGTACCAGGGTCCATCTAAATTATGCAACATGGGTACTCCTTGGATGAGGAATAGAATTTTGCATCCAACGAGTGTTTCCACTCGAAATTTGAGTAAACCCATAGGGAGATAAGTTGAAAATACGAGTTGAAAAATTAGTTTTTTCTCTTTTCCCTCTAAAATTTGATGATGTAATCTAATCTTTTTTTTTATTATTTCTACTACTATTTTATAATTTCCTTAGGAGGCCCATTTTAGACCTCAAAACTCCCCTAATGTGTATCAACATTGAATCACCGAAATACTGAATCATAACAACAACTAATCATTAGATATACCAATACTGAATCAATGAATACCCAATCACAATTATTTCACATCATCACTGATAAATATGCCAAGCCACAACCAAATCAATTCAATCCAAACTACAAAACACAAACCATTATGATCAAAACAACATTGACAAACAACCACAAATAATTCAAAATTCATCAATTGTCATCAGGAAGAAACAATTATAAACTATAGAACATATATGCTACTTCCATTAAACATATATGCTTATATACGCATTCCCAATGTATAAAAACCACATACAAATTTCAATATATTAAATAAACACATCAATCCATAATCATTAGAATGTATACGTGACTAATCTGAATCATATTCGTGTATGTACATGATATTCCCGAACCAAACCTGCATACAAATCTTAAATTACCGAATCAGATCATTGGTGCAAACAAAACACATGTCAAACCCAGAGTTGTGTGTACATACTGATAAAATCTACAGATCTTAGCAAATATATATTAAAATCATAGTTTCAGCATAATCACGGATCCTTCTTTGTTAGTCACTTAAACAAACAACTCAATCAAGCATATATTCAATACATCTTCAAATCTGAGTCTTTTTCTTCCTCCCGGTTCACAACTGTTATAAATCAGATCACACAAGAATAATCCGTTACATTGCACACAAAACTCTTTGATCTCCATCTCCTTATATAAATTTGGCTTTTTCAATACCTTAAGAGAATCCCTTGGTAATCTTGTTAGTATTCGTTTGATAGGATCAAATAGACATTGCTGGCACAATACTATGGGAAATTACCATGGCCCCTAGTATCCAACTTTCCATGGTTCAGATTATGTACGTGAATTTTATTCACAGAACCTGTGTATGTACACGAATCTTCTTCACAGTGGTCACATATACTTTTTAAACTTCACATTTTTTATGCATCTTGAGACTAAGCTGTTAATTTTCTTCCATATCCTTTGTAACATTTGTACCATCAAACATGTCATCAATAACAATTCTATAATCATCATATTATAACCAATTTGACATCAAGGACATATTTGACAAGCAGGTTGCCATCAAGGACTACACATTAGCCATAATGCCAAAAATTTTCTTCTTTTTCTTGGATTCTTCTTTCCTTCTAGATCTTCACTCTTCCTTTCTTGCTTATTCTAGCTTTAGATCAAACTTGTGCTTGAGAGATCGAACTTATGTGAGTGAGTGTGTCAAATAAGGTCGAAGATGCATGTATTTATAGCCTTTCCAAGGGGTCGAATTCCCTACTTTAGGCCAACTTGAAGCTGTTAGAGCTTACTTGTACTTTGGAGGTTTCTAGGACCTTCTAGACTAAAAATAAATTATTTTACAAGGTACATCTTCCTTGGAAGGGTATAATTATCGTGATTTGGACCCTCTTGACTCATGACAATATATCCTATGACCTAACAAACCCTAGAAGCATGAAGAGGCTTTGGTGAATAAGAAAATTGTGCATGGAAAAAAGGATTATCATTGAAAGAAGAAAAGGAAGGTTGTATTGGAGACAGGAAAATACCAAGAAGCATCTTGAGTAACCCTTTTGATGGTTTCTCATAATAGCGAAAACTAGTTGAAAGGAATTGAACTAAATCATGGTTCAAATGAAGTGATTATTATCAAGTGTACACCTTTTAGACCTTTAATGTGCTCTTTGGATGACCAAAGTATGAGCTTTAAGGAAGAAAATGAATCTGTAGCATTCTCTTTGAGCCTAACAATAGAGCTAATTCCAGTGGAAACCATTGTGTATGAGGTACGTGAGGAAGTAAAAAAAAACATACTTAATCTCCCTTATTCCGACTCTAATGCGGAGGGGCCTAAAGGGCCTATATATGCGATGAAACTTGTGATAACTAATGCCCCTAAATTTGAAGGGGTTGAAGTAACTAAAGGAGTACACGTGGCTGATGCCCCAAAGCCATTACAACAAGAAAAGGGACTTGCGAAGATTAATGAAATTGAGATACCTGATGCTCTTGAGCTTGGAGAGTTCAAATTGATTGAAGGTGTGGAAGTGGATGATGTACCCGAAACATCACAGTGTACGATGAGTAGGAGAGAGAAGATAAAGAACCCTAGGCAACGAGATAAATAATTCAAGGTTCTAAACAAACATATTGAACAGGGAATCCAAGCGTTGAGGGAAAGGAATGAACGATTTAAAGAAGCCAGGGATGGGTCAACAATCCAAAACTGATTTCTAGCTAAGAGGGGTAAGTAATGGTATGAGAAATTAGGTTGGGTGGTAATCATTGCATAAAGCTGAATTTAAACGTTTTTCAAGAAAGACATACGAAAGGTTCAACAAGTCCTAATCTTCTACTCCAAGTTGAGAAGGGTATAATGCACAAGGACGTGAAATAATCTACGTGTCAGGGAGATGACGATTCTTGAATTTGACCCATTTGTTACATACATTAGACACCTTTTTTCCTATCATTCCCTATTTTTTCAAGATCTCGGAGTGAGGAACCTATCTTCAAATTAAAGATATATCATGTATTTTTTTTCCTAAAACATACTTACTATTTTTGTACAATACCAAGAAAGGATTCATTATAGGATCCTAAATTGGACCCAACACTTAGCCATATTTTTGTTGGAAATGAAATAAGTTAACTTCAAGAAAAGAAGAGTTATGTGTGATAGAGTGTTATGTGCCAACCAACCAACAAGCCACCTGATATTCAACGGATAATATAGGGATTTTTTGCTTGGGAGCATCATCTATCTTAGGATTGGATTGGGAACCTATTGTTGAAGCTAAAGGACCTCTTATATCTAATAGTAGGGGGGAAGGGCACATGTATAACACTTATGGAAAAGCTCAGTAGGTAAACCTTCACTACTTGTTGGCAGTTCTTCTCCAGTTATGACCATGGCTATTGTTTCTGTCAGTTTCATGGCCTTAGCAGTTATGAGTTAGAGAGGGTGATTATTTGTAATTAAATACAATTTCTCATTAATTAAGTTTGTGTTTTCTGTGTATTTCCTTACATGATTAACCTTGGGTATTGTATCTTTTATATAAATTATAGGAATAGAAGTTGCTTATTGAACTACCAGAAGAATGCATATTATGCATATCAAGTTGAATTATCAGAAGTAGTTGAACTACTGAAAGCATGCATATTATGCATATCAAGTTGAATTACCAAACGTAGTTGAACTACAAGAAGCGACAGGTTGAACTACTTGGATCAGCGCATCTCATGATCTAATTTTGTTCAAATAGATAATCTTCTTATCCGGGGAATGTAATTTCAGTGTAACATTTTTTTTTTCTCAGTAAATCTATTCTATTCTATTATATTATATACATGAAAACATTACAGTCATAGAGTCAGGATGCCCAAGGTCGACTGTGGCTCTTTGGGTTAGCATTTCGCAGCTCAGTACCAGCCCTCGCAGGGGCAACACATCCATACAGAACCGTTTCCACATCACGACAAAGCACAATAATGTTTCCAAACCATACAAAATCATCCCGCACAGGGGCTCCGGAGCAAAAAAATTCATCCCTCGCAGGGGTATCAAAAGACTTATGACAACATCCCTTATGGGTCCTACGAACAAAACCAAAGCAGACATAGACATATATATAAACCAGAGAGACATAGACAAAGACGTATGACCTATACCAAACCTGAACAATTACGGATGACGACAGAGTGTGCCAATGGAGGCTATTCCTCCGGCTTCTCCTTGAGAATTCTGCACCACCCGTGATGTTCTGGGAGGCCGTTCCAAACTTCCACCGTGTTCTTCTTGGAGGTCGACGCCTCCTGCTCTTGAGGGCGGTTAGGAGTCTGCTCAGGTACTCCGACTGGCTCTTCCTCGACATTTTCCAGGCATTCACCTGGGAGCTCCCCCTTGCTGCCCGAATTGCCTTCACCTTCCTGAGAATCCTCAATGAATAAAACTGAGATGTGTGCATTGATGCGGGAATTGTCCCTCGAGCTGCCGAGAGTGAAGATTGCGAAGCCGAACGCTGGAAGAGGGTTCGGATCAGAGTTGGGATTGCCCGCGTCCATGAATTGGCTCGCCTAGATAGGAGTGGCCCCTGCCCTTCTGTGGCAGTAACAACAACAACAGTGGTGGTGGGACTCTGCAGATGGATGGCGTGAAGAACCTCCTCGAGCAGAACCCCGTCGACTGAGCAACCTTTGCCTGGGCCTAACCATCTTTGCAGGGATGCCGGAGGCTTGAAGCAGAGCAGTAATTGAGGGCTTTCCCGGTTTGAGACACCCCCCAACAGAATGAAATCCTCTCCCAGCAGTTCTGGGACGAAGCTCAGCAGAACAAAAACAGCAATCAACAGGATTGCCGAGCTTGAGACTCCCCTCAGCTTCTTGATTGTCGGCTTTAACAACAAGAGCTGTAGCCTGGATGATAAAATTGCCAACAGAAACCTGAACTGCGTGATCCCAGCTCTGAGCATAAGCCTGCAGCACTCCCTCATCCTTCTTAAACTTCTCAACATTCCCTCGAGACCTGTTCTCCATAACTGCACTCTGCAGCCTCCCCATTTCACCTGACTCTGCATTGAATACCCTGCGATCTCACCTTAGCCCTTAACTCCTCGGCGGCGAGAGGCATTGAATACCCCATTTAATCTCGAGGCAGCACATGTCTGGCATGTGGCTCCTCACTGCCACTCGTACTATCACCCGCATCCGGGTATTTCAGTGTAACATCTTATTGGATGGTTACACTCCATATTTTTGTTTTGTACAAATGTTTACTATGGTTGTAACACTAAGTTATTTTGGTAGTGAATGGGGTTGAGGCACCCCAGTTTTGGTCTTTTTTCTCAGAGTTGTTAGATATTAATTTCTATATATTCAAGTAAACAATTCTTGAGGGGCTAACTAATGTAATAGAGAAATTGATGTAGCGGACATATCTTGTAAACAAAAGCTATGTACTATGTAATTTTCATGTGAATTAATGCAAGTGCTTTCTTGTTGATCATTCAGTGAGTTAATATTTTATCCCTCAAGTGCTTCCAATTAGGCGCGACCCCCTAATCTGAGATGCACTTGCAATGTAATTATGATTTATTGATATATATGCATTTTGTTGATTTAAGTTTGTTTACGTAGAACATATTCATTTATTTCTATCTTTATTCTTGAATTTCATATGTTGTGATAATCGATGTGGAATGGTGTGAGGGCCCTTGATGTGGAGAGTTAATAACCCAGGTAATCCACATGAAGTTGAAAGACTCTAGGACTTGGACTAATAACTTTGAGTTAATTTATTTTTGTTTTGCACAAATGATTCCTTTTTGGCACTTCATGATATTCTTTTTTGGTAACTAAGTCGCGGGAATTATTGAACCTTCTAGATGCCCTTAGGATGCTAATGAATGAGATTATATTTTAAAATATTATTTATTTCTTTGTTTATGTTTCATGTAAGGGGTGAATCCATGTTCAATTAAGCTCCTACAAAGTGTAATTATAACAAAGCGATGTAGTATCTTTTGAATTAGAATTGGTTAAACATATTTCTACATATATTTTGCCAACACCTTGTCAACCTATAAACCTCAATTGATAATTTAATGAGAAATAATTTAAGCAATTAAATCTCTCAATAATTCTTCTCCTTGAAAATAAATAAAAACAGATTTTGATTTAAAAAAAACTCACCGATACCAAACAAAATCCTTCCTAAAATTAAGGAAAATAATTAAAAACATCGAAAAACATCCAAAATCCCTATTGAAATCAATATAAACAAATAAAATCAGTAAATAAACCTCCTTATATATATACTTTGACCATAAAAGTGTTTGACCATAAAAGTGTTGATTACAGAAGTGTTGAAAATAGGCAAAAATAAATCCTAAAGAGATCATTTAAAACTCTCAAATGCCATATTTAAACAACTTGTTCATAATTAAGATAAACTACACCTTAGCCTTGGCCTTATAAAACCCTAGATATACCAAGTAAATTCGATATTCTAAGTCGGACCAATTGTTGTATTTCCACTTAATATGCACTTAATTTTTGTATTTCCACTTAATATGCTCCTCTGAAACATAAAATTATGCACTTTATGTATGGTCAAAGAATTTTAAAAACAAAATAGTATTGGGTAGAAGTCTAATACCGAATATTTTGGGTGTGCAAAAAAACATAAAACACTAAAGAGTGGCAGACCAAGAAAATTACGAGGTCACTAAGGCTGCCAAAGTTAAGATATCGTGCATGTCCCTCACACAAGATTCGGTACAAGAATTCAATCTAATATAACGTATTGTAGTCCTCCCACCTTAGTACCAATCCATGAAATAAAGGTAGACATGTACCTCAATGTTGTATTTGATGCATAAGACATAGGGAAATAAAGGTAGACATGTACCTCAATGTTGTATTTGAGAGCTTGTCCTCAATGCATAAGACATAGGGAAGGTTGGGGCTCAGAACTAGGAATATATTCCTTACAATTTCTACCATTAAAGAGTGTTATTATGGCCCATGTTTCTGCCATAATGTACATTATGAGCATGAGAGTGTTACAGAAAACGTTTGAAATGAGGTGACTCCACCAAGTTCCCATTGTCCAATCCTTGGAAGTGTTTTCACTGAAGTGACTCCACCAAGTTGCCACTGCCAAACTACAACCCTAGGCAACACAGAATGTGCAACCAGCAATGAGCAAAGGTCTAATTTGGGGAGAAATTCATGCATCTTTATCAATACCAACTCCATGTTAGTACGAAAGTGTAAGATATTTTTCATTCAAGTCAACCTAGGAGATTCGTATGATTTCTCCCTTTTAAATGGTCTCGATGTATCACATGATAGAAAATAAATATTAAATATAAAAATAAAAAATGTAGTGTATGGTATAAGAGAATATTAAATTTAAATTTATAATTAGGTTTTTTAATTAAATTTTCATTTTTTATATATAATCAAACACATAAATTCTATTTTTTTGTTTGTTATTATTGTAATATTTTTTGGTTTGCTAGTAGAGAAACTAGACCACTCACAAAGTCAAATTTGTTTAAGCACCCAAAAATTGAGAATCTTTTGATATGTTAAAGGCAAAATGTAGTTAGGCTAAGGCATATGGTGTTCTAAAACATTATAAATATTTATAGCTGTAAATATATAAAACAATAAATGAAAATGAGTATATGAAAAGTGTAATGATGTGGTCGTCCAATTTTGAGAGATTTTGATTCTTTCACAACTCTATTAACTCTTTATTGCTTGTTGTTGAGTAGACCAGGTTAGGTAGAAGACCAAGATGTAACTCAATTTTCTACATTAGATTATCCATGACTTTTAGTATGAGTTGAAGTTCATCAAACATCAATAATATTTCATCCCGACCTACATTTCTGTCCACCAATACTCATCCTAGTAGCACCTTGAGGTGCTAATATATGTTAATGGTGTACATATATCGGTTAAACCTCCCTCTAGTGTTACGAACATCTATGAACCAATCATCAATTTAATTAGCTATATTTATATCTAAGAGGCATCCCCTTTCTCCAGCTATGTCCCTCTTAGCATTGGAATTTTCATCTTGCAATTGTTCTGGCATGTTGGCCTTGTAGAAGTTGGCCAAGTTTTCAACATATTGTTCAGTGGTGGTTGGGTGTGAGAATTCTCCATTTTCCTATAATAAGCTACTCCACAATGAGCATGTGCCCACTGCCTGGGAATGCTAACGAATGCATTGTTATTCTGACTTGTGTGCTACATTAGGGAAGGGATTTCAATTTGAAGGGTGGCAGAAATAAGAGTTAAGTCCAAAGAGGGAAAATAGGAGAAATCAAGAGAGTTGTACCCAATGCCATCTATAGAGGAATTTTACACCCTCGAGTCATTCTAAATGTTAGACAAGATTTGAGGATTACGAGTGATAGAGACCAAGGATTAAGAGCAATAAAGACCAAAGAGAGCAACAAAAAGATCAGGGCTTGCACTCACTTTAAAGGGAAACAACAAAGGAGAGCTAGCACACGTGCCATAATAAAATATAGGTGACAAATATTACCCCCAATTTTCCATATCCACTACATGTAGGAGCATGAGGCCACGAGTGGCCATAAATTTCTAGATTTTTGAGCTCAATTATGTGAATTTCTCTCTTGCTTGTGCATGGTTTCTCTAGTACTCGGGCTTGGAATCCCCTAGCTTGTGTAATTAATATTTGACTTTAAACTTAGTGACTACAATGACTTCACATAGTGTGTTTACAAACCTCTTTTGTCTGCATTGACCATTGAAATGATAATCCACCCTTGTAACATTAAAATCCAATTGTGCCAATGATTTCCCATACCCCTTAAATGGTGTTCCTTCATGATGGTTGATTCAAATGTTGGATGATTATTAATTTCGTGGGGGACAGTGTGCCATGTTTACTAATGTTGTCCTTGGTGGGTGGCAATCATGCAACCCTCGACTTGGTCCCTCCCTATCACCCTATTCGAGAGAAAAAATATAATTATATTAAATAAATATAATTATGTATTATAAATATTTTAAAATTATTTTTCTTGATTATTAATTTTTTTTATGCAAAATATTACTTTCACATAATACTATCTCACATTACATTAGATAGATTAATTGATTATAATTTAAAAAATATTTATATCATATTAAAGTGATTAAATTTGTTATTTTTGAATAATGCTTGTATTACAATGAAATGAACTTTTTATCACATGAATATATGATAAATTATTCTTGTAAATGTTAGTCTTGAGGTTTAGTTCAATTACTCGAGGTTGTGTTGTTAAAACACCTTGCCATTGGGAGGTCACGAGTTCAATTCTCCTTAATACCCTTGAGGTTGGCTTTAATTAGTTTAGCCAAGTGTGGTTCCTTTGGGTATATCTACCCTAATTTTCCATGGATATATATATTCACAATACCCATCTACATATATATATATATATATATATATATATATATATATATATAAGTGTAATTTTGTTTTTTTTAATAATTTAACCCTTAAATTTATCTTTCACGTGTGAGATTAAATTTCTTAAGGTGAATACTTAAGAATTCAAGTTCTATTTTAAATATAATTTTAGTTGAGATTATCAATTTTTTTAAATCAATATTTTTAATATAATTTAATGGGGAAAAACTAGATATAAAATTTCATTCTATTTTTATTAATATAAATTACACAATTATTCAGAATTAGTTTATTTTATTTAACTTTTTGTTACATGAATACTAAAAAAGATTATGTTGATTGTGAATTTCAATTATTTGCATAATTTAGAGTTCTTGTTTTAGTCATATTTGTTTCTTAGCTTTTTATGGGAGAGTTTGGGCTTGCACACACCCCTTCCATCACGCATCACTAGGGGCTTTAAGGTGACAACAATTTTTGAGCCACTATTGTTGGGATTTTGATGGTAACACACTTTGAAGAGATTTTTTTTTGGAAAAATGCCTTGTAAAATATTGTAATTTTTAGTCAATTTAGAGCATTTATTATTAGGATACAAATCTAACGCTAGAAATTATGTTGGTCCCATTTTTCGCCTTAGAAGGAAACCCTCATTTTTTTATAAGGACATTATATCATGGTTGTGTATTATGAGAGAGCATTGTGAGTGAGAGAGGACATTATCAGAGGGTAAAGTGGAGGTTGCAATAAATGTATTGTAGGTTTTATCCCTTTATTTTGTTTAATAGAATAAAGGAAGGATATGATGTTTCTCTATGGATGTAGCCCATATCAATTGGATGATATATATCAATGTATTTCATGATTTTTTTCTATGTTCTATTTTCACATTCATTTTGATCTTTATTGTTCCATAACCTTTGACTTTTTTGGTAAACAAGAAGAGAACTTTCTATTACAAAAAAAGCTTTACATAGAGTGCATGTCGTGGTGAGCTATAGAGGCTAGTGTTTAAATGAAGTGATGTATACAAGTGTTGAATATGGTTTGACATGAGCTAGAGAAGGGTCATCTGCCTGTGCAAGGAAAATTAGATGGTCCCTCAAAGAGTGCAAAAAATAGTTTAAAACAAAATGTACATAGGCTAGACTACAATGATGCCTTCTTTTAGAACTAGAAAAACTGAGAAAACTATGTAGACTAAAGGAAGACAAAAGCATAAGTTGCCTAATGAGGTTCTCACTCATGTTGTATTCCTTTCTTTGGAACTTCTTGCAGCTGACACTATTGAGTTTTAGCTTTCTTCTCATGTTCCAACATATCTAGATATGCAAAGGGTCATTATATCCTTTTGGAAGCCATTCTAGATGATCTCATTCAATCACATAGCCATAGGAGCTAACACCTTGCTCAGAGGATTCTCC
The DNA here is from genome assembly GCA_031772625.1 of Pinus tabuliformis. NCBI lineage: Eukaryota > Viridiplantae > Streptophyta > Pinopsida > Pinales > Pinaceae > Pinus > Pinus tabuliformis. The sequence goes on along the minus strand of CM062817.1, from coordinate 1,854,765,981 downwards.
TTTGAGGACATGGGCTGCGTTGCTTGGAGGATTTGGTACACTGTCAACTTTGCTCTCGTGTCTCTTGCTGGAAGGGGAGACACAAACCACTGGGGATTTGTATTTTTCCTGTGCCACTAGAGGAGGAGGTGTGCCACGCTGGTTGGAGTCCATGTCTGCAGATCTTTCCTTGGTACTAGTGGACAAATGAGTAATGGGGATGAGAGGGAACTCAATTCCAACTATGCGAGGTGAGTATTACTGAATTAGACGCTAGCCTCAACCATCCTACATTCTGATCCTCCTCTAGCTTCTTCCATGGTCTAGAGCTAGCGTGCTAACAAGTTCCTTACTTACCAAAGGCCATCACCTAAGCACCTTCGCTCCTCCACTTCCATTATTACAACCATATGGCATATGTGAACTAGAATATCATGTTCAAACAACTCCACATCTTGATCATGCCATGGTTGGAGGGGCCGACCCCCATGTTCTCTACCTCCTCATTTAGCTCTTCCACATTCTCTAACCATGGTTCCCTACTTGGTGAGTTGAATCCTAGAGTGATGAAGTCTAGAAATGTTCATAATGCAAATGATACCCCTCTTTTTAGAACCCAACACCTGCAGGCAAGTATAAAGGAGAGGAGGAAGTTATAGAAACACAAATTTGAGTAGAGGCATGAATTCTAGTGTAAGGCAGATCAAAAGATAGATTTGGATGGAATGTTCCAGAAGCTTCGAATTATTTGTCTCTAGGCCCCTTTGATGGAGCTCCGTAGTGCATGACCACCACTCAAACTCACGTCTGTATGCAAGCATGATGTTTGTCATGTGTTATCTGACAAGACACACTACATGATATGCTACTTGGATTTGGGATATTGTTCCATAATCTTATTTGTAATAGATTGGATAATCACAAACAAATTATGAATATTACTATTATTACAAAATTTAAATGAACATATAAATCTGATATCTGGAAAAATATTTTTCATACTCCAATTTTTATATTACAAGGATTATATATTCTTTCTTCTTATAAAATTTTATCTTTTATCTACTCAATTTTTTATCTTTTATCCTTTTTTAATTTTATTATAAAATTTATGAGAATTAATCTATATTTTAAGAATACTAATAAGGATAAATCTCATCTTTTAACTTTATTTTTATAATCTCTAATAAATATAAAATATACTACGCCCACCATACTTTAATTATATAATCTACCCCCTCATCGCAAAATAACAAAGGGTAAAATATTACGAAAATCGTTTTATATTCTTTTAAACGTCGACTACTCTAAAGTGATTTGGACTATTATAGATGTAAATCTACTTAAAGCCATGATATTTGAAGTAAGTGTATATAAAATATAAATTGATTCAATTTTAGTTATTTCAGTGGTAACGTTAATAACTAAAATTTTTGTGTAAGATGTAACAACTACTTTCATATCATACTTTGTATAAAAGGACATCAACTCATATGTTGTAAGGCTGAAGATTTTGGAGTTATTTAGTGATCTTGCTAGAGTAGAAACTATTTGTTGTTTTTTACAAGGTTGTCTTTTCAAATATCTATGTATTATCTTTCATAGATTATATGTGTTATTATGTTACGAGGATTTTTTTATTTTTATTTATTTATTTATTTTTGGGTAAATTTCATGTTTATATGTGTTAATATGTTATTATGGTTTTTTTTTTTGTAAATTTCATACTGGATATCTATTAATAGAAAAAGTTTACATTTTTATAAAGTTACCATCATAATTTTATCTATTTAGGAGTCATGGCACTTTTATGGATTTATATGTCGAAGACTATGTAAAAATTAGGATGTATTAGGAGCATAAGTGGACTACGATCTATTTAGCCAGTCATTTACAAAAACACAAAACACTTAGACCAATACATGATGTACAGTTAGGTAATAACACGATGAACAACTAGAGAACAACAATAGGCTAATACTCTTAGACACAATAAAAACAACTGATAGATATAAGAACAAAAAACCAAAACCAATGTTTCCTTTAGATTATCCATCTTATCAAAACCTCTAGCTGCACTTCTTAATCCGAAATGAGGATTGGTGATGAAGTAGTTGAATTAGCTTGAGGGGAGGCTTGTGCTAGTGCATTGATGACACCATGTAATTTCAGATTCTCATTGGATTCGGTATCTAAGTTAGATACTATATAGAACTCAATGCTAGATAACAAAACCACTATGTTGTCTGAATTATATTTAATGTCTCTAAGAATGTGTTTGATGTCTTTCTAGCCTGAAAAAACTTTATAATTGTCTACCTGCTTGTCTTTGATGACCATACTCATGACGGTATCCATTTGGCAGTGATGAGTGATCGAATGTAGGAAGTGTATACTTCTTCTACGAAAGTTTCCTGCATCTGGAGTCCATTTGAGACTATTGCCTCCAATGTTAGAACCTTAGAAATATGTTCGATCTCCAAATTCTCTGGCTTCTAGCTAAAGGATTTATTTGTGTACCTCCAAAGGTGTTGCATTGAAAAAATTCGCTACCAGATCCCAATTGAATAATCTCCTATGTTGTGAGGAAGAGGGCCCCGAAGAACCCCCTCGGTGACACGATGCGTGAAGCCTTGGAGCCATAGTGAGAATGTGCCTATAAAACAAATTGAAAATAATCCCTACATCGAGACAATGACTATGGCGGACGTGTATAAACACAGCGGGGATATAACATACAAAGGATGAAGTATGACTTTGTAATAGGCATTTATGACCTTGAAGGAAATACTATCAAAATAAGATGGAAAAGGACCAGGGCTACCAAACTCTGGGAACCAGAACCAGACAAGGAAAGGAGATGCCCGCTAGATCCAAATTTTTAGGAGTTTCCAAGAGAAGGACTGTGAAAAGCTCAAAGGAGGGTCCGAAACTAGATTTATGTAAGATAAGGGCAAAAAACATTGACCCACATATGAAATAACCATCGAAATTTGGAACTGGAGAAGGCCTTAGGAGCTACACCCTGGTAATAAGTTTGACCCAATGAAATATTCCATTAAAAAACACCTCACAATAAGATATAAAGACTCTGTAAGACCTGTATGCAACGCTATAAGTAGTAGTCTTGGAAAGAAAAATCCCCGACAAACAATATGAGAACTTTTATACCATGACACAACATTAACATGACTGTAAAGATACTTGGAGGAACAATGGGGTTTGCAATATATCCTTTTATCAAACAAACTTTCAACAATGCGATATGACAAAGACCCTAATTCAAAGGTGAAACAAAATGACCAATAAGCTATACCTCTCCAATGATGCTTAGATAATTGAAGAGGTATGCCCTTGAGACCACATCACTTAAGAGTGTTACTGTGAAGGAATTGTGGAGAGGGTCATGAAGACATGCTCCATAATAGACATTACGCCACCCTGAGGTCTCCACCATGCAGATATAAAGCTCCTGAGACGTGAGGAAGATAACACACCAACTCCGTGCTTTCCAAATGTAGTATCTATGATCGCAACTAGTTTCTTGGATCTTGTAAACCATAATTTGCTCATTAATGAGAATACCTTCGATTTCAAAATGAGAAGAAAGGATTTCCAATCCATTAGGAGCTGGGCATGCCATCTCCAAGCTGGAAGAGAGTAAGGAATGTACCAACATAATACCACACGCACTGGTTGATGCACCATGTTGTGGAAATTTATGATGCATCGAATAACTAAGGGTTAAACCTTCAAATGACCAGTGCTCCTACCACGCATGCAATATATTCTGCCAAGTGTTGTGCTCTTCTCCCTTCTCAAGGACTGACACCTTGGGGACCAACCAAATTTTATGCATGTTCATAATTAACCTACTTGTCAGAGAAACTTGACGTTGATGAATGTTGGTGGGAGATGTCATTTAAACTATAGGTTTTCCGGAGACACCCCTGTCGGGGATTTGGATACTTGCACTTAATTTATCATGCATTATATAACCCTAGAGATCCTCAACTTCCTCTTTCCCTTTCATCTCCAAATAGGCTATATCAATAGATACATGGTCTTCCTTGCACCCTCAATTTGCCAATGAATCAACTACTTGATTCCCTACCCACCGCATGTGCATTTGGATAGCAAAATCAATGTTCTCGAGTAATGCCTTAATATTTTTCACCACCATTTGTAAATTCAAACTATGAATGATTGTATCCATTTGACGACTACTCATTATCTTTGAAACTAGTTTAATGACCAACTTCGAATCACCGTGAACTTGAATGAGGTAGAATCCTTCTCTCTTAGCTATGTGTAAACCTCTTTCAAACGACTCAAATTCTTCCATGTTATTTGATGAGAAGCTACAAGAAAATGCATAAACATGTATAAGGTCCGAGCATGCATCTCTAAGAATTCCCCCATAACCTGCTAAACCTGGGTTTCCTTTTGATGCCCCATCAAAACATAACTGAACGAATTTTGGAGGAGGATGCCGAAAATTACGTGCACCCTTTACCATGATAGTTATGGTATTTTATGGATTATATACCCACATCCGAGATGAAAGCTCAAGTATTTTAAATACATTTGTCTCCAATTCACTTGTTTGATTATATTCCCAAGAAGGAGTGGAGATAAGAATTGTTTCCCTTATATTTTTAAGTATGAGACCTTGTAAGTACAACGTTTGTCTGATACGTCCTTTGAATATTCTTGTGTTTATTTTCTTCTATATAATCCACCATGTAAAACCCAAATCCAAATGTTAGACCTTTGACACTACAAGATTCTTAAACTTACAGTCATACCATTGTTCCATCCATGATGAAGTATTCCTAGAATTTGGTAGCGAGCAGTCAAAAATGTGTTTTTATAAAATTCCACAGTTCTAGTGCAATAGGGTAAGAGAGAAAGAGATGGCCTATAGTTTCTTCTTCATGTGAGCATAGTACACAATGGGAGAGGCCTTCGAGAGCTTTGCTTCATAACCTATCGCAATTTAAAGAGTGACACCATGCAATCTACCATAAGAAAGTAGAAATATTTGGCCAGCTTGATGCTTTCCATATTTTCCTCCATATTTTGCTGTTATTATTTTAGTGAAACTATAATAAGATTGAATATGCTTATTTTAGGATGAATTAACCTATTTCTTTATAAGCCCAATGTAGAATATCCTCTTGGTGTTTTGTACGTATCCTTCTATTTAATAATAATCATTGAAATACTTCCCAGTTTGGATTCGTATCTTGGGAGGACCAATCTTCCTTTTCCTTCCATTATCTCCATTATGACTCTTGCTGAGATTGTTTCCAATAGTTTACAACCTTTAGGGCACCTTTTGAATGTGTAATTTTTTAATTTGAGAAAACTGGTCGTTTTCTTGCAATGGCGAAAACTGATGCCATGATTCCTCCCAAAAATATGTGCTCTTTCCTTCTCTGACCTCGCATAAATAATGTATGTGAACAATTGTTTTTCATTGCTGCACCCAATTCCAAATAATCAAATCCTTAATAGAACCATCAAACCTTAATCTATCTTGTTGCATCGAATGACGCATATATTTTCGGGCACAAATTTCTTTCCATATTTGAGAACCACCTTTGATCCAGAGCCACCAGAGCTTTTAGGCATAGGCTTGAATGACAAGAGAAGGGTCACAAGTCCCCAACCATGTTGACTATTTATATGTAATCAATTTACTCCAACACCAAAAAGCACATTTTCTAGATTGAGAACGTCCATGCCATAAAAAATTTGTCCATATGGATCAAAATTGCTGAGAGGTTGTGATTGGAATGGACATTACTGAGAGCTGGTAATTTGATAGGGATTGTACTATTGCTTTGACTAAAACCAATTGACTGGGGAAATTTAGATTTCTAAATTCCCAAATCCTTATTTTATGTCTAATCTTCTCAAGAAGACTTTGTCGGTTGTGATCCAAGGCCAAGGGTACTTCTAGATACTTGGATGGGAAATTCCCCTTACTAAATCCTAGTGTTCAACGTAACCTATTTTGTACATTTTATGGGCAATTGAAAAAGAAAATATTTGACTTACCGTTGTTAATCATCATCCCATATGCCTTCATGAATATTTGTAATAGAGAATCTACTCTTTTTGCCTCTCTCCATGTCATCAAAGTGAATAAGAGGACATCATCTACAAATTATTGATGTGATATGGTAAATTATTTACCATATAAACGAAGTTCATGAAGAAAACATGATTCAGTCGCCTTGGAGAACAATTGACCCAGACCCTCCATTGTAAGGATGAATAGGAACGGTGATAAAGGGTCTCCATGTCTTAGTCCTCTTGAAGTTAGAAAGTGAAATATGACACACTAATTATTAGTATAGAGATAAAATAAGATGAAACCAAAGACCCGACCCATAGTAACCACTTCTCCAAGAAACCAAAAGCTTGTAGAACATAGTATATGTACGTCTAGCTAAGGCTATCATAAGCCTTCAATAAATCTATTTTTATAATCATTCCTAGACGTTTGGTTTGTTTGAAAGAGTGAATTACTTCTTGTACTGCAATAATGCCATCTTATATATGTTTTCCCTTCAAAAAACGAAATTGAGTTGGGGACACTAATTGAGGTAAGAATGGTTTGAGTCTGTTGATGATAATTGAACAAATAGTTTTATACAACACGTTGCATATAGCAATTGGACGAAGTTTGTCTGGATTATCAGATTGACCTAGTTTAGGAGCTGATGAGAAGAAAGTTGAATTTAACACAAAGAATATCTTTCTTATCTGTTTATATTACTCCACTAACTCATGAATTTCTTCCCCTAACAAATCCCAACAAGCCTAATAAAAATCAATTGTGAAGCTGTATGGACCTAACACCTTGTTTTTTGGCATATTCATTACTACAATTTTTACCTCCGAGTAGGAAATTGATCTCATTAGACCTAGACTTTGTTCTTTCATTAAGATACTTGGTATCTTTTGTATCAATGCCTTGATACAATGATGCCTCTTAAGGTTGTTTTATGAATGCGAATCTTTAAAATAGGTGACTAATTCTTGCTTGATGTCCTCATGTTGGATATTTCTTTCTCCATCCTAGCCCTTGAGTGAAAAAATCATGTTTTGTTGATGATGTTGCACCATGGAATTATGAAAGAATTTATAGTTAGTATATCCTTCCTTTAGCCAATATATTCTAGATTTCTGCCACCAAAGAATATCCTCTTGTTTTCTGCGTTTTTCTAAATTTTGTAGGGTGATAGCCTATACATTCAGTAACTCTTGAGATCGACCCTCAAGACTCATATTTTTTTTGAATATCTTGCATTTTCTATTCCAAGGCTAATTTCTCCTTGAATATATTCCCAAATTTGTGCTTTTTCCAAGCCTTAATCTAGTGTTTTAGAGATTTTAATTTTAAGTGAAAAGTATGCATATAATTCCAACCTTTGATATCCAATTGTAACCACCATTGCTTCATCAATTATACCAAATCCGTATCTTTCAACCGAAAACTTTCAAACCAGAATAATCTGTTTGAAGGGGATTCCTTAAGGTCCATATCAAAACCTATAGGCCAATGGTTCGATCCCATACAAGGTAGTATTGACACTTCCAGGTAAATATCTATTTGCATTATTTTCTCCATTATCATAAAACAATATAGATGACATGCTATTTGGCTTTCCCCACCACATTGATTATTCCACGTTGAAGTCCCATCTTTTGTTCTTATGTCTACAAGATGAACCTCCTCTATATACTCATCAAAAGATATGGAAGCCTGATCAAGTTTACGTATGCCTCCTTTCTTCTCCTAAAGGGACCTAATAATATTGAAATCCTCTCCTACCACCCATTAAGTGTCTCCTAACAAATGTTTGAGTTTTTTTAGTGTTTCTAGAAAATCCATTTTTTCCTTAACCCGTGAGGGACCATATACTGCTGATAGTGCCACTTCCTCTTTGGTAAATATATATCAGAAGGTGTCTATTAGGATTCCTTCTGTGGCCATCCAATCACTAAAGAACACCTCATTAGGATTCCACCACATTGCTAAACTGCCTACACTTCCCCTAGAATCCACCAAAATTTGAATACAACCTTTCCAACAAAATTATGCTATTTTTGACATTTTGTCTATTCCTAGCTTTGTTTCCTGTAGAATTACAATAGTTGGCTTCTATTTGTTTATCCTATCAATAAGATATCTATGTTTGCCTCTGTTATTTAGACCGTGAACGTTCCAAGATAAAATCCTCATTGTGACTGGATGTGGGTGGCCGACGTAGCCTCATTCGGGGCAGAGACCTGATTCATAATTTGCCTAGAATCCTTCTTAGGCTTATTCCCCTTCTTCATCCCTTCTCTTTGAGATACTTTAGTAAAATTTATTTACATTTATCTTTGAATCCCTGAGAAGCACATGTTATTGGGTCCTCAATCAAATTCATTTTTTTTTGTTTTCCAAGCTAAATAAGCTTTTGAGTAAGATTCACAAGCCTCTGGGATAACACATCTAGGTCCTGATGTTCCCATTCATGTACCATCAAAACCAACTTTCTTTATTCCTCTGAGAGAGTGGAATCATCCTTTCTTCCTCCTTTCTTTCTTTCTTTGTTTTTTTTTCTATAATTGGATTATTAAGTTAAAATATTGGTTAAGTTAATAGTTGTATTTGTCTAGGATTTGGTGAACGATAGCAAGATAAATATATAGATGTCATTTGAGAGGGATAGTTAATTGGTGGACAAGAAAAGTATAATTATATTTGAAAAATTATGAAGAATAATTTCATTAACCATTACACAATCAAGAATGTGATACTTTACTAATAAATTCACAAAAAATTATTTAATTAATTTTGAGAGAGATCAAGAGATTCATTCAAAGCACTAGTCAGTGAATGAAGAAAATGAACAAACAATCCAGTCAAAGTTTATAAATTATGGAAGAAATAATTTGGATGAGGATTTTGAAAGAATATCTAGAGAATTATGAAAGCATCAATTCTTGAACAAAAAAAGCACATTTAACTACATTATACAAAGGTTTTGTATTAATTTGCAAGGTCACATTTCCTATTATATAGCAAGATTATTGCATAAATTATTAGTTTTTTTTTCCAATAAAAGCATGATGAGAAAAATGAGACATGCTTCTCCAAATTAGATCACATCATGAACCTATTGACATAGACCACTGCACTTCATCCAAGAATATTTGAAGTGAGCATTTATTGGAATGAAACTAGCCAAATACCCAATATCATTAGGGACAATTGGTTGAGCTAACCCCTTGGGATAAATTGCTAATTAACAAACGAGTCAATCATATAAAAAAAGACAAATATTACAACTACCATTGATCACACTCACTATCAAAGATTTTCTATCTTAGGATTGATTACTCTAAAAATAGAGATACAAGCATGATAACATAGATTGAAAACCCCATCACTACATAATATTAAAATCTACCCTCAATGATGGGGAGTTACTAGCGATGCCTTGAATAAGAAGAAGAATAGTTGTGATCAATAAAGTTTGTAAAGAAAAGAAAACAATAGAATAAAAGCATGTCTAGTGGACGTCAATAAGAAGAATGACATAATGAGTACACAGATAGAGATAATATACAATAGATGAAAAAAATAAAAATGAAAGATAATATATAATAATTGACCGAAATATAAACCCTATCACCTTGTATAAAATATAAGCAAATAAAATTATGGAAATAAGCTAAAATAAGAAAAGTTTTAATAAGAAGTAATGATCAATTTAGAGATTATTAGATGACATAAATTATCTTTGAGATAGGCTATTGATATATATGATCAAAATAGTGGTCTAGTGTTGGTTATATATTCAATAGGTGGATATAGAAAAGTGATTATACAAGTAAAAATTATATGTAAAATACCATGGGTGTTGATCCAGATTTATGCAAGAACGAAATGAAATTCAAACTTAAACAAAAACACATATTTACAATGAAAACATAACTTCAATTCATTAATATGAAAGTACTAGAATCGAGATAAATTAGCTCAGGCGATGGTAGCTTATCTCTGAGAAGAGATGTGGTGGCTACATGTCTATGAACTATGTAAAAATGAGGTTCAAAAGCCTTTTTATTATTGAGAAACAATGGAAAACCCTGAACATCCTTGTTATCATCCTATTTTGTTCCATAGGGTTAGTACTTATGATTCATTATGCCGATTGACCTTTTTCCAGGCCTTACCTACTATTTTTTCCATTTTTTGCCTCAACCTCATGGATCCCATCTTGTGCGCGCAATTGAATCTCCCAACTACATGGAGGAAACTTTGTGCATGTGGTTATAGCCTAAAACTCCTTGTTTTATGCATGGGGTTGAGGGATTTATTCTAGAGACTTGTGGTTCATAGGAGATCAGTTCAAATCATCACTTTATCCTATTTATTCGAGCTGGTTGGGACTCATTATTGAGAAGCTTATATAAATTTTCTTTGTCCTAAGCATCTACATTCACCCTCCTAGGAGTCCTCTTCTTCCTATTTATACCGGGTCATCTTAGAGGGTAAGACTACCTTTGGATACCCAAAGTTTTGAAGAGTGAGATTTAAAGAGTCTACGCTACTATTGTGATTAAAATTTGAGGGTTTCATGTTGCTATGATCATTTCTTCATTATAGTGGGTAGGATCTGTTGGGATAAGGAGAAGAGAGTAAAACATTGAGGTATATTTATGTACTTTCATTTATATGGTTAATGAAATATGTGTTTCTTTCTTTATATTAGTATTTTCGGTATTTCTAGATTTTTTGAGATAATGATCTTCTATGGAAGATAACTTCTTGTCTCCATTTGTTTGTGCTTATGTGTAGGAATTGGATCGGGAGGAGATTAAAAAAATTGCTTGATTGGAGTGTAAATATTTTTAATTAGGCCCAAAACCCTTCATCGACCTGCGAGGAGGCAATGTACTTGCTCATCTTTTGTAGCTTTAGAAATTGCATAGACACTGCATGCATGGGCATTTAGTTTGGGAATTTTTGTTGGATTTACTTAGACATCCTATTTTTCTATTTGGTGATCTCAATCAGGCTTGATATCATGGAAAAATAGCTCCCTGCATATAGAATTTACAACAATAGAACTTGTGCTTTCAGTTAGAGCATTTTCCGCTTCACTTTGGGATCTTTTTTTATTTTCTCCTATTCTGGTTTCTAGTGCTCTCCTGAAATGTTGTGATCATTTGCGATTGTTTTTGGGGTTTATTTTTGTGAATATTGGTCTTTTATTTCCACTTGTGCATGATTTTTTCAGAAAAAAATTGAGTTTTTCCCCAACCGCATGCACAAAGCTTCATCCACGCGGTTCGAAATCTTTAAATTCTACCATGTTGTTTGAAGCATGTATTTGTAATTGCACTAGACATGACTCATCCACGCGGTTGGACTTGTAACCTTGAAAATTCTAAATCTTCCCTCCAAAGTTTCTGGACTTTGATATAGGCATCTCCTTGACTTTTTGTCTGTAGCTTGGGTCTATTTTAGATCTATTTTTCTTGACTGGTTTGCTTGGATTGGGTCTTTCATTGTTGAAAGGATCTCTTGGCGTGTCTTGTATTTCCATCATTTATTTTATTCCTTATATATCAATATCTATTGGGTTGTTGATTCTTGTTGTTTCTAGTTGATGATACATCTCTAATCTGAAGCCTTGTTGCTTGGTCTGTTTGAGGTCTTTCATTGCTTGTGTCCTTCAAGGTCTTCTTTGAAGGATTTTGGTGTTTCATTTGGGTCTAGTGTCCTCAACTTGGGATCTCTTCTTTTTAGATGTATTTAGCTTCTTGAGTGATTGGTTAAACTTGTTTTTCATCTTGGATCTCCATCTTTTATTCCTTATTTTGGTTTTATCACTTGTGTTTGAGTGATTTCTCTTATTTTCGGTTGTTTGTATCACAACTGGTGGTGTTGTATTTGGTTGTGCAGTTTTCATCTAGATTTTTTTTTTTGTGTGTGTCTTGATTGTATGTTATCACTCCCATCTAATCTTGTTTAGGCCTTCCTACCTCTAGGGTCTGGTTTTGACCTTTGTATAACATTGGATTTTGTTGAGTCATTGTGCTACAACCCTAGCTTGTTGACATTTCCTTCCTTTCTCACTTTTAACTTTCTTGTTGGTTTCTTGAGTGTTTTTGATTCTTTGGCTTTGTTTTCCTAGTTTTGATGCTTTTTAAGTGCTTTGCGTTATAGCTTGGGGACTTTTCTTTGGCCTATTTTTGGTTGCTTTTCCTTTATTGTTTGTTTCTAGGTCAAGAATTTTATAGATTTGGGGATTTGCATTTAAGCATTTAGTGAGATGTGCATCATTGTATGCATTGGTGTGTTGTGAAAAAAATCCTACCCTCCTATAGTTAGCATTCATCAAAGTGAAAAGAAGATTTTTCATATATATGCATCAAGGTTACTAACAAGGTTCATTCACATCATCTAAATTTCACGTTGTATCCTAACTATGTAAAAAAAAAACCATTTAAAATTAACACGATAATAAAAACAACTAGACTTGCCTTTAATTTTTACTGATAATACACAAACATTAGCTTTGTCTAGGGTCACGGAGATAGGTGTGTGAATCAACTTCTCTAAGACTAAAAACAAAACTTAGAAGCTTGCGGTAGGGATACAAATCCAGTTGCAGTAGTGCGGTCTAGGAATCCCTTCTAACATGCGGGTCAATCACGAAGTCACACTTGGGTTGGGTGAGGTGACATACCCCATTTTTCTTAGTTTCAGGTGGCACAAATTATGGAATTTGCACATATTACAAACAATGTTATTAGGATTATGTTGTAGCATTTGAGAGCCACTTCAAAGGAAACTCTCAAAGGGGGTTCAAAGTTAGCTATCCTATCCTTGTGTGTGAATTTGGCTAACGACTATACCCCTAGGATTCATTATTATTGGTGGTAACCTTAGTGGCCAATCCTTTTAGGGCTCATACATAGGACGAATATTAGTCATACTCTTTCTATCCTCTCGGGGGGTGCCCCATGGATAATAAGGGCACTTGCATCGAGTTTGCAACTAAAAGGGCTGGGAAGCAAGTTGCTAGTATAGTTGTACCACTACTAGCTTATTTGTATTTGGTTTGCTTGCATGACTACCTCTTAGGAATTGTCTAGTGTGTGTTGTTTGGTCCTTGTCAATAGTCTTGGCCTTAGGGTTTTTTCACTAACATAATTGTGTTAATATATAATTTTTCACCATGGGTAAATAGAGTCATCATTAATCACGTCAGATTCATGGTTTTCCTCCTGAACGAGGTGGACATTCTACTCCTGCATGAAGACTTCCTATCAGTGCTCAAGACCTTGACCAATCAATAGTTGTGGAGTCTATACCCGATCCTTCTGGTAGCGATTTGATTTCTATTGAAACATTAACATATGACTCAACTTCTCCTGCTAGTTCATCTTTGATGGATCCTCTAGGACCTAAGTTATTGTAGATGAGCCTTGAAGGTTCCACACCTACCTATACTTACGTTACCTTATCAGTATTTTACCCTATGGAAGATTTTGAGTCATATTTACCTTCTACATCAGCAGTTTCAGTTACCATGTCATCATTACCACCACTTAGTGTGGCTGCACCTACTCCTCCATCTATGCCTCTCACATCTTCTTGGGGCATTCCACCAGTCTCATTTATGGCTCCCATAAATTTTCCTGACGTCTCCATGCCTACTCCATTATCTTCACTGACCACAGTTATTAATCCTAGTCAGTCAGTGGGGTCAGGAGTATTTTCTCCTAACTTTTTTCAACCTATGATTCTTGTCCCTTAGTTAGGCGTGAGAACTTCCAGAAATGTGTGGGGGCATTCATTAGTTTCTCCTAGCCAGCTTGGGGGCAATGTTGCTTCAAATATGTCACAAGCATGGAACAATTTGTTTCCTAGAGGGACACCAACTTCCAACACTTTACTTGGAGTGGCTAGTTTACCTGGGGGAAACCATACTACTAGTATGTCACTTCTATTAGTCACCCTCCTTATGTTGGTGATACTGCACAAGCTATTCCATCTTTTCCCACTGTGTACAACCCTGTTAGTAGTCTTTCTCTTGGAGGCCCATTTCTCTCTGAGGAAACTTACTTGAGGCCACAATGTTTAACCTACAAGTTGGAATTGGGAAAGGAGTATTCAAAAGAAAGCTATTTATGAGAAAAACACATATACCTACCTAGAATTCTGATTCAAGAGCAAAATTTGTTAAAATTCTAGGAGAAAGCTATAGGGGTTTTAAAGGACAAAATTTCTTAACATTTTGAAAAATTCTAGAGGGCATAACTTTTAGCTCAAATATCAAAATTTCCTAAATAAGTAGTTAATAGAAAGCTATTGACAAGGAGAATACAATGGAAGTATTGGATAGTTGGAATTTTCTAAATGGTTGGTGGCACTTGTATTTTGACATTGATGTCAATTGGAATAGCATCAATATATTATGGAATCGATGTGCATGGTGTGTCCCATGGTTGCTGCAATCTCTTGTAGAGAATCATCATAGTAGCAAGCTTATTGGAAAATCCATAAAACAATGACTGTGATGGTTGGGAGACTCAGTATTTGGAGGCATTTAATTTACCGGGAGAATTTCTTAGATGCTCCTAGAAGTGGCATAGTTGGAAAGTGCTCAGAAATATCTTTGCAATGGTATGTGGAAGTCTACAAATGGCCTCTTGGATTAGGAGATATTGCCAATCAAATATGAGGTTCCCAAAGTCTAAGTGGCAAAGATAAAAGTGGTTGGAATACCCCTTGGAGTGCATTAGTTTGGTGTTTTTCCAAATTTAATAGAAAGAAAGGTTGGAAAAATTGCTAAAGGAAACATTACACCCGTTGAAAAGTGTAACTAGGTTTGGTATTCATAATGACATGTGTAATTTTTATTTTGTGTAATTGATGTAAGGAAGAAAAATAAAATTATTATTGTAATTCTTGTCTCATGGGTTTCATGAGAACAAAATTTTATTTTTAGTGATGGCTCCTATTTTGAGCCTTTAGGATTTGTCATCTAGTCATAAAAGTAAATATGAGTCTCTATCATGTATGAAGGACCCTTCTTGGGCGTGTTAAACATTTATATACGTCATTAAAAGAGTCAAAATATCCTCCAAGACAAGCACAAGCATCTCCTAGCAATTTGACTTCAAGATGGAATTAATAAAATCTCTTGAAATGACACGTCGGCTCATCCTCCATCAAGTCTGCTGAGTTGAGGGGGAAACCACTATAAATAGGTAGATCAGCCTCAGTTCAATCACATAATTTCGGTTAAGTATAAGTCTGAAACAAAAGTGCGAAAAACATAAAATAAGATGGTCCTATAAACAACGAAGTAAAGAAAAGGAACAACAAAGTCTTTTGGATTATTGTGGGATTGTTTTAGGGTTGTTTATTGTCACACATTTGTAGAAAGGAGGAAACATATGTTGCAGAAAAAGCTGAGAAGAACCAAGGTTTGCAAGATCAATTTTGAAGTAAATTCAACAAGCTGAGTTGGAGAGGATAGATATTCAGTCCAAGCGAATAAGGTTAAGGGATTGGATCACCATATATCTCTCTCATGAGTGTTGCAACTAGGGCTTTAAAGGAGGCTAAAAAAGGGTGCACATCTAAAGCACAAGGAAGCTGAAGTTGAAGAGTAGTTGAGAAGAAGAAGGAAGCAAGAGGATTGTTTGTGTCTTGGTCTTGGAGTGGAAAATAGGTCAAGGGTCTTGGTCTTGGTATTTGTCAATTGAGGTATCTATAAGAAGAAGATTTTTTTTGGGTTTTCCTCTCAAGTGGGAGAGATTTTGGCCCTGGTTGATAGCCTATATTCTGTGTCTCTTATCTCTTTATGGTTTATGCATTGGTAGTTATTTTATGAAGAATAACAATATAATAACATAAGTAAAATAAGATACTAATCTAAGAAGAAAAAATAATTCACAAGTAGTTATCAATAGAATAGAAATCACCTAATTGCTATTCCCTATATTTCTGAACACGATATTAGAGCTAAGGTGACTAAATCAAGGAAAGGAATCTTATAAAGCGTCACTCAAGGATCAAATATCAAGGAAGGCATCAAAGCTAAGATAATCTTGAAGTCAAGATTTACAAAGGAAGCATCATAACCGTAGATCAAATAAGTCTACCGA
The DNA here is from genome assembly GCA_031772625.1 of Pinus tabuliformis. Taxonomy (NCBI): domain Eukaryota; kingdom Viridiplantae; phylum Streptophyta; class Pinopsida; order Pinales; family Pinaceae; genus Pinus; species Pinus tabuliformis. Next base: position 1,854,749,802 of record CM062817.1, on the reverse strand, counting down.
GAAGTATCAGAATCATCATCAAGACAAGAAGACCAAAAACTTACATCTTCTCAAGTTGAAAATATCTACAAATCAAGTTGAAGTGCCTTGAAGATTATTCATCCAAAGGAAGCTAGATCAAAAGACGTTATCATTAATATTCTAAGGTGACCTCTCTCTTGTTGAAGCAAGGTCCTTACCATTGAATACATCAACAAGAAGTCATCTTTAATCTTCATCAACAAAGACTCCACTATCAAAGGATCTTAAGGGATCTCCCTCTCTATGGGATCAAGGTTCATTATTGAAGAAAACTATCTTCATCAAGGATAAGTTTTCGATTCTCTATATCATCATCAACATCAAGGGATCAGAAAGGAGAAGGAGCATCATATCAAGTATGTATATGTATTTCCACATATGAATATGTCAAAATTTATGTTTGCAAGGAAAGCAACAAATTGGTCAGGGCTTCAAACTATCTTTCATGGAAGAAAAGGACAAATATGAATCTCATTGTAAATGAGGTTATGGAACATGTCAAAGGATCTATCGCCAAACCAGGAAAGGAATATTCTCAATCTCTTACAAATTATATGAAAGGGGAAGTTAGGGTTCAAAGGATTCTCATAGAATCCATCAAGGATCCCCTCATTTCATATGTATCAAAACTTGAAACTTCAAAAGAAATCTATGACAAACTAGTAGAGTTGTATTTCGTGAGCATTGCTGGAGAATTCATATCATTAAGGAAATAACTCTACAAGCTGAATATGTCAAGGGAAGATGGAACAACCTCATAATTTATGAGGATATATGAAATACATGATCAACTACAAGATCTGGGAGAAGTCATGTCTGATAGAGAAATGACTACTATTGTATTAAATGCACTACCAGAGGAGTGGGGTAGCTTTACTTCTAGTATTTATGGGATGAAAGAAGCTACTCCATTCCAGGATATATGGTCACTGTGCAAGATTTAAGACTCTATACTAAAGGCCAAATGTGATGTGGGGTTAGGTGAGTAAAATCAAGCTTATGCTACAATGACAAGAAGGAATGGAAAATTTGAGAATTCTGATTCTCAGAAAAAGAAAAGGGGCATGGCTAAGATTTAATGTTATGGGTGTCAAGAATATGGACACTCCAAAAGAGATTGTCCTAAGACCAAGAAGGGAAATAACAAAAGAGGAAGAGAAGAAGCCCATATCACCAAAGAAGTAGAGGAAGTTGAAAAGAATAAGTACAAGAAAGAGGAAGTAAGAGATCTCTCTTACTGAGATAGTCTTCGTCACATAAGTTCTTTTCAAGTTCCTAAGTCTTTTGTTGTAAGATATGGTTATCATGATTTAGACTTAAATTAATGGGATGCATCAAGGCATCATAAAAGCATTGAAAGCAAGATCTCGGGACATCATCATAAAGAAACATGAAATATGGTTAGAATCTATGGAAGTAAAGGATATAGCTCTTAGGAATCTCATTAGAAACATAAGTTGGCAAGGTCATATAGTACAAGGTTCATCATACATCTTTCAAAAGGAAACATATGTTGATGGGGATACTTTAGATCCTCAATATTCTTTGATGGAATATTCATTGAAAGGTTCACCGATCATGAGGCGAAGCTAGTGTTTAATCAAGAATTCAAAACTTGTGGAATTTATGGGATGATGGTATGATGATATAAACGAGGCAGAGTAATGGATTGAAGCATTTTAAATCAAGGGATCTACTTCAGGAAGTCTGATTGACCCAAAGTAAAATGAGGCATGTATGCTTATATTCAATTTTGAAGAGTCATGGATCAATGATCTATCTTGAAAGAAAAGGATCTCCTCCTTTGAAAGGATACAAGAAGGCATAAGTCACACATTGTCTAGGTGAAATCAACATAATGTCTTGATATGTAATATGAGGTGTTTGACAACAACTGGAGGAATTCTGATTGGAAATTCTTGGGAATGCAATGTGTAAACAAAGGAAGGAATAGGTCATGGAATATGCAACTATTGTAAAGGAAATAAGCATCTGAAGCCTAAGAATGTTTGACTAGGATATCTCCATGAAAGATATAAAGACTCTGATGGATTCTGAAAAAGAAAGAGACCCTTGATTATATATATACATATATAGGAGATGTGTCGATATGTATGCATGATACTGATGCAAACTAGAAGATGTCATGATGAAAGACCATCACAAAGCTAACTATGTTTTAAGTGTTGATTTCATATTTTTGAACACATATGTGGATGGGCTTATGCAGGGATGTCGAGGAAAGATCTATGGATATAGTCCACCATGGATGCCTATGTAGTAGGATGAAATATCCTTATGGAAACATGGCATGAAGAAGGGAACATGGCATGAAGGAAGGCCATATATGAATAGATGAATCACTTTCCAATGTTGACATGACTGGCTCAGGGATGAAAGTGATGGGTGGTATATGCCTTATGAAGAATTCCCAAACATGAAGACTCTTAGATAATGAAAAGAAGTCCATGACATCGTGAGGAGAATTTCTTCAAGAAGTTGGTTGTCCCATCATCTCCACCTAAGGAGATGTTGTAGGTCCCTAATTAAGAGGGAGCCTGGAAACAAGTTTCTTACTTAGTAGAAAATTGGAAGCAAAATTCCTAAGACAAGAGGGAGCTTAGGTATATTCATTCTGTAGGAATGAGTACATTCATTTATTGGAATAGATATGTCCTCCCTAATTAAGATGGAGAGATAGACACATCATTATTGTCTTCACTTGGGAAGATAAAATGGAGGATTGGGTAAAAATTTGGCATCCGATGCTCTTTAAGGATGAGTTAGGGCATCCACGATAAGAGTAGTTGTAGAGGACCAATATTATTTGAGGAATAGGAGTCCAAGACAAGAATATTCCTGGTAGAATACACCTTGATAACCCGGGTGGGGTATGTTTTGAGAGAGACAATGATGAGGGTATTTATACATCATTGGTGTCGCCAACATTGTGCTCATATATCTTGGAGAGATAGAGTTGTTAGCCAAGGCCTTTCTATGTGACAATTTTAGTTGATATGATGCTATACGGATGGGTTATCAATCTGACTCTTCTTATAAGAAATTATTCAGATTGAGAATGACCAAGTACCATTATGAATACCTCCCTAGTTAAGAGGGAGTTTTGAAAAGTGTACCTAGGTACAATCTTCATAATGACATGTGTAATTTTGATTTTGTGTAATTGATGTAAAGAAGAAAAATAAAATTTTTATTGTAATTCTTGTCTCATGGTTTTCATGAGAAAAGAAATTTATTTTTAGTGATGGCTCCCATTGTGAGCCTTTAGGATTTTCATGTAGTCATAAAAGTAAATTTGAGTCTATGTCATGTATGAAAGACCCTTCTTGGGCATGTTACACATTTGTATAAGTCATTAAAAGAGTCAAAATATCCTCCAAGACAAACACAAGCATCTCCTAGAAATTTGGCTTCAAGATGGAATTAATAAACTCCTCCAACTGAAATTTCGGCTCATCCTCCATCAAGTCGGCTAATTTGAGGTGGAAACCACTATAAATAGGTATCTCTGCCTCAGTTCAGATCCAAAATTTTTAGTGAAGTATAAGTTTGAAACAAAAGTGAGAAAAAGGAAAAATAAGATGGTCCTATAACCAACGAAGTAAAGAAAAGGAACAAAAAATTATTTTGGAGTATTTTGGGACTGTCTTAGCTTTGTTTCTTGTCACACATGCAAATAAAGGAGGCAACATATATTTTAGAAGAAACTGAGAAGAACCAAGGTCTGCAAGATCACTTATGAAGTCAATTCAACAAGCTCAGATCAAGAAGATAGTTATTCAGTCCAAGCAAAGAAGGTTAAGGTATTGGATCACCATATATATCTCTCATGAGTGTTGCAACTAGGCTTTTCAAGGAGGCTAAAACAAGGTGCAAGTTTGAAGCAGAAGGAAGTTGAATTTGAAGAGTAGTCGAGAAGAATAAAGGAGCAAAATGATTGTTTGTGTCTTGGTCTTGGAGTGTGTTGTAGCGGCTGCAACACCCTCCAAAATTTTGGCTTGCACTCAAATTTCAGATCCTTCCTTAGTTTTTCCTTTATGGTTGCAAACACTCGAGCTCATTCTGTGAGCTCCCTCAGAGTCTTTTCACCCCTTTTGCTTGATTGACCAACTGTCATCCTTTGGCATTTTGATTGATTTATCATGCTTGCGGTCCTATCCTGGTGATTTATAAGGTTTGTCTTTGTGTGTTTTGGTTTCCCTAGCTATGTAAACATTGGTCACAATCATACACAAAGTTTTAAGCACTATCATACAAGTGTCGTGACGGTTGTCCTAAGTTGTATCTCAAGTGTCACACTTGTTGATGTTAGATCTAGACAGTCTTACAATGGGTAATTCTTTGTCTTGTTGTTCCAGTGGTCTATGTTGTTGTGTTGTAGAAGTATGCTAAGGTCACTTGCCTCTCACAAGTTCAGTTGCCTCTCACACTTAGCCATTATCCTAAAAATTCTTCCGACCGGACAGCTCTCCTTCACCAGACCCTGACTGAGCTGCACACTACACAGTCTCAGCCCTTAGTGATGCTGCTTGGAAATTCGCAGTGCGAAGAGACTGTCACCCAAGAAAGTTGCATTGTGAAATCCCTGAGGTGAGTAGCCTGCCTTCCTTCCCAAAATTGTGCAGAAGTTTCCTCAAGCCTGACCTAAACTACACATTTTGCAAGATCAATCATCAAGTCTCCTCCCTGCCTACTGGAACCCTTTAATGTGCAGAGACCTAAGCCTTCTTTTCCTCCTATAACTGTGCATAGGTGTCCTCGAAGTGTCCTCCCTCTGCTAGGACTCATTGATCCCAGAAACTATGCATATCTATCTTCTCTGGTCCCTCTATTTCCCAGCCTTGCCTTCCCTCAGAAAATTGCACAGACTTGCATCCTAGGGTCTCACCTTGCAACTACCATTGATGATCTCAACTATGTAATGCTGCCTCCCGATGGCCTCTATGCAATTTTTCTCGGTAGTGAACACTGTGCTCCAGAGTTCCTCAGTCAAGCCTGAGGTCTGCTTTGCGCAGTCTTAGTGACTAGTATCCATTCATGTCACTTGGGACTGTGCAATGCATAGTAGTTGGGCCCTCTTCCCATCCTATCATCCGTCCTGTGTGCAGTCCATGGATAAAAATGCAGCATCTTAGACTAGGAGGTTTTGGATTGGATGTCATCTCATCATGAGTGAATTGTAGGAACTTGTACACTATTAAATTATGGCAAGACGATGAAGGAGATGAAGAAGGAGCAAACATGCTATAATACTCACTTGCAACTAGATGGACGAAAGAATATCATCAAGAGCAAGCAAAGGGAACACTTTCACGCAACCACCTTTCAAGACCAAAGATCGTTGAAGACTACACAACATCAAGCTATGCAGAGGAGAAAAGAAAGCACATCCAAGAACACATCCATCACTCAACAACAACAATAGCTTGACATTTCCACCACAACAAGCTAGTCCATTTCAACAGTGTTGTGTCAAGTTGTGTCATGAGATTTCAAAGGCCATGTCACTATTATCGGCCATATCTGTTGTAAATCAAATGTAATGTAAAGTGAAAGTCCAATGGACACACATGGATATGAAGAGTCATGTCAGTTGAAAAGTCATAGGAAGGTGAACGGTCATGAAGGTAGTCCAAGAGTCACAAGGGTCAAGCACCACCCTTGGTTATATATACCCCTCCTATTTTATGAGCAAGGAATTTTCACCTTGGCTCCTCCCACAAATAATTGAGAGTTTCCAGTCAGTTCTTTGAGAAGTGAGGAGTGGCTCCAATGTCCCACTACTGAGGCTAGTGATGTATGATGTACATATGTGTCTTGGAACTTTTTCTTAATACAGAAGCCTGTTAAGGCCATCATGTTTTCATGCATGTTTTATAGATGTTTGTAAGACTATTCTTTCGGCATTTGTAATTTGTGTTTGTTTCACATGTACTAAGATATTTGAACCATTTCAGTTGTTTTAGTACTTACCTTGTTGGGAATGTGATATAATGGCTATCACTGCTGTGTTATCCTTGTGGACTATTCCACAAGATACTAGACATACCTTCCTTGTTTACTGGTCATAATGACCGTCACATCCATTGTGGACTACTCTACTAGATGGTGAATGTATCTTCCCTTGTAATTTGGTTTTAATGATTGCCGCATCCATTGTGGACTATTCCACTAGATGTTGGACAAACCTTTCTGGTTCATGTGTGTCTCTTCATAGGTGGTACTATTACCTCTCACTTTAGAGGCTCAGTTTATTCTTCCCCTTTTTCAGTAAGAGAACCTAGACACAGTTACATTATGCACTCACCAAGCATACTCACCTCGCTTTTTGAGAATACTAGTGTAACACTCTCATGTGCTGAAAAACAAGAGCTAAGAAAAATATCTAAGTAAATGGAAATCGTGCCATCATACTAGATGGGACCCCTACACAGAATGGTGTGAGGTCTAATTGGGACTCTATACTAGGGATATCCCCTGAATGTTGGCGGATTTAGCACCGTCAACATTTATGGCGCTAGAAGGAGGGCCACCAGTAGTTTATGGCTAATTTTCCCATCGACCCCACTCACCCATTATCTATTAAAGCTAGTAACATTCAATCCCTCTCCCCTACATGAAATTCTGAAGTTGGTAATTTCTCACCTCCCAGACCCGAACGTGAAATCCTGTATTATCAAATCCGACTTGTTAGTCCCATCACCCGTCAATTTTCAAAAGATGTTGGACTGATTCTGGGAGTGTACACTCTTACATATTCTCAAAAGAAGCAAAAGACTACCCCCACAGGAGTAGTAGTTTCATCTGTTGAAGAAGTGATCTTCACCACTCTTGAGGATATGGCACAAGCTGTGGAGAAAGATGAGGAACCCCCACTCTTTCGAAAGGAAGAAGAGGAAAACCTATTACTACCGGGTTTAGGTTCCAGTGGAGGGGAATGAAATGAAGGAGGAGGAGATTTAGATGAAGGACCAATATATTCAGAAGAGGAGGAGGATGAAAAAGAGGAAAACATGGCAGAACAAAATTTGGAATGGATGACTCAGGGCCCATTAGCACTTTCGGGTATCGTGCACAAGATGTGAGACATGCGGAGAAGCTCTTAACGAAATATGACCCTGACAAGACATTAAAGGTATAAGATCACTTAGAAAATTTCTACCTACACCTACAGACAATCGAGGTATGTTATGATGATGTTTCTTGTAGATTGTTTCCATGTACCTTGGATGGCAAAGCAGTTGTGTAGTATCACAGGCTTCCTCCAAACTCCATCCAGAATTGGGGGGTGTTCAAGAGGATCTTCCTTGAGAAATTTATTGAAGACAAGACCCCCACCATGTTGCTAAAGGAGTTGGGTAGTCTCAAGGTGGAGCAGAAAGAAAAGTTTAAAGATTTCAATTAGAGGTGTTAACACCAAAAAATCATACACCTGCTAGTACAATCCATAAGACATTAAAAGTGTCCATCATAATGCATAGGTGGACATTTTTCTAGCCGAATACATTATGAAGTTTAAAAGAAAAGTTCTCCTAAGGTCCAAAGTTTATAAAGGAAAAAAAATTAGGGCCACACATATATTTATTTGATAGACGCATGCATGCGACATAACTACCAAAAGATGAGCGGTAGTAGAAGAGGATGACTCAACAATCGAGGACCACTTTACACACTTGGGGCTGACTCTCTGACACGAGATTAGTCTAGAACAGTTGAATTCGAGTTTCCTTGGAGATATGTATCCCTCAATGGAATATTCCTGTCCTACTCACGTCTTTATCATACATGTACCAAGAGAGGGAAGAAGGATTAAAAAACTCTATATAAACAAGCCATGGGAGAACCAAAGAATGAGACATTATTATGCTCGCCAAATTGTTGTTTGAGAAAACCACCATTGCATTGTTGAAGCCAAGGAAGTGAATATCACTAGCATGTTGGCCAAATTGCTTCGAAGAAACCTAACATCTTAGTGAGAGAAGAGGAACCCACCATTGGAGAGTCTTCACAGTTATTTGAGAGAGAGGAGAAAATTGCAAAGAGATTGATGAAAGAAACCCCCTTGCTAGGGATTTTTTAGCTCCATAACTCAAATAATTCTCTTCAATTGCCTGATATTCTAATTGTATTCAACCTATACCACCAACAATCAATAAAGGGAGATTTTTCCATATATTATTGATGTGTTTTCTCCATTTTAGAATTGTTTTGTTTATGCACCTCTTTGTTTAGTTCATGTTCATGTATTCATTGTTTCCACTACTTACAATGTTTTGTTTATTTAAGTCCGTCCACTAACAACACCAATTTTGACTGTGATCCTTTGCAGGGAACAATCTACTACTACGGGGGTGTGTTTTGGTACACTTGTGCTCCAAAAACACTACCACAATAGGTTTAACCACATTTTGAAAAAATTCTCAGCCGACACTAAACCTCATGACTCCAGCACTATTGAATAATACACTTCTGCCTTGCCAACCAGTATTGCATAGTTCATCAAGAGATCTATGAAACCAATGTTGACAGAAAATTGTGAAGAGGCTATTGCCGTAGAGAAAGACCTGCGCGCTATTGGAGTCATTGCAAAGGACAAATCCACTAAGGACTCCAAAGACATGAGCAAGAGGTCTCAGACCTCTGTTAGTAAGGCTAAGGAAAATGATCCCCTACTATTCCCTTAAGGTCCGATAACTTGATAGGAAACAAGTCTTGGTATTTGCGTAGCAGCTCTGTAACTTTATCAACTGTATCTTGATACCAATAGTCTCCTATATTTGCAAAATTAGGCTGCACATCGGATCCAATGTTTACTTTCCCGATCTTCAAAGGTTATGATATATCAGTGTTCTCTGCTTTAGGTCCTTCTACCTCACGTTTTCCTTTAGTCTTTGGAATATTCATTTTTTGTGGATCATCTTCTTCTTCTTCTGCAGTCACATTGTAACATTCTAGCGCATGGCGTAGATGTTTACTCCAATATGGTTGAGACCATTCTACCGGTTCTTCAGGCATTCTAAAGATAACATCCTTAATTTCCTAGAGTGCTTCATTAATGCACTCAAAACCATCCTCAAAGCTAAAAGTTAATAAGAAACTATCCCTCAAGATGTCCCATTCGACCATCCCATGGTGTAGCTCTGTTTCCAAATACCAGTTCATTGGGATAGTATCGAGGCTATGACAGAAGATATGCACCCATTCTGGTTGTGGCTCTTGTCCCCAAGCTTTAGTTCACCATGCCAAGTGCTCACGCGGATCATCCTTTCCACTATATTTCTCAATCATCTGGTTATTAACATATCCAAACCTCATCTTCATCATCCACTTGTATTCCCTCCAGTCAGTGAAGCTTTCCTTATGTGTACCCCACCAACGGGAATTCGTAACGCGCAGTGCCAATTCAAGTTCCTGGAATCTATGTTCCTCGGCACCTCCATTTCAAACTCATCCAAAAAGAGATTAACATCATTCAAACCATCATAATGAGGGAGATTTCTTACCTCCGTAGATACACACCTTAGCGATTTTGTCATCATATTGCAACGTATAGTAGAGACTTCATGTAATTGATTCTTCTAGTGTTCGAACTTTTTATCTGAGTCTGAGGTACAAGAGATGTCTCTTTCCCACATGATCCACCCATTTGCAGTGGGATTGATCCAATCTTCATTACGCGCAGTTATCTTGTATATTTGATCTAGATCATCATCTTCCACATAATCGCGGACCAGTTTAGTGTAACGTGCTCCTTCAGCAGGGTCCAGTGGCACAATAAACCTGAGCGCCTTCTTCTCAAATTTCATCCTTCACTTCTTCAGATTAATCACCGCATCCATGTCGAAGGCCCAATCAATTCCTAGTAGCACAGGGTAAGGATTGCAATCATCCACTATTTAAATTACCTCAAAGTTAGCCAATGCTTGCTCCTTCAATGTCCACTGTTACCCCATACAGGCACCCCATAGGAATGAATCTTCTTCCGATTGTCCATGTGTAGCTATATAGGAGATCATTGTAGCGTAAGTATTCCCATCCTTTCCCATGTCCTTGGATAATCACAGATTTCTGTTCTCCTGAGTTGTAAATGCATGCAACTTCAGATAGATCCACTTCTCGATTTCCTTCTTAGTAGGAAACCAACTATTCGACATCACACATTCCTCAGATAGATCTATGTCTCAACAACAGAACAATTTCTTGGCTTGATGGGGCCTGACACAGGTTCAACTTTAACAATGCTAACCAAAAAAACCCTAAACTATTGGCCCTTTCAGCAACAACCCACGTAGCGCAGATTGTAGTCTCACTCGAAGTAGTATTGGGGGATGCTAGAACTAGGGTTTTGCATCCAGAGGCCTGTGTGATGGTTTCCTGAAGTTCTTATGGCTTAGATCTATCATCGCACATCTTTATCCCTTCTGAATAGACAACCACTGCAAATCTAGCTAAATGACATCCAGATCTTCGCGAAGGTACTTAGTTGGACTTATTATGCATAAAGATTATAGATCTACCAGGTTCATGCAGTAAATAATCATTCATTGATATAAAAAAATATTACAGAGCGAAGATATATAAACTTGGTAGAAGTAAATAAATGAACACAGATGCAATAATTTCAGTCCAAACGGTCTTTATTAAATGTAAGTGTTCAGATACAAACTCCTTAGCCCTGTGCACTTAGCTGCAGGGGCCTGTGTACTCATCTTGCAGACTTACCAAGGTCTCCGCGCACTTAGGGGTAGCATCCTTGCCCTTTCGCCTAAGTACAGGAAACAGACCATTCCTACCTTAGCACCTTGCCCTTACAATGATTCTTTAAGTTTAGTTAGTTCTAAGACTCGCTATCACTCAACTTTATATAGCATTTTCTTTACAATACCATGGTCCGCGGACCATGGGTAGGTCTCAAAACAATTCTACCTACCCAACTAAGGGGCTAAAGCCCCTTTGACTTCTACAAGCTTCGTGCTCCACTTTCTACATTTCGCAGAGACTTTACATTTGCTATAAAAGATAATACAAAATTGACTCAAAACTTAACAAAATTGACCTCAGGGACCCCATCCCAACAAGCCTAGCCTATTTTAGGAGTAGTTTAACCCCCCATCTTGGACTACATGACCATAAGTGCCACCTAGACCATTCCTTTCACTCATTTCCTTCCTGTGAAATCAGATAGCATTAGCCCATTTATTTCTAAATCTAGAAATTAGAACTTTATCTATTCTTCAAGTGTGAATGAGATAGTTAATGCATGCATGTTTGAATTATGAAATAGTAAAGTAGTCTTCTATTTTCAAGAAACACTCATAGCTAGGTGATTAAGTGCAAGATTATCACAATTTCCTTTTTGCAAGTGGTTTGTGTCATTTCATAGCTAGATGATTTGTTTCATTTCATAGAATTTACAAGTTGGCAGCTTTCATTTCTTGAGTTCACAAGAATTTAATTTCTCTACACTAGAACTAGCCTTTACATTCTTCTTTCAATAGTCAAAATCCTTTTATTTCAATAGAGGAATGGTCTGGAACCCTAATGGTTAAGTGACCCACTTGAGAGTGACATGAGTAGAATGATGCATATGTTGTGTATATAAAACTGTCACCTCCAAGTTTGTACGAAATCCCGATTTGATAAAGTAAAGTTGGTAGATTTGGGAGTTGCAACATCCTTTCTACAATACTAGGGCTCATCACTTTTTGGTGCTGTTTTCAGGGAGGTGTCTAGCTAGATGTAATTTCTTCTTTTTCTTTCTATTTTGCATTTACTAGATAGATGTTACTATTTCTTTCCTCTCTATATTGCATTTGGTTTGAAAAAACTCATTATATATATATATATATATATATATATATATATATATATATATATATCTTTCATGCCTCATAGGAGTAGAGAAACTTTAGGGAAATTATTTCCAAATACCCCACACCATTAAACAGTCAACCTTCCCTCTTCTTTGGTGACTGTCATTTTCCTTCTTTGATTGCAGGGGAGTTAGAGAACCCCTTAGGTGATCAACCTGAGATCTTTGAGGATCTTATTGGGGAAGAGGAAGAAGAGACCATTCCACACAATTACACCATGGCTGAAAAGAAAAATGAGGGTGCTTTTCGCATTAGAGAGACTAATGGAGATACTAGGATGAAAAATATAAGCCCTTCTACCTGAGTTTTAATTTTACTATTAAAAATCTAGGATGAAAAATATAAGCCATTCTTGAGATTTCCCATGATCAGGCCACGCCTCTACCATGATGGTCTTCTTCAGTTACTGGGTCAATTCGACTGTCGATTTCATATTTACCCATTTGAATTCCCACTTTCTAGAGCTAGGAGCAATTAACCGTGGTTTCATTAGTGGTATCATAGTTTCCGACTGATCCATCGAATGATTCCTTGCCTTTCACAATAGGAGCCTAATATGCCTAATAACACCGCCATAATGCTATTCAAGATCTTTGGCTCAATGGAAATTTTATTCTTAAAACATCACAAAACAATGAATTCCAATGTTCCTTGTCCCCCTTATGTTTAAGCCCTTTCGATATTTTCCTCCATAGGGCCGAGGGCCATGACTAAAGGCTTGTCCTTAATGAAAGGGCATACTGCCCCCCATACGGTGGTAACCCGGAACTCAAGGGGATTGTCTGCCCTTGGGGGCTGGATTGCCCAAATTGACCTCCAAATGGATCAATTTGTCAAGACTCAACATAAGAGTTGCCGGATTTTATTCCGGAGGAACAAACAGGAACGAACCATACTGTCGAAATAGCCCCTGGATGGACTCCTTCTAGCGGTTGTGAGCTAGTCAGGACAGATGGTACGCCGGCAAACATTGTCGGAGTGACGGCAGGGAGTTCTGTTGTCGCTGTGTCAGTCGACACAGTCCTAGATGTTGACGGTTGTTCAGACATTTTGAGTCTATCCAAAAGATTACCTAGCGATTCTACAGGAACTTCCGCTGGTGGTAGACCAACTTTTGATGAAGAAGGAAAAAGAGTGACCCCGACTCCAAAGTGTGTTGGAGTACTTGCTTGCGGATCTTCTACAATTTCCTCTATCGCAATCAAACCAGGTGGAAGGGGAGGACCGTCAGGTCCGTAAAATATTTCTGGTGCCGAAGAAGGGGTTGAATCGACAACGATAGATGTTTGAAGAGCATGACTCTCCGAACCGGTTACAGATGGAACTGGTTCAGTAACACAAGTGTTTACTCTCAGACTAGGATCAGTATCACTGTCCCTCTGTGGCTGTTGAACTTCTTCTGTAGAGGCAGGGTTTCCAGAAATGTTTGGAGTAACCGGAATCTCGAATGTTGTTGGAACACTTGTTCTAACTTTAATAGGAGATTTCGAACCGGTTAAATGAGTTTGCTTTGTCCGTACTGTTTTCGATTCCGGAGACAAAGACGGTTGACTCGTAAGCCTCCGCGAACGATGGGGTTTCAATTGAATTTCTTCCACGATTGCGGATTACTCGATCAACCAAAATACAAAAAGGGGAAATATGTTTCCGAATTAAATGAATTTTAGACGCTTTAGACACAACTTGTTTTTTCAGTTTTTAAGAGTCGAGAAAAAACAAAAGATGACTCTAGTCTCCTTCGATTTTTAATGAGCCTGAAGTGACAAGTGCTCAGATGGACCTTTTCTGTTAAGGAGTCTGAAAAGGAACGAAAGGGACTGCTCTGGAGTTCTAGGTAGAGGGTGTGCCAAACCAATCGCAAAACCGCAGAATACATTTTAAGGTACGGGTGGTCAATCTTCCCGAATGCTGTGTTCAGTGCATTGCGATCAATAGGGCGGCCGACATGGCTTCCTATGGATAAAGGTTTTATGCCTATAGGGGTCTCCCAATATATACTCGATGGTACGTGGGAGCACAATCCGTACTGGAACTTATCGTCTCACAGTGGAGGAATCACCCAACCAACAGTGAGGACAACAGTTACCAAGCTTTACGACGCCGGAACACGTCTCTAGCCTAGACCACTATGTTGTGCGTTAAGTTACAAAGCGTTGTTAAGTTCATTCAATTTATTTTAGGTTGATCTTTCTTAGAAGTTTGCCTTTTTGGATCACCACGAGATGTAGATACAATTCCTAAATGCAGTCTAAAGATGATAAGCAAGCTTTTATCTCTTTTCAACAATGAAAATCCTAGCTACAAGGGGAAAAGAAAGACACAATCTTTTCTCAAAGAGCATAGAGCACACTGTAAATGCACTTTTCCTAAATCAAGCCATACAAACTGTCAAAATGCAAATGCACTTATGCATGTATTTTTTTTCACTTTCTTAATATTGATGCCTAAAAAGAAAGTTGTTGTACAAATTTGAATTCGATTTCAAGTGAAAAACACAAACAAGCTCCTTTTCGAAATCAACAAAGTAGAGACGATTACGACACTTTATGATTTTGAAGTAAACACTTGTTTCGACACTAGAAATTCACAAATTCAAACCAAAAGAAAAAAGTAAAAGCGTAATCAACTGTCAACAGCAAACAAACTTATTCCTAAGATCAAAACGACACTTACGACATGTCTAGATCTAAGGGCGACAATATGACTAGTTTACTTTTGTAATGGGAAACTGCAAATGATGTAACAAATACAAAAAAACAAATAGAGTTTCTTTTATACAACTGAGGTGGAATTAAGGCAAAGAAAAGGGGTTTTCAGATAGGTACACACACTGATAACAGGCTGCAAAAATCAGAGATAAAACTGAAGAAAATGAAGCAGAGAACCTCAGCTGCACAGGGCAAAGGCTGATCAGCGCACCTGTTGCACAGAGAAACTGAATTGCAGCGCAGGTATCCCTCTCGGGACCTGCGTTGAAATGCAGAACCTCTTCACAGAGTCTGCGCTGAAGCAGAAACGAGAATTTTCTCTGGGTTCTGGGTCACGGTTTGCAGTTTAATCTATGGTTTTTGGCCGGATAAAAGCTACCAGTAAGGTACAATTAGAGGGATGATTTAAAGGAGGACTAAGAGCTATCACAAAGGGCAACTAGAGCATTTGTGGATCAGTTGTTCAAATCATAAACATGCCTAGTGCATGGACTAGAGTAGCAGATCTCTACTTTGCATTTGTAAATGGCAAATGCAGTTCGATTCACCACTCCTAAGTTTATGAGAAGAACAACAATAGAAACACAAATAAACTAACTAGATACATTCCCCAGCGGAGTCGCCATTTTGTTGTTGGGAAAAGTATCTATTCAGAACGCCCCTATCCCACTCTAAGGTGTGACAGTGCCTTAGCAACAAACAGGGAAAACTACTTTCGTATTCTTCTTTATGAAATGTAAACGAAGAGGAAGGATGTAACTAACCTGTGCCTTTCGCTAGTTTGTTGATCCAATCGCTCTCCTCTTTGTTCGCTTCCCACTGCCTGCTCCCTTACTGGTCCAGCTTCACCAAGTTCCTGCAAGATCACAGAAGAGGAAAACTACACAAAAGACATAGATTTACATTCATAACTAGCTTAGGATCAAATTTAAGCTAAACATGCAAATATAACAAAGCATCATTGATATACAGCATGTAGGAGAAACTCAAATAGTTTTATTGATATAATGAGAAAGTCCAAGAGGAGATACAACCAAGTGAGTCCCGATCCAACATCTACCTCCCAGCAAAGGAATCCCTTCCTCACCTCCAACAAAGCATAAATCACCCAATGCACTAATCTCAATCTCAAACCAACAACAATTCTCTGCAAAGTACAAAATTCCAGCCTCCGGATCTCTGGGATGAGGGATCCATATATAGATGTAAGCAGAGAGGATGAGTCAGCTTATGTTTTGACTTGTGGCTTCTCTCTGTCAGTTCTTGCTTCCACTTGGAGGCTGAGAGCCTCTTACTCATCCTTGGTCGAACTCAGTGAGGCAAGTGTCATTGAGGAAGATTCTGGAAGCTTCCATTTTCTGTACACCTCGCGGAATGACATTTCCATTTGGCATTTCTCGCTCAGCGCACCCTGGTAGTGCATTTAGGTGCGTTGCAATGCACCTAGCTAGTGTACTGGGGTGCTTTGCAACGCAGGCAGCTAGTGGAGCACTTGAATTGATCCTGATTTGACTGATTCTGAGTAGTTTTTGGTGGAGAACTTCTGGGAGAAGCTGTCATTGGTTGACCTTGTTCCTTTAGGGGCAGTAACAACAGTTTTAGGGACTTTGGATCCCTTAGATTATGGACATTTCATGCTCAAAGCTGTAAGGCACAAAAATGTCTATAACAGTTGCCCCCTAAAGTATGAGGCTCTTTATCGGGTGAAATGCTTTATTAGGAGGATCCGAAGTTCTTTCAATGCTGGGAGGAGACCTGTAATAAGATACAATACAATACATTATTTTTCATACTATTTTCATGATCTAGCTGAGGCGGGCATTCCCATGCTCAGCTTTATAAATTCATTTTTATGTACATAGGACAGACAATCGTCTGATGGTAGACTGATGATTCTGATGAAATCATCATCCTTTTGGTAGGATGATTATCTGTGCTGCAATGCTGTACATGTCAATGTCTTTATTTTTCCTGAATATATATCGCAGCCCGGATGGATGAAACTAGATCCGGGGTCTTCAATCTCATCCGATCTTCACTCGACGTACAAGTCGATACATGTGAGAAATGTTTCGAAGTCGAACATGGAAAGACATCGCTTGATTACCAGTCAATGATGTAAACTGTTAACAAGCGCGAGAGGAATCATCGATAATGATAATGACCCTCAAGGTACTGCAGTACAATTCACGTGGTGTGAATAAAGGACTTGGCGTTGAACACCACGCAAAAGCTTTCGGTCGAAGGTCATTGATGTATACCTGTCGCCGGAAGTGAGAAACTTGCCATTGAGGCATGCAAGCTTCAAAGTACTGAAGGGGTGTTCCTAGATCAACTTCTTGGATAATGAGCTGATGTCGACAGGAAGTGATCCGTCAAAGGAGGGCCTTGATGTATCCCACATCAATGACACGAAATGGAGCAAATGATTTTGATGGAGGTGAAAACGATCTGATGATATATGGTTCAGGGTGGCGGTCATGAAAGAATGAAGTATAATGTATGGTAGTGGATGGGACACGGGTGACTTCTCTTGAACATATCGGCAACACTTATATGATGGATTGGTAGCATTTACCCCAAAGGTGGATGGTATGGCGAGACCATGGTGATGTGACTGGTGAATGAAACAACCCAACCCGACTCAGGCACGGAGTGGAAGTGTCATGTTCAAAAGCGACTTGCTACCAATAAAGGTTCTTTGATTTTCTTCCCAATTTTTCCCCAGTCATTGCTGACCAGTACCTCTTTATTTTTGTCAAGCTTGAGGAGGATAACATATGCTTGTTCTATAATTTTCCCTTCGGGCAAACCCATCGCTATGTTTTAACGAGCCTAGCGATAGTGAAACTCGTTCTCGTCTAAAGACAAGTTTGTTGCTATTAATCTTTTTAACGAGTCTAATGACAAAGATAACTCGGTCCTTTTCATTTTTAGAGAGTCTGAAAAGGTACGTAAAGATAACTCCAAAGTTCCTTTTTCGTCATCTAATCCCTTAAGTCCGAAAAAGTATAAAACAATACAGAAGGGATGAATTTTCGATAGTTTTAACTTGCCGAACAAAACAAGCGCTCGATCTTTTTGTGCAATAATCCCTCAGGTCCAAAAAGATTAAAATCTAGAGGAGGGATAGCACTTCCGGTTGGTTTAACGAGCTGGAAGGCCAAAACTCGGCAATCTTTTCATATTTTACGAGTTAGATGAAAAGAGCTTAAAGAAGACTCGTCTTTTGAGGAACGAGTGATAAAATGGGTAGCAGCTGATTCCAGGTAAGGGTTGGAATTTTCCAAGCACGGCAGTGATGGCTAGTGAAATCACTCTTCGCAGCTGTTCCTCAAAATGGTTAAACAATCAAATGGAGGTGAATGATCGGCTAATGGAAAAGTGGAGGTGACAGTGCAAACACGACCAAGGCTTTAATGGCTGATAATGTTACATTCACGGTGGTTATTTACCGGAGGATAGTTCATTTTTTAACGAGCTTAAACGCGGATTGAAACACTTGCTCGGGCTTATGTTTATTTTTTAATGAGAATGAACTATGTGCTAAAAATGCTCGATCTTATGTTTATTTTTTAACGAGCATGAACTATGTGCTAAAACTGCTCGTTCTTATGTTTATTTTTTAACGAGCATGAACTATGTGCTAAAACTGCTCGATCTTATGTTTATTTTTTAACGAGCATGAACTATGTGCTAAAACTGCTCGATGATAAGTTTGCATGCCCCCAGCATAATAACGCAAATCGAGGTGCATGCCCCCCAAGCTTCATTGCATTCAACTCGGTGGTTGGAATGAAGGTTTACCTTTGAGATTTGAAAAGCGGATTTGTTTCATTTTTTAATGAGGTTGACACAGTAAAAGAACTATCCTCATGACTCCTTGTTTTATTTTTTAACGAGGTTGACATGAGATAAGAACCGTCCTCGGAATCCAAATCCATTAGATATTGAAGGTTTCATATTCCACTGTGGCCACTTCCGCTAGATTACTCGGAGGCGGTAGGGCAAAAGTACCCATTAAGGCAGGGTCTTTTAGGAGACCTACTCCAATATTTTGGAGCAAATTATCGCTTCCATGGATCATGGGAATGCTTCCTGTAACCTGAGAACCATTGGGGAGGAAGTTTTGCTGGTCGACGCTAAGATTTAATGTTATGGTTGTCAAGAATATGGACACTCCAAAAGAGATTGTCCTAAGACCAAGAAGGGAAATAACAAAAGAGGAAGAGAAGAAGCCCATATCACCAAAGAAGTAGAGGAAGTTTAAAAGAATAAGTACAAGAAAGAGGAAGTAAGAGATTTCTCTTACTGAGATAGTCTTCGTCACATAAGTTCTTTTCAAGTTCCTAAGTCTTTTGTTGTAAGATATGGTTATCATGATTTAGACGTAAATTAATGGGATGCATCAAGGCATCATAAAAGCATTGAAAGCAAGATCTCGGGACATCATCATAAAGAAACATGAAATATGGTTAGAATCTATGGAAGTAAAGGATATAGCTCTTAGGAATCTCATTAGAAACATAAGTTGGCAAGGTCATATAGTACAAGGTTCATCATACATCTTTCAAAAGGAAACATATGTTGATGGGGATACTTTAGATCCTCAATATTCTTTGATGGAATATTCATTGAAAGGTTCACCGATCATGAGGCGAAGCAAGTGTTTAATCAAGAATTCAAAACTTGTGGAATTTATGGGATGATGGTATGATGATATAAACGAGGCTGAGTAATGGATTGAAGCATTTTAAATCAAGGGATCTACTTCAGGAAGTATGATTGACCCAAAGTAAAATGAGGCATGTATGCTTATATTCAATTTTGATGGATCAATGATCTATCTTGAAAGAAAAGGATCTCCTCCTTTGAAAGGATACAAGAAGGCATAAGTCACACATTGTCTAGGTGAAATCAACATAATGTCTTGATATGTAATATGAGGTGTTTGACAACAACTGGAGGAATTCTGATTGGAAATTCTTGGGAATGCAATGTGTAAACAAAGGAAGGAATAGGTCATGGAATATGCAACTATTGTAAAGGAAATAAGCATCTGAAGCCTAAGAATGTTTGACTAGGATATCTCCATGAAAGATATAAAGACTCTGATGGATTCTGAAAAAGAAAGAGACCCTTGATTATATATATATACATATATAGGAGATGTGTCGATATGTATGCATGATACTGATGCAAAGTAGAAGATGTCATGATGAAAGACCATCACAAAGCTAACTATTTTTTAAGTGTTGATTTCATATTTTTGAACACATATGTGGATGGGCTTATGCAGGGATGTCGAGGAAAGATCTATGGATATAGTCCACCATGGATGCCTATGTAGTAGGATGAAATATCCTTATGGAAACATGGCATGAAGAAGGGAACATGGCATGAAGGAAGGCCATATATGAATAGATGAATCACTTTCCAATGTTGACATGACTGGCTCAGGGATGAAAGTGATGGGTGGTATATGCCTTATGAAGAATTCCCAAACATGAAGACTCTTAGATAATGAAAAGAAGTCCATGACATCGTGAGGAGAATTTCTTCAAGAAGTTGGTTGTCCCATCATCTCCACCTAAGGAGATGTTGTAGGTCCCTAATTAAGAGGGAGCCTAGAAACAAGTTTCTTACTTAGTAGAAAATTGGAAGCAAAATTCCTAAGACAAGAGGGAGCTTAGGTATATTCATTCTGTAGGAATGAGTACATTCATTTATTGGAATAGATATGTCCTCCCTAATTAAGATGGAGAGATAGACACATCATTATTGTCTTCACTTGGGAAGATAAAATGGAGGATTGGGTAAAAATTTGGCATCCGATGCTCTTTAAGGATGAGTTAGGGCATCCACGATAAGAGTAGTTGTAGAGGACCAATATTATTTGAGGAATAGGAGTCCAAGACAAGAATATTCCTGGTAGAATACACCTTGATAACCCGGGTGGGGTATGTTTTGAGAGAGACAATGATGAGGGTGTTTATACATCATTGGTGTCGCCAACATTGTGCTCATATATCTTGGAGAGATAGAGTTGTTAGCCAAGGCCTTTCTATGTGACAATTTTAGTTGATATGATGCTATACGGATGGGTTATCAATCTGACTCTTCTTATAAGAAATTATTCAGATTGAGAATGACCAAGTACCATTATGAATACCTCCCTAGTTAAGAGGGAGTTTTGAAAAGTGTACCTAGGTACAATCTTCATAATGACATGTGTAATTTTGATTTTGTGTAATTGATGTAAAGAAGAAAAATAAAATTTTTATTGTAATTCTTGTCTCATGGTTTTCATGAGAAAAGAAATTTATTTTTAGTGATGGCTCCCATTGTGAGCCTTTAGGATTTTCATGTAGTCATAAAAGTAAATTTGAGTCTATGTCATGTATGAAAGACCCTTCTTGGGCATGTTACACATTTGTATAAGTCATTAAAAGAGTCAAAATATCCTCCAAGACAAACACAAGCATCTCCTAGAAATTTGGCTTCAAGATGGAATTATAAACTCCTCCAATTGAAATTTCGGCTCATCCTCCATCAAGTCAGCTAATTTGAGGGGGAAACCACTATAAATAGGTATCTCGGCCTCAGTTCAGATCCAAAAATTTTAGTGAAGTATAAGTTTGAAAAAAAAGTGAGAAAAAGGAAAAATAAGATGGTCCTATAACCAACGAAGTAAAGAAAAGGAAAAAAAATTATTTTGGAGTATTTTGGGACTGTCTTAGCTTTGTTTCTTGTCACACATGCAAATAAAGGAGGCAACATATATTTTAGAAGAAACTGAGAAGAACCAAGGTCTGCAAGATCACTTATGAAGTCAATTCAACAAGCTCAGATCAAGAAGATAGTTATTCAGTCCAAGCAAAGAAGGTTAAGGTATTGGATCACCATATATATCTCTCATGAGTGTTGCAACTAGGCTTTTCAAGGAGGCTAAAACAAGGTGCAAGTTTGAAGCAGAAGGAAGTTGAATTTGAAGAGTAGTCGAGAAGAATAAAGGAGCAAAATGATTGTTTGTGTCTTGGTCTTGGAGTGTGTTGTAGCGGCTGCAACACCCTCCAAAATTTTGGCTTGCACTCAAATTTCAGAGCCTTCCTTGGTTTTTCCTTTATGGTTGCAAACACTCGAGCTCATTCTGTGAGCTCCCTCAGAGTCTTTTCACCCCTTTTGCTTGATTGACCAACTGTCATCTTTTGGCATGTTGATTGCTTTATCATGCTTGCGGTCCTATTCTGGTGATTTCAAAGGTTTGTCTTTGTGTGTTTTGGTTTCCCTAGCTATGTAAACATTGGTCACAATCATACACAAAGTTTTAAGCACTATCATACAAGTGTCGTGACGGTTGTCCTAAGTTGTATCTCAAGTGTCACACTTGTTGATGTTAGATCTAGACAGTCTTACAATGGGTAATTCTTTGTCTTGTTGTTCCAGTGGTCTATGTTGTTGTTTTGTAGAAGTATGCTAAGGTCACTTGCCTCTCACAAGTTCAGTTGCCTCTCACACTTAGCCATTATCCTAAAAATTCTTCCGACCGGACAGCTCTCCTTCACCAGACCCTGACTGAGCTGCACACTACACAGTCTCAGCCCTTAGTGATGCTGCTTGGAAATTCGCAGTGCGAAGAGACTGTCACCCAAGAAAGTTGCATTGTGAAATCCCTGAGGTGAGTAGCCTGCCTTCCTTCCCAAAATTGTGCCAAAGTTTCCTCAAGCTTGACCTAAACTACACATTTTGCAAGATCAATCATCAAGTCTCCTCCCTGCCTACTGGAACCCTTTAATGTGCAGAGACCTAAGCCTGCTTTTCCTCCTATAACTGTGCATAGGTGTCCTCGAAGTGTCCTCCCTCTGCTAGGACTCATTGATCCCAGAAACTATGCATATCTATCTTCTCTGGTCCCTCTATTTCCCAGCCTTGCCTTCCCTCAGAAAATTGCACAGACTTGCCTCCTAGGGTCTCACCTTGCAACTACCATTGATGATCTCAACTATGTAATGCTGCCTCCCGATGGCCTCTATGCAATTTTTCTCGGTAGTGAACACTGTGCTCCAGAGTTCCTCAGTCAAGCCTGAGGTCTGCTTTGCGCAGTCTTAGTGACTAGTATCCATTCATGTCACTTGGGACTGTGCAATGCATAGTAGTTGGGCCCTCTTCCCATCCTATCATTCGTCCTGTGTGTAGACCATGGATAAAAATGCAGCATCTTAGACTAGGAGGTTTTGGATTGGATGTCATCTCATCATGAGTGAATTGTAGGAACTTGTACACTATTAGATTATGGCAAGACGATGAAGGAGATGAAGAAGGAGCAAACATGCTATAATACTCACTTGCAACTAGATGGACGAAAGAATATCGTCAAGAGCAAGCAAAGGGAACACTTTCATGCAACCACCTTTCAAGACCAAAGATCGCTGAAGACTACACAACATCAAGCTATGCAGAGGAGAAAAGAAAGCACATCCAAGAACACATCCATCACTCAACAACAACAATAGCTTGACATTGCCACCACAGCAAGCTAGTCCATTTCAGCAGTGTTGTGTCAAGTTGTGTCATGAGATTTCAAAGGCCATGTCACTATTATCGGCCATATCTGTTGTAAATCAAATGTAATGTAAAGTGAAAGTCCAATGGACACACATGAATATGAAGAGTCATGTCAGTTGAAAAGTCATAGGAAGGTGAACGGTCATGAAGGTAGTCCAAGAGTCACAAGGGTCAAGCACCACCCTTGGTTATATATACCCCTCCTATTTTATGAGCAAGGAATTTTCACCTTGGCTCCTCCCACAAATAATTGAGAGTTTCCAGTCAGTTCTTTGAGAAGTGAGGAGCGGCTCCAATGTCCCACTACTGAGGCTAGTGATGTATGATGTACATATGTGTCTTGGAACTTTTTCTTAATACAGAAGCCTGTTAAGGCCATCATGTTTTCATGCATGTTTTATAGATGTTTGTAAGACTATTCTTTCGGCATTTGTAATTTGTGTTTGTTTCACATGTACTAAGATATTTGAACCATTTCAGTTGTTTTAGTACTTACCTTGTTGGGAATGTGATATAATGGCTATCACTGCTGTGTCATCCTTGTGGACTATTCCACAAGATACTAGACATACCTTCCTTGTTTACTGGTCATAATGACCGTCACATCCATTGTGGACTACTCTACTAGATGGTGAATGTATCTTCCCTTGTAATTTGGTTTTAATGATTGCCGCATCCATTGTGGACTATTCCACTAGATGCTGGACAAACCTTTCTAGTTCATGTGTGTCTCTTCATAGGTGGTACTATTACCTCTCACTTTAGAGGCTCAGTTTATTCTTCCCCTTTTTCAGTAAGAGAACCTAGACACAGTTACAATATGCACTCACCAAGCATACTCACCTCGCTTTTTGAGAATACTAGTGTAACACTCTCATGTGCTGAAAAACAAGAGCTAAGAAAAATATCTAAGTAAATGGAAATCGTGCCATCATACTAGATGGGACCCCTACACCAAATGGTGTGAGGTCTAATTGGGACTCTATACTAGGGATATCCCCTGAATGTTGGCGGATTTAGCACCGTCAACATTTATGGCGCTAGAAGGAGGGCCACCAGTAGTTTATGGCTGATTTTCTGTTACACTAAAAAATGTCACCATGACCACTTACAGTTAGTATGACTCAAATCAACAGTCATGCTACCCTCTTAGGCAAGTCTTATGCCTCTGTTATCCATCTCAAACTCAAAGAAGAGAGAAAGTCTTGTAAAAAATGTGTTTATCTCTGGGGACGCAGGTTCTCTCAAGCCTTACCCGCGGGGACGCTCACAATGTTCACAAAGGCTGCGTCCTTGGACGCTCTGTATGTTAAGGGACAGGTGCGTCCTTCTGTAAAGGGAAAAATGCGCAAGTTTCATCTTAAAAACGTTACTTGTGGTTACTTCTAGAACTTTCTAGAGGTCGGTTTGATGAAATGGATGCGCCTCCAGTTGGTTCATGTATCCCTATTAAGGAGGAACTTATCCCATCAATAAGGGAGCTATCCCACCCAAAGAGGGGGATTATCCCATTGATGGTGGACCTGAATAACCTCTTTACAGCACTATAAATAAAGGCATTGAGCCAGAAGGAGAAGAGGTTGGAGCTATACATTTTCTTTGGGTAAATGCTGCAGGATTTAGGTCTTCCATTAGAGCCTTTGTGAGGAGAGATTGTCTTTACTTGATTCTACTTGGAAGAGGGTGAGCTTTGTCAAAGTAGAGGAAAACCCTTGATGGACCCTGGGAGGAACTTGCACAACACCAAGGCCAGGTTGTAAGAGTTTCTTTGTTTCGTTATTAATACAAACTGGTTTATTTTTCTCAATAGCTTGTGTTAATGAGTTATTTCATGTGTTCCTTGGTCTGCATGTTGAATATATGTTTTATTATATGAAATGCAAGTGCTTGGTAATTGTTTGATTGTTTGTGGTTGCAGGAATTGACTTGAAGGAGGAGCTCATCCGGATCGTCAAGAACGGACTTCAACAACAGCGTTTTGGAATAAGGTAAGCCTAAACACTTGTAGTTTTCATGTTATAAAAGGTGTATTTAGAGAAAGATCACTCCATTTTGTCTTGTTTGTCATTAGAATGTCTTAGACTTCTAGGAAGGTCAGCTGTGTCCGCACCCTTGACCAATTCCGTGTGACAAATTGGCGACTCCGCTGGGGAATCCATTAATGAGAAAGTCTTTTCCTTTGTGTGAACTTTGCTCTGAGAAAATCATTTTTATTTTCTGGTTTTTGACTGTGAGAATTAGTATTTGGGTGGCTTAGCTTTAGATTTAGTTAGATTTGGTTTTTCTTAACTTTTCCAGAAGGACGCACCCTCTGAGTACTGCACAGTGCGTCTTTGGACGCGTTGTTGCCGTTTGCACAGAGCGGGCCCGCGCCTGTTCTAACGGGTTGCCTGCGTCTTCCTGTAAAAATTTAGGAAAACTCCATTTTTGCTTTAATTGCTTTTAGATTTTGGTTTTTCTTAGTTTTTTCTGCCCAGATCCTTTAGTACCCTGTCAAAAATTTTCACCTGAACTTGTTTCATTAGCATTCCTGCTTTTAGCTTTCATCAATTGGGTGTTTTGAGTCTCTTTTTTGAGAAATTCTTAATTTGATTTCCTTTGGTCATTACTTGGAGGTTTCTCTCAGTCTTTTCACAATTTTGCATCTTTTTGCTTTTGTTTTTGCAAAAAAATTTCCCCCTCATTCGCCGGGGGGGCTAAATTGTGTATGAGTGTTAATCGCCTTTGAGTGTTTTTATGTTTTGATCTTTGGAACTCTCACCCAATTTTCTCGACTTGCACTTGATTGGTTCTTAGATTCCATTAGAATCATCTTGTGTTTGAGAATTCTCTTGCATAGATCACATTTGCATAATTAGAGTTCTCAGTTTCAGAATATGAATGAAAAATGTGCATAGATTACATTTGCATACTTTTCATGTGAATTGTGCATAGATTACAATTGCATAGTTTACATTCTGAAAAATCAATTGTAGATTTAGATCAGCTTTCTTTGATTTGAATTTACACAAAAATAGAAATAAAAATTGGTTTGGAATTGATTTGCATTAGTTTTTCTTGATGAAATTAGTGCATTAGAGAATTTGTTAAATTTTCTCTTAATGATCAATTTTTTGCATTGTTGGAAGTGAATGGAAACTCTCTCCTTACTCTAGTTAGGATTCATCGAATTGAAAGGATTGCATTATCATATTCGATTGCATTCAGTTGAGTCGGGTCATAACACCATTGGTTTCATCTCCATTTACCCATTTGAGTAATAACAACCTTAATAACACAGCGCTTAATTAAAATTCATCTAGTAATTTTTACATTTCTAGGGCTCTGAAACACCAACATAGCTTAGGCTAGGGTCTTGGAGTAGGTGAGTACTTAACTCTCCAAGACTACAAAACCAAACAGATAGTTTATCTTGAGTAGAATAAATCCAATTGTTTCAATTGCACTCTGGGAAAGCTCCTCTTAAAGGAGAAGCACGAGCTCGTGTCCGAACCAGTGAGGGGATCATTCCCCCCTCGTTGGGAACGACGCCAGACAGTACGTATTACAAACGGTAAACCTCGGATTAACCATTGTCGAGGAGCCAGGGGTCACTTATCGGTAAACCTTGGATTGTTGTCAAGGAGCCGGTAAGGGGATTGAGCTTGCTACTCTGCCCTTGCGTGCTGTCGGAGTTTAGACTGTTCCCCCAGGTGTATTTGTTACTGTTGGTGACCTTAGTGACCATAATCTTTAGGGTTCTACCGAGGTGACGGTGGAGGGAAGGTCCCACTGTACCTGGAGCAGACGTCGGTTATACTCACTTGGATTTTTCGGGGGGTTCACTTCACTTCGAGACGGTTAAAGTGGAGGAACTTGTGCCGGTCTATTCATTAAGCAGGTTGCCGAGGTAACTGTTCCACCCGCCATTTCTGTACTGAATTCTGCGAGGTTGGGCTTCATCACCAACTAGTGTTTTCGGTCCGGAGAGCTTACTGTTTCTGTGTGGTTTGACTCCTAGATTTGATAGCGCGTGTTAATTTGTTTATTTTTACTTTTAGAGACCATAGGTGTGAATTGTGAATTTTAGTTGTTAAGTGTGAATTGTGAATTGTTAATTTTAGTTTTAAATTGTTAATAAAATTCACTGAAGTTGAATATAATGGAAAATGTTCCGAAATTTATCAACCTAGGAACCCCTCCTAATGAGAATCCTAGTACTTTTCCTTACTTTGGAAATGTTGGTCCTCCTTACATGGCTACTTTGTCATTACCTGGATTTACAATAGGATTACCGATATGGTTATTTTCAACTTCGTTGGCCCAAAGTACTCCAATTGTTCCATCTCAACCGGATGCTTCACCTCAACAGAGTTCACCATCTCAACATCACCAACCTTCTGTTGACCCTTTACCTTCTTCGCCTAATTTTTCTTCCTCCATTTCTTCCTCTTCGCCTGGTAAAAGCCTTGATGTTAGTAACCAGGAGGCTAAGAAGAAGAAGAAAGGGAAGAAGAAGAAGAAGAAGAAGAAGCAAGATAAGAAAGAAGTCAACCAACCAACCATGGCTGTAAGTGTTAGTTGTGTTGAGGAAAATTCCGACATGCATCGTAAACCCAAATACCCTTGCAGGCTTTGTAAGGGTGACCACTTCCTTGTCAATTGTCCTGGTATTCCAAAGGTCTTGGAAGTATGGTCAGAAAAATCTCATCAACTTTCCATTGATCCATCAACCAGTGATAGTCAGGTTCCTGGGAAAAAGGGTAAAGTTAGGTTTCCTTGTAAGTTATGCAAAGGGAGTCATCAAACTCACATTTGCCCTCACATGGATGAAGCCTCAACGTTGTTGGAAAACCTTACTGTTCCACAGCAAGAATTTCCGACTGGTTACCGTAAACTTTCTCCCAACCTACCGTCATCTAACGGAGTGATTGATTTAAATTCAAGTATAGTCGATCACACTCTCCCATTGGAGAGTGAAACTCATGTCACTCAAGTTGATGATCCATTAGTTGATCAAGTGGTCGATTCAATTTCACATTCGGTCGATCCCACTTTCCATTTAGAGAGTGAACTTCATACTGCTCAGGTTCTTCTTGTTACATCAGATTCTTCTATGCCGGGGGGCATTTCACCTGTTTCTATAGAACCCCCTCCAAGTACTGAGGTCTTTTCCTTTGATTGGAATAGACTGACAGAACCTCGTCTTCCTTCCTCCATCCCTTTCCAAATCATTGTCAAGGCTGGTGGTAGGGACATACATCGTACTCAGGTAGATGAAGGTGCTTCTGTTAGTATTTTATCCTCAGCTGTTTGGAAAGCTTTGGGTTCCCCTCAGCTTGCGCCTATTACGCAGAATCTGAAAGCTTTTAACAGAACAATTAGTGAACCTTTAGGGATCCTTCCTAAGTTTTCTATTACCTTGGAAGGTAAAACTGTTTGTGTTGATCTTATGGTAGTTCGAGGTCCCTTGGATTTCAATTTACTCCTTGGGCGAGACTATGTTTATGCAATGAAAGCTATCGTATCGACACTCTTTCGCGTGATGTCTTTCCCTCACAATGGAAATATTGTGACTGTAGACCAGCTTTCGTTCCCTAGTCTTTTTTCAACTACCAATCATATGACACCCCTAAATGTTCCTGATTCTAAAGTGGTATCTACCCTGCCACGGGTTAATTATGTGGCAACCGGTCCCATGATTTCAGTTACCGATGTAAGTGAGCCTCTCACTGTTTGCTCATCTTCCTTTGATTTAGCTCCGGTAATTGACATGGAAAACTCTATGGGATTACTTGAACACGATGTTCTTATCCCTTTTGAGTCCCTTGACATGTGTTCCTTCCAGAGAAGTATTCTTCCTTCTGATGAAGACCTCTTGGAAGCCATGATCAAGGTGTCTCCATTGACATGTCTTTCTTCCAGTTGGAAGCCATGATAAGTGAGCACGAGGATAGTTTGTTCCTCTATCAACCTCGTTAAAAAATGAAATTGGATGGTACGAGGATAGTTTTTTCCTGTATCAACCTCGTTAAAAAATGAAATAGGCTAGCATGAGGACAGTTCTTTTACTAAGTCAACCTCATTAAAAAATGAATCAGCTAGATTTTAGGATATGTAGGTAGATTGTAGAAAGTAGGGTTGAGGACAGTTCCTGTTACTGAGTCAACCTCATTAAAAAATGAATCAGGTATGAGGATAGTTCCTGTTACTGAGTCACCCTCATTAAAAAATGAATCAGGTATGAGGATAGTTCTTTGCTTGTGTCAACCTCCTTAAAAATGAAACAACTCCCTTTTCAAGTTCAATATTGAAAGTAAACCTTCATTTCATCCAGCCGGTTGAATGGAATGAAGCCTGGGGGGCATGTACCTCGCTTTGCATCATTATGCTGGGGGCATGCGAACTTTTTGAGCATAGTTCCTTGTCTTGTGTCAAGCTCGTTAAAAAATGAAACAAGGGTAGGTTAAGTAGGTAGATTGTAGAGCGTAGTCATGAGCATAGTTCCTTGTCTTGTGTCAAGCTCATTAAAAAATGAATCAAGGATTTTAGAGCATAGTTCCTTGTCTTGTGTCAAGCTCGTTAAAAAATGAATCAAGGTTTTTAGAGTAGAGTTTTTGTTAGGTAGATTGTAGAGAGTAGTTATGAGCATAGTTCCTTATCTTGTGTCAAGCTCGTTGAAAAAATGAAACAAGGGTTTTGAGGATACTTCTTTTCCTGTGTCAACCTCACAAAAAAATGAAACAGCTCCCACAAGTCTTTCCAAGATCTTGAAAGTAAAGCTTCATTCCATCCACCTCATTGAATGCAATGAAGCTTGGGGGGCATGTACCTCGTTTTGCGTCATTATGCTGGGGGCATGTGAACTTATAACAAGCATAGTTTTTCGTTTCAAGCTTGCGTAAACATGAAACCGAATCCGAGCATAGTTCTTTTCCTGTGTCAAGCTCGTGAAAAAATGAAACAAATCCTCCTCTAATTGAATCGAGAGTTTGACTAGACCTCATAGATGTTAGGTTGTATGTTTAGGTTAGTTATTTCAGTTTTTACAGTTTTAGGTCTAGTCTTTCAAATGATCTCGTAACTCAAACCTCATTTCATCCAACTGGTTGAATGAAATGAAGCTGGGGGGCATGCGCTCTAGCAATTATGCTTAGGGGGCATCAAGCATAGTTTTCTCTCTGTTTCAAGCTTGTGAAAAATGAAACTACTTTGAAGCATAGTTTTTCTCTGTTTCAAGCTTTTGTAAAAATGAAACCTATCCCGAGTCAATTTCAGTTATTTTCAAGACTCGTTAAACTCATGAAAATCTCGAGATTATTTTGCTATCTTTCATTCTCGTAAAACAAATGAAAATGCCAAGTTCTTTCCATCTTTTCCTACTCGTAAATTAAATTGAAAGTCGGCCATATGAGTACATTTTTATCCCTTTTTCGAACTCGTTAAAACTTACGAAAAAGTGAAATCCCAGAGTCATCTTTTCAGCCCTTTTCTGACTCCTAAAACATGAAAAGATTGCCGAGCGTTTCTTTTACACTCGTTAAAACGGAATTAAAATACGGTCCCCTTTTAGCTCTTTTCTGACCGCAAAATTAGGAAAAGATTGCCGGGTTTTTGTCGTTTCAAACTCGATAAGGAAATAAAATGACGTGTCCTTGATCGCTTTTTACTTTTCAGGTCAACGACACTATTATGAAAGTACTCCTTGGTCGCAAGATCAAGCGGTTCCCCCAGGTATTATTTTATACTTTTTCGGGCTTGAGGGACACAAATATACGAAAAAGTTCAACGTGGAGTCTCCTTTTGTTTTTTCAGACTCTCTAAAATTGAAAAACGCCGAGTTTCTCCTATACTGGGCTCGTTAAACGTTTACAGTAAAGGACCTGTTCAATTACAAACAGGAACGAACCACTCCTTCCTAGGGTTCGAATTTAAACTAGGTTGGACTCGTCCGAAGGATGAGCTTATAATCAAGCATATGTTATCCTCCTCAAGCTTGTTAAAAATAAAGAGGTACTTGCCAGAAATGGTGGGGGAAAAGAGAGAAGAATGAGCCTATTTGTTACCTTTTGTCTCAAAAGAAACTTTATTACCGCTCTTGAACACGACACTTTTCATTCACCTGGGTTGGGAAATCTTTTACCTCACAGTTGACCAAACCACTTTGAAAATCTTTAACCTGGTTCCGGGGATTAACTTTGAGTTATTCGTCACCAAGCCATCTGTCGTGTCGTTATGTGTTCAAGAGGTCTGCAAGCAAAACTTTCATCTGCAAAAATACTTGTCATCCATTCGACCATCCCTGAGTCGGTCCTTACAGCAACATTTCTTCAACTTGAACAATGATTTCGTGTTGCAGGCTTGCCTGCAACGAGTCGCTTTCTATCGACATCGACACATTATCTAGAAAGATGACTTAGGAATCGACAGTACCTTGAAGTCTGCATGCATCAATGGCAGGTTTCTCGCCTTTGACGTCAGTTTACATCATTGACTTTCGATCAAAGGATTCCGTGAAGTGTTCGACATCAAAACATCTATTCACATTTCACGGGTTGTGCTTGGTACTTTGAGAACCATTGACATTACTGGTGGTTTCTCTCACGCTTGTTAACAGTTTACATCATCGACTGGTAATCAAGTGGTTTCTAACATGTTCGACATCGAATCATTTAATCACATGGCTAGAATCGTACCAATTCGGGAAGTAGAAGTGAAGACCCTGGATCTAGTTTCTACCATCCAGGCTGCGAGGAGTTTTGTATTCATTATCTATGTAGACTAATCATAAACAGATGGCTGCGTCCATACTGTGTCTACAAAAGTCTATAAAAATGATGTACTGCAAGATCATTCCTGTATCAGAATAGATAGTCCATTAGTTAAAGTTTTGAATCTGAGTATGGGAATGCCTACCTCAGTGATGATATAATCTTATCCATGTATTTTGTGTTGAAAATTGCAGGTTCCAACCAGGCCATCCACAAGACAATCCTTGAAATGATAAAGCGCTTCACCCTTCCTAGAATTACAAAACCCTAAATCTATTCCAGGCTTCGCACTTTAGGGGGCAATCTGTTACACTAAAAAATGTCACCATGACCACTTACAGTTAGTATGACTCAAATCAACAGTCATGCTACCCTCTTAGGCAAGTCTTATGCCTCTGTTATCCATCTCAAACTCAAAGAAGAGAGAAAGTCTTGTAAAAAATGTGTTTATCTCTGGGGACGCAGGTTCTCTCAAGCCTTACCCGCGGGGACGCTCACAATGTTCACAAAGGCTGCGTCCTTGGACGCTCTGTATGTTAAGGGACAGGTGCGTCCTTCTGTAAAGGGCAAAATGCGCAAGTTTCATCTTAAAAAAGTTACTTGTGGTTACTTCTAGAACTTTCTAGAGGTCGGTTTGATGAAATGGATGCGCCTCCAGTTGGTTCATGTATCCCTATTAAGGAGGAACTTATCCCATCAATAAGGGAGCTATCCCACCCAAAGAGGGGGATTATCCCATTGATGGTGGACCTGAATAACCTCTTTACAGCACTATAAATAAAGGCATTGAGCCAGAAGGAGAAGAGGTTGGAGCTATACATTTTCTTTGGGTAAATGCTGCAGGATTTACGTCTTCCATTAGAGCCTTTGTGAGGAGATATTGTCTTTACTTGATTCTACTTGGAAGAGGGTGAGCTTTGTCAAAGTAGAGGATAGTTCTTTTCCTGTGTCAAGCTCGTGAAAAAATGAAACAAATCCTCCTCTAATTGAATCGAGAGTTTGACTAGACCTCATAGATGTTAGGTTGTATGTTTAGGTTAGTTATTTCAGTTTTTACAGTTTTAGGTCTAGTCTTTCAAATGATCTCGTAACTCAAACCTCATTTCATCCAACTGGTTGAATGAAATGAAGCTGGGGGGCATGCACTCTAGCAATTATGCTTAGGGGGCATCAAGCATAGTTTTCTCTCTGTTTCAAGCTTGTGAAAAATGAAACTACTTTGAAGCATAGTTTTTCTCTGTTTCAAGCTTTTGTAAAAATGAAACCTATCCCGAGTCAATTTCAGTTATTTTCAAGACTCGTTAAACTCATGAAAATCTCAAGATTATTTTGCTATCTTTCATTCTCGTAAAACAAATGAAAATGCCAAGTTCTTTCCGTCTTTTCCTACTCGTAAATTAAATTGAAAGTCGGCCATATGAGTACATTTTTATCCCTTTTTCGAACTCGTTAAAACTTATGAAAAAGTGAAATCCCAGAGTCATCTTTTAAGCCCTTTTCTGACTCCTAAAACATGAAAAGATTGCCGAGCGTTTCTTTTACACTCGTTAAAACGGAATTAAAATACGGTCCCCTTTTAGCTCTTTTCTGACCGCAAAATTAGGAAAAGATTGCCGAGTTTTTGTCATTTCAAACTCGATAAGGAAATAAAACGACGTGTGCTTGATCGCTTTTTACTTTTCAGGTCAACGACACTATTATGAAAGTACTCCTTGGTCGCAAGATCAAGCGGTTCCCCCAGGTATTATTTTATACTTTTTCGGGCTTGAGGGACACAAATATACGAAAAAGTTCAACGTGGAGTCTCCTTTTGTTTTTTCAGACTCTCTAAAATTGAAAAACGCCGAGTTTCTCCTATACTGGGCTCGTTAAACTTTTACAGTAAAGGACCTGTTCAATTACAAACAGGAACGAACCACTCCTTCCTAGGGTTCGAATTTAAACTAGGTTGGACTCGTCCGAAGGATGAGCTTATAATCAAGCATATGTTATCCTCCTCAAGCTTGTTAAAAATAAAGAGGTACTTGCCAGAAATGGTGGGGGAAAAGAGAGAAGAATGAGCCTATTTGTTACCTTTTGTCTCAAAAGAAACTTTATTACCGCTCTTGAACATGACACTTTTCATTCACCTGGGTTGGGAAATCTTTTACCTCACAGTTGACCAAACCACTTTGAAAATCTTTAACCTGGTTCCGGGAATTAACTTTGAGTTATTCGTCACCAAGCCATCTGTCGTGTCATTATGCGTTCAAGAGGTCTGCAAGCAAAACTTTCATTTGCAAAAATACTTGTCATCCATTCGACCATCCCTGAGTCGGTCCTTACAGCAACATTTCTTCAACTTGAACAATGATTTCGTGTTGCAGGCTTGCCTGCAACGAGTCGCTTTCTATCGACATCGACACATTATCTAGAAAGATGACTTAGGAATCGACAGTACCTTGAAGTCTGCATGCATCAATGGCAGGTTTCTCGCCTTTGACGTCAGTTTACATCATTGACTTTCGATCAAAGGATTCCGTGAAGTGTTCGACATCAAAACATCTATTCACATTTCACGGGTTGTGCTTGGTACTTTGAGAACCATTGACATTACTGGTGGTTTCTCTCACGCTTGTTAACAATTTACATCATCGACTGGTAATCAAGTGGTTTCTAACATGTTCGACATCGAATCATTTAATCACATGGCTAGAATCGTACCAATTCGGGAAGTAGAAGTGAAGACCCTGGATCTAGTTTCTACCATCCAGGCTGCGAGGAGTTTTGTATTCATTATCTATGTAGACTAATCATAAACAGATGGCTGCGTCCATACTGTGTCTACAAAAGTCTATAAAAATGATGTACTGCAAGATCATTCCTGTATCAGAATAGTTAGTCCATTAGTTAAAGTTTTGAATCTGAGTATGGGAATGCCTACCTCAGTGATGATATAATCTTATCCATGTATTTTGTGTTGAAAATTGCAGGTTCCAACCAGGCCATCCACAAGACAATCCTTGAAATGATAAAGCGCTTCACCCTTCCTAGAATTACAAAACCCTAAATCTATTCCAGGCTTCGCACTTTAGGGGGCAATCTGTTACACTAAAAAATGTCACCATGACCACTTACAGTTAGTATGACTCAAATCAACAGTCATGCTACCCTCTTAGGCAAGTCTTATGCCTCTGTTATCCATCTCAAACTCAAAGAAGAGAGAAAGTCTTGTAAAAAATGTGTTTATCTCTGGGGACGCAGGTTCTCTCAAGCCTTACCCGCGGGGACGCTCACAATGTTCACAAAGGCTGCGTCCTTGGACGCTCTGTATGTTAAGGGACAGGTGCGTCCTTCTGTAAAGGGCAAAATGCGCAAGTTTCATCTTAAAAAAGTTACTTGTGGTTACTTCTAGAACTTTCTAGAGGTCGGTTTGATGAAATGGATGCGCCTCCAGTTGGTTCATGTATCCCTATTAAGGAGGAACTTATCCCATCAATAAGGGAGCTATCCCACCCAAAGAGGGGGATTATCCCATTGATGGTGGACCTGAATAACCTCTTTACAGCACTATAAATAAAGGCATTGAGCCAGAAGGAGAAGAGGTTGGAGCTATACATTTTCTTTGGGTAAATGCTGCAGGATTTAGGTCTTCCATTAGAGCCTTTGTGAGGAGAGATTGTCTTTACTTGATTCTACTTAGAAGAGGGTGAGCTTTGTCAAAGTAGAGGAAAACCCTTGATGGACCCTGGGAGGAACTTGCACAACACCAAGGCCAGGTTGTAAGAGTTTCTTTGTTTCGTTATTAATACAAACTGGTTTATTTTTCTCAATAGCTTGTGTTAATGAGTTATTTCATGTGTTCCTTGGTCTGCATGTTGAATATATGTTTTATTATATGAAATGCAAGTGCTTGGTAATTGTTTGATTGTTTGTGGTTGCAGGAATTGACTTGAAGGAGGAGCTCATCCGGATCGTCAAGAACGGACTTCAACAACAGCGTTTTGGAATAAGGTAAGCCTAAACACTTGTAGTTTTCATGTTATAAAAGGTGTATTTAGAGAAAGATCACTCCATTTTGTCTTGTTTGTCATTAGAATGTCTTAGACTTCTAGGAAGGTCAGCTGTGTCCGCACCCTTGACCAATTCCGTGTGACATTTTCCCATCGACCCCACTCACCCATTATCTATTAAAGCTAGTAACATTCAATCCCTCTCCCCTACATGAAATTCTGAAGTTGGTAATTTCTCACCTCCCAGACCCGAACGTGAAATCCCGTATTATCAAATCCGACTTGTTAGTCCCATCACCCGTCAATTTTCAAAAGATGTTGGACTGATTCTAGGAGTGTACACTCTTACATATTCTCAAAAGAAGCAAAAGACTACCCCCACAGGAGTAGTAGTTTCATCTGTTGAAGAAGTGATCTTCACCACTCTTGAGGATATGGCACAAGCTGTGGAGAAAGATGAGGAACCCCCACTCTTTCGAAAGGAAGAAGAGGAAAACCTATTACTACCGGGTTCAGGTTCCAGTGGAGGGGAAAGAAATGAAGGAGGAGGAGATTTAGATGAAGGACCAATATATTCAGAAGAGGAGGAGGATGAAAAAGAGGAAAACATGGCAGAACAAAATTTGGAATGGATGACTCAGGGCCCATTAGCACTTTCGGGTGTCGTGCACAAGATGTGAGACATGCGGAGAAGCTCTTAACGAAATATGACCCTGACAAGACATTAAAGGTATAAGATCACTTAGAAAATTTCTACCTACACCTACAGACAATCGAGGTATGTTATGATGATGTTTCTTGTAGATTGTTTCCATGTACCTTGGATGGCAAAGCAGTTGTGTAGTATCGCAGGCTTCCTCCAAACTCCATCCAGAATTGGGGGGTGTTCAAGAGGATCTTCCTTGAGAAATTTATTGAAGACAAGACCCCCACCATGTTGCTAAAGGAGTTGGGTAGTCTCAAGGTGGAGCAGAAAGAAAAGTTTAAAGATTTCAATTAGAGGTGTTAACACCAAAAAATCATACACCTGCTAGTACAATCCATAAGACATTAAAAGTGTCCATCATAATGCATAGGTGGACATTTTTCTAGCCGAATACATTATGAAGTTTAAAAGAAAAGTTCTCCTAAGGTCCAAAGTTTATAAAGGAAAAAAAATTAGGGCCACACATATATTTATTTGATAGACGCATGCATGCGACATAACTACCAAAAGATGAGCGGTAGTAGAAGAGGATGACTCAACAATCGAGGACCACTTTACACACTTGGGGCTGACTCTCTGACACGAGATTAGTCTAGAACAGTCGAATTCGAGTTTCCTTGGAGATATGTATCCCTCAATGGAATATTCCTGTCCTACTCACGTCTTTATCATACATGTACCAAGAGAGGGAAGAAGGATTAAAAAACTCTATATAAACAAGCCATGGGAGAACCAAAGAATGAGACATTATTATGCTCGCCAAATTGTTGTTTGAGAAAACCACCATTGCATTGTTGAAGCCAAGGAAGTGAATATCACTAGCATGTTGGCCAAATTGCTTCGAAGAAACCTAACATCTTAGTGAGAGAAGAGGAACCCACCATTGGAGAGTCTTCACAGTTATTTGAGAGAGAGGAGAAAATTGCAAAGAGATTGATGAAAGAAACCCCCTTGCTAGGGATTTTTTAGCTCCATAACTCAAATAATTCTCTTCAATTTCCTGATATTCTAATTGTATTCAACCTATACCACCAACAATCAATAAAGGGAGATTTTTCCATATATTATTGATGTGTTTTCTCCATTTTAGAATTGTTTTGTTTATGCACCTCTTTGTTTAGTTCATGTTCATGTATTCATTGTTTCCACTACTTACAATGTTTTGTTTATTTAAGTCCGTCCACTAACAACACCAATTTTGACTGTGATCCTTTGCAGGGAACAATCTACTACTAAGGGGGTGTGTTTTGGTACACTTGTGCTCCAAAAACACTACAACAAGAGGTTTAACCACATTTTGAAAAAATTCTCAGCCGACACTAAACCTCATGACTCCAGCACTATTGAATAATACACTTCTGCCTTGCCAACCAGTATTGCATAGTTCATCAAGAGATCTATGAAACCAATGTTGACAGAAAATTGTGAAGAGGCTATTTCCGTAGAGAAAGACCTGCGCGCTATTGGAGTCATTGCAAAGGACAAATCCACTAAGGACTCCAAAGACATGAGCAAGAGGTCTCAGAGCTCTGTTAGTAAGGCTAAGGAAAATGATCCCCTACTATTCCCTTAAGGTCCGAGAACTTGATAGGAAACAAGTCTTGGTATTTGCGTAGCAGCTCTGCAACTTTATCAACTGTATCTTGATACCAATAGTCTCCTATATTTGCAAAATTAGGCTGCACATTGGATCCAATGTTTACTTTCCTGATCTTCAAAGGTTATGATATATCAGGGTTCTCTGCTTTAGGTCCTTCTACCTCACGTTTTCCTTTAGTCTTTGGAATATTCATTTTTTGTGGATCTTCTTCTTCTTCTTCTGCAGTCACATTGTAACATTCTAGCGCATGGCGTAGATGTTTACTCCAATATGGTTGAGACCATTCTACCGGTTCTTCAGGCATTCTAAAGATAACATCCTTAATTTCCTAGAGTGCTTCATTAATGCACTCAAAACCATCCTCAAAGCTAAAAGTTAATAAGAAACTATCCCTCAAGATGTCCCATTCGACCATCCCATGGTGTAGCTCTGTTTCCAAATACCAGTTCATTGGGATAGTATCGAGGCTATGACAGAAGATATGCACCCATTCTGGTTGTGGCTCTTGTCCCCAAGCTTTAG
Organism: Pinus tabuliformis; assembly: GCA_031772625.1. NCBI lineage: Eukaryota > Viridiplantae > Streptophyta > Pinopsida > Pinales > Pinaceae > Pinus > Pinus tabuliformis. The sequence goes on along the minus strand of CM062817.1, from coordinate 1,854,711,044 downwards.
TTCATGCTAAGTGCTCACGCGGATCATCCTTTCCACTATATTTCTCAATCATTTGGTTATTAGCATATCCAAACCTCATCTTCATCATCCACTTGTATTCCCTCCAGTCAGTGAAGCTTTCCTTATGTGTACCCCACCAACGGGAATTCGTAACGCGCAGTGCCAATTCAAGTTCCTAGAATCTATGTTCCTCGGCACCTCCATTTCAAACTCATCCAAAAAGAGATTAACATCATTCAAACCATCATAATGAGGGAGATTTCTTACCTCCGTAGATACACACCTTAGCGATTTTGTCATCATATTGCAACGTATAGTAGAGACTTCATGTAATTGATTCTTCTAGTGTTCGAACTTTTTATCTGAGTCTGAGGTACAAGAGATGTCTCTTTCCCACATGATCCACCCATTTGCAGTGGGATTGATCCAATCTTAATTACGCGCAGTTATCTTGTATATTTTATCTAGATCATCATCTTCCACATAATCGCGGACCAGTTTAGTGTAACGTGCTCCTTCAGCAGGGTCCAGTGGCACAATAAACCTGAGAGCCTTCTTCTCAAATTTCATCTTTCACTTCTTCAGATTAATCATCGCATCCATGTCGAAGGCCCAATCAATTCCTAGTAGCACAGGGTAAGGATTGCAATCATCCACTATTTAAATTACCTCAAAGTTAGCCAATGCTTGCTCCTTCAATGTCCACTGTTACCCCATACAGGCACCCCATAGGAATGAATCTTCTTCCGATTGTCCATGCGTAGCTATATAGGAGATCATTGTAGCGTAAGTATTCCCATCCTTTCCCATGTCCTTGGATAATCACAGATTTCTGTTCTCCTGAGTTGTAAATGCATGCAACTTCAGATCGATCCACTTCTCGATTTCCTTCTTAGTAGGAAACCAACTATTCGACATCACACATTCCTTAGATAGATCTATGTCTCAACAACAGAACAATTTCTTGGCTTGATGGGGACTGACACAGGTTCAACTTTAACAATGCTAACCAAAAAAACCCTAAACTGTTGGCCCTTTCAGCAACAACCCACGTAGCGCAGATTGTAGTCTCACTCGAAGTAGTATTGGGGGATGCTAGAACTAGGGTTTTGCATCCAGAGGCCTGTGTGATGGTTTCCTGAAGTTCTTATGGCTTAGATCTATCATCGCACATCTTTATCCCTTCTGAATAGACAACCACTGCAAATCTAGCTAAATGACGTCCAGATCTTCGCGAAGGTACTTAGTTGGACTTATTATGCATAAAGATTATAGATCTACCAGGTTCATGCAGTAAATAATCATTCATTGATATAAAAAAATATTACAGAGCGAAGATATATAAACTTGGTAGAAGTAAATAAATGAACACAGATGCAATAATTTCAGTCCAAACGGTCTTTATTAAATGTAAGTGTTCAGATACAAACTCCTTATCCCTGTGCACTTAGCTGCAGGGGCCTGTGTACTCATCTTGCAGACTTACCAAGGTCTCCGCGCACTTAGGGGTAGCATCCTTGCCCTTTCGCCTAAGTACAGGAAATAGACCATTCCTACCTTAGCACCTTGCCCTTACAATGATTCTTTAAGTTTAGTTAGTTCTAAGACTCGCTATCACTCAACTTTATATAGCATTTTCTTTACAATACCATGGTCCGCGGACCATGGTTAGGTCTTAAAACAATTCTACCTACCCAACTAAGGGGATAAATCCCCTTTGACTTCTACAAGCTTCGTGCTCCACTTTCTACATTTCGCAGAGACTTTACATTTGCTATAAAAGATAATACAAAATTGACTCAAAACTTAACAAAATTGACCTCAGGGACCCCATCCCAACAAGCCTAGCCTATTTTAGGAGTAGTTTAACCCCCCATCTTGGACTACATGACCATAAGTGCCACATAGACCATTCCTTTCACTCATTTCCTTCCTGTGAAATCAGATAGCATTAGCCCATTTATTTCTAAATCTAGAAATTAGAACTTTATCTATTCTTCAAGTGTGAATGAGATAGTTAATGCATGCATGTTTGAATTATGAAATAGTAAAGTAGTCTTCTATTTTCAAGAAACACTCATAGCTAGGTGATTAAGTGCAAGATTATCACAATTTCCTTTTTGCAAGTGGTTTGTGTCATTTCATAGCTAGATGATTTGTTTCATTTCATAGAATTTACAAGTTGGCAGCTTTCATTTCTTGAGTTCACAAGAATTTAATTTCTCTACACTAGAACTAGCCTTTACATTCTTCTTTCAATAGTCAGAATCCTTTTATTTCAATAGAGGAATGGTCTGGAACCCTAATGGTTAAGTGACCCACTTGAGAGTGACATGAGTAGAATGATGCATATGTTGTGTATATAAAACTGTCACCTCCAAGTTTGTACGAAATCCCGATTTGATAAAGTAAAGTTGGTAGATTTGGGAGTTGCAACATCCTTTCTACAATACTAGGGCTCATCACTTTTTGGTGCTGTTTTCAGGGAGGTGTCTAGCTAGATGTAATTTCTTCTTTTTCTTTCTATTTTGCATTTACTAGATAGATGTTACTATTTCTTTCCTCTCTGTATTGCATTTGGTTTGAAAAAACTCATTATATATATATATATATATATATATATATATATATATATATATATCTTTCATGCCTCATAGGAGTAGAGAAACTTTAGGGAAATTATTTCCAAATACCCCACACCATTAAACAGTCAACCTTCCCTCTTCTTTGGTGACTGTCATTTTCCTTCTTTGATTGCAGGGGAGTTAGAGAACCCCTTAGGTAATCAACCTGAGATCTTTGAGGATCTTATTGGGGAAGAGGAAGAAGAGACCATTCCACACAATTACACCATGGCTGAAAAGAAAAATGAGGGTGCTTTTCGCATTAGAGAGACTAATGGAGATACTAGGATGAAAAATATAAGCCCTTCTACCTGAGTTTTAATTTTACTATTAAAAATCTAGGATGAAAAATATAAGCCATTCTTGAGATTTCCCATGATCAGGCCACGCCTCTACCATGATGGTCTTCTTCAGTTACTGGGTCAATTCGACTGTCGATTTCATATTTACCCATTTGAATTCCCACTTTCTAGAGCTAGGAGCAATTAACCGTGGTTTCATTAGTGGTATCATAGTTTCCGACTGATCCATCGAATGATTCCTTGCCTTTCACAATAGGAGCCTAATATGCCTAATAACACCGCCATAATGCTATTCAAGATCTTTGGCTTAATGGAAATTTTATTCTTAAAACATCACAAAACAATGAATTCCAATGTTCCTTGTCCCCCTTATGTTTAAGCCCTTTCGATATTTTCCTCCATAGGGCCGAGGGCCATGACTAAAGGCTTGTCCTTAATGAAAGGGCATACTGCCCCCCATATGGTGGTAACCCGGAACTCAAGGGGATTGTCTGCCCTTGGGGGCTGGATTGCCCAAATTGACCTCCAAATGGATCAATTTGTCGAGACTCAACATAAGAGTTGCTGGATTTTATTCCGGAGGAACAAACAGGAACGAACCATACTGTCGAAATAGCCCCTGAATGGACTCCTTCTAGCGGTTGTGAGCTAGTCGGGACAGATGGTACGCCGGCAAACATTGTCGGAGTGACGGCAGGGAGTTCTGTTGTCGCTGTGTCAGTCGACACAGTCCTAGATGTTGACGGTTGTTCAGACATTTTGAGTCTATCCAAAAGATTACCTAGCGATTCTACAGGAACTTCCACTGGTGGTAGACCAACTTCTGATGAAGAAGGAAAAAGAGTGACCCCGACTCCAAAGTGTGTTGGAGTACTTGCTTGCGGATCTTCTACAATTTCCTCTATCGCAATCAAACCAGGTGGAAGGGGAGGACCGTCAAGTCCGTAAAATATTTCTGGTGCCGAAGAAGGGGTTGAATCGACAGCGATAGATGTTTGAAGAGCATGACTCTCCGAACCGGTTACAGATGGAACTGGTTCAGTAACACAAGTGTTTACTCTCAGATTAGGATCAGTATCACTGTCCCTCTGTGGCTGTTGAACTTCTTCTGTAGAGGCAGGGTTTCCAGAAATGTTTGGAGTAACCGGAATCTTGGATGTTGTTGGAACACTTGTTCTAACTTTAATAGATGATTTCGAACCGGTTAAACGAGTTTGCTTTGTCCGTACTGTTTTTGATTCCGGAGACAAAGACGGTTGACTCGTAAGCCTCCGCGAACGACGGGGTTTCAATTGAATTTCTTCCACGATTGCTGATTACTCGATCAACCAAAATACAAAAAGGGGAAATATGTTTCCGAATTAAATGAATTTTAGATGCTTTAGACACAACTTGTTTTTTCAGTTTTTAAGAGTCGAGAAAAAACAAAAGATGATTCTAGTCTCCTTCGATTTTTAATGAGCCTGAAGTGACAAGTGCTCAGATGGACCTTTTCTGTTAAGGAGTCTGAAAAGGAACGAAAGGGACTGCTCTGGAGTTCTAGGTAGAGGGTGTGCCAAACCAATCGCAAAACCGCAGAATACTTTTTAAGGTACGGGCGGTCAATCTTCCCGAATGCTGTGTTCAGTGCATTGCGATCAATAGGGCGGCCGACATGGCTTCCTATGGATAAAGGTTTTATGCCTATAGGGGTCTCCCAATATATACTCGACGGTACGTGGGAGCACAATCCGTACTGGAACTTATCGTCTCACAGTGGAGGAATCACCCAACCAACAGTGAGGACAACAGTTACCAGGCTTTACGACGCCGGAACACGTCTCTAGCCTAGACCACTATGTTGTGCGTTAAGTTACAAAGCGTTTTTAAGTTCATTCAATTTATTTTAGGTTGATCTTTCTTAGAAGTTTGCCTTTTTGGATCACCACGAGATGTAGATACAATTCCTAAATGCAGTCTAAAGATGATAAGCAAGCTTTTATCTCTTTTCAACAATGAAAATCCTAGCTACAAGGGGAAAAGAAAGACACAATCTTTTCTCAAAGAGCATAGAGCACACTGTAAATGCACTTTTCCTAAATCAAGCCATACAATCTGTCAAAATGCAAATGCACTTATGCATGTATTTTTTTTCACTTTCTTAATATTGATGCCTAAAAAGAAAGTTGTTGTACAAATTTGAATTCGATTTCAAGTGAAAAACACAAACAATCTCCTTTTCGAAATCAACAAAGTAGAGACGATTACAACACTTTATGATTTTGAAGTAAACACTTGTTTCGACACTAGAAATTCAAAAATTCAAACCAAAAGACAAAAGTAAAAGCGTAATCAACTGTCAACAGCAAACAAACTTATTCCTAAGATCAAAACGACACTTACGACATGTCTAGATCTAAGGGCGACAGTATGACTAGTTTACTTTTGTAATGGGAAACTGCAAATGATGTAACAAATACAAAAAAACAAATAGAGTTTCTTTTATACAACTGAGGTGGAATTAAGGCAAAGAAAAGGGGTTTTCAGATAGGTACACACACTGATAACAGGCTGCAAAAATCAGAGATAAAACTGAACAAAATGAAGCAGAGAACCTCAGCTGCACAGGGCAAAGGCTGATCAGCGCACCTGTTGCACAGAGAAACTGAATTGCAGCATAGGTAGCCCTCTCAGGACCTGCGTTGAAATGTAGAACCTCTTCACAGAGTCTGCGCTGAAGCAGAAACGAGAATTTTCTCTGGGTTTTGGGTCACGGTTTGCAGTTTAATCTATGGTTTTTGGCCGGATAAAAGCTACCAGTAAGGTACAATTAGAGGGATGATTTAAAGGAGGACTAAGAGCTATCACAAAGGGCAACTAGAGCATTTGTGGATCAGTTGTTCAAATCATAAACAGGCCCAGTGCATGGACTAGAGTAGCAGATCTCTACTTTGCATTTGTAAATGGAAAATGCAGTTCGATTCGCCACTCCTAAGTTTATGAGAAGAACAACAATAGAAACACAAATAAAGTAACTAGATACATTCCCCAGCGGAGTCGCCATTTTGTTGTTGGGAAAAGTATCTATTCAGAACGCCCCTATCCCACTCTAAGGTGTGACAGTGCCTTAGCAACAAACAAGGAAAACTACTTTCGTATTCTTCTTTATGAAATGTAAACGAAGAGGAAGGATGTAACTAACTTGTGCCTTTCGCTAGTTTGTTGATCCAATCGCTCTCCTCTTTGTTCGCTTCCCGCTGCCTGCTCCCTTACTGGTCCAGCTTCACCAAGTTCCTGCAAGATCACAGAAGAGGAAAACTACACAAAAGACATAGATTTACATTCATAACTAGCTTAGGATCAGATTTAAGCTAAACATGCAAATATAACAAAGCATCATTGATATACAACATGTAGGAGAAACTCAAATAGTTTTATTGATATAATGAGAAAGTCCAAGAGGAGATACAAACAAGTGAGTCCCGATCCAACATCTACCTCCCAGCAAAGGAATCCCTTCCTCACCTCCAACAAAGCATAAATCACCCAATGCACTAATCTCAATCTCAAACCAACAGCAATTCTCTGCAAAGTACAAAATTCCAGCCTCCGGATCTCTGGGATGAGGGATCCATATATAGATGTAAGCAGAGAGGATGAGTCAGCTTATGTTTTGACTTGTGGCTTCTCTCTGTCAGTTCTTGCTTCCACTTGGAGGCTGAGAGCCTCTTACTCATCCTTGGTCGAACTCAGTGAGGCAAGTGTCATTGAGGAAGATTCTGGAAGCTTCCATTGTCTGTACACCTCGCGGAATGACATTGCCATTTGTCATTTCTCGCTCAGCGCACCCTGGTAGTGCATTTAGGTGTGTTGCAATGCACCTAGCTAGTGTACTGGGGTGCTTTGCAACGCAGGCAGCTAGTGGAGCACTTGAATTGATCCTGATTTGACTGATTCTGAGTAGTTTTTGGTGGAGAACTTCTGGGAGAAGCTGTCATTGGTTGACCTTGTTCCTTTAGGGGCAGGAACAACAGTTTTAGGGACTTTGGATCCCTTGGATTATGGACATTTCATGCTCAAAGCTGTAAGGCACAAAAATGTCTATAACAGTTGCCCCCTAAAGTATGAGGCTCTTTATCGGGTGAAATGCTTTATTAGGAGGATCCGAAGTTCTTTCAATGCTGGGAGGAGACCTGTAATAAGATACAATACAATACATTATTTTTCATACTGTTTTCATGATCTAGCTGAGGCAGGCATTCCCATGCTCAGCTTTATAAATTCATTTTTATGTACATAGGACAGACAATCGTCTGATGGTAGACTGATGATTCTGATGAAATCATCATCCTTTTGGTAGGATGATTATCTGTGCTGCAATGCTGTACATGTCAATGTCTTTATTTTTCCTGAATATATATCGCAGCCCGGATGGATGAAACTAGATCCGGGGTCTTCAATCTCGTCTGATCTTCACTCGAAGTACAAGTCGATACATGTGAGAAATGTTTCGAAGTCGAACATGGAAAGACATCGCTTGATTACCAGTCAATGATGTAAATTGTTAACAAGCGCGAGAGGAATCATCGATAATGATAATGACCCTCAAGGTACTGCAGTACAATTCACGTGGTGTGAATAAAGGACTTGGCGTTGAACACCACGCAAAATCTTTCGGTCGAAGGTCATTGATGTATACCTGTCGCCGGAAGTGAGAAACTTTCCATTGAGGCATGCAAGCTTCAAAGTACTGAAGGGGTGTTCCTAGATCAACTTCTTGGATAATGATCTGATGTCAACAGGAAGCGATCCGTCAAAGGAGGGCCTTGATGTATCCCACATCAATGACACGAAACGGAGCAAATGATTTTGATGGAGGTGAAAACGATCTGATGATATATGGTTCAGGGTGGCGGTCATGAAAGAATGAAGTATAATGTATGGTAGTGGATGGGACACGGGTGACTTCTCTTGAACATATCGGCGACACTTATATGATGGATTGGTAGCATTTACCCCAAAGGTGGATGGTATGGCGAGACCATGGTGATGTGACCGGTGAATGAAACAACCCAACCCGACTCAGGCACGGAGTGGAAGTGTCATGTTCAAAAGCGACTTGCTACCAATAAAGGTTCTTTGAGTTTCTTCCCAATTTTTCCCCAGTCATTGCTGACCAGTACCTCTTTATTTTTGTCAAGCTTGAGGAGGATAACATATGCTTGTTCTATAATTTTCCCTTCGGGCAAACCCATCGCTATGTTTTAACGAGCCTAGCGATAGTGAAACTCGTTCTCGTCTAAAGACAAGTTTGTTGCTATTAATCTTTTTAACGAGTCTAATGACAAAGATAACTCGATCCTTTTCATTTTTAGAGAGTCTGAAAAGGTACGTAAAGATAACTCCAAAGTTCCTTTTTTGTCATCTAATCCCTTAAGTCCGAAAAAGTATAAAACAATACAGAAGGGATGAATTTTCGATAGTTTTAACGAGCCGAACAAAACAAGCGCTCGATCTTTTTGTGCAATAATCCCTCAGGTCCAAAAAGATTAAAATCTAGAGGAGGGATAGCACTTCCGGTTGGTTTAACGAGCTAGAAGGCCAAAACTCGGCAATCTTTTCATATTTTACGAGTCAGATGAAAAGAGCTTAAAGAAGACTCGTCTTTTGAGGAACGAGTGATAAAATGGGTAGCAGCTGATTCCAGGTAAGGGTTGGAATTTTCCAAGCACGGCAGTGTCACAAGGATGGCTAGTGAAATCACTCTTCGCAGCTGTTCCTCAAAATGGTTAAACAATCAAATGGAGGTGAATGATCGGCCAATGGAAAAGTGGAGGTGACAGTGCAAACACGACCAAGGCTTTAATGGCTGATAATTTTACATTCACGGTGGTTATTTACCGGAGGATAGTTCATTTTTTAACGAGCTTAAACGCGGATTGAAACACTTGCTCGGGCTTATGTTTATTTTTTAATGAGAATGAACTATGTGCTAAAACTACTCGATCTTATGTTTATTTTTTAACGAGCATGAACTATGTGCTAAAACTGCTCGTTCTTATGTTTATTTTTTAACGAGCATGAACTATGTGCTAAAACTGCTCGATCTCATGTTTATTTTTTAACGAGCATGAACTATGTGCTAAAACTGCTCGATGATAAGTTTGCATGCCCCCAGCATAATAACGCGAATCGAGGTGCATGCCCCCCAAGCTTCATTGCATTCAACTCGGTGGTTGGAATGAAGGTTTACCTTTGAGATTTGAAAAGCGGATTTGTTTCATTTTTTAATGAGGTTGACATAGTAAAAGAACTATCCTCATGACTCCTTGTTTTATTTTTTAACGAGGTTGACACGAGATAAGAACCGTCCTCGGAGTCCAAATCCATTAGATATTGAAGGTTTCATATTCCACTGTGGCCACTTCCGCTAGATTACTCGGAGGCGGTAGGGCAAAAGTACCCATTAAGGCAGGGTCTTTTAGGAGACCTACTCCAATATTTTGGAGCGAATTATCGCTTCCATGGATCATGGGAATGCTTCCTGTAACCTGAGAACCATTGGGGAGGAAGTTTTGCTGGTCGACGATTGTAATCCCTCCTTGAAAGGGAAATGCAATCTTTCTAAAATAGGTCGACACAACAGCTGCCATGGTATATATCCATGGTCGTCCCAGTAGGATGTTGTAATCAAGATTCCCATCGATGACTTCGACATCTATTTCTACTGTTTTCCCTCCTAGTTCAACTTTCAAGTTATTTAGGATACCGTACGGGGTATATGTCCTTCCGTCGAATGCTTTTAATGTTGTCGCAGATCTCGACAAGGTTGGAGATCCTAAAGTTTTCCAGCAACTCATCGACATAATACATGTAGATGCCCCCTGATCAATAATTGTTCGGTGAACAGTTTTGTTGAGGGATTTCACTTGAACAAGGAAAGCTAATTGAGCTGGTAACTGAGGATCGTACCCTTTGTGGTCGAAGGATACAAGATTGGAATCCTTTGGATCAATCCCACCAATGGCTAATAACAAAGCCTACCTTTGGGATGGGCAGTTTTCTAGTACTTCAAGAGTCGACATAGCGGATGGCGATTGGGCCAAATCTTCCACTATGTTATAATGCTGCGCCGCTCTAGCGCGAGGATTAAATGTCGACTTGTGTACTACTCCCTTCAGCGGTTTTATTGTCAATTCAGGGATGGTGGGTGGTACAACTTCTGTCGAAGTTGTTGTCAAACTACTTGGTTGATCTTTATCCTTGTCGTTCGACAGCTGCGGATTCCCGTAATCTTTGTTCCTCGTCGAAATCAAAGCATCATTTTGCTATTTCGAAATCGACAACATTAGTACTTGAGACGGGGAAGCATTTCCACTTTCAACCAGATTTGTTCCTGGATTTGGAAACGGATCAGTTAACACAGCTGAGGTTTTCGAACTTTTAAAGAATTTCTTAAGCTCAGCTTTGTATGGACATTCTTTCGTCCAATGATCCTCGTCACATATCTGACACCCGAAAGGGGGTTTCCTATTTCCAGGAGGGTTTGAAGAAGTTTTTTCAGGAGATGACTCATCCTGTTTCTTCTTCTTCCCTTTGCCTTTCTTCTTGCTTCCTGGTTGTTTGGTTTCTTTGCCCTTATCTGTCGATACGACATTTACTTCCGAAGCAAGAATTTCGTCTTTTGCATTTTGATCTGAAATCTTACGGGCCTTCTTGGATGTGGCCTTTGTCGATTTCACGTTTTTCGTGCCAATCACACCATCGCCGGCATGAGAGTCATTGTTTGATTTAGGAGGAGGAGGAATTGAGAATTCCGGTCTAGGGGTGTCATGTATTTTGTCGTAGAGCGTGCCAGACTGAGTATAGACCAAGTCCAGATATTGCGCACGAGCGATAACTTGCTCTTCCGTCACGACTCCCCCCTTTGCCACATCTTCCGTGATGGCAGGAATTAATGACTTGATAAACCATTCAGCTAATAGCTGATCGGGAACGTACGTTTTTACCATCCTACGACGACATCGCCACTCATGTATATGATCAGATATGTGAGTGGCCGTTGTCTGTTTGAATTTGGTTAGGAGTTCCGTTCCCGTTTCATACCTTATCGGTAATTGAAAATGGGTTAAAAAAGTCGTGGCGAAGGTACTGAAGTTGTCGAATGAAGCTCTAGGCAATTCAATATACCATTTTTCCGCTGGACCCGTTAACGTCCTCTGAAAAAGGCGAAGCCTTATCGAATCATCGTTTAGGGTGTTTGATGAACACCATAGATGAAATGTCATCATGTGATTCGATGGATCTTCACCTGGATTTCCATTAAATTTAGGAATATCTGATGGAAGTTTATGAGGGATCGCTGGCCACCAAGGGGCGTAAGCAATTGGATCGTTTGTTAACCGGTGTAAATCAGGTAACTCTAAAGTTGCCACGAATGGTAACTGTTGGTTCAGGTTAGGTGAAGCATACCCGGGATACGATGGAATCGCCTGAGCAGTTGGCCTTTGCATACCAGCATAATGCAGTTGATGCTGGTATGACTGATACGGTTGGTGGACATGACCATTGTAAAATGGTTGATTTTGACCGTTTTGAATGTACGGCTGTCCACTGTTCACGAAGATTTGCTGCTCAGAACCTTGGTACACTTGTTGGAATTGTGGTTGTTGGTATTGCACCAGCAACGGTTGTGAAGCCATGTTCTGTTGCGCTATACTAACCGTTGGACCAAGGTGTGGGGTAATTGTACCCGTTTGGACCTGTGTCGCCCCACCAGTTGGCGATTGTGGTTGAGTCACAGGGTCAAGGGGTTGTTGCATTACAACCTGAGAAATCTGAGGTTGACATACAACAAGCAGCGTTTGAACTTGTGACACTGTCACAATAGCCGGTGTAGTCGGAATGTTCGACATAGGTACACATTGTTGCATAGAATACACAACTCTTGGTTGTTGGGGTAGTATAGGTACCCAACCACTTGATGTAACTCCAGTATAACCTGAATATTGTTGTGAACTCTCGTATGGATATCCTCCCGGAGGGGGTAATGAAAGGGCATACTGCCCCCCATACGGTGGTAACCCGGAACTCAAGGGGATTGTCTGCCCTTGGGGGCTGGATTGCCCAAATTGACCTCCAAATGGATCAATTTTCGAGACTCAACATAAGAGTTGCCGGATATTATTCCGGAGGAACAAACAGGAACGGACCATACTGTCGAAATAGCCCCTGGATGGACTCCTTCTAGCGGTTGTGAGCTAGTCGGGACAGATGGTACGCCGACAAACATTGTCGGAGTGACGGCAGGGAGTTCTGTTGTCGCTGTGTCAGTCGACATAGTCCTAGATGTTGACAGTTGTTCAGACATTTTGAGTCTATCCAAAAGATTACCTAGCGATTCTACAGGAACTTCCGCTGGTGGTAGACCAACTTCTGATGAAGAAGGAAAAAGAGTGACCCGACTCCAAAGTGTGTTGGAGTACTTGCTTGCGGATCTTCTACAATTTCCTCTATCGCAATCAAACCAGGTGGAAGGGGAAGACCGTCAGGTCCGTAAAATATTTCTGGTGTCGAAGAAGGGGAAGACCGTCAGGTCCGTAAAATATTTCTGGTGCCGAAGAAGGGGTAGAATTAGAGGGATGATTTAAAGGAGGACTAAGAGCTATCACAAAGGGCAACTAGAGCATTTGTGGATCAGTTGTTCAAATCATAAATAGGCCCAGTGAATGGACTAGAGTAGCAGATCTCTACTTTGCATTTGTAAATGGCAAATGCAGTTCGATTCGCCACTCCTAAGTTTATGAGAAGAACAACAATAGAAACACAAATAAACTAACTGGATACATTCCCCAGCGGAGTTGCCATTTTGTTGTTGGGAAAAGTACCTATTCAGAATGCCCCTATCCCACTCTAAGGTGTGACAGTGCCTTAGCAACAAACAAGGAAAACTACTTTCGTATTCTTCTTTATGAAATGTAAACGAAGAGGAAGGATGTAACTAACCTGTGTCTTTCGCTAGTTTGTTGATCCAATCGCTCTCCTCTTTGTTCGCTTCCCATTGCCTGCTCCCTTACTGGTCCAGCTTCACCAAGTTCCTGCAAGATCACAGAAGAGGAAAACTACACAAAAGACATAGATTTACATTCATAACTAGCTTAGGATCAGATTTAAGCTAAAAATGCAAATATAACAAAGCATCATTGATATACAGCATGTAGGAGAAACTCAAATGGTTTTATTGATATAATAAGAAAGTCCAAGAGGAGATACAACCAAGTGAGTCCCAATCCAGCATCTACCTCCCAGCAAAGGAATCCCTTCCTCACCTCCAACAAAGCGTAAATCACCCAATGCACTAATCTCAATCTCAAACCAACAGCAATTCTCTGCAAAGTACAAAATTCCAGCCTCCGGATCTCTGGGATGAGGGATCCATATATAGATGTAAGCAGAGAGGATGAGTCAGCTTATGTTTTGACTTGTGGCTTCTCTCTGTCAGTTCTTGCTTCCACTTGGAGGCCGAGAGCCTCTTACTCATCCTTGGTCGAACTCAGTGAGGCAAGTGTCATTGAGGAAGATTCTGGAAGCTTCCATTGTCTGTACACCTCGCGGAATGACATTTCCATTTGGCATTTCTCGCTCAGCGCACCCTGGTAGTGCATTTAGGTGTGTTGCAATGCACCTAGCTAGTGTATTGGGGTGCTTTGCAACGCAGGCAGCTAGTGGAGCACTTGAATTGATCCTGATTTGACTGATTCTGAGTAGTTTTTGGTGGAGAACTTCTGGGAGAAGCTGTCATTGGTTGACCTTGTTCCTTTAGGGGTAGGAACAACACTTTTAGGGACTTTGGATCCCTTGGATTATGGACATTTCATGCTCAAAGCTGTAAGGCACAAAAATGTCTATAACAACTAGGGCCTTTTGTTCCTATCTAGGGGCAATTTTCCTTTGTAAATAGATTAGCACCCAATTCCTTTGAGTTTCTCTAGTGACCATGCGCCAACCCAATATATTAGAGCCCCCTTATCAATGGTCTCTAATCGGGGTTTTCACTCTAAAGTCACAATATTTAGGTTTCTCCATCTGTCGATAGCCCTCTAAGCTTCGTCACAGCCCTGCGCCTTTGGTTCTTTGTTCTTTATGTGATTATGTGCTAGCCCTTATATCAGAGCCCCCTTATCAGTGGTTTTCAAGTGTCAAGCTTTACAAAGTGCCGACAATCCTCAACCTTTGATTTACCACCTCCAATATGACATCATCACTGCCACATGGCACTTTTTCAGTGGTGACATGTGTTACCTAGATATGCTCCCTTAAAACACCAAAACGGACTGCCACGTGTCCTTCCGTATTGCCACGTCATGTTGACATCATCTTCCATGTGTATTTGTCAGAGCCAATCCTCTGTCGCCCGCGTCATCGTCGGAGCCAATCCTGTGCTGCCACACATCACTTATTGGGACTAACCAGAGGTTGCCACGTGTCCGATTGAGGAGAGAGGAAAAGGGCCTATCTACCGTTGGTTTTGCAATGAAACCCTTTGTAAACACATTTTTGAGTTCCCTTGCGGTTCTACGCTATATCATAACTTTATGTGTTTCACAACCTTTAAAGGTTGTCATGTTTAGCAATTTCGATTGTTGATGTTGCGATATTGCATGATGTTGGACCTGCAATCGACGATCTCTGATGTTGCTTTATGTGTGATGGCCAATATGCGATTGCCGACATGCCAGGACCTCTCATTATGCGATTGCTGATATTTTGATGTGCCTAAAGTTGCGATCATCGATATTCCATGTCGTTGGAGCACGATCACCAATATTCTATGTTGCTCTGAGTGTGATTGTCGATATGCGATTGCCGATGTGCTATGGCCTCCAATTAGCCAATCGTTGATATTCTAATATGCCTTATGTTGTGATCGTCGACATGACTGAACCTTCGATATACGATCTTTGATATTCCTCTTTTCCTGGAGACTTTCTTCCTTGAACTTGAGATGACCATAACTTTTGATCCATGAGTCCATTTTTGTACTTCTACATACCATTAGAAATATTTGTCAGAGCACTTGCTAATGGAAGGGGGTTGATTTAGACTGATTATTTTTGTGGCTTGGAAGATGACTGCAAAATTCTCTTCTCTTTTGAAATTTGGACAACTGAAAATACATTTTGTAGTAGGTGACAACATTGGCTCCAACTGGGGATAGTACCTTTCTAGCAAGGTGTTGAGAACTTGTAGACCAATAGGCTTTACCAGTAGGCATGGAGTAAAAAATATAATGAACTTGTATAACCAGAAAATACCTATGGAACTTTATTTGTAGGGAGTCCTTTCCTCATCAAACTGAAAAGTAGAAATGTAAATTCTAACAATTGGAAATTAAATGCTTAGCTAGTGAGCTTATTTATATACAAGTCCTATTCATGAACAAGGCTTGGTTCACCTAAGTGAAGTCAACTTTCCAATGACACCATCTTAACATCAAGGTATTGGACCTTATGCCATTGTTCCACGGAAATTCAACAATCAAAACAAGCATGTACCACAGAAAATATTTGGACACAAATTTTGATATGTGGCCCCAAATTGTAGTTGATGCTCAACTCTTTTAATCTCCTCCATGGAACTTCTAATTGGGTTGTGCTCTTGAAAATTAGTGGCTAAAATAGGCATGCACCCCATAAGAACTTCAGACCAAATGTTTGACACATACTTTGGAATTGATGTATATTGTTGCAGGCCAAAGAAAGATACCATATAATTAGCTTCGAGATCATGGAACTGATGAAATTATTTTATAGATGTCTCCCTTTCTTGAATAGTTTCTAGGTAGGGATATTTTTGCAATAGGTAGTAACAGATGTTGGTTGGCTCTTCAATTTTGGGCTCTTCTTGAAAAATTTGTTGCTGGAAGCCTTCTCCTCACTTTCTAGTAAGAAACTCCATTGGAACATCTGTAATAGTCTTATCCTCCTTTGAATCTTATGCATCATAGATCGGGGTAGAGTCTTGAACTTGTTCTTCAGGTGAAGCATGTGAATCGTAAACCGAAGCCTCTTTGTCAACCTCCTAGTGGGCCTCCTCTCTTTTTGTAGCTTCCCATGATTGGGAATGTTGTATTCTTGCATTGCTTAACATCCCATCAGATTCATACAAATCAGAAGAAGGAGAATCATCAAATTTGGTAGAATAAGATCTATGAGGGTTTGTTTGTAGCTCAATGATGTCTCTTTCTTGATCACTGGGTGATACTTCTTGATTTTAGGACATGTCTTCTTAGGGTGGAGCCCCACATACATCTTCAACAGGATCATTAACCTCAGGAATATTTTCAACATTCAAATATGCACAACAATCTTCAAACAGAGCATCTAGTGGATATAATCTTTTGAAATAATGATTGAATGCCATGTGAAAACTCTTTAAGGAAGATATGCTATCACGAGGTATTGTTCTGTACCAAATTATAAAATCATCTTCTAAAGAGTACATGAACAATTTCATTTGCTCATCTTCAAAAATAATACCCTGATGTTCCATGCATTCATGAAAATACTTAAGGTGTTGGTCAGGCCTTCTATGTTTCCACTAAATCTAGGCAAATAGGTATTGCATTCATCAAATGAAGGGGCATGATTGGGATAACCGACAATAGAAGAAAAATCTAGTGGGAAAAATTTGTTGGCCAAGAATGCAGGAATGGCCATTTTGAAAGCCCCTTTAGGTGAGTCATCTCAAGTTCAGATGTAGGGGAAGTTTTCTGCTGTTTAGCATCAAAGTGAGTATGAGGCCGCTTGAAAGATAGGATGATTAAATAAAGATATAGATAGTGGATTTGCGAGGATGTTTACCATAAGATTCAAACAGTGGAGTAGCTAAGGTGTTTATAATGAAATCCAGATAGTCGAGTTTCCAAGGTGAGATATCTTCAACCCACACTTCCCTTGCTCACCTGATAGAGGGAATGTAAAAATTTATTGTACCCAGGGAAAAATATTCTTATTCCTTCCTCAACAACAATGCCAGAAAGATGTTGTCTCTTTTTCTAGCAGTTGTAGCATACGTTATTTAGGAGATATAGAAAGCTTCTTAGATACAACCTCTAGGTTTATTGTAGACCAATGCCTAGGACATATTAAAGTGAGGAGTGCTTTGGAATATTATCAATGGGGCTTTTTGATGCACTCCAATTGTCATGTAGTTTGAAAGGATAATTCAGGGGGTTTGCTTCAATGGTCCTTCATAAAGGTAAACTCAAGAAAATACATGGATCTAAATACATAGGGGGTAAATAAGTCTAATCTCAAAGAGAAATGTCTAGTTCTAGTGGCCGACACATAATAATAAGAAGTTTAATATTGGATTTGTAGTAAAAGTGAAGAAGAGGAAGAGAGAAGGTAATTTGATGCATAGGGCTGGAAACAAGACATAATCCTAAGCAACAATGTTCTGGCAGAAGTATGGAAGACTGAAGAGGTGGAATGGCAGAAATAGTGGAGCACTAATTAAGGTCCCAAACTATATGCATCATGGATACATTTATCACCAAACAACAATTAGTAAATATGTCCACATTACATGTACTGCAAGCTATCAAATAAAACAAGTAAATCTATAGCTATGTAGGTACTTCTCACTACTTAGTATCAAAAATACAACCATGAATAAGGGTGAAACCGGTAGCTTCATTACACTATTTCATAGGGAGAAAGAACATACATGAAGTGATATACAAAGGAGAAAAACATACTGTGCATTTCTCTAATTGGAATCACCAAAGAGTTTCATTAATCCTCAAAATGAGTCCAATTCACCAGTCCATTACATTTAGCAATACATAGCTCAAGTCCCTCATGAACAATAAAATAAAACCAAAAGTGGAATCACAAAATTTGGACCCCTTAGGTGCAGAATTCCAGAACGTCTATTAAGTCTTTCTTCCCAGTTTTTAGAAGGAGAGGGAGAGATTTGTAAAATATTTATGAAAATATCTCCTCTTGAGCTCTAGCCATCTCATAAACATTTCAGCACACGAAGGCTGTTGCCCAAAATCATTACATTCGGATTTGATTTCCTTCTTAAAAATACATAAATTACAGGAAAATAGCAATAAGGGAAAATTCAATGATTATGGAGGAAAAGGAAAGTATCCCCATGCCATTCCTAAAATTTCCCCTGACGAGAACACATCTCTTCCACGATGCTCTTCTTCAGTTACTCGGTCAATTCAACTGTCACTTTCCTCTTTAACCGCTTGAATTCCCACTTTCTAGAGATGAGAGCGATAAATAGTGGTGGCCTTAGTGGTATCACAGTTTCTGACTCATTAGAGAAAATTTCAACTCACAAGTAGCCACCTAAGAAAAAATTAAGAAATTAATGAAATAATGCAATGTAGACAATTTTTTAATATATCCTTTTTATTATTTTGCTTTGATCAAAATTACCCAAATAAATGTCACAATTATGAAAATAACCATATATATATATATATATATATATATATATATATATATATATATATATATATCTATATATAAGCATAATATTTAATAAAATTGAAATTAAAACAGTAAAGTTAAGGTTTAAATTAGTTGTGCGTCATTAAAAATATATAATCATCTATATATTTTATATTTAAATCAATTTATTAACACAAGGTTTAATAAAATTTAAATAAAAAAAAGAAATTTAAAACTTCAATTAAATTTAAATTTAAATTATGCAAATAAATGCACTTTTATCTATATATATATATATATATATATATATATATATATATATATATATATAGATATATATATATATATATATATATATATATATATATATATATATATATATATATATATATATAGATATATGTATATATATTATATTTAAATTAAATTTTATTTACACAATATTTAGTAGAATATAAATTAACAAATTATATTTAAAATTTAAATTAGTTATGCGTCATTAAAAGCACACACAACATATGATTTACCCTTCATTAAAAATATTCTCCATATTGTAAATTTTATAAAATAAGATATTGATTTTATTTTTAATATTTAATGTAGTTCTAGGCCACTTGGGCACCATTCACACTCAAGGTAGGTAAATTATTTTATTAAAAAAATTGTCGATGCCTAGTCACACGTGTATCTCTTTTGAATTTTAAAGGATTTTGATTGGCTTAAAATTATGGCATAGAAATTCAATGTTAACTTTTCAAAATCAAATTTCCTTTAATGCATCCATCACATGACTCCCTACCTTTCATTATCAGAGCTTGATATGCCTAGTAACACCGCCATAATGCTATTCGAAAGCTTTGGCTTAATGGGACTTTTATTCTTAAAACATCACAAAACAATGAATTTTGATGTTCCTTGGCCCCCTTATGTTTATCCCATATCAACATTTTCCTCCATAGGACCGAGGGCCATGACCGAAGGCTTGGCCTTAAGGTGCTAGGGCCTTTTGTTTCTATCAGGGGGGGCCTTTTCCTTTGTAAATAGATGCATCCAATTCCTTTGAGATTCTCTAGCACCCATGTGCTAGCCCAATATATCTGAGCCTCCTTATCGGTGGGTTATAATCGGGATTTTCACTCTCGAGTCACGATATTCATGTTTCTCTAATCACCGATAGCCCTATGTGCTTTGCCATAATTGTGCGCCTTTGGTTATTTTTTCTTTATGAAACTATGTGCCAACCCTTATATTGGAGCCCCCTTATCTGTGGTTTTCAAGTGTCAAGTATTACAAATTGCCAAAAATCCTCAACCTCTGATTTGCGACCTCCAATATGACGTCATCACTGCCACATGGAACTTTTTTAGTGGTGACACGTGTCACCTAGATATGCCTCCATAGGCTCCCTTAAAATGCCAAAACATACTACCATGTGTCCTTCCATACCACCACATCATGTTCACGACATCTCCCACGTGTATTTATTAGAGCTAATCTTATGTCACCACATGTCATCATCGGAGGCAATCTTGTGATGCCATGCATCACTTATTGGGACCAACCAAAGGTTGCTATGCATCCTGCTAAGGAGAGAGAAAAAGGGCTCGTTTGCCCTTGCTTTTGCAATGAAATCCTTTGTAAACTCATTTTTGAGTTCCCCCATAGTTTTATGCTATATCAAAACTTTATTTGTTTCAAAACCTTTAAAGGTTGTCACGTTCAGAAGTTTTGATTGCCGATGTTGCAATATTGCATGATGTTGGACCTTCAATCACCGATCTCTGATGTTTCTTGATATGTGATTACTAATATGCGATCACCGACGGTCTGGGACCTATGATTATGTGATCATCGATATTATGATGTGCCTAAAGCTGTTATCTTCGACATTCCATGTCGTCGGACGACAATCACCGATATTCTATGGTGCTTAGAGTGTGATCAAGGTATGCAATTGTTGATGTGTTAGGACCTCTGATTAGCCAATCATCAATATTCTGATATGCCTTATGATGTGATCACTAACATGCTTGAACCTCCGATGTGCGATCTCTAGTATCAGACCTTAGATATTCCTCCTTTCCTTAAGGCTTTCTTCCTTGAACTTTAGAAGACTGTACCTTCTGATTCAAGAGTCCATTTTTCGACTTCTATATACCGTTGGAAAGCTTGTTCAGAGAAATTTCCAATAGAGAGGGTTTGATTTAGACTTTTATTCTTTCTATGGCTTGGAAGATGACTACAAATGTCTCTTCTCTTTGGCACTCTGGATAGCTGAAATCACATTTTGTGGTAGGTGACAACATATAAATTGTCATTCATTTACCAATAAAAACATGATGAGAGCCATACATATCTACTATCATAAAAATTATACATAACCATCATAATAGTAGTAGAAATACCAAGGAAATCACGACCATATAATCCACATATAAACCAGTATAATACTCACAGAAATATAAGGGGAAATAACCACATATTGATGATGCAAAATCCAAACCTGGGATGGAACTACCACATTGAACCCAACCATATAATGGCTGATCCAAATCTCTCTTAAGCCATTCACCCCGTGCCATATTCCAAGTATGAATGTGGGATCTCATAAAACACATCAATACAAAACCATCGAGGGCTTCTAGAGTCCAACCATCTCAACCCATCAAACAATGATTCCACCTCCCGGCCAGACATCACAAAACCATCATCAGATTGGTCTTTATCTAAGCCTTCTAGGGCTCCAGAGAGTTTGTTCCAACCAAGTCTCGAGGACTAGTAACTTAACCCACATCTTATACCATGCTCTAGAGAGTTTGTGCAACCAAGGTTCCAAGACTAGTAACTCAACCCACAACTTATAACGGGATCCAAAGCAGTTGTCCAACCAAGGCTCCAGGACTAGTAACTCAACCCACCTAGGGCTCCAGAGCGTTTGTCCAACCAAGGCTCCAGGACTAGTAACTCAACCCACCTAGGGCTCTAGAACGTTTTTCCAACCAAAGCTCCAGGATTAGTAACTCAACCCAAGCTATTATAGGGCTGGAGAGAATTTGTCCAACCAAGGCTCCAAGGCTAATAACTCAACCCAGGTTGTTACAGGGCTTCTAGATAATTTGTCCAATCAAGGCTCTAGGAACTAACAACTCAACCCAAGCTAAAGGAAACATGAGAATGAACCAGAATAACAAAGAAATAAACCCACAACACCATGACTATCCAGGAAATAGTAAGGACAGGAAAATCCATTGTCAATCCAAGCAATCCTCCATGCTAATGAAAAATCATAGCCAATAAACCACATTCATGTGCCATGCATGCCGAAACTAGTGAGGAAAATATACATGCAACTCAGTACCTGCAAGCAAAAACCGTTATAGTTGTTGATCCCAATGTCCTCTTGTGCTTTCCTGCTCTTCCTTTTCCTTCTTTCTCCAAAACTCCAAGTATGTCACACTCTCCAAGAGTACTCCAAGAAAACTCAAAGTGTCAAAGAGTATGACAGAGAGAGGGAATAGAGATAGAGCTCGAAAACTGAACTGATGAATCTTACCCACTGATCCTCAGAAGCATTTTTATTAACGAGGCCTCTATTTTCTTCATTTTCCATTATTTTCCTTCATTTTCCTCCTCTTGTAGTATTCAAAAAGCCCCCATTATGATTAGACTTAGAATAATAAATAATGGGGACCCTTTAAAATTTTTAGGCAAGAATCCTTTTTGTTTTAATAAAATAAGGCAATTTTGATATTTTTAGCTTTAAACATTAGCAAAATAAAACATATTCTTTTAAATAAACATGTATAACAAATCTTAGCATTTTTTCTTTAGATTTAAAGCCTTTTTATATTTTCTTAGGAAATAATATTACATGAAATCATATCATATACAATTCAAGTTTAAAAATCTGATCAAGAATGTTATGAAACCAGCTCACAAAAGATAGAAAAGATAGATCAACGCCTTAGAAACAAGCCTCTTCAAGGGGGCAACCTCCTTTACATTACACAAATGAACAATTATTGGATGATACAAATGACAAGACCTCCTTTCTATATATAGGAGTCTAAGGGGTCATAATATAATCAAAGCCAACATAACAATAATAATGTAAGGGCATAATAATAACAATAGTGGGCTTCTATGGGGCACAATAATAACAATATGGGGACTACAAGGGCACAACAATATAATAAGGGGGTTGCATTAATAATAATAAGGGGTTACACTAGTAGTATAGGGACCTAACATGCCCCTCTACTTCAAAAAGTATTGTCCTCAATGCTTGAGTAGTTCTTGACACTTCTGTATAAAATTATTGTCCTCCCATGTGGAATCTTCAACAGGTAAGCTCTTCCACTTGAGGAGATACTATGAAATTGATCGATTTCGTAGTTGTTGGGTTCTTGTTTTTGTGACTTCTCTAGGATCCAATATGATTTTTCCTTCCTCGTCAAGTTCTGGAAATATTGTTTGAACTGGGATATTCTGCAACTTTTGAATGAGTGGCCACACTTCTTCGTCCTTCTTCCATTCATCCCTTGCTTCGTTTATCCAATCCGGTTGGATAATAGAAATAGCACAAAACAATGCTTGCACATCCTCATCCTTTCTTGAGAGTGCATTTGCAACAACATTTTTCTTCCCTTTTTTGTAGATGATTTCAAAGCCATAACCTAACATATTTGTGACCCATTTTTTCTGTTCTTCTAAAGATAATCTTTGTTCTAAAAAGCATGTAAGACTATCATGATCCATTTTTACCTTGAAGTGTCTTCCCATTAGGTAAGGCTACGATTTCTTAAGTGCACGTAGTATCGCCAACATTTCCTTCTTATAAATAGCTTGCTTGAGATGTAGACGTAAAAATACCCAATCGCCTACATTAGAACTTCTTTCATTGTGATGTTGATCTGCCTGTTGTTTCATTCGATTTTGCACCAAAGTGGCGATATCCTTTAAAATTTGTAGAAATTGTTGTTGATTCTCAATGTGATCTTTCACTGCTTGAATCTTTTTATTCTTGATATGTCCTTCTATCTTGAGAGTTTGAGGAGTGGTAATTTCTTCCAATGCATTACAGGATATGGTCGGATTCATTTCTTGATGCTCAATGTGATCTTTCACTTCCTGAACATTTTTCTTCTTGATATTTCCTTCTATCTTGATAGTTTGAGGAGTGGTAATTCTGGCCAATACATTACAAGATATGGTCAGATTCATTTCTTCTTTCTCGAGGTGATCTTTCACTTCTTGAACCTTTTTCTTCTTGATATGTCCTTCTATCTTGAGAGTTTGAGGAGTGGTAATTCTTGCCAATGCTTTACAAGATATGATAAGATTCATTTATTCTTTCTCTGGGGTTGGTTCCTGGTGTATATCCTCTTCTTTTGATGTTTCTTTATTATTTTCTTCCTCCTCTTCACAATCAATGTAAAATAATTTCTTCTCAGCACACTTATGACCTTTAATGTATTTGTTATCACAATTGTAACCAAGCCTTCTTGCTCTTCTTCCAATTGTCGTGGTGTCAACCTTATAGGTTGTGGAAGGCTAGGAGAAACAACACTTCCATATTTGCAGTTGTGATAGGTAGACTTCCTTGTTTATGTAATTTTTCTTTCCACTTTTCTTGCCAACCTGAATTCCGTCTCCAATGAATCAGGTTCCCAAAGACGAACCTCATGTTGAATGTTATCCTTTAAAGTCCCTATGGAGACATCAACCCTCTGCTTCTTTGGAATATCATTTTCCCTTATATTCAATTTGTGAAAGTCCTAAATGTGCTTTGCCATTGAACACTTTTGTTTGAGATTTATCAATTGGCTAAAGAAGGTGTTTCTCTTGGTATCCTCATAATGTGCTATCATTTCCTCTGTAAAAATTGACCACATGACAAGAAATTTACGAGAACAAAGCCCTTTATACCATAAAAATTGATTCGGTTCTAAATAATTAGATGTAATACGTACCTTTTGCAACAGTGGTACACCATGTAGATCAAAATATTTCTCCATCTGTAGTATCCAATTTACCGAATCCTTACCATCAAACTTCCTCATCTCTCTTTTTTATTTTATTTTAAGAGGTCGACCTTGAAACGATTGTAATTGTATAATTTCAGATCTTTAAGTTCTGAAATTTTGGCCTGTAATAGCCCTCTGAGTCCTCTTTCTAAAGCCACAAGTCTGATTGCAATTGGATTCCCGAAGAAAGATTTATTCTCAATCCCCCACAATGACCTAATTATATACTAGTTCCGTAGAGTGAACTCGTATTATATGCCACATGTCACTCTTTCAACCTTAGGTTCTGACTCTACCTAAACAAAATACAGTCCGTCCTATTTCTGTAACTTCTTACAAAATTTCAATCTGATGCTCAGAGAGAAGGTTATGACGCTTTTCCCAAGGTCACCTGTTTAGGATGTAATTAGGGAGTTTGCCAAAACCCTAACTTCCTCAAATCATATATCTGAAAATATAGTGAGCGAAGATCTGAAATTCAGACCCGAGGTTTAGACTAATTTCATCTCAAATGGGTTTTCCTTTTAGCTTTTGAAACTTCTTAGCGAAAATGGTATAGCGCAAATTCCTTGATGGCCTATTTTAGATGAAATTCTAGAGCTTGCAAAAACCGTAACTTCCTCAGATCATATATCTGAAACTATAGCGAGACAAGATCTAAAATTCGGACCCGAGGTTCAGCGTGATTTCTTCTCAAATGAGTTTTTTTTTTCGCTTTTGAAATGTCGCAGAAAAATAGTTATAGAGAAAATGTGACAATGGCCTATTTGGAGCAGTGAAACCCTAGAATCAAAGCTCTGATACCAAATGTTATGAAACCAGCTCACAAAAGATAGAAAAGATAGGTAAATGCCTTAGAAACAAGACTCTTTAACGGGGAAGCCTCCTTTACATTACAGAAATGAACAATTATTGGATGATACATGTTGTAGCTTATGTTGTGTTTTTAGCTTTATTTATTAGATATATCACTATCGGGGGTTCACCTCAATGAAACTTCTTTATATTCTTTACCCCCCGCAAAGTCTAAAAGACATGAAGTATTTATTTATTTCATAGCAGAATCACAAAAGAAACTATTAAAGTGTTAAAGGGCCGGACCCGAAAGGTATTTACATCGTGGTTTAAAGTCCCGTTGGGTCTGCCATTGTAGAGCTATGGACGTTGGGTTCCACCGATTGTGACTTGTGATGGCGGACCCGAAAAGATATATATTGCGTTTATAATGCCGGCAGGTCCGAAATAACATAGAGCACTTATTATATATGTATGTGATCCCGCTGATTGCGATCCGCGATAAGGGCCAGACCCGAATATATATATATATATATATATATATATTGTTGTAAAGTCCTGGTGGGTCCGCTATATCGAAAAGCCCTACATTTTTATATGTATTTCTATTATAAAGGATTATAATAGAAATAAGCACTGAACAGGCTGGACCCAAGGCATATATATATTATGTTTTATAAGCCCCAGCGGGTCCGTGAGGCGTACGAAAAGGCGGATTTAAAGTTACAAGTGGGATTTCGGGCGGAGCAAAAATGGTAAGTGGTTTTTATTGGAGCTCACCCGATCCCACTTATCATTCGACACGTAGCAGTCGGGTGGAGAGAGAAAACCACCCATTTTGGGTGGGTATTCTCTGGGCTTATGTCCCACCCGAAATCTTTATAGATTGTATGATACGAAAAGTGGAGATCTACGGTGGGGATATATTGGCGAAAAAGGTATGCCTCGATAGTTGTGCAGAGCCCGTATTAAAAGCGGAAAAATCATATTTTATGACATATATCTATTATAAAAGGTATATAATGGAAAAAGTGGAAATATGAAGAATTTATGCATAAGTCCAATATTACCATAGTTATGCGGCTTAAGGGTGCGTAAAGTTAAGTTTTGTAGTGATATATCGGGTTGATTGCGATTTGCGATGGAAGTCAATGGAGCACTGAACGGGTGGATTTGATAGATTTATAAAGAAAGATTAACTCTTTTGAGTTCTGTATTAATCAAAGGTTCACGTTAATTTCGCTGTGTAAAGTGGAAAATCAGGGTTAGAGCCAAATATGAAGAGGAAGACAATCGAGTATGTTTTCTTTGTATTTTGGCCAATCAAAATGCCCATGTAAGCCCAGGATTACACAAGCTAAATGCATTTCATTACGGCTAAAACGAATTAAGCATCATTAGGGCATTTACAGAGGAATTCGATAGCGGATTAATAGAGAAAGCCAACAGTTATCGTCCCCTTCTGAATTCAATTATGTTCCTGTTATTTCATGTTCTTTGAGGTGTCTTTTACCCTCTGTAAAATTCTGTAATAGTTTTTACTTCATATAGTTAGAGAAGCAGTTAAATAAGTTGGGCAGTTTTAGAAATCAACAACTGTTCCAGAATGTATAAAAAGAGGAAAATTTACAAAGAAAGGGTTGGAATTTTGGAGAACCCAAAGACTAGGCCATTGTATTCCTGATATAATTGTTGATTAATGACAAAATCATAAGTTTCCATGAATTTTTGGGTATAATTTTGTAACCCTCTCTAATATGTGTCATCTTATGTTTTCTTCTTTCAAGTATAGTAATGAAGCTGCAGGTCTTTATTTGCTTATGTAGATAAAGTTAAAATTCCTTAAAAGAGCGCTCCTATATTTGAAGTTTTCACCTTCCTTTTTAAGTTATAGATAATAGTTTTTGTGAAATACCAACATATTATCTTTAACTTCTCCAAGAGTCACAGATAGTATTTTCTGTGTTAAACAACATATTGTCTATGATTCAGTTCTCAGTTTCATAATTATTCTATGTTACAGATAGTAGTTTCTGTGAAAGATCAACATATTATCTTTAAATTCTCCTTCAAGCATTCTTCATTCATCATTTATATCTAGCAACAAATGGCATTCTGAGATGTTCTAGTCATACATGTATTAAGGGTTAAAGACCAAGTTCTCCAGGTCCTTCATTTGAGGACACAAAAACAATAAAGTGACAAAGAAGTGACAGTAAATAGTATTTATTAATGTCTTAAGCACAATTTCTCTACAACCAAGAAATTGGTTTCTTAAGGTACAAAATTAATTTCCGCCATTGCCGGGGAGAGAAGATAAGAACATTTTTCCTTGGGTTTTCAATATTTTCCTCTGGTTGTTCAGTGAGGAGGAAATATTTGGCTGTTTTGAATCAAAACAATAACTCTTGCTTCAAGAAGACCCCATACAAGATCAGACACTTCGTAACAGAAGGTTCAAGCTCTTTTATATCATGGAAGGCTATTTTCTAAGAGGGTTGGAAGGTCTAATATTCCAATTACACCAATTCCTACATTGTTTGCATCAGGCAGCAATTCATCGAACATTCATTTGATAAAGAGTCATATTTTCCATCATCTTCATTTCAGGAACCTAACTGTCAAGAGCAATCTTTAGAATCTGTTACCTTTCATTTATCTGCTATAATCATTCAAACTTAGCCAATAGCTACATTACCACCTCTGCACATTCCATCTACCTCTCAGTCAGGTTCCACATCTATTGGTAATCAAAGTTCAATAAACATGGCAGTACCTGCATTCTTGATGAATAGGTATGCACCTCTTCAATTGCCACAACCGTTAAATCAAATGCCACAGGATTACCTCAAAACTCTTCCTCATTTTATAGGGGAAGATGCGCAAACTGCAAAGAATCATGTGTTATTATTTTGCAATTTGCAGCAAACAGAGATGTTGAACATGTAGATGTTGCTCTAAGACTTTTTGTTCAGTCCTTGGATGGAGAAGCAAGAAAATGGTTTAAAGGACTTCCTAGTAATACTATTCCTTCTTGGGAAGAGATGGAACGTTTGCTTATTTAGATATGGGGAGAAAAAAGAGACCATGGGTATTCATTAACAGAGTTTAATGCCATAAAGAAGAATTTTGATGAAACTGTGGCCGAATTTGTCAAAATATTTAACAAATTGTACAATAGTCTCCCGGCGGAGATTAAACCTCCTCTTGTTGGTACAAAAATAAATTTTGCAGGGGCTTTTGAATCAAATTTTGGATTCACATTAAAGGAAAGAAGAGCTCCAACCCTTGATTAGATCCAAATAGATGCATTAGATATAGAAGCAAATCTGGTGGCTGCAGGAAAAGCACCAGAAAAACAGCCTATCCAAGACAAGGGAAAGGCAAAGATGGAATCCTCTCAAAGTCAATCATTGGAGGATATGTGTAATTTAATTAAAACTTTGTCAGACAAGGTAGATAGATTAGAGTTATAAAATAAGAATTTTCAGAAGCAAACACAATATAATAAGAGCTTTAATCCCCAATACAGAAGACAACCTTTGCAAATCTTGCAAAGGGAAAGAAAAGATCAAGATCAAATTCAAG
The DNA here is from genome assembly GCA_031772625.1 of Pinus tabuliformis. Taxonomy (NCBI): domain Eukaryota; kingdom Viridiplantae; phylum Streptophyta; class Pinopsida; order Pinales; family Pinaceae; genus Pinus; species Pinus tabuliformis. The sequence goes on along the minus strand of CM062817.1, from coordinate 1,854,682,257 downwards.
CACCATTATATATAGAGGTAGGTCCTGTTGAGAAACAAGAGCATCTTGAAGATCAAATTTTTACATTATATGCAGTGGATGAAGATGAACTTGGTATCGAAGAAGAAGAGTATGAATATGATGAAACATATGCCATTCATGATAAAGTTGATGAATATTGCAAGCAATTCTCTAATTTAATGCAGGATGAACTACATAAGAAATATGACTTGAGATCGAGGAAGAGATCAAGAAATCAACAAAATGAAAGTGAGCAGCAAGTTTCAACTTCCTCACCAAAGGCAACTCCACAAGAATCTCAGTCTGCAAAACAAGTGAATAAAGGAAAGCAGCAATAGAATGAAAATGGCAAGACACAGATACTTCAAGGTGAGCCTTCTCAAGATCAAACTAGAAAAATTCCTTTGGAGAGACTTGTTTCAATTCCTCAATTAATCCCAGTCATGAAAAAGGGTGAGGAGGAGAACGAAATGACTACTAAATAGGGTCACTTGTTTAGTATTACTAAGGAGTTGGAAAAGGTAAGAATTCAGGTTCCTCTTATAGAATTGACAAAAATACCTATTTATCAAAAGGACAATGTTGAGTTTGTTAGTTTGAAAGAAAATGAGATTATAAATAATACTGTAAATCTGTAGGAAGACAAACTAGTAGTGGTTTTTGGTCCACATGTAGAGGAAGTAGACCCTTCAATACCTCCTTTTTATATTTCCTTATTGGTCCATGACTTCCTCTTACAGAATTGTATGTTTGATTCAAGAGCTTCACACAATATTATGCCTTTGTCAGTGATGAAGCAACTAGATCTACAAGTTACCAAACCCTATAGGGACTTGTATTCTTTTGATTCGAGCAAAGTCAAGTGTCTGGGGGTTATTAAGGATTTGGCAATGTTACTAGCCCAAATTCCAGCTAGAAGCTTGGTCATGGATGTAGTAGTAGCAGATATCCCTGCTAGATTTGGAATGCTTCTATCTAGGTCTTGGGGGGCTAAATTGGGCGGTGCTTTGAAACTGGATTTTACATATGCTGTTATACCAATTTTTGGTGGGGAAGAGAGGAGATTGTACAAAGAAACTAGATTTGTAAAAACAATTACAATAAATGGAGCAAGTAATTCACCTGTATATAGCCAAGAGAAGGATGAATTTGCTTGTTTCACACTGTTTGATAATGCAAAGCTGGCTGAAGATAATCAGAAGCGGCTTGCTTCAACCAATGTGATTACAAAGCTGCAAAATGAAGGAGTGTGGAAATGCTTCTTTGATGGAGCTTATTCCAAGGAAGGAATAGGTGTTGGTTTTCTTCTAATTGCGCTTGGAGGAAATATGTTCCCTTTTTCTTTTAAATTAGGGTTCGAGGCAACAAACAATGTGGTGAAATATGAGACCTTGATTATTTCTCTACAAACAACTAAACATATGGGAGTTAAGTCAATTTCTGCTTTTGGAGATTCAGAGGTGATTATTAAGCAAATAAAATATCACTACCAAACAAAGCACCCTAGGCTTAGGGTATACAGAAATGAGGTATGGGATTTGATTGAGAATTTTTTTGAGGATTTTAACATTCAAATTATCCCAAGAAATGAGAATAGATTAGAAGATTCATTGGCTGTGGCTGCTAGTACTTTCAAGTCTCCTATTAGTCCAAGACTAAGATATGAGGTAGGGATGAGACACAAACCCTCTGTTCCTAATAATGTTAAAAATTGGCAAGCTTTTGAAGATGATCAGCGGATTAAAGAATTTTGGACTATAGCTAAGGAGTTTCAGGGCATAGAAATTGATCAGGATAAAGAAGAAACAATAGAAGTTGCAAAAATAGGTGGTTCAAAAGATTCAATAGCTAATCCGAATATTTTTCAATTGAAGGATAATATTTTGCCAAAGGGACTTATTCCTCTTAAAAGGCTTGCTAACCCCAATGATGTGGCTGTTGACTCAGGGAAGGTTTCACAGGATGAACACATTCAGGATCACAACATTGGAACTCAGGAGAAACTCAGAATGAATTGTTTTTTCAAGATTCACTGGCAGAATGGTTCTAGATTAAGCACCCAAATGCTAACTTGGTACCATTGGAAGATTGACTTCACCTGATGGAGATCAATCAGGTACATATGTAGGAGCTTGTACATAAATAAGCTCAGGTGTTGAGCATTTGGTTTCCAATTGTAGTTCTTCAGTTTAATCAGTAGTTGATGAATAAGGGTGACTTTCCCAGTTGGAAAATGGATTGCAGAGGTGTCATACATCAAGATTGTCAGGTTTCAGTTGTCAAATTTCAGAATTCTCACAGTTTTGGACTCCATGCCCAACTAAGGCTACTGATCTATGATTCTCAATACTTTTCTATCAAAGCACAAGCATTTTATCATTGCGGATATCGGCGTGGGTTCATTGTACAAAATTTTCACACAGTTAAGTTTGGTGAAGCAATATATGACTCCATGCCCAATGGATAAGGCACTGATATGCGGCTCTTAGTGCTTCTGTGGCAGAAGCACTATCCCCTATTGGAGCTAGATGTTGTAGCTTATGTTGTGTTTTTATATTTATTTATTAGATATATCACTATCGGGGGTTCACCTCAATGAAACTTCTTTATATTCTTTACCCCCCGCAAAAGTCTAAAAGACATGAAGTATTTATTTATTTCATAGTGGAATCACAAAAGAAATTTTTAAAGTGTTAAAGGGCCAGACTTGAAAGGTATATACTTCGTGGTTTAAAGTCCCATTGGGTTCGCCGCACTGCAGAGCTATGGACGTTGGGTTCTGCCTATTGCGACTTGCGATGGCGGAACTAAAAAGATATATATTGCATTTATAATGCTGACGGGTCTGAAATAACATAGATCACTTATTATATATCTATGTGATCCCGCCGATTGTGATCGGCGATAAGGGCTGGACCCAAAATATATATATTTTGTTGTAAAGTCCTAGCGGATCCGCTATGTTGAAAAGCCCTGCATTTTTATATGTATTTCTATTATAAAGGATTATAATAGAAATAAGCGTTGAACAGGCCAGACCCGAGGCGTATATATATTATGTTTTATAAGCCCCAGTGGGTCTGCGAGGCGTATGAAAAGGCAAATTTAAAGTTACAAGTGGGATTTCGGGTGGAGCAAAAATGGTAAGTGGTTTTTATTGGAGCTCACCCAATCCCACTTATCATTCAACACGTAGTAGCCAGCTGGAGAGATAAAACTGCCCATTTCGGGCGGGTATTCTCTGGGCTTATGTCCCACCCGCAATCTTTATAGACCGTCTGATCCGAAAAGCGCAGATCTATAGTGGGGATATATCAGCGGAAAAGGTATGCCTTGATAGTTGTGCAGAGCCCGTATTAAAAGTAGAAAAAGCATGTTTTATGGCATATAATGGAAAAAGTGCAAATATGAAGGATTTATGCATAAGTCCAATATTACCATAGTTATGTGGCTTAAGGGTGCGTAAAGTTAAGTTTTGTAGTGATATATCGGGTCGATTGCGATTTGTGATGGAAGTCAATGGAGTGCTGAACGGGCGAATTTGACAGATTTATAAAGCAAGATTAACTCTTTTGAGTTCTGTATTAATCAAAGGTTCATGTTAATTTCGCTTTGTAAAGTGGAAAATCAGGGTTAGAGCTGAATCTGAACAGGAAGACAATTGGGTATGTTTTCTTTGTATTTTGGCCAATCAAAATGCCCACGTAAGCCCAGGATTACACAAGCTAAACACATTTCATTATGGCTAAAACGAATTAAGCATAATTGGGGCATTTACAAAGGAATTCGACAGCGCATTAACAGAGCAAGCCAACAGTTATCGTCCCCTTATGAATTCAATTATGTTCCTATTATTTCATGTTCTTTGAGGTGTCTTTTGCCCTTTGTAAAATTATGTAATAGTTTTTACTTCATATAGTTAGAGAAGTAGTTAAATAATTTGGGCAGTTTCAGAAATCAACAATTGTTTCACAATGTATAAAAAGAGGAAAATTTACAAAGAAAGGGTTGGAATTTTGGATAACTCGGAGACTAGGCCACTGTATTCCTAATATAATTGTTGATTAATGATAGGATTAGAAGTTTCCATGAATTTTTGGGTATAATTTTGTAACCCTCTCTGTTATGTGTCATCTTATGTTTTCTTCTTTCAAGTATAGTAATGAAGCTGTAGGTCTTTATTTGCTTATGTAGATAAACTTAAAATTCCTTAAAAGAGCGCTCCTATACTTAAAGTTTTCACCTTCCTTTCTAAGTTATAGATAATAGTTTCTGTGAAAGACCAGCATATTATCTTTAACTTCTCCAAGAGTCACAGATAGTAGTTTCTGTGTTAAACAACATATTGTCTATGATTCAGTTCTTAGTTTCATAATTCTTCTAAGTTACAGATAGTAGTTTCTGTGAAAGATCAGCATATTATCTTTAAATTCTCCTTTAAGCATTCTTCATTCATCATTTATATCTAGCAACAAATGGCATTCTAAGATGTTCTGGTCATACATGTATTAAGGGTTAAAGACCAAGTTCTCTAGGTCCTTCATTTGAGGACACAACAAACAATAAAGTGACAAAGAAGTGACAGTAAATAATATTTATTAATGTCTTAAGCAAAATTTCTCTACAGCCAGGAAATTGGTTTCTTAAGGTACAACAATACAAATGACAAGACCTCCTTTCTATATATAGGAGTCTAAGGGGTCATAATATAATCAGAGCCGACATAACAATAATAATGTAAGGGCACAATAATAACAATAGTGGGCTTCTATGGGGCACAATAATAACAATATGGGGACTACATGGGCACAACAATATAAGAAGGGGGTTGCATTAACAATAATAAGGGGTTACACTAATAATATAGGGACCTAACAAAGAAACCCCGATAACCATATTTCTGATGTAAAAGCCTTTGGTTAGCATCTCATGTTCCTAAAAGGTTTTCGAGTAAATAAAGGAAGTATTAGGAAATATTATAAAGAGTTGGTCACACCAAATCACACACAAGAACTATCAGTGTATCGACATCGGTGATTTTAAAATGAGCAACATAACAAAATGAAGATAACCGATGGCCGATATCTCCTTCAGTCAAGTCTAGGGTGCCTTTCACACTCCCCGCATTATGATTGCCAATTAATCACATGCCTTGCGATATCAGAGTTTCACATATCGCAAGTTCCATCCATATAACACGATATTGAAACGTCGATAGGAAAACCGGCGATCAACATTCCATTAGTATTTTTAGTCCATTATAGATAAATAAAGTGATAAAAATAAAGGATATCGCAAACCTTACAAGCACCACCTCAAGGATTTCACCGATAGCGATGCTCTGATACAATGACATGTGTTAAAGCCACGTGAACAAACGTTCAACAATTAATGGCCACTCTTTGTGATTTATGGTTTCGAGCTTCTGAAATATTTGTTATGACTTTCATGTAATGCCATAGGATTCTTTCATTAAACCATACATTAAATTGAAAAAACTATTTTCCTTAACGAATTCTTGCCGCTCATTCTTGTTTCTCTTTTTAATAGGTAAATCCTGACAAACAACAATTAGAGGAGCTATCTAGAATTATCAAAGCAAAGAAGAAGTCTGTAGTTCAACCAAAAGTAGCCTCGCCTCCTGCAGAAAGTGCTAAAATGTCATCGGTATTCACGGAAACTACTTGCACACCAGGCGTAGGGTCATCCTCTTGGGAAATCATACATAAACTATTCGAAAATGAGGAGACAAAGGAAATTGAGAGGGAAAGCGCTACCACAGATGATATGACTCCAGTTGTTGAGTCAAGATGGAACGATGTGGCCAATTCATTTTTACATAGAATTAGAGCTCGTCCCAAAATATTTCCCTACACAGATATGGTGAGATGGGTCATCGGAAATTTTAATATCACAGATAGAGTTTTCATGACTCCAAAGTAGACAATCATTGGGTCATTCAAGGCCAAAAACTTAACAAAAATGTACCACTTACCGCCGCCACAAAAGAAGTATGACACTCAGTTTGTCCAGAAGTTTACGCCAGAGAACCAAAACCCAGCAAATCCTATTAGGCAATAGAGAAGGGACCCGAACAATCACAAACGTGAGGATAGGGGCATGTATTCAATAGCTTCACTTATTGCACCTTTCTCTCATATCGCTACAATGATATGTCATTTATACAATTACCCTAATACATAAAAGTTCTCAAAAGAATGGGTACTTGTTGACGGTGCTGGACCCACCAACATTCAGGGGATCACCCCTGTATGAAGTCCCAAATAGACCTCATAATGTTTGGTGTGGGAGTCCCATCTAGTATGATATCTCGGTTGCCATTGTCTTAAGGATTTGCCTCAACTCTTTCTTGTTAGCACAATAGAGTGGTTTGCTTTCTCTTTGAGAATTGAGGCTCACGTGCCTGGTGAGTCTAAGTGTCACTTGTGTCAATGGTTCTTTCACTGTCAAGGGAGAGGGTGAGGGTGAGTTCCAAGTCAATTGGGAGTAGTCCTAACACTATTTGGAACACATAACACAATAGGACATGCACAACTTCTGGCAGATCAGTCCACACGGATACGGTAGTCACAACATACAAGGTGAGATAACACGTACAACACTCACGGAGCAGTCCAAACGAGTGCAACGGTTGTTACAACAAGCTTCACGTGAAAGGTTTGTCTGATGTCCAGGAGAGAAGTCTACACGGGTGAGACAACATTAACAGAATATACAACACATTTGCATTAATAGATTATGAATTACAACAAATGAAGTAGTTTAGATGTAGAACACAGGTTAAAGAAACATGCATTACAAGTGTTAAAGATCAGTGTTACAACAGATACAATACATGTGTGAAAACATGTTGTTTTTAGGTCCCTATACTACTAGTGTAACCCCTTATTGTTATTAGTGCAACCCCCTTACTATATTTTTGTGCCCATGTAGTCCTCATATTGTTATTATTGTGCCCCATAGAAGCCCACTATTGTTATTGTTGTGCCCTTACATTATTATTGTTATGTCGGCTCTGATTATATTATGATCCCTTAGACTCCTATATATAGAGAGGAGGCCTTGTCATTTGTATCATCCAAGAATTTTTCATTTGTGTAATGTAAAGGAGGTTTACCTCTTGAAGAGGCTTATTTTCAAGGCGTTTATCTATCTTTTCTATCTTTTTGTGAGCTGGTTTCATAACATTTGGTATCATAGCTTTGGATTCTAGGGTTTTGCATCTCCAAATAGGTCTCCGTGGAATTTTCACTATAACGTTTGTTCTGTGACGTTTCAAAAGATAACAAAAAACCCATTTGAGATGAAAGCATTTTGAACCTCAAGTCCAAATTTCAGATCTTGTCTCGCTATATTTGTGGAGATATGATCTCAGTAATTTAGGGTTTTTGCAAGCTCTAGAATTCAATCGCAAACAGGTCAGCGTGGAATTTTCGCCCTACATTTTTTCTATGAAGTTTTAGATCCTAAAATTAAAACCCATTTGATCCAAAATAGTTTTGAAGTTGGGGTCCAAATTGCAGATCTTGTTTCGCTATATTTTCAGAGATATGGTTCGAGACATTTAGGGTTTCTGCAAGCCCCTGAATTACATCCCAAATAGGTGACTTTGGGGAAATCGCGATAAATCTCTCTCGGAGAATCCGATTCAAATTTCGTAAAATTTGACATAAATAAGACGGACGGTAGTTTGTTGGGTATCAGTTTCAGAACCTAAGGTTGAAACAGTGACACGTGGCACGTTGTAGAAGTTCACTCTACTGAACTAGTCTATAATTAGGTTATCAGCGAAGATTGACCATAAATATTTCTTCGGGATTCCAATTGTGATCAAACTTGTGGGGTTATAAAGAAGACTTAGAGGGCTATAACAGACCAAAATTTTAGGACTTAAATATTTGAAATTACAGAGTTACAGTCATTTCAAGATCGAGCTCCTAAAAACAAGAAAAAGTGATATGAGGAAGTTTGATGGCAAGGATCTGGTAAATTGGATACTATAGATGGAGAAATATTTTGATCTACATGAGGTGCAAGGTACATATTGCATCTTTATATTTAGAACCAAATCAATTTTTATGGTATGAAGGGCTTTGTTATCGTAAACCACTTGTCACATGGTCAATTTTCACAGAGGAAATGATAGCACATTATGAGGATGCAAAGAGAAACACCTTCTTTAGAAAATTGATAAATCTCAAACAAAAGGGTTCAATGGCCAAGCATATTGAGGACTTTCAAAAATTGAATATAAGGTTAAATTATATTCCAGAGAAGCAAAGGATTGATGTCTTCATAGGGAATTTAAAGGATAACATTCAACATGAGGTTCGTCTTTGGGAACTTGATTCATTGGAGAAGGCATTCAGGTTGGCAAGAAAAATTGAAAGCGGAATTATGGAAACAAGGAATCCAAACACTCACAACTATAAATATGGAAGTGGTTTTTGCTCCTATCCTTCATAACCTACAAGGTTTACACCACAACAATTGGAAGAAAAAAGAGAAAAGGGGCTTTATTACATTTGTGATAGAAAATACACTAGAGGTCATAAGTGTGATGACAAGAAATTATTTTACATAGATTGTGAAGAGGAGGAAGAAAAGGATCAAGAAACATCAAAAGAAGAGGATATACTCCAAGAACCAACCCCAGAGAAAGAAGAAATGAATCTGACCATATCTTGTAAATCATTGGAAAGAATTACCACACCTCAAACTCCCAATATAGAAGGACATATGAAGAAGAAAAAGGTTCAAGAAGTGAAAGATCACATCGAGAAAGAAGAAATGAATCTGACCATATCTTGTAATGCATTGTCCGGAATTACCACTCCTTAAACTATCAAGATAGAAGGACATATCAAGAAGAAAAAGGTAATAGTGTTGATTGAATCGGGTAGTATCCATAATTTTATTCATTGTAAGATAGCCAAGGAATTGAATTGCTTCCTATATAAGGCACCAGAGTGTCAAGTGATGGTTGCAAGCGGAGGAACCATAAATTGATATGGAAAGTGCCATAATATCAAGCTATCCATGGGAGAATATGTATTATTCCAATGGGTGGTGTTGATGTTGTACTAGGAGTCCAATGGCTACAATCCTTGGGTAAAATAACTTTTAATTTTCAAGATCTTTTCATGAAATTTTCTTTGGAAGGAATGAAGTTGAATTAAGGGGTGTCATAGGGAAATAGGGAAAGATAATCAATTGTAACGGAATGACAAAGCTTTTAAAGAAAGACAAATGAATGTTCACTATATGTTCTCACACCAAAATCATCTATTTCTCTAGATCTCTAAAATGTCTTGGACAATCATTCCAAGGTATTTGAGACTCCCAAAGGCCTCTCATATATTCATGATCATGGTCATGCTATTCATTTGATTCTAGGAAGTGTTCCTCCAAACATCAGGCCTTATAGATATCCATATTCCCAAAAGAGTGAAAGTGAATGTATGGTTGCTGAAATGCTAGAGGTTGGTATAATCATCCAATCAAATTTGATAAACGAAGCAAGGGATGAATGGAAAAATGGCGAAGCAGGGTGGGAACACATTCAAAAGTTGCAGAATATCCAAGTTCAAAAAATATTTCTAGAACTTGACAAGGTAGGAAAAATCATATTGGAACCTAAAGTAGTCACAGAACAGAGAAATCGATAGATACGGAATCGATCAATTTCAGAGTATCTCATCAAGTGGAAGAACTTACCCACTGAAGATTCCACGTGGAAGGATGATAATGTTATACAGAAGCATCCAGAACTACTCAAGCATTGAGGACAACACTTTTTGAAGGAGAGGGGCATGTTAGGTCCCTATACTACTAGTGTAACCCTTTACTGTTATTAGTGTAACCCCCGTATTATATTGTTGTGCCCATGTAGTCCCCATATTGTTATTATTGTGCCCCATAGAAGCCCACTATTGTTATTGTTGTGCCCATACATTATTATTGTTATGTCAGCTCTGATTATATTATGACCCCTTAGACTTCTATATATATAAAGGAGGCCTTTTCATTTGTATCATCCAAGAATTGTTCATTGGTGTAATGTAAAGGAGGTTTTCCCCTTGAAGAGGCTTATTTTGAAGGCATTTATCTATCTTTTCTATCTTTTTGTGAGCTAGTTTCATAATAGCTAGCCTCTTAGCAGGCTTCTGAATTAAGCGAAAGTTCCAAGACACATTGTTACACCATACATCACTAACCCTAAGTGCAGGGCATTGGAGCCACTACTTACTCCTCAGAAAATATTACTGGCTCTCTTGGCTATGTGGGAGGAGCTGAGGTGAAAAGTCCTTTGCATGTGCAAATGGGGGGGTATTTATAGCCAAGGGTGAAACTGACCCTTGTGGCTGTTCGACTACCCTCATGACCATTTGACTTCCATGACTCTTCGACTTACATGACTCTTTCTTCAACAAGTGGGTCTCTTGGACTTCTACATTACATCACATTGATTGACAACAAGCCCATAGTGGAGATGTGGATGACATGTCTCATGATGTGACTTGACATGACAATGATGGTACATTCATGCTACTCTGGAGTGCATGTCGAGCTATAGTGTTGCTAGGTGATGAATGTCTTCATGGTGTATCATAGCTTCACCTCTGCATGACAAAGTGTGCAGAGTCTTTGATGGTCCTTGGTTCGCTTAATGAAGCTTTAGCATGTTGTTCCTTGCTTGCATGCTGGAAGTCTTGACAGGCTCATATGTTCACAAAGGTGCATGTTCATCACGTTTGTCAGCTTCACATACTTCATTCGTTTATCCGTTGGTGAACCTGTCCTTCTGCATGTGCTCCCTTCTTTCATCCCATTCATCTTCTTGTCATGCTTATTGGTGTACTTGTACCTATAGTCACTCATGATGAGACGACATCAAATCCAAAAATTCCTAGTCTACTAAGACGCATGATCTTTTTGGGTGCAGGTGATCGGGAGAGGCAACAAGGATGTGATGCAGGATAATGACTTCGGGCACTGATGATGAAAAATACGCAAGAGTCACCAAGTGATGGAGATGGGCAATCTGAGTCGACAGTGACTGTTTGCGAGGTCTGGCTCGCTTGGGAGGCAAAATTGCACAAATTTTGGGAGGAACAATTTGGGCTGCTGAAAGGAAAGACAGGCATGCTCTGCACATTTTTCAGAATGAATGGGCAGCGGGGTTGGACAACCAGATTTGTACAATTTTCCATAGGAACAAGTCGGGCTGCATGAGGGGTCAACAGGGAGGGATTGCACAGTTTTTCTGGGGAACTGCCCGGGAGACTGGCAGCCAAAAGTACATAATTCCTAGAGGGAACTTCTAGTTGGCTACTGGGGTCACTGGTAGCCAAAACTGCACAATTCCAGAGAGAATTGCTAGTTGGTTGCTGGAGTCACTAGCAACAGAAACTGTGCAATTCCTAGAGGGAATTGGCAGTTTACTGCTTGGGGCTACTGGCAAGGAAAGATGAACTGAGGCCGAGAGGCCATCCTGCTGATCATCTTTGTGCAATTTCTGCGCTGAGGTGATTATGGGCAATGGAAGGCCTTCTCATGAACACTACACAATTCTGAGATGAATAGTTGATTGAGTGTTGGGATGACTGGCTGGGAAAACTGCACAATTTTCTAAGGGAGACAGGGACGGGAACTTGGTGTCTATCTGACCTATCTGTGCAATTTCCTTAGTCAGTTGAGCAGGTGAGGTCAGTGGCCTTTGCGCAATTTTTTAGGGGAGTCAGTTTCGGGGTGACTGTTGGGTCCGACTGTCCAGGTGGCCAACATGAGAGCCGACTGAATTGCTAGTGGGAAGTGCAACTTGAAAAGACTATCTTGGTGCTTTTGCACTATTCTGGTTGACAATCGATCGAGTCGATGGCAGGGTGATGGTCTGACTATTAGACAGGAGTCTAGTCATCATAAATTTCAGCAAAAATGGCTAAGTGTGTGAACAATAGAAATATGCATAGGTGATCATACGCACACACACTCACATGACTTGATGACGAAATGACCAAACAATCTAGACACACATGTTCAACATGACTGACCGATGGTGTAAGTGACAAGCACGAAACTCGTGATTGATCATTCATTGATTGAGAGGACGCTTGTGCGACAGTGAATGTGACTCTGTGTGTGAGTGCAACAAATGCTTTCATGGCGAACACAACAAGCACATACGAAGCGAAGACTTTGAGAATAACCAAAACATGGTCACAAGCATGACTTAGACATCAGCATGTAGAGACTTGAATGTAATGAATAAGCAAGGCATATGTAAAGACTCACACGAGCTCATGGGGTGAACCTGAGTGTGTGTAGTCATCAAGTGGAACTCTTCAAGGGAGGCTTTGAAATTGGTGTAGGCCAAAATTTTGGAGGGTGGTTGTAGCCACTACAACACTTGGTGACACATTGGTAGAACTCCAACTTCTCTGTTTCGGTTCATTTCCTGCACCGGGGCTTGGTATTTTGGGGAGTATTGAATTGCTATGTGGGTTACTTTAGTTTCCCACTTACCCCATGGACATACATGGTTCACCCTTTGCCAACTTGGTCGAACAAAATCAAAATTTTAGCTTAGATCTCAGTGTTTTGAATCTGGGAAGGGTAGTTTAGCTTGAGAGTTGAAGATTTTCAAAGTATAAGTTTTCATCTCTGGCGTTGCTTCGTTGCCAGCAGGCTTGGATAGTACCTCGACAGAGTCACACAGGAACACATACATTGCTCCACTACCAGCGAGCCTAGTCAATACCCTGGTGGAGTTGCATGCATCACCTCTCTGTGCATGAAGTCTTTCTCTTCTTTCGCCTTTGTATTTTTCAAGAGGACTGTGCATAGGCACTTATTTATTTTTTGGGGTGGAAGAGGGATCCCAACTTATTGAGAACAGAAGAGGTTGTTCCTTCAGAGAAGCATGTAAGACCTTTGACATAGGTTTTATCATTTAGATTTTCCCCTTCTCCGTTTCTACTAGTTGGATGATCTTGAACACACAGAGCAGAAGGCTAAGTACAAGCATGGGGCTTCCCAGTGTGGACACAGGTTCATGGTCGGACCGAAACTTCCCTTGTAGATGATTTGTATTTTCCGTCAGGACTTCATCAGCCAAAAGTTACAACTAAGCACAGAGAAGGCAGACACAAGATTGGCCAAGTCCTGCAGTGTCATGAGTTTCCTCAAATTTCAACCACATACTCTATTCAAAAGCCAGGACATAGTAGTTGGAAACACTTATTTCTGGAAACAAAAATAGTAATATATTAAACAAACAAAATGAACGTGAACAAAAATAGTAAGCAAAATCAAATAAGGAAAAATCAAAGATAATAAGAAAAACAAACCAAATGAAACAACAAGCAGCAAGCAGACTATGTACATGGCATGGGCGCGGCCCGACCTACTGAAAATAATGCTTGAGATCTTGGCCATTGGCAGGAAGGTTGTCAATCCTCTTGCCTAGTGATTGTAAATGATATGTGTGTGGGCCAAGCCTCTTGTAGACTAGTGAAAGTCCACCAGGCTCCACCACTGGAACCTGGTGGCATTCGAGTAGACCTTCAAGTGAAGACAACACCACTGCTTTAGGTACTGTGTGCAACATGGGCTCGGATGATGGTACAGGGTAATTGTTTTTTATTTCGGGAAGGGTTCAAGTTTCTGAAGTCAATGCGTAAGAAGATTTTCCCAGATTTCTTACGTGCATGATTTAAATTAGAAAACCAAGTATTATGATGAACTTTGCAAGTAATCCAAACACTTAAAATGTTAGTCAATCTTTTTGGTGAAAGGAGTGAAAACAACATGTATATGTTACCTGTTATTTTCTGCAATGATTTGTCTCCTCCTTTACTTGGAATATCATGTTGGATTGCTCCTGTGTAGCATGTACTTAGGTCATCATCTACTCGTGTAGACCCATCCTGATATTGTTCGATCAAGCGGTCAATGATTTTTTGCTTCTGTAGTGTGTAGCTTGTACCGAGATTGGCCATATTCGGATCATGGTAGGTTCCAAGGTTACTTTTTTCGTTCGTAGTGTTGGTCCTTTGTGTGTTCATCATGAGTGCTTCATACTCAACATCGTTGTTTGTGATTTTGAAATTCAAAGAGCTCGAAATCATGCATTGTTCATTGTTTTGGATGACTGAAATACACTCGGTCCTTGAGCCATCGTGTGTTCCTGATTTGTCAAGAATCATGGCCCATACCTCATTTGTATATGGACCGTTTGGCATGCTGGTATTGCTTCTACTACTGTTGTTTCTACTACTGCTACTATCGAAAAAACAAACTGTACAAGTTCCATTATCATCAGTTGGATGAGGAAGGAGTCCCAACTGCTTGTTTGATGAGGTTGGAGTTGGCCATGCAGGGTAACACTCCAATGCCTTTTCTAGGAGGTAGTTGCCAAACATGAGTTCTCGGAAGGCTAACAGTTCGTTCTCACATTCAAGGGAGTGACATTTTGTTTCATATACCTCTCAGATAACACCTGGATTTGGTTGCATCTGCCCTTATACGGAAGCCACATGTGAGACCATTCTGTAGCAAAATATCCATCTAGCTTTCTGGACCAATCTCTGTTGAGTAGCAAGCCATATGCTTCTGGTATGTCCACAACAACTATGTTAATGCATTGGTGGACTCAACCATCATGGGATAGTTGGATGATCACGTCTCAAAGTTCACCAATGGATGGTACTGATGTTCTATCAAGTTGGATGATTCTCACGGATGTTTTGCTCCATCGTGCATTGATCTTCTTAGCAATGGAGAGTGACATGACGTTGGCTTCCGCCCTAGAATCAACCAAGCAGTTTTGAACATTGTAGTTGAAAACTTCGAATGAAAGCAGGAATGGGGAGAAACCTGAGTTTTCTTCTTCCATCCAGAGTGTATTGAGCACAATGGATAGTGATTTTGGAGGTGTGCATGCTACCTTGTTAGTAGAGGCAGCGCTGTCTGCTACTGTTTGTCCCAACGCATGTAGCAGGATATCTTGCTGACTCTGGAATTTGGCTAACTCGAACAAACTGATGTTCACTCAAGTTTTCTTCATGTCATAAACTATGTTGTTGTCTAGAGGTGGTAGACTCACGGAGGTGTCTAGGGTGGAACGGATGTTTGTGTTGTCTGGTGGAGTATTCTTCAACTTGCTGCTCATGGATGTACTCTTATCCACCGCTGTCTTCCTGGACTTGCTTTTGTTTGTTGCTTTGAGATAGCTGGTGGGTTGGCCTTCTTTATTAGCTATCTCACTTTATCTTGAATTTCCACAAGTGTAGGGGGAGCCCCTTTACTCTTAAGATGGTAACCATCATTTTGCTTTTGGGGCTACTTCTCGGTGTTCGTCTTCGAGATTACTTGAGAGCACTGATACGCATTCACTACATGCCCAAAACTTGGTGTTTCATCAGGTGCAACCTCTTTGCTATCATCATTGTCTTTTGGATGCTCCTGCATATCACCTTCCACATCGAGTGTATGACTACAGATAGAGGTAACGACTCACTTCCAATCTGAACAAGAGTTCTCGGGGTAGAACTCTTCGTGGAAGGAACATAAGTTAGGATTAGCACACTGATCGAGTTGGAACACAGGATTCTATGCAAATTTGGAAGTGAATCAGTTGTTTCTTGATGAGTTGGTTGATAAGCTATTTGCTTGCCTCTGTTTAGGCGGATGGCTGCTTGCGAATGTGTCAGTTTTCCGTTACTTGAGTTCAGACATTTTGGTGGCCAAGTCCTTAACAAGGTGAGTGAAGGTCTCAATATTAGTTGCTTCCTTGTCTCTACCCTTTCTCACCATTGCTTGGGGCTTTCTGCTTGCATCCTTGGATTCCTTCATTTGTTCGTCATCTTCGATGACTGTTATACAGGAAAATGACCTCCTCATCAGCTCAGAGGACAAATATATGATGACTGAAGGACTGACCAAGTTCACAGGCTCAGTTGTCAAGCTAACATTGTCTAGACACTATCAACCTACTTTATAAAGCTTCTCAGCAAGCTTAAGGGTGCGTTAGTGCCTAGGGTAACTCTACTTGCTACCTTGGGAACAATGTTAGTGACCTTACATCAGTTTCTATGGGTCAAAGGAGTGAATTGACTAAGAAAATATCCCTAGATTCTCTCCTATGTCAGATCATAAAAGCAGGGAAACATAAGAACTCGAACTGTTTGGGGGAATTACTAATTCCTAATGGAGTATGCAAACGGGAAAGAGCACTAAAGCATGGAAACATTACTGCTTTTGCCTAATGGAACTCATGAAGGACTTGGCAACTCTAACCCTGCATGCTATATATGTAAGGCTTGGGCCATTATGAAAGGGGTTGAAACATTTGAAAGGATTTCCTATTTGGCTGTCGAGTAGAGTCTCAGACTAAGGCAATAGAAGATGTTTAGAAGAGAGAGAGAGAGAGGAGCTAGAGGGCTAAGGAAAGGCTATTGCAACTGATGGTTGTAATCACTCTTTCTATATAAATATAGAACTACAGTTGTGTTGTCCACTCTATGATGTTGGTAGTATAACTTGTTTATATGTTGATCTAATATCTTCTAGCATGAGTGGCTTAGTTATATGCAACTAGATATCTTTTATATGCTCTTTCATTTGTATATCAAGGTTTTATGCTGTGATATTATGCTTGTCCTTGCTATGTGCAGGTTTTGATTTGGAGCTGGCTTAGGGGTCTTCTGCCTAGCTGCATTGCGCTCTCCAGCAACACCACACTAAGACTTGAGGTAATAAGTCCTTCTCTCTTTAATACTCATTTGTTAAACATAGATATGCATGTATCTTTGTGACAGCTGCAACTGATCTGACTATCTACCGAGGATCCCGGGAAGATCCTTGAGGGTTTTCTACATCACCAAAAACCCATGCATTATTACCTATAGCAGAATTGGCGACTCCACTGGGGACTACACTTAGTTCCCGATTTTTCCCAGAAAGTTCCTTGATCTCTCTTTCTTCCAGGACTTCCTGTACTTCTTCATTCCCTTTCTAACCACTCAAGACCATACATCACCCTTCTCTCAGTGCTTATACCTAGATCTGATCACCATAGGCCATTTTTTAAGTGTTTTCCCTCACTAACACATGTTACCAGTGAGAACAGTGCTTTATAAAGCATTGTTCCCTCACAAACAGAGCGTTAGTGCTGAAACTAACTCTCTATAGCCTCTAGTACAGAGTGTTAGTCAGCCATTTCTTGATAAGCAACTTACCCTGTGAACTCATGGCTTGGGAAATCTGCTTGTAAATTGATCAAGGATCTACAGCTGCACTTGTTTGACTGGTCTGTGTCCTGAACAATTTTTTTTTAAGAAAATAACTTTACTTCTTAAAGTTTTTGTTTTCATTAAAGAAAAAATACAAACTTTTTACTTCTTTCTGCTTAGTTGGTTAAGTTTTGCATTATCTCATTTCAATAGTTTTTAGTGAGTAATGAAGTTCTGCCAGTTATGCTAATGTTATACTGAATATGATGCATGGAATAAACATTGATGTATGCATGACTCTCCCTTTGTAGAAGCAGCTTATTCATCAAAAGTGAAAATTTACAAGCATTGTTTTTCCATGATTTGAGCCAGAGTCCCCTATAATTTTATACTTCAACACCCCTACCGAAGACTCTAACGAAGTAAATTTAAAATCTACCTAATAAAATCAATCAACAAATCTTTTTAGAGTAAACACACTTTAGTTTAGGCTAGGATCTTGGGATAGGCAGTGTGAGTTAACTGCCTAAGATCATACACCAAAACTAGTGTCATTAAAGAGAGAAATCCTTTTGCACTCATACTATCCAAGACCACTCTAGTAAAAGCGGAGCTAAATAAGAGACAACATCAGATTGTACGTGAAGGTAGCCTGCCTTTTCTTACATCTCCTTTGGGTATTCTATGTATCGGGGATCTCTTCGGGGATATCAAAGCTGAGTCGGGGACTCAGGTATCCTGCCCACACAACGTACTATCTATGACTATGCCCCCCCCCCCCCCCTGGTAGTGTCTGTGATTTGAGGTATCCTTAGTGGCCATACTGTTAGGGATGAACACAAGGTGACTTGGGCGAGTTTCCCTGGTACCTAATGCAGACGAACCTACTCTGTCTTCGGTTTTTGGGAGGGTGCTCATCTTCATGAGAGTACTTGGCCCCTTAATTTGAGGTTTAGGTGAAGCCCAAGAGTGATTGTAACTATACATTTGGCTAGCTCTCTCTATTATTCATTGTGATACTGGGTTTCATCTCCAATGATCAGTGCTTATCAGACAGGGTCATTTCCCTCTACTTGTTGATTGATTTCCTTAGTGTATTTTTTTTTTAAATGCCAGAGTGTTATCACTGAGACTTTAATAAACATAACTATAAAATTTACTAATAAAAATTATTGGCCACCATGGCTACATCTGACCCTTGTCGTCAATCTAGACGGTTGTTAGGACTTCCCCCACTCACTATGGAGGATCTGCCGAGCTCCTTGGAACCAGATTTCCCATCATCGGGAAATAAGTCTTCGAGATCTAACACAGAATCAGTTTGGACATCCCACGATTCAAGCTTACTGGAGGATTTATTTACTAAAGGTTTTCTTCCTCCCTACAATCCTCTGATCAAAAATCCATTGGGCCCACTCTTGGTTCCCATTGCATTTGTACCTCCTTTGTCTTCAGTTGGAACATTTCCACCCATCCCATCGACGACTAACAGGTCGTGGAATTTTGTGGAAACTTTTGGTCCACCACCACCTCCCTAGTCGACAGTCAATACCACGCCTCTGATGGCGATCCTCGCTATCCCATGTGTCCTAGGCTCAAACCCTATCATGACACCCTCCACGAGTGGAACCCAATACATTTCAGGTTCCTCCCCTTTTGTGTCAGCCCCTATACCTTCAACAAGTGCTACATATAGTGCTCCGTATAATGCTCAATATAGAACGGTTAGCACAAGTCCCTTCAACCAACAATATGATTGGCATCCATTGTATAGTTATAACCCCTAGATTTAGGTATCTGGGGGCACTATTCCCAATATGCATACACCGACTGGGAGCGTAATAGTTCCCCCTCCATTTTCAGGTATGCATGGTTAGTCATTGACTGACATGAACCCTCGTTATGTTAGTCAAGGACCTGTATCTAGATACGCCTCTTTCCCCGCACCCTTACTGGCAATTCAATTAAGTGGTACATTGAGGTACTATGCATGCCATTCAATACCTTTGGCACTTTAGCGATGGAATTCTTAAAGCACTTCCAGATACCCATCCGCTATGAAACTGGGATGGAACTCCTCACTTCACTATGTTAGGATACCGCCAGCCACATCTCTGATCATATACATGAATGGAGACATAGGCAGAGGTTAGTCAAAGCTCCCCTCCCATACTATCTATTAGCGGATTGGTTATGTAAGTCTCTACCTCCCAAAATCACTAAGGATGTCGCCTTAGGTGGTTCAGTCACAGAAGACCAATCCATTCGTTGTGCCCAACACTTAGATATGATATATTCACAGTCTAGCACTCTATACGATGTAATTACAAATGCCCCTCACAACTCTAATGCTCCCGCTACTCAGCAACCCAGAGCGCATGCCAATTCGATTGTCGACGCAACCTCCAGGGCTACTGTAAAACAACTCAGTGGTCACATTGCCCAGATGTCAGTGGACCCCTCTACCAAATCTACTGCTCTTCCTACCACTGTGATAAACTCTGTGAAGTCTACACAAAAACCTAGTGGTAATAACAAGAAGAATAAGAAAAAGACCATTCGTTCTAAAGAGCAGTCAACAAAGAAGAAAAACCCAAAGCAGAAGGCTGTTGCGCCCTCTAATGATGGAAAGGATAAACCCACCAGATTCCCTTGAAAAATTTGTGCCGAAGACCATGTGACCTATCGTTGTCCGCATCTTCAGGAATGCACAAATTTCATTACTAAAACGGACACTGGAAGGACCCCTACTGTCCTAAATAATCCTTTCCCCATTCAGCAGCCGCAACACCTTATTGCAAACCAACCCCAACCCCTGCAAGGGGGAAATGGCAGTTTGCAACGTCCTTCAGTTGTTGAAGGACCATATACCGTTTACACCTTTGAAATGGTAGACCTAAAAACCAGAGCCAAATCTTATGGAGCTCCAGTCACTCATGCAGAGGAACCCTCCTCAAGTCAAAATCCACCGCCCTTTAATGATATTCATATCGAAATGTCGGTTGTTGATCTTGTAATTCACCCCCCTAAAGGGGAACTTCTTCGCACAATGCACAATACATCTACATGTTCCGCCCAAAACTACAGTATTGTAGAAGACTTGGCACAAGCCCCATCAGCTATGTCAGCACTTGAAGTATTACAAACCTGTCCAACACAAAGGATAGCTCTGCTTTCAGCTATTTGTGGTATCAACCCTCAGGATTCCATGCTTGTAATTTTTGACATGGAAAAATGTAAACCTTCCCTTTCACACCAGCTTTCATTTCAGGTGCAAATTTTTAGAAAGGAAAAGGAATACATAGAACTGTCATTGATGAAGGTGCTTCAACTTGTGCAATGTCGGCTTCATGTTGGCTTGCTTTGGGTTCTCCAACCCTATCCCCGCTGTCAAATTCCCTTAAAGCTTTCGACGGCCACACTTTCATCCCAAAAGGTTACCTAGCTAGCTCCTCCATCACCTTATATGGGAAAACAGTAATGGTGGACATCAAAGTCATATATAGAAAGCTTGACTATAATCTATTATTGGGTCGTAGTTGGACTTACGCCATCAATACCATTGTTTCTACTGTCTTTCGCATCATCCTATTTCCATTGGATGGAAAGATAGTAGCAATGGACCAGCTATCCTTTTTCACCCTTGATTATTCCCCATTACCCAGTGGCTCTGTACCCTTAGTGGGTGGTGTACTTGACTCTTACATCAGTATCAGTATTGGTCTATTGAAGGGCTCTTCCTTAATGGGCTGTTTCCCTCTTCTGCCACCAA
Organism: Pinus tabuliformis; assembly: GCA_031772625.1. Lineage (NCBI taxonomy): Eukaryota > Viridiplantae > Streptophyta > Pinopsida > Pinales > Pinaceae > Pinus > Pinus tabuliformis. Next base: position 1,854,661,230 of record CM062817.1, on the reverse strand, counting down.
CGGTTCCACAGACGGTCAATATGGTTTCATCCATTCCTCACAAATCGACTGATCCTTGGATCCTCCCGGCCCCTTCAGAAATTGACACTTATGGAGAACAAATGTCGTTGTCACCAGTTGAATTTGCCTACCAGGCCATTCAATCTGAATCCGAGTCTCCGGTCACTTTGGTCACGACCAATGGTACCACTACCCCTCCCATAACTTCTCCTTCTTTCGATCCTCTCGATCAAGTCCTACCTACGGATGAAGCTATTAGAGAGATCATGAGCTTAGAAGAGTGACTTTGGGAGGACTTGCACCATTGTGTCTCAATATTTGATTTAGACATGATGCCTCTTCAAATGCTATCATTTGACGCACCTAAAATCGTTTCCTCACCATATACGACTATCCAAACTTTGAACTCAGAAGGAAACATGGGCAATATTTCAAAGACATTTCTCATTGATATTTCTGTCATGACAAGCATCATAGAAACATCCAGGTTGGAGTAGATTGCAATCTAGAGGAAATTGTAAGCTTCACTTTCCTTTTTAAGGAATTCTGCGATGTATTCTGTTGGTCTTACGAGGAAATTTCCTACACAGATCCTTCTATTGTCGAGCATGAGATCAAGATATACGACAATGCTAAACCTGTCCACTAAAGGCTTTGACCAATCCACCCCCACAAAATGGTAGCCATCAAGACTGAGGTGGAAAATTTGTTACATGCTGGTTTCGTCTATCCCGTTCCCTTAATGGAATGGGTTTCCAATTTGGTTCCTGTCGATAAGAAACAAGGAACCATCCACGTATGTGTCGACTATCGAGATTTGAATGCCGGGTGTCCAAAGGATAATTATCCAACACTGTTCATCGACCAAATCATCGACGACTGCAGCAGTTGTGAATCATTCTCATTCATGGATGGTTTCTCAGGTTACAACCAGATTGCTATAAAGCCAAAAGACCAGCACAAGACCACCTTTGTTTGCCCATGTGGAATCTTTTCCTATCAAAAATTGCAATTTGGTTTAAAGAATGCTTGAGCAACATTTCAAAGGGCCATGGAATATGCATTTCACGATATCAGACATATCGTTCAGGCTTATTTGGATGACCTTCCAGCCCATTCCAAGAAGTGAGTGCAACACCTAGATCATTTAAGAGCTATCTTTCTTAGGTGTCGGTTTCATAACATACGTCTGAATTTGCATAAATGTGTTTTTTTTGTCGAGTCTAGATGCTTACTTGGATTCATTGTCTCCAAGTACGAGATTAGGATTGATCCCGATAAGGTAAAGGCTATTACTCAATTGCTCGAACCACAATCCATTCTACAGCTCCAATGTTTGCAAGGGAAAGAAAACTTTTTACGACGGTTCATTGTAAACTATGCTGTGTTGACGAAAGGCTTTATGCACCTACTTAAGAAGGGACTGTTGGTTGTGTGGTATGATCAAGCTCAACGATCATTTGATGCCTTGAAAAAGGTGCTTATATCAGCCCCACTTCTTAGTGCTCCCAATTATGGGCACGACTTTCTTCTATACTTGGCATCCTCGCCATCCTCTCTAGGAATGGTATTGGTTCAAATTCATGATGACCAGAGTGAAAATGTGATATATTATTTGTCGAAAGGCCTGGATGGGCCCAAACTCATATATTCACATGTGGAAAAGTTGTCCTTGGCAGTTATCTTTGCTGTCAACTGCTTCCGACATTACATACTGCTGCGACAGACTACTGTCATCGCCTTGGAGAATCCCATGAGACAAATTTTGTCTCATCAAGTAATTGGAGGGAAATATTCAAAATGGATCGTGATCCTCCAACAATTTGATTTGGTTTTCACTGCTACCAAGGTGAAAAATTCCTTAGTCTTCGTCGAACTTTTGTTGGATCTTCCCATTGTTGATCCTAACGAGATAGCCCATGATCCTCTTCTAGATGAAGCTGTCTATCTTATCGACACTACTGAACCTTGGTATGGTGACATTCTTGTCTATCTCCAAGCACAACGTTTCCGCCCTGAGCTATCATTAGGTGACCGTCATTGCATCCACCACCAAGTGCGGCACTATTTAGTGCTTAATGATATGTTATATCGCCGTGGTGTTGATACCGTTCTTTGACATTGCCTCACTCTTCCATGCTAGGGCATGTGGCGATCATCTTTCTGGCATATCTACTGCTCATAGAATTTTGCGCGTAGGCTACTACTGGATGACCTTGTTCAAAGATTGTATCAAGGCTATCTAGAAATTCCATCCTTGTCAAGTGTTTACAAATAAAATGCATGCTCCTCCGGCCCTACTACACCCAGTTATCTCTGTCTTCCCCTTTTCCATATGGGGGATAAAATCCGTAACTTGCAACCCTGTTTCCTCTGCTGGAAACAACTATATTATTGTACATGTGGACTATTTCACGAAATGGGCCGAAGCCCTTCCCACCCTCTGGGCCGATAGAGAAATCGTGACGGTATTCCTATTTAATCAGGTCATCTATTGCTTCAGTGTGCCCTGCATGATCATGACAAACCATGGATCTCATTTTCAAAATCACATGATGTCTAACTTAACATCGTTGCTCGATTTTCGCTAGGATCAATAATCCTCCTACTACCCCCAAGCTAATGGTCAAGTAGAAGTCGTCAATGGCATCTTAAAAACCATGATCCATAAGTTAGTAGGGAATCATAAAACCCACTGGCATCAAATTTTATATCCTGTGCTATGGGCATACCAAACTTCAATTAAAACTGCTACATGCTTCACACCTTTTCAACTAGCCTATGGCCTGGAAGCAGTTTTACCAATCGAGTGTCAGATTCCTTCCTTACAAATTGTCGTTTAACTCTTGCCCGACACTATTGTCGAAGAAGAGTTCCTGATTTACCTCAATCAACTGGATGAAACCCGTCGAGATGCTGAATTGGCACTCGAAGCCCACAAGCGCCGGGTCAAAGCCCAATATTGCAAAAAGGTCAAGCCTCGTTCTTACCTGAGGGAGATCTTGTTTTACTCTATGATAAAAAGCATGACCTCTTGGGGGAAGGAACAATTCAACCCTTATGGCTCGGTCCATATGCTGTCAAGAAAACCCTCTCAAAAGGGGTATATGAACTTCAGGACTAAGAAGGAGTCCCGCTTGCTGAGCCCCGAAATGGGCTCTATCTAAAAAAGTATTATGCCTAGTATTGAACTAGGAATGTGCTTTGTAATTTTATGTATTTATAAGTTTTTCTTCTTTTTTGATGTGACTGGATTTTTTGGTATTTATTGAAGTATTTGTCTCATACATATTTCTCATAATGCAGATTCCTTCATTACCCTTAGCATATGTAGGATACGCGGATGGTGCCATTCGTCACACACGGCACATTGCATTAGCTTCTTGGGTCATTTACACACCTGAGTCGGAACTGTTTTGTTCTGGGGGAGCCTTTCCTGGTACTGCCACCAAAAATATTGTTGAGTACATGTCTGTAAGTTCACTTTTCACTGAAGCGTCATCAAGGGACATCTCCAATCTGGTGGTCAGGTTATACTCTCAGCTTGTTGTTATGCAATTGACAAATCATTATCACATTCGTAATCCAATCTTGTTACGTCATTATTTATGGGTACGAATCTTGGAACATCAATTTGAGGTTATCACATATGAACACATTCCTAGAGAATTTAATAGAGTTGTTGATTCATTGGAAAACTATGTGTTACATTGACATCTATCTTATTCACTATAGATACATGTATGAAAGTAAATATTTACACAGTTAAAAATTTACAAAAACACTTAAAAAACATTTACATCATAAAATACCAAAATATTTGTAGTATATATATATATATATATATATATATATATATATATATATATATATATATATATATATATATATATATATATATATATATATATATATATATATATATATATATATATATATATATATTATATCCAGTCTTTTACATCAAAATATTCCAAAACTTGGGTGTCTTTAAGTACAAAAATGACTACTAAACCTAGCTATAAACACTTGTTGGCTATGCCAAAGAACCTACTAAATAGAGCCTACTACTCATGAAATGATAAAACTGCTCTAGCTATCCTTCGAAGAGGAACCAAAAACCACTCAAGAACACCGACTGTGTCCCTCTGCATATGAGCGGGGATCTCCCTCATAGGAGGGGGGGCACACCCATACTCAAGCCCTCCAGGTTCCTCGGAACCTTGCAAAGATTGTCAGAGTCACGCCCCCCCATCAAGTAGTTGGAATCCTTGCCTCACTTGGCAAGGTTCGCCTGCAGGTCATACTGGTGCCACATCTGTGTCAAGCAAAAAGCTTCATGTCAGTACTTGTTCACCCATAAAATCAACAAAAACATAACATAAATATTCAAAAGCTTAAAAATACTTTAAGTACTCTCAAAATAATTCTTACCTTGAGGCCCCTAGTTGGTTCCAGGAGGAAGAATCAAGTCAGGGTTGTCGGTGAAGTCCATGCCCTCATAGGCATAGTCATTAATCATCACAATCTAGCCACTAAGCCATTCAAAGAAATATTCTTTGAAAAAGTGTCGGATAGGTCCTCCTCTTGTGCGAGGATCAAGTGATGCCCATTGCCCCTGTCTCGGCTCCCTTGGATCAAGGGGACCTAAGCTCATCTGTGAGTGCATAACAGGTACCCTCTTAAGTATGAATGAGAAAATGAGAGTGCCATACCCAAAACTTTGTTGGGTTTGAGTCTTGTATGCGGTCAATTTTTCCTTCAACTGACGAAGCACTGCTTCACATGAGTTGAACTTCTGAGGCTGGACACAGTCAAATGCAAGCAACAGTTGGGCCTTTGTTGCAATGTGGGGACTCTTTGACCTCGCCAAATGCACAATCAACCATAAAATGGCCCTCATAGATCTGGACCTAATCCTCTCTATAGGGTCTTTGTTGCTGACAAGTCCACTCTCAGGGATATAGTAAGCTTGAATGAGCTCTAGGGTGGATCAAGGATCATGCCTACCCTTGGTCATGTTTTCCCATGCTCCTTTGCATGACAAACTGGTCAAAAAGTATATATCATCTTGGTCAATGGCCAACTCATGATCTCCAATCCTGAACACCTGCTCATGTTCATCCTAGTGCTGAATAATCTAGCTCAAAAGGTCCTCCTAACATTTCATCAAGTCCAACTTAGCATACTTCATCAACCCATAGCAGTGCAATGCAAGTATCCAAGCAGGATCATTTCACATAAGCAATTCTTATCGGTCATGGGCCCGTTCTCTCCATAGAATAGTCATAATGGCTCAAAACCTACACAAATCAACCCAAAAATCAGTGCAAATGGGGAAAAATTGCTTATAAAATCATTGCCTAGGGTTTTGGGGTGCGTCCTCATGCACTAACGCCCTTCCTAGTGACATGCATGGAGGATTAATGCCCTCCAGGAGGCCGTAAAGGGTGTTTAATGCTCCCTACAGGCCTGTTAGAGGGCATTAGGCATAGTTAAGGAACCAGGGCTCCCTAGTTATCCAAAAAATCACCCCAAAATCTGACAAAAAAGGTTAAATAATGCAAGATCAAGGTTTTTGCATGTCCCGGATCTCCCGCAATCATCTATGGAAAATATGCTCCTCTTTAGCTCCAAAACACTCTCACAGATCTCAAATGATGCAATGGTGAAAGTGGAGACTCAAGAACTCCCTTATAGTCACTTTGGAGACATGAATTATCTTAATTGAAGTCATTAAAGTAGAAGTAGTCCATTTCTAATGATAATTATCATGCGCCATGACCACACATTGGCATAAATTGCTCATGTTTTGATGAAATAATTTCAGGATTGAAAGACAGAAATGACCATGTGCGATTCTCTATGAGCGCTTTCTTTTGTGGGATGTTTTCTCGCTCTAAAACTAAAAAATACATGAGGTTTTCATCATCGGTCTCGTTAAACACTTATGACGATAGTCCGAGCAACACTTTTTCCCTCTGTTTCTAGCTCACTAAACTGAAAAAAATCAATTGAGCATTCTTTTTTAGGACTTTTTTCTCTCTCATAAAACTGAAAAAACCCCAAGTTCCTTCTTTAGGCTCATTAAAAACTTATGAAGAAGCTTCGAGCATTCTTTTTAGGAACTTTTCTTGCTCGTTAAATCGAAAAAACCCCAATTTTTTGTCATTGGTCTCATTAAACATTTACGACGACAATATGAGCACTTTCTTTGTTGGGACTATTTCTTTCTCTTAAATCGAAAAATCCTCGAGTTTTTCCCCTTCTTTGGGCTTGTTAAATCTATGAAGAAGGAATGAGCAGTTCTTTTACCTCTTTTTTCTCGCTCACTAAACTAAAAAAGATACCCTAAGTTTTCTTCATTTAACTCATTAAAATTTGATGAAGGTATTGAGTTTTTCGTCGTGTGACTCATTAAAATTTCATGACAAATATCGAGTTTACTCTGTCTCCTCGTACTCGTAACAAAATGAGGCCAACATCTATTGAGCATAGCTTTCTCTTTATCTAGACTCAATAGATTAACTCATGCAAAAGGAACCGTTCCAGGTATACTATTAAACTTTTGTCACACCCGATTAAAAACTATGACAAAGGGACCACCCTAGAGTCGTTCTTTACGATCTTTTCAGACTCTTTAAATATGAAAATACCACCGAGTTATTTCATCTGGACTCATTAAATTATACAAATGAAGGATAGATTCACTCTTTTTATGGTCCTTTTTAGACTCTTAAAACATGAAAAGGTTGACGAGTTTGCCTGTCTGGACTCATTCAACTAATCAAATAGGGCATAGAGTTGATCTTTTTATGGTCCTTTTCAGACTCTTAAAACATGAAAATATCGATGAGTTTACCCATCTGGACTCACTAAACTAATCATATGGGGAAAGTGGACATTACAATTGCGTTATGTTCCATACTTTTAAAGATTTTTTTGGCAGTAGTCACTCCCTTGAACATGGCAATCCCTCAGATAAACCTTCCTTGACCTCTCAATATGAATCTTACCATCCTATGAGTTTAACCTATATACCCCAATGCTCTTGCATCTCTGTATCTGTTATAGACATTTTTGTGCCTTACAGCTCCAAGCATGAAATGTCCATAAACCAAGGGCTCCTAAGTCCCTAAAAGTGTTGTTCTAACCCCTAAAGGAACAAGGTCAACAAATTACAGCTTCTCCCAGAAGTTCTCCACCAGAAACTGCTCAGAATAAGTCAAAACAGGATCATTTCAGCTGCTCCACTAGGTAAGTGCGTTGCATAGCACCTAAATCCACTGGCTAGGTGCATTGCAACGCACCTAAATGCACTATGAGGGTGCGTTGGGCGAGAAATGACAAATGGCAGTGTCATTCCGTGAGGTGGAGAGGCAATGGAAGCTTCCAGAATCTTCTCCTATGACACTTGCCTCACTGAATTCGACCAAGGATGAGTAAGAGGCCTTCAGTCTCCAAGTGGAAGCAAGAACTGACAGAGAGAAGACACTAATCAAATTCCAAGCTGACTCATCCTCCTTGCACACATCTATATATGGATCCCTCATCCCAGAGATCCAGAGGCTGGAATTTTGCACATTGTAAGGAATTGTTGTTGGTTTTGAGACAAACATCAGAGAATTGGGTGATCTATGCTTTGTTGGAGGTGAAGAGGGGCTTCTTTGCTGGGAGGTTAATGCTGGGTCAGGAATCATCGGTTGTAACTCCTCCTGGATCTTATTGTTTATCAATAAAAACTATTTGAGTTTCTCCTCCATGCTTTTGTATCATTGATGCTTGTTACATTTGTATGGTTAACTTAAATATGATCCTAAGTTATTTATGAATATAGATCCATGTCTTTGTATAGTTTTCTTCTGTGATCTTACAGGTACTTGGTGAAGCTGGGCAAGTAAGGGAGTAGGTAGCTGGAAGCTGTCAAAGAAGAGAGGGATTGGATCAAAGGATTAGCGCAAGACACAGGTTGGTTCTTTCTATTCCTCTCTATCTATAGTTCATAAAGGAAATACAAAAGTAGTTTTCTCTGTTTGTTTCTAAGGCAGCTATCACACCTTAGTGGGATAGAGTAGTTCTAAATAGACACTTTTCCCGGTAACAAAATGGCGACTCTGTTGGGGAGAATGTCTAATTAGTTTGTTTGTGTATCTCTTGTTGTTTGTTTCATAAACTTATAAGTAGCATTCGAACTGAATTTGCCATAACAAATGCAAAGTAGACATCTGCTGCTTTAATCCATTCACTGGATTTGTTTATGATTTGAACAGCTGATTCAAAGACTATCTGATTGCCCTTGTGATAGCTCTTAGACCCTCCTTAGATCTACCCCTGATTGTGCATTACTGATTGCTTTTACTCGGCCAAAAACCAAAGACTAAACTGCAAACTGTGATCCGGAACCCGGACAGATTCTCGTTTCTGGCCCAGCCCAGGTACTGTGAAGAGATCCTGCATTTCAACGCACTTCCCGAAAGGGAAACCTGCGCTGTAGTGTAGTTTCTCTGTGTTACAGGTGCGCTGATCAGCCTAGCCCTGTGCAACTGAGGTTCTTGTGCTTCATTCTTTCTAGTTTTGTCTCTGAATTTTGCAGCCTGTGATCAATATATGACTATTTAAAACCCCTTTTCCTTACTGATATTCTTCCTCATTTGTACAAAAGAACTGTAGATGTTTTTGTGTGTTTGTTGAGTCGTTTACAGTTTTCCATTGCAAAAGTAGAATAGTCGTACTGTTGTCCATTGATTTAGATCTGTCGCAAGTGTCGATTTTGATCATAGGAGAAAGTTTAATTGCTGTTGATGGTCGATTATACTTTTACTATTGCCTTTGGTCTGAATTTGTGAATTTCTAGTGTCAAAACGAGTATTCATTTCAAAATCGTAGAGTGTCGTAATCATCTCTATCTTTTGATTTCGAAAAGAAGCTTGTTTGTGTTTGTCGCTTGAAAGCAAATTCAGATTTGTACATCAACTTTCTTTTTAGCATCAATACTAAGAAAGTGAAAAACAAATACATGCATGTGCATTTGCATATAGACAGTCTGTTTGGCTTGATTTAGGAAAATGCATTTACAGTGTGCTCTTTGCTCTTTGTGAAAAGATTGTGTCTTTCGTTTCCCCTAGTAGCTAGGATTTTCATTGCAGAAAAGAGATCAAATTTTGTTTATCATCTTTAGATTGCATTTTAGGAATTACATCTACATCTCGTGGTGAACCCAAAAGGCAAACTTCATAAGCAAGATCAACTTAAAATAAATTCAATGAATCTAACAACGCTTTGGAACTTAACGCACAACATTTAGAGGTCTAGGCTAGAGACGTATTCTGGCGTCGTAAAGCCTGGTAACTGTTGTCCTCACTGATGGTTGGGTGATTCCTCCACTTTGAGATGATAAGTGCCAGTACGGACTTGTGCTCCCACGTACCATCGAGTATATATTGGGAGACCCCTATAGGCTTAAATCCTTTATCCATAGGAAGCCGTGTCGGCCACCCTATCGATCGCAATGCACTGAACACAGCATTCGGGAAGATTGACTGCCGTACCGTAAAAAGTATTCTGCAGTTTTGCGATTGGTTTGGTACTCCCTCTACCTAGACCTCTAGAGCAGTCCCTTTCGTTCCTTTTCAGACTCCTTAACGGAAAAGGTCCATCTGAGCACTTGTCACTTCAGGCTCATTAAAAATCGAAGGAGACTAGAGTCATCTTTTGTTTTTTATCGACTCTTAAAAACTGAAAAAACAAGTTGTGTCAAAGCGTCTAAAATTCATTTAATTCGGAAACATACCTTCCCTTTATTTTAGTTGATCGAGTAATCCACAATCGTGGAAGAAAGTCAATTGAAACCCGTCGTTCGCGGAGGCTTACAAGTCAACTGTCTTTGTCTCCGGAATCGAAACCAGTGCGGAAAAAGCGAACTCGTTTAACCGGTTCCAAATTTCCTATCAAAGTTAGAACAAGTGTTCCAACGACATCAGAGACTCCGGTTACTCCAAACATTTTTGGAATCCCTGCCTCTACAGAAGAAGTTCAACAGCCACAGAAGGACAGTGATACTGATCCTAGTTTGAGAATAAACACTTGTGTTACCGAACTAGTTCCATCTACGACCGGTTCGGAGAGTCTTACTCTTCAAACATCTGTCGCTGCCGATTTTACACCTTCTTCGGCACCAGAAATATTTTACGGACCTGACGGTCTTACCCTTCCACCTGGTCTGATTGTGATAGAAGAAATTGTAGAAGATCCTCAAACAAGTACTCCAACACACTTTGGAGTCGGGATCACTCTATATCCTTCTTCATCAGAAGTTAGTCTACCACCAGCGGAAGCTCCTCTAGAATCACTAGGTAATCTTTTGGATAGACTACAAATGTCTGAACAACCGTCGACATCTAGGACTGTGTCATCCGACACAGCAGCAGCAGAACCTCCTGCTGCTACTCCAACAATGTTTGCCGGTATACCATCTGTCCCGACAAGTTATCAACAACAAGCCGGAGTCCAATCAGGGACTGTTGCGATGACATGGTCAGTTCCTATTTCTTCATCTGGATTATCATTTGGTATTTCTTATGTTGAAACTCAACAAATTGATCCAATGTGTCTTCAAAGGCCAATCTACCCTTTAAGTACTGGATTTCCACCATATGGAGGGCAGTATGCCTTTTCATTGTTCCCTCCCAGAGAACAACCATATGAGAGTTTACAACAAAGTTCAGGACAAACTGGAATTACATCCAGCGGTTGGGTACCAATACTGCCTCAGCAACCAAGGGTTGTATATTCAATGCAACTAGTCCACCCTGTGTCGAATATTCCCACTATACCTGCTATGGTGACTGCGTCGCAAGTACAAGCGCTACCTGTTGTATGTCGACCCCAAGTTTCTCAGGTTGCAATACAACAACCTCTTGTCTCAATGACTCAATCACAACCTCAGGGTAGTGCCTCCTTATCTGGAGCGGCTCAGGCTCAAACAAGTACTATGACTTCTCATCTTGGTCAATCATCCAGTACTGGGCAACAGCCAATGGTCCAACAACCATGGCTGATTCAATCTCAACAACCGCCATTCCAGCAATCATATCAAGGACCTGAGCAACAAGTCTTTGTAAGTAATGGGCAACTGCATTCCCAAAGCGGTTATCAACAACCATACTATAATGGTTATACCCATCAACCTTATCAAGGTTACTAGCATCAAATACATCATGCTGGTATGCAAAGACCCACTGCTCAGGCGATTCCATCTTATCCTGGGTATGCTTCGCCTAACCTGAATCAACAGTTTCCTTTTGTAGCAACTCTAGAATTACCAGATCTAAACCGGCTGACGAATGATCCAATTGCTTATGCCCCTTGGTGGCCAGCGATTCCGCATAAACTTCCGTCAGATATTCCTAAATTTAATGGAAATCCGGGTGAAGATCCGTCGAATCATGTGATGACCTTTCATCTGTGGTGTTCATCAAACACCCTAAACGATGATTCGATTAAGCTTCGCCTTTTTCAGAGGACGTTAACTGGTCCGGCAGCAAAATGGTATATCGAATTGCCTAGAGCTTCATTCGACAACTTCAGTACCCTAGCCACAACCTTTTTAACCCATTTTCAGTTACCAATAAGGTACGAAACGGGAACAGAACTTCTTACCAATTTCAAACAAACAACGGGCACTCACATATCTGATCATATACATGAGTGGCGATGTCGTCGTAGAATGGTAAAAACATATGTTCCTGATCAACTTTTAGCTGAATGGTTTATTAAGTCTTTGTTACCTTCCATCACGGAAGATGTGGCAAAAGGGGGAGTCGTCACCAAAGAGCAGGTTATCGCTCGTGCGCAATATTTAGACTTGATTTACACTCAGTCCGGCACGCTCTACGATAAAATACCTGACGCCCCTAGACCAGAATTCTCAGTTCCTCCTCCTCCTAAATCAAACAATGACCCTCATGCCGGCAATGGCGTGATTGACGCAACAGACACGAAATCGACAAAGGCTACATCTAAAAAGACCTGTAAGATTTCTAGTCAAAATGCAAATGAAGAACTTCTTGCCTCGGAAGTAAATGCCGTGTCGAACGACAAGGGCAAACAACTGAAGCAACCAGGGGGCAAGAAGAAAAAGAAAGGGAGAAAAAAGAAGCAGGATGATTCATCTCCTGAAAAACCTTCTACAAACCCTTCTGGGCAAAGGAAACCCCCTGCAGGGTGTCATATATGCGATGAGGATCATTGGACGAGAGATTGTCCACATAAAGCTGAAGTTAAGAAACTCTTTAAGAGTTCAAAATCCTCCGCAGTATTGACTGATCCGTTTCCAAACCCGGGAACCAAACTGGTTGCTAATCAAAATTCTTCCCGATCCCAAGTGCTTATGTTGTCTATATCAAAGCAGCAAAATGATGCTTTGGCAAGGAATAAAGATTACGGGAATCCACAGGTGTCGAATAACAAGGCTAATGAACAACCTAGTAGTTCGACAATGACTTTGACCAAAGTTGTGCCACCCATCATTCCTGAACAAATGATAAAGTCGCCAAAGGGAGTAGTACACAAATCGACATTTAATCCTCATGAAAAAATAGCACAGAATTATAATATAATAGAGGACCTGGCTCAATCGCCGTCCGCTATGTCGACACTCGAGGTACCACAAAATTGCCTCTCCCAAGAGCAAGCTTTATTATTAGCAATAGGTGGGATTGACCCAATGGATTCCAATCTTGTGGCCTTTGATCATAAAGGATATGACCCTCAGTTACCAGCTCAACTAGCTTTCCTTATTCAAGTGAAAGCCCTCAACAAAACCGTTCATTGAACAATTATTGATGAGGGGGCATCTACATGCATTATGTCGATGAATTGCTGGAAAACTTTAGGATCTCCAACCTTGTCGTGATCTTCGACAACATTAAAAGCATTCGACGGAAGGACATATACCTCATATGGTATCCTAAGTAACTTGAAAGTTGAACTAGGAGGGAAAACAGTAGAAATTGATGTTGAAGTAATCGACGGAAACCTTGATTACAACATCCTACTGGGAAGGCCCTGGATATATGCCATGGCCGCAGTTGTGTCGACCTACTTCAGGAAGATTGCATTTCCCTTCCAAGGAGGAATTACAATCGTCGACCAACAAACATTTCTCCCCAACAGTTCACAAGTTACGGGAAGCATTCCAATGATCCATGGAAGCAATCATTCGCTCCAAAATATCGGAGTAGGTCTCCTAAAAGACCCTGCCTTAATGGGTACTTTTGCCCTACCGCCTCCGAGTAATCTGGCGGAAGTGGCCACAGTGGAATATGAAATCTTCTATATCTAATGGATTTGGATTTCGAGGATGGTTCTTATCTCGTGTCAACCTCGTTAAAAAATGAAACAAGGAATCTTGAGGATGGTTCTTTTACTGTGTCAACCTCATTAAAAAATGAAACAAATCCCCTTTCCAAATCTCAAAGGTAAACCTTCATTCCAACCACCGAGTTGAATGCAATGAAGCTTGGGGGGCATGCACCTCGATTTGCGTTATTATGCTGGGGGCATGCAAACTTATCACGAGCAGTGTTACTGTAGGGTTCAAGCTCGTTAAAAAATAAACACGCCATGAGCAGTGTTACCGCAGGATTCAAGCTCGTTAAAAAATAAACCCGCCTCGAGCAGTGTTACCGCAAGGTTCAAGCTCGTTAAAAAATAAACCCACACCGAGCAAATGTTTCCACCCGTGTTTAAGCTCGTTAAAAAATGAACTATTCCCCAGTAAATAATCACCGTGAATGTAGTACTTCAGCCATTAAAGCCTTGGTCGTGTTTGCACCGTCACCTCCACTTTTTCATTGGCCGATCATTCACCTCCATTTGATTGTTTACCCATTTTGAGGAACAGCTGCGAAGAGTGATTTCACTAGCCATCCTTGTAACACTGCCGTGATTGGAAAATTCCAAACCTTACCTGGAATCAGCTGCTACCCATTTTATCACTCGTTCCTCAAAAGACGAGTCTTCTTTAAGCTCTTTTCAACTGACTCGTAAAATATGAAAAGATTGCCGAGTCCTTAGCCTTCCAGCTCGTTAAAGGGACAGGAAGTGCTATCCCTCATCTAGATTTTAATCTTTTTGGACCTGAGGGATTATTGCACAAAAAGATCGAGCGCTTGTTTTTGTTCGGCTCGTTAAAACTATCGAAAATTCATCCCTTCTGTATTGTTTTATACTTTTTCGGACTTAAGGGATTAGATGAAGAAAAAGGAATTTTGGAGTTACCTTTATGTACCTTTTCAGACTCTCTAAAAATGAAAAGGACCGAGTTATCTTTGTCGTTAAACTCGTTAAAAAGATTAATAGCGACAAACTTGTCTTTAGACGAGAACGAGTTTCACTATCGCTAGGCTCGTTAAAACATAGCGATGGGTTTGCCCGAATGGCAAATTATAGAACAAGCATATGTTATCCTCCTCAAGCTTGACAAAAATAAAGAGGTACTGGTCAGCAATGACTGGGAAAAATTGGGAAGAAAACTCAAAGAATCTTTATTGGTAGCAAGTCGCTCTTGAACATGACACTTCCACTCCGTGTCCGAGTCGGGTTGGGTTGTTTCATTCACCGGTCACATCGCCATGGTCACACCATAGCAACCACATTCGGGGTTAATGCTACCAATCCATCACATCAGTGTCGCCGACATGTTCAAGAGAAGTCATCCAGAAAGGCCACCTGTGTCCCGCCCACTACCATATATTATACTCCATTCTTTCATGACCGCCACCCTGAACCATATATCATCAGATCGTTTTCACCTCCATCAAAATCATTTGCTCCGTTTCGTGTCATTGATGTGGGATTCATTAAGGCCCTCCTATGACGGATCACTTCTTGTCGACATCAGCTCATTATCCAAGAAGTTGATCTAGGAACACCCCATTCAGTACTTTGAAGCTTGCATGCCTCAATGGCAAGTTTCTCACTTCCGGCGGTAGGTTTACATCAATGACCTTTGACCGAAAGATTTTGCTTGGTGTTCGATGCCAGGTCCTTTATTCACACCACGTGAATTGTACTGCAGTACCTTGAGGATCATTATCATTATCGGTGATTCCTCTCGCGCTTGTTAACAATTTACATCATTGACTGGTAATCAAGCGATGTCTTTCCATGTTCGACTTCAAAACATTTCTCACATGGATCGACTTGTACTTCGAGTGAAGATCGGACGAGATTGAAGACCCCGGATCTAGTTTCATCCATCCAGGCTGCGATATATATTCAGGGAAATAAAGACATTAAAATGTACAACATTGCAGCACAGATAATCATCCTACCAAAAGGATGATGGCTCTATCAGAATCATCAGTCTACAATCAGACGATTGTATGTCCTATGTACATGAAAATGAATTTATAAAGCTGAGCATGGGAATGCCCGCCTCAGCTAGATCATGAAAACAGTATGAAGATAATGTATTGTATTGTATCTTATTACAGGTCTCCTCCCAGCATTGAAAGAACTTCGGATCCTCATAATAAAGCATTTCACCCGATTAACGGCCTCATACTTTAGGGGGAAACTGTTATAGACATTTTTGTGCCTTACAGCTCCAAGCATGAAATGTCCATAAACCAAGGGCTCCTAAGTCCCTAAAAGTGTTGTTCTAACCCCTAAAGGAACAAGGTCAACAAATTACAGCTTCTCCCAGAAGTTCTCCACCAGAAACTGCTCAGAATAAGTCAAAACAGGATCATTTCAGCTGCTCCACTGGGAAAGTGCATTGCATAGCACCTAAATCCACTAGCTAGGTGCGTTGCAACGCACCTAAATGCACTATGAGGGTGCGTTGGGCGAGAAATGACAAATGGCAGTGTCATTCCGCGAGGTGGAGAGACAATGGAAGCTTCCAGAATCTTCTCCTATGACACTTGCCTCACTGAATTCGACCAAGGATGAGTAAGAGGCCTTCAGTCTCCAAGTGGAAGCAAGAACTGATAGAGAGAAGACACTAATCAAATCCCAAGCTGACTCATCCTCCTTGCACACATCTATATATGGATCCCTCATCCCAGAGATCCAGAGGCTGGAATTTTGCACATTGTAAGGAATTGTTGTTGGTTTTGAGACAAACATCAGAGAATTGGGTGATCTATGCTTTGTTGGAGGTGAAGAGGGGCTTCTTTGCTGGGAGGTTGATGCTGGGTCAGGAATCATCGGTTGTAACTCCTCCTGGTTCTTATTGTTTATCAATAAAAACTATTTGAGTTTCTCCTCCATGCTTTTGTATCATTGATGCTTGTTACATTTGTATGGTTAACTTAAATCTGATCCTAAGTTATTTATGAATATAGATCCATGTCTTTGTATAGTTTTCTTCTGTGATCTTACAGGTACTTGGTGAAGCTGGGCAAGTAAGGGAGCAGGTAGCTGGAAGTTGTCAAAGAAGAGAGGGATTGGATCAAAGGATTAGCACAAGACACATGTTGGTTCTTTCTATTCCTCTCTATCTATAGTTCATAAAGGAAATATAAAGTAGTTTTCTCTGTTTGTTTCTAAGGCAGCTGTCACACCTTAGTGGGATAGAGCAGTTCTAAATAGACACTTTTCCCAGTAACTGTATCCTAACTCTCTTTGGAGTTCATGAGTCTAGTGCTGCATGGTTAAAACCATTGTCATGCCTTCTATTGTTCAAGGGAAAACCATTACGTTTTGTTTCATCCATCAATCCATCAAGCATATCCTACCATCATGCCCTCTGTCGCTTTGACCCAATGCTCAAAAGATTCCTCAAAAAACAATCATTCTTGTCTCATTTCATGTCGACTAATGTAGGACACCTTATTTCCTACCTTTCGACAAGTCTCTTCCTATCGACTTCAAAACTCTATATAGGAAAAAGACCCAGAAACATTTCATTGCCTTGGTACTTGCAGACATTAGTGTTAGGTCACCTTGTGTTTGATCAGGGGTTTTCATTATTGGCTCTTGGTTAAATGATTCTACGAGTGTTCAACGACAAAAACATTTTTCGCACTCACTAGATTATACTGTGCATCTTGGAGACCATCACCATTATCAGTGGCCATCCTCACGTCTGTTAACAGTCTCCATTATTGACTGGTAATCAGACGATTTCATGCATGTTCAACATCAATGCCTATATTCACATGTATTGATCTATGTTGTTCGGTGAAGTGGAAATCAAGACCTTGGGTAGAGGCTTGCATCACTTAGCCTTGTTTCCTCTCCCAAGTTGCGGTTATTGTTTTTTGGAGACAGCTCATCAGAATGATCCTATTATGAAATAGGTTCCACAATGTGCTTATCGGCGACCAGCATCATCATATCTCTTTTCTGAGAAAATCACTCTGAAATAGCTACTGAGCGTGGGAATGCCCGACTTAGGACATTCTTTTAGTTGTTTTATATATATGTATTGTATCAGGTTTCCCGTACCGCCCAAAGCTCCGATCCTCTCTCTCTCTTTTCCAAGGAAAAGGACAGTTAAATATAAATTATTTTGGCCATCATCATAGCCTCTGATCTCATACTTTAGGGGGCATCTATTATACAAGAAAATGACCTCCTCATCAACTCAGAGGACAAAGACATGATGACTGAAGGACTGACCAAGTTCACAGGCCCAGTTTCCAAGCTAACGTTGTCTAGACACTATCAAACTAATTTATAAAGCTTCTCAGCAAGCTTAAGGGTACATTAGTGCCTAGGGTAACTCTACTTGCTACCTCAGGAACAATGTTATTGACCCTACATCAGTTTCTATGGGTCAAAGGAGCGAATTGACTAAGAAAATATCCCTAGATTCTCTCCTATGTCAGCTCGTAAAAGCAGGGAAACATCAGAACTTGAATTGTTTGGGGGAACTACTAATTCCTAAAGGAGTATGCAAATGGGAAAAAGCACTAAAGCATGGAAACATCACTACTTTTTCCTAATGGAACTCATGAAGGACTTGGCAACCCTAACCCTACATGCTATATATGCAAGGTTTGGGCCATTGTGAAAGGGGTCGAAACATTTGAAAGGATTTCCTATTTGATTGTTGAGCAGAGTCTCAGACTAAGGCATTAGAAGAGGTTAAGAAGGGAGAGAAAGAGAGAGAGGAGTTGGAGGGGTGAGGGAAGGCGGATGCAACTGATGATTGTAATCACTCTTTCTACATCAATATAGAACTGCAATTGCGTTGTCCACTCTGTGATGTTGGTAGTATAACTTGTTTATATGTTGATCTAATATCTTCTATCCTGAGTGGCTTAGCTATATGCAACTAGATATCTTTTATATGTTCCTGCATTTGTTTATCAAGGTTTTATGATGTGATATTACGCTTGTCTTTGATATGTACAAGTTTTGATCTGGAGCCGGATCAAGGGTCTTCTTCCTAGATGCATTGCGCTCTCTAGCAACACCACACTAAGAATCGAGGTAATAATTCCTTCTTGCTTTGATATTCGTTTGTTAAACATAGATATTAATGTATATTTGTGACAGATGCAACTAGTTTGACTGTCTGCTGAGGATCCCAGGAAGACCCTTGAGGGTTTTCTACATCACCAAACACCCCTGCGTTAATCCCTATGGCAATGAATCCAATTGTGTGCAAGTCTTTTTCAACAACAATAGCCTCTTCATAGCTTTCTAAAAGTGTTGGCTTCGTAGCTCGCTTGACGAACTGTGTAATGGTGGTCGGCAGTGCGGAAGTGTAATAGTCAACAATGATGGAGTCATGAGGTTTAGTTTCTGCTGCAAAGTTGTTCAAAATATGCATAAAACTTTGATTGAAGTCTTTCAGTTTCTCTTTTCCCTCCATCCCGAGGCTTCGCAATTCTTTGAGCAGCATGGCTTGGGTCTTGTCATCAACAAAATTTTCAAGGAACATACATTTGAAAGAACCCTAGTTCTGTACGGAGTTGGGTGGAAGGTTGTGATACCAAGAAGCTGCACAGCCGTTTAGGGTACATGGGAACAATCTACATGCTACGTCATCACAACGTACCTCAAGGGTGTGCAGCTATAGGTAGAAGTTGTCTAAGTGGTCTTTTGCCTTCATCACATTGTCAAGGTTGAAATTTATGTCCATCCTCTCTACTCGCTTGGGAATCTTGTGCAGAACAGCTGGGAGAGCCAATGGTCCCTGAGTCATCCATTTAGGATTTGGGTTAGCCATCTCTTCGTCTTCTCCATATTCTTCCTCTCCTTCAAGTTTGGTGGTTCTGAATCTGAGTCTGTTGGTTCATCTCTACCTCCACCTCCTATGATGCCTTCCCCTCTGCCTCCTATACCAGAGTTCAATCCCAAGATAAGAAGAGTGCCTTATTCATCTTCAAGGAAGATTGGAGGTTCCTATGCATCTTCAATAGCTTCCTCTAGACCTTCAAGTGTGGCAAAGACTGCTTCTTCCACCTATGATACAACAACTCCTTTGGGAGTGGCTTTTGGCTTCCTAGATGTGTGTGGAAGATGCTGTATGCCTGGGATTAATCCGACTGCTTTCACGAACTGGTGAGTGACGGGACAGATGGAGAGAAGGTGTTGATATGAAATCTAATGTTCAATTCTGGGAGGTGAGGAGTAACCAACTACAGAGTCGCGTGAGAGGGAGTGTGAGTTACTGCCTTGACCAAATGATTGATGAGTGAGTGTGAGGGGAATTTCAGCCATGTACATCTCGCTGCCATCCTTCTAGAATAGAAATGTTGACGGTGCTAGACCTGCCAACATTCAGGGGATCACCCCGATATGAAGGCCCAACTAGACCTCACACCATTTGGTGTGGGAGTCCTATCTGGTATGATGGCTTGGTTGCCATTGTCTTAAGGATTTGCCTCAACTCTTGCTTGTCAGCATAGGAGAGTGGTTCGCTTTGTCTTCGAGAAGTAAGGTTCGCGTGCTTGGTGAGTGTAAGTGTCACTTGTGTCAATGGTTCTTTCACTGTCGAGGGAGAGGGTGAGAGTGATTTCCAGGTCGATTGGGAGCAGTCCCAACACTGCTACGAACACACAACACGACAGGAAATGCATATCTTCCAGAGGAGCATTCCACACAGATGCAACAATCACAACATACAAGGTGATATAACACATACAACACTCATGGAGGAGTCCGAATGAGTGTAACAGTTGTTACCACAAGCTTCATGTGAAAGGTATGTCTGATGTCCGGGAGAGAAGTCTACACGGGAGACAACAGTAAAAACATATACAACACATTTCCATTAATAGATTATGCATTACAACAAATGAAGCAGTTCAGATGTAGAATACACGTTAAAGCAACATGCATTACAAGTGTTAAAGATCATTCTTACAATAGATACAATACATGTGTGAAAACATGCTGGCCTGTTAACAGGCTTCTGAATTAAGCGAAAGTTCCAAGACACATCATTACACCATACATCACTAACCCCAAGTGCGGGGCATTGGATCCACTACTTACTTCTCAAAGAAAATATTACAGACTCTCTTGGCTGGTGAAAAGTCCTTTGCATGTACAAATGAGGGGGTATTTATAGCCAAGGGTGAAACTGACCCTTGTGGTTGTTCGATTACCCTCATGACCATTTTACTTCCTTGACTCTTCGACTTACTTGAATCTTTGTTCAAAAAGTGGGTCTCTTGGACGTCCATGTTACATCACATTGATTGACAACAAGCCCATAGTGGATATGTGGGCGACATGACATGACTTGACATGACAATGCTGGTACATTCGTGCTACTACTAGAGTGCATGTCGAGCTATAGCGCTACTAGGTGATGGATGTCTTCATGGTGTATCATAGCTTAAACTTTGCATGGCGAAGTGCGCAATGTCTTCAATGGTCCTTAGTTTGCTTCATGAAGCTTTAGCATGTTGTTCCCTTCTTGCATGTTGGAAGGCTTGACAGGCTCATCTGTTTGTGAAGGTGCATGTTCGTTGCGTTCGTTCGCTTCGCATACTTCGTTCGTTAGTTTGTTGGTGAACCTGTCCTTCTGCATGTTCTCCCTTCATTCATCCCATTCATCGTCTTGTCATGTTTTTTGGTGTACCTGTACTTGCAGTCACTCATGACGAGATGACATCAAATCCAAAATCTCCTAGTCTACCATGACACATGAGAATTTCGGATGTAGGTGACCAGGAGAGGTAGCAAGGCTATGATGTGGGATAATGGCTCTAGGAACTGTTGATGAAAAATACAAAAGAGTCACTGAGTGATGGAGATGGAAAATCTTAGTTGACAGTGACTGTCTGCGAGGTCTGGCTCGGATGGGAGGCAAAATTGCGCAAATTTGCGGAGGAACAATCTGGGCTGTTGAAAGGAAAGGCAGGCATGCTTTGTGCATTTTTTAGAATGAATGGTTAGTGGGGATGGACAACCATATTTACGAAATTATCCAAAGGAACAGTCCGGGCTGCATGAAGGGCCAGCAGGCATGGATGCATAGTTTTTCTAGGGAACTAGCCAGGAGATTGGCAGTGAAAACTGCGCAATTCCTAGAGGGAACTTCCAGTTGCTTGCTAGGGTCACTAGCAGCCAAAATTTCCCAATTCTCAGAGGGAACTACTAGTTGGCTGTTGGAGTCACTAGTAGTAGAAACTATAAATTTGCTGGAGGGAATTTCCAGTCTACTGCTTGGGGCTGCTAGCAAGGAAAACTGCACCGAGGTTTGGAGGCCATCTTGTTGATCGTCTCTGTGAAATTTCTACGCTGAGATGACTAATGGGCAATGAAAGGACTGCTCATGAACATTTCACAATTCTGAGATGAACAGTTGGTTGACTGTCGGGATGACTGGCTTGGAAAAATACACAATTTTCTGAGGGACATAGGGATAGGGACTTAGTGTCTGTCTGGCCTATCTGTGAAATTTCCTCAGTTAGTTGAGTGGGTGAGGTCAGTGGCCTCTCGTAATTTTTGAGGGGAGTTAGTACCGGGGTGACTGCTGGGTCTGACTGTCTGGGTGGCCAACATGAGAGTTGATTGAATTGCTAGCAGGCAGCGCAGCTTGAAAAGACTAGCTTGGTGCTTCTGTGTTGTTCTCATTAAAAGTCAATCGGGTCGATGGCAGGGTGATGGTCGGTTGTCAGAGAGTAGTTTGTTCATCAGAACTTTTAGAAAAAATGGCTAAGTGTGTGAACAATCGAAATATGCATAGGTGATCATACGAACACACACTCACATGACTTGATGACGAAATGACCAAACCATCTAGACACACATGTTCAACATGATTGACTGACAGTGTAAGTGACAAGCATGACACTCGTGATTGATCATTCATTGATCGAGATGATGCTTGTGCGACAGTGAATGTGACTTCGTGTGTGAGTGCGACAGATGCTTTCATGACGAACACAACAAGCACATAGGAAGTGAAGACTTTGAGCGTAACCAGAACATGGTCGCAAGCATGACTTAGACACCAACATGAAGAGACTTGAATGTAATGAACAAGAAAGGTGGATGTAAAGACTCACATGAGCTCACAGGGTGAACACGAGTGTGTGTAGTCATCAAGTGAAAATCTTTAAAGGAGGCTTTGAAATTGGTGTAGGCCAAAATTTTGGAGGGTGGTTGTAACCGCTACAACAATACCATTAATAGAAGTTTTTTGAGATGGTTATATTATGGATTGGGAAAATGTATTGTCTAATACTTTAACTGCTCAAATGCTAAGCTACAGACAAAAATGCAATATGACTGATAGAGATCTTCCCCCTTTCTTCATGAGAGCCTATGTAATGGATGTTGTTTGTTTTTCATATGATTTCCATCCATGGGATGGAAATGGAAAATTTAGGACCCTACCCCCATTCATATCTACCATGCTATCTTGTGGGAATCAAAGTTTCATTCTCACTAAGAGGTTTTTGGAAATAAAGCACCTAGACTCTCTGTAGAAGCTAATGACAATTTAATGTCAATATGAAGGTGGTTCAGGGAGGAAACATTCACTTATATTCAGTTTTTTGGCAGTCTTGCCAATCCTCATGTTTTACCTCTTTTTTTCCCTGATAAGCTATTAGCCAGGGAAATTTCATATCAAACAGTTGGGAATGGTTTGACGAAAGTACTGAAAGATGCCAAGAAAACCATTTGGCATTCTTTTCCCATTTCTTGTGGAATCTATGCATTGGACAATTTCAAACATGATATTATTGAAGTTGACCAAATTAAAGCCTTTAATTTTCCAACCATCCCAAATAGAAAATATGATCCTAATGGAGTCACTAAAGATGTCACAACACGGGCTAGAATATGACAATTTGCAAGCGAGCCTGATAAATTTGATGACTTGTTCGAAATGGTTCTAGAGTAATCTAGGATTGAGATGAGAGCAACAAATCGATTAAATCCTTAGGCATTGATTGAATTTAATCAATACCGTAGTTGGAGAATAGTCCATTTTCCATTAGATTTATTGAGACATTCTCAACAAAATATTGAAATTCCAAAGACATGCGCTTCCTCATCAAAAGATCCAATTGTTTCTCAAATCCCAGAGATAACTACTTTAGTTGTTGAACAAACAAAGAAAATTCAGGGAGAAAACTAATTGGATGAATCTTGGGAGTAATTCAATCATGCCTTATCAGCCAAAGGGACATAGGATTTAAACACTCCAGTCAACAAAGAACCAATGCAAATTTTGGAAACTGAAGGGATGACCTCGTTCATTGCTGAGGCTCCTGAGAAAGCTAGTGTTGCTGAAGATATGGAAATTATCCCAGCATTTCCTACATCAGAGGTAGTTCTAAAAATTGAAGAAATTCCTCCTTTAGATATGTTTTACAGTCCTAAACACAAAGTAGTTACAAATAGACAAAGAAAGAAAAGAAAGCGGGAACAAGCCCATGCATTAGTCTCTAATGAGATTCCTTTTGAATTTATCTAGAAATGAGCCCATTCAACTCTTGATGAAGAATTAAACAAACTATCACAGTTTGTAGGGGCTTATGTCAGTGCAAATATTGATAAAGAAACAAATGTTCAACTTCTTATAAAGGAGAAGGATCAAAAGAATGTTTAATTAGAACAAAGCGTCCAAGAAAAAGACAGCTGATAGAACAAAAATGGCAAGCAAAACATGCTAAATTACAAAAGAGTTTAAATGATTTGAAACTACAATATGAATCTTATACGAAAGGTAAATATTCATAGATACAACAACTATAACAAAAGTTGAGTCAATTTAAAGAGAATCCAAAAATTAATGAGTTAAAAAGGAAGGAGAACTAAATAGACTCCTTGCTAAACAACCTGTTGTCTTTTGTCATAAATTAACTTTGATTAATGATTTCTGTAAGTCCAGTGATTCCTTGATTAACCAGTTGTCTGATCTAAGGAAATTTTATGAAGAAGTTGATGAAAATATTTATGGGCATATAGATTAGCAGGATAGTGCTGAGGGAAGATCATTGAATCTGTCCCAACTTGAAGAATCTTAGAAAGATATTGTTTTCGATGTTTGAGACATAAAGATAAAGCAAGCAGAAATGGATATCATCAGAGCCATAAACCTTTCTTCTAATCTCACTGAACATATCATAGACAACCTATTGCAAGTCAATTAATCTAGGAATGCCCACATGACACTTTATTGGATTTCAAATCTCTTATGAATCATGGCAAGAAACAACAAATAAAAGGGTTGAAGATGTCAAGAGTTTATCAAAAGTAAACCTCGAGATCCATTGGAATTTCTTGGCAAAGACACATACTCAATGGCTTGTGTCAAGGTGTCTTTCTAATGCGACAACTCATCTACTTCCAGCACTCAACGATGTAGTCTTTACGGGACAGATGCACTTGTAAGTGATTCATCCCCCCAAATTAAAGCCAATGACAGGCATATGTGGACATAGAAAGCGAATGCAAAATCAGCCTACAACAGAGTCATGAACTTATTGTTACAACATAATTCTATCTTTGTCTTTACTTTATCTTAGCTTAGTTTGTTGGAACTGTTTCAAGATATTTATTTTTACTTTACTATTTTTGTAATCTTAATAGACTATAAAACCTCTTTATGTCATTAGGATTCTGAATTTTTGATAGACAACTTTGAAGTTGCACTATTTTTATTCCAAATTTATCTAATAGAAGAGATAAAACATAAGCTATATTTTTCATGAGCAGAGTCTTCATGTATCAAATTCTATTATCTTTACATTTCTGCTATGATTCAATGAGATAGATAGTAATTTTTCTATAATTTGTTCCATTATATGTATATTTTTCAAACAATTAGACATTGTCACTATTGATGTGTAAGATTGTATCATTTTAATCGTGTATGAAATAAAGAGATCTTATATGTGATTGGTTTTAATCAACTAATTTAATTAAATAAGTTTATCTTATTAACTTTCTCTTCATAAAGTGTTTAATGATCTATATTTTTGTATACTTTGTGAAATATTTTATAAATCACACGTAAAGGAATATTATCTCAGGAGCTACATAGAATAAGTATATTTATTAATACTATCTTTGGTTTTAAATCACTCCATTATTCTCATTCTATTCCATTATTCATTTATATATCTTTCAACGGAAATTGGTCCCATTATCCCTAGTCAGAGCCACTAATTCCAACGGAAACAGAGCTGCTTTAAGTTCCTGACTAGATGGTTTTCCCCAATGTTGAGGCATAGATTTTCTATCCTTCAACATGTCTAGTGCTAGAAGGAGGGCCCCCAACTATGAATGGAAAAAAAGTTTTAATCCCAAAACAAAAGGTCATCAAAAGAGTCATTCTCCCTCAAAATCTCATGCAACTTCCAGATATCATTCAAAATATCCTACTTCTAGACCAGAAGTTGTGAAAAATCCCATAAGATATTCTAGCACACACCGTAAGTCATCTGATCAACCTCCTTCCCAGGAGTTACCTAAAGTTCAGACATTAAATAAAAAGTTAGAAGGAATTTTATTTCATAAGAGAGGCCACAACAATCTGAATTATCTGAAGGTAGTGTATCATCATCTTTTCAATCTTCTCATATTTTGACGAGACCAAAGTGATAAACTTGGAATTACTTTGTTTGAGTTTCCCTTACCTTCTCACCGAAGAAAGACTAAAACATTCGAGTCACAATCATCTACTAGTGAGATTTTATCATCTTTTCCTCCACACACACCTTTATTTCATCCTTCATTATCATCTTCCTCTCATCCGATAAATCCTTCCACTCATACCTCTCATTCTCAATCAAATGGTGCTATTTCAATCAACACTACCACAGGGGAAACTTCCTCTTCTACATAGTCATCCTTAGCCTCTTCTACATCTACTTCTACAACTTCTTCTACTCAAGCTCCCAGAATGGTTAACAAACCTTGGACCAACCTAGATGTAGTCCAAATGCTAGCACCCCTTCATCCTTTACCTAAAAATCTAGAAACATGGTTACCCAATTTTAATCCTCATGAAGGAGTTCCAGTTGAAGAACATTTTCATAATTACATGTTGGCCGTTAACCTTAATGGAGTTGAAGAAGAAGATTGCGTATGTAAAATTTTTACCTATACTATTTTAGGATCAGCAAGATCCTGGGACTTTTTTTTACCTAAAGTTTCAATTGCTGACTAGAATACATTTCAAGAGAAAATTTTGACAAATTTTGGTGATGATCCTACAATAGATACATTAATTAAAGATCTATCCAATCTTAAAGAAAATCAAAATGAAAAAAATAAACATTTTAATTCTAGGTTCAAAAAACCACTTAATAAGATTCTTGATACTTCAAAACCTGGTGAAGATGTACAAATATAATGGTATATCTTTGCGCTTCCCTCTAACACTGTGATATTCGTAGATAGAGCTAGTAAATCTACTTTAGTTGAAAACATGAAACAAGCTTTGTCTGTCAAAAAGATAATTCTAGCTTTAGAGAAGAAAACTATTCTTGAAGAAAAGAAGGCAAAGAAAGTAACTTTTAAAGAAGAAGAAAGAAAGAAACTTTCTAAGGACCATTTCAATTTATAAGGATTACATAAGTCCTAAAAAAATTTCAAATGAAATGGTCGAGATTAAGAAACAAGTATCAAAATATTCAAAAAGATCTTTTAGAACTTTCAAGAAAGATCAACCTTCATCATCTCAACCACCCAATATTATATCCAACGTTGAATAATATCAAGATGAAGATGAAGAATCAACCCTATTTGTAGAAGAATCGCAAGAAGAAGAGCTAGTTGAAGCTCATGGATTATGGGATTTTGTTCTTACTACATCAAAAAAGGAAGAAGAAGGAGAGGCCTTACCAGTAGAAACTAGGAGTAAAAAATCTATTGATCCATTTCCATCAAATCAAAAATAGAGATCAACTACTCCCGTCAATAAAGATAAACATGAAATAAAAAATATCCTCCTAAACCTTCCGAGTCCATTCCATTTTCTTCAAATTCCCCTTGTTCATCTAAAATTCTTGTTGTTTCTGATAAAAATATGGAATATAACATTGTGGAAGATATGAAGAAAGTTAAGGCTAAAATTTCCATGTATGAGGTGAGTAAGTTTAAGAAACAAAAAAAATTATTGCTTAAAGAATTAAATGATGGTCCTACATCTCCTTTTCCAACAAAAAAAGCCGAAAAAGGAAAGGGTAGGCCTCCAAGTGACTCTTCAGACAAATTTGATGATTTTGATGCAATTCTGACAGGAGACAGGTCAAATTCCCATACTCATCCTTTTCTTTTAACCTTTGATTTTTTTAATAAAAATGTTCACAATTGTTTGGTAGACTTAGGTGCATCATCAAATATCATGCCCTATTCAGTTTGTCTCAAGATGAACATAACACCTAAGAAATATGTTGTCCTAATTGTTCAATTAGATAGAAAAAAGGTTAAAGTATTAGGAGAATTAAACTATGTTTTGATAAGATTGTCTTCAAATTCAAAGGTATGTCAAATTATTGATATTTTGGTTGCTGATATTCTTGAATTTTATGGTCTTATTTCAAGCAAAGATTGGTCTGCGAAATTGCATGGTTATTTTGCCACATATGGCTTCCTTACAATGGTAAACCAAATCAAATTTGGGTGAATAGAGAAAAGCACATGAAATACTAAATCACTGATCTAGATGAAGAAAACAAGCTTGTAGTTTTCACAAACAACATCATTGGAAATTATTCTTCAGAATCTTTCTTTGGAAGTTTTGTAGCTTAGAGATCTCCTTTCTTAGCTAATTTTGTTTCGTCTCAAATTGAAAATTATTCACAAATAGATTTTACTAAATGTATAAATATTGTATATACATCTGTAATTAAGCATGATTCTTTATTTTGGACTCTTTATTTTGACGGTTCTAAATCTAATGATGGTGCAGGAGCTGGATGCATATTGATAAGCCCTAATGGTAAAAACAATATGTTGGCATGTAGATTATAATTTGAATGTACTAATAACATAGCTGAATATGAAGCATTAGTACAAGGATTGCATAAAGCCATAAGTCTTGATGTTGAATATCTTCAAGTGTTTGGTGATTCAGAAATTGTTATAAAACAAGTAAGAAACAATATTCATTGTGTTTCTAATCATCTCAAACATTATCAGTCCTTGATTCAAAATCTTACGTCAAATTTCATTGCATTTAATATTTCTCCAATTCCCCGGCTACAGAACACCAACGTTGATCTTTTAGCCAATGTTGCATCCAAACTCATCCCACTCGAAGATTTTAGCCCTGATAGGTTTTCTATAGAGTTTATTTTTCACCCTTCCATTCCTAACAACATCACTAATTGGTGAGTGTTTAATGATGATGAAGATATCCTGGATTTTTTGACATCTGAAGAATCTTATTATGACCAAGTCATAGATGAAGATGAGCATGATAAAAAATTGAATAAATCAACTGAAGAAAATGATTTTCCCAAGCCTGTAGTTAAAATTGAGGATCTTTATGATTTAAAACATAGGTTTAAAAAGGTCACCAACTGCAAAATTCAAAGTTCAACTTTGAGATTTGAACTGGTTAACCTTGGATCTAATATCAAACCTCAAAATATTAACTTAGGTCTTGGACTCTCATCTGAACAGAGAAATGCATTTATACATTTGTTAAAAAAATATAAGAATATTTTTTCTTGGAATTATGAAGATATCAAAACTTATGATACTTATATCATCCAACACATTATCCCAATGATACCTAACATGAAACCCATTAAGCAAAAACTCATAAAGATTCATCCAAATTTGGAAAGTTAGATCAAAAGTGAGTTGAATAAGCTTCTGAAGGCCATAATTATCTTTCGGTAAGGCATTCCAAATGAGTTTCTAATCTTGTACCCATTAGGAAAAAGAATGGTTATATTCGAATTTGTATTGATTTTAGGAATTTAAATAAGGCGTGTGAAAAATATAATTTTCTCCTCCCACTGATGGAAAAGGTCCTATAATCAGTTGCTAGTTCTGAACTAATGTATTTTCTAGATGGATTCTCAGGTTACAATCAAATCCTTGTTCATCCAAAGGATATATTAACAACCATGTCAGAAAAAATGGGGAACATACACATATCAAAAAATTCCTTTCAGATTGATGAACTTAGGAGCTACATTCCAAAGAGAAATGTACATCGCTTTCAGGGGTTTGATTAATAAAATTGTTGTGGTATATCTAGATGATATTACCTTATATTCTAAGAATAGAAATAATCATTTCCATGACTTAGAATAGATCTTTGAAAGATGCAAGAGGTATGGAATTTCTCTAAACCCCATGAAATCATTTTTTTCTCTTAGTGAAGGAAAATACCTTAGCTTTATTGTATCCAAATATGGAATTTGTATTGATCTAGAAATAATTCAAGCAATATTTGGAATTCCCATGCCACATAACAAAAAATCAATGCAATCAATTCTTGGCCAAATTAATTTTGTCAAGCGATTTGTCCCCGAGTTCTCTCAAATCGTCCTACCGTTACAAACAATGATCAAGAAAAATTCACTTTTCAAATGGGGAAACAATGAAAGAGAGTCATTTAAAGCAATAAAACAAGTTGTTATTGATGCTCCCTCTCTATCAACTCCTAATTTTTATGATCAATTCATTTTGTATACTTTTTCCTCTGAACTATCATATGCAACAATCTTAACAAAAACAAACATACAGAAAATTAAAGCTCCTATTTGTTTATTTAGTTCAAACTTTCAAGGAGCTGAATTAAATCATTCTAAAGTAGAAAAACAAGCCTTCGTGGTTTACAACGCAATCAAATATTTCAGACCCTTTCTCTTAAAAACTCATACTAAAGTCATTGTCCCTTTCTCAGCATTAGGTAATTACTTATTCAAAAAGAATTAGGAGAGAAAAGGGCTAATTGGGTTACTGCCTTGCAATAATATGACCTAGAAATAAAACCTGCCAAAATTTTGAGAGGTTAATGTTTTTATTATAGGAATCAATGATGCATCAGATGATGAAGATACAGGTAATAATGTTCAAATCATAGAGGTATTTCCTATTGATACTCAATCTCAATATGCTTACTTAATATTTTATTTGAAAAATGGTTATTCTCCATCTGAACTTGATTATAAAATAAAAAGGGCCTTGAGATTGAAATCTAATCAATATCAACTCATCAATGATGTTTTGTCAAGAAAAAAATATGATTTTGTTTACTAAGATGTTTGGAAAAAGATGAAGCAGAAAATGTTTTGTAGGAACTTCATGATGGACCAGCTGGTGGACACTAAAGTGGAGATACCACTACTCATAAGATCCTACATGCTGGATATTACTGGCAAACTTTGTTCAAAGACACTAATACTTATGTGAGGAAATGAAAAGTTTTTCAAACTACTTCAGGAAGACAAAATAAATCATCTATGCCTTTGCAACCATTTAACATTGGACAACCTTTTGAGCAATGGGATTGGACATAATAGGTGAGATCGTTCCTCATTCTTCCAAACAACATAAATACATTTTGACTGCAATAGATTACTTTAAAAAATGGGTAGAGGTAATACCTCTGAAGCTAGCCAATTCTAAGATCATTACTGAATTCATTGATCAATTTATCAATGCCAGGTTTGGTATACCTCATGCTCTTAATTTTTACAATGATTCTTACTTTTCTAGAAATGCAATGAATGAATTTTCTCTGAAAAGAGGATTCAAACTTAAGTATTCTGCAAATTACTACCCTCGGGGAAACAATTTAGTAGAATCTACTAATAAAAACCTTATAAGACTTGTCAAAGGAATAATTGAACAAAATAAAAATAATTGGCATAAGACTTAAATATTTTCTTTATTGGATAATCAAATAACTCAAAAGAGCTCTATAGGTACTTCTCCTTTTCATCTAGGATATGGAAAAGAAGCTATCCTACCTCCCAATCTAGTAATTTCCTCATTAGCCTTAGTACAATTCATTGAAGAAAAGCCTTCTTCTCCTCTAGAATTAAGAATGTCCCAAATCCTTAAGTTGGAAGAAGAAAGAAATAAAGCAAACAAGTCCATGCTCACCATAAACAGTTGGCCAAAGCTTCATTTGATATAAATTCAGTTAAAGATAAAATTTTTGAAATTGGAGACTTAGTTCTGAAATGAGATAAAGCTCATGAGGATAAGGGAAAACATACTAAATTTTGAAAACTATGGCTTGGTCAATTTCATATTTTTGAGAAGGTAGGTCCATCAACCTTTATCTTGCAAGATTTATAAGGGAAGAAGGATAATTTCCCGTCAATAGAATTATTCTCAAAAAATATTTTTCTTAAAATAACATTTGTTCTCTTGTAAAATATGTAAATTATAATATGTAAAAAATAGTATTTTTAGTTTTAATAATGTTAAGTAGTACACTTTTGAGTTTACATCAGAAGTTTCTCTTCATTATTGACATTTTCACTCATTCAAGAAAGGATTTAGAAAGCAAAATTATAAACTGAAATTTAGTATTGCATCTATTTCAAATATTTGAAATGTGATATCCATTTAATTGTGAAATCCCCTAGCTTGAAATCTTTAAAAAATCTACTTGTCTGTAAATCCATTTTGAAAAGTTAATTTAGAAAGTAAAAATTATCTTGAAGCTATAGCATGTTTTACTTTAATGGTCATCCAAAACTCTTAAGGAGTAAATCTACCTTCCCATCCATTAATTTTAAATTTCTTAGAGTGTAATTCAAAAATATGAAACTTAAAAGATAAGAGGTCTCATTACAAGCTTGCTTACCATGATCATGGGAAACTAATGATATTCACATTGTCACTATTGGCTGCCAAACCAAGATGATGGCTTGTAGTTACAAAACTATAAGACAAGAGGTCTCATCACGAGCCGACTTGTTCAATTTTATTACAACTTGTGAATGGCATTATAAACATCTAGTAACCAAACCAAGATAATGGATTTTAAGTAAAAAGTTAAAAAATAAAAATTTCAAAAAAGATTTTTTTTAAAGAGATATCCATTACCTTTAAGAATGCTATTATAAATTGGATGAGATACTGGTTCATTTTTGGTTAAATGGTAACCCTTTCGAGGCTATAAACACATGTTGGCAATAGTGGCTTTCCCAGTGACAAACATGTTTATTCAATACACTAAGCTTCAAATACTTTTTACTTCACTTCTACAACCTATTAGTGACTGATTTACACAATCAATATTTTCATCTATAACAATCTCTAAGAAGTTTACTATGAAATTAGTTCTTTCAATTTAGAGTTATCTTTATCAATCTAATTTTCAATCATTTTTAACTTTCTCAAAAATATCTTGATATGATCAAAATCTCATTTGTTAGTTTTACATAGATAATTGTTTTTCCGAGTGTGTCACAAATTGTCGTAGTACTCATCAACATCCCATTATTATTAGACTTAGAATAATACATAATGGGGACCCTTTAAAATTTTTAGGCAAGAATCCTTTTTGTTTTAATAAAATAAGGAAATTTTGATATTTCTAGCTTTAAAAATTAGCAAAATAAAACAAGTTATTTTAAATAAACATGTATAGCAAAGATTAGCCTTTTTTCTTTAGACTTAAAGCCTTTTTATATTTTATTAGGAAATAATATTACGTGAAATCATATCGGATACAATTGAAGTTTAAAACTTTGATCAAGAAACCCTGATAACTATATTTCTAATATAAAATCCTTTGGTTAGCATCTCATGTTCCTAAAAGGTTTTCAACTAAATAAAGGAAGTATTAGGAAATATTATAAAGGGCTAGTCCCACCAAATCACATGCAAGTGCTATTAGCATATTGGCATCAGCATTTTCAAAATGAGCACCATAATAAAATGTCAATATTCGATCCCTAATATCTCCTTCAGTCATGTCTTGACTACCCTTCGCCCTCTCAGCATCCTGATTGTCGATTAATCGCATGTCTTGTGATATCAGAGCTTGCATATCACAATTTATATCCATATACCCCGATATCGAAACACCGATAGGAAAACCACCAATCAACCTTCCATTTTTATTTTTAGTCATTATAAAGAAATAGATTGATTATAATAAAGAATATTGCAAAGTTTAGAAGCACCACCTCAAGGGTTTCGCTGATAGCGATGCTTCAATACAATGACATGTGTCAAAGCCACATGAACAAACGTTCAACAATTAATGGCCAATTTGTGCGATTTATTGTTTCGAGGTTCTGAAAGATTTGTTATGATATTGATGTAATGCCATAGGATTCTTTCATTAAATCATTGCATTGAATTGAAAAGACTATTTGCTTTAACGAATTCCTACCACTCATTCACATTTCTATTTTTAATAGGTAAATATCAACAAAAAACAATTAGAGGAGATGTCTAGAATTATTAAAGAAAAGAAGAAGTATGTAGTTCAACCATAGACAATCTCATCTCCTGCAGAAAATGTCACCATTATTCATGGACACTGCATGCACACCAAACGTAGGGTCCTCCTCTTGGGAAATCATACGTAAATTGTTTGAAGATGAGGATCCAAAGGCAATTGAGAGGGAAAGCGCTATCGCAGATGATATCCGGTTGCTGAGTCTAGAAGGAACGATGTAGCCAATTCCTTTTTACATAGAATTGAAAATCATCCCAAAATCTTGCCCTATATGGATATGGTGAGATGGGTCATCGACAATTTGAATATCACAGACAGAGTTTTAATGACTCCAAAGCAGGAAATCATTGGGTCATTCAAGGCTGAAGATTTGAGGAAAATGTACCACTTGCCTCCACCGTAGAAGAAGTACGACACTTAGTTTGTCTAGACATTTATGCAGGATAACCAAAACTTAGCAAAGCCTATTAGGCAATGGAGAAGGGACCCGAACAGGTACAAATGCGAGAATAGGGGTATGTATTCAATAACTTCCCTTACTAGATATTTCTTTCATATCGCTCCTATGATATGTCATTTATACGGTTACCCTAATACACAAAATTTCTCAAAAGAATGGGTGTTGTTAATAGAATCTACTTTAGATGGTTATATTATGTATTGGGCAAATATATTGTTTAATACTTTAATTACTTCAATTCTAAGCTACAGGCAAAAATTCAATATCACTGACAGATCTCTTCCCCCTTTCCTAAGGAGCGCTTATGTAACGGATGCTATTTGTTTTTCATATGATTTTCCATCAATGGGATTGTTACACAAAAATATCGTCACTATGATTATTTGCAGTCAGTATGGGTCTATCATCACTTGTACTGTCCTCCTAGGCAAGTCTCAGACCTCAGCTCTTCAAGTCAAGCTTTGAAAATAAGAGAAAGACATTAAAAATCAATGAAACTCTAGTTCCGCACTTTCTCTCACTGTTACCTGCGGTCTCGCACCTTCTGTTTACAAAATCTATGGACCTGCCCGCTCTGTCCCTAAAGGTGTGGGTGCGGATCCCTGTGAAAGTCAAAAAGGCGCAAGTTTATTCTAAAAAACTCACTTTGGGTTAATTCTAGATGATTCTAGAAGGAATTTTGACGTGGATTTGCCGCTCTTAGGTGGTTCATGCATCCCAAAAGAGAAGGAGCTAATCCTTTGATGAGAGGAGCTATCCCTTTGAAGGAGGGCTTTATCCCTTTGAAGGAGGACCTAGTAACTTCTCTCCATTACACTATAAATTCAGGCATTGGGCTGGTTGCTGGAGAGGTTAGAAGCTGAAGATTTTTGAGGGTAAATGCTGGTGAAATTAAGACTTCCTAGTTGAGCTTAAGAGGAGAGATCACATACCTTCTTTGGCTTCATTGGGAAGTGAGTGAAACTTGTCAAAGTAGAGGAGACTTCTTGCTGGACCCTGGGAGGAGCTTGTACAGCGTCAAGGCACAGGTTGTAAAGTTCCTCTTCTTTTGAATTAATACAATCAAACTCATTTTTCTCAACAAGTATCTCATGTTATTTGTTTCATGGACTCCTTGACTTTCATGTTGAATATGTTTTATGATATTGGCTTTTAAGGTGCTATTTAATTTGTTTGCTTGTTTGTGTTTGCAGATTCACGACAAAGGAGCTCATTTGGATCAAAGGAGTGAGGGCATCCACAAACTTGCATTGGACCTAAGGTAGGCCCTAAAACACTTTTTTTCCTTTGTTTATAAAAGCATATTTAGAGAAAGATACTGTCTAGTTGGTTTGCTTGTCATTAGGTCTTCTTTAGATTCTAGGAAGGTCTATCTTGTCCGCAAGATCAACTTATTCCGTGTGACAAAATGGCGACTCCGCTGGGGACTTGATTTTTTCCTTGTTTGTACTTTGACCTGAGAAACTGTGTTTTTTGTTTCTGTTTTTGGCTTGTTGTGTGTAAAATTGGGTAGAGTTTGTAGATCCATGGTTATTTTTCGTTTTTCATAGCTTTGGGAGAGGACTGCACCCTAGCCTTTTGACACAGTGCATACCTATCCGCACCTTTGCTTTTAGCACAGAGCGGGACCGCACTTGTGTTAACTGTGGGCCTGCGGACCCTATCAAAATTTTGAAAAACCTAAGATTTCCTCTTTTAGTCAGCTTAGTTTTTTTTTAGAAGTTATTATCCACTGCCCAGACCTGCATATAACTTGTCAGAAGCTTTCCTTAAGTTGATTTCATTAGTGTTAGGGTTTTAGGTGAAATTCCTAGGAGTTTTGCTTGTTGGGCTCGTTTTTCATTTTGGTCTTGTAGTGGCTCTGAGCTTAGAAGCTGTAGGGACCTCAGATCACCTTGGTGTCTACCAGCCTTCTTATGAGTTTTACCATTTATGAAATCTCCCCTTGTTGAGGAATCCGCTTTGAGTTTTCTCTTTACAAAACTTCGAAAAGCTTGTGTTTAAAAGTTTGGATTTTCATTTTTTAAAAGAAAACAAAATTGGTTGTTCTTGACTGATTTGTGATTCTGCATAAATTGGTCCTTAGCTTACATCTAGCTAAGTAAAACATCCTTAAAAAAATACATCTTGTAGGCTTTGACTTCAAATAGGTTTTTATAGTTTATAGATCTCAAAGTTAGTTCTTTGCATAGTTTTGAATGTTTTATAAAAAAAAAAAAAAAAATCTCTTTTGGAAAAAAGTTTGTTTTTGTAGTGGTTGAGTGCTTTGAAACAAAAAAGGGAAATTTTTGTGAAATAACTAGTTGTCTCATTTTGAGTGCATTGGAAAGGACAAAAGCTCTTCTTTTAATTTGTTTGATTAAGAAAGACTTGTGTTTACAAAGTATTTGCATTCTCAAACTCTTTCTTAGTTTAGAAGTTCATCGAAGAGAAAAAGATTGTTTAAATCATCTTAGGTGCATTTTTAGTGATTTTGAGTCGAGTCTTCATACCACGAGTTTCATCTCCGCACCTTTTGACTTAAACAAAAACCAATAAAATAACGCTTAAAGTAAAATTCATCTAGCAACATTTTTATTTCTAGGGCTCTGATACACCAACTTAGCTTAGGCTAGTGTCTTGGAGTAGGAGAGTAATTAACTCTCCAAGACAGTAAAAACAAACAAGTAGTTGTATCTTGTGGTAGGGAAGAAATCCAATTGTTGCATTTATGCTCTGGAAAGCTCCTCTTAAAGGAGAAGCACGAGATCGTGTCCGAGCCAGTGTGGGAATCAATCCTTCCTCATTAGGAACGACGCTAGATATTCACGTATTAAAAATGGTAAACCTCGGATTAACCATTGTCGAGGAGCCTGGGGTCACTTGTTGGTAAACCTTGGATTATTTCAAGGAGCCTTCAAGGGGATTGAGCTTGCTACTCTGCCCTTGCGTGCGTATCGGATCGTAGACTGTTCCCCCAGGTATATTTGTTTCAGTTGGTAACCTTAGTGGCCATATTCTTTAGGATTATTCTGGAGGTGACAGTGGTGGGAAGATCCAACTGTACCTGGAGCAGACGTCGGCTAGACTCACTTGGATTTTCTGGGGGGTTCTCTTCACTCGAGACGGTTAAGTGGAGGAACTTGTGCCAGTCTATTCATTAAGCAGGTTGCCAGGGTAACTGTTCCAACCGCCATTTCTGTATTGAAATCTGCGATGTTGGATTTCATCACCAACTAGTGTTTTCAGTACGGAAAGTTACTGTTTGTGTGTGTTTGATCTCCTAGATTCTTTAGGCGTGTGATTCAAATTTGTTTGGTTCTTTAGAGGCTTTAGGTGGTTTTCATTGAGATTTTACTTTGTTTACGTGTGAAGTAGTTAAAAGTTTTTAACCGTGGCTGAATTACCGAGGAAGTCCCGTAGAATTCGGGGCCAACCTCCTGAGTTTTCACCAAGCCAGCTTGAAGGCTTGAAAGTCCTCGTAACTCCTAGAGACAATAGAGCTGGGTCACCTGAAGAAGGAGAGTCTTCTTTGATAGTACATCCTGATTTTCAAGCGTTAGTAGCAGAGTATAATCCACAGTCAGTGTCTGTTTCCGAAGTTACTGGTAACTTTTCATCTACTAGTGATATAGGTGAGGAACCTGAAATATCCGAGCCTGAAAGTGAATTTGCTGCTACTCCAACATCGGGGTTTGCTTCTCCAGCTTCTAGTGGTCCTGGTTCACCTAGGGTAGAAAGAGTAATCACCCAAGATCTTCCTTTTGGACTTATAGCTATTGAAGAAGTTGCTACTTCGAAAGAAGAAGTAGGCATCCCTATCCCTGAAAATCAACCTGTTATTGAACTAAGGGAGCGTGAATCAATTTTTTACAGTCCACCTAGGAGCAGTACTTGGTATCTTTCTTTGACTAATTTCTTAGAAAACCCAGGGTTAAGTTTTTCACCACCTCGCGTTCCTTATCACCCAACACCTAGAGGTTATTATCCTCCGTTAAATATGTCAAGAAAGTCATCCATGTTTACTCAATCGCCTGAATCCTTTTTGTACGGTGGTCCTTCTGTTCCCTCTGGGTATCAGTCACTTTTTGGTACTTTTTCGGGAGCATCTCCTCAACCCATTGAGCAAGGTTTATTAACTGGAAGCAATGGTACTAAACCGTTGAGCGTAGAAGACATTCTCATGATGTCAGGTTCTATTCCCAATCCTCAACCTCAAGGTGGCCAGTTACCACCTGGGGGGCAGCCTCAATTATCGCCTGGGGGGCAACCTCAAGGTACCCAATTTGCATCTGGGGGGCAACCTCAAGGACAATACATACCTACGGGACAATACGTTCCTCAAGGTCAACCCCAGACTCAATATGTACCCCAAGGTCAACCCTAGTATCAATTTATACCTCAAGGTCAACCCCAGTATCAGTACGTGCCTCAAGGGTATCAACCGTAAGGTCAGTACTCGAACCAAGGTTTCTAACCACCCTCTAGTCAATCATTTGTTCAAGGAACGGGAAATGTACCTTTAAATTATCAATCCTACCCTCAACCTGGTTATGGGCCTCAATATTCTCAACCTGTTATGTGTCCGTACCCCGGAATGAATATAGTGTGGGATCCATAGCAAACTCAACAGGTGTTGCAGCCAAATGTACAGTTTTCATCTCAAACTAGACAACCCTTAGTTTCTGGTACACCCCAGCAACCAGTCCAGTCTAACATTCAAACTTCTGTACCTTCGGTAGTTTCTCAGCCTGGGCCTAGTACGCTTCGTACTCCGCCTCAAACGACTGCTACAACTACCGCAACATCTGTTCAATCTACCCCACCTACTTTCGGAGTATCAACAGCTCCGGTTTCTACTGTTCCTGTATCTACTCCTCAGACATCTTTACCACTGTCTGGATCCACGATTCAAACTTCAGTGAAGATGCCTATAGGACAACCTGGTTCAAGTACGGTTGTCACAAGTCAACCACAATTTACTTATCAACCGTACCAGGGATAGTACCAATTCGGTCCTGCTGTACAGCAGCCAGTCTATCAGTATCAACCGTACCCTAGGTACACTTATCAACAATCTCAACAACCCTAGTATGGTCCGGTTAATCCTGGTTTTCGGGGACCTCAAATGCAATTCCTATTCCAAGTTATCCTGGATATTCTCCTCCCTGGGGCTAGTCTCATGACCTAGAGTTTTAGGGACCCTAATCGTCAGTTATCGTTTATCGCAACTTTGGACTTACCTGACTTGTCGCGCCTAACGAACGATCCCATTAATTATCTTCCGTTCTGGGCGCCAATGCCGAATAAGTTGCCCAGTGACATTCCTAAGTTCGAAGGTAAATCAGGAGAGGACCCATCGAACCATGTGATGACTTACCACCTCTGGTGTGCGTCTAACTCCATTTCAGATGATTCAATCCGTCTTAGACTTTTCCAGCGCACTCTATTTGGTCTTTCGGCCAAGTGGTACATTGAGTTACCACGAGGCACTTTTTATAATTTTAGTCAGTTAGCTACCTCGTTTTTAACTCATTTTCAGTTGTCAGTCCAATATGACAATGGCACGGAATTGTTAACTTCGTTAAAACAATCGACGTCTGCTTACATTTCAGATCATATTCATGAGTGGAGACGTCGACGGCGATTAGTGAAGGTTTTTATTCCGGATCAGATCTTGGCTGAGTGGTTTGTAAAATCTTTGTTGCCAAAGATCACTAAATATGTAACTAAAGCCGGAGTTGTTACTGAGGAGCAAGTAATTGCTCAAGCACAGTACCTTGACTTGGTCTATACTCAGTCAGGTACGTTACATGAGAAAATCCCCGATCTTCCCAAGCAAAATCAAATCGTTGTAGCTCCTTCAGGATCTCATGCCACTAATGGTATGATTGGTACGGTTAACACTAAAAGTAAGAAGAATTCTTCCAAGAATTCTTCTCCTATCATAACCTTGCCTGATTCCCCAACAGGAGATTCTTCTGCAGAGATTTCCGCCGATATTCGCGTTGTAGAGTCATCTACAGCCAAATCAAAATCCGGTGGGAAGAAGAAAGGAAAGAAGAAGAATAAAACGGACAAAAATTCAAAGGAGAAACCTGAAAAATCGGAATCCAATGATGAAAAGCACAAACCTCGTTATCCTTGTCTCATTTGTGACGATGAACATTTTACAAGAGACTACCCTCATCGTGCAGAGGTTGCGAAGATTGTCAAAGGTTCCCAAACTCCTGCTGTTTTGAAGGATCCTTTTCCAGCTCAAGACAGTAAGATGGTAGGTTCTTCCTCGAGTGCCAATGAAGAACCCATACTGATGATGTCCCATGTTAGGATTGCGACTCGATCGCAAGATTATGGTAGTAAAAGTCCTGTTGATGGTAAAGAAGCAGAATCTTCTCATTCTAATCCATCAACCTCAACTCCCGATTCCGATCCACTACAGATCGAGAAACCTAATCCAGACTTGGTAATCAAACCGCCCGCCAAGGGTATACTTCGAAAGTCAGCTTTCAATCCACATGCAAGAGTGGCTCAGAACTATAACATTGTTGAGGATTTAGTTATTTCACCCTCAGCAATTTCGGCTTTGGAGGTGCTGCAATCATGTCCAGCACAGCGTAAATTACTTTTGTCGGCTATAGGAGCTATTGACGTTCAGGACTCGAACCTAATAATTTTCGATCTAGAAAATAGTACAGCGTGTTTACCTCATCAAATGGCTTTCCAGATTCCAGTGATAGTCCAAAACAGGCCTATTCATCGGACTGTAATTGATGAGGGAGCCTCAACGTGTATTATGTCGATACAGTGTTGGAGATCGCTTGGTTCCCCTTCGCTAAATCAATCCCTGACGATTCTAAAAGCCTTTGATGGCCGTGTGTTTCATCCTTTTGGCATTCTACAGGATTTGCCTATAGGGGTTGAAGGAAAAACCTTTAATGCCCCTCTAGATTACAACCTTCTCTTGGGTCAAAGTTGGTCTTATGCTATGACAACGGTCGTTTCATCGGTCTTTTGGTTAATAAAGTTTCCTCACAATGGAAAGATCGTAACAATAGACCAGCTAGCTTACTTTTCATCCGACCCAGCCTCTTTTGAAAGTATTCAACATGTCGGTAAAACGACTATCCCATATAAGGATGTTGGAGTAGGACTAGTTAAAGATGTCGGTTTACTGGGAACTTTTCATTTTCCTTCGATCAACGCATCGTCTTCATTTGCAACCATTCATATGATTACATCAGACACCATTGTTTATGATGATCCTTGGATCATTCCTTCTGAATCTGAGATAGACTCATTTGGCGATGTCATGCCTTTGAGTCCATATGAGATTGCGTATGAGGCCGTGCAATCATTTACCGACCCATCTTCAACCGAAAATGACTTCATGAATGTGGTCTGTGAGGAATCACTTTTCACATCAAGCTCGAGTTTAATCAAGTTTTCTGAACTTGTTCACTCTGATGAGCAAATTCGTGAAATCCTATGTGTAGATGATTTACCATGGGAAGATCTCCATCACAGATCTTCGTTTTTACCCGAGAATGATTGTTTTGAAAATGATTTTTCATCAATTTTTACGACTGAATATGTCAAGGAACCTCAGAATCCACTGAAACATCCTGATTTAGAGTTAAATTTGGGAAACATCTCTTGAACTATTCCCATTGACATTTCGGTTAAGCCTGGAATTGTTGAGAACATTCATATAGGTGCCTCGTGTACATATGACAAAATTCAGATATATAAGGCCCTATTTCAAGAATTCCGCAATGTGTTTGCCTGGTCCTATGAGGAAATGCCAGGAATTGATCCCGCGATTGTTGTTCATGAGATCAAGACTTACCCGGATGCTAAACCCATCGGGCAACATTTGCGTCAGATACACCCAAGAAAAGCTGCTACAATTAAAGAAGAAGTTGAAAAATTACTGAAAGCAGGTTTCATTTATCCGATCCCGTTAACGGATTGGGTATCGAATATTGTTCCGGTTAACAAAAAACAGGGAACAATAAGAATATGCATTGATTATAGAGACATTAATCGAGCCTGTCCAAAGGAAAGTTACCCAACTCCCTATATCGATCAAATCATTGATGATTGTGCCAACAGCGAAATATTCTCCTTCATGGATGGTTTTTCCGGATACAATCAAATCAACATTCTACCTGCCGATCAACCAAAAATGGCTTTCATTTGTCCATGGGGGAAATTTTCTTATTGCAAGTTACCTTTTGGGCTCAAGAATGCCAGAGCAACTTTTCAAAGGGCCATGTCTTATGCGTTTCATGACATCAAGCACATTGTGCAACCCTATCTCGATGACTTGCCTGCTCATTCATTACATCGAGTTGATCACCTCGTCCATTTACGAGCAATCTTTATGAGGTGTAAGCATTATCAGATTCGGTTGAACCCACACAAATGTGTCTTTTGTATAGAAACGGGTCGATTTCTGGGGTTCGTAGTTTCAAAAGCCGACATTCGTGTTGATCCCTCGAAGGTCGAAGCTATCGTCAAATTGCCTCCTCCTTCGAGTCTTCACCAACTCGAAAGTTTCCAAGGGAAAGAAAACTTTTTACAACGATTCATTCCTAACTATGCCGAGGTTACAAAGGGTTTTACCCAGTTGTTGAAACAGAATACTCCCTTATATTGGGACGAGATAGCTCAGAAATCTTTTGATGCACTCAAACACGCGTTGACCCATGCACCGTTATTGCATCCTCCCAACTACAACCAGGATTACTTCTTGTATCTCGCCGCCTCTCATTCCACCATTGGAATGGTCTTAGTTCAGGAAGATGAATTCGAAACTGAGCATGTGATATATTACCTTAGTCGAACTTTAAATCCCACTGAGCTAAAATATTCACATGTGGAGAAATTGGCATTGGCAGCTATTCAAGCTGTCCAACGTTTTCATCACTAC
This sequence comes from Pinus tabuliformis, assembly GCA_031772625.1. Lineage (NCBI taxonomy): Eukaryota > Viridiplantae > Streptophyta > Pinopsida > Pinales > Pinaceae > Pinus > Pinus tabuliformis. The sequence goes on along the minus strand of CM062817.1, from coordinate 1,854,618,030 downwards.
ATTTTACTACGTAAAACTACAGTAATTTCGGATTGCAACCCTATGATCTACATTTTGACCAAGCAATTGCTAGGGGGCAAGTACTCTAAATGGATTGTTATATTGTAGGAGTTCGACTTGGAATTTGAGAAATCTAAGTCTAAGAAATCTTTAGTCTTTGTGGAGTTAATGTGTGATTTCCCGCGTATTGATACGGAAACTGTGGCGGAGGAGCCCATTGCAGACGAATCCTTGTTTCTAATCAGTACTTTAGATCCGTGGTATGGGGATATCATCATTTATCTCCAGACCCAATCCTTTCGGCCAGAAATATCAAGGTCAGAACATCGGAAAATTCGATTCCAGTCCCAACAATACAGGATTATTGGAGATACTCTTTATCGCCGTGGGGTGGACTCCGTTTTTCGACGTTGCTTAACTCATGAGGAAGCTGAAAGGGTTCTAAATGACTGTCACTCTGGAGCATGTGGCGGTCATATGTCTGGGTATGCCATAGCCCAAAAGATATTGTGCGCTGGCTACTTCTGGTCGTCTTTGTTTAAAGATTGTATTACTGCGGTCTGAAAATGCCACAACTGCCAAATTTTCGATCGAAAGATGCGTGCTCCACCTGCTCCTCTCCACCCTATAATTTTCGTTGGTCCTTTTGCCAAATGGGGTATCGATTTTATTACATGTAACCCTCACTCGGCCGGGGGGCATGCGTATATCATCCTTGCGGTAGATTATTTTACCAAGTGTGCCGAGGCGATGCCTACATTTGAGGCAGACGGCAAGACAGCTGCAATTTTCATGTTCAATCATATAATTTCTAGGTTTGGTGTCCCGAAAGCAATAATCACTGATCATGGGCATCATTTTCGAAACGTTATGATGACCAAACTTACAGGCCAGCTTGGTTTGCGTCACGATAGTTCAACCCCTTATTATCCACAAGCTAATGGTCTGGTTGAATCCATCAACAAAGTTTTAGTCATCATGATCCGACGAATCATTGGGATTCATCGGTTGAATTGGCATAACATGCTATTTTCAGTGCTTTGGGCATACCGAACTTCAGTAAAAACTTCAACAGGGTTCACTCCTTTCCAACTAGTCTATGGTCTGGAAGCTGTGTTACCCATTGAATGCGAAATCCTGTCACTGCAAATGGCCATCGAATTACTTCCAGCCACTTCCGAAGAGGAAAAGCGTTTGTTATACTTGGCGCAATTATATGAGAATCGACGTGATGTTGCATTGGTGATCGAGACTCACGCAAAACGTATGAAAGCTCAGTATGATCGAAATGTGACCCCTCGAAATTTTTCGGAAGGAGATCTAGTCTTAGTTTACGATAAAGCTAATGATAAATTAGGTGCTGGAAAATTCGTTCCTATGTGGCATGGTCCCTATATTGTCAAGCGAAAGCTAGCAAAAGGGGCCTATGAATTAGTAGAATTTGACGGGGACTCTTTGGGTAAACCCAGAAATGGTCTTTACTTAAAGAGGTATTATGCTTAAAGAATGGGTATGGATATTTTTAGTTAGGATAGCTTTTCTTTCTAGCTGGTGTGTTTTAGTTTAAATAGTGTGCTTAGCTTAGAGAGTGTTGTTTTTCGTCATTATTCCTGCTTATCTTGGTTTTACTCTTGATATTGCAGATGTCGATGCCTCTCCAAACATACATTGGTTTCGCTGATGATGCTTGTTGTAATACACGAAACATTTCTTCCGCAACTTGGGTTATCTATTCACCCTCTGACGAGTTAGTATCTATGCATGGGGTAAGCCTCGGTCAAACAACGAACAACATTGCCGAGTATAGTGCAGTGATTGAGTTATTATTTGAATCTATTTCATTTGGGATTCGAGTTTGATAGTGAGGTTAGATTCTGAACTCGTTGTATTACAGCTTAATAGAGTGTATGCCATTAGAAATCCAATATTATTAAGATTATTTTTGAGAGTGCGTCTCTTGGAACGTGAATTTGATTATATTGAATATCAACATATTCCAAGATATTTAAATACATTAGCAGATGCAATTGCTTCTCGAATGTTAAATAGACATTTGCAATAATCATACATGTAAATTTAAAACCATTCCATAACATGATTTACAAGATAAGCTGGTAATAGTGATATATATATAGGAGTGTGTCAAAAAATACATTGTCCTCGATCATAGGTTGAAAAACACCTTATGATCGGCAAAATTGATAAGTACAAAAAACAAAATGTCATATGTGCCCACAATAGGCGATCATCCTATCACTGGTGATGATCTCGATAAGAAACCACTGCACGAGCCACCTTGCAAAGGAACCTCCTAAAAGGTCCCGGGACCCCAATCACATAGCACTGAAGTTGACGAGGAATGTCATCTATAGTGGTCTCCGGAATATCTCCTATCAAGCGCTCGAGATGACCCTCCAACTCAGCCAAAACCTCTGTTGATTCGTCCTGGGGGGTTGGCGCGACTGCAACTGGTTATTTCCTCTCGTAAGGCTGGAGAGCGGCTGGTCGCTGTGGACCCACATCTGCATTTGAAACTTTTGCTATCGGTTTTGGGACGATGGAAAAATAATAAAAAAATTAAATAAGGAAAATGTTGAAAATGATTTTACCTGAGTCATGCCACTGCTCTCCTGGTGGAAGAGCCATGTCTGGGTTGCCACGAAAATCTACCCCAGCGTAAGGGAAGTCCTGAATAGAAAAGACATGGTTTTCCAACCATTGGAAATACTCAGGTTTGAATCAAGCAACCTCTGTCTGCTCGTCTGGGTGACGGGCCATAACTGCGACCCATCGCATCAGTTTGGGCTCTCAAGGAAGCCCAGCTCCAACAGTAAGGTGTTGCGGGATCAACATGGGAACCCTCTCCAGGCCAAAACTCACAACCAAAGCCCCATAACCAAAGGTCTTTAGTTGTCCGTTCTTGGCCCTGGTTAGTTGGCCTTTCACATTGGCCAACACAGCATCGCACCAGTTGAAGATGGTGCCTCAAAAGCAATCAACTGCCATACGCATCTGGGACCCAGTGGTAATATGTAATGCGGCACTCCCGCAAAGTCTGGTGACAGTAAACGCGATCACCATGAGTTCAGGACGGGATATGGTTTTTATGTCTATCCCTTTGTCTCTAGCCTGGCTGTTGCAGAACTCTAGCTGGAGGCTATCGACAGACTGGCCACCTGGCCTAGCCCCAAAAAGAGTCAAGTCTTCGCCTCCCTTAGGCAAACCAGTCAAGAAAGATATGTTCGTCGGCTTGATTTCAAGCTGGTGGCCACCAATGATTCTTGTATGCTCCATCTGTCAACCAGCCACTGTAAGAAATCCACCTGAGCCCTCATGCCAGGAATGGCCCAGAATTTGTACAAGCCGCATGCCCTCAAAGCATCAAGTGAAGGTTAATGATTCCATGCGGCAGCATTCACGTCCTCATGCTCCCATTCCGCCAATCTAGCATGATGTACTCTCTGCATCAAGTAAAAAGATAAATTAAATTGCTAGAAATCATTTTGTTTGGTCCAATTTTGAGAAATTTTGGGTTAAAAAACCTTGCAGCGGGGACCGCACCCTTCGGGTTAGACATAGTGCATGGGATCGCACCTTGTCTACATGGAAGGTGTGGATCCCTGAGTTTTTCCCAATGGGGAAAAAGTCGGGGTCCGTAGGCCAGCAGTGGTACACCTGCGGGCCCCCGCGCGCGGGTTTTAAGCCCAAAAACCCTCCAAAAAATGAAATGAATGCCTAAAACAAAAAATGAAATGGTTAAAAATGAAGAGTAGGATGATGTGGATTACCTGGAGAAGACGGTGTTCGATTCCGATGGTTGGATTTTCCGCAATCTTCACGGGAATTTTTCTGAACAAAAGCACTATTTTCTCACCCAAAACTCAAAACGGTAAAAATGAATTGACGAAGGACCTTTTTATAAGTTTTTTGAGTAAATAAATTGCAAATTTGTTTATGTTTCACTTTGGAAAGGTATTTTTGCAACATTTTTATCCATTTCAAACAGGTATGAGTAATGTTTGCGTTTTGTTCAGGATAACGAATTATTCAGGCGAAATCTATCATTTTCGACGAAAAAACATTTAGAGTCACCTTTAAGCTCTTTTCTGACTCCTAAAACATGAAAAGATTGCCGAGTTTTTCTTTTAAACTCGTTAAAACGGAATTAAAAGACGGTCCACTTACAGCTCTTTTCTGACCGTAAAAACATGAAAAGATTGTCGGATTTTTGTCGTTTCAAATTCGATATTGGTTATAAAATGACGTGTCGTTGATCGCTTTTTTACTTTTTCGGGTCAAAGGCACTAATGACGAAAAGTACTCCTTGGTCGTAAAAGATCAAGCGGTTTTCTCAAGTATTATTTTATACTTTTTTGGGCTTGGGAGACACAAATTTACAAAAAAGGTCAACCTTGGAGTTTTCTTAAGTTTTTTTAGACTCTCTAAAATTAAAAGACTCCGAGTTTCTCCTATACTGGACTCGTTAAAATTTCACAGTAAAGGACCTGTTCAATTACAAACAGGAATGAACCACTCCTTCTTAGGGTACGAATTTAAACTAAGTTGGGCTCATCCGAAGGGTGAGCTTATAATCAAGCAAATGTTATCCTCCTCAAGCTTGTCAAAAATAAAGAGGTACTTGCCAGAAATGGTGGGGGAAAAGAGAGAAAAATGAGCCTGTTTGTCATACTTTGTAACCGCTCTTGAACACGACACTTTTTATTCACCTGGGTTGGGAAATCCTTTGCCTAACAGTTGATCAAACCACATTGAAAGTATTCAGCCAGTTTTTGGGTATTAACTTTGGGTCAATTTTCACCAAGCCATATGTCGTGTCGTTATGTGTTCAAGAGGTCACTGCCAACAAGCCATTCATCTGCAAAATATCTGTCATCCATCTTGACCATCCCTGAGTCAGTCCTTGCAACTAAATTTCTTCAACTTGATCTATGGTTTCGTGTTGTGGGCTTGCCTACGACGGATCGCTTTCTATCGACTTCAACTCATTATCTAGAAAGATGATCTAGAAATCGTCAGTACCTTGAGATCTGCATGCCTCAATGGTAGGTTTCTCGCCTTTGACGACAGGGTGCATCATTGACCTTCGATTAAAGGATTCCATGACATGTTCGACATCAACACATTTATTCACATTTCATGGATTGTACTGGGTACTTTGAGAGCCATTGACATCCCTGGGGGTTTCTCTCACACTTGTTAACAGTTTACATCATTGACTGGTAATCAAGTGGTTTCTACCATGTTCGACTTCAACACATTCATTCGCATGGATAGAATCGTATTGTTTCGGGAAGTAGAAATGAAGACCCTGGATCTAGTTCCCACAATCCAGGTTGCGAGGAATTTTGTATTCATTATATAATGGACTATTCATAAACAGATGGCTGCGTCCATACTGTGTCCATATGAGTCTATACTTGTGATGTTTTACAAGATCATTCCTGTATCAGAGAAGTAGTTAGTTTTCTAAGTCAGTTTTGATCTGGGTATGGGAATGCCTACCTCAGCGATGATATGATCTCATATATATATCTTGCATTGAATGCTTTTACAGGTTCCAACCGAGCTCTCCACAAGATGATCCTCGAAATGATAAAGTACTGCACTCTTCCTAAATGATAAATGAAATCCTCATCTACTACAGACTTCTCACTTTAGGGGGCAATCTGTTACACAAAAATATCGTCACTATGATTATTTGCAGTCAGTATGGGTCTATCATCACTTGTACTGTCCTCCTAGGCAAGTCTCAGACCTCAGCTCTTCAAGTCAAGCTTTGAAAATAAGAGAAATACATCAAAAATCAATGAAACTCGGGTTCTGCACTTTCTCTCACTGTTACCTGTGGTCCCGCACCTTCTGTTTACAAAATCTGTGGACCTGCCTGCTCTGTCCCTAAAGGTGTGGGTGCGGACCCCTGTGAAAGTCAAAAAGGCGCAAGTTTATTCTAAAAAACTCACTTTGGGTTAATTCTAGATGATTCTAGAAGGAATTTTGACGTGGATTTGCCGCTCTTAGGTGGTTCATGCATCCCAAAAGAGAAGGAGCTAATCCCTTGATGAGAGGAGCTATCCCTTTGAAGGAGGGCTTTATTCCTTTGAAGGAGGACCTAGTAACTTCCCTCCATTGCACTATAAATTTAGGCATTGGGCTGGTTGCTGGAGAGGTTAGAAGCTGAAGATTTTTTAGGGTAAATGCAGGTGAAATTAAGACTTCCTAGTTGAGCTTAAGAGGAGAGATCACATACCTTCTTTAGCTTCATTGGGAAGTGAGTGAAACTTGTCAAAGTAGAGGAGACTTCTTGTTGGACCCTAGGAGGAGCTTGTACAGCGTCAAGGCATAGGTTGTAAAGTTCCTCTTCTTTTGAATTAATACAATCAAACTCATTTTTCTCAACAAGTATCTCATGTTATTTGTTTCATGGACTCCTTGACTTTCATGTTGAATATGTTTTATGATATTGCCTTTTAAGGTGCTATTTAATTTGTTTTCTTGTTTGTGTTTGCAGATTCGCGACAAAGGAGCTCATTTGGATCAAAGGAGCGAGGACATCCATAAACTTGCATTGGACCTAAGGTAGGCCCTAAAACACTTGTTTGCCTTTGTTTATAAAAGCATATTTAGAGAAAGATAGTGTCTGGTTGGTTTGCTTGTCATTAGGTCTTCTTTAGATTCTAGGAAGGTCTATCTTGTCCGCAAGATCGACTTATTCCGTGTGACAGGGATGGAAATGGACAATTCAAGAATCTACTCCCATTCATATCTACCATGATATCTTGTGGGAATCAATGTTTCATTCTCATTTTTTCAAACAATTGTCATGGAATCTTCCTCCCTATTCACCAAGAGGTTTTCGGCAACAAATCACCTAGACTCTCTACAAAAGCTAATGATGATTTAATGTCAATAGGAAGGTGGTTCGGGGAGGAGTCATTCACCTATATTCAGATTTTTGGCAGTCTTGAAAATCCTCATTTATTACCTTTTTTTGTCCCTGATAAGGTATTAGCCAGGGAAATTTCATATTAGACAGTTGGGAATGATTTGACAAAAGTACTGAAATATTCCAAGAAAACCATTTGGCCTTCTTTTCCCATTCTCTGCAGTATCTATGCATTGGACAATTTCAAACATGCTCTTATTGAAGTTGAGAAAATTAAAACCATGAATTTCCCAACCATCCCAAATAGATAGTATGATCTTAATGGAGTCACTAAAGATGTCACAACATAGGCTAGAATCAGACAATTTGCAAGTGAGCATGATAAATTTGATGACTTGTTCGAAATGGTTCCAGAGTACTCCACGATTGAGAAGCTAGCAGTAGACTGACTAACTCATGAGGAATTGATTGAATTTAATCAATACCATAATCATAGAATAACCCATTTTTCAATAGATTTATTGGGACATTCTAAAAAAATTACTGAAATTCCAAATACATCAACTTCCTCATCAAAATATCCAATTGCTTCTCAAATATCAGAGATAGCTACTTTAGCTGTCGAACAAACAAAGAAAATTCAAGGAGAAAAAAAATTGGATGAATCTTGGGAGGAATTCAATCATGCCTTGTTAGCAGAAGGGACACGAGAGTTAAACACTCTAGTCAATAAAGAACCAATGTAGATTTTGGAAACTAAAGGGACAACCTCATTCATTATTGAGGCTCCCGAGAAAACTAGTGTCGCTGAAGATATGGAAATTATCCCAGCATTTCCTACATCAGAGGTAGTTCTGAAAATTGAAGAAATTCCTCCTTTAGATGTGTTTTACAGTCCTAAACACAAAGAAGTTATGAGCAGACAAAGAAAGAAAAGAAAGCTGGAACATGCCCAGGCATTAGTCTCTAATGAGACTCCTTTTGAAGTTCTCTGGAAAGGAGCCCAATCAGCTCCTGATGAAGAATTAAACAAACTCTCGCAGTTTGCAGGGGCTTATGCCAGTGCAACTATTGATAAAGAAACAAAAGTTCAACTGCTTATAAAGGAGAAGGATCAAAAGATTGTTCAATTAGAGAAAGCCTCTAAAGCAAAAGAAAGGTGATAGAACAACAATGACAAGCAAAGCTTGCTGAATTACAAAAGAGTTTGAATGATTTGAAACTACAATATGAATATGATATCAAAGGTAAATATTCACAGATACAATAGCTACAACAAAAGATGAGTTCATTGAAAGAGAAATCTAGAAATTAATGAAGTTAAAAAGGAAGCAAGAGAATTGTGTTAGTGCATGTCAGTCACCGGTTATCAAATGTGCTCTTACAATTATTTTTTTATGAGGGTCTTAGGTCAAATTTTTATGGTTTCAAATAGCTTTTCAATAAAAATTTGGTCACTGGTTAGGGAGGTTCAGTATTTACTACTCCTTTCAGTTCCATGGTCAATCAACACCATCATGGTCAAGTAAAATTACTATTAGAAGAGTCCCATAGTCATTATGGTCATAATTCATCTCATAAGTCCATGTTGGGTCACCACTAGGTCATAGGGTTAATTTCTTGAAAATTGGTCATGTCACCATTAAAATAATTTTATAAAGGAGTAGTAAAAGTCAAGTTGTCAATAAAGGGTTTAAAGCATGCTTTTTATCTCATTTATAATGAAATAATTTCGTAAAGTTATGAAGCTCCATTATCAAAGTCAAGTTATGAAAAATGATGGTGGATCCATTACCACATGTGAGTAAAAAATTGATTTCCACAAGATATAAAGGGGTCCAACTCACTCTCCATTTTCTCATTTCATTTTCTAAGACATTATTCCACCAAGACAAGTCAAATTTGTCAGCTAAAGATCAATCTTTGCATGCCCAAGCTGTTTCTCTTCAATGTTGCACAAATCCTCATGCTGTGTTGCGCATTTCCTTGGACTGCTACATTTTCCATCAAAGAGCTGTGAACTTCCTTGTAGTGGTTTATTTCATCAAATTCTAGTTCTGTCATATTTAATCCAGGTTGGTGGCCTCTTATTTTCTCAATTAATCTTTTAGTTGTGTTGCTAAGTTTCATTTCCCTCTCCTAGGGTTTTGAAAACAATTTTCATGATTTCATGATCTCCATGGTAGAATTGTTATCAAAACTTGTATCCTGATGCTTATACACCTTATCCTATCCTAATCACACATTCCCAAACACCCTCTATCAAAACCATCCTTAAATTCCACCATTTTTACACAAAACCTAGCCAGAGTACACTTTCCTAGGATAAGACTGTGTTTCCCTTTTCTAAAACCCTTCCCCTCACCCAAATTTTAAAATTTCACATTCCTTAGCTCCCTAACATCCCTCAATATCCTCCCAAATTTTCCCAATAATTTACCAGTTCCCTGTCCATTTCATTTCCCTTAATTTCCTCAAGATATCTAAATCCCCCATTTTTCTACAAGTAAAACCGTAATTTCTCTCCCATAGAGCTAGGTGTTACCATGGAGTCTGAAACATCTGAAAAAAAGAGGCATAAAGGAGGGCAGGTCATTAGATATGAGCCTACCTCAACTCAAGAAATCATGTCATCTCCTTTCATCAGAAATCATTTGAAGATGCAAGTTATCTTGCTTTTTTCCAGAGAATTAAGAAACTTAGGTTTCATAATCAACTGACCAGTGCTTTTTACACCAAGTTAAGGAGGGATAAAGTGACTATAGCAGGAGTTGAGTTCACTCTTTCAAGGAAAATCATCTCCATAGCCACAGGGATTCCAAACACTGGAGAAACTTGGTTTAAGAAAAGAGACATTGACCTTCAAAGTTACAAGATGTACTTGAAAACACCACATAAGAAAACTCCAAAACATGTTTTTCCATTCAAACATTTGTTGGACAGATATGCCCCTCTCATGAAATTGATCATGAAATATTTTACATGTGAGGGTAGGTATTCAAGGTTGTATCAATACCACATGAGGCTTTTGATGCATTTCACCGGTGTGAAGCAACTCAACTTGCCTTCCTATCTTTACAAAAGCCTAACAAAAATGACAAAGAAGGCACAAAAGATGGGAGAAAAATAATCATACTAGTCTATTTCATCATGGCTTGGTGAAAATTTTGGTTTTTCATCAATTGGAACAGGAAAATTTGTCTTGGGATGACTTTGCAAATTTAGCTTTTCCCCTAGCTTCTCCAACTATATCTAGTGGTCAATCAACACCTCTAAACTCACCAGTTCAATAGGAGGTTTCTTCTTCAAGTGGATCTACCAAGAGGAATTTTAGGGTAGAAGTGACTAAGACATATTCAGAGGAAAAAGTCTTGTCTTTTCTCCAAATATTGTTGAAAGCGTCAAGCCTACAGTAGGTGAACATAGAGCATCCCCACAGCATGGGGAATTCACTCATCCAGGTACCAATTTGATAGATGTGGAGAAAGGCCATGAGGACAAAGTTGCAAAGAAAATCATAATGGATAAGGAAGCTCAGATAAAAAAGTTGGAAGACAAGTTGACAGAAGCCAATGCTTTGATAGCATGCTTAAAACAAGAAAACATGCAATTGAAAGTAAACCAAATGATACAAAACAAACACATACAATTTGAAGAAAGAGGATGTAAAATGCAAATCAATGGTTCAATTGGATGATTCAGAAGATAAATAAGAGCAAAGCACATCAGGGAAACCAAGAACAAGAGGCCTCAAGAGAGCCCTTGAGCTATAAAAAGATGTTTTTCCACCTAGAGGTCAGATCACTGTAAATGACTTAATTGCTGAAGAGATCAATGCAGAAAGAGTATACTGGCTTGAAAAGGTTAATGGCCACTTAGAGGAGCTCCTCAAGAAGGAAAGTAGGGACAATAACTTGCAAAGACATATGGCCATGCATTACTACACAAAAAACAAGGTAACCCAAGTTAGAATCAAGTAATTGAAGAAAAAGCTCAAGGAAACCCTAATAAGCCAAAAGGACAAAGAAAAGATTGATATTTCACTCATGGATCTAATCCTAATGATGAACCATAGAGGTTGGTTCAAAACATCGATTCCAATCAAACATAAATGCGATGACTCCGGAAGACAATACTATAAAGAATACAGATCGCAGAAGCCTCAAATCAATAATTGATCTACTTGCTGAGGCCTCTCTCATGGCATGAAATATCATATGATGAATTTTCTTGACAATTTTGACAAAATTTTGAGAATTTTTTGCCATTTTGGAATTTTTGGTGGTTTTTAGCTTGTTTTGAAACTTAGAAATAGCTATATGCGCAACGCCTAGGTGTTGCACTTTTTCCTCAGGGCTCATTTTTCCAAAAACTCACCACTATTGGATAGATAATGGCCTAAGAATCTCATCTATCCACTTTTTCTAACTTGTCAACAGACATATTGAGATAAAATGTTAAAAAAGGGGTCAAAAAGTCACTTTCTGCCACTGTTTTGAAGCAGGCGCTGCGCATATCGTATTAGTCCTGGAAAAATCAAGTTTTCTCCCTACTAGAGTATCCAAATCACTTTTTTGAAGAGAAAAATTAAAAATAGAGATCCATAGATTTCCAATGAGCTATCAAGCTCTGAATTTGGAGCATGGGAAGGCCTTCAGAATCCTCCTGCAAGACTGGCGCTATGCATGTCTAAAGGCGCTACACATATCCCTGATTGCATTGCACATATCTCTATGAAAGTTTTTATTCAACATTTCTTCAGCAGATTTAGACTTAATGATGTAATTTTACTTTTTCAATGTCTTGATGATGTAATTATGGATATATTAGCTTAGTAAGTTGTTTTTATATTAACTTAGGCCTCATTAATGAGGAAAAACTCAAAGTCTAAATGAAGAGTTTGTATTCAACCTTCTCAATCTTAGTTGTTGGTTGAGATATTCTTGGAAACTGTTCCACCACTCATGGATTCCCTGAGAGTGGGGAAACTATTTGTTTTGGTCTATATGTATCATTTTCTCAGTCAGAGAGAGGGGTTGGAAATTTGAGAATAGAACTCTTTTAGTTTGTTCTTGAGCATTTTCAGGAAATCAAAGGAAAAATTGCAACTATTATCTAGGAATTCTTGTGCAGTTAGTTTGTGATGTTGTATTTTCTCTGTTATAGTTTTATATGAAATATATTCCTTCTCTTTCCATTCATCAATTCTTCAGTGGTTTTCCTTAAAGTTTATAAGAAGAATTATTTTCATAAAGCTCTGTTTTGATGGAAATATCATTATGTGTTATTTTTTTTCTTTCTTTCTTAATGAATTCATGATATATATGCTCATTAATACCTCTTGTTTCTTTTGAACACAATACTACACTGAAAAACCCTAATCCATCACAAAACTATTGCTACCTTACTCCTTTATATCTTTGATGTTGTTACCCTTTTGATCCTTTGACGTAGTTACTTGGTTTTCATCCCTTGTCCAACATCAAAACCTTTAATTTTCAAAACCTACCTGAGCCTAGCATATCTAGCCTAAAATCATTTTATATTCTAGTCAATTATTTGGTTGTGATCTTATAGAGAGAGCCCTCTCTAGTTTGGTAGGGATATCTACAAAACTCAAAACTTGGTTTGTGGTTACCTTCGTCGATTCCTCTCAACCTAGGACATTGTGGGGAATAACAAACTGAATACACTCCTTACTAAACAATAGGTTGCCTTTTGTCATAAATTAAATTTGATTAATTATTTGTGTAAGTCCAGTGATTCCTTCATTAACCAATTGTCCAATCTAAGGACATTTTATGAAGAAGTTGATGAAAATATTTCTAAGCATATAGATTGGAAGAATAGTGTTAAGGAAAGATCACTCGATATTCTACAAATTGAAGAATCACATAAAGATATTGTTTTCAGTGACTGGGACATAAATATAAAGCACGTAGAAATGGCTATCATCAGAGCTAGAAACCTTGCTTGTAATCTCATTGAATATATCAGAGACAACCTATTACAATCCAATTTAATCCAGGAATGCCCACATGATACTTTACTAGATGTCCAATCTCTGATGAAATCATGGCAACAAAAAACAAAGAAAAGGTTTGAATATGTCAAGAATTTATCAAAACTAAACCTTGAAATCCATTAGAATTTCTTAGTAAAGCCACATACTCAATGGTTTGTTCTGAGGTGTCTTTCTAATGCGACAACTCATCTCCTTCCAAAACTCAGTGACACAGTCTTTATGGGAAAAATGCGCATGCAAACGATACATCCCCCCGAATTAAAGCTAATGAGAGACACATGTGGACTCAGAAAGCGAATGGAAAATTAGCCTTAACACAGTCATGAACTTATTGTTACAACAAAATGTTGTCTTTGTATTTACTTTATCTTAGCTTAGCTTGTTGGAAGTATTTCAATATCTTTATTTTTACGTTACTATTTTTGTAATCTTAATAGACTATCAAACCCGTTTATGTCATTAGAGAAGGGGTTCTAAATTTTCAATAGACATCTTTGAAGTTGCACTATTGTTATTCCAAATTTTTCTAATAGAAGAGCTGAACCACAAGCTATCTTTTTCATGAGTAGACTCTTGATGTATATGGTACTATTATCTTTATATTATTGCTATGTTTCAATGAGATAGATAGTAAATTTTTTTGGCATTATGATACAAGTGTTGTCCTTGATGGCAACTCACACAGATGATAGTTCACAATACAACAGGTTAACAACAAAGGATTACAGATCAGACTCCAGAGATTGAAGAAAGAGAGTGGTTTGAGAAGTATACCCTGGTTCAATTTGTCCAAGCAGTGTATACATGCGGGTTAACAAAACAAAAGGAGCATATACATACACACACACTTTCACAGAAAGAAAATCACATATGGGATGGAAAATCAAGGTTTTGGTCCAAGGTATTGGTCCAAGGTATTTGGTCCGAGGTATTTGGTCCAAGGTATTTGGTCCAAGGTATTGGTCCGAGGTATTTTGTCCAAGGTATTGGTCCGAGGTGGTTTTGGTCCAAGGTATTGAGAAAGGTCTAAAACTATATGAGGAGAAGATCATTAGACCAAGGTGTGCAAGTATTGAATATCTTATGAAGTGTTAGATCAAATATGCAGGTTATGGGTTGTTGATGCTTTGCTTGATCTGAACTAAGGATGCACCTATGTGGTTGATGATGGATGATGGATTGGGATCATAAGACCTAAAATGAATTATCATTATGTGTTTTGATCATGGATAGACTAGATCTGAATACTGATGCATGTTTTATTCTGTAAATGTTATGATATGGGTATGACTAAATTCTGGAAAAACTATGAAGTTTTTAAGTTAGCATTTGCATATCTGTACGCTGGTTCGCTTTGATAAAAGTGTGTATACACACAGGTTCGGCACATCAAAATAGCATATACAGTATGAAAAATGATGTTTGAAATTGCAGTTGGTTCTCGTGATTGATGCAGAGTTTTGGGTTCTGCATTGTGTTCTGGTGATAGTGTCTTGAATGTTCAGATTGATTGATTGTGATTTTCTTCAGAGATGATGGGCTTTTAGTGATTGATTGAGTTTTGGTCAATTCAGAGATTGATGATTGAGTTTAAGTGATTGGTTGATGTAGATGTATTTGATGGTTATATTGCAGTAGTGATTTATTTTGAGCTTCAATGTTGCTGATGGGTGTAGTATGAAAATTGGATGAAACGAGGCCTTCATATTATGGTTTTGTGTTCTAGGAGTATCTAGTCTGAAAATTTATAAAACGTGGTACCCGGAGGAAGAGAGAAGGTTATAGCCTTCTGTAGGCCGGCACCTATGTACTGGTAAATGGATCAGCTAGTACAAGAGCCAGGGGGTTGGAGCTGCCTTCCAGTAGTAGTTAGGAAATGTGTGAAGGTTGGAGCTTTCTGTAGGTTGGTGCCTATGTACTAGTAAACGGATCGGCTAGTATAAGAGCTAGGGGGTTGTAGCTCCCTTTCAGTAGAATATGGATAACAAGAGAAGGTTGTAGCCTTTTGCATGTGGGTGCTTGTTGTTATCGGGAAAACTAGTGTCTATACAGAGCTGCTAGTCCCACTAAGGCTGGTAGCTACCTTAGAAACAAACAAACTAAAAACTACTTTCATTTTCCTTTATGAGAAATAGATAAGAGAAGAATAAGGAGACCAACCTCTGTCTTGCGCTTGGTTCCTTGCTTGATTCCTCTCTCTTCTGGTAGGTCTTTGCCACTCGCTTCCTTGTCTACCTAGCTTCAAGGAGTACCTGTAGAATCAAAGTAGCATAACACTATCTAAGAACATAGATCTATTATCATAAACAATATAGGATTAGATGTACATTGACCACACAAACGCATAAATCATCAATCATACAAGAATGTGGAGGAAAACTTGAATAGCTTTATTGATAATCAAGAAAGAGCAAAGAGGATTACAACCAATTGTTCTGACCCAGCATCATCCTCTTAGCAAGAAAGCCCTTCTTCACCTCATGAAAAGCTTAGATCACCCAACACTATGATATTGCACCAAGAAACCAACAGCACTTCCTTACAAGATACAAAATTCCAACCTCTGGATCTCTGGGATGAGGGATCCATATATAGATGTCTGCAAGGGAGGTGAGTCAGCTTTTTAGATTTGATTAGTGTCTTCTCTCTGATAGTTCTTAATTCCACTTGGAGACTGATGATCTATTACTCATCCCTGGTCGAATTTAGAGAGGCAAGTGTCATAGGAGAGGTTTCTGGAAGATTCCATGCTCCTCCACCTTGCGGATTGACCCTGCCATTTGTCCCTTCTTGCCCATTGCACCCCATAGAAGGCTTTTTTGACATGCATCGCACCACTGTGTGTATTCAGGTGGGATGCAACGCACTTTGCCTATGGAGTAGGTGAAATGGTGCAGTTTTGACCAGTTCTGAGTAGTTTTTCATGGAGAAATTCTAGGAGATGCTGTAATCAGTTGACCTTGTTATTTTAGGGGTTGGAACAACACCTTTAGGGACTTAGGAACCCTTGGTTTATGGACATTTATGCTTGGGGTTGCAGTGTCCAAAAATGTCTATAACAGTTGCCCCCTAAAGCATGAGGTCGTTAATCTTTTGATGTCGGGTGAAATGCTTTATCATGAGGATCCGAAGTTTTTTCGAGCTGGAAGGCAACCTGTAATAAGATACAATACAATACATTATCTTCATATTATTTTCATGATCTAGCTGATGTGGGCATTCCCATGCTCAGCTTTATAAATTCATTTTCATGTACATAGGACAGACAATCGTCTGAGTGTAGACTGATGATTCTGGTAGAGCCATCATCCCTTAGATTGGATGATTATCTGTGCAACAATAATGTACATTTTGATGTCTTTATTTTCCTGAATATATATCGCAGCCCGGATGGATGAAACTAGATCCGGGGTCTTCAATATCATTTGATCTTCACTCAAAGTACAAGTCGATCCATGTGAGAGATGTTCTGGAGTCGAACATGGAAAGACATTGCCTGATTACCAGCCATTGATGTAAGCTGTTAACAAGCACGAGAGGAATCGCCAATAATGATAATGATCCTCAAGGTACTGCAGTACAATTCACGTGGTGTGAATAAGGGACTTGGCATCGAACACCACGCAAAATCTTTCGGTCGAAGGCCATTGATGTAAACCTGTCGCCGAAAGTGAGAAACTTGCCATTGAGGCATGCAAGCTTCAAAGTACTGAAAGGGTTGTTCCTAGATCGACTTCTTGGATAATGAGCTGATGTCGACAAGAATTGATCTGTCATAGGAGGGCCTTAGTGAATCCCACATCAATGACACATAACAAAGCAAATGATTGTAATGGAGGTGGAAATGATCTGGTGATATATGGTTCAGGGTGGCGGTCATGAAAGAATGGAGCGAAAATGTATTATAGTGGGTGAGACACAGGTGAATTCTCTGAGCGACTTCTCTTGAACATATCGGCGACACTGACATGATGGATTGGTAGCATTAACCCAAAATGTGGATGGTGTGATGGAACCATGGTGATGTGACCAGTGAATGGAACAACCCAACCCAACTCGGATGCGGAGTGAAAGTGTCATGTTCAAGAGTGACTTGCTACCAACAAAGTTTCTTCAAGTTTTCTTCCCAATTTTTCCCCAGTGATTGCTGACCAGTACCTCTTTATTTTTGTCAAGCTTGAGGAGGATAACATATGCTTGTTCTATAATTTTCCCTTCGGTAAAACCCATCACTATGTTTTAACGAGCCTAGCGATAGTGAAACTCGTTCTTGTCTTTTATGGACAAGTTTGTCGCTACTAGAATTTAACGAGTTTAACGACAAAGATAACTCGGTCCTTTTCAATTTTAGAGAGTCTGAAAAGGGACATATAGGAAACTCCAAAAATCCTTTTCTAATCCCTTAAGTCCGAAAAAGTATAAAATAATACAAAAGGGATGAATTTTCGGTAATTTTAACGAGCCGAACAAAACAAGTGCTTGATCGTTTTGTGTAATAATCTCTCAGGTCCAAAAAGATTAAAATTTAAAGGAGGGATAGCACTTCCGGTCACTTTAATGAGCTGGAGAGGCCAATGGCTCGGAAATCTTTTCATATTTTACGCGTCAGTTGAAAAGAGCTTAAAGGAGACTCTTTTTTTGAGGAATGAGTGATAGATTCAGGTAGCAGCTGATTCCAGGTAAGGTTTGGAATTTTCCAATCATGGTAGCCTCATAAGGATGGCTAACAAGATCACTCTTCGCAGTTGTTCCTCAAAAGGGGTAAACAATCAAGTGGAGGTGAATGATCGGCCAATACAGAATGGAGGTGATGATGAGAACACGACCAAGGCTTCAAAGGCTGAAGTAATACATTCACGATGGTTATTTACCAGAAATTGGTTCATTTTTTATTTTAAAATGAGCTTAAATGCTGGGGGAAACACTTGCTCATTGCTTATGTTTATTTTTTAACGAGCTTGAAGTCTGCGTTAAAACTGCTCGATCCAGTCATATAATAAGGATGTCTCATCTATAAAAACGACATTATTTCAAAGCTTTGCCCCGCATCCTTTCTTTATGCAAGTTAGGAAACGACCAATCCTACGAGTTTAAAGGGTTAGAGGACCTACAAATTTAAAAAATAAATGGTCTCTCTTTGCTTACATGCCAAAAGGTTTGCATGCCCCCAGGTATAGTGAAATAGAGTTTCGAGGTTACCCCTCAATTTGCAGACAAAACATTTTTTTTATCGGGAAAGGCCTACCTTTTTCAGGTTACCAAAGATTGTTCTATTTGTACCACAAACAAAACACTTCTTCGGCGATGTCTACCGAAATAGGCAAAGGTGAGTGGCGCAGACGCCTCCACTCACATAACTTTGACGAGGGAATCTTATTCTAGCCTAATCCCATTTTCCTAAATGGACGAGTGTGTCAGACTAGTCATATATCCTTCGCAGAAACCTACACTATACCCAAGGTTTTCCTGTCGAAGCAGACCAGGGTGCATGCCCCCTGGGTTTCAATCATGCCCTCTGAATCACTTGCGCTCATCAAGAGGACGGACTGGGGATTGATGAGGCATTCCTTGCGTGAAAATACCATTCAGGGTTGGTAAATGACTATTTGCTATGTGTGAACCAGGGAATGAAAGCTAGTCTATGAGCTTGACCACTCTTCCTTCGTGCGGAAAACACATTACTCTAAAGAGTGAGGAGACAATGGCTCCCATGCAATAAATATAGTCTCATCCAAGGAGTAGATTATAATCCAGGGGTCCTTGGACTACCATTACATTCATGTGAATAGTTTTCCTTCTCAATGTTATCGGCACATCGGGAAGGATCCCTAACAGTCGACTGGTTCCTTTGTCAAAGCCTGTTAGATTTCTCATCTCAAGCAAAAACGATGGCAAACCAAGCACTTTCCAAGCAGTTGAGGAAAGGATACTCACAGAAGCCCCTTCATCTATGATGGTATCGGCCATAACCATTCTATATACTTAAGCGATGATTCGAAATGGTACACTAGCCGGTAAACGGGGTCTGCCTAGTAGATTCCAGTCAAAGGAAACAACTAGGTTGCTTGGAGGTGGGACCGAATAGACGGTCAGGTACGACTCTGACGAACTTCCTTCTTGCGGTAAAGGAATGGGTAGATTGCCCCCATGTTCATCGTAGTCTGTGCTTACGAAGAGAATTTGAACGATGTCATTCTTGTTTTCTTTGGTGACTGTATCATCTGAAGATGGACCTTCTGAAGGCAAGACCGGGTCAACTGCCGCCTCGACCTTTTGACTTTTGTCTGGTATGGATTCAGATGGTTTATCTTCAATGATAGACGCTTCGGCCAACCAAAAGGGCATGTCAGCAAGATTTTCAACTAGTGACGGACTCGGAAAGAGTTTCTTGTATCCAGGAGGAAGCCGTAACGGTGAAATCGGATGGTCGTCCAAAACTCTTTTAGCTTCGTCTAAGAAGGGACAATGGTGGACGGTGTGATCTCCTTCACACAATTTACAAGGAAATTTATATTTTCCTTTTTTTCGAGGGGCTTCATTTTCACTAGTTGACGGTGTATGCTCAACATGATCCTCGGAGGTTGCTGACACCGGATTGTGCAAACGAGGAGACCAGTCCCTTAAGATTTGAGGAATGCAAGGACAATCTTGATGATAGTGGTCTCCTTTGCAAATGACAGATGGCGATTTAGGCCTGGTTGGTGCAGTGTGTGGATTTTCGCTAGACGATGCTTGGTTACCCCTTTTCACCTTTGGCTCCTTCTTCTTCTTCTCAGTTACTTGATTTTGGGCTTTACCAGCTTCATCAAGCAAAGAGGAAGGAGGAGAGGAAGAATTGGACGAAGTAGAGGGTTGGGGGGTAACTCTAATATCGTTTAGTTGCTGACTTGATTGTTCAGGAATCATAGTATTCTGAATGACAGAAGTCGAGAAGAGCCATACGGGCAAGCCAATTATCAATCCTGGAAGAGACAATGTGGCCATATGGGGTGCACCAACATCTCCCCAAGAGGAGAAGGGACTAGGATTTCCTCCAAAGGGAACTCCTTGGTTGGTGGACTCCATTTTTCTCAACTTAAGATCAACGTAGGAAAGGTGATGATTATTTCGTTTAAAATAAATTTTAGACGCTTTGACACAACTTGTTTTTTCAATTTTTAAGAGTCGAGAAAAAACAAAAGATGACTCTAGTCGCCTTCGATTTTTAATGAGCCTGAAGTGACAAGTGCTCAGATGGACCTTTTCTGTTAAGGAGTTTGAAAAGGAACGAAAGGGACTGCTCTGGAAATCTAGACAGAGGGATTACCAAACTAATCACAAAACTGCAGAATACTTTTTAAGGTACGGCAGTCAATCTTCTCGAATGCTGCGTTCAATGCATTGCGATCGATAGGGCGGCAGACATGGCTTCCTATGGATAAAGGATAAAGCCTATTGTGGTCTCCCAAAATATACTCGATGGTACGTGGGAGCACAAGTCGGTACTGGCACTTATCATCTCAAAGTGGAGGAATCACCCAACCATCAGTGAAAACAACAGTTACCAGGCTTTACAACGCCGGAATACGTCTCTAGCCTAGACTTCTAGATGTTGTGCGTTAGGTTCCAAAGCGTTTTTAGATTCATTAAATTTATTTTATGGTTGATCTTGCTTAAGAAATTTTCCTTCCAGGTTCACCGCATGATGTAGATGTAAAATTCCTAAAATGCAATCTAAGATGATAAACAGTCGTTTAATCTTCTTTCTGCAATGAAAATCCTAGCTACTAAGGAAAGAGAGATGGCTTTCTTTCAACAAAGAGCACAGAACACACACTATATGCACTGTCCTAAATCAAGCCAACAAACAGTCTAAATGCAAATGCACATGCATGTATTTGTTTTCAGCCTTCTTAATGTGTGAATGATAAAAAGCTAAGTGCAAATCTAAATTATTTTCTAAAGCGACAATTACTAACAAGTTTCTTTTCAAAACAAAATGAGGACAATGACGACACTTTGTTATTTGGAATTGAAAACTTTCTTTTGACACTTGGAAAACTACTAACTCAAATCAAATACAAGAGTATCAGTGTAATCGACTATCAAGAACAATCAGATCCTCTTCTATGACTAAAAACGACACTCGCGACACTTTCAAATCAAGAAACGACAGTACAATTACACTACTTATTTGTAAATGAGACCTGAAAATGACTCAAAAATACATAAAAACATTTACAGTTCTTTGCACAATGGAGGCGGAATAACAACAAGGAAAGGGTTTCTAATAGAGGTGTACTGACTACAGGCAGCAAAACTCCTGAATAGAGCTTAAAAGAGTGAACACAGAAACCAAAATTTAGGAACAAGGCCTTGTCTGATCAGTGCACCTGTAACACAGTGAAACTGAAATGCAACGCACCTACTACACTCGGGAAGTGCGATGCATTTGAAGTTCACAGAACAGACAGTGCGCTGGACCAGGGACGAGACTTTGATTGGGTTCCAGGTCATAGTTTGCAGTTCAGTTCAGGGATTTAGGCCGAGCAAGTGGTAATCAGTAAATCAATCACAGGGGTAGATCTAAGGAGGTTACTAGAGCCACCACGAGGGCAATTAGAAAGCTTGTAAATCAATCGTTTAATTCATAAACAAAACCCAGAGATTAACTAAAGCAGCGTTGATCTACTTTGCACTTGCATAGCAAATGCAGTTCGAAGGCTAGCTGGCTTGACTTTAGGCTCCGTCTGTAAGTTTATAAAGTAAACAAATGTAGATGAAAAAACAATATACTCGCTCCCCAACGGAGTCACCATTTTGTTATCGGGAAAACTAGTGTCTATACAGAGCTGCTAGTCCCACTAAGGCTGGTAGCTACCTTAGAAACAAACACACTAAAAACTACTTTCGTCTTCCTTTATGAGAAATAGATAAGAGAAGAATAAGGAGACCAACCTCTATCTTGTGCTTGGTTCCTTGCTTGATTCCTCTCTATTCTGGTAGGTCTTTGCCACTCGCTTCCTTGTCTACCCAGCTTCAAGGAGTACTTGTAGAATCAAAGCAGCATAACACTATCCAAGAACATAGATCTATTATCATAAACAATATAGGATCAGATGTACATTGACCACACAAATGCATAAATCATCAATCATACAAGAATGTGGAGGAAAACTTGAATAGCTTTATTGATAATCAAGAAAGATCAAAGAGGATTACAACCAATTGTTTTGACCCAGCATCATCCTCTCAGCAAGAAAGCCCTTCTTCACCTCATGAAAAGCTTAGATCACCCAACACTATGATATTGCACCAAGAAACCAACAACACTTCCTTACAAGATACAAAATTCCGGCCTCTGGATCTCTAGGATGAGGGATCCATATATAGATGTCTGCAAGGGAGGTGAGTCAGCTTTTGGGATTTGATTAGTGTCTTCTCTCTTATAGTTCTTGATTCCACTTGGAGATTGATGATCTCTTACTTATCCCTGGTCGAATTCATAGAGGCAAGTGTCACAGGAGAGGTTTCTGGAAGATTCCATGCTCATCCACCTTGCGGATTGACCCTGCCATTTGTCCCTTCTTGCCCATCGCACCCCATAGAAGGGTTTTTTGACATGCATTGCACCTACTGTGTGTATTCAGGTGGGATGCAACGCACTTTGCCTATGGAGTAGGTGAAATGGTCCAGTTTTGATCAGTTCTGAGTAGCTTTTCATGGAGAACTTCTGGGAGATGCTGTAATCAGTCGACCTTGTTCTTTTAGGGGTTGGAACAACACCTTTAGGGACTTAGGAGCCCTTGGTTTATGGACATTTATGCTTGGAGTTGCAGTGCCAAAAAATGTCTATAACACCTGCTTACTAGTATGAATATGCACCAATACAATATTGTAAACATATTTTTCTTATATTAAAAGAAGATAGCAATAGGTGGTTTTTGTCCCGCATTGGGTTTCCACCTTAAATCTTAGTGTTCATGTGTGTTGCTTATGTGTGATGGTTTATTCTGTTATTACTGCACATGGTTACTATTTATATGGTTAATGAAGTACTGATGCACCGATTAAAGATCAACATATGATGAATTAACTAAATCATAATTTTTTTGGATATACGTTGGTTGCTTTAAAGACAGTTGCATGTACATGCATGTTACCTTCATTGAAGTAGCATATATAAATCTGAGTATTAAATGAAAAATTTATTGATTTGATAATACTGATTCCCCTCATTCCCTCTTAGTGTTATTTCCAACAATTGGTATCAGAGGAGGTCCTTTGGCAGAAGCTTAATCGCTTGAAGGATATCCGTAGAAGAAATGGGAAAGAAGCTAAAGAAGAAATCGACTAAGAAGAAGAATACATCTCAAAGGAACAATGGAAACAAGAGAGACAATGGGCCATCAGGTGGAAGCAAGTATTGAGATTCAGAACTGGCAAAAGAAGTATCAGGTACAAAGTTTTGGTCTTCTAGTGATACTTTTCTCTGTTCAAGCAATGTTGAAGATATTGAAAGTGATTGTGAAAGAAACATAGAGGCAGAATTTAAAAGACTCACAGATAAAATAAGAGATCAACAAGATCTATTTAACAAAAGGGAGTGTTCCTTCAAAGAAGAAGTTGCCATATTAAAAGCTCAGTTGGAGGAAGGAAACGAAGTAAGGAAGCAATACAAGGAAAGGGAAGATCAATGTCAAAAGCTGCAGGATGAAGTGACATCGTTAAGAAATGAAGTAAATGAAAAGAGTACAACAATCAAGAGACTTAAAGATAGATCTAGTTACTATGAAAGAGTACAACAATCAAGAGGCTTGAAGATAGATCCAGTTACTATGAAAGAGTACAACAATCAAGAGACTTAAAGATAGATCCAGTTACTATGAAAGTCTTGAAGCTAAGATCCTCTCTCTAAAAGAAGATCTTGAAAAATCAAATAAGCAGAATGAAGAACTACCTCAAGCAGATGAAGAACAAGAAAATGAGATTCTCAAATTAAGGCAACAAGTGGAAGAAGGAAGAAAAGCTGAAGAAATCATGAAGAAGCAATATCTTGAAAAGGAAGAACAATATCAGGTTGAGGTAAATATCTTAAAAGGTAAATTAGAAGAAAAGGATAAACTGTTATGATTTCAAGATAGTACTAAGATTTTGGAGAATATTCTTAGTAGTCAAATGTCTCCTACCATCAAAACTAGTATTGGTTTTCATGAATCAATTGAAGGTGAATCTAGCTCACAACATGAGGCAAGGAACTCCAATGCAAAATCTAAAATGCTCAACAAGGAGATGAGAGGTCAACCCCATGAACAACCAAGGAAAGAAAGTCTTCAAAGAAAATCTTTTACTCCTAACTATGGAAGTGATAGTTGGTTATTTTCTCTGATGAATAATGTTGAATGTTTTATATGTCATAATTTTGGACACGTTGCAGTGAGATGTAGAAGTAGAATGGTTCAAGACCATCACACAGAAATATCATCAGCTTCCAGGTACTTTAAGGGATATTGTTTTTCTTTCAATATGTTTGGTCACAAATCCATTGACTGCTATAGAAGGAATATGAAACATGTAAGATGTTATGCATGTAACAAATTTGGGCACATAGCAAAAGAATGCAAGAGAAAATTTCGGCCAACATACCAAAAGGAGAAATCATCATCACACTTCAAGGTAGGAAGAAGAAGGAAGTACTGCCAGAAAGATGTGGAATAGCACAATATACAGACATAACAGACTCAAGGGGAGCTCAAAGTATGAAACTTCAGTGTTCTAAATCTCATATGCAGTTATCATGAAGACAAACTGCATATATACACAAGTTCAAAGCTGCATAGTCACGTATATGTTGGTTTGAGGCAAAAGCATTAGGAAAGAATCATAAAAGTGATCTAATATGGTTAAGTCAATTATCAATTATATGTTCTATTTATATTGATGATGGTTACTGTCTGTTGATGATATGTGGAAGTATTTTTGGCCCTCATGAGCTGTTAATAAGTTGATGAATAACTAGTTGATGGTGATGCCTTGATGATTCTTACTGATATTTACAATGATCAGATCTGACAATGAACAACTGGCATAGGTTCAGGGGGAGCATATGCTTCTAAAAATGCATTTTTGGATTTATGTTAGAAAATCTTGGTACATGAAGATACTTATATTGCTTGATCCACATAGTTTTTTTGATTCATGTGAGTCTTTTGATGATGGACATATATAGACTATTGATCTTGATGCTACTGACAGATGTTGATGGTGCAGATCATATATGGTGCATGATAGTTGCTGATGACTATCATGGTCTTGTTTAGATTGGTTTTCCTTGTTATAAATGTCATGTATATCATTTGATGTAAAGGTAATGAAAGTACCTAATTTGTGACCCCACTATGCATGGGAAGGATGATGTAATAATTTCTATTTCAGTCATGTATAAACATTGGTATACCCCCACTTGGTTGGGTGGATGAGTCAAAATTGGTGTATCCCCACTTGATTGGGAGATTGATATATGTATGAGTCATTGGTGATAGGAAGGTCATACTCACTTAGTTGAATTATAGAGTCATGTTATTCTTTTGGAAAATATTTTTACAGACTCTGCATGTGCTTAGGGGGAGAATGGACGGTTTAGTGCATCTCAACATGTACAAAGGGGGAGATTAATTAGAGATTTCAACATGTACTCAGGGGTAGCATGGAAAGCATAATGTATATCAAAGGGGGAGAATATCTTGGTCTACCCTTTTCCCTTGATGTTAAAGGGGGTGTTGTTGTTTTGTTGCCATCAATTCCAAAGGGTGAGATTGTTGGCATTATGATATAGGTGTTGTCCTTGATGGCAACTGACACAGATGATTGTTCACAGTACAATAGGTTAATAGCAAAGGATTATAGATCAGACTCTAGAGATTGAAGAAAGAGAGTGGTTTAAGAAGTATACGCTGGTTCACTTAGTCCAAGCAGCGTATACATGCAGGTTAATAGAACAAAAGGAGTGTATACGTATACATGCACTTTCACGGAAGGAAAAGTGCGTATGGGATGGATTAAGGTTTTGGTCTAAGGTATTGGTTTGAGGTATTTGGTCCGAGGTATTTGGTCTGAGGTATTGGTCCAAGGTATTGGTCCTAAGTGGTTTTGGTCTAAGTTATTGAGAAAGGCCTAAAACTATATAAGGAGGAGAAGATCATTAGGACAAGGTGTGCAAGTATTGAATATCTTATGAAGTGTTTGATCAAATATGCAGGTTATGGGTTTCTGATGCTTTGCTTGCTCTGAACTAAGGATGCACCTATGTGGTTGATGATGGATGATGGATGGGGATCATAAGACCTAAAATGAATTATGACTATGTGGATTGATCATGGATAGACTAGATCTGAATACTGACGCATGTTTTATTCTGTAAATTTTATGATGGATGGATTCGAGTGCATCGACGAAGCACTACAGGAGGTGAAGGCAACGATCTTCAGAATCCCACAGGATCCCTTGGATTTGATTCAACTAGATTGGACCACCCAGCTGCGACATGCGCTGGAGTGTTACAATGTGACTACCGAAGAAGAGGAGGATTCGAGGAACATTGATATCTCAGAGACAGAAGGTCACTGTGAAGTTGAGGGGCCATAGATAGAGAATCCAAATATCTTTGTGTCACTGAAAACAAGACAAGTGAACATTGGGACAGAGGTGAAGCCGAAGTTTGCAAAGATAGGGGACTACTAGGATGATGATACAATGGATAAGGTCACTGAGTTGCTCTCCGAATACCAGGACTTGTTCCCTACAAAGTTTTCAGACCTAAAAGGGATAATAGGCGATTTATGAGTAATGAGGATAACATTGAAACCAGATGCGAAGCCTGTGAAATAGAGGCCATGCCGCCTCAATGCTAAGTACAAAGAAAGGGTCCGCTTAGAATTGGACAAAATATTTGTAGCAGGAATCATTGAACCAGTGGAGGAATCCAACTGGGTCAGTCCTATGGTAGTTCAAGAAAAGAAGCAGAAGGATGAAATAAGGATCTGTGTAGATCTAAGGAAGTTGAATGATGCTTGTGTGCATGATCCTTTTTCAACTCCGTTCACCAATGAAGTGTTGGATAATGTAGGAGTCTAGGAAGCATATTAATTCATTGATGGGTTCTCAGAGTACCATCAGATCAAGATCACGCAAGAAGATAGGAGTAAGACTACCTTCATGACTGAGTGGGGATGCTTTCAATATACTGTAATACCTTTTGGACTAAAGAATGCACCGATGATCTTTTCGCATGTAGTCATTGCGACGTTCAAGGAATTCATTCACAAGTTTTTGGAGGTATGCTTTGATGATTGGATAGTGTTTGGGCTAGTGAAACTCCATGTAGCTAGTTTTCACTTGATGTTGGATACATGTTGGAGGTATTAGATCACGCTAAACTTGAAGAAGTGTTTATTTTGCATCCCTTTCGGAATCTTCCTGGGTCATGTAGTATGCAGAAAAGGATTAATGGTGGATCCATATAAGATCATGGTTATAATCAATTTGGAGGTGCCATGAAGTGTCAAACAGTTGCATGCAACGTTGGGGCCTACTAGTTATTACTGAAAGTTCATCAAGAGTTATGCCCAGATTACCACAAAGATAGAAAAATTGTTGAAGAAGGATGCTACATTCTGTTGGAATGAAGAATGTCAGTGGATCCTGGATGTGTTAAAAGAAAATATGGTCACGGTAACAATCCTAGTCTTCTCAGATTGGAAGAACGAATTTCATGTGCATGTGGATGCAACATGTCTTACGCTGGGATCAGTACTGACACAGGCCATGAGGTAGAGTTGGATCACCCTATCATGTTTGAAATTAGGAATTTATCTAAGGCTGAGAAGAATTATTCGACGACTGAGAGCGAAGGTTTGGCTATGGTGTACACACTCCAGAAGATTAGACACTACTTGCTAGGCAGACACTTTAAGATGTATACAAACCATTTTTCATTAAAATCCCTGGTCAACAAGCCTGTGTTGGGGGTGAAATATGTAGATGACTACTGTTGTTTCAGGAATATGATTTCAAAGTCATTGTGAAGCCAGGGCGATTGAATGAAGGATCAAATCATCTATCATGCATTGAAAAATGTGAGGATACCACTAATTTGGAGGAAGGACTGCCTGACATGCAACTATTTTCATTGCGTGTAGTAGATAATCATTTTGTAGACATGATACACTTTTTGACTATAGGAACGGCTCCAGAAGGGTACATTAGTCAACAGAAGAAGGAATTGGTGGTGCACGTAGAATTTTTTTTTGTTATTGAAAGTCACTTGTATAAGATGAGAGCGAATGAGATGTTGCGACGTTATGTGCCTAAGTTTGAACAAAGCAGCATCCTAGTCGAAGCTCATGGAGGGGTTGGGGGAGGCCATTATGTAGGAAAAGCAACAAAGCAGAAGATTTTACACTGTCGGTTGTGGTGGCCAACAATGCATAAGGATTCAAAAGCATATTGTAGGGTGTGGGACGTGTTGTAGCTTATATTGTGTTTTTAGCTTTATTTATTAGTTATATCACTATCGGGGATTCAACCTCAATGAAACTCCTTTATATTATTTACCCCTCGCAAAGTCTAAAAGAAATGAATCATTTTGTTTATTATACATCAGAATCGCTAAAAGAACAAGTATAAAAGAATTGGCCCCGGTATAGCCAAGGATAAAAAAAAAATCGAAATACGAAGAAGTTATACGGATCCGGACCCGATATATATATATATATGCGTGTGTGTGTGTGTGTGTGTTAGCGATGCCATTAAATCACAATTGTAAATCACAGTGGGCAACTATATAACATAGCACCTCAGCTTTGGCCGATTGCGATTCATGATAGTTGGACCCGAAACATATATATATTATGTTGTAAAGTTTTGGCGGGTCCACTGTATAGTAAAGTCTTTCATATACATGCATATGGGTTCCACCGATTGCGATGAGTGATGGTTGACCGGACCTGAAAAACTATATGTGGAATTTTATAATTCTCGGTGGTTCCGCTGATTGCGATTAGCGATAAAGATCCTGGACTCGATAGCTTATATGCTATGTTTTATAACTCCGGCGTGTCTGTATTGTCATAGTTTGGTAAGGATTGGGTCAATACAACGTTTGAAAGCGCCGATTACGATTTGCGATGGGTTAATAAAGTAGAGTTAATTCTTTTTCAGTTCCACAGTTACCAAAGGTTTGTCATATAGTAATGAGAAAAAATTTCTTTTTCTTCCTGAGGTTATAATTACAAATTATTTTCAAACAAAGCTTAAAGATGAAAAGTGGAGACATGAAAGTGACATAGATCATTTTCTTAAATATGTTGCTAATTGTTTTGTTGAACATATTATACCAATAGAAGGTTTAATCGAGCAAGAACCATCATACATAGAGAATTTCTTTTTTTGAGCGGATCAAGAACATATTTTTTCTTATACTTTTGAAGATCCTGTGGTAGATTACATCGAAGAATTTATCAGCAGTCTACACATATCATTTTGTGGATATACTCCTAATTTTTGTTGTGAGATGCTTTTATGCATAATTTATTTTTTGTTTAGGATGAATTGCATTTTCAAGATTCACTAGCAAAATGGTTCTAGATTAAGCACCCAAATGCTAACTTGGTACCATTGGAAGATTGACTTCACTTGATGGAGATCAATCATGTACATATGTAGAAACTTATACATAAATAAGATCAAGTGTTGAGAATTTGGTTTCCAGTTGCAGTTCTTCAGTTTAATCATTAGTTGATGAATAAGGTTGACTTTCCCAGTTGGAAACCAGTTTGTAGAGGTGTCAGACTTCAAGATTGTGAGGTTCCGGTTTGTCAAATTTCAGGGTTTTCACAGTTTTGGACTCCATGCCTAACTAAGGCTATTGACCTATGATTCTCAATTTTTTGCTATCAAAGCGCAAGAATTTATCACTAGAGATATTGGCATGGGTTCACTGTACAAATTTTTACACAGTTAAGTTTGGTGAAGAAATGTATGACTCCATGCCGGAGGAGAAGGCACTAATCTATGGTTCTTAGTGTTTCTGGGGCAAAAGCACTATCCCCAGTTGGAGCCAGATGTTGCAGCCTATATTGTTTTTTTAGCTTTATTTATTAGTTATATCACTATCGGGGGTTCAACCTCAATGAAACTCCTTTATATTCTTTACCCCCCACAAAGTCTAAAAGAAATGAAGCATTTTGTTTATTATATATCAAAATCACTAAAAGAACAAGTATAAAAGAATCGGCCCCGGTATAGCCAAGGATCAAAACAAATAGCAATACAAGAAGTTATACGAAGCCGGACCCGATATATATGTGTATGTGTGTGTGTGTGTTAATGATGCGGTTAAATTGCAATCGCAAATCACAGTGGGCAATTATATAACATAGCACCTCAGCTTTGGCCTATTGCGATTCATGATAGCCGGACCCGAAACATATATATATTATGTTGTAAAGTTTCAGCGGGTCCGTTGTATAGTAAAGTCTTTCATATACATGCATATGGGTTTCGCTGATTGCGATGAGCGATTGTAGACCGGACCCGAAAAACTATATGTGGAATTTTATAATTCTTGGCCGGTCTGCAGTTATATATATGTATATGGTTCCACTGATTGTAATCAATGATAAATATCCTGGACCCGATAGTTTATATGCTATGTTTTATAACTCCGCCCGTTCGCCTTGTCACGATTTGTTAAGGATTGGGTCAATTCAACATTTGAAAGCACCGATTGTGATTTGCGATGGGAAGTCAATGAAACATTGAACATGCACATCTGATGGGTTAATAAAGCAGAGTTAATTCTTTTTCAGTTCCACAGTTACCAAAGGTTTGTGTTAATTTTGCTGGGTAAAGGGAAGAATCAGTGTCTGAGTTGAATATGAAGAAAAGGTGATTGGTCAGGTTTATTTATGTTTTTTCCAATCAAAACACTCCCGACATATATGCGACCCCCTTTTAAAGCTTTTGGCGTAGTTTTACATTTGTTATCAGTTTAAATATTTTATATGTAATGAAGTTGAATAATCTCAAATAGGAAGTAGTTTTATAACTGCTATAAAGCATTTTATTAGCTGTTTCAAGAAATCATTTTCCAAAACTGATTTGGTAGAAGAGATAAAAGCCCGAAAAAGGAATTTTAATGGGGTGGTTGGAATTTTGGAGAACCTGAAGACTAGGCCACTGTATTCCTGATATAACTATTTATTAATGAAAGAATAAGAAGTTTCCATGAATTATTGGGTATAATTTTGTAACCTTCTCTGTCATGTGTCATCATGTGTTTTCTTCTTTCAAGTATAGTAATGAAGCTGCAAGTCTTTATTTTCTTATGTAGATAAAGTTAAAACTCCTTAAAAGAGCGCTCGTATACTTGAATTTTTCACCTTCCTTTCTAAGTTATAGATAATAGTTTCTGTGTAAGGCAACATATTATCTTTAACTTCTCCAAGGGTCACAAATAATATTTTCTGTGTTAAGCAGCATATTTTCTATGATTCACTTCTCATTTTCATAATTCTTCTAAGTGACGGATAGTAGGTTCTGCGTTAAGCCACATATTATCTTTAACTTCTCCTTCAAGCTTTCTTCAGTCATCATTTATATCTAGCAACAAATGGCATTCTAAGATGTTCTTGTCATACATGTATTAAGGGTTAAAGACCAAGTTTTCCAGGTCCTTCATTTGAGAACACAAAAAACAATAAAGTCACAAATAAGTGACAACAAACAATAATCATTAATGTCTTAAGCACAATTTCTCCACAGCTAGGAAATTGGTTTCTTAAGGTACAACTGGATGCATGTCAACAAACGGGTAGGCCATCACAGAGGGATGAACTGCCTCTGAATCTCCAAGTTTCATTGTAGCCATTTGAAAAATGGGAAATTGATTTTGTAGGACAGATTCACCCTCCAGGAAAGAACACGGGTGTGCAGTATATCATCACGGCAACTAAGTATTTGACCAGATGGGTGGAGGCACAACCTATAAAGGATTGTATAGGGGGAAAACAACGAAGTTCCTATTTGAATATGTGCTGACTAGGTTTGGTTGCTCGAAGATTTTGATGAGCAATCGCGGTTATACACATTTCCTTAATGAAACGATCAACATGCTGACGGAGGAATTCCAAGTTTATCATCAAAAGAGCACGCCATATCACCCTCAAGCTAATGGGATGGTGGAAGCATTTTAATAAGATATTGGAGAACATGTTGACAAAGTTTTACAATGCGCAAAGGAATGATTGGGATGTACGTGTACCGGCAATGTTTGTGGGCTTATAGAACTACTTGTAAAAAGATGACTGGACAAATACCTTTTCGACTGGTCTATGGCATAGAAGCTGTGATGTCGATGGATTACATTGTGCCTAGTCTACGGATAGCAGAGTTCATAGGAATGGTGGACCGTGGAGCCTTAGAAGAAAGGCTTGGTTGGAGGTAGATAGATTCTTGGATGGATTCCATCAACAAGTTTAGAAGGAGCGTGAAAAGGCGTGGCACGATCGGCACATCAAACTACACACCTTCAAGGTAAACGACTTAGTTTTACTATATGACAACAAGTTTGATAAATTCCCAGGAAAATTTCAGATGCAATGGTTGGGACCATATGTGATCAAAGAGATTATTTATGGTGGAGAAGTTCAGCTGGTGAAATTGAATCGAGATCCATTTCTTGGAAAGGTAAATGGCAGCCGATTGAAGCCATACATCGGGGATCCGGCCAGATGACTATATGACGGTAGCATAATCTTAGCGCTCCAAGTAGTTGCAAGGAGGCGTGAGACTATAAACTAAACTATTTTGGTTGTAGAGCTTTGCGATGAAGGGCCTGCGTGGGATAGACAGTTGTCACAGTATCAGCAGACGCACAGAGGGAGCTATGCTACAGGATGAGAGACCATGCAATGTAGCTAGAAAGTGACCATTACGTCACTGTTAATGATTTGACAGTGAGAAAACGGATAATAGGAGCAGGGGGGCTGCATTTAAGGCTGAATTTAAGAGCAATATATTTGAAAATATGCTGCCAATCTAGCATTTATGAGTGGATTTTGGGGGGAATAGTCGAATTTGAATTCAAACATGCCTATAAATTACAGATGGCTACCCAATGAGATACACTTTTCATTTTGAGAGTTTAGGTGTGGCGCTGTCTGGTGTGTATGAACTGTGTGTTCTTTAAGGACATGGTCACTAGTTCTGTGTTTGACAAGTTACCTGAGGAAACCCAATAGCTTATTAATAGCTTCATGTTTGAACCCATGGAAACTGCAAGTGCTGGAGGGTCTATTGCCTCTAAGGGAGCTGCCCCTAAGGTCGTAAGTATGGAGGTGCCCACAACAGTGCCAAAATCGTCGAGGTTGCCTAGGCTGAAGCCTACGCCGGTAGGAGAGGTTCCCAAGCCGAAGAAGGATAAACAGAAGAAGACGTTGTCGGTGCGTGAGTCACCAAGGAAACATCAGAGAAAAGAAAATCCAACCATGTAAGAAAAGGGAAAAGTGGTTGACCTGGAGGGCGATGAGGGCACAGAGGACATTGATATTGAGGGGGTAGACCCTATTTCCAAGCTGCCAGAATAAATCCCCCCATGCCAGGGAAAGGCGAAGGTCCCAAAGGACCCAAATGAGGGAAAGTTTCTCCTTCATACACCCATGCTACCAGAGAATATAACATTTGAAGTTCCACACTTGGCATGCGTCCCACATTTGAAGCTTGACGATTGGGACTTGGGGGACACTGAGCGGTTCCCCCACCTGGCTACTGATAATTTCCTTCAGCAAGTATTCTACAAGTGGTGTCACCGCGCTAGAGCTGGTGAAGTGGATTCATGGGGTGGAGAAGGCAGGATTGTTGAATCTGCTATGGGTTCCACATTACCATCACGCTCCCATAAATTTAATTGTTATCAAACAGTTGTTGTGCCTAGTGCACAATGGGTGCTTGTGGTTGGAGGAGCCGATCCCTATAGCTGACGTGCTGATCCTTAGGATCACCTTACTACCAAATTCAAGACTAAATTCGGCCAAGACATTTGGTGGAAAGATGGGTGAGCGCAACCTCGTCTTGTGGATGAAGGACAAGTTTATTCTTATCAAGAAGCCATGTGGGTATTCAATTTAAAGCATAACTAACCCCGCGGTGAAGGTGGCCACCCAGATCTTGGCCAGCAAAATAATGAGAAAGTGCCGCATGGACGAGGTGCCATCACTAGTTTTTTTACTAGCAGACCAATGCGCGGAGGCCGTAGAATTCAATTGGGCATGCTACTTGTGCAGCAAGTTCCTAGTGAACTGGAGGGAGGCATAGGACCAAAGCAAGACTTTTCACTACTCATGGCTCTTACTTTCAATTGTGCTGGTTGCATGGGAGTTGCCGGAGGATACCCAATTTCCTCCGATCGTGCTAGATTTTCCAGAAGCAACGAAGTTTGCTTCGCTATGGGCCATAAAGGACGCTGAGCAGGTTCAAGAGAGCAAGGTGTTTTGGTTATTGATGAAGATGAGCATTAATATGGCCATCAACCAAAAGCCATGGTTGCCACCAACTGTCTTTGAGTAGCTATTTGGGTACACGGAGTTTAAAGCAGACTTCCACTGCATCTCCATCCAAGAGCAAAAGGACCCAGAACATAAGTGGTATGATTTACCATACCTCTTGATGGATGATGCCATTGCAGTAGTCCTTGATCGGTGGCCAGCAGACTGGCACACAACATCAGATTTTTCTTCCGAGACTAGTAAGTCCGCGGAAAAGCAGAAAAAATAAGCGGCCTGATTGAAAGTTCAGCACTTGGCTGAAAAGTGAAAGAAGGAGACTGAAGAGAAGGCATGTGCATAAGCGGAGTGCATTGCCAAGGAACAAGCAGAGTAGGAAGAGCACAGCTCTGATAGGAGCTAGAAGTCCCCTTCACCACAAATGAGGATGATGAGAAATCATAATAGAGTGGTGGAGATTTGGAAAGCACTCCCTTCTAGGTGAAGTGGAACAGGGAACAGGAAAAAGAACGACTGTGAAAGAAGACCAAGGCCATTAAGTCATCTCTAGACCTGATCACCTTGATAGAGAGCGACTTGGATGACATTGGGGATAAGGTAAGGGATATGATTGCAAAACTACTGCAGTAGTTTGAGTAGCAGCAGAAGCAGGCATTAAGTGCCATTCAGACGGGTCTGTGTGAGCTGCAGATCCAAGCCACTAGACTGCAAACAGTTGTAGGATAGAGCAATGCAACATCAACTAGTTTGGCGCAGGGGACCACTCAAGCCACAGAGTTGGTTTGATCCTTGGATCTCTGGCTAGTTGCACTACCAAATGGAGCTCTCAACATGGAGGCGACAACTGACAAGGCTACTATCAGCGCGCTGAGGAAAGTTGGCCTCAACTTGGCCGCGCTTCCCAGTGATTTCCTTCACACCCAACAAGCATGTGTCCTTGAAGAGCTTAAGGACAGAGAGTAGCTCATGCTGCACATGATCAATGAGTAGAAAATAAAAAACAAACAGATATTCATTGAGAGGATAGATGCGCTAGAAGCTTGGAACAAGGATTAGGAAAAGAATGAGCACACTATAGCAGTAGTAGCTGAAGCATACAGAATAGTTTCAGAACTGCATATCCCAGAAGAAGCATTGGTGGAAGCCAAGATTCAGAAGTTGGCTGTATGTGTGCATGATGCGAAGACCGAAATGGAAAAGGTTTAGTTTTAGCTAAACCTGAAAATTACAGAGCTTGAGTTGAAGACACATCCTTCAACTCCACCAGAGGTCAAAGAACAACGTGAAGCTGATGTGAGGGATGGAGTCACTGCAATAGATGTCGCGGTGGCAGAATGCATTGTGCTCTTTGAGCAGTCCATGGAGCTAATCACGAGTCTGCAGGAAGATCCTAACTTGCAGAGGTTGAACACAGAGGCCCGGGAACTGCAATAGCAGTATGACGAAGCAAAGGTGACAACACACACCATCGTTGTCACACAGAGATTGGAAAAGCTGCAGGAGGCAAAGCAACTGCAAGAATAGGTGGAAGCAGTGCAACGGAAAGAGGTAGTCCTCAAGGCTAGATTGGGGCCTTGGCTAGATGAGGCCTATGTGATCTCCGCCACCATTGGGGAGAAGTTGGCCAACCTATAGAGAACACAACAGAAGATCCAGGAAGATAACGTAGGACCAATGACCGAGCAGCTGGTGGAGCAGGTCAAGTAGGTAGCTACGCAATGCAAAACTGAAGTTGCAGTAGCACAAGTGGAGTTGGGAGGTCTTCGTAGTAAGATATTAGTGCCAATATAGTGACTCCAAGAAAAGTCAGGATATTTGTGTTGGGGGCTTGTTGGAACAGGGTCCCCAAAGGTTAATTTTGGGGCAGAAAACCTAATTTTTTGTGATGTAAAGTGTAAATTCTCTGCAAGTTATGATCCTAGAGCACGTAGATAGTAAATGTCATAAATGGATTTTCCCTTCTTTTATGTAAGTTTTGTTGGCTTGTATAGATCTACCCATGGTCCACAGACCATGGGATTTTATAAAAAGGAGAGTCTTAGAGAGTCTAAGGCAGTTCATAAAGAGGAGAAGTTCATATTTGATGTAATGGGTCAGTAGAAGTGACGAGCAAAGAATGTTTGAGTAGAAGAGAGGCTTTGCAACTGTGTGTGTAGAGGCCTAGAATAGAGTCTACAACTGAGTGCACGGACCCCTGCAGTTGATTGTGCAGGGTAGTTTTGAGTCTGTAAGCAAATCTGAAGTATCAATAAAGAGACTATTCTAGAAATACCTATATTTGATCTATTTACTTATGTCATGAATGAATGCATTTATGTTATGATGAATTTTGGGATTATAATTTAATGTTGCATTGATGCACGATTCTTCATGGTTTACATTGTTATACGAACACAAGTAATAATATCTGTTTACGTGAATAATATCTTAATGCATGCTAAAGATATTAGACACTTAAGCTGATCTGGGTAATAACAGACTTAGGAGTGATTACAAAGGCTCGTAAGTGATTGGTTCGCCTATTTAGGGTTCGCAAAAGACAGTCGTAGACCTTCGCAAAGGTCTACGGGCTGGTAAAAGGGAGTTATATCGATAAGCGTCAAGGACTTATCGATTTGCGCGTTACAGCATAAAATGAAATCATAACCATCTCTGGGTGTGGAAACTTGGTTCCACCATCACCTCATACTGCTTCGGGTGATAATTTAGTCCGCGCTCCGCAAATTAATGTTGAAAGGGCCAGTAGTGTAGGGCTTTGTTTGGAAAACTTAACTCTGAACCTCGGTTAGGTGTTATAGACATATTTGGGCACATCAACCCCAAATGCATATGTCGATGACATTAGGGCTCATCAACCCCTAAAAGAGTTGTTTTATACCCTAAATAAGCTTAGTCATCTGAATTCCTCATTCCCCAAAAGTTCCATCTCAGAAATCATCGAGAAAGTGACAAAACTGAACCATATCTGAAAGCCCTATGTTAGGGTGAGATGCATCTCACCTGCTACACTGTCTAAGTGAGATGCATCGCAATTTGGCCCTTTAGTAAGTGCGATGGGTGAGGTTGGACAAAATTCTGGGACAATTTGTTAGTTGGTTGCTCATGGAATCTTCTAGAAACTTCTCCTATGCCACTTGCCTCTCTGAATTCGCCCAAGGATGACCAAGGGAACTAGGAAACCATCTCCAATTCCCCTCTCTTGTGGAACTAATTTCAACAAATGGAATTACATTCATCATCCCCATTGATGACTCATGCTCTTGCAATAATATATAAAAGGATCTCCCATCCAAGAGATCATGAGGCTGAATAGTTACAGGTTGGTCTTCATAATCTCTTTCATATCTATCACTCATAGGAAAGATATTGAATTGATTTAAACTATTGTTTCTAGGTTAGCTACCAAATCTAGAGGGTTAGTCATTTGACAAGACACTAATTTTCCCAGAAACAAATTGGCTAGTCCGTTGGGGACTACCAGATGATTGTTTGTTGCTATTTTTTGTTCTATGTTGAATTATATAAACTATAGATAGAGTCTGAAGCTAGCCAGGAAACTTTCGAATCACTCTTGTTCTGCAATTGTGTAGTAAATAAATTCTACTTCAGTCAATCTCTGGTTTAGTTTATGAATTAAACATTTGACTTGCAAACACATATACATGCCCTTTTGGTAGCTCAGTAACCTCTTAGAACATTCCATCATACTTTGCTTATCATTGTTCATCAAAACCAAGCTTGATCCATTGAAAACTGCTACAAATTTGAGCCAAAACCATTTTCAGAAGCGCTCCCTGACCATCGCACTGTCTTCCACTGTGACTGGATATGCATCTCACCTCCCGAATGAGAAAAGTGTGATGCATATAACTATTTGCATAGGCCAGGTGCGATGATTGACTGAACTCAATTTCCCATCTAGGAGTTGAGGGTTTTTGACTAGTTTTCAAACATGTTTGGATGTTTGCTAAATTTGAACAATACCTCATCACTGAAGTCAAATTACATCACTTATATCAACCTAGATTACATTAGGATTGGTGAATGTTTTTGTGTGTTGGCTCTTCATTTACAATCCATTATCAAAAGTAGTGATAGTTGATTTATTGTTTTCGATAGAAAAAGTGTCGTAAAGTCTTCCATTTTCGTCGAAAAGTGAAGTGTTGCAAAATCCTCCTTCATAGCTTATCGATTAAACTATTTTGATGGATTTGATTTGATTTTAGTTTGTTCAAAGTGTTGAAAATATATTTCTTCAAATTTGAAAGTGTCGTTTTGAGTCTTCCTTTCCCTCTTCGAAGAAAAATTGTCGAAAATTGCCATTTTGTGTGAAATATTTTGAATCATTGTTGCATTTAGTTTTCCTTCTTGAATCAATCACATTAAGGAGAGCTGAAAAAAATAAATGAATTTTGCATTGTGCATATTAAGGTTTGTGAATTCTTGATAGCAATAGCTAGGTAAATTGCATTAGATGTGCTCTTTTCTCTTTGTTAAAGATCTGATTGCTCTATCCTTTAGTAGCTAAGGTTTTCATCATTCAAACTAAATCAAAAGTTTGTTTATCATGATAGTTTCATTTTAGGAATTGCGAACATACATCACGTGGTGAACCTTCAAAGGCAAACTTTTAAGAAAGATCAACTTAAAATGAACCTCAATTAACTTAACAATGCTTTGGAATCTAATGCAACACATTTAGAGGTCTAGGCTAGAGACGTGTTTCAACGTCATTAAACCTAGTGGCTATCGTTTTCATTGAAGGTTGGGTGATTCCTCCTCTTTGATATGACAAGTGCTAGCACGGACTTGTTCTCCCCATACCATCACATATATATTGGGAGACCACAATAGGCTTAAATCCTTTATCCATAGGAAACCGAGTCTACCACCTTATCGATCGCAATGCACTGAATACAGAATTCGGGAAGATTAACTGTCGTACATAAGTCCTTGGTAATTTCTCTTTAATTTATCACCAAGGTGTATATTGCAGTTTTGCGATTGGTCTGGTAAACCATTTTGTCTAGATTCTCCAGAGTAGTCACTTTTTTTCCTTTCTGACTCTCTAAAAGAAAAGGTCCATCTGAGCACTTGTCCTTTCAAGCTCATTAAAAATCGAAGGCGACTAGAGTCATCTTTAGCTTTTTCTCGACTCTTTAAAATTGAAAAAGCAGAGTTGTGTCCAAAGTGTCGTTAAAATAGATTGACTGCGAATAACATCCCTATTCTTTAGTTGATCTTAGGTTGAAACATATGGCAACAAATCCAGAATCCACTGATTAAGGAATTCCTTTTCATGGGAATCCTAGTCCTTTTCCTTCTTTCGGAAATATTGGTGCTCCTTATATGGCTACATTGTCTCTTCCAGGATTTACCATTGGCTTTCCAGTCTGGTTGTTTTCAACCTCCTTGGTTCAAAATGTCGTGATTCCTCTGCAATCAAGTACACCTCCAACTGGAAAAAATCAACCTCCAGTTGATCCTTTAGTTGACCCTTTGCATTCTTCCTCATTTTTTTCTTCCTCCCCTTAATCCTATTTTCTTGGTGAAAGTATTGGTACTAGTAACTAGGTGGCTAAGAAGAAGGAGAAAGGGAATAAGAAGAAGAAGAAGCAAATTCAGCAAAGGGACAACTAAGCAACCATTGCTTTGAATGCAACATCTGATGATAAACCACCCATCAAGCCTCACAAAATTCGATATCCATGCAAACTTTGTGTGGGAAACCATCTTCTTCGAAGTTGTCCTGATATTACTCAGATCTTAGAAGAATGGTCTTCCCATTCACATCATCCCATGTCATTAACTTCTGGAAATCATATTGGTGACACACCATCAACTAGTGATAGTAAAGTTCATGGAAAGAAGGGAAAAGTCAAGTTTCCATGTAGGTGATGTGAAGGGAATCACCCCATTCACCTTTGTCCCTATTTGGATGGAGCCAAGAAAGTATTGGATAACCGTCCTACTTCATCGCAGTGACTTCCATCTGGTTATAGGAAACTCTCCCTAAATCCTTCACTAGTTGATGACTTGACTGACCAAAATCCACCGTCGGTCGAAACCAGTCTCTTTGAAAGTGAATCCTATGAGTCTATACTTGATCCAAATCAACGGGTTGAGGTAACAGTTCACCCGATTTCACCTTCAGCTAATCGTACCTTTCTCGAAGAGAGTGAAAATCATACCACTCAAGTTCTTTTTGTTTCCTCAGATTCAAATGAGCTTGGGGGTAGTCCTACTGTTCCATCAAGACAGGAGGAAAATCCTGCCGCTCTCATAACTCAAGGGGTTAATTCTCCCGTTCCTACGGTACCCCCTCCAAGTAGTCTAGTCACTTCCTTTGATTAGAATCGACTGGCAGGATTCCAACTTCCTTCTTATGTTCCTTTCCAGATCATAGTACAAGTTTGTAAAATGACTGTATCTGGCACTATTATAGACGAAGGTGCATCAGTGAGTATCCTTTCCTCAACTGCTTGGAAAGTGCTTGGTTCACCATCGCTTGTACCTATTACACAGAATTTGTTGGGCTTTAACAGAGGAACCAGTCGACAATTAGGGATCCTTCTTCAGTTACCTATTACTTTTGGGAGGGAAAACCATTTATCTGAATGTGATGGTGGTCCCAGGCCCTTTAGATTACAATTTACTTCTAGGGTGTGACTATGTTTATGGCATGGGAGCTATTGTTTCCACTCTTTCAAGAGATTTGTTTCCTGCATGAAGGAAAAATTGTCACCGTTGACTAGCTTTCATTTCCTGGTCCAAATATAGCTCCTAGTCAACCATCTTCTGGTCCTTTTGTACCAATGGTATCATCCCTACCACAGGTTAATTATGTGGCAACCTGTTCCATACCTACATCAACTGACGATCAATTCAGTGATGTTGTACATCATGTACTGGGGGCATTGGAACCAGATCTCTCTTTCATGATCTCTTATGAGTTGTGATTGAATCATGAGGATAGTTATTTTACTGTGTCAACCTCGTTTAAAAATGAAACAGGCCAATGAGCATAGTTCCTTGTCTTGTGTCAAGCTTGTTAAAAAATGAAACAAGGAATCCGAGGAGTGCTCTTTGTCTTGTGTCAACCTCATTAAAAAATGAAACAAGGGCATGAGGAGAGTTCTTGGTCTTGTGTCAACCTCGTTGAAAAATGAACCCAAGGAATATGAGGATAGTTCGTTGTCTTGTGTCAACTTCGTTAAAAAATGAAACAAGGAATCTGAGCAAAGTTCTTTGTCTTGTGTCAAGCTCATTTAAAAAAATAAAAAATGAAACAAGGTCCCAAGTTCCAAATTGAGTCTTTGAGTAGATCTCCTAAAATCCCAGTCGAGTCGTTCACTTGATCTCTTAAAAGAACCTTCATTCCATCCACTTGATAGTCATGAGTAGTCTACTTAGGTGAATGCAATGAAGCTTGGGGGGCATGCACCTAATGGTAAAGTTAAGTTTCCCTGTAGGTTATGTGAAGGGAATCACCCCATTCACCTTTGTCTATCTGGACGAAGCCAAAAGGTGTTGGATAACCATCTAGCTTCATCGCAGTGACTTCCATATGGTTACAGGAGACTCTCCCTTTCATCATGCTAGGGGCATGCAAACCATTTTCAAGCATAGTTTTGCATTTTGAGCTTGTGTAAAAATGAAATTGAATCCAAGCATAGTTTTTTCATTTCAAGCTTGTGTAAACATGAAACTGAATCCAAGCATAGTTCCCTATGGTTCAATCTTGTCTAAAAATGAACCCATTTTCAATTTTTTAACCCTCGTTATTGCCATTTTATCAGCCTCTATTATCAGATGAGCCTTGGTTGTTTCATTCCATCACCACCATCTCTTTGGTCGATCATACGCTTTCACTTGGTTGTTTTACCCTTTTATGAGGAACAGTTGCAATGAGTGGTCTTATTAGCCAGCCTCTTCACATAAATCAACATGTTTTGAGAAGTTCCAACATCACCAGAACTAGTTTCTACCCTAGACACCACTCGTTCCTCAAAATGGAGTCGTATTTAAACTTTTTTCGGACTCTATAAAGAAGAAAATATTGTCGAGCGCTTGTCTTTTCCGGCTCGTTAAAGTATTGGAAACGTCATTCCTCTTGTATTATTTTATCCTTTTTTGGACCTGAGGGATTACTTTACAAAAAAGAACTTATGGAGTTTACTTTTAGTCCCTTTTCAAACTCTCTAAACATGAAAATGACCGAGTTGTCCTTGTCGTTAAACTCGTTAAAATAATAGCGACAGACTTTTCCATCTAGGCAAGACCGAGTTTCACTGTCGCTAGATCGTTAAAACATGAAATAGCAACGGGTTTGCCCGAAGGGCGAATTATAGAACAAGCATATGTTATCCTCCTCAAGCTTGACAAAAATAAAGAGGTATTGATTAGCGATGACTGGGGAAAATGGGAAAAATCTTGAAGAATTTATGGTAGCAAGTCGCTCTTGAACATGACACTTTCAGTTCATCTCCATGATTGAGTTGGGTTGGGTTATTCCATTCACTGGTCATTATACCATTGGTCTTTCATACCATCCATCTTTTGGGGTTAACACTACCAATTCATCTCAGTGTCACTGAAATTTTCAAGAGAAGTCATCCAGTGGAGAAGCCATCTAGTTAAGAAGTCATACAGTTAATGTCTCATACACTACAATACCTCCAACCTTCATTTTTCATGACCGCCATTCCTCAACCTTGTGTTGTTAGTTCATTTTCACCTCCAGAAATCATTTGCTTCGTTTCGTGTTGTAGATGTGGGATACATCAAGGCCCTACTACAACGAGTTGCTTCTTGTCGACATCAGCTCATTATCCAAGAAGTTGACTTAGAAACACCCTTCCAGTGATTTGAAGCTTGTTTACATCAATGGCAAGTTTCTCTCTTCCGGTGACAGGTTGACATCAATGGCCTTCAACCAAAAGATTTTATGTGGTGTTCGACATCGGATCATGTATTCAGACCACATGAAATGTACTGTAGTACCTTGAGGATCATTATCATTATTAGTGATCCCTCTTGCATCTATTAACAGCTCATATCATTGGCTGGTAATCAAGCGATGTCTTTCCAAGTTCGACCTTAGAACATCTCCTCACATGGTTTGACTTGTACATCGAGCAAAGATTGAACGAGTTTGAAGACACCGGATCTAGTTTCATCCATCCAGGTTGCGATATATTTAGGGATACAAAAACATCAAATGTACAAAGGCCCTACACAGATGGTCATCCTAATCATGGATTATGACTCTATATCTGTAGAATCACAAGTTTATATCTGCAGACGACTATCTGATCTATGTACATGAAATGAAAATTTATAAAGCTAAGCATGGGAATGCCTCCCTCAGCTAGTTCATGAAAAATCATATTATTATGATGTATTGTATTGTAATTTATGCAGGTCACCTTCCTATTCAAAACTTCTGATCCTCATGATAAAGCATTTCACCCGACATGAACATTTACGACCTCATGCTTTAGGGGCCAACTGTTATAGACATATTTTGGCACATCAACCCCAAACTCATATGTCGATGAAATTAGGGCTCATCAACCTCTAAAAGAGTTGTTTTATACCCTAAAGAATCTTAGTCATCTGAATGCCTCATTCCCCAAAAGTTCCATCTCAGAAATCATCCAGAAAGTGCCGAAACTGAACCATATCTAAAAGCCCTATGTTAGGGTGAGATGCATCTCACCTGTTACACTATCTAAGTGAGATTCATTGTAGTTTGGCCATTTAGTAAGTGCGATGGGCTAGGTTGGACAAAATTCCAGGACAATTTGTTAGTTGGTTGCTCATGGAATCTTCTAGAAACTTCTCCTATGCCACTTGCCTCTCTGAATTTTCCCAAGGATGACCAAGGGAACTAAGAATCCATCTCCAATTCCCCTCTCTTATGGAACTAATTTAAACAAATGGAACTAAATTCATCATCCCCATTGATGACTCACCCTCTTGCAATAATCTATAAAAGGATCTCCTATCCAAGAGATCAGGAGGCTGAATTATTTTGAGTTGTAAGAAAGTGCTACTAGTTTTAATATTGAGGTGAGAGCATTGTGATATTGTTGGTGTGTTCTTGCTAATTCATGAGGTGAAGAAGGCTTGAATCTGGGAGGATGGAGCTAGATCAGACTTTTTATGGGTTGTAATTATCCTTGATATCAATAAAGTTCTTCAAGATTTTTCCCAATTGATTGTGTTAACTGTAAATGCATTCATTTGTTTATCATATTTCTGATTCTATGGTGTCGACAAATCAGTTCCATTCCGAACAAGAATTTTTAGAATGTCATGCTTCGTGGAACTAACAGAAGTTATCCTTCACAATATGGTATGTTTGAAACACAAAATTGGGACTCTATGCAGGTACCTATTGCTTCCACCTAATTTCTCATTCTTCCTCTGTGCAATTATGGGAGGTTTG
Source organism: Pinus tabuliformis (assembly GCA_031772625.1). Classification (NCBI taxonomy): domain Eukaryota; kingdom Viridiplantae; phylum Streptophyta; class Pinopsida; order Pinales; family Pinaceae; genus Pinus; species Pinus tabuliformis. Next base: position 1,854,573,109 of record CM062817.1, on the reverse strand, counting down.
TTGCTCGTTGTTGTCTTGGTTGTCCATTGCTTGAGTTCTGCTACTTCAATTGTCAAGGACTTGAGGAGATTTGTAAGGGTCTCAATTTCACTTGTTTATTTTTTCTTTACCTTACTCACAGCAGTCTGAGACCTCCTGCTCGTGTCTTTAGAGTCCTTAGTTGGTTCATCATCTACAATGACGCCAATCATGCGCAAGTCTTTCTCCACATCAATTTATTTTTGGAAATTTTTGAAAAGTGTTGGTTTCGTAAATCGCTTGACGAACTGCGCAATGTTGGTTGATAGTGCAAATGTGTAGTATTCGATTGTGATGGAATCATGAGGTTTAGTTTCTACAGCGAACTTGTTCAAAATACGGTTAAACCTCTGGTTAAAATATTTCACTTTTTCTTTTTTATCCATCTTAAGACTACCTAATTCTTTCAACAACATGGTGGGGGTTTTGTCATCAACAAATTTCTCAAGGAAAATTCTCTTGAACATCCCCCAGTTCTGAATAGAGTTGACAGGAAGGCTATGGTACCATACAACTGCTCTATCATCCAAGGTACATGGAAACATTCTACATGCAACATTGCCCTAATGTACCTCGAGTGTCTGCAGATGTAGGTACAAGATTTCTATATAGTATTTCGCCTTCACTACTATGTCAGGGTCATACTTCATTAACCACTTCTGTGTGCCTTGGCATCTTATGAAAGACAACTTGGAGTGTGAATGGGCCCTATGTCATCCATTCTAGATTTTGATCAAACATATTTTCTTCTTCTTCGTACTCCTCCTCTTCTTCTGAATTAAACAGTTCAACCTTTGAATGTTTTGGTTCATCTCTACCTCCCCCTCCTCTGCTACCTTCCCCTTCGCTACCTCTGCTAAAACCTAAGCCCAAGAGTATGTTGTTAGCTCCTTCTCCTTCTTGGAAAATAGGAGGTTCCTCTTTGTTCTCAACAGCTTCTACCAGCTTTTAAAGAGTGGCGAGTATTTCTTCTTCAACAGATGAGACTACCAATCCAGTGGGCATAATCTTATGCTTCCTCTATGAAGAGGGAAGATTGTGTACTCATGGAATCAGTCCAACAACTTTGGCTAAATGATGGGTGATGGGATGGACAGTGCGAAGGTGGTGATATGAAATCTCTTGTTCGGGTGTGGGAGGTGACGAGTAACCAAATTTAGAGATGTGCATGGGAGAGAGAGATTTTGTGTTACTGCCTCCACAAGATGATGTATATGTGGGGTTGAGAGGAAATTCAGCCATAAACTATTGGCGGCCCTCCTTCTAGTGCCAGAAATGTTGATAGTGCTGGACCCACCAACATTGAGGGGATATCCCTAGTATGAAGTCCCAACTAGAACTCACACAGTTTGGTGTAGGAATCCCATCCGGTATGATGGCCCGGTTGCCATTATCTTAGAGATTTTCCTTAGCTCTTGTTGTTCAGCACATGATATTGTTATGCTTGTAACTTCAAGAAAGCGAGTTGAGTGTGCATGGTGAGTTTGTAATGTAAATCTGTGTGTGTGCGTTCTCTTACTGTCAAAAGGGAGAGTAAAGTGAGCCTCTTGATGAGAGGGAATATTCCCAACCCAAGAAGAAACACATGCGAACAACAACAATGATTTGTCCATCGTCAGTAGAATAGTCCACAGCAGATGCGACAGTCATGAATACAAAGTTAAAGGGAAAAAACATACACTATCCAGCGGAGTAGTGCACACATGGGTGAGGGTCGTTAAAACCAAGAAAACACAAAAATGGTCTATCTAATGTCTGGCGGAGAAGTCCACATGGATGGGACAATAGTGATAAACAATACAACACATCTTCAACAATGTAATTACTAAAATAACTGAAGTATTTCAACTATCTTATTACAGGTTAAGCGAACATACATTACAAATGTTTAAAGAAGAGTCTTAAAAATGGATACAAAACATGTGTTAAAATGTGCTAGCCTGAGACAGGATTATGAATTAATAGAAAATTCCAAGACACATTTGTACACCATACATCACTAGTGCTAGTAGTGGGACATTAGAGCCACTCCTCACTCCTCAAAGAACAAACTACAGACTCTGAAGGTTATGTGGGAGGAGCCAAGGTGAAAAATTCCTTTCTCATACAATGAGGGGGTATGTATAGCCAAGGGTGATAATTGACCCTTGTGACTCTTCGACTTCCCTCATGAATGTTTGGCTTTGTATGACTTTTCAACTAACATAACTCTTCAACTTCATATCTTTGTGTCTTCTACTTTCATATTACATTACATTTGATTACAACAAGTATGGCCCGTAGTAGTGATGTGGCCAAGACAACTCATGACACAACTCGACATGACATTCCTAACATGTGCTGGTTGGCTATGGTGTCTATGTTGAGCTCTTGTGCTTCTGAGTTATGGGTGTGCTCTTGGTGTAACATGTCTTGACCTCTACATGGAAAAGCACACGGTGTCTGTGATGGTCTTGGTATTTCCTTGATGGTGCATGCGTATGTGTCCCTTCTACTCACTTCCCGATGTGCCTCGTGAGTTCTTTCTGTTAGCCTCCTATTGCAATAGGTTTCATATTTCATGATTGACTGTTTTACATGCCAAATATTTCATCTTTTCATGCTGCAAAGTTCCATATTTCCAAGAAGTTCCATTTTGAAGAATCATACCATTTTTGAAGAGTTTTATAGTTAAGGGAAAGCCGAACAGCTTAATCTTGGCTTCCCTAGGTTTAAATTGCTTGTTTTAGAAGATAGAGAATGAATATCTATCCAAACAACTTAAGCTTAGCAGATGAGTAGCTAGGTAGAGAAATGAAGGAGCCCAACTGCTTAATCTAGGCCCTTGGAAGAGATAAGGGTACACTTAGATAGGAGGGCAGTCAAAAGAAAAGAGGATAATCAGGGTCTACAAGTCTAAGTGCACCCATTCAAAAAGAAGAAAAAATGTTAGTTGTATTAGGCTGGGTAGGTAGTTTGAGATTGCAGAAAGTAAGGTTTTGATCACCTGATTTATTGTCAATTACATCTTGTCTCATCAATGAAAGAAGTGGCAAAGTAGTTGTTTTGATGGTAGAACTTTGGAAGAATGTCTAACTCCCTTTCACCCCCCCCTCCCCCAAAGTTTCTTACTAACATCCCCTTGAGGGCCTTGGGATCTGCCCAACCAGTCCTGTTATCACTTCATTTTTGTAAAATACTAAGTCAAGCTTTGACTTTCTTCAATGAAAAGAAGCCACATTTCTTGTGTAAAAATCATTTCCCCACATTCCATTCACTTCTTATGTCTAAGTTTCAGTCCATAAACTTAACCTATGCCCTACTCTTTCACCTCGCAAACTCATATTAACTTCTAATTCTATTTATATAGCTCCCTAACCTATGTTCGTATCCCTATTGATACAAAAAACTATATAAAATTCCAAAAAATAATAAATATTCCCACCCCATGGCACTATAGCCTTATAATGAAGTCTTGGGAAATAATAGTCCATCTGGGACTATTATGAACCGTTCCGCGTCTTAACCTAGATTTAGTTTCACCTCTGGTTGAATTAACAACCACCCCCCCCTTCTCTCACACATAAACTTTATATCAATATCCTCCGCGCATACATGTTATTTGGGATTAATTTGATATTCGGTCAAATTAATAACCATCGGCGCATAAACCATATAAAACCCATCAAACCCAAAGTTTTTGAACCCCTGCCACATAAATAAATCAATATAATATAGCGGGCCCTCGTACATTAATAGCCCACCAACTCGCAGTTTCGTCCACCTTCGGATCGGGCCCTCCCCATCCGACGGCTCTCACCAATTTCAGAGCCACCCCGACGTTCGACAGTTAGCTTCCGATCGCGTAGCGGTTTCTCCGCTGTACATAAGACAGGTGTCCCATTTTGATTGTATCAGGCGGGATCTGAAAAATACTGCCCCCGTACAGAAGGCGGCCCGATAAAACCACAAACCGCCTTCTGTCTCTCTGCCCCTGACGTCAGCGCCACGTCGCCGCTCACATCACCTCCCCGTCAACTCGCAGTTGCTCCGTGTCACCGCCAGCTCAATTGTCAGTGTCCCTACCCTGCCTTCTATTCTCTGCCATGTCACCTTGCCGTACCCGTGACCCGTCGCTGACGTCATGCTGACGTCATCACAGAAAAGGCGCAAAGGGCAAGAGTCGCGTCAAAGAATGCCTGAAACGAGAAACAGAGGCAGTTTTCGATGGGTGATTAGCGCTTAGCGCTAATCGCGCATCGCTAAGAAAAATTACTCAAAATGGAAAGCTTCCTATTGCTCAACTACCTGCAAAACCCAAAAATTTGCAAGAGGCAATGCTGGAAACAGAGAACTAAAGAAAAAACAGCAGGCAGAGGGAGTCGAGATATGACTATGAAAATTTTATAAAAAGGCCAAGTATGCATATCGAGAGCAGGATAACAAAGCAGTGACTCAGCGAAGCACCAGGGCAGCAGGCCCAAAAACACAATTAAAAGCACAGCCTCAGCCGACTCATTTGATCCCAAAAGTCTAAATTCTCTGACAGAATGGATAGCTATTACCCTAAATATCTACTGCATCATTTACTCTTTCATAGACTATTCCTCAAGAGTTGGTAAAGAAGTTATGAGTTATTAACTCATCAATTAGATATTTTGTAACTCATTTTTTGTATATATACTTCCCCACAGAGCATATTTGGGGGGGTTGGTTGATAATCCTCATTCTAGACTTGCGTTGTATACTTTGAGAGCTCTATAATCAAAGACTGCTGGAATGCTTTGGATGAAGAACTGTTTGTTGTGTTATTTAATGGCCAAAGAGTGACTGTGGAATTTTTGTGTTACTACATGGCTCAATAAGTGTTTTCTTACCTCTGTTTATAGTTTATATATGTTAATGCCACCATTGTGTTACCATCTAAATAGCAAGAAAGAAGAATAGCTTAGGCTTTGCTTGACTGCACTCTATGCTCAGTTCTTGTTATTTCTATATGTTTTCTTCAGAAATAGTTATGAATATGCATACTTAAATGATCACGTTCACCCTGTTTCTTTCACATATGACTGCTATTTAGGAATTCTTGACTGCTCCTAGACAAACTTTCATTCACCTTCCCTCTCTATTAGCTAATGAAAGATTCTTAGTTTCCTTTCATCTCTGACCTTCATTCCATCTTTATTCCAGCTTGATATTGTTCTATGTGTAGTTATCCTGCTCTGTATTCCTCTTGTGACCAAGAAAACACAACAGCAAGCCCTAATCCATGACTCCATGCCCAATGGTTTGAACTTCTCACACTATGCATCCCAACTCTGCTTGAAAACATCATCCTTCCCACCAAAATCAAAACAAAACCCATGTACACCATAACTAGCCTAAAATGAACCCAAAACAAAGCTAAATTTTAAAGAGAGAGCCCTCTCTAACTGCAGGTAGGCTAGGACCTGCAGCCCAAAGATTGGTTTGTGGTTACCTCAGCCGTATCCCTTAAGGTGCCAAGGGACAACCTGAGTGATAACACTTTCAACCATGAGAAAGTCTTCTAGCATGTGCTCCTTCTTCATCCCATTCATCGTCGTGCCATGTTTCATCCATGTACTAGTTCCTGCAATCACTCATGAGGAGACAACATCAAATCCAAAAAAAAAATCTCCTAGTCGAACATGATGCATTGTTTTCCGTTTCGGTGTAGGTGACTGGGAGAGGGACAAGGTACTCAAAATGCATAGAGCACATCTCAGGATGGGATGCGAGGATCCAGAGGAATGTCAGGAAAAAATGCGCAGATGTCACTAGGAGGCCATTTTGTGCAATTCGGGACAACAATGACAACTACATGGTAAGACCTAGCTAGAAGGCCGAATTGTGCAGTTTCTGGGAGGAAGACCAGGCAAGGTGTCAGGGAACTGTTGGGCCAATATTCACAATTTTCAAAGGGGGCACTAGGCAGTTCATCAATCTATGATCTGCACAGTTTCTCTGGGGAAGATAGAGCGGGTAGCAGGAGACACTGGTAGGAAAATCTGTGCAGTTTTCCAGAGGAGGACAGGATTAGGTTGCAAGAGTTGCTAATCAAAACTATGCAATTCTAAGAGACAGTCTAGGATAGACAGTGAGGGCTCCCGAACATAACTACACAATTTCTAGGCCTAGTGTAGAGAGGGGCAACAAGGCAGGTGACAGTCAAAATTGCACAATTTTATGAGGGAGATAAGAGGAGGCCAACGAATGGCTTCCCTATCAAATCTGCGCAATTTCCTAGGACAGTGTAGTGACAGGCAGCAGAGGCCTATCCCACATGTCTGCGCAGTTTCTGCAAGCAGTGCAAGGTGGGCAGGCTAAACAAGCTTTGCGCATTTTTGGAGGTGAGTATAGCTCTGGGCCACAACTCAAGTCAGTTTTTCTGGTTGACCAAAGGGAGGCTTGATGGGTGATCTTGTGAGAAGCACGGACTAGATTGGGTTCTGGTACAACTTCTATGCAGTTCTGGGAGATAGTCAGCTGGCTCACTTGTAGGATTGCATAGTGCATGCTACCCTGGAGGACAATCTCAAGATCTGCACAGTTCTGGGTAGCAGAGCAAGGTCACTGAGATCGAGGTCTGGTTGAAGGAGGGTTATCCAGTCGACATATTTTCAGGAAAAATGACTAAGTGTGAAAGAAAGTGAACTTGTGCATTCATGACATTGTGATCACACACTTAGCATGACTCGATGACAAGACACCTCAAACCAACAAGAAAAACATGTGCTTAGTGAGATTGACTCAATGGTTAAGAGCGATAAGTGCAATAGTTGAGATATGTCTTCGAACGACCTTGACGACACTTATGTGAGAGTGTTTACAACTTTGTGTGTGAGTGTGACTGGTGTTCACAGAGAAAAAACAACTCATGCACACAAAGAGAATCCTTCAAAATCGCCAGAAAAAACTCTCAAGCATGACATAGAAATTAGCATGCCAAAAGATGAATGGTGGTCGATCAAGAAAAATGGTGTAAGGACTTGACAAGAGCTCATGGGATGAGCCTGAGTGTTTGCAACCATCAAGGGGGAAAATCAACAAAGGCTCTAAAATATGAATGCATGCCAAAATTTTGGAGGGTGTTTCAGCCGCTACAACAAGCCCATTCCTAGGTTGCATGAGTGGAATCCCACCAAAATAAACCAAATCATAGGCCCCTTTTGCAAGTACTTGCTTGACAATATATGGGTCTAACCACATAGGTTGGAACTTTCCTGAGCCTAACTTATTAGATTCTTGGTCATATACAAGTACAATGTCTGCTTCTAAGAAGACAGAAGTCTTGACACTTTTGTCATATTTCACCTTGATACGTCTTTTATGAGCTTCATTAGCTATAGTAGCATCATGTCATGTATCATCTAATTGGTTAGATGTAAAAGACATTCCTCTTCTACATAAGTGGCATGATAAAGTTCGTCAACTAGTTTCAATGATGAAATCTCCCATTAGATTGAAAGGATTGCTTCTAGACCATAAACCAACTGAAAGGGTGTAAAATTGGTAGAAATCCTCACAGAGGTTCAGTATGCCCACAATGAAGCATAAAGGAGTAGATGTCAGTCTAATTTATGGACCCCTACCATAAGTTGAAGCATAGTATTAAGAACTTTATTGATAGCCTCAACTCGTCCATTAACCTGAAGGAGGGAGTGGAAATTTCATGGGAAAGTCCCAGCTTAGTAGTTATTTCAGTCATCATATTATTTTGTAAATTATTTTCATGATTTGTAACTATGGCTTGTATCACACCAAACCTTGCGATGACATGATTGAAAAGGAAGTATGCATCTATTTTGCCACTATTGTTAAATATAGGCATCACCTTGGCCCGCTTAGTGAAATAATCTATAGCGACAATGATATAACCATGTGTTGAGATGGGGTCCCCTCGGTTAGTTTTGGGGCAAAAGCACAAGTTTTGGGACAAAACCCCAAGATTTGATGTAAAAAGATGTAAAGTCTCCACAAATTGTGGTCACGGAGCAGATAGCTAGTTAAGAGTCAAAAAATGTTTTTACCCTCATTTCTGTAAACTTGAGTTAGTTTTTGAAGATCTACCCATTGTCCGCGGACCATGGGATTGTATAAATAGGAGTGTCTTACAAAGTCTAAGGCATAATTGATAATGATGAATCTAATGGATCAATAGAGGGAAGATTGAGATAAGTTTTAGAGGAGGAAGAGGTTGTGCATTTGAGTGCACAGAGGCCTAAAGTAGTGTTCGCAGCTGAGTGTGCAGACCCCTGCAGCTGAGTGCATAGGGAAGTATAGTGTTTGTAAACTTTTACTGAAGATCAATAAAGAATATTGTTGCAAAGATTCCTGTGTTTTATCTCTTTACTTCTGTCATGAATGAATGCGATATACGTTGTGATGAATAATGTATTTATGAAATAATGATGTATTTATGTGTGAATTTACTTGATCTAACTTATTATCTAAACGCAATTACTGTTAAGCGATTACGCGAAGATCATAACACTTTCTGTTAAAGCTATTGAACACTTTGGTAGATCTGATTAAATACTGATCTAAGGAGAATTTATGGTTCACGTGAGTAGATAATTTTCCTATTCAGGGTCCACAAAATCTAGTAATAGACCTTCGTAGAGGTCTAGAGGCTGATTAAGGGAAGTTACAGTGATAAGCCATAAGGGCTTAGAGATTTGTGTGAAGGAAGATCTAGGTCACAAAAAGACATCACATTGATCTATGGGTGTAGAAATTTGGTTCCAGCATCCCCCCATAATGCTTTGGGTGAGGCTTCAGTCTACGCTTTTTGGATTGATGCTAAAAGGGCCAGCAATGTAGGTATTTGTTTGGTGCAACTAACTCTGGACTTGGGTAAGGACCCCCTAAGCCAACAAAGGATTTCATTGCGAGGACCGAGATCTGCATAAAGAGATGTCTAATGTTGCATCACTGGAATATAACTAAGAAGGAAATTGAGAAGTGGTTCGATAGAAATATCCACAAATTCATGACGCAGGAATATAGGAATTCACGCTTGACAAAAGAACAATGGTTGGATAGATATTTGTGCACAAAGATACACAAAATTTTCTTTTGCACCTTCCCAATTGAACTATACGTGTGGATAGCTAACTTGGTAGATGGCCAAGGAAGGTGGAGGCTTGATAGTCCAATAGTGTGGAATCCAGAGCTAGTGCAGAGGTTGGAAGCCTTTGAATATAAGATCGCGTGTGCTGTTGACTATTGGCTTGATCGGGTTATAGGAGGATTTGTTATAGAATTCGCGGTTGACACCTCAGTTAGTTATAACAAACCAGAGTGATGCTTCTTAAAAGGTCTGCGAGGTAAGTATCTAAGATCTTTGAATACTTGGATTAAGATGTTGTTGTGTGAGAAATGGGTTATTCCACTGCCTTGATGTTTGGAGCTACGCAAAGTGGGAAGCTCTTCAGAGATAGGGGAAAAAAGGCCCTCAATATAGCCCGCTGATTGGACCTCCTGTCGCTGACGGCAAGGGAGCAGCACAAGCTTCACTGCAGAGTGTTGTCCAGTTGATAAGATAGGGTTTTCCATGGATATCATCCACCCCACCTCTACCTTCACCCCCACAGCATACATCGTCACCCACACCACCACCACCACCATTGTCGTTCAACATGTAAAATACAATGAAGTTGCTCGATTTCAAGGGCTTAGGAAGTGAGGATCTAGATCAGTTTTGGTTTGTTGCGAAGGTTGTGTGGACAACATAACATATTACGGATGATAATATAAAGAAGGCATAGTTGGTTACCGCTCTACAAGATTGCGCACTGACATGGTACGTTAAGTACTGTATTGATAATCCGTTGGTGTCATTAGAAGATACTCAGACCACTTTTAACAAGGAATTTGGTAAGCCTAAGTCTACCTTGAAATCAGTAATTGGATTTAAGGAAATCACGATGAGGCCCGGTGAAACACCCTAGGAGCTAGATCAAAGACTAAAGTGAGGGATCCATGAAGCTCATATGAATCTCATAGATAGTCAACAACACGTTTGGCTTATATTTTCACCCCTGCCCCACCTAAGGATTGCTTTATCACAGCAAGAGATAGGAACTCAGGCGGAAGCTCTAGAAATCGCGATGCGATTGCATGAAACATATATTCAGGATGCGTCTTTGGGAGTCCAACAAATTCACTCGCAGTTGCAGAACCTCTGTTTGAAATTGCATAGCTTGAAAAAATAAAAGGAGGCCAAGATAGAGGTGTGTGAAGAGTTCTGGTGCCTCAAGTGTAAGAGCCAGGAGCATGATAAGGATCATTACCCTGTCTTTGCGAATTATATCTCGAGGGGGGAGGGGCGATGATGCCCCTGAGGAAGGAAGCTTCAGTAGGACCAAGTATGGGGTTTGTGCTATGGTGCACTATTTGTTAAGTGTTTGGAAAACATGTAAAATATAACTGTCATTTGCTACAAAAATTTGTGCAAACACCACAACAATTGTTCTGCGATTTCTACAAATTGGTGGGCCACGATGAGCACCACTGCCGTAGCTATGAACTAATTATGAAGAGGATGCCTATGTATCAAATGCAAGTAGAAACTCAGCCTTTGGATCAGGGAGTTTGTTGTTGGGAAAAGTATCCAATACGGAATGACCCTATCCCACTCTAAGGGTGATAGTACCTCAGCAACAATCAAAGCAAAGCTATTTGAGATTACTTCTTTATGAGATGTAAGAGAGGGGAGAAAGAAATCCACTAACCGTTGTCTTCCGCTAATGATTGATCCAATCTTCTCTCTTTGCTGCTTGCTCCTAGCTCCTTGCTCTTTCACTGGCCCAGCTACACCAAGATCCTGCAAAATAACAAGAGGGAGAAACTACAAGAAGCATACATTCATAATTGATTCAAGGATTAGAATAAATCAAATATACAAGTATCAATACGCCATTGAGACACATGCATATAGAAGAACCTCAAATGCTTTATTAATGGAAGAAGTAAAGTTCAAGAAGTGATACAACCATAAAAGGCCCAATCTCACATCACCTTCCAGCAGAAAGAAATCTCCTCTTCACCTCCTTCAAGCAAATCACCCAATAGTTCTATACTCAAACCAACAGCACTTCCTTACATTCACAAGATTCCAGCCTCCCTAGACCTCATGAGAGAGATCTATATATAGGATTTTTGGAGAGAGGATGAGTCAGCTTGAGCTTGGCATGGAGCTGACTAGTGTCCTCTCCCACTTCAGTTATTCTTCAGTTCTTGCTTCCACTTGGAGATCTAGACCCTCTTACTCATCACTAGGCGAATTCCCTGATCCATGTGTCATTTTGGAAGCTTCCTGGGCATTGACACCTTGAGGAATGACTGTGCCACTTGGCCAAACTCGCCCAGCGCAGGTAGCCTTCATTGCAGTTGACATTCAGCGCAGGTACAGAGTGGAGCAGTTGACATTCAGCGCAGATGCTCAGTGGAGCAGTTGACATGATCCAGAATTAGCTTATTTTTGAGTGTTTTCAGGTGGAGAACTGATATTTAGTGCTGTGGTTTGCTAACCTTGTTCCTCTAGGGGCAGGAACAACATGTTTAGGGACTTTGGATCCCTTAGATTATCGACATTTCATGCTTCATGCTGTAAGGCACGAAAATGTCTATAACAGTTGCCCCCTAAAGTATGAGGTCGTTTATCGGGTGAAATGCTTTATCAGGAGGATCCGAGGTTCATTCAATCGCTGAGAGGTGACCTGTAATACAATAAAATACAATACATTATTTTTCATTCTGCTTTCATGATCTAGCTGAGGCGGGCATTCCCATGCTCAGCTTTATAAATTCATTTTGTTACATAGAACAGACGATCGTCTGATGGTAGACTGACAATTCTCTGCTGAAATTATCATCCTTTGAGTAGGATGATCATCTGCTGCAATGATGTACATATCAAATGTCTTTATTTTTCCTGAATATATATCGCAGCCCGGATGGATGAAACTAGATCCGGGGTCTTCAAACTCGTTCGATCTTCACTCTAAGTACAAGTCTATCCATGTGAGAATTGCGCTGAAGTCGAACATGGAAAGACATCGCTTGATTACCGGTCAATGATGTAAACTGTTAACAAGCGCGAGAGGAATCATCGATAATGATAATGACCCTCAAGGTACTGCAGTACAATTCACGTGGTGTGAATAAAGGACTTGGCGTCGAACACCACGCAAAATCTTCTGGTCGAAGGTCATTGATGTATACCTGTCGCCGGAAGTGAGAAACTTGCCATTGAGGCATGCAAGCTTCAAAGTACTGAAGGGGGTGTTCCTAGATCAACTTCTTGGATAATGAGCTGAAGTCGACAAGAAGCGATCCGTCAAAGGAGGGCCTTAATGAATCCCACATCAGTGACACGAAACGGAGCTAATGATTTTAGTGGAGGTGAAAACAATCTGTGAAATATGATTCAGGGTGGCGATCATGGGTGGATGAAGGATAATGTATGGCAGTGGATGGGACACGGTTGACTCTTTCTGAACAACATCTCTTGAACATATAACGACACTGATGTGATGGATCGGTAGCATTACCCCAAATGTGGATTGTTTGGCGAAGACCATGGTGATGAGACCGGTGAATGAAACAACCCAACCCGATGTAATACGGAGGAAAAGTGTCATGTTCAAGAGCGACTTGCTACCATTAAAGCTTTGAGGTTCTCCCAATTTTTCCCCAGTCATTTCTGACCAGTACCTCTTTATTTTTGTCAAGCTTGAGGAGGATAACATATGCTTGTTCTATAACCTGCCCTTCGGGCAAGCCCATCGCTATGTTTTAACGAGCCTAGCGATAGGGAAACTCGTTCTCGTCTAAAGACAAGTTTGTCGCTATTTAATCATTTTAACGAGTCTAACGACAAGGAAAACTCGGTCCTTTTCATTTTTAGAGAGTCTGAAAAGGTACAGAAAGTCAACTCCAAAATTCCTTTTTCGTCATCTAATCCCTTAAGTCCGAAAAAGTATAAAACAATACAGAAGGGATGAGTTTTCGATAACTTTAACGAGCCGAATAAAACAAGCGCTCGACCTTTTTGTGCAATAATCCCTCAGGTCCAAAAAGATTAAAATCTAGAGGAGGGATAGCTCTTCCGGTCCTTTTAACGAGCTGGAAGGCCAAAACTCGGCAAAACTTTTCATATTTTACGAGTCAGATGAAAAGAGCTCAAAGGAGACTCGTCTTTTGAGGAACGAGTGATAAACAGGGATAGCAACTGATTCCAGGTACAGGTTGGAATTTTCCAATCACGGCAGTGTCACAAGGATGGCTAGGTGAAATCACTCTTCGCAGCTGTTCCTCAAAATGGGTAAACAATCATATGGAGGTGAACGATTGGCCAAATGGAATGGAGGTGGCAGGTGCAAAACACGACCAAGGCTTTTTATGGCTAATAAATTTTCGATCACAATGGTTATTTACCGGGGAATGTTCATTTTTTAATGAGCTTGACTGCTCAATCTTATGTTTATTTTTTAACGAGCATGAACTATGTGCTAAAACTGCTCGGATCTCGCTTTTCTATTTTTTAACGAGCATAAATTCCGCGGTAAAACTGCTCGATAATACCAGTCATAAGATAAGAAATGTCTCCTGTGAGATAGCTATTTTTTATGGAGCTTTATCTCACGAAGCTATGCTCCTAATTTGGCAAATTTTGACCTTTGCCCCACATCCTTTCTTTATGCAAGTTAGGAAACGACTAATCCAAAAAAAAGATAAATAACCGCTCTTGGCTTGCACTCCAAAAGGTTTGCATGCCCCTAGGTATAAAATACAATTTCAAGGCTGCCCCTCCTCTCCCCCACCTCTATTTTTCTTTGGGTGTTCACAGCTACTTGTCGTCTTGCCAGTCTAATGTTAACGAAACTTGTCTTCTCGTTATTTTTAACAGGTCTTATGCGGTACTTGTCTTCCCGTCAGCCTAACTTTTAACAGATCTTTTGCAAGATCGCAAGAGAACAGTTACTTGCGACAAGAGAGCAGCTACTTGCGACAAGAGAAGAGCACTACTCAAAGACAAAACATTAATGTTATTGAGGGAGGCTTGCCTCTTTCTGGTTACCCAAAGATTGTTTTGTTAACACCATCAAACGAAAACATCTCCTCGGCACTGTCTACCGAAGTAGACAATGGTGAATGACCTTTGTCAAACAAGTAACCTTAACAAAAGAATCCTGTTCCAAAACAACCCCTCTTCCTTCTTTCGGACGGGGTACGGACTAGTCATATTCTTTTGCGGAAATTCTACCTTATACCCAGGGTTTCCTCTGCCCGAAGCAGACCAGGATGCATGCCCCCTGGGTTCCAGTCCCATCTTTCCGAATCACTCGTGCTCATCGGGAAGGAGGACTGGGGGTGGAGACATTTCTTGAGTGAATAGACCATTCAGGGTTGGTATTGGACTATTTGCGATGCGTGATCCCGGAAATGAAAGTTGGTCTACGAGCTTGACCATTCTTCCTTCGTGTGGAAAACACATTACTCTAAAGAGTGAGGAGACTATAGCTCCCATGCAATATATATAGTCTCGTCCAAGGAGTAGGTTATAATCCAAGGGTCCTTGAACGACCATCACGTTCATTTGAACGGTCTTCCCTTTCAATGTAACAGGCACATTGGGGAGGATCCCTAATGGTCGACTGGTTCCTTTATCAAAACCCGAGAGATTTCTTATCTCAGGCAAAAGCGCCGGGGAACCCAGTGCTTTCCAAGCAATAGAGGAAAGGATACTCACAGATGCCCCTTCATCAATGATAGTTCCAGCCATTACCATTCTGTAAATTTGGACGATGATTCTGAATGGTATACTGGCTGGCAACCGGGGTCTGCCTAGTTGGTTCCAATCAAAGGACACAACCAGGTTGCTTGGTGGTGGGACCGAATACACGGCCGGATATGACCCTGACGATGTTCCTTCCTGCGATAAAGGAATGGGCACATTGCCCTGATGCTCATCAGAGTCGGTGTTGATGAAAAGAATCTGGATGGTGTCATCCTTATTCTCTTCAGTGAGAGTGTCATTTGAAGATGAATCTTCAGTGACGGTGTCATTTGAGGATGAAACCTCTGAAGGAAGAACCGGGTCAACTGCCGTATCGACCTTTAGACTTTCGTCTGGTCTGGATTCAGTAGGTTCATTTTCAATGACTGACGCTTCAGCTGACCACTTGAGCAGGCCAGCTGTATTTTCAACCAACGAAGGACTTGGCACGAGTTTTTTGTATCCAGGAGGAAGTCTCAACGGTGAAACCGGGCGATCTTCCAAAACTCTCTTCGCTTCGTCTAAGAAGGGACAACGGTGGATGGCGTGATCGCCTTCACACAGTCTGCAGGGGGATCTCGCTCCCCCTCTTTGTCTTGAACCTTCACTTTCGCTGGTTGACGGTAAGCATTCAACATGGCTATCAGAGGTTGATGCTCCCGAATTGTGCAAACGAGGGGACCAGTCCCTTAGTATCCGGGGAATACAGGGACAATCTCTATGGAAGTGGTCTCCTCTACATATGACACATGGCGATTTAGGCCCGGTCTGTGCTGTGTGTGGATTTTTGTCAGATGTCTTTTGCTTGCCCCCAGTCGCCTTAGGCTCCTTCTTCTTCTTCTCTCTCTTCTTCTTCTCCTTCTTCTCCATGGGAGCTTGGCTTTTGCCGGCTCTACCTTGCGAAGATGAAGGATTAGAGGAAGAGTTATAGGAAGTAGAAGGCTGGTGGGCAGCTCTAGACTCATCTAACTGTTGACTCGACTGTTCAGGAACCGTGGTGTTCTGAACTACATTGGTTGAGAATAGCCAAATAGGCAGGCCAATTGTCAGTCCTGGAAGCGACAATGTGGCCATGTGGGGCGCACCAACTTCTCCCCAAGAGGAGAAAGGACTAGGATTTCCATCATGTGGAATTCCTTGGTTGGGGCGTTCCATGTTCTCAACCTACAGATCAACGCAGGAATAGGAGGTGATTATGTTCCGTTTAAAATAAATTTTATAACGACGCTTTAGACACAACTTGCTTTTTCACTTTTTAAGAGTCGAGAAAAAGCTAAAGATGACTCTAGTCTCCTTCGATGTTTTAACGAGCCCGAAGTGACAAATGCTCGGATGGACTTTTTCAGTTATAGAGTTTGAAAAAGGCCAAAAGAAACTGCTGTGGAGTTCTAGGCAGAGGGTGTGCCAAACCTTTCGCAAAACCACAGAATACGTTTTACGGTACGGGTGGTCGATCTTCGTGAATGCTGTGTTCACTGCATTGCGATCAGTAGGGCGGCCGACACGGCTTCCTATGGATAAAGGCTTTGTTCCTATAGGGGTCTCCCAATATATACGCGACGGTACGTGGGAGCACAAGTCCGTATTGATACTTATCGCTTCACCGTGGAGGAATCACCCAACCACTCAACGCTAAGATATCACGTTTAACGACGCCGGAACATGTCTCTAGCTTAGACCTCTATGTGTTTGCGTTATGTTTCAATGCGTTGTTATGTAAATTCAATTTATTTTAAGGTTGATCTTGTTTAGCAGTTTGCCTTTATGGATCACCGCGAGATGTATAGTAACACTCCTAAATGCAGTCTAAGATGATAAGCAAGCTTTTCAATCTTTCAACTTTGAAAATCTTAACTACTGAGGGAAAAGAAAGACAACATCTTTTCACACAGATCATAGAGCACACACTAATGCACTTTTTCCTAAATCAACATGCAAACTGTCAAAATGCACATGCACAATGCAGGTATTTCTTTTCTCTTTCTTAATGTTTGTGCGACACAAAAGGAAAGATGTTGTATAACTTTGAATTCAATTTCAAGTGAAAGCAAACAAGCTTGTCCAAAATCAAAAGACACCTTAAGATTTACTTGTTTCGACACCAGAAATATATAAACTCAAACCATATGACGAAAGCAAAAGCTCAATCAGCTATGAACAGCAAACAAACTAACTCTTAAGATCAAAACGACACTTATCACAGGTCTAGATCTAAGAGGCCACAACAAGACTAGTTCACTTTCGTTATGGGAAACTGTAAATGATATAAGAAATACACAAAGAACAAACACAGTTTCTTTATACAACCGAGGCAGAATAGTGGCAAGGAAAGTTGGTTTCAGATAGGTACATTGACTGGTAACAGGCTGCAAAAACAAGGGTGAAAACAGGGCAAGAAACAGCAAGAAACCCCAGTAGCACAAGGCAAGACTGGTTCAGTGCAGGTAATGCACTGTCATTTTGACATTCAGCGCAGGTAGCCCCTTCGGGAACTGCGCTGAAATGCAGACAGCCTTCACACAGCCTGCACTGAAGAATGAAACTTTCGTTTCTCTTGGTTTCCGGGTCACAGATTGCTAAAAAATTCACAGTTTTTGGCCAAATCAGAAGCTATCAGTCAAGTACACACTAAGGGATGAAAAGGAGGATGAAAAGCTATCACTAAGAGCTATTCAGAGTCCTTGTGGATCAGCTCTTCAAATCATAAACTTGCCCAAAAACTGAGCTAGAGTAGCTGCCCTCTACTTTGCATTTGAAAGATCCAAATGCAGTTCGATTCGGTACTCCCTGTGTTTATGAAATGAATAGCAAAAACACAAACAACCAACAAGATACGATCCCCAGCGGAGTCGCCAATTTGTTGTTGGGAAAAGTATCCAATACGGAATGACCCTATCCCACTCTAAGGGTGATAGTACCTCAGCAACAATCAAAGCAAAGCTATTTGAGATTACTTCTTTATGAGATGTAAGAGAGGGGAGAAAGAGATCCACTAACCGTTGTCTTCTGCTAATGATTGATCCAATCTTCTCTCTTTGCTGCTTGCTCCCAGCTCCTTGCTCTTTCACTGGCCTAGCTACACCAAGATCCTGCAAAATAACAAGAGGGAGAAACTACAAGAAGCATACATTCATAATTGATTCAAGGATTAGAATAAATCAAATATACAAGTATCAATACGCCATTGAGACACATGCATATAGAAGAACCTCAAATGCTTTATTAATGGAAGAAGTAAAGTTCAGGAGGTGATACAACCATAAAAGGCCCAATCCAGCATCACCTCCCAGCAGAAAGAAATCTCCTCTTCACCTCCTTCAAGCAAATCACCCAATAGTTCTATACTCAAACCAACAGCACTTCCTTACATTCACAAGATTCCAGCCTCCCTAGACCTCATGAGAGAGATCTATATATAGGATTTTTGGAGAGAGGATGAGTCAGCTTGAGCTTGGCATGGAGCTGACTAGTGTCCTCTCCCACTTCAGTTATTCTTCAGTTCTTGAGTCCACTTGGAGGTTCTTGCTTCCACTTGGAGATCTAGACCCTCTTACTCATCACTAGGCGAATTCCCTGATCCAAGTGTCATTTTGGAAGCTTCCTGGGCATTGACACCTTGAGGAATGACTGTGCCACTTGGCCAAACTCACCCAGCGTAGGTAGCCTTCATTGCAGTTGACATTCAGCACAGGTACAGAGTGGAGCAGTTGACATTCAGCGCAGATGCTCAGTGGAGCAGTTGACATGATCCAGAATTAGCTTGTTTTTGAGTGTTTTCAGGTGGAGAACTGATATTTAGTGTTGTGGTTTGCTGACCTTGTTCCTCTAGGGGCAGGAACAACATGTTTAGGGACTTTGGATCCCTTAGATTATCGACATTTCATGCTTCATGCTGTAAGGCACAAAAATGTCTATAACAGAGTTTGGGGAGCGCGCAGAGGATATCAGGGGCACGAACGAGGCCGAGGAGGAGGAGGATCTGGTAGAGGTCATGAACAGGTCATTTGCTATAACTGCAGAACACTAGGGCACTACACATGAGATTGTATGAGTCAGACATGACTGTCATATCAATAATACACTCAATTTGATTATACAATAGAAGCATGCCCTGTATTGACAACTAAGATGCAGGAGAAGAAGTTGCAGCCTAAACATCCTATCCAGAACTTACAGATGATGACGGCCGAGCCCCGCAAGGAAGATCCAAATGTGAATATCGTTCTGCGAAATGGAATAATGACTGGTGATGATAAGGGAAAACAACCTGAAGAAGGTGGATGGGTCTGCAAGGCCCCGAAAAAGGAGACTAGTTTTGATTTGGAGGACGAAGGAAATGTTTATGGAGGCAAAGAAAAGCTTCGGTGAGGCCTCTACCTCAGAAAGTCAGGACAAAATGCCAACAAATGGCGCACCTATATAGGTTGACCCCTCTGTGCTTACCACCTTCTTGGAGACTTGTATGAAAATACTGTGTGATAGAAAGGCTGTGAAAGGGCTACAAGAATTGATAAACAAGTGTGCTGGTAAGGAAAACGTTGTTGAAGGACACCACGTAGTCAGAAATATTTGAAAACATAAGACAAGGACAGGGCGTGAGATGAGGCTCACCACCCAAATAGGAGACTGTGAGATGGACTAGGTTATTTTGGATCTAGGATCTGATGCGAACGTTTTTCCTAAATAAACATGGGAAAGAATGGGGATACCAACGCTATAGTGCTCTTCGATTTAATTGAGGATGGCGAACTAGTAGAAGATTATCCATATGGGATGATTGCATGGGGTGACCGTAGATATAGAAGGTGTGAGTGCGTTGGCTGATTTTGAAGTGATAGAGATTCTTGATGACAACAATCCATACCCCACGCTCCTTGGAATTGATTGGGCCATTGATATGAATGGAGTCATCAACTTGAATAAGCAGACGATGTCATTTGAGAGAAAATCACTCCGTGTGGTAGTACCATTGGACCCTATAGAAGGGTTGTGCTATGTTGAACCAGTCCGCAATTATGAGGAAAGTGATGATGATTTGGATCAAATCGACAAAATAACAATGTGAGACCAAGATTGGGTTAATCCAACAACTAATGGACATATTCAATGGGACATTGAAATCTCCTATACCTCAGACTCAGATGAAAAATTGGATCATTAGCAGAATATGTTGCATGAAGTATCTGCACTGCGCTGCAATATGATGACTAAATCATTGCGTTGTGTGTCCTCGGAGTTAAGAAATTTACCTTATTACGATGGTTTGACTTATGTAGATAAGTTTTTAGATTATTTCGAAAGAGAAGTCTCAGAGGATCATCATTTTTAGGCTCTCTATTTGGCACTACATGCTATGCCCACTTGATGGTGGGGTACGCACAAGGACATCTTTGATGAATGGCGCAATTACAGGAGGATGATGAGGATGCGATTTGGTCATCCTAAAGTGCAGTTAACTGAGCAATATGATGGGAGGAAAGGTCCATGTGATCATTTAGCATAGTGGACTAAAGTCTACGAAATAGAGCTGCAACCAGAGTGGGTGCACTTATTATGTCACCCTCTTGATATAATCCCTATGAATTTATACCTAGAAACAGAGCTCCGCCATGGCACCTCGGAGTGGGATATCTTAAGGGAAGGATTTTTGATGACCTTCCATTTTGAAGACATATTTGAAAGCATTGATGAGGCACTGCAGGAGGTTAAGGCAACGATCTGCAGAATTCCACAGGATCCTTTGGAATTGATTCAGCCGGATTGGAGTACCTAGCTATGCCATGCACCGGAATGCTATAATGTGATTGCTGAAGGGGAGGATGAGGGTCCAAGGAATATCAATATCCCAGAAATGGAAGGCCACCGCGAGGTCGAAGGTTCGCAAATAGAAAACCCAGATATCACCACGTCGTTGAAGACTAGGCAAGTAAACATTGGTACTGAAGTGGAGCCAAAATTTGCGAATATTGGGGATTACTGGGATGATGCCATAGTGGATAAAGTTGCTGAGTTACACCACAAGTACTAGGATCCTTTTCCTACAAATTTTTTGGACTTGAAAGGCATCATAGGCGATTTGGTTGTGATGAAAATAACTTTGAAACCAGATGCAAAGCCCATTAAGAAGATGCCATATCATCTTAATCCCAAATATAAGGAAAAGGTCTGCTTGGAATTGGACAAGATGCTTGAAGCGGGCATTATCGAATCAGTGGAGGAATCTGATTGGGTGAGCCCACTGGTAGTTCAGGAAAAGAAGTAGAAGGGAGAGATAAGGATTTACGTAGATCTAAGAAAGCTTAATGATGCCTGCATCCATGATCCTTTCCAATGTCATTTACTAATGAGGTATTGGACAATGTTGGAGGGCAGGAGGTCAATTCATTTACTGATGGGTTCTCTAGGTACCATCAGATTAAGATCACAACAAAAGATAGGAGTAAGACAACCTTCACGACGAAATGGGGTTGTTTTTAGTATACGGTGATGTCGTTTGGACTCAAGAATGCACCGACGATATTCTCCCACGTAGTCATCGTGGCGTTCAAAGAGTTCATTCAAAAATTCTTGGAGGTATATTTGATGACTACATAATATTTGGTTTAGTAAAGCGCCATGTAGCCAATCTATGCTTAATGTTGGATATGTGCTGAAGATATCAAATCACGTTGAACCCAAAGAAATGCTTATTGTGTGTACCCTTTGGAATTTTGTTGGGTCATGTGGTGTGAAAGCAAGGACTAATGGTGGATCCTGCCAAGAACACGGTGATAGTCAATTTGAAGGCCCCAAGGAGTTTCAAAAAGCTGCGCTCAATGCTGGGCCATACTGGGTATTATCAAAAGTTCATTAGGCTTATGCCTAGATTACTGTGAATATGGATAAGCTAATGAATAAGGATGCTACATTCTGTTGGGATGAAGAATGTCAGTGTAGTATGAATGTATTGAAAGAAAAGATGGTCACTACACCTATCTTGGTCTTACTAGATTGGAAGAAGGAATTCCATGTGCACGTTGATGCCTCATGTATTGCATTGAGAGCAGTGCTAAGATAGGCTAGCAAAGGAGAGATGGACCACCCTATAGCCTTTGCGAGCAAGAAATTATCAAAGGTTGAGAAGAACTACTCAATGACAGAGCGCGAGGGATTGGCTATGGTGTACGCGATCCAAAAATTCAGAAACTATCTATTGGGCGGAAATTTGAAGATGTACATAGACCATTCTACATTGAAGTATGTAGTCAATAAGCCTATGTTGGGGGCCAGAATATGCAGATGGTTGCTGTTAATTCAAGAATATGATTTTGAGGTAATTGTTAAACCAGGAAGGTTGAATGCAGGACTTGACCATTTGTTGCGCATTGAGACAAGGGAGGAGCCTACTAATTTGGAGGAAGGGATGCCCAACACACAGCTCTTCATGGTGCGAGTAGCAAATAACCACTTTACAGATATTATCCACTTCTTGACTATAGGGACGGCACCAGAAGGATACACCAGTCAGAAGAAGAAAGAGTTGGTAGTGTAGTGGTAGATTTCTCAGTAATTGTCGGACATTTGTATAAGATGGGATCGAACGAGATACTATGACGATATGTGCCCAATTTTGAATGAAATAACATCCTCGTTGAAGCTCATGGAGGAGCTATGGGAGGAAATTATGCAGGAAAGGAACAACACAGAAGGTTTTGCGCATTGGGTTGTGGTCGTCTACATTGCATAAATATTCTAAAGCCTATTGTAGGGCATGCGATGCATGTCAGAGAATGGCAGACCATCACGGAGGGATAAGCTGCCATTAAATCCTCAGGTGTCATTGCAACCATTTGAGAAATGGGAAATCGAATTTGTGGGACTGATTCAACCCCTAGGTAAGAAAACAGATGCGCGTTATATCATCACCGCGATAGAGTATCTGACCAGATTGGTGGAGGCACAACCTATGAAGGACTATACAGGGGCAATAGTAGCTAAGTTCTTGTTTGAAAATGTGTTAACTAGGTTTGGTTGCCCAAAGTTATTGATGAGTGATCATGGTATGCACTTCCTCAATGAAACAATTTGTGCTCTAACAAAAGAGTTCTAGGTGTATCATCAGAAAAGTACACCATATAATCCTTACGCTAATGGAACAGTTGAGGCCTTCAATAAGATATTGGAGAATACAATGACAAATATTTGCAACGCGAAGTGGAATGATTGGGATGTGCGCATACCAATAGTATTATGGGCATACAGGACTACTCGCAAAAAACTAATAGGTCAAACACCTTTCCGGTTGGTCTATGGTGTAGAAGCGGTGATGTTTATGGAATATATCATGCCTAGTCTACACATAGCACCTTTCACAGGGATGGCGGACTGTGGAGCCTTGGAAGAATGGCTCGCACAACTGATGGAGCTTGAAGAAGACAGATTCTTGGTTGGATTTCATCAACAAGTACAGAAGGAACATGAAATTGCATGGCACGATCAACACATCAAGTTGTGCATGTTCAAGGTAAATGACTTGGTGTTATTATATGATAGTAAGTTTGATAAGTTCCTAGGTATGTTTCAGATGCACTAGTTGGGGCCATATTTCATCAAAGAAATCACAGATGCAGGCGTGGTTCAACTCGCAAAATTTAATGAAGAACCCTTTTCGGGAAAAGTGAATGGAAGTCCGTTGAATCCGTTTTCAAGATATCCAGCTCAATAACTACATGACGGCACGATAGTCTTAGTGCTCCAAGCAGCGCAGGACTATAAACTACACTTCTTGGTTTGTAGAACTACGTGACAGGGGGGCTGCACAAAAAAGGGTGATGTCACAGTACCAAAAGCAGCGCGAAGGGAACTGCATTATGGAGTTAGATACCATGCAGCACAGCCAAAAAATGATCGTTAGGGTCACTGTTCATGATTTGAAAACCAGGAGACAGTTAAGAGGCGAGGGGGGATAGAATTTAAGGCTGAAATATTTGGATATCTGCCACCAAATCAGCATTAATGGATGGATTTTCAGGGGAATGGTCGGATTTGAATTCAAATTCTCCTATAAATTAGGCATGCCAGTCCAATAGATAAAATTTTGAATCCTTAGAGTTTTTGACTTGTGATGTCCATTGCTTATGAATCGCAAGTTTTTTGAGGATATGGTCACAAGCTCTATGTTTGATGCTCTTCCCGAGGAAACTCGATAGTTCATTTGCAACACTATGTCAGGAACAAGTGAGAGTAGAAGCACCAGAGGGACTATTGCCTCCGAAGGAGTGGCCCCAGAAGTGGTGAGCATGGAGGCTCCAGCTCCTATGCCTATGACACCGAGGTTGCCTAGGCTGAAGCCTACACCAGTATGCGATACCCAGAAGCCGAAGAAAGACAAGCAGAAGAGGCCAATGCTAGTGCATGAGTCACCCGGAAAGCACTCTACTACCTAGGAATAGAAGAAGGACAAGTAGCCTGAGAAGGTTATAGATTTGGAGGTCGAAGAGGGCATTGAAGATATAGATGTTGAGGGTGCAGGGCCCATTTCCAAGTTTCCAAAGTATATCCCTCTGTGTAAAGGAAAGGTGAAGGTCACAAAGGACCTAGACTTGGAGAAATTTGTCATTCATATGCCCCTATTGCCGGAAAATGTCACCTTTGAAGGTCTGTGCCTGATGCGGGTTCCCCTTTTAAAGATGGAGGATTGGGATTTGGCTGACCATGAGAGGTTCCCCCATCTCACGATGAAGAATTACATGAAACAGGTGTATTACAAAGACTTCAGTGTCACTGTGTTGGAGCTAGTTGAGTGGATCCACGAAGTAAATAAATTAGGGTTGTTGAACCTGTTGTGGGTGCTCCACTACCACTGCTCCAATATCAATACCACCTATATAAGGTAACTGCTGACTCTGGTGCATGATGGGTCTTTATGTCTTGGTGCACCTATCCCCATCACAGACATGCTTTCCCACAGAACCACACTCCTACCGCATGAAGGCTTGAATTCGGCCAAGGAGTTTGGTGGAAAGGAAAGTGAGCACGACTTGGTAGAAAATATGAAGAAGAAATTTGAGCGTATCAAGAAGCTGCACGGGTACTCCATAACATCCATCATCAACCTCGCAGTGAAAATTTCCACGTAGATACTAGCTGGTAAGCTCATGAGAAAGTGTTGCACGGACGAGGTTCAGGTCCCTGTGATCTCGTTAGCTTCACAATGCATGAAGGGCATGTAGTTTAACTGGTCGCGCTATCTATGTAGTGAGTTCCTTGCAAATTGTCACGAGCATCAATATGAGAGAAAGACCTTCCACTATGCATGGTTGCTACTCTCTATTGTGTTGGTTTCTTGGGATCTGCCGGAGGAAAGTGAGTTCCCCCCATTAGAGGCAGGTTTTCCGAAGGCTACACAATTTGCCTCCCATTGGGCCACGAAGGACCCCATGCAGGTCATAGAAACAAAACTATCCTGGGTTTTGATGGAAGTGATCATTCGCATGGCCATCAACCAATGGCCAGGGTTGTCTCCAACCATGCATGAGAAGTTATCAAAGTACGCAGAGTTTAAGGCAGAGTTCCACTACGTGTATATCCATGCACGAAAGGACCTAGAGAAGAATTGGTTTGATCTGTTATGTCTCGCCATGGATGATTCGATTCAGGAAGTCATCAAGTGCTGGCTTGTAGATTGGCACTCTCAGTCTGACTTGGCCACGAGTACCAGCAAAGGCATGGGGAGTTTGGTGGAGAAAAATAGGAAGGATGTAGCAAAATAGGTGGTATAAAAGTTGGCCGCACAACAAAGGAAAGAGGCTAAGGAGAAGGCCTAGCTAGAAAAGGAGCGCGTTGCAAAGCAACAGGTCGAATAGGAGCAGCACGAATTTGAGTGAAGTGGTAAATCCCCTTTACCACAGACTTAGGAGGAAGAACAGTCAGTGTAGAGCAATGGTGGTCATGAAGGGCAGAGCACTCCATTCCGAGTAAAGAGGTACAGGGAAAAATAGAAGGAGGGGCCTCGGAGAAAGTCAAAAGCAACTAAGTCACCATTGGATCCCATTACACTGATGGAGGGTGATATCGATGAGATCAGGGACAAAGTGTGCGACACCATCACTGAATTGTTGCAACAATTCAAGTAACAACAACTGTAATAATTAGGTACTATTCAGAAGGGTTTGCACGAACTGTAGATCCAGGCCAACAGGATATAGGTGGGGGCACAGGACAGGTGGGCACTGCATAGAAAATCCTAGCACCAGGGACAAGTCAGGTTGCTGAGTTGGTCAGGATAATGGATCTCAGGACAGTTGCGCTACTAGAAGGATCCCTGACCACGAAATCAGCCCATGATAGGGTCGTCATGAGCACTTTGAAGAACATTGGCATCAACATTGTAGCACTCCCCAATGAATATCTTCACGCGCTATAGATAGGTGTCACAACGGTTATGAGAGCATGGGAGCAGCCCACTCTCAGTTTAATCAATGAGTATAGGGTGAAAAATGAACAAATGTTCATTGAGAAGATGGAGGCTCTGGAAGAAAGAGATACAATCAAGGATCATAATGCCCAGTTGGCAGCAGCAGTTGTAGAGGCGTGTCGAATAGTGTCGGAGTTGCACATCCCTGAGGAAGCACAGCTCAAGGCCAAGAACCAAAAACTCCCTACGGGCATTCGTGATGCTAAGGTAGAGGTGGCCATAGTTCATTTTGAACTCAATATGAAAATCACAGAACTGGAGAATAAGTCACAACCTTACACTCTGCCTGAAGTCTGGGAACAACGCGATGTTGTTGACAAGGAAGGGATAACTACTGTGGATGGCGCGGTTGTTGATTGTATAAATTTGTTTGAACAAGCCATGGAAGTGGTGATGAGCCTATAGGAAGATCCCACCATGTAGGTATTTAATACTGAGATCCATGATCTCCAGCAGTAGTACGACTAAGTAAGGGTGACAGCGTGCACCATTGCTATAGCGCATCACCTTGCCAAGTTGTAGGAGGCAAAGCATCTCCTTGCACAAGTGGAAGTAGCGTAGAAAAAGGAAGCATTCCTTAAGGCCAGATTGGGTCCTTGGTTGGACATAGCCTACCTCATCTCAACCAACATATAGGAAAAGCTGGCGAAATTGCAGCTTACACAGCAGAAGATCATATGAGCCCATGAAGAACCAACCGCAGAGCAGCTGGTGGAGCAAGTAAAGCAAGCGGCCACGCAGAGCATAGCTGAAGTAGAGGTTGTAAAGGTAGAGCTGTGGGATCTTTGCAGCAAGATCACTGTGTCAGCCGAGTGACGCGAGGGCGAGTCATGAGCTTTGTGTTGGGGGCCTATTGGGATGGGGTCCCCTAGGTCAGTTTTGGGGCAAAAGCCCAAGTTTTGGGTAAAAATCCCATGCTTTGATGTAAAAGGATGTAAAGTATCTGCAAATTGTGGTCACAGAGTGTGTAGCTAGTTAAGAGTCAAAAAGGATTTTTACCCTCCTTTATGTAAACTTGAATAAGTTTTTTAAGATCTACCCATGGTCCGTGGACCATGGGATTGTATAAATAGGAGTGTCATAGAAAGTCTAAGGCATAATCGATAATGATGAATGTAATGGGTTGATAGAAGGAAGCTTGAGATAGGAGTCTTAGAGGAGGAATAGGCTCTGCATATAAGTGCACATAGGCCTAGAGTAATGTTCATAGCTGAGTGCATAGACCCCTGTAGCTGAGTGCATAGGGAAGTATAGAGTCTGTAAACTTTTACTGAAGATCAATAAAGAAGACTGTTGTAGAAATTCTTGTGTTTTGTCTCTTTACTTCTGTCATGTATGAATGTGATATATGTTGTGATGAACAATGTCATTATGAAATAATGATGTACTGATGCATGAATTTACTTGAACCAGCTTATTATTTGAACGCAATTAATGTTAAGCGATTACGCGAAGATCATAACACTTTCTGTGAAAGATATTGAACACTTAGGTAGATCTAAGTAAATATTGATCTATGGAGAATCTATGGTGCACGTAAGTAGATCATTTTCCTGTTCAGGGTTCGCAAAAGCTAGTCATAGACCTTTCTGGAGATCTAGAGGCCGATTAAGGGAAGTTACAGTGACAAGCCATAAGGGCTTAGAGATCTGCGTGAAGGAAGATCTAGGTCACAAAAAGACATCACACTGGTCTCTGGATGTGGAAAATTGGTTCCAACATCCGCCCATATTACTTCAAGTGAGGCTTCAGTCCACACTTCGCAGATTGATGCCTAAAGGGCTAGTAGTTTAGGGATTTGTTTGGCGCAACTAACTCTGAACCCAGGTCAAGATCCCCTAAGCTAACACCATGCCTCCGGTTTGAGTGAGGGTTACATGTCATGAATTTGATACCCCATTTTGAAAATGGTCTGATGAGGATAATTGTTGTTGGGAAAAGTATCCAATACGGAATGACCCTATCCCACTCTAAGGGTGATAGTACCTCAGCAACAATCAAAGCAAAGCTATTCGAGATTACTTCTTTATGAAATGTAAGAGAGGGGAGAAAGAGATCCACTAACCGTTATCTTCCGCTAATGATTGATCCAATCTTCTCTCTTTGCTGCTTGCTCCCAGCTCCTTGCTCTTTCACTGGCCCAGCTACACCAAGACCCTGCAAAATAACAAGAAAGGGAAACTACAAGAAGCATACATTCATAATTGATTCAAGGATTAGAATAAATCAAATATACAAGTATCAATACGCCATTGAGACACATGCATATAGAAGAACCTCAAATGCTTTATTAATGGAAGAAGTAAAGTTCTGAGAGTGTTACAACCATAAGAGGCCCAATCCAGCAACACCTCCCAACAGAAAGAAATCTCCTCTTCACCTCCTTTAAGCAAATCACCCAATAGTTCTATACTCAAACCAATAGCACTTCCTTACATTCACAAGATTCGAGCCTCCATAGACCTCATGAGAGAGCTCTATATATAGGAGTTTTGGAGAAAGGATGAGTCAGCTTGAGGCTGGCATGAAGCTGACTAGTGTCCTCTCCCACTTCAGTTATTCTTCAGTTCTTGAGTCCACTTGGAGGTTCTTGCTTCCACTTGGAGATCTAGACCCTCTTACTCATCACTAGGCGAATTCCCTGATCCAAGTGTCATTTTGGAAGCTTCCTGGGCATTGACACCTTGAGGAATGACTGTGCCACTTGGCCAATCTCGCCCAACGCAGGTAGCCTTCATTAAAGTTGACATTCAGCGCAGGTACAGAGTGGAGCAGTTGACATTCAGTGCAGATGCTCAGTGGAGCAGTTGACATGATCCAGAATTAGCTTGTTTTTGAGTGTTTTCAGGTGGAGAACTGATATTTAGTGCTGTGGTTTGCTGACCTTGTTCCTCTAGGGGTAGGAGAAACATGTTTAGGGACTTTG
The DNA here is from genome assembly GCA_031772625.1 of Pinus tabuliformis. Lineage (NCBI taxonomy): Eukaryota > Viridiplantae > Streptophyta > Pinopsida > Pinales > Pinaceae > Pinus > Pinus tabuliformis. The sequence continues at coordinate 1,854,543,925 of CM062817.1, read as the reverse complement.
GATCCCTTAGATTATTGACATTTCATGCTTCATGCTATAAGGCACAAAAATGTCTATAACAGTTGCCCCCTAAAGTATGAGGTCGTTTATCGGGTGAAATGCTTTATCAGGAGGATCCGAAGTTCATTCAATCGCTGAGAGGTGACCTGTAATAAAATACAATACAATACATTATTTTTCATTCTGATTTCATGATCTAGCTGAGGCAGGCATCCCCATGCTCAGCTTTATAAATTCATTTTGGTACATAGAACAGACGATCGTCTGATGGTAGACTGATAATTATCTGCTGAAATTATCATCCTTTGAGTAGGATGATCATCTGCTGCAATGATGTACATATCAAATGTCTTTATATTTCCTGAATATATATCGCAGCCCGGATGGATGAAACTAGATCCAGGGTCTTCAAACTCGTTCGATCTTCACTCTAAGTACAAGTCGATCCATGTGAGAATTGCGCTGAAGTCGAACATGGAAAGACATCGCTTGATTACCGGTCAATAATGTAAACCGTTAACAAGCGCGAGAGGAATCACCGATAATGATAATGACCCTCAAGGTACTGCAATACAATTCACGTGGTGTGAATAAAGGACTTGGCGTCAAACACCACGCAAAATCTTCTGGTCGAAGGTCATTGATGTATACCTGTCGCCGGAAGTGAGAAACTTGCCATTGAGGCATGCAAGCTTCAAAGTACTGAGGGGGGTGTTCCTAGATCAACTTCTTGGATAATGAGCTGAAGTCGACAAGAAGCGATCCGTCAAAGGAGGGCGTTAATGAATCCCACATCAGTGACACGGAACGAAGCTAATGATTTTAGTGGAGGTGAAAACAATCTGTGAGATATGATTCAGGGTGGCGATCATGGGTGGATGAAGGATAATGTATGGCAGTGGATGGGACATGGTTGACTCTTTCTGAACAACATCTCTTGAACATATAACGACACTGATGCGATGGATCGGTAGAATTACCCCAAATGTGGATGGTTTGGCGAAGACCATGGTGATGAGACCGGTGAATGAAACAACCCAACCCGATGTGATACGGAGGACAAAGTGTCATGTTCAAGAGCGACTTGCTACCATTAAAGCTTTGAGGTTCTCCCAATTTTTCCCCAGTCATTTCTGACCAGTACCTCTTTATTTTTGTCAAGCTTGAGGAGGATAACATATGCTTGTTCTATAACCTGCCCTTCGGGCAAGCCCATCGCTATGTTTTAACAAGCCTAGCGATAGGGAAACTCGTTCTCGTCTAAAGACAAGTTTTTCGCTATTTAATCATTTTAACGAGTCTAACGACAAGGAAAACTCGGTCCTTTTCATTTTTAGAGAGTCTGAAAAGGTACAGAAAGTTAACTCCAAAATTCCTTTTTCGTCATCTAATCCCTTAAGTCCGAAAAAGTATAAAACAATACAGAAGGGATGAGTTTTCGATAATTTTAACGAGCCGAATAAAACAAGCGCTCGACCTTTTTGTGCAATAATCCCTCGGGTCCAAAAAGATTAAAATCTACGGGAGGGATAGCTCTTTCGGTCCTTCTAACGAGCTGGAAGGCCAAAACTCGGCAAACTTTTCATATTTTACGAGTCAGATGAAAAGAGCTCAAAGAAGACTCGTCTTTTGAGGAACGAGTGATAAACAGGGATAGCAGCAGATTCCAGGTACAGGTTGGAATTTTCCAATCATGGCAGTGTCACAAGGATGGCTAGGCGAAATCACTCTTCGCAGCTGTTCCTCAAAATAGGTAAACAATCATATGGAGGTGAACGATTGGCCAAATGGAATGGAGGTGGCGGGTGCAAACACGACCAAGGCTTTTTATGGCTAATAAATTTACGATCACAATGGTTATTTACCAGCATAGGTTCATTTTTTAATGAGCTTAAACTCTTGGAGGAAACTTTTGCTCAGGCTTTTCTATTTTTTAACGAGCATAAATTCCACGGTAAAACTGCTCGATCTTATGTTTATTTTTTAACGAGCATGAACTATGCGCTAAAACTACTCGGATCTCGCTTTTCTATTTTTTAACGAGCATAAATTCCGCGGTAAAACTGCTCGATATCCCAGTCATAAGATAAGAAATGTCTCCTGCAAGATTCCAATTTTTATAGAGCTTGCACCTCACATAAGCTATGCTCCCACTCATCCTTTCTTTATACAAGTTCGGAAACGGCTAATCCCAAAAACAGATAAATAACCGCTCTTAGCTTACACTCCAAAAGGTTTGCATGCCCCCAGGTATAAAGTAAAATTTCAAGGCTGCCCCTACTTATCCGATAAAACATTTGTTTTAAAGGGTGAGGCTTGCCTCTTTCTGGTTACCCAAAGATTGTTTTGTTAACACCATCAAACGAAAACATTTCCTCGGCACTGTCTACCGAAGTAGACAATGGTGAATGACCTTTGTCAAACAAGTAACCTTGACAAAAGAATCTTGTTCCAGAACAACCCCTCTTCCTTCCACGGACGGGGTACGGACTAGTCATATTCTTTCGCGGAAATTCTACCTTATACCCAAGGTTTCCTCTGCCCAAAGTAGACCAGGATGCATGCCCCCTGGGTTCCAGTCCCATCTTTTCGAATCACTCGCACTCATCGGGAAGGAGGACTGGGGGTGGAGACATTTCTTGAGTGAATAGACCATTGAGGGTTGGTATGTGACTATTTGCGATGCGTGATCCCGGAAATGAATGTTGGTCTACGAGCTTGACCATTCTTCCTTTGTGTGGAAAACACATTACTCTAAAGAGCGAGGAGACTATAGCTCCCATGCAATATATATAGTCTCGTCCAAGGAGTAGGTTATAATCCAAGGGTCCTTGAACGACCATCACGTTCATTTGAACGGTCTTCCCTTTCAATGTAACAGGTACATTGGGGAGGATCCCTAATGGTCGACTGGTTCCTTTATCAAAACCCGAGAGATTTCTTATCTCAGGCAAAAGCGCCGGGGAACCCAGTGCTTTCCAAGCAATAGAGGAAAGGATACTCACAGATGCCCCTTCATCAATGATAGTTCCAGCCATTACCATTCTGTAAATTTGGACTATGATTCTGAATGGTATACTGGCTGGTAACCGGGGTCTGCCTAGTTGGTTCCAATCAAAGGACACAACCAGGTTGCTTGGTGGTGGGACCGAATACACGGCCGGATATGACTCTGACGATGTTCCTTCCTGCGATAAAGGAATGGGCGCATTGCCCTGATGCTCATCAGAATCTGTGTTGGTGAAAAGAACCTGGATGGTGTCATCCTTATTCTCTTCAGTGAGGGTGTCATTTGAAGATGAATCTTCAGTGACGGTGTCATTTGAGGATGAAACCTCTGAAGGAAGAACCGGGTCAACTGCCGTATCGACCTTTAGACTTTCGTCTGGTCTGGATTCAGTAGGTTCATTTTCAATGACTAACGCTTCAGCTGACCACTTGAGCGGGCCAGCTGTATTTTCAACCAATGAAGGACTTGGCACGAGTTTTTTGTATCCAGGAGGAAGTCTCAACGGTGAAACCGGGCGATCTTCCAAAACTCTCTTCGCTTCGTCTAAGAAGGGACAACGGTGGATGGCGTGATCGCCTTCACACAGTCTGCAGGGGAATCTTGCTCCCCCTCTTTGTCTTGAACCTTCACTTTCGCTGGTTGATGGTAAGCAATCAACATGGCTATCAGAGGTTGATGCTCCCGAATTGTGCAACCGAGGGGACCAGTCCCTTAGTATCCGAGGAATACAGGGACAATCTCTATGGAAGTGGTCTCCTCTACATATGACACATGGCGATTTAGGCCCGGTCTGTGCTGTGTGTGGATTTTTGTCAGATGTCTTTTGCTTGCCCCCAGTCACCTTAGGCTCCTTCTTCTTCTTCTCTCTCTTCTTCTTCTCCTTCTTCTCCATGGGAGCTTGGCTTTTGTCGGCTCTACCTTGCGAAGATGAAGGATTAGAGGAAGAGTTATAGGAAGTAGAAGGCTGGTGGGTAGCTCTAGACTGATCTAACTGTTGACTCGACTGTTCAGGAACCATGGTGTTCTGAACTACATTGGTTGAGAATAGCCAAATTGGCAGGCCAATTGTCAGTCCTGGAAACGACAATGTGGCCATGTGGGGCGCACCAACTTCTCCCCAAGAGGAGAAAGGACTAGGATTTCCATCATGTGGAATTCCTTGGTTGGGGCGTTCCATGTTCTCAACCTAAAGATCAACGTAGGAATAGGAGGTGATTATGTTCCGTTTAAAATAAATTTTATAACGACGCTTTTAGACAAAACTTGCTTTTTCACTTTTTAAGAGTCGAGAAAAAGCTAAAGATGACTCTAGTCTCCTTCGATGTTTTAACGAGCCCGAAGTGACAAATGCTCGGATGGACTTTTTCAATTATAGAGTTTGAAAAAGGCCAAAAGAAACTGCTCTGGAGATCCAGGCAGAGGGTGTGCCAAACTTTTCACAAAACCACAGAATACGTTTTACGGTACGAGTGGTCGATCTTCGTGAATGCTGTGTTCACTGCATTGCGATCAGTAGGGCGGCCGACACGGTTTCCTATGGATAATGGCTTTGTTCCTATAGGGGTCTCCTAATATATACGCGACGGTACGTGGGAGCACAAGTCCGTATTGATACTTATCGCTTCACCATGGAGGAATCACCCAACCACTCAACGCTAAGATATCACGTTTAACGACGCCGGAACACGTCTCTAGCTTAGACCTCTATGTGTTTGCGTTATGTTTCAATGCGTTGTTATGTAAATTCAATTTATTTTAAGGTTGATCTTGTTTAGCAGTTTGCCTTTATGGATCACCATGAGATGTATAGTAACACTCCTAAATGCAGTCTAAGATGATAAGCAAGCTTTTCAATCTTTCAACTTTGAAAATCTTAACTACTGAGGGAAAAGAAAGACAACATCTTTTCACACAGATCATAGAGCACACACTAATGCATTTTTTCCTAAATCAACATGCAAACTGTCATAATGCACATGCACAATGCAGATATTTCTTTTCTCTTTCTTAATGTTTGTGCGACACAATAAGAAAGCTGTTGTATAACTTTGAATTCAATTTCAAGTGAAAGCAAACAAGTTTGTCCAAAATCAAAAGACACCTTAAGATTTACTTGTTTCGATACTAGAAATATGTAAACTCAAACCATATGATGAAAGCAAAATCTCAATCAGCTATGAACAACAAACAAACTAACTCTTAAGATCAAAACGACACTTTATCACAGGTCTAGATCTAAGAGGCCACAACAAGACTGGTTCACTTTCGTTATGGGAAACTGCAAATGATATAAGAAATACACAAAGAACAAATACAGTTTCTTTATACAACCGAGGCGGAATAGTGGCAAGGAAAGTTGGTTTCAGATAGGTACATTGACTGGTAACAGGCTGCAAAAACAAGGGTGAAAACAGGGCAAGAAACAGCAGGAAACCCCAGTAGCACAAGGCAAGACTGGTTCAGCGCAGGTGGTACACTATCACTTTGACATTCAGCGCAGGTAGCCCCTTCGAGAACTGCGCTGAAATGCAGACAGCCTTCACACAGCCTGCACTGAAGAACGAAACTTTCGTTTCTCTTGGTTTCCGGGTCACAGATTGCTCAAAAATTCATAGTTTTTGGCCAAATCAGAAGCTATCAGTCAAGTACACACTAAGGGATGAAAAGGAGGATGAAAAGCTATCACTAAGAGCTATTTAGAGTACTTGTGGATCAGCTCTTCAAATCATAAACTTGCTCAGAAACTGAGCTAGAGTAGCTGCCCTCTACTTTGTATTTGAAAGATCCAAATGCAGTTCGATTCGGTACTCCCTTTGTTTATGAAATGAATAGCAAAAACACAAACAACCAACAAGATACGATCCCCAGTGGAGTCGCCAATTTGTTGTTGGGAAAAGTATCCAATACGGAATGACCCTATCCCACTCTAAGGGTGATAGTACCTCAGCAACAATCAAAGCAAAGCTATTCGAGATTACTTCTTTATGAAATGTAAGAGAGGGGAGAAAGAGATCCACTAACCGTTATCTTCCGCTAATGATTGATCCAATCTTCTCTCTTTGCTGCTTGCTCCCAGCTCCTTGCTCTTTCACTGGCCCAGCTACACCAAGACCCTGCAAAATAACAAGAAAGGGAAACTACAAGAAGCATACATTCATAATTGATTCAAGGATTAGAATAAATCAAATATACAAGTATCAATACGCCATTGAGACACATGCATATAGAAGAACCTCAAATGCTTTATTAATGGAAGAAGTAAAGTTCTGAGAGTGTTACAACCATAAGAGGCCCAATCCAGCAACACCTCCCAGCAGAAAGAAATCTCCTCTTCACCTCCTTTAAGCAAATCACCCAATAGTTCTATACTCAAACCAACAACACTTCCTTACATTCACAAGATTCAAGCCTCCATAGACCTCATGAGAGAGCTCTATATATAAGAGTTTTGGAGAAAGGATGAGTCAGCTTGAGGCTGGCATGAAGCTGACTAGTGTCCTCTCCCACTTCAGTTATTCTTCAGTTCTTGAGTCCACTTGGAGGTTCTTGCTTCCACTTGGAGATCTAGACCCTCTTACTCATCACTAGGCGAATTCCCTGATCCAAGTGTCATTTTGGAAGCTTCCTGGGCATTGACACCTTGAGGAATGACTGTGCCACTTGGCCAATCTCGCCCAGCGTAGGTAGCCTTCATTAAAGTTGACATTCAGCGCAGGTACAAAGTGGAGCAGTTGACATTCAGCGCAGATGCTCAGTGGAGCAGTTGACATGATCTAGAATTAGCTTGTTTTTGAGTGTTTTCAGGTGGAGAATTGATATTTAGTGTTGTGGTTTGCTGACCTTGTTCCTCTAGGGGTAGGAACAACATGTTTAGGGACTTTGGATCCCTTAGATTATTGACATTTCATGCTTCATGCTGTAAGGCACAAAAATGTCTATAACAATAATGGGATGCAATGGAGCGAGCAGAGCATGGGTCTCACGATCATAAATTTGGCATGCATGACACTTCTGGATAGTGATAATGCAGTCTCGAAAAATAGTAAGCCATAAGTAACCAACACGTAAGATCTTCTTCATGGTAACATAGCCAGATAAATGACCACCACATGCCCCCAAGTGGCATTCATTGAGGACTTTCATAGCCTCCTCATGCATGAGGCACCTTCATAAAATCATATCAATACCATGTCAATAAAGAATGTTGATAACGATGACGTAATTCTTGGCTTGGTATCGAATATGTCACTGCTCAAAGAGAGAGTTATCAAACCAGAAAGTTTGGATCTAGAGCTAAATCATAATTTCTCCATACCATGGGTTCGAAGATGAAATCAGAAACAACAACTCGTCAGGGATAGAATCTTCAGATGTCAATTCAGAATCAGTGGAAATAAGGTCACATATAAGCTCGACAAAAAATAAGGATTTATTTGACTTGGATTTGATGAATTCCGGGTCAAACTGTTGCAGGATAACGATCCATTTAGAGTATTCCCCTCGACCAATTGACGTGAAAAAATTTATTTCATAGGGTTACAATATGAAACTATCATATTTTTCCAAAGAAAAATGTAATGGTGAAACCTTTGAACAACTTGAACAGCTGCCAAAGGCAACGTTTCTACATGGGTATACCTAATCTCGATATCATTAAGATTTCAACTCAAATAATACATGGGGTGTTTTGTCCCTACATTGTCTTCTTGGAACAATACCATTTCTATAGTAGAAATGGCAACAACAAGATATAGGAAATAGTCACATTGGTAATTAGGGGGATATAGTAGAGATGCCCGAATCAAAACATTTTTTAGGGCATCAAATACTTTTTGAGTTGTGTTATCCCAATGGAAGGGAACCCCTTTCTTAAGTAGGCAAGTAAATCCTTTTGTCAACTCAGTGTAATTTGAGATGAAACGTTGTAGGAAGTTAGCATTCCCTTGATGTCATTGTAACTAGACAAATGAAGAAGGTGCAACAAGTCGGTGATTGCCTGCACTTTTAGAGGATCAATATGAATTCCATGTTTTGAAACAAAAAAACCAAGAAGCTAACTAGAACTAACACAGAAGACACACTTATGTGGATATAGTCAAATATTATGGTGTCTACACCTTAAGAAAATGACCTTGAGATGCATTGGGTGATCAGTATGATACTTGGAATGAGCAGGGAGATCATCCAAATAGGGTTGCACGGTATGTTTGATATCATGAAAAGTGTAATCCATTGCCTATTGAAATGTGGCCTTAGTATTCTTCAAACCAAAGGGGAGTTTCCGGTAGGAAAATGTACCCCAGGGACAAATAAATTTAGTCTTAAGTTGATCCGCTGGGAGAATGTTGATTTGATTATATCTGGAGAAACCATACATGAATGAATATATTTCACAATGGACACAGTCATCAACAATATGGTCTATGAATGGGGTTAGGTAGTTGTCCTTTTTAACAAATGTGGTTCATATCTTGATAATCGATGCATACACAGGTTCTCCCATTTTTCTTCATGACAGGAACAATATTCGATACCCAATAAGTGAGAGGAATGGGGTAGATGTGACCAATACAAAGGATTTTTTCAACTTCACTATTTATCCCAGCAGCCTTCTTTGGATGGAGCGAAAGGAGGCACTATCAGACTAGATTTGCATAAGGATATGTTTTAATATTATGTACCATGATATTTGGGTTGATACCTAGAATTTCTTCATAAGTCTAGGAAAATACATCACACAAATCCTAAAAAAGGACCTTATAAGTCTTGATCTTGGATGGAGAGAAAGATGCACTAATGTGTAGATTTTTTACAATACCCAGTTTAACAAAGATATCAAGTAGTATCTTCTCTTCGATATTCGAGAGATTCTTGTTGGAATTGACTTCGTGGATAGTAACAGAACTTGTAAAAGATTAAAAAAAATGGGTAGATACACATCACTGAGATTATGCTCGATGGAATATTGTAAGGTGGAACAATGGTGATGTTTGTCCCATGACGCATCATATAGCATCATGAACTTCATGATAATCTCATCAGTGGAGAATATGTGAGAGAATGGATCAGAGGATGTGCCATAATCCAATGATTGATCAACGCAATTGATCGAAGAAAAGGTATGAGTCACACAAGCCGAATAGATAGCTTTGTATTCTAGTTCAATAGGGCTAAGTAACATTCAATCATCAAAACTATGGATGTTAGTTTCATTTGGTATGGTCCATGGATCGACCTCAAAATTAGAATATGATATCATATTGATATAAGAAACTGAAAGTGAGTTGTCGGGAAGAGGAGGAGGAGGAAGCAAAAAGGTTCCCATCAGCAATGAATCCTTCAACAATCCAACCCCAACATGCTGATAGGAATGTAGAGTTTCCCATACAAGCAGGACACTTCCAGTAACATGAGAATCAAAGGAGAAAAAGGTGAGTTGCTCAATGGCCACAATCCCTCCCTTATGAGGAACGGAAATCATACAGAATTAAGTAAAAACAACTGTGACCATGGCATAAACCCATGTATGACCCAATAGATGATTGTAATCAAGCTTTTTGTCAATAAATTCCACTTCTATGGATATGGTCTTTCCCCCTAATTATACCTGTAAGAAATTCAGAATACCACAAGGCGTATATGTTATCTCGTAAAAATCCTTCAATGTGGTAGGTGACTGAATCAGTTGAGGTGAACCAATGACTTTCTAGCAAGACATAGACATAATGTAGGTCGAGGGTCCCTCGTCCACAATAGAGTGATGAATGTTCTTACCACAGATGAAAACCTGAATGATAAAAGCCAATTGGGCTGGAAGGAAAGGAGTATAGTTTTCATGACTAAAAACAACTAGGTTGGAATCAAATGGATCCACACATCCAATAGATGAAAGAAAAGACTTTTTATAGGTAGGGTAGTTTCGCAACACCTTGAGGGTCGACATGGTTGATGGAGACTAATCCATGTCCTCAACTACATTATAATTTTGAGCAGCCCTGACACGAGGGTTGAAATAATATTTATGAACAACATCATTTGGAGTCTTAATAGTCAACTTCGTAGGAATCACAGATGGAGGAGGATTGTATAGAGGTGATTCCAAACTGTAAATTTGATCAGTATCCTAACCATTTGGGAGATTCACATTACCATAGAATCAGATCTATGCTTTGTAGAGGAGAGAATTAAAATGGTGTTAAAGGAAAATGGGTCCTGAGCAACCATATGGGTCTCATGATTTGGAAATGGGTCAGTCAACACAGCGGGAGAAGTGGAAGATCTCAAGAACTAATTCACTTTAGTGTACTGAGGTTAGTCACAAGTAAATTGATCCTCATTGAAAATCGAGCATGGGAAATGAGGCTTTTATTTCTCATCAGATGACTGATTTGTTTGTTTATCCTATGGTGAAGAATCTTTATTCCTTTTACCTTTTCCTTTATTTCTTCTTCCTCGTTACTATTGAGATTTTCCTTTTTCATATGAAACAACATTTAGCTCAGAAGAAGAAGCCACGGGAGGATTGAATGAAGAGTTTTGGGAAAAAAAAGTGAGAGAATTACCATATGGTTTTCTCATTGTCTATGAACTGGCAAAAACAATGATGTCGTCAACAACATGAAATTCATTACCAGGAGTGGAAGAAACAAAATTCAAAGGTCTTGGAGCATCTGGTATCTTTTCATAGAGCACGCAAGATTGGGTATAGATGAGGTCCAAATACTGAGCATGAGTAATCACTTTCTCTTCAGTCATAACTGCCCCTTTAGCTATATCCTTTGTGGTAGATGGCAACAGGGATTTAATAAAACATTCTACTAGCAATTGATCTGGAACATAGGTCTTAACCAACCAAAAACAATGCTACCACTCATCGATGTGATCTAAAAAGTGAGTGGCTTTAGATTGTTTAAAGTTGGTCAAAATTTTCATTCCAGTTTCATATCGGATGGGTAACTAGTGTTGGAAATAATACTGAGAGGGGGGGTGAATCAGTATTATCAAATTCTTTTCAATTATCTTCCAGATTTATACTTTAATTTATTCTTCAGATATTGATCATTAATTTGTATGTCAGTACCATATAATAGTGAGCAAGAACAAGAAAAACAGATAGTCACACCAAAGAACACCAGATATAAGGTGGAAACCCAATGTGGGTGAAAACCACCTACTGCAATATGTCTCTATCTTCTTTCAATTAGAAACTTCTTTTACAATGATTTTGTACTGGTGTAGTACCAGTATGCAGTTTGCAACTTGCTGAGAGCTACAACCCTCTCTCGTTTTCCAGTCTCTCCTGGAAGGGAGCTACAACCCCCGTAGGTGCTGACCTACTTCTTTTCTTCCAAGGACCACGTTTCATAAATTTTCAAACTGGATCCATGAACATCAAATAATCATCAAGTACATGTGAATCAACCAATCTCCTTTTACAATCACCCAATGAGTCAACCAATAACTTCTCAGAATGCAATAACCAGAAAAGAAATACCAGTAATCTAAACCCAGAACTCGGCAGCAATAGATAAAGGGCAGCCAACAAATATTTTAAGAAAAGTCCACAACTTCACCAATAGAAACCTGTGAATATCCGCAGATTTTCTGTGTCTGGACTGCGCAGATTCGCACCTACATTGTCTACCTGATAGCGTACCTCTGCACCTGCGCCTTCTGCTGCTCTGTGTACCTTTGCACCGGTGCCTTCTGCTGCGTTGCGAACCCCCGCACCTACGCCTTCTGCTGTATTGCGGACCCCCGCACCTGCACCTTCTACTGCACTGCGTACCTTCGCACCTGCACCTTCTTCTACGCTGCGGACCCCCGCACCTGCGCCTTATGCTATGCTGCGTACCTCGGCACCTGGGCCTTTTGCTGCGCTGCGAACCCCCGCACCTGCGCTATGGATCGCTTGCGGACCTCCGAATAGAGCCAAATTAACAGTCCTCCAATGTGCCACAGACAGTCAGATCCATAGATCTGATCATGCGCTAGAGAGATCATGACCTATCAATAGATTCGCCTTACAATTTAGATATTTCACCTAGCTTTTTCAAACCAATCACCCAAAATTTCAGATCTTAAGATATTCAAATTTCACAAGTGACTAGACAAGTGATCTCCTTTCCTTTTTATAGGCAATCCCTTACTCAAACCATGGGACATAACCATCGAAAACCAATACAAGGGATCCAAAACCGGGGTTCAATAATATAGATACTATACGACGGACCAAAACCATAGGATCATGTACGTCGGACTAAATACCATGGACCAATCATAAAAATTCCCATGTGCATGCACTTCTCTGCATTGAAGTGAGTGAATTTGACGCTCGCACCTTTTGTTCAGAGAACTTGTGGGTATGCCCGCACTTCTTCTTCGGGGCACCTGTGGGTATCTCTTTTTCTATGATTTTGAGAGCCTGAACAAAGATTTTCCACTTGATTGAGTTGCTATCAAGTACAACACCTGTGTCATAGTGCCAAACCTGAATCATAATGCCAACAACTAGAAATGCGTAAGGAAGGTGGTAGCCAAGGAACTAAAATTGTGAAAGAAAGCTCTAGGTAACTTGATGTACCATTTAGCTACAATACCTATAAAAGTATGTTAGGAAGATGTAATCGTATGGAATCATCATTAAGGTAGTTCAAATAACACCATAGGTGATACATCATGACATGGGTTGATGGGTCTTCTCTAGGATTCCCATTGAATTTTGGGATATCGGATGGAAATTTGGTGGGAATTATCGGCCACCAAGGTGAAAGAGTGATGGGATCATTGGTAAGACGAGTCAAATCTAACAATTCAAGAGTTTCCACAAAGGGTAATTGTTGGTTAAAATCCAATGGAGAATAGCTTGGATAAGAAGGAATAGCCTGAGAATTAGGTACTCACGTTCTCAGATAAGGAGGGTTCTAATAACCAGTATACACATAACCTTGTTGACAAAAACTAGGATAACATTACGAAGGTTGGAATCATTGAGTTTGGATATGTTGGCCTTGAAAAATAACTTGAGGAATACCTTGATAAGGTCTATATCATTTCCCTGAGGGATTTTGCATCATCTCGACATAAGGTAGGTTCGATTGGGATTGTGCCATACTATACACATTCTATCCTATAGGAATTTGAGGAGTACCTTGCCCAAGTGGTTGGGACTATAAGGTACCATGTAAATGCTAGGTAAGTGGAACCTAAGCGGTACAAGATACCTATAGAATAGGTTGAGATGCAACAATAGCCTATGAAGGTTGACTTACATGTATTTGAACTTGTTGAGGTACTGATGGGTGGGTAGGAATTTTAGATGAAGATGGAACATGTTGAGGATTCAACAATCAGTCCCAAAATGAACCAAGTTGGATGGGAAAAGTAAGTTTCCAAACACTTGTATCCATTCCAGGATAAGGAGGATTATAACCAACTTGAGGTATACCTACAATAGGTTTGCCCCGAGCCATAAGAGGATGGGATGATGGAGGAAACTGCGATCCAAATGGAGGGTACCCAACATAAGGAGAGTTAGGTTGTTGAAGGTAACCTTTCCCACTAACATAAGGGCTAGCCTATTGTTCAAACATAGGTGTAGGTGGAGGAGAAGGAGAAAGTTGTGTAGCATTCATAAGAGAGGTATCAGATGGAATTCCCACAGTGGATGACATGGGAGAGGTCCAAGGACTGGAGGATGCAATAGAGAAGGTACTAGATAAAGACTGATAGCCAGGTGGGACAGATAGTCCACCATACAGATCTGCCTCTGATGACTTTGTAAACATGGATGAGGAAGAAAAATTTGATGTATCAACCATAGTGGTGGACACAGGCTCGGAGATTGAATTAGATCCAATTATGGCTAACAATCCCAATGAAGATTGACACAAGAAATTCATGGGTAAGTCCAAAGAATCAGGTAAAGGAGTGTGTGTTGGAGTCTAAAGAGGAGGAAGAGGACCGGTTTGACAAAAATAAATTCTACTCCAACAGACAAGAGTAGATGGACAAGGCTCTTCTTGCGGGATCTCTTCAATACTCACAAATCTGTATGGAAAAGTTTCACCATCAGGCCCAAAATATATAGTTGGAGATTATGTCTGAGACAAAGGAAGAGAAGGATAAGGACTTGAAGTAAGAGGTGAAGATGGTTGAGGTTCCTCAGGTTCAACAACCTCAGGAAGTAAAGTATCTGACTCAAGAAAGTTAGGCTCAATAACCTCAAGCAATAAGGTTTCAGAGGATTCATTAGAAAGAGTAGAGGTGATCTCGGGCTCAGTACTCAAAGGGAAAAATGATTTTGGTTGATCGGATTCGAGAGGAGGACCAGAAGTAGTTCCCGAATTTCTCAATTCGGTAGTTTACATCTTCTTATTCTTCTAATGGCGAGCAGGAGTTAACTCTGGTGGAAGTAGAGGCTTATTATTTATTCTATGAAAATGACGGAGAGGGGGATTTTGTTCTTCCACATTGGATAATAAATTTTAGAAATTAACCTAAAAATGAATTAAAAGGAGGGTAATCTAGGCATAAAGGATTACCAAGAAACCATGAACTGCAATATACACCTTGGCAAACCAAGGACTTAATGTATGACAACCAATCTCCTTGAATGTTGTTTACGGTGTATCATGGTATACAAGGTAACTAACTCGATTACCTATGGTGAGGATAACAACCTATAGTGGACTCCCAAAATATACTCGACGGTACATGGGAGTACATTCTGTAGTAGTGTTGTCTAATGCATAGCTGTTTGATGAGAGAGTTCCCATATACTTTATGTGCGTGGATTGCCATCTAATGTACCCAAAGGTTTGTGGAGAATGATCCTATACACTCACATACGTGGAACGGGATTTCAGCCCCAGGATACAATGCCAAAAAACAATGACAACTCCTACATTTAACGATGCTGGAACACATATTTTGCTTAGACCTATAAATGTTTGTGTTAATGTTACAAATGCTCCTTAGGTTGATTCAAGAAATTTTACTATTTATCTTCAATTAATTTTCATTTTTATGGCTCACTATGAATGTCACCGAATATCCTAAACTAAAAACTAGCATGAGGAAATGGAATCTCTCATTCAACGAAAATATATTTAAAGAAGGGAAGAGACAAAGAGTATGCAGAAAACAATATGCAATATTAAATTCCCTTTTCAATGCAATTGTTCCAATTTTAATGCACACACAAAACTCTAAAGTCCAATGAAAATATTTTTCTTTTCAATTCACTTAATTTTAAAAAATGAAGAAAACTAAGATGCAAAGTCTAATCACTGATTCAAATAAGCTTTTCAGAATGAGGACTAGAACAATAATTCATCCAAGAAACCAATGATCAAACAAAATTCATTTGAAAACAATCTAATGATAAGAACAAAGGAAAATATTCAAACAAATCCTTACCAAAGGTATCAAGACAAAGTCAAACCAAATGGAGGCTTCAGAGGGACCACAGCAAACTCAGAGACTCAAGGAAGAGTAGCTTGAATCAAGGCTGGATCAGAGAGACAATCAAAGCAAGGATAAACTTGTGCATGAACAGGGGCTAATGTGGGTGCAGAGAAGGCACCAATGCTATTTAACACATGCATAGAGAAGGCTAGATTGAGGTGCAACACTCTATCAGAGGACTAGAGGGTGAGTTGGTCTAGGGATTCAAAGTTGCAACACAATGATTAAAATTGAGACTCAATAAAGGTCTTCCTAGGTATGTTCTTGACTAGATAAGATAGTAAAGGTCCAGAAAAGAGGTAATACAAACACAATGGACAAAGAAACCACCAAGGGAATACACTGATCCCCAGTGGAGTCGCCAATTTTTTATGTAGAATCTATGATTGCAGACAAAAGTATCTTCCCTAGGCCTGGTGGACTGACCTAGAACAACAAAATGACAAATAAATTTATGTTTTCCTTAAGATAAAAAGATAACGAGATGAATCCTACCTAGAATCTGTCGTATCCTTCACTCCTTCCTTGGCTTGAATGCTCCAATCCTAGATTTAAACGCTATTTTTAGACCCTACATAGTTAGATAACACAAGCCAACGATCCATGAAATATATGTAGCATCATCTAATCACTTTATTCCATAGAAAAATATATGAAACCATAACATCATATATAGGAAAATAAAGAACTCTTTGCATTAATAGAAATGGAGTGAGTTACAACCAAAAATAGGTGTTCATCCTGTAAAAGAGCTCCTCCAAGTTGACTTGTCCTTTCCTTGCCATAAAGTGCACCTCTAATCACCCTAATGTGTGGGAATATATCTCTCACATCAACAACATGAGGGTAGAATCACTCTCCAAAATCCAACCCCTAGCTTGTGCATGGCCACAAATATATAGAAAAGGAGGGTAAGTTGGAAGTTCTTATCCATTTACCAATCTAGGGCTTTAGATCCACTCTTGATGGGAGGATAGGATCAAAGGATAAGGGATGGAAACTCCAATGTAGGATAGGATAGGATTCAAGACTTTTATCTGAGGTAAATGGTTACAACAAATCATGGAAGCTTTAGGAAGAATAGGCTTCAGGACTCTCTCTCTTTTCCCCAAATTTCTAGAACCAACACAGGTGCATAGTGGAGAAACTTGTAGGTCATCAACACATTCCACAGTGGAGAAACTTGTAGGTGATCAACACATTCCATAGTGGAGAAACCTGTAGGTTGTCAACATAGTCCACAGTGCAACAACCTAGTTGTCAACATGGTCCAGTAGGAGGCCAAGGAGCATTGGTCCTTAAAATTACTGAAAGGTGTTTTCAGGTAGAAACTCAAGGAAAAGAATGAGTCATGCTTAGGGATTTTTTTTGTTGGGTTGTGTTATATTCTTTCCACAACTAGCCCATGTAGTTACAGGAGGTGTTAGAGGGGGGGTACAACCCCTCTTCGTTGTGTTGATTGTACAGTGGGGGGGTCACAAGGGGGGGTTTGAGGGGGGTGGGTAGCCCCCCTCTACGGGGTCCAGGGCAGCGCCATGGGGAATTTATTTTTGGACTCTATATTAGGTTAGGCGGACCTACCTATGGTTTTGTGCATGGATTTCGCACATGGTTTTGGACATGATGGCTTTCGATCCATGGTTTTGGATGCGATGGTTTTTGGTCCATGGTTTTGGACGCGATGTTTTTTGGTCCATGGTATTGGATGCTTCGGCATGTATAAATATGTATTGTAACATTGAAAGGAACATAATGAAAAATCAAGCTGGTAGTCCTGTTTTGGGATCGAGGGGAAAATCTCTGTGTATATTTGTTTTATGTGTTATGATCTTGCATTGTTTATTTTCTGTGTTTGACAATTCGTATACAGGTAGTTTCTGTATGGGGTTAAAACCTACATTTGGTATCACAGTTGTTTTGGCTTCAAGGGGATGCCTTTTTTGCTTAGGGATTTCACTCGTGCTTGTGGTAGAGCCTATTCAGTGGGAGATCTGTGGGATCGATTCTAGTGGTGAAAGAAGATGGCGAGCAGTGGAAAGATAGAGATCGAGAAATTTAATGGTCAGAGTTTTGAGTTGTGGAAACTCAAGATGGAGGATTTGTTGGTGGATAAAGATCAGTGGATCGCGATAGATCCGAGTACTAAACCAACGGGAG
The DNA here is from genome assembly GCA_031772625.1 of Pinus tabuliformis. Classification (NCBI taxonomy): domain Eukaryota; kingdom Viridiplantae; phylum Streptophyta; class Pinopsida; order Pinales; family Pinaceae; genus Pinus; species Pinus tabuliformis. Next base: position 1,854,526,290 of record CM062817.1, on the reverse strand, counting down.
TGTCCGATGAATAATGGAAGAAGTTGGATCAGAAGGAAAAGAGCATAATACGATTGTGTGTCTCAGATTCAATATTCCTGAATGTATCAAGGGAAGCTACGGCAAAGACTTTGTGGGACAAGTTAGGGACTTTGTACCAATCTAAGTCTCTGGTGAATAAACTGTTCCTGTGGAAAAAGATGTATAACCTGAGGATGAAAGATGGAGACTCGGTGACAAAGAATCTGAATGCATTTAATCCTGTGGTAAGTCAATTATTGTCTATTTATATTAAAATTTCAGATGAAGATAAGTGCATCAGTTTGTTGTGTTCTCTACCAGATTCAGGGGATAGTCTAGTTATTGTAATAGGTAGCAATGCAACTGCCTTACAATTTGATGAAATAGTCTCATCCTTGCTAATGGAGGAGATGAGATGGAGAAATATGGAGAGCCAAAATGGTGATGCCTTGTCAATACGAGGACGATACCAGAACAGAAACAAAAATAAGTCATCGAATGGGAGATCTAAATCTAGAGGGAGATTTAAATCTCCAGGAAAACTTGTAAAGGTGGTTTGTTGGAAATGCGGAAAGGAAGGGCACTACAAAAGGAACTGTAAATCTAAATCTCCTGACAAAGGAAAGGGATCTAATGATTATCCTTCTACAAAGGCAAAAACCACCTCAGATGAAGGTGGGGATGTGTACTTGGCTTCCTCAAGTACACATGTAGATCATGAGGCATGGTTGATTGACTCAGGTGCATCCTTTCACTTCACTCCCCATAGATAGTGGTTTTGCGAGCATGAGAAATATGATGGTGGTGATGTATTCTTGGCGCATGACAAGAAGGCTAGAATCATTGGTCACGGAAAAGTAAAGTTGAAGTTGCAAGGTGGAAGGGTTAGAACACTTCCGAGTGTTCTGCATATTCCTGCATTGGCCATAAATATGATTTCCATAAGCAAGATGGATGATGCAGGTGTAAAAACAGTGTTCGAGAAGGATACCTGCAAGATGGTTCAGGGAGCACTGTTATTGATGTGGCAAGTTCGGATTGGAACTTTGTACAAGCTGCAAGATAGCATTGTTGTTGATGGGTGAAACAGTTCTATGGTTCTTGAATGTGGATTAGAAAATATAGTGGTCTCTAGAGAGAAGACCATGTTGTGGAATCAAAGGCTTGGACATATTGGAGAGAAGGGCCTTCGAATACTTTATGGTAAAGGTATGGTAGAAGGTATGAGTAATAGCTCTCTGGATTTTTATTTCTGTGAAAATTGTGTATATGGGAAGCACAATCGGGTGAGTTTCCCCTCTGGGGTAAGAGGGGAACTAGATATTAGAGCTTGTGCATAGTGATGTGTTTGGACCTGTGAAGGTTCCATCACTAGGTAAGTCTGTGTACTATGTATCATTTATAGATGACTTCTCAAGGAATACATGGATATATTCCCTTAAGAAGAAACCTGAAGTCTTTGACAGGTTTAAAGAATTTAAGGCTCTGGTGGAAAACTAGACAGAGAAGAAGATAAAGGTGTTGAGGTCAGATAACGGTGGAGAGTTTTGCAGTAAGGAATTTGAAGAATTTTGTAAGAAGTGTGGTATAGCACGACAGAAGACTACTCCATACACACCTGAGAAAAATGGAGTTGCAGAAAGAATGAACAAGACGTTGATGGAGAGGGCAAGAAGCATGCTCAGTGGTGCGGGGTTAGGGTAGGAATTCTTGGCAGAGGGGGTGGAGACAACATGTTATCTGGTCAACAGATCACCTTCATCAGTGTTGCAGGATAAAACTCCACAAGAGGTATGGACTGGTAAGAAACCCTCTCTTTCACATCTGAGGGTATTTGGATGTGATACATATGTACATGTTCCAAAGGAGAAAAGAACAAGGTTGGATAGTAAATCTAAAAAGTGCATCTTTACTAGGTATAAGGATGGTTTAAAGGGTTATAAGATTTGGAACCCAGTAACAAGGAAGGTTGTGTATAGCCGAGATGTGGTGTTCAGAGAGGTGAAAGATGTTATCAAACATGAAGTCCAACCAAAGGAACCTGAGAAGATAAAGTTTGAGCTTAAGGAGGAAGAATCAGACTCTACAGCAGAAGAGGAATCAGAAGATGAAGAGCCACAAACTCTAGGTGTGAGAAGATTAGTTCGAGAAAGAAGGCATCAAGAAAGGTATTGTCCATCTACTTTCTGTTCAAATTTTGCTTTATCTATTACTGATGATGATCCTAGAACTGTGAAGGAAGCAGTAGATTCAGAGGATGGGAAACTCTTGAAAGAGGGCATGGTTGATGAAATGGAATTTTTGCACAAAAATGAGGCTTGGGATCTGGTGGAGTTGTTGGCTGGAAGGAAACCAATTGGTAGCAAATGGGTGTTCAAGAAGAAGATGAATGCAGAAGGAAAGGTGGAGAAATACAAAGCTTGGTTGGTAGAAAAAGGTTATTCCCAAGTGCCAGGAATTGATTTTGGTGATATTTTTTCTCCTATTGCCAAGGTTGCTTCTATTATATTACTTTTATCTGTTGCTGCTACATTTGATTTTGAGGTAGAACAGATGGATGTGAAGACAACATTTCTTCACGGGGATCTGGAAGAGGAGATCTACATGAAGCAACCTGAAGGCTTTGTGGTGAAGGGTAAGAAAGAACTGGTATGCAAGTTAAAGAAGTCTCTGTATGGGCTAAAACAATCACCAAGGATGTGGTATCAGAAATTTGATACATTTATAGGGGGACTTGGCTTCACCAGAAGCAAAGTAGATCACTATGTGTATTTTAAATTAATTGGTGATCATGTTATTTATCTGGCCTTGTATGTGGATGACATGTTGCTAGTTAGAAATGACAAAGAAATTATCCAGGATTTGAAGACCCAATTGTCCTCTAAATTCGACATGAAAGGTCTTGGTGTTTTAAACTATATTTTGGGCATGGAAATTAAAAGAGATCGGGAAAAGAGGAAGCTTTGGTTAAACTAGAGGAAGTATGTCGAGACAATATGTAAAGGTTTAATATGCAGGATAGTAAACCAGTGAAGGTTCCTATTCCTGTAGGTGTAAATCTATCTGCTAAACAGTGTCCCAAGACACAAGAAGAGGAAGAGGACATGTCCCGTGTTCCATATTCAAGTGCAGTCGGTAGCCTGATGTATGTGATGGTCTGTACTGGACCAGACATTGCACATGTAGTGGGGGTATTGAGCAAGTTTATGTGAAAACCAAGGAAGGAGCATTGGACTATAGTGAAGCGGGTTTTCAGGTATTTGTGTGGCATCAGTGATTATGGTTTGTGCTACCAAGGAAGAACAAGATTGGACAGCGTTTTGGATATTCTTGGATTTGTTGATGCAGACTGGGCTGGAGATCTGGATCAGTGAAGATCTACAAGTGGGTATGTGTTTAAGCTATTTAAAGGTGTAGTCATCTGGATGAGTAAGAAACAATTTGTAGTGGCATTATTAAATACAGAGGTAGAAAACATGGCAGCCACTCATGCAAGCAAGGAAGAAGTTTGGTTGTAGAGATTGTGTTCAAGTATGGGGTTAGTACAGGGAGCTATAAGGATAGACTGTGACAACCAAAGTGCAATTTTCTTGGAAAAGAACCCTATTTATCATTCAAAGACAAAGCACATTGATGTTTAGTATCACTTTGTGAGGGATATGATAGAAGACAAAAAGGTGTTTCTGGTAAAGGTGGACACTTTAAAGAATATTGTAGATGCATTGACAAAATCTGTGAGCTCTGAGAAGTTCTCTTGGTGTAGAGAAACAATGGGCATCTCAGGGCTGGGTAAATTATTAAGCTCTCTTATGGCCCCCTGTGGAAAGAAAACAACAAGCGGGAGAATTTTGGGTTGTGTTATATTCTTTCCACGACTAGCCCACATAGTTTACGGGAGGGTTAGAAGGGGGGCGGTAGCCCCCCCTATCCAGGGGGTTCGAGGGGGGCGAGTAGCCCCCCTGTACGAGGTTCGCAGCAGTGCCCTAGGGAAATTTTTTTTGGACCCTATATTAGGTTGGGCGGACCTACCTATGGTTTTGTGCATGGTTTTTGCACATGGTTTTGGAAACGATGGTTTTCGGTCCATGGTTTTGGATGCGATGGTTTTCAATCCATGGTTTTGGATGCGATGGTTTTCGGTCCATGGTATTGGATGCTTCGGCATGTATAAATATGTATTGTAACATCGAAAGGAACATAATGAAAAATCAAGCTGGTAGTCCCGGTTTTGGGCTCTAGGGGAAAATCTCTGTGTATATGTGTTTTATGTATTATGCTCTCACATTGTTTATTTTATGTGTTTTAGAATTCGTATGCAGGTAATTTTTGTATGGGGTTAAACCTACATTTTTTATGATGATGAGAAGGAGGTCAAAGGATGTTGATTGATCTAGTTGAAGGCCCATTGACCAGATGTGACAAAATGGCCTATAACAGATAGATGTAAGAAACTACATATTTCCTTGAAGTTGAAGAAGCATATTTTCTAGTTATCAATGGGAATTCTTCTTGCGAACGTGGTATGTAAACAAGGACTTCTATTAGATCCAATAAAGATCATTGTGATAGTGAACTTGTCACCTACAATATTAGTGTAGAAATTGCGCGTGACAATGGGACATAGTGGGTATTATAGAAAATGTATTCATGGATAAAACAACTCACCACACCACTGGAGAGGATACTTAATAAGGACTCTAAATTTGAATGGATTGAAGAGTGTTAGTAGGTGTTGGATGCAATAAAGGAAAAATTAGTATCTGTGTCGATCATAGTGTTGCTCAATTAGAGTAAGGGATTTCATGTCCATGTGGATGCAATAATAATGCATAGAAAATGATATCAAAACAATTTACGGAAGCCACCATTTGATTACCTTTTCCAGCAAGAAACTATGTTTAACAGAGTGAAAGTACACCACCTTGGAGCATGAAGATTTTCAATTGGTGTATGCATTGTATAAGTTTGGACATTATTTATTAGGTTCACATTTCAAGTTATATAGGAACCACTTTACATTACGATACCTCATCAATAAGCTAATGCTGAGGGGGAGGATATGTAGATGGTTGTTTTTGTTCCAAGAATATGATTTTGAGGCAATTGTGAAACCTAGTGAGTTAAACGTAGGTGTAGATAATTTATCGAGGATCAACTCTGGTGAAGAGGTAGGAAACGTGAATGATGGCTTACTAAACACACAATTATTTCATGTAGAGATGGTAGATGATCAATTTAGAAAAATCACCCATTTTTTTACCACTGGGACGGTGCCACAAGAGTACACAATGGCACATAAGACACATTTGGTAATAACAATTGTAGACTATCAGATCATAGTTACTCATAAATTACACCCAGTGCCACTTCTTATTATTCAAGTGCAGTTGAGCTTGCAAATAATCAAAATTTCATGATCTATTCATAGTTTAATATTTTTGTTGACCAAGTAGAGTCACTAGGCCTTTGAAGCATGTATTATTAAAATCAACTCCATATCATAAGTTGGGTACATCTATTCATACATATTCAATTTTTTTCTATTCATATCTTACTACTCTTCCCAAATTTGCTTCATACACCTCTATGAAAGACCCTACTTAAGTGAGTAATACTTGTCTCCCTTATTTTAGTACAACATCTCTCTAAGGTACTTTTACTGAAAAACAAAATCTTTATCTATTCCCAACTTAGGTTCTCTTCATCCATAATTTTATCCTTTTGAGATGGTCGTACCAGAGACTTGCATCATTAATCAACTAGTAGTTTCAAAAGCTTGTCTTTTTCAAAGGGTCAAAATCATACAACATCATGTGCCTTTCAATGTTCACTAGTTGTGTTTCAACCTCAATACCTAGTGATCCCATTGAAATTTTATTCCCTCCATTTCCTTAGATCATAACAAAATTTATGATAGTTAACAAACCCTCCCATTGGCTGATTTTTACTTTTTATGGTCTCTTACCCCACTTCTCTACCTTGATTCATAATAAAAATAATAAACTATTAATTTCTCAAAGCTAGGAGGACCTCTTATTAACTTGACTTTTTAAAGTATGTAATTATGAGCATAAATCCTTGTGTATTTAATAGTAATTAAATGGAGCATGACTTAGTTGTTCCCCCTACTCACACTCTTGTTTTGCACACTAGAAGTAGCCATACATAATTCAACCTAACATTTTGGAGGGTTCATAGTCATCAACAAGTCTTTCAATATTTGGAGAAATTTGTAATACCATTATATATCTATTGAATTTGAATGCACTCCACCTATGGATCTCATACTTTCAAGTGTTGTTGCTTCATTCTCTATATTGCCTCACATATATTACATTATAATGGGATATATCTTACCTCCTATTATAGATCACATGATTATGGACAAATGGTATAGGTTCTAAATATCATAAAACATCACTTAGAATTTTATACCTCTAATCTAACTTATGCACCATAGTGTGGTCTCCTTATCACTCAACCACTATCCAATCTTTAAATATATTTATTCCATGGGATATCATTAAGGGTGCATGAACCTTGACCTTACACTAATGTGCAAAGATATCCTAAGGAATGGTGAATTACCCTACATGTATAGTGCATGTATTTTTATGGAGATTATTTAAAAATAAAACCTAAATTTTTCTAAGGTTATCATTAACTTCATTGACGAAGAAATTCATATAACAATATTAAATTAAAAATTAATTTGAGAACTATCTTGAATTTGGAATTTTGTAGTGATAGTAAAAAACAAAACTAGATGATTAATCTATAGAAAAAAATTAATTGAAATTTTAATCAAACATAAATTCTATAAATGGAATTCAACATTTTTTCACAATAAATGACAATAAATTGTATTGAAGTAATAATGAAGTCAACATGTGGTTAGCTGTAGTTTCATAATGAAATGAAATTTAAAATTTATAGCATCATTAAAGTATGTAGAGAATGCCATTCTTAATTAAGGAAATCACTATTAATTTTGATGACAAGTTAATGGTTACCATAAAGTCATCAATACTAAAATAGTGGAGGACAAAAGTATATTGAAAAATAAATGAGTAAACAAAAAATTTACTACAATACACTAGATTTAAATGGAAATTAAGAAATGGGAAAAACCATAGGGAAATGAGTAGATATATATTTAGTCAATAAATGAAAATAAATACAACCACTCAATTCTTCCTAACACATGTCCTATTTAACCATACATGATTCCTATTCTATCAATAAGATTTTTTATAATACCATGAGATAATACTATGGGGCAATATTGTGGATTATCAATATCATGTTCCCAAATAGTTGTAACTTATTTAATTCTTTCTGTAACATTTTAGAAGCATGAAGAAGTCAAAATATGATATACAGTTTCATTATTTTTATTTGATATCACATATAAAAATCTCACACTTGAGACCAAATTGAAGATTGAGTGAATACTTTTTCTATTTTTTCTATCTCCTTGCTACTAATCCTTCAATAAGATGCATTTCATCATGTTTACATCAACCTAGCCAAGGTTCTGCAAAATTCCATCCCTTGGGAAAATATTTGTGAACATATCAACTACATTACCTTCAATGTATATTTTCCCTAGTTGTAGTTGTTAGCCTCCTGTTGCAACAGGTGTTCATCTTTCATGATTGACATTTTTACATGCCAAATATGTCATACTTTGCATGCTGCAATGCTCCATATTTCCTAAAGAGGCCAAAGAAGGGGCCATGAAAGTGTGCCAGTCTAAATGCCACTGCCGTATTCCAATTTTGATGACTTAACCATTTTTGAAGAATGTTCTGTTAAGGGAAGTCTAAACAGCCTAATCTTGGCTTCCCTAGGTTTCAATTTCTTGCTTTAGAATATAGAGAATGAATATCTGTCCAAACAGCTTAATCTTGGCAAATTTGTAGATAGGTAGAGAAACAAAGGAGCCCAATTGCTTAAGCCGGGCCCTTGGCAGAAATAAGGATAGATTTAGATAGGAGGGCACTCAAAAGAAAAATTTTAAAGCAGGGTCTGCAAGTCTAAGTGCACCCAAACCAAAAAGAAGAAAAAATGTTAGGTAAGTAGGTTGGGTAGGTAGTTTTTGAGGTTGCAGAATGTTGATTTATGATCAATTTTGTGTTTCAAAGTGATATTGTACTTCAGATCACAGGTACAAGGCAGTTTTCATTTGGAAGAGCTCAAGCGATGCTAACTCCCCTTTCTTCTTATTCCCCAAATCACTCACTAATTCCCTAAAGAGGTCAAGATCTGCTTGATTCCTCTTAGTTTCATTATTTTCCATATCATTTGCCTTGGTGAAGATCTGATCTGCTTCACTCAAGGATTTCCATTCTTCCTCTATGAGTCACTTTTCCCCCCTTGATAGCCTAAGATCCACATACTTAGCACTTTTTGTCATCTCCATATTAACTACTAACTCTATTATTTAGCTCCCTAAATCATTTTCCTATCCCCTACTATGCAAAAACATATAAAATCCCAAAAATATTAAATAATCCCCCCCTTGGCACTATAGCCATATTTTTCTAAGTCCAGGAGGCAGTAGTCCATTTGGGGCTCCTGCTAACCCATCCGTGTCCTAACTGGAGTTAGTCTGATACCTGGTCATGCTAACAACCATTCCCCCTTAACCCGAACCCTACAGCACCCATATTCTGCCCTTATCCTAAAGTTTTACATGTAAATATTTACCCGCCCGCTTATAACCCCGTAAACCCACTTTTCTAATGTTTAAACCCCCCCCGCCATTTAATAAATTATTCAAATGCGCCGCGGGCCCCATCCATTATCCCTTCGCCGCCTCATCTGTGCCACCGACCGTCAGATCTGGCGCGCCGCAGATCAACGGTGGGAGGGTCTTGTCATCTCCGAAGCCGCCGAGGGTTAACACCCAGGAGATCGGTGGTTTTCCCGTCGTACTCCCACCACGCATCACCCTCTCGGCTACGGTAGAGTCCCCTCCTCTAATACCACCTATGCCGAAAGGCGGTGCGCCATGAAACCAGATACCACCTCCGCCGAGTGACATCATCCCGCCACATCACCATCCCGCGTTGGCCTCCTGCCATCGTGAACCTACCACGTAGCTACCACCACACTACCACGTCACCTCCTCCGCCGTACTGCCATGTCACCTGGCGTACTGCTGACTTCACCCTGCTGACGTCATCCTGCCACGTCACCGCCATACTGGGACCCGCCCGCTGACGTCATGCTGACATCACCATCAAAAAGTGCGAAAGGCGCAAATCGCAGCCTAGGAAGCCTAGAATCAGAATCTGAGGTAGTTTTTCCTGCGAATCGTGCATGGCTATGAGAAATAGGCCAAAATGGAAAGCCCCTTCGTGACTCGGCCTCCAGCAAGCCCGAAAGGTGCAAAATGACCAGAATTTCTTCGCGAAGCATACAGAAAGGGGCAAACACAGTTTTTAAAGCAACAGAGGGCCGAACAACAGCCATTAAAGTCGATGAGATAGTCTAAAGCACTCAGAAGATGTTAAAGAGGCCAGGTTCAGTGCCAAAGTGTACCAGAGGAAGCGGCAAATAGTATCAGTCGAATGTTTTTAATGAAAACTTTTATTCCCGATGCATGTGAACATTAAATGACCTCCAAAAAAGTCAAAGAAAACAGTGGAGCTCTAATCAAGGCTCTCCCATCACAGTTAATGCACCTCAGAACCACTCAAGAGCATGGATCAAAACGCAAAGCACTGTTATGGCTAAGTGATCAGCACAGAGCCATAAAGGCAATACATTAATTCCTTTTTGTTACAGCTGCACCCAGCGCAGCTCGAGGATATTTTTCTGCATTTATTTCAGACATGTGTTAGGTTTAGGACATGTATTACAATAGATCTGTCTGAGATCTAATTAGTGTAGATATTTTTCTTATATAAACAACCCTAATTCACTGTTTAAGGGGTTGGTTGGTTGATAGTCCTCAAGAGAGACTCGCACTGTATATCTGATATGTTTTTCTTAATCAAAGATTGTTGAAAGCTTGGAGAATGGACTGTTCAATGTGTTGTTAATGGTTTCTGAAGGATGAATTTGGAATTCTTGTGCTGCAATATGAATCAATAAGTGTTCCTCACCTCTGTTATTTCAATTTCACATATGCTCAAGTTACAGAACGAAGGATTGGTTTAGAATTTGCTTAGCTGCACTCTATGCTCAGTTTCTGTGGCTTCTTAATGTTTTCCTCTTGATTTTGGCATAAATATGAATTCTGTTATGGCTCATGTTTGATCTATTTCACATACGAATGACTATTATCTAGGAATTCTTAGCTGCTCCTAGATAGGGCTCATTTATCTTCCCCTTGCTAACCTGAAAGAGAGATTCTTAATTGCCTCTCATTCCTTAGCCTTTCAATCCATCTCTTTACCTTGAATGATTGTTTCATATGCAGCTGTCTTGCTCCATTTTCCTCTCTTGTGACCAAGAAAACGCACCAGCAGTCTTACTCCATGACTCCACGCCCAATGGTTTGAAACTTACCACACTATGCTTTGCCTCTTTACTTGAAAGCATCCTCCTTCCCACCAAAAAATCAAAACAAAACCCCTTGAACTCAATAACTAGCCTAAAATCATCATCAACAAAGCTAAATCAGAAAGAGAGAGCCCTCTCTAATTGCAGGTGGGCTAGAACCTGCAGTCCAAAGATTGGTCTGTGGTTACCTCGGCCGTATCCTTTTGAGCTGACCAAAAGGACAACCTGAGTGATAACATAATTGCGACTCTGTTGGGGACCATCCTCAGTTAATTTCACAAATCAAGTTGGAAAATTCCATGGGAACAAAAATCAGTTGTTCAAGTGTTGTCTATTCCTTAAAACTACAGATGAAGTTTGAATGTCGGCCAGGAAGCCTTTGAAACTGTTTTTTCTTTTCATTTACAGGAGTAAATAAATGCTGCTTCAGTCAATCTTCATGCTAGTTTTAAACTGCAGATAGCTGTCCCAAAAATTTGATCAGTTCCTTGCTAATTCTAAAAAACATTCACAGAAAATACCAAAACAAATTCAGAATCTGGCTCCCAAAAAGAATTCTCGTTATACAAGGACAAATCTAGACCCAAATCCTCCAGCTGCTTTTGAAAATCCCAACTTAATCCCAAAGACCCTTAGGAAGCAAAAACAAAGAGAAGACTTTGCTGATAATAGTCCTGAAGGAGTTCACCCAAGCAGTGTTCCAACCCCTGTCAAAGTTTTATTCCATTCAACCCCTGTTTCCCCTTGTTCATCATCCACCTCTCAAAGCACTCCTTCCGCACCTCCATTCACTGCACATACTACCACTACCACCACTGTTGTTACAGTTGTTCCAGTTGTCACTGTTGTCCCAGTTGTTCCACTTATCCCTGTAAACATGGCTAATAGATATGCACCCATGCAATTACCTGAAAACCCTGGGGCTATGCCTCAGGATTATCAAACTAAAATCACATATTTTGATGGAAATGGTACTTGCACAGCCCTTCAGCATACAAGGAAAATGCAAGACTATTTTGAGAACTACAAAATAGAGGATGAAAATTTTCGTCCAAAGTCTGACAGGTGATGTCAGAACTTGGTTCAGAGCACTTGCTGCAAATTCCATAACCAATCCGGATGAGCTTTACCAATCCTTTACCAATAAATGGGAGAAAAAGAAAGACCCTTTGCACATACTAGCTGAATACAATACAATAAAAAGAGGCCCTCAAGAGTCTGTCCTAGGTTACTTGCAAGATTCAACAATGTCTATAATGCAATACCACAGAACCTAAGACCTCCACCTGACCTTTCCTTGTATAAATTCCCTGATGGATTTGACCTAGATATGGCTTACCAGTTAAAAGAAAGAGCCCCTCAAACCCTTGCAAACATGCAAAATGTTGCTGTTAGCATAGAGGCCAACCTAATTTCCAAAAGAAACAGAGCTAGAATGGAGAGAAGAACCACCTTCAAAGAAGAACCCTCAGCCTTAGATCAAAAACTTGATGCTATTATCAATGTCATGCAAAGGCTGGGAGACAGAGTAGAAAGTGTTGAGAGGAAATCATCATGGGAAGGACAATAGTCCAATACCATAAGGAACCCAAATTTTAGGAAAATGCAGAACATAAATGTTGGAAGGTCTAGCCCAGACCATGATATAAGACCCCCTTTTCATGAAAATTATGCGGAAGCATCTACATCTAGTGAGCCCCCAGAGGACACTCATATGAACTTGGTGGATTTGAGGGCTGAGCAACAAATTTTCCTAACTCAACAAGACCAAGATGAGCATGACTTGAATCAATTTCAGACTAATTCTGGTGAATATTTTGATTTTAAACAAGGCTATGATACTGCTGTGTATGAGGTCCACAAACAATATAAGCTGAGAACTAGGACCATTGACATTCCTGAACCTAGTAAACCAAAGGATGGAAAACAGCCCAACAAGATTAAAAGCAAGGCTGTCATAACAGAACCAGCTGATATACCTGTCCCAAACCCGCATCAAGTGACTGTAGAGGACATAACATAAATGCAGCCTTCTATAGATCAGCATCTGCCACCTTCTTCCTCTAAAGAGAATTTGAACAGCATTCCAAAAGGCCCTCCTAAAACAGAAAAACCGCAAGAAATTACTTCCCTTAACATTGATAAACAAGTCCAAATTGCTGATACTCCAATGGAAAAAGGGAAACCTACCTCTCACAATACTAAAACCCAATCTGAAAAATCATTTGACTTAGAGGCAGAAATAGGTAAACTGAAGATATCCATCCCCTTATCTGAACTTGCTAAACATGATGTGTATAGGCAACAAATTCAAAGATCACTTCAAATGCCAGAGGTCTAGAAGTTAATGGAAAATCAACATATGTATCTGTTCTACCTTTTATGTCAGTTTGCACATACATGACAAAGTCTTACACAATGCCATGTTTGACTCAGACGCCTCACACAACCTTATGCCCAAAGTTGTAATGGAAAAACTGAACCTTGATGTTACAAGACCCTACAAAGATCTATTCTCCTTTGACTCAAGTCAAGTCAAGTGTTTAGGCCTCATCAAAGACCTGTGTGTCTCCTTAGTCCAATTTCCTAACAAGACAATCCTCATGGATGTGGTGGTTGCTGATATTCCACCAAAGTATGGCATGTTATTGTCAAGATCTTGGGGAGCAAAACTCCAAGGATCCCTCCAATTAGATATCTCTTGGATCCCTCCAATTAGATCTCTCTTACGCCACTATATCTATCTTTGGGCAACCAAAGAGACTGTATAGAAAAGCATTGATGAAATATGTGGTAACTAGTGAGAGCAAGCCTGAAAATTTTCCCATTTACTCAATCCATTTTGATATGGATTCTTTTATTTTATTTAATGATGAAACAAGTCCTCCCATTGATGACAAGCCATTGGCTTTAGAACTGAACACCCACGTCAATAAAGAAACGGTTGCCCATACTGATAAAACTGTCAACACAATAAAGGCAACCAGCTTACAGGAAGAACCTCCCCAAACAAAAAATTCAAATCTGTCCACTGCAAGAATGACTGAAACTCTTGATATTAACCACAAGCAAGAAATCACATGGTATTTAGAGTTTGATGGCTCTGTTAACAAGTTAGGAGTAGGGGAAGGTGTCTGGATTCACAATACACATAACAATCATGCAGAAGGCCATGCCTACAGACTGAACTTTAAATGCACCAACAACATGGCAGAGTATGAGGCTCTCCTTTTAGGCCTTAAACTGCTCAAAGCTCTAGGAGCTGCAAAGGTGTCCATCCTAGGTGACTCCGATTTAATCATACAACAAATGAAAGGTAACTTTGTTACCAATGACAATAGAATGAGGGCCTATAGGACTACTGCCACTAATATACTCAATGCATTTACTGAATCCAAGCTTGCCAAGATTTCAAGAGAGCATAACATTCATGCACACAGCCTAGCTACTTTTGCTAGTACATGCAAGCTACCTTTTGAGCCAAATCACCATTTTACTGCTGAGATAAAACATAGGCCTGCTATCCCAAATAATGTTAAAGATTGGCAAGTGTTCGAAAATGATGCCCAGATTAACAACTTCCTCACTCTTGAGCATGAGTTTTCAAATATTAACATTGACATGGATGCCATGACAGATGAGAAACAACAAACGAACAAAAATCAGTAGGCTGTAACTGCTGTAACAGCCAAACAAATGTTAAACCCAACTGTTTTTGAAAAAACCAATATAGAAGAGCTGAGACAAATGCATTTGGAGGAAATAGCCGAAACAGAGGCCGAGATCGTTGATCTAAAGGATAACTTTCTCCCTGCTCGCCTCACTCCATTAGAAGATATGTTTGATGCAAATGATGTTCCCAAGAAGCCAAAATGCAGCCCTTAAACACTGCTATAGAAGAACATAACATCGGGACAGCAGAGAAGCCAAAAATGATCAAATTATCCAAAAATTTGCCACCCGATCAGAAGCCCAAATATGTTGATTTTTTCAAAGAATTACAAGATGTATTTGCTTGGAGTTATGAGGACTTGAAGTCCTATGACACCTCAATAATCCAACACACCATTCCCTTAAAACCAAACTAAAAGCCCTTCAAACAGAAACTGAGGAGAATCAATCCTATGCTTCTCCCTTTGATTGAAAAGGAAGTGAAAATAATGTTTGAAGCAGGTATCATATCACCCATCAGATTTTCTGAATGGGTATCCAATCTTGTTCCCACAAGAAAAAAGACAGGTGAGATTAGGTTGTGTGTAGACCTAAGAAATCTAAATCAAGTCTCCCTAAAAGACCACTACCCCTTGCCAAAAATGGACCATATCCTACAAAGAGTAGTGGGGTCATCTAGAATCTCTTTGCTAGATGGCTTTTCAGTTTTAATCAAATACTGGTTCACCCGGATGACCAAGACAAGACAGCCTTTACCACATCGTGGGGAACATTTAAGTATGTGAAGATGCCTTTCGGACTTAAAAACGCTGGTGCTACCTTTCAAAGGGCAATGGATATTGCATTCGCTAAGGAAATACATGATTTCCTAGTTGTCTACCTTGATGACTTAACCCCTTTCTCTAAATTTGATCAAGAGCACCTAAAACATTTGAGGCAAATATTCATGACATGTAGGAAATATGGCATTTCCTTGAACCCCAAGAAGTCTCTCTTCGGCCTTGAAGAAGGCAAACTTCTTGGCCATATCATATCAAAGGACGGGATTAGAATTGATCCTAAAAGAATCCAAGCCATCCTCCAAGTCCCATATCCAAGAAACATAAAAGGGTTGCAAGCATTCCTTGGAAAAATCAACTTCTTGAGGAGATTTATTCCAAATCTAGCAGAGCTAATAAGACTGTTAAGTAACATGTTAAAAAAGGATGCTAAGGTAAAATGGTCTCTTGAGACCAAGCAAGCCTTTGAGAGTATCAAAATTGCCTTAACCGAAGCCCCTGTCCTCACAAGTCCGCAATTTGATAGGGACTTTATCATATTTTCTTTTGCATCTGATCACACCATAGCTGCTGTCCTTTTGCAAAAGGATGACCAGGGAGCTGAAAAGCCAATTTCATTTTTTAGCCGAGCCTTAAGAGATGCCCCTCTGAAGTACCCAATCATGGAGAAGTAGGCCTATGCCCTGGTCAAAGCAATCAAAGATTTCCGAGTCTACATTTTATATTCACATGTGATTGCTTATGTACCAAACTCTGCTGTAAAAGACATATTAACCCAAGAGGGATTAGAGGGAAAAAGAGGCAAATGGATTGCAAACATCCTTGAGTATGACATAGAAATAAAACCAACCAAACTGATAAAGGGACAAGGTTTAGCCAAACTGATATCCGAAACGAACTTTCAAGCCTTAGACATTAACCAATTGGACAATGAACAGGAGCTGGCGACTCCACACATCAGTGAAACCTTTTTGCAATCCCCATGTTATGTTGATATATGCTTTGTATTGTTAAACTTGTTTGCTCCCCCAGGATTGTCCAGAACTAAGAAAAGATTTTTAAGAATGAAGGCTTCAAAGTTTTGTGTCATAGATGGTGCTTTATTTTGGAAAAATCATGAAGGTATATTGCTTAATTGTTTAACCATGAATGAAACTAACAATGTCATGAAAGAATTCCATGCAGGTGACTGTGTAGGACATCTATATTGGAAGTCCAATGCTAATAAAATTTTAAGGGCTGGTTTCTATTTTCCCTCTCTTTTTGCAGATGTAAGGAAATTTGCCATTTCGTGTCACAAATGCCAAATCTTTGAAGGCAAAAGAAAGTTGTTGCCCCTGCCCCTTAAACCCATCTCAACTGAAAATCCTTTTCAACAATGGGGTCTTGACTTCATTGGAGAAATCCATCCCTCTTCCTCAGGCCAGCACAAGTGGATTCTAACAGCCACCAACTATTTCACCAAGTGGGTTGAAGCCATCCCATGCAGACAGGCCAATGACTCCATCATTATCCCGTTCCTTGAGTGCAATATCCTTTCTAGATTTGGCTGCCCTAAGAAGATCATTACTGACAACGCCGCTGCTTTTAAATCCAAAAAATGATCAATTTTTGCCATAAATTTCACATCACCTTGGGGCATTCCACAGCCTATTACCCCCAAGGTAATGGCTTGGCTGAGTCATCTAATAAGAGCCTGATTAATATCATAAAGAAAGTGCTAGAAGAGAACAAGAAGAACTGGCATAGAAAACTCACAAATGCCCTATGGGCAGACAGACTTTCAACAAAGAAATCCATTGGGATGAGCCCTTATGAGCTAGTATATGGCATGGAGGCTAGATTTCCTTCATCCTTGGGCATCCCTACTATCAAACTGTTACAGGAGATTCAGGCTGAACCAAATGACATTCGACGAAGAATCAATCAGACCATTCATCTTCAACAAACCAAAGAGCAAGTTTATGACAGAGCTTAGATTTTGCAAGAGAAGCTCAAAAAGACGTTTGATAAAAGAGCTAAGGCGGAAGATTTCTGTGTTGGCAACAAAGTTCTAAGGTGGGATTCACGAAGAGAAGACAAGGGAAAACATGCAAAATTTGATTTTTTATGGAAAGGACCATTCGTTATTTCTGTTGTTCAGGGAAATAACACATATTTTCTCAAAACTATAGAGGGCAACACTGCTGAAGAAGGCCCTGTAAATGGCCGAATGTTAAAACATTACCATGATCCTTTTTAAGGGATACAATGTAACTCTGTATATATCTCTTTGTACATCAATATTTGTATATATCAGCACTTTGTTTTTATTTTTTGCATAGGCAGTCTGAGTGTTAGAGGAGCAGCAGCAAAGTGTGTGAAGACACAACCAATGCCAGTATTCCATTTAAGAAAAAAAAAAACTCTGTCTCGGCATTAATCTCAGCAAAACAACAAGAGTAGCACTGTCATATCACAAAAATTCATGGTAAAAGGAAACTGTTTGCAGCTTGCAGTCTTCAGTCAAACAGTATCAATAAGAGAGGAGCATTTTTTTTAGTTTCACATCAGCAACTGTTTCCAGATCAGAGGCTAAGGAAATGCATCAGTTTTGATCCATGTTTTGGATCTATTTCAAAAGGCAATGCTCAAGCAACATTGTATATAATATCAAGCATGTAGAAGAAAGCAGGCAGTGCTTCACTTTTTATGACAATGTAGTTGAGTAGAGGGCTGTTTATATTTCCAAGTTTCACACTTTTAGCACCCAGCATAAAGAAGTTTTTTCAATCCACAAAAACAATAGAAAATCAAGGCAGTCTGACATATTGTTCTTGGCTTTTCACAAGGAAAAACCATCCCCAAGTGGAGCCACTGTTAGCCTCCTGTTGCAACAGGTGTTCATCTTTCATGATTGACATTTTTACATGCCAAATATCTCATACTTTGCATGCTACAATGCTCCATATTTCCTAAAGAGGCCAAAGAAGGGGCCATGAAAGTGTGCCAGTCTAAATGCCACTGTTGTATTCCAATTTTGATGACTTAACCATTTTTGAAGAATGCTCTGTTAAGGGAAGTCCAAACAGCCTAATCTTGGCTTCCCTAGGTTTCAATTTCTTGCTTTAGAATATAGAGAATGAATATCTGTCCAAACAGTTTAATCTTGGCAGATTTGTAGATAGGTAGAGAAACAAAGGAGCCCAACTGCTTAAGCCAGGCCCTTGGTAGAAATAAGGATAGATTTAGATAGGAGGGCACTCAAAAGAAAAATTGTAAAGCAGGGTCTGCAAGTCTAAGTGCACTCAAACCAAAAAGAAGAAAAAATGTTAGGTAAGTAGGCTGGGTAGGTAGTTTTTGAGGTTGCAGAATGTTGATTTATGATCAATTTTGTGTTTCAAAGTGATATTGTACTTCAGATCACAGGTACAAGGCAGTTTTCATTTGGAAGAGCTCAAGCGAGGAATGGCTAACTCCCCTTTCTTCTTATTCCCCAAATCACTCACTAATTTCCCAAAGAGGTCAAGATCTGCTTGATTCCTCTTAGTTTCATTATTTTCCATATCATTTGCCTTGGTGAAGATCTGATCTGCTTCACTCAAGGATTTCCATTCTTCCTCTATGAGTCACTTTTCCTGCCTTGATAGCCTAAGATCCACATACTTAGCGCTTTTTGTCATCTCCATATTAACTACTAACTCTATTATTTAGCTCCCTAAATCATTTTCCAATCCCCTACTATGCAAAAATATATAAAATCCCAAAAATATTAAATAATCCCCCCCTTGGCACTATAGCCATATTTTTCTAAGTCCGGGAGGTAGTAGTCCATCTGGGGCTCCTGCTAACCCATCCGTGTCCTAACTGGAGTTAGTCTGATACCTGGTCATGCTAACAACCATTCCCCCTTAACCCCAACCCTACAACACCCATATTCCGCCCTTATCCTAAAGTTTTACATGTAAATATTTACCTCGCCCGCTTATAACCCCGTAAACCCAATTTTCTAATGTTTAAACCCCCCCCCCCGCCATTTAATAAATTATTCAAATGCGCCGCGGGTCCTGTCCATTATCCCTCCGCCGCCTCATCTGTGCCGTCGACCGTCAGATCTAGCGCGTCGCAGATCAATGGTGGGCAGGTCTTGTCATCTCCGAAGCCGCCGAGGGTTAACGCCCAGGAGATCGGCAGTTTTCCCGTCGTACTCCCGCCACGCGTCACCCTCTCGGCTGTGGCAGAGCCCCCTCCTCCAATACCACCTATGCGGAAAGGCGGTGCACCATGAAACCGGATACCGCCTCCGCCGAGTGACGTCATCCCACCACGTCACCATCCCGCGTCGGCCTCCTGCCACCGTGAACCTACCACGTAGCTGCCACCGCACTACCACGTCACCTCCTCTACCGTACTGCAATGTCACTCGGCCGTACTGCTGTCGTCACCCTGTTGACGTCATCCTGCCACGTCACCGCTGTACTGGGACCCGCCCGCTGATGTCATGCTGACGTCACCGTCAAAAAGTGCGAAAGGCGCAAATCGCAGCCTAGGAAGCCCGAAATCAGAATTTGAGGCGGTTTTTCATGCTCACACATGGCTATGGGAAATAGGCCAAAATGGAAAGCCCCTTCGTGACACAGCCTCCAGTAAGCCCAAAAGGCGCAAAATGACAAGAATTTCTTTGCAAAGCATATAGAAAGGGGAAAATACATTTTTTAAAGCAACAGAGGGCCGAACAGCAGCCATTAAAGTCGATGAGACAGTCTAAAGCACTCAGAAGACGTTAAAGAGGCCAGGTTCAGTGCCAAAGTGTACGAGAGGAAGCGGCAAAGAGTATCAGTCGAATGTTTTTAATGAAAACTTTTATTCCTGATGCAGGTGAACATTAAATGACCTCCAACAAATTCAAAGAAAATGGTGGAGCTCTAATCAAGGCTCTCCCATCACAGTTAATGCACCTCAGAACCATCAAGAGCATGGATCAAAACCCAAAGCACTGTTATGGCTAAGTGATCAGCACAGAGCCATAAAGGCAATACATTAATTCCTTTTTGTTACAGCTGCACCCAGCGCAGCTCGAGGATATTTTTCCACATTTATTTCAGACATGTGTTAGGTTTAAGACATTTATTACAGCAGATCTGTCTGAGATTTGATTAGTGTAGATATTTTGCTTATATAAACATCCCTAATTCACTGTTTAAGGGGTTGGTTGGTTGATAGTCCTCAAGAGAGACTCGCACTGTATATCTGATATGTTTTTCTTAATCAAAGATTGTTGAAATCTTGGAGAATGGACTGTTCAATGTGTTGTTAATGGTTTCTGAAGGATGAATTTGGAATTCTTGTGCTGCAATATGAATCAATAAGTGTTCCTCACCTCTGTTATTTCAATTTCACATATGCTCAAGTTACAGAACGAAGGATTGGTTTAGAATTTTCTTAGCTGCACTCTATGCTCAGTTTCTGTGGCTTCTTAATGTTTTCCTCTTGATTTAGGCATAAATATGAATTCTGTTATGGCTCATGTTTGATCTATTTCACATACGAACGACTGTTATCTAGGAATTCTTAGCTGCTCCTAGATAGGGCTCATTTATCTTCCCCTTTCTAACCTGAATGAGAGATTCTTAATTGCCTCTCATTCCTTAGCCTTTCAATCCATCTCTTTACCTTGAATGATTGTTTCATATGCAGCTGTATTGCTCCATTTTCATCTCTTGTGACCAAGAAAACGCACCAGTAGTCTTACTCCATGACTCCACGCCCAATGGTTTGAAACTTACCACACTATGCTTTGCCTCTTTACTTGAAAGCATCCTCCTTCCCACCAAAAAATCAAAACAAAACCCCTTGAACTCAATAACTAGCCTAAAATCATCATCAACAAAGCTAAATCAGAAAGAGAGAGCCCTCTCTGATTGCAGGTGGGCTAGAACCTGCAGTCCAAAGATTGGTCTGTGGTTACCTCGGCCGTATCCTTTTGAGCTGACCTGAAGGACAACCTGAGTGATAACAGTAGTGTCCCATCATTTAGAATTTAATGAATCCAAAGATATCTCACATCAATGTGCTTTACGATAGAATGATATGTTGGGTTTTTTGCTAAATGAATGTTACTCTAACTTTCAAAATGCATCACAATATTTGTCTTGTTTTATTCCCTCCTCTGCTAAGAATTGTTGCATCTACAACATCTCTTTATAGGCTTCCATGGAAGCTACATATTCTACCTATGTTGTGGAGCGTGATACTACTTTACGCAGTATAGACACCTAAGATACTATATTGATTCTTCTAGGAAAAACTATGGAAAATGAATGAATTAGAACTATGAAAGCCTTCACTCTCAAAACCCTAAGATATTGTTCAACCTACAATAATATATATATATATAGGCATTATTTTTTACATTTGGGTAAAATAATAATGCTATGCTTAAAGGTTATATATATATAAATATGGTTGGGTATCTATATATATATATATACACACACACACACACACACACACACACACAACCAATGTTTGAAGTCGTGATCTCCACATATCCAACCATATTTGCATATATATAACCTTTAAGCATAGCATTATTATTTTACCCAAATGTAAAAAATAATGCCTAGTATCATTGAAATATCTTAAAATACACTTTATTTCTTCCCATTGTTATTAGCTATATTTACAAGGAATTTTCTTACTACTCCCACTACATGTGCAATATCTAGTGAGGTACATACTATTTCATACACCAAGTTTCCAACTACTAAATAATATGGGATTTTACTCATTTCCTCCTCCTTTTTGTCATCGGGCACAAATTACCATTGAGTTTGATGTTGGATGCTATGGGTGTACCAATTGGTTTGCCATCAATCATGTTCAACTTGTTTAATGCCTTCTCAATATATTTTTCTTGTGACAAATAGAACTTAATTTTTCTTTCTATCACGCATTATCCCCATGCCCAATATTTTGTTAAGAACACACTTATACTAAGAGGAGGAGGGCGAATCTATATAATAACTTTTTTAATCATTCAAACATTCATGATATATAAGAAAATAATATCGTAGATAGAGCATGAAACACCATAAATAAGTAGAAATGTATTTGGGAAAAAACCACAAAACTTGTTTTATAATAGCTCTTTATAGGAAAAAATCTACTATAGACACCAACCCCTTTCTCAATTTATTTAGAGCTTTATTTTTCACTAGACAATCTATTGGTGCTTTCCTTCAACTAATTATTCCTAAAATAATGTGCATTTGACTAAGTGTTATGGCATATGTTCAAGTGTTATGTTCTATTACTTATTGGGACATAAAAATTTGAAGGGTGTGATAACCATCACTTTACTTATGATCTAGTGTACTAGAGCACACCCAATGGAAATTTTGTTGTTATCTAATGTTAAAGGATGATTAAAAAGAAAACACTTCAATTTTTAGTGATTTATCAACCTATTGTGAGAAGCTCAAAACCTGGATAACACTAACAAAGGTTTCAAAACCAATCCCTTTTTATTCCTCAATATGGGAAACATTTCCATTGTCTTCCAACAAGTTTTATGTCACTTGATGGCCATGGGCACAAGAATATCAGGATATTTTAGGATATGATAAATAAAACTTTGTAAACTCTTTACGTGATCAAATCGGTGTGATAGACATCACATATTAGAAATTTTTCTATCTATTGTGTGACTAGAAGTGTTGGGGACCAAAGCTCCAAACTTCTCTTTATACAAACAAATTAGAAAAAAATCCAAAATTCGCTAACCTATAAAAAACTATAAAACCAAGGTATTTCATACCTATATTAAGAAAAAAATAATTGTAAATTTCCATTGACTTATTTATCACTTGGCAGTCCTAGGAGCTAGGACATCAGTAAATAAGACTTTTAAAAATCCCCGGAATGGTGAAATTCTGGTATACAAACTTCCTTTTTATCAATATTTGTCATTATTTAATGGCACCAAGATACCGAGGTAGTAGAGGTTTTGATAAATGATACTTTTGGGGAATCCTTATATGGATTCCTCCTAGTAGATAGACTTCAACTAACACATTTTTTCCATTAATTGATGGAAAAACAAAGTCTTGGGGTTTTGGTGTTTTTATGTAGTTTTCATTTTTTGCTATAAAAATATCATCTCATTGAGAGCCATTGTCATATACTAGACCACCAAAGATACCACCTTAAGTCAATTTCTACTTCAAATTATGACTCCTCTTCTTCTCTACTCCTTACATGCCTTAGATCTCTTATTTTCACAAATTTATCATCCTCCACAATGAATACTCTAAAAATGCATTCACCTCTCCCTTATGTATAGGATCTAATGCTCATATATGGATCCAAAATGTAATCAATGGTTGCGTTTACATATATGATCTCCCCTTGGCTTGGGATGACCTCCATATTGAATTTCCCCTTTAGATAGGAATCCATCTCATTCTCCCTAGAACTTTGACATTAATGAGAACACAATATTCAAGAATCTCCCAATTTTTCATTGATGGAAACCATAGACCAATGGAAATTTCAAATTTTTTTTGCATTTCTTTTGTAAACTTTTGGATCATTCTATTGACATAAATAACAATATGATATCTTCTACATAAACCATAATGAATAAGATATTTTCATTAATTGTTTTGATGTAACGATTTTTGCTTGTAGCTTCTCTTCTGAAACCTTCTTATTGTTGATACGTATCAAGTCTTAAATACTAAACTTGGCTATATTTATTTATTCCATAAAGTGGCTTCTTCAATATTCATACATAGGCTTCATTTCCTAATAGGAGAAATCATTCTAGTTAGCCTTGGGTGGTACTTATATTTATTTGGGTTGTGGATGGAGTTGCTAGATATTACTATAGAAATGGTGAGCTACACCTTGTATAGTGGACTGGTTTTAATGTTTTCGCTCTACAATTCCCATCATCAGCCTTTCCAACGCCTTTTTGAGGATTTTTTCCTGGCTTTGGATGTTATATCTCAGTTCGACTCATGGCAGATTTTAAACATGGATTATTTAATGGCTCGTTGGGCTTCCTTGGGTGTCTATGGGCTGATTTCATTAATCAATCTTAGATATTGGATTAGCTTTGATGGTGTGATAATAATTTGTAATCAAAAACTTGTTTTGGTCAAGACAGATCCCTCATTCCTCCCAAACAAGGATAATGATGTTTTGCTACTTGATAAGATACTGGAAGCTACGTAGAGGAAGGATGTTATGGAAGAAAATCAGAATTAGTCCTTCCAACTTCTTTTAGAAGCTAAATTTCTTCGTCATCTTAGCAATATGGAACCTTCCATCAATGGTTTATGTGAGTAGATTTTCACTCTCAATGTTTGGGTTTTGGCACTAGAAAGTCACATCTCTGGTAGCTTAGTTCGACACTGGTGGCATTGGTCCTAGCATTATACCAAAGAAAAAGAAGACTCATCACCTGTGGGGATATGATTCCCATGGAGATGGTTGTACTTAAAGGATGGAATTAAATTGGCTTGCTGGTTGCCTTATCGTTTCATGTTATCTTCTAAATATTTCTTTATTCTTTTGTTGTTCTATCATGTTCTCAGTAAATAATTTTTTGTACAATTTTGAACTGCAACTCTAGAGTTGGCGTCTTGTTTTCATGGGGAAATTTTCATCTCTATGGAAAAATATTACTATACTATTGTAAAGGTTCTCTCCCATACTCCAACATTTATTAATGTAAATATCCTATATGTTTCCTTCAACAATTCTAGGATCAAACTTGCCTAAATCATCTTCATTTATTCCAATTCCTTTAGAGTATTTGACTATGACTCGTCTATATTTCCATAATTCATAAGGTTTCTTGCTATTGTTCACTCTAATTTTTGTTTTACTTAGAGGGTAGATTATTGTGTTGATTGCTTCTCCCCAAAATGTATCTGGTATATTGGCTTCATTCATAGCTTTTCTAGCCATTTCATGTACAATTTTGTTCTTCCTTTCTACAACTCCATTTTGTGGTCTAGTCCAAGCTACTGAAAAATGTTTCCTAATTCCATGATATTCACAAAATTCGTTGAATTCATTAGAGGTAAAATCACATTTTCTGTCTAATATTATGTGCTTAATTTTTAGATCAAACTCATTTTCAACTAAGGCTTTGAAAGCTTTAAACTTCTAAAATGCTTCAAATTTTTCTTTAAAAAATTTAACACGTGGTTCTTGTGTAATCATCAATAAGGAACATAATGAAACTCTCACCTTTTAATGTTTCTGCTCTTTCTAACACATAAAGGTATATATGTATAGTTTTTAATGGATTTGATGTTGAGTACTCCTTTTCCTTGAAGCTAACTCTAGTATACTTCCCATTCTAGGGTGGTTTGAAAATAGTGTTGGCAGGATTTGAGATACTTGGCATATCTCTTATTGCTTGTGTCTTGTTGAGTTTTATGAGATTCTCAAAGATTATATGATCCATCCTTCTATGCCATAGAAAAATTCAATCCAATTGTCCCATACAACATTTTTCTCCTTTAACTTCATTTAGAGAATATACATTACTTGAGTTCCTATTTACATTTGTTTCTAATCTTCTTGATCTTGCTTTCCCTATCTTACATCCTTAAAAAAAAATGTGATATCATATCCTTAATCACACATTTGACTAACACTTAGAATATTTTGTGTGTTTTAAGCCTTCAATAAACATGGAATTTGTGTTTCATTATTTCCATTATTGAGACTAACTATGGCTTTTCCAACTATCCTTGTTGATGCATTATCCAAAAAAGTAACATTGCCTCCTTTCTCTTCTTTTAGAGTAAGAAATTTAATTTGATCCCCTATCATGTGCCTTGAACATCCAATATTAATGTACCATTGGCTTCCTTTTTTTGAGCAGACACTGTAAGTCCACATTCTTCCTTCTCCTACTTTTCTTACTTATTTTTCTATACCTTTGTATATTATTATCAATGCCTTGCAACAATATCTTCTTCTTTTTTTTTTTATTTAGGAAACTTAATTTTGCTTCTTTTATACTCACAATTGTTAGGAAAAATATTGGGGGGATCAGTATTTTCAACTCACTTTAACTTTTCATTTTCTTATTCTGAATTATGTACGTTATTGTTCTTTATGAAACCAGCATATGTACGTGACTTTAGTGAAAGAAAACAACATATATCTAGTTAATCAATTCTTCACAAGTTCCATAAAATCTTTATATTTAACCAGTGCATTATTAATTTCATCGGAAATATAGTATGTAGAATAAATCATCACACATAAGCAACACAACAACACCTTAGAACACCATGATTTTTAGGTGGAAACCCAATGTGGGAGAAAACCACTAATGTCGTCGTCTTTGTCTTCTTATTTTATTATTAAGAAAACTTTTATTACATCTTGTATTGGCGCAAAATCTTACCAGAACATAGGGAACCAGTTGTAGAAGGATACAACCTTCACTCATTCTCCAGCACCCATTGGAAGGGAGCTCCAACCCCCTGATCTCATTTACTGGCTCCTACGAGAAGGGAGCTCCTATCTCATGAACACGTTTACCAGCTATCACTAGAAGGAAGATTTAACTCCCTAAATTAAGGCTCCAACCCTTAACACCTCTTGTGGACCATGTTTCATCATATTTCATACTCAATCCACCTGACTCAAAACATCAAAACTAGTAGGCCACCTTTCATTATGCTCAATACCAAACTGAATTATGAATCTTGAAATTCAATCACATAATCAATTAAATCACTTTATCATTAGAACAACAATCAATGAATTGAATCTCAATCAACCATTGCAACTAAATCAAACCAATCCATAACACATATAAACTATCGTAACCACATCATACCAACCACTCATAAATAAGCCATACAATGTTTAACCATCACAGAAACAAAGTATTGTTGCTGCAAACCTTGTTCATATATACTTCAAATTGTCTATGATACTTCTCTAAAACAAACCCACATATGTGCACGCTTCCTTTCTATTACACCTGTGTACATATCTCAAATCACTAAATACTGCATCATGAATCACTGCAACACTCAATTAACCATTGAACCATGCATAAATCATTGTACCAAGCACAAATCACTGAACTAATCACATATCACCATACTATAGCATCATTACCAATCAATATTCCATTCCACATTTAACCCAATCAACGTTGTCAGACACAAATCATCAAGGTAGAGACATCATTGACATACTGCAACAAATAGAGCATAACACATCAAATGTGATCATCAATCCACACTGCAAAACCCTGGAACATATACGTGACATCCATGAAACATATCAACATATGTACATGACTACCATGCATATCACCCACATACAGATATCAACATACTGAAGACCATATCTCAAAATATATACCTAACCCTACAGAGGTAGATCTGTGTATGTACACTAATATCCAAAGACAAACCTGCGTACAAATCTGAAAACTTTTGCTGCAAACATAACTTCACTTTCTGCAACCTTTATTGTCCAAACTAAAAATTTCTAAATAATTCATTTAGATCACAACATCATTATAACCACAAATATATCATTGTTAGTTACTTAGACATTTGCAATAAGTAAATCAATCAAGCATATATGTCAACATACTTCAGATCTTTCAGATATGAGTCTTCTCCTTTCTCCCTGGTACGTACCTGTTTCAGATCAAACCACACGTGAATAACTTATTACATGCACACTTAACACCTTGATCTCCATCTCCTTATATAGTTTTATCCTTAGATAATACCTTAGGTAAATCCCATGGTAAATTCATTAGTATTCTTTGAAGGGATCAAACAATTGTTGTCGCTCCAATTACTATGGGCCAATACCATGGTAATGACCCATGATATCCAGAATTCCATGGTTTGGATTTTGTATGCGACTTTTACTCACAAGACCTACGTATGTACACAACCCTGCTTCATAGGAACCACGTATACTTTCTTGAAATTTTACTTTCTTCATTCAAGTGTCACTAAACTGTCAATCCTCTATTCATGTCCTCTGTAGTATCTCTACTAAAATGTATGAGATCAAATTATCACAATGTTGACATCAAGTACAACTTTATCAATCAAGTTACGATCAAGGACAACACATTAGTAATATTGCAACAACATTCTTTATGACCATAGCTATTACAGTTATAACATTCACATGATAAATAAGAGGAGCAAATGAATTATAACTTTTATCAACTTATAATGTATATAATTAAAACACCC
The DNA here is from genome assembly GCA_031772625.1 of Pinus tabuliformis. Classification (NCBI taxonomy): domain Eukaryota; kingdom Viridiplantae; phylum Streptophyta; class Pinopsida; order Pinales; family Pinaceae; genus Pinus; species Pinus tabuliformis. The sequence continues at coordinate 1,854,498,074 of CM062817.1, read as the reverse complement.
CTAGGGGCATAGTTCAATTGGAAATCATCGTGATATGAAGATATTGTCCAGATTTAAGGTGTAAGGTTCAAATCCCTTGATTTACCATGTGGGTCATGCATGGGGGCACATATAGATACACCTAAAGATTATAGAGTAACATTCGAAATCAACCCCGTTTCACATGAGTACCCGTTTTACATGAATATAAGCCTAAGCCAATTATTGATTCTCCTAATTATATAAATATATAGTTGAAACACTATTTTATATAATATATAAAATTTAATTACCAATTTCAATAAAATTAATTGAAAATAATAACTTAATAAAACTTCTTATTAAACCAAAACCAACTTAACTTTTGCAATTACAAAATATCATTAAACTCGATCAAATAATATAATTTATTAGAAAATTATTCCAAAATTAAAATTTTAAATGACTATCCAAATCATTACAAACCCAATTGTTAAGAGGTCACCATCAAAAATTTATTTTTTTAATTTTATTTTTTTAATAGATATATATTTTTTAAAATATTTTATTTATATATATATATATATATATATATAATAAAATAAAATAAAAAACAATTTAAGCAACTAAAAGTTATAAATATATAAACAAGAAATTTAAGATTAAGTTTGCAAACTGCTACTTCTATCTATATGGATCTCAATCAATGCCTTTACTAACTCAGTGTATAATAATTTATATAATCCATATTGAGTTAATTACGGTTTAAAATTGAGGAAAGTGCCAAAAAGTTTCATGGAAATATTAGATTTTAACGAGAAATATATATATATATATATATATAAAAGAAAAAAAAACAATTTAAGCACCTAAAAGTTATAAATATAAAAACAAGAAATTTAAGATTAAGTTTGCAAACTGCTACTTCTATCTATATGTATCTCACTCAATGCCTTTACTAACTCACTGTATAATAATTCATATAATCCATATTGAGTTAAGTACGGTTTAAAATTGAGGAAAGTGCCAAAACGTTTCATGGAAATATTAGATTTTAACGAAAAAAAATCAAAGTATGAAACGTTCCATGTTGCAAAACTTGTATGGATATAAAACTTGTAATGATTAACATTAAGTTATTTAACTTACTTTGAGGATAATGATTAATATTAAGTTATTTTTAAGGTAATCTTTTAACATCACATCTATCATTAAGGAAGATTAAGAATGTTGTCATGTTTCTCACCATATGTAAAGGAAAAAATATATTGTAGTTGCAATTTTAAATATTAATCATGCAAATAATATTTTAAATTAAATTTTATTAATTAAAATATTTTAAAGTATGTTTCTTTTTTTTTAATATTTCTTTATATATATATATATATATATATATCGTTGTATAATGGGAGATCGGAAATAATGTAGTCTACCACGCTGCTACCAAGTCCATGGATATAGGTCATCTTGCTTGAATTGGGCCACTTTTTTAGACCGTTGCAAATTATGAGATCCTGAGCACTACAGAGCTTGACTAGCTTCGACCCAAACAGATTTTCCCCGAGGTCTTCAGAGCTCCTTTTGTACCTGCTTGCCAGAGTAGGGTCTTTGTCTAACCAAAGAGGATTAGGGGGGTTGGAATAATTGCTTAGAATAATTGCTTGGTTGTTTGAAGTTCGAGCATTAAAGTCGATATTACCGTCATTCCTTAGGCTAGAAAAATCATTCTCTAAATCATTGTAAGGGTTAGTTTTATCTAGATTCCTCTTTTTATAGAAGATAGAATTAATGGGGGAAATAACATATTGCTATGTAGGACTTTTTATTATTAAAGTCTTTGATCTCTATCCAACTATATTGGTTGTGAGGGTCGTTTTTATAAATCCTAACATGGGGGATAAATATTATCATTATCATTATCGTCTTAACAATTTAAATTAAGTTAAATTAATTAACATAATAATAAAGTATAAGTATACAATTAATCTAAGATAATAATCATAGTAGGAAATTTATTTATCTCACATAAATTATAAAGTGTATTTTTAAAAAAATTACTTATTACATTGCAATGAACTTTTTTTCAATTATGGCCAATTAGAAAAATGTTAAAGTAATATGAACCATGTCTAAGATTAAATATTTATTTTGATTATTATTATGACATTAAAAATATATCTAATAATTTATAAATTAGATATATCAATAACTCATAACTTAAATAAAACTCAAAATATCTTATAAATGAAAATGTCGGCACATTGAATTTTATAATAATAAACTAAACATATCCCTTGAAATTAAATTAGAATTATACTTCCAACCAAATGAGAATATAAATGAAAATGTCGGCACATTGAATTTTATGATAATAAACCAAACATATCCCTTGAAATTAAATTAGAATTGTACTTCCAACCACTTATATTACCCACCAATATAAACTTTTATTAAATAAAATATAAAAACACTCAGTTCGGTCATGTCGTTGCAACCTTTTTATCCAAAAACCTTCGAATCGTATAAAGTAATTGATCATAAAAAACGGTATAGTCACATATGAATATCGTTATCATAATTATGAAGTTCTTTCAAACCCAAAGTTTCGTATATCACCAATGTGTTCCACCTAGCATGCCATGCTTAGGGAAAATGACTCGCGTGCCCCAAAGCCTAGTTGTAGTAGGAGGGTCAAAACTTGGTGTAATCATCTTACCTAGAACATTCGTAGTGCCATGAACACCTCAACAACTAATGACATAATCAGTGATTTTGACCACTTGTCCCTTTGACATAATGATTAAGGAATACAAGCCCAATCTGGAACCTCAATCTCCCATAATCTAGCCTTTACTACCTAGTGGATGGATGGGACAAAAGAAAATGTGACTTGGTCATGAGAATTGTTGACACAATGAGTAATAGTAATATAACCCAATCTTGAACCTCAATCTCCCTAAATCTATGGATGGGACAAAAGAAAATGTGACTTAGTCATGAGAATTGTTGACACAATGAGTAATAGTAATATAAGCCCAATCTTGAACCTCAATCTCCCTAAATCTAGCTTTTACTCAGTGGATGGATGAGACAAAACAAAATGTGACTTAGCCCTAAGAGCTCTTGACATAATGAGTAATGGTAGTAGCTGTAAGGAATACAAGCCCAATGTTGAGCCTTGATCTCCCTGAATCTAGTATTTATTACTAGTGGATGGATGAGACAAAACGACATGTGACTTAGCATAAGAACTCATGCACGTGTTGAGTGGGATGTGGATGTAGTCTCATCTTACTCTGAACCACTACACATACCAAATAGGAAAGTATATACTTAGTCAAAGTAATAATTGTAATCTGCTTTTCTCCTATGCATGCCAAGTAATGTGCATCCACCACTAGTTGAACTCGCAAAGGGGCTATACATTATCAATGTTGGCTTTAGATCTTTTCTCAGGATATATGAGTAGATTTGAGTTTTATTGGGCCATTTCAGTTATAAGTTTATTAAACACATTAAATAAAATGAATGAACATTGGTATTTGGCAATGATTTTGTCGATTAGTCATAGTAAGATTATAAAAAAATTACAAAATGAAAAAGCTAATCATGGTAGGTATGTCATTCAAAGCAAAGATATATATTTACATGTAAACGGGTTTGATTTACATTTTCCTTATTAGTTTTTCTCCGTTATAATAATAATATTATTAGATCAGTTTATGTCTAAGTTTATTGTGTAACCATGTTAATAGATATATTATAAAAAAATATTAGATTAGTTAGTGTAGTAAATATATTAAGTAAAATGTTAAAATTAATTAATATAGATTTATTTTGAAATATTTTAAGATAAAAAAAAAAAAATTGAGTAGAAAATTTGAGGAAAGGTTTGCATCTTGAGAAATTTGAGTCCTCTTATAGCTTGGTAGATTTTTAATTAAGATGGATCTATGCTGGTTATTACCAATATTATTTATATTAATAAATTTCACATCTCTGTATTGAAGCTTTTGTGATCCATAATGAATTAAACAAAGTCTTTCGGTAGAAATCACATGAGAGAGTTTTTTGGCCGACGTGTTTCGAACCAACAAGTGTGGTCCTGATGATGAACCACACTTGTTGGTTCGAAAAGCATCGGCCAAAAAATTCTCTCATGTGATTTCTACCGAAAGACTTTGTTTAAATTTCACATCTTTATATATAAAAGTATTATCATTTATTAAAATCTTGGTTTAATCTCTATGGAATATCTATTGAATATTTTTAGTAGTGATGATGTAGAGTTTAGATATATCTCAAAAGTAATTAACTATAACCTTTTTGCTTTTAGATTTAAAAAATAATTTGATTGTAAAATGAGTTATGTTTTTTAGGCATGTGGTATTGATAAGCCATGGTATTGGCCCATGGTATTCTAACAAATCTTATTTAGAAGTTAATAATATCTATGGTAAAATAAGGGTGAATATTTATGGTTAAAAAAATGCGTATATTGTAAATTTATTGTAATATTAAGTTCTTTTTGTCTTATTACTTAATTTAAATATGGTTATAGAATCATTATTTTAATTTATATGCTAAAATGGATATATATATATATATATATATATATATATATATATATATATATATATATATATATAACCTTTTATCTAAAGAGTTGTTCATAATTTTATTAATAATTTTTTTTTATCTTATAATATATTGAATTTTATTAATTTTAGCTTTTTATTATTAGTTCAGTTAAAATTTAAATGTTTACGCTTATTTATGAACACTACAATATTTCGTCATATTGAATTCTATTTTACTTTTAATCTTTTAATATTTTTTAATTGAGCTGACATATAAATATTTACAAACATTTACACCCCAACAACATCGCTCCCATACTAGGTTGTAGAACATCTCTCTATGCAATAATGATTAAATTAATTGCGGTGAGAGGCCCTCTACAACCCAGTATAAGGCTTTTCAATACCACATGCCCAAAAACAATAACTCATTTCATAACCAAAATATTTTATAACAATAGGACAAGATTCTTATTCACCTCCACTTTACTATGGATTTTACTAGGATTCATTACAATACAATATGCCAATATGATGGCTTATTAATACCAGATGCCCAAAAAACATAACTTATTTCACAATCAAAATATTTTCTAACAATATGAAAATATTCTTAACCATGGATATTCACCCCCACATTACCATGGATATTATTAACTCATAAAAGGTTTTTTTACAATACCATGGGCCAATACCATGACTTATCAATACCACATGCCCAAAAAAAATAACTTATTTCACAATCAAAATATTTTATAACAATATGACAAGATTCTTAACCATGGATATTCACCCCCACTTTGTCATTGATATTATGAACTTGTAAATAGGTTTCGTTACAATATCATGGGCTAATACCATGGATTTTCAATACCACATGCCAAAAAGTCACAACTTATTTCATAATCAAAACATTTTATAAAAACATGACAAGATTCTTAACCATTGATATTCACCCCCACTTTACCATGGATATTATTACCTTGTAAATAAGTTTTGTTACAATACTATGGGCCAATACCATGGCTTATCAATACCACATGCTCAAAAACTGTAACTTATTTCACAATAAAAATATTTTATTTTAATTTAATTTTATAACATTTCTTTAATTGAAGCTAAAGGAAAAAGGTTAGAACTACTTTTGAGATATATCTAAACCCTCTAAGGACCACTAAAAATATTCCCACATAAATTAGATTAAGGTTTTAGTAAAATTAAAAATGAGAATACTTTTATATTTGAAGTTGTGAAACGTATATAACATAAATAGTATTACTAAGAATCAACATAGATCCATCTTAACTAAGGTTCCAAGCAACAAGAGCAAGCAAAGTGATTATCAAAATAGAGGAAAGCCATTGAATGTTTTTTTTTAAGTTTTTCATTATTTCATTTACTTTGACAGGATTGATCTAAAATATAGGTTCAATATTTTACAACCAATTGAGTCTTTCTAATAAGATACTTTCTTAAACACAATACAATGAGATCCAATTTAAGAGAGGGGGGATTGGGGAGAAGGGAGATAGTGACAAAGCTGAGGTTGGAGAGAAAGATAGTGATGGGGGGAGAGGAAGAGAGAGAGGGAGGTGGAAGAGAGAGAGAAAGAGGGAGAGGAAAGAACAAATACATAGAGAGATAGAGGTGGAGAGAGAGAGAGAGGGAGTAACAAGGGAGAGATGGAAAGAGGGTGATGGAGATAGGAGAGGAGGGGAGAGAGATAGGGAGGAGGGGAGAAAGATAAGGAGAGAAAAGTAATAGAGAGAGAGAGAAGGGGAGAGGGAGAGGGAGGGAGATAGTGATAGAGTTGGAGGGAAGAGAGAGAGAGAGAGAGAGAGATGGGGGGAAGAGATAGAGGAAGGTGGGAGAGGAAGGAAGAAAGAGATAAAGTTGGAGGGGGAGAGAGAGACAAGGAAGAAAAAAGACACAAAGGGAGAAAGGTGGAGAGAGAGAGGGAGTGACAAGGGAGTGATGGAGAGAGAGAGAGTGAGGGAGAGAGGATTGCAAGGTCCCAAAGAGAGAAGAAGAGAAGGGGAAGAGAGAGAGAGAAAGGGGAGAGAGAGAGGGAGAGGAAGAGGGAGGGAGAGAGAGAGAGAGAGACAGATATGGAGAGAGAGTGTGTGTATGGCTGGGGGGTGACATAGAGATAGGGAATAAGAAAGAGACACATAGATACAAATATAAATATTATATAGTATTATATAACTAATCTAGATCCATCTTAACCCCAAATCTATCAAGTTTCGAGAGAAATCAATCTCTAGAGGTGCAAACCTTTCCTCATGTTTTGCACTCAAAAAAATGGTTTTCACCTTGAGAGATTAGATCTCTCTCAACACTTAATAGATCCAAAATTAAGATAAATCTAGGCTGATTAATAATTTATATCAATATTCACTGGTTAAAGATAAAGCCTTGCCAAATTCCCTCAAAATGAAGCATATACAAAGATTACAAGTTATCACTGTAATGGAAGTTAAGTTCATGCTTATGTGCATTGTCATCACATATACAAAGATAGTGGAAGATCATTCTTACCCATCAATGACAATTATGTATTATGACTAGGACATGCATGATATGTTTAGTTTGACAATGTTAGTGGCGTCATAACTAGCCTTCCTTTCATATGTTTTGTTTTTGTGGCTTGCAATGTTCAAAGTTCAAGTTTTCATTTAAGCTTTCCATGGTATCTACATGTGTATAAAATGTTCCATAGAATTATTTAGCTCATTTTTTTTCTTGTATGTTTGATTTTCTTTCATCATTTCATTATATCCTTTTTTTTGTAATAGTGTTGTATCTCATTATTTCATTTTGGGATTAAAAAAATGAAATTAATTAAAAATGATTATTTATAATTATATTTTATGAATTTAGTATTGGGTTTGACTCTAGCCATCGAGAAGATTGTTATCCTTCTCACTTAAAATTAGTTCCAATAAATAGTATGTTGATCTCCTAGTAAAACCATTATTATATCAACCTTAAATCTTAAACAATATAATTTATCTTTATTACCATTCCATAGAAAAGAAAAGAAAAACAATTAAATTAATATTAAAAATTAAAATTTATTATCCTACCTTGCTCTATACATAAACTACATATATTTTAGATTGACATGTTTGTTAAATAAACTAACTGGTTTCTATACATAGCACCAATTGATACAACTATATTTGAAGTTTATATATATTTTAGATTGACATATTTGTTAAATAAACTAACTGGTTTCCATAAATAGCACTAATTGATACAACTATATTTGAAAATCTCTAAATAAAAGAGAATATCAATGTAATCATTGAAATATAACACACATTCTTCCATGAAAATGATGATGCTAACGTCTACACTATACTCGTCGTTGATAAAAAAACATCGAGTACTATTAATATGATCTTTTACCTAAGATTTACTCCCAGAGATAAGACATTGACTGTTAAGAGGTGATTACAAGCAATAAAAAATATAGCACTGATGACCAAAATTTAATATAAAAATAAGACATGGAAATGCTCTCTATAAAGCTACAATGGTTTTCCTCCATAAATATTTATAAATTGGAAGTTATGTTAAATATTTAATTAGATATTATTTCAGAAATTATGAAGGATGTATATAGTCTTTTAGAATATATTAGTGTGATTAGTCCATTGTAAACATCGTAAGTAGGTCTCTACTCATTTGCTAACCAATCTTATTTGGTCATTCATTTTTGGATGATAAGTTGTGCTTATATTCAAATATGTGTCTTTTAGTTTAAATAACTACTCTTATAATTTGGACTTAAAGTCGGAACCAAGATATAACACAATCTAACTATGTAACTTAAACATATAACCCATGAATACTTTAGCCACTATGCACATTCACGTGAATTGATACTATAAGACACAAAATTAAGAATATCTAGAAAGTTGGTAAACTACTACCATAAATGATTTGTTGTTCATGTTCATGAGGCTCATTATAAAATCAATGAAATTCAAATCTAAGTGGTGGTTGAGATTAGAAATGGATGCAATGACCTAAGAATCATCCCTATTTCACCCTTATTCCTCTTAGAAGCCTAACATTTAGTCAAAAAAGTATGGAACTCCTTTTTCACACCCTCCCAAAAGAAGTTACTTTTAGCTTGTTCATATGTTTTCTAAAAACTAAGCTAACCTATTGTAGAAGACATTCCAAGAAATATATAATTAAAATCAAGCACTACAAAGATAATTATAGTAGGCATCACTTTCCTTAAAAATAAAAAGTGATTTCCTTGTAGATTTTTCCATACAAAGTCATTCATTTTTAGCAATGTGGTTAATAGAGTTGAAATTATCCCATATTTCTTCATAGGATTGATGTAATATCCTATAAGTCTTAAACAATTGCCTAACATTTTCAAAACCTTACTGCATGGACATGCTCAACATGTGCTTGGTACACAATATTTTGTCACACCTCATGTTCACTTCCTGTTCCATATCCCGAAGTGCCAAAATGTTGACCATTGTGAAGTATATCCATCATGATACACAAAAAAAATCATCCTTGAAAAACCAAAGGAAAATTGCCCTGAGTCAATTCTGAAGAAGGTTAGCTAAAACCCTATTTTTTAGGGCATTTGCTCCACTATTTTCCAGTGTTGGTGGCAGGTTGCATTGTTTTACCCTAGCGCTTATAGCACGGGTTTTTGATATGAAAACCTGCACTAAACCTTGATATCAACAAAAAATTGATCAGCAAGCCTAATTTGCTAGAGGGATCGAATTACACCATGTAAAGCCAATTTTACCATAGTAAAATTGCTTTCACTATGAAAAAATAATTAATAAACCACCTTTCTTAAGTAATTTATAATTAAAATCATGAAGAATAATTAAATAGATCACTATTTATTTGATTTTCTTCTAGGAATAATTAATTAAACCATTGTTCAATTATTATTCCTTGTCATATTTGACCCAATTATGAAAAATCAAGAGATAAATTATTAATTATCTTATTTTTCTCTAGGAATAATCAATTAATCACTAATTAATTATTATTCCTTGTCAAATTTGACTAAATGCCTTAGGAATAATAAAATAAATCATTATTTCTTTATTATTCCTTAACAAATTCCTTGAGATGATAAATAAATAATTTATTTATTTATTGTTTTTAAATAAAGGTTTAAATACTTTTTCCCTCCTAACCAAATATAATAAAATATTCTAAGTAGTTATTCAAAGAATGGAGTTAATAATATTTTATTATTGCTCATTATTCTAGGATAACTCAATATTTTGTTATAAATAGAAGGGTTTTCCATTCATTTTCACTTTTTATTATTTTAATTGTTGCACTCACCATTGTAACCCTGATTATTTTCATTGTCCACCACCATTTTTCTGCCATTTGAGTTCCCATTGAGCTCACATATTTTATTTGTTGGGTTTACATATTATAGAGGAGAGAGACTCTACACAAGCTGAAGACGTTTGAGGATAGCTAAGAACCCATCTGTTATAGACATTTTTGGGCACTGCAACCCCGATCATAAATGTCCATAAACCAAGGGCTCTTAAGTCCCTAAAAGTGTTGTTCTGACCTCTAAAAGAACAAGGTCAACTGATTACATCTTCTTCCAGAAGTTCTCGATGAAAAACTACTCAGAATTGGTCAAAACTGGACCATCTCACCCGCTCCATGGTCAAAGTGCGTTGCATCCCACTTAAATACACACGGGAGGTGCGATGCCTCTTGAAAAGACCTTCTATGGGGTGCGATGGGCGAGAATGGACAAATGGCAGGGTCAATCTGCATGGTGGAGGATCATGGAATCTTCCAGAAACTTCTCCTGTGACACTTGCCTCTATGCATTCACCCAGGGATGAGTAAGAGATCATCAATCTCCAAGTGGAATCAAGAACTATCAGAGAGAGGACACTAATCAAATCTCAAAAGCTGACTCACCCCCCTTGCAAACATCTATATATGGATCCCTCATCCCAGAGATCCAGAGGCTGGAATTTTGTATCTTGTAAGGAAGTGCTGCTGGTTTCTTGGTGCAACATCATAGTGTTGGGTGATCTAAGATTTTCATGAGGTGAAGAAGGGATTTCTTGCTGAGAGGATGATGCTGGGTCAGAACAATTGGTTGTAATCCTCTTTGCTATTCTTGATTATTAATAAAGCTATTCAAGTTTTCCTCCACATTCTTGTATCATTGATGATATATGCATTTGTGTGGTCAATATATATCTGATCCTATATTGTTTATGATAATAGATCTATGTTCTTGGATAGTACTATGCTACTTTGATTCTACAGGTGCCCTTTGAAGTTGGGTAGACGAAGGAGCGAGTGGAAAAGATCTATCAGAAGGGAGAGGAATCAAACAAGGAACCAAGCACAAGACAGAGGTTGGTCTCCTTTATTCCCTTCTTATCTATTTCTCATAAAGGAAAACGAAAGTGGTTTTAGTTTGCTTGTTTCTAAGGTAGCTACCAGCCTTAGTGGGACTAGCAGCTCTGCATAGACACTAGATTTCCTGATAACAAAATGGTGATTCCACTGGGGAGCGAATAGATTGTTTGTTTATCTACATTTGTTTACTTTATAAACTTACAGACGGAGCCTGAAGTCAAGCCAGCTAGCCTTGAACTGCATTTGCTATGCAATTTCAAAGTAGATCAATGCTGCTTCAGTCTATCTCCGGGTTTTGTTTATAAAATGAAAAATTGATTTACAAGCTCTCTAATTGCCCTTGTGGTGGCTCTAGTAACCTCCTTAGATCTACCCCTGTGATTGATTTACTGATTACCACTTGCTCGGCCTAAATCCCTGAATTGAGCTACAAACTGTGACCCGGAACCCAGTTGAAGTCTCATCCCTAGACCATCGTACTGTCTCTTCTTTGGATTCTGGATACATCGCACTTCCCGAGTGTAGTATGTGCGCTGCATCTCTTTTTCCTTGTGTTACAGGTGCACTGATCAGACAAGGCCTTTTCTGCTCTTAGATTTTGGTTTCTGTGTTCACTCTTTTCAGCTCTATTCAGGAGTTTTGCTGTCTGTAGTTAGTACACCTCTGTTGAAACCCCCTTCCTTGCCATTATTCCATCTCCATTGTGCAAAGAACTATAAATGTTTTTATGTATTTTGAGCCATTTTCAGTTCTCTTTTACAAAGAAGTAGCGTAATTGAGCTGTCGTTTTTTGATTTGAAAGTGTCGCAAGTGTCGTTTTCAGTCTAGAAGAGAATCTGATTGTTCTTGATAGTCGATTACACTGTTACTCTTGTATTTTATTCGAATTAGTAGTTTTCCAAGTGTCGAAAGCAAGTTTTCAGTTCCAAATCGCAAAAGTGTCGTCATTATCTTCATTTTGTCTTGAAAAGAAACTTGTTAGTAATGTCGCTTTGAAAACAATTCAGATTTGCACTTAGCTTTCTTTTTGTCATTCACACATTAAGAAGGATGAAAACAAATACATGCATGTGCATTTGCGTTTAGACTGTTTGTTGGTTTGATTTAGGATAGTGCATATAGTGTGTGCTCTCTGCTCTATGTTGAAAGAACATCATATCGCTTTCCTTAGTAGCTGGGATTTTCATTGCAAAAAAAAGATTAAATGATTGTTTATCATCTTAGATTGCATTTTAGGAATTGTACATCTACATCACGCGGTGAACCTGAAAGGAAATTTTCTTAAGCAAGATCAACTGTAAAATAAATTTAATTAATCTAAAAACGCTTTGGAACCTAACGCACAACATTTAGAAGTCTAGGCTAGAGATGTATTCGGGCGTCGTAAAGCCTGGTAACTATTGTTTTCATTGATGGTTGGGTGATTCCTCCACTTTGAGACGATAAGTGCCAGTACGGACTTGTGCTCCCACGTACCATCGAGTATATATTGGGAGACCACAATAGGCTTTATCCTTTATCCATAGGAAGCCATGTCTGCCGCCCTATCGATTGAAATGCACTGAGCACAGCATTCAGGAAGATTGACTACCATACCGTAAAACGTATTCTGCACTTTTGCGATTGGTTTGGTAATCCCTCTATCTAGATTTCCAGAGCAGTCTGTTTCGTTCCTTTTCAGACTCCTTAAAGGAAAAGGTACATTTGAGCACTTGTCACTTCAGGCTCATTAAAAATCGAAGGCGACTAGAGTCATCTTTTGTTTTTTCTTGACTCTTAAGAATTGAAAAAGCAAGTTGTGTCAAAGCGTCTAAAATTCATTTAATTCGGAAACATATTTCCCCTTTATTTTTAGTCTAAACAACCATCAACATCTAGGACTGTGTCATCTGACACAGCGATGGCAGATCTTCCTGCTGTCACTCCAACAATGTTCGCCGATATACCATCTGTCCCAACTAGCTCTCAATCGCTAGAAGGGGCCCACTCAGGGGCTATTTCAACAGTATGGTCCATTCCTGTTTATTCATCCGGAATAGTATTTGGGAACTCTTATGTTGAGTCTCAGCAAATTGATCCTTCAAGGTGTCAATTTGGGTAGTCCGGTCCTCAAGGACAAAAAATGCCTTTGAGTATCGGATTACCGCTGTATGGGGGGCAATATACCCTTTCATTGTCTCCTTCGGGAGGACAACCATACGAGAGTTCACAACAAATTCAGGTTATGCTGGAATTACATCTAGCGGTTAGGTGCCAATACTGCCTCAACAACCAAGAGTTGTATATTCGATGCAACAATGTTTAACTATGTCAAATATATCAACTACACCGGCTATTGTGACGATGTCGCAAGTACAAGCGTTGCCTGTTGTATGCCAACCTCAGGTTTCACAGGTTGTAATGCAACAACCTCTTGTCCCTACGACTCAATTGAAATCGCCAACTAGTGGAATGACACAGGCCCAAACGGGTACAATTACCCCTCATCTTGGTCAAATGGTCAGTATTAGACAACAGCACATGGCTTCGCAACCATGGATGGTGCAATACCAACAACCACAATTCCAACAAGTATACCAAGGATCTGAGCAACAAATCTTTGCAAATAATGGGCAGCCGTATATTCAAAATGGTCAAAGTCAACCATTCTATAATGGTTATGCCCATCAACCTTACCAAAGTTACCAGCATCAAATGCATTAAGCTGGTATGCAAAGACCAATTGCTCAGGCCATTCCATCCTATCCTGGGTATGCTTCGCCAAACCTGAATCAACAGTTACCCTTCATGGCAACTTTAGAGTTACCAGATCTAAATCGGCTAACGAACGATCCAATTGCTTACACCCCTTGGTGGCCAGCGATTCTGCATAAACTTCCGTCAGATATTCCTAAATTTAATGGAAATTTGCGTGAAGACCCATCGAATCATGTGATGACATTTCATCTTTGGTGTTCATCAAACACACTAAACGATGATTCGATTAGGCTTCACCTTTTTCAGAGGACGTTAACTGGTCCGGCAACAAAGTGGTATATCAAGTTACCCAGAGCTTCGTTTGACAACTTCAGTGCCCTAGCCACAACCTTTTTGACCCATTTTCAGTTACCGATAAGGTATGAAACGGGAACAGAACTTCTTACCAATTTCAAGCAAACAATGGCCTCTCACATATCCGATCATATTCATGAGTGGTGACGTCGTCGTAGAATGGTAAAAACGTATGTTCCTGATCAACTTTTAGCTGAATGGTTTATTAAGTCATTATTACCTTCCATTACAGAAGATGTGGCAAAAGGAGAAATCGTCACTGAAGAGCAATTTATTGCTCGTGCGTAATATTTAGACTTGATTTATAGTCAGTCTAGCACGCTCTACGATAAAATCCCTGATGCTCCCAAGCCGAAATTTTTTGTCCCTCCTCCTCCTAAATTGAACAATGACTCTCATGCCGGCAATGGCGTGATTGGTACGACAGACATGAAATCGACAAAGGCTACATCTAAAAAGGCCCGTAAGATTTCCAGTCAAAATGAAAAAGAGGAACTTCTCGCCTCGGAAGTAAATGCTGTCTTGACTAATAAAGGCAAAGAAATCAAGCAACCAGGAGGCAAGAAGAAAAACAAAGGGAAGAAGAAGAAACAGGAGGAATCATCTGTTGGAAATAATACTGAGAGGGGGGGTGAATCAGTATTATCTATTTCTTTTAATAAATCTTCCTTATTTGTTCTTTGAATTAGTTTTGCATGTCAGTACCATAAAATAATGAGCATGAACAAAGAAAATAGATAGTCACACCAAAGAACACAAGATGTAAGGTGGAAACCCAATGTGGGTGAAAACCACCTGCTGCAATATGTCTCTATCTTCTTTCAAATTACAAACTCCTTTTACAATGGTTTTGTACTAGTGCAGTCCTTTACCAGTACGTAGGCTGCAACCTGCAGAGCGCTACAACTCTCTCTTGTTTTCCAGTCTCTCCTGGAAGGGAGCTACAACCCCCTACTTCTTTTCTTACAAGGACCATTTTTCATAAATTTTCAAACTGGATCCATAAGCATCAAATGATCATCAAGTATAAGAGAATCACCCAGTCAACTGTAGTAACCAGATCAACAATAATAGAACCAACCCAGAACACAGCAATGATAAACAGAGATTTTAAGAGAAGTAAGCAGCTTCACCCATGTACTGCCTGCTTACAGTAAGCACCCTGCTCAACTGCTCGCCTGCTTATGTACACACCCTGCTCAATTGTTCGCCTGCTTACATACGCACCCTGCTCAACTACTCACCTGCTTACATACGCACTGTATCCATTGAACTGCCTGCGGACCTCCGCACCTGCAACCCTTCTGTGCCTGCGTACCGGCGCACCTGAAACGCTTCGTTCCTGCGTATGTACGCACTTTTCTTTCACTGTACCTGCGTACCTTCGGGCATAGATGATTTCAAGACTTCAAAAATAACCCAGACAGTCAGATCTACATATCTGAACATGCGCTGAAGAGATCTCAATCCATCAGTAGATTCGCCTTATTTAGATCTAGACATTACTCCCAAGAGATCATAATATTTCAGATCTAGCCCTCATAAGATATTCAACACAAAACATACTCAAGCCAAATGATCTCCTTTGCTTTATATAGGAAAGCTCTTCCTTAAATCATGGATCAATACCACGGGCCGACACCATAATAACACAAAACCGTCGGCTAAATACCAAAGGTTAAACATAAGAAACCCCACGTGTGCTTTTCTCTGCCTTGAAATGTGTGCACTGGGGGTACGCACCTCCTGAACGGGATAGCTGCGGGTATGTACGCACTTTATGTAACACTGACCTGCGTGTACGCACCTTATGTAAGGTGTACCTGCGTACCCCTTATTTTCTTCAATATTTGATAGCTGATCATCAATCTCTGCTGCTGACTTGAAGTACTGTGATCTATCACCTGAATGGGTTGCCATCAAGGACAACACTTTAGCCATAATGCCAACATCATCACCTAAAAATTCTTCTGCAAACCCTCCTAGAGATAGGAAACCAAAAAGTCCATGCTTAATATGTGATGAGGATCATTGGACAAGAGATTGTCCATATAACACTGAGCTTAGAAAACTCTTCAAGAACTCAAAAACCTCGGCGGTATTGACTGATATGTTTCCAAATCCAGCGACAAATCTAGTTGCTAGCGAAAATTCTTCCCCGTCCTAAGTGCTGATGTTGTCGGTTTTGAAACAGCAAAATGATGCTTTGATATCGACAAGGAATAAAGATTACGGGAATCCATAGCTGTCAAACAACAAGGATAAAGATCAACCTAGTAGTTCGACAACAACTTCGACAGAAGTTGTGCCACCCATCATTCTAGAGCTAACAATAAAACTGCCAAAGGGAGTATTACACAAGTTGACATTTAATCCTGGTGCCAGAGCAGCACAACATTATAACATAGTGGAAGATCTGGTCCAATCGTCATTTGCTATGTCGACACTTGAGGTACTGCAAAATTGCCCATCCCAAAAGCAGGCTTTATTATCAGCTATAGGTGGGATAGACCCAAAGGATTCTAATCTTGTGTCCTTTAATCACAAAGGATATGATCCTGAGTTACCAGATCTAAATCGGCTAACGAACGATCCAATTGCTTACGCCCCTTAGTGGTGAGTGATTCCGCATAAACTTCCGTCAGATATTCCTAAATTTAATGGAAATCTGGGTGAAGACCCGTCGAATCATGTGATGACATTTCATCTTTGGTGTTCATCAAACACCCTAAATGATGATTCGATTAGGCTTCACCTTTTTCAGAGGACGTTAACTGGTCCGGCAGCAAAGTGGTATATCGAGTTACCTAGAGCTTTGTTTGACAACTTTAGTGCCCTGGCCACAACCTTTTTGACCCATTTTCAGTTACCGATAAGGTACGAAATGGGAACAGAAATTCTTACCAATTTCAAGCAAACAACGGCCACTCACATATCCGATCATATTCATGAGTGGTGACGTCGTCGTAGAATGGTAAAAACGTATGTTCCTGATCATCTTTTAGCTGAATGGTTTATTAACTCATTATTACCTTCCATTACAGAAGATGTGGCAAAAGGAGGAATCGTCACTGAAGAGCAAGTTAGTGCTCGTGCGCAATATTTATACTTGATTTATACTCAGTCTAGCACTCTCTACGATAAAATCCCTGACGCTCCCAAACCAGAATTTTCCATCCCTCCTCCTCCTAAATCGAACAATGACTCTCATGCCGGCAATGGTGTGATTGGTACGACAGACACGAAATCGACAAAGGCTACATCTAAAAAGGCCCGTAAGATTTCCAATCAAAATGCAAAAGAGGAACTTCTCACCTCGGAAGTAAATGTCATCTGGACTGATAAAGGCAAAGAAACCAAGCAACCAGGAGGCAAGAAGAAAAACAAAGGGAAGAAGAAGAAACACGAGGAACCATCACCTAAAAATTCTTCTGCAAACCCTCCTAGAGATAGGAAACCAAAAAGTCCATGCTTAATATGTGATGAGGATCATTGGACAAGAGATTTTCCATATAACGCTGAGCTTAGAAAACTCTTCAAGAATTCAAAAACCTCGGCGGTATTGACTGATCCGTTTCCAAATCCAAGGACAAATCTAGTTGCTAGCGAAAATGCTTCCCCGTCCCAAGTGTTGATGTTGTTGGTTTCAAAACAGAAAAATGATGCTCTAATATCGACAAGGAATAAAGATTACGGGAATCCATAGCTGTCGAAAAACAAGGATAAAGATCAACCTAGTAGTTCGACAACAACTTCGACAGAAGTTGCGCCACCCATCATTCTAGAGCTAACAATAAAATTGCCAAAGGGAGTAGTACACAAGTCGATATTTAATCCTGGTGCCAGAGCAGCACAACATTATAACATAGTGGAATATCTGGCCCAATCGCCATCTGCTATGTCGACACTTGAAGTACTGCAAAATTGCCCATCCCAAAAGCAGGCTTTATTATCAGCTATAGGTGGGATAGACCCAAAGGATTCTAATCTTGTGTCCTTTAATCACAAAGGATATGATCTCGAGTTACCAGCTCAAATAGCTTTATTCATTCAGGTGAAAGCCCTCAACAAAACTGTTCATTGAACAATTATTGATGAGGGGGCATCTACATGTATTATGTCGATGAGTTGCTGGAAAAGTTTAGGATCTCCAACCTTGTCACGATCATCGACGACATTAAAAGCATTTGATGGATGAACATATACCCCATATGGTATTCTAAGTAACTTGCAAGTTGAACTAGGGGGGAAAACGGTAGAAATAGATATTGAAGTAATCGACGGAAACCTCGATTACAACATCCTACTGGGAAGAACATGGATATATGCTATGGCTGTGGTTGTGTCGACCTACTTTAGGAAGATTGCATTTCCTTTCCAAGGAGGAATTACAATCTTCGACCAACAAACATTCCTCCCCAATAGTTCCCAAGTTACAAGAAGCATTTCGATGATCCATGGAAGCCCCCATTCGCTTCAAAATATCAGAGTAGGCCTACTAAAAGACCCTATATTAATGGAGACTTTTTCCCTCCTACCTCCAATCAATATGGCGGAAGTGGAAACTCTAGGAACCTGTAATATGATATCTTTGATTCAAAAGATCTCAGAAAACAATATTAACATGGACTATCCGCAGGTATTGCCTCCAAGCCCAATAGAAATATTGTAGCAATCAATGTTTTCGGCATGGGAGGCAGACCCGAATCAACGCTCATCAAGCATTTGGATAGATAGGTCTAAGGAATATGGCACCCCTTCAGATCCTTGGTCGCAAGTGCATTGCACCGACGAAGGAATTTTTTAGTTAATGATAATTAAAGTGTCGTCATTATCTTCATTTTGTCTCGAAAAGAAACTTGTTAGTAATGTCGCTTTGAAAACAATTCAGATTTACGCTTAGCTTTCTTTTTATCATTCACACATTAAGAAGGCTGAAAACACATACATGCATGTGCATTTGCATTTAGACTGTTTGTTGGTTTGATTTAGGACAGTGCATATAGTGTGTGCTCTCTGCTCTATGTTGAAAGAACATCATCTCTCTTTCCTTAGTAGCTAGTATTTTCATTGCAAAAAGAAGATTAAACGATTGTTTATCATCTTAGATTGCATTTTAGGAATTGTACATCTACATCACGCGGTGAACCTGAAAGGCAAATTTCTTAAGCAAGATCAACTGTAAAATAAATTTTATGAATCTAAAAATGCTTTGGAACCTAACGCACAACATTTAAAAGTCTAGGTTAGAGACGTATTCCAGCGTCGTAAAGCCTGGTAACTGTTGTTTTCATTGATGGTTGGGTGATTCCTCCACTTTGAGACAATAAGTGCCAGTACAAACTTGTGCTCCCACGTACCGTCGAGTATATATTGGGAGACCACAATAGGCTTTATCCTTTATCCATATGAAGCCGTGTCTGCTGCCCTATCGATCGCAATGCACTGAACATAGCATTCGGGAAGATTGACTGCTGTACCGTAAAAAGTATTCTGCAGTTTTGCGATTGGTTTGGTAATCCCTCTGTCTAGATTTCCAGAGCAGTCCCTTTCGTTCCTTTTCAGACTCCTTAAAGGAAAAGGTCCATCTGAGCACTTGTCACTTCAGGCTCATTAAAAATCGAAGGCGACTAGAGTCATCTTTTGTTTTTTCTCGACTCTTAAAAATTGAAAAAGCAAGTTGTGTCAAAGCGTCTAAAATTCATTTAATTTGGAAACATATTTCCCCTTTATTTTTAGTTGATCGAGTAATCCGCAATCGTGGAAGAAAGTCAATTGAAACCCCGTCGTTCGTGGAGGCTTACGAGTCAATTGTCTTTGTCTCCAGAATCAAAACTGTTACAGACAAATCGAACTCGTTTAACCGGTTCCAAATCCCCTGGTAATGTTAGAAAAAGTGTTCCGACACCTTCGGAGACTCCGGTTACTCCAAACATTTCTGGTATCCCTGCCTTTACAGAAGAAGTTCAACAGCCACCAAAGGACAGTAGAACTAATCCTAGTGTGAAGGTAAACACTTGTATTACTGAACCAGCTCCATCTACAGCTGACTCGGAAGGTGTTATTCCCCAAACATCTGTCGCTATAGATTCTATACCTTCTTCAGCACCAGAAATATTTTACGAACTTGACGGTCTACCTCTTCCACCTGGTTTGATTGCTATAGAAGAGATTG
This sequence comes from Pinus tabuliformis, assembly GCA_031772625.1. NCBI lineage: Eukaryota > Viridiplantae > Streptophyta > Pinopsida > Pinales > Pinaceae > Pinus > Pinus tabuliformis. The sequence goes on along the minus strand of CM062817.1, from coordinate 1,854,477,899 downwards.
TGGAGGATCCTCCATCTAGTACTCCATCGCGATTTGGATTCGGGATCACTCTATATCATTCTTCATCAGAAATTATTCTACCGTCATCGCAAGCTCCTGTAGAATCGCTAGGAAATCTTTTGGATAGACTAGAAATGTCTGAACAACCGTCGACATCTAGGAATGTGTCATCCGACACAGCGACGGTAGAACTTCCTGATGTGACTCCAACAATGTTCGTAGGCATACCATCTATCCCAACTAGCTCTCAATCACTAGAAGGGCCCACTCAGGGGATATTTCGACATTATGGTTCGTTCCTGTTTATTCATCCGGAATAGTATCCGGGAACTCTTATGTTGAGTCTCAGCAAATTGATCCTTCAGGGTGTCAATTTGGGCAGTCCGGTCCTCAAGGACAAACAATTCCTTTGAGTACCGGATTACCGCCATATGGGGGGCAATATACCCTTTCATTGTCTCCTCCGGGAGGACAACCATACGAGAGTTCACAACAAAATTCAGGTTATGCTGGAATTACATCTAGCGGTTGGGTGCCAATACTGCCTCAACAACCAAGAGTTGTATATTTGATGCAACAATGTTTACCTATGTCAAATATGCCAACTACACCGGCTATTGTGACGGTGTCACAAGTACAAGCGTTGCCTGTTGTATGCCAACCTCAGGTTTCTCAAGTTGTAATGCAACAACCTCTTGTCCCTACGACTCAATTGCAATCGCCAACTAGTGGAATGACACAGGCCTAAATGGGTACAATTACCCCTCATCTTGGTCAAACAGTCAGTATTGGACAACAGCACATGGCTTCGCAACCATGGTTGGTGCAAAACCGCAATTCCAACAAGTATACCAAGGATCTGAGCAACAAATCTTTGCAAATAATGAGTAGCTGTATATTCAAAACGGTTAAAATAAACCATTCTATAATGGTTATGCCCATCAACCTTACCAAAGTTACCAGCATCAAATGCGTTATGCTGGTATGTGAAGACCAACTGCTCAGGCCATTCCATCCTATCCTGGGTATGCTTCGCCAAACCTGAATCAACAGTTACCCTTCGTGGCAACTTTAGAGTTACCAGATCTAAATTGGCTAACGAATGATCCAATTGCTTACGCCCCTTGGTGGCTAGTGATTCCACATAAACGTCTGTCAGATATTCCTAAATTTAATGGAAATCCGGGTGAAGACCCGTCGAATCATGTGATGACATTTCATCTGTGGTGTTCATCAAACACCCTAAATGATGATTCGATTAGGCTTCGCCTTTTTCAGAGGACGTTAACTGGTCCGGCAGCAAAGTGGTATATCGAGTTACCTAGAGCTTCGTTTGACAACTTCAGTGCCCTAGCCACAACCTTTTTGACCCATTTTCAGTTACCGATAAGGTACGAAGCGGGAACAGAACTTCTTACCAATTTCAAGCAAACAACGACCACTCACATATCCGATCATATTCATGAGTGGCGACGTCGTCGTAGAATGGTAAAAATGTATGTTCCTAATCAAATTTTAGTTGAATGGTTTATTAAGTCATTATTACCTTCCATTACAGAAGATGTGGCAAAAGGAGGAGTTGTCACTGAAGAGCAAGTTATTGCTCGTGTGCAATATTTAGACTTGATTTATACTCAGTCTGGCATGCTCTACGATAAAATCCTTGATGCTCCCAGACTAGAATTTTCCATCCCTCCTCCTTCTAAATCAAACAATGACTCTCATGCCGGCAATGGCGTGATTGGTATGACATACACCAAATCGACAAAGGCTACATCTAAAAAGGCCCGTAATATTTCTAGTCAAAATGAAAAAGAGGAACTTCTCGCCTCGGAAGTAAATGCCGTCTCGACTGATAAAGGCAAAGAAATTAAGCAACCAGGAGGTAAGAAGAAAAACAAATGGAAGAAGAAGAAACAGGAGGAATTTTCTCCTGAAAATTCTTCTGCAAACCCTCCTGGAGATAAGAAACCAAAAATTCCAGGCTTAATATGTGATGAGGATCATTGGACAAGAGATTTTCCATATAAAGTTGAGCTTAGAAAATTCTTCAAGAATTCAAAAACCTCGGCGGTATTGACTGATCCGTTTCCAAATCCAGGGACAAATCTGGTTGCTAGCGAAAATGCTTCCCCATCCCAAGTGCTGATGTTGTCAGTTTCAAAACAGCAAAATGATGCTTTGATATCGACAAGGAATAAAGATTATGGGAATCCACAACTGTCAAACAACAAGGATAAATATCAACCTAGTAGTTCGACAACAACTTCGATAGAAGTTGCGCCACCCATCATTCCAAAGCTAACAATAAAACCTCCAAAGGGAGTAGTACACAAGTCGACATTTAATCCTGGTGCCAGAGCAGCACAGCATTATAACATAGTGGAAGATCTGGCCCAATCGCCATCTGCTATGTCGACACTTGAGGTACTGCAAAATTTCCCATCCCAAAAGCAGGCTTTATTATCAGCTATAGGTGGGATAGACCCAAAGGATTCTAATCTTGTGTCCTTTAATCACATAGGATATGATCCTCAATTACCAGCTCAACTAGCTTTCCTCATTCAGGTGAAAGCCCTCAACAAAATTGTTCATCGAACAATTATTGATGAGGGGGCATCTACATGTATTATGTCGATGAGTTGTTGGAAAACTTTAGGATCTCCAACCTTGTCACGATCTTCGACGACATTAAAAGCATTTGATGGATGAACATATACTCCATATGGTATTCTAAGTAACTTGCAAGTTGAACTAGGGGGGAAAACGGTAGAAATAGATGTCGAAGTAATCGACGGAAACCTCGATTACAACATCCTACTGGGAAGACCATGGATATATGCTATGGCTGTGGTTGTGTCGACCTACTTTAGGAATATTGCATTTCCTTTCCAAGGAGGAATTACAATCGTCGACCAACAAACATTCCTCCCCAATAGTTCCCATGTTACGGGAAGCATTCCGATGATCCATGGAAGCCCCCATTCGCTTCAAAATATCGGAGTAGGCGTACTAAAAGACCCTTTATTAATGGGGACTTTTTCCCTCCCGCCTCCAATCAATCTGGCGGAAGTGGCGACGGTAGGAACCTGGAATATGATATCTTCGATTCAAAAGATCTCAGAAAACGATATTAACATGGATCATCTGCAGGTATTGCCTCCAAGCCCAATAGAAATATTGTAGCAATCAATTTTTTCAGCATGGGAGGCAGACCCAAATCAACGCTCATCAAGTGTTTGGATAGATAGGTCTAAGGAATATGGCACCCCTTCAGATCCTTGGTCGCAATTGCATTACACTGACGAAGGAATTGTTCAGTCAATGATAATTGAAGGGGCGCCATGGGAAGATTACCACCATCGTTCCCATCTTCCGGATTGTCAAGAAGATACTCCTGATGACCTTCATCATCCTTCAGTTTTTGATTTCCTATCAAATATTGTAAACATGGTGGATTCTGAGTGGAACTTGTCCAATATTGAAGAGACTATCGCCATAAATATCTCGACCAAGACGAATGTTGTAGAGAATATTTATGTTGGCAAATGTTGTTCTCCTTCAGAACTGGAAATATATAACGCTCTTTTTTGCAAATTCAGAGATGTCTTTGCTTGGTCATATGATGAAATGCCAGTCATTGACTCGAATATAGTTGAACACAAAATCAAGATGTATCCAGATGTCAAACCAGTATGACAACGGCTACGATAGGTGCACCCCAAGAAAGCCGCTGCCATCAAGGTAGAAGTTAAGAAACTTCTCCATGCTAGTTTTATTTACCCGGTTACTCTAACCGATTGGCTATCGAACATTGTTCCTGTAATGAAAAAACAAGGAACAATTAGAGTGTGCATCGATTATAGGGATGTAAATCAAGCTTGTCTGAAAGACAACTACCCTACACCCTTTATTGACCAGATAATTGATGAATGCACCAGATGTGAAATCTTTTCATTTATGGATGGATTCTTCGGGTATAATCAAATAAATATCCACCCACAGGACCAGTCAAAGACTGCATTTATTTGTCCGTGGGGCACATTTTCATATCGCAAGTTACCCTTTGGTTTAAAGAACGCAGGGGCAACATTTCAGAGGGCAATGAGTTATGCCTTCCATGACATCAAAAACATCATTCAACCATATCTCGATGACCTTCCAGCTCATTCGTGAAAGCGGACCGATCATCCGCAGCATTTGAGAGCGATATTTCTACGTTGCCGACATTACAAGATACGACTCAATCCACACAAATGTGTTTTCTGTGTTAGTTCTAGTCGTTTGCTTGGATTTGTAGTCTCTAAGGACGGGATTCGTCTCGACCCATGTAAGGTTCAGGCAATCATAAATTTGCCTCCACCTTCAAATTTGCTTCAGATTCAGAAACTCCAAGGGAAAGCAAACTTTCTGAGGAGGTTCATTCCAAATTATGCCGAAATTGCTAAAGGTTATACACGTCTATTGAAAAAGGAAGTGCCCTTCATCTAGGATCAGGTCGCGCAAGCTTCCTTTGATGCTTTAAAAGAATCCCTAATGAAAGCATCATTAATGTACACTCCTGATTATCAAAAAGACTTTAACCTGTATCTGGCTGCAGCGGATACAACCATCACAATGGTTTTAGTTCAAGAAGACAATGGAATTTAACATCCTAGATATTATTTGAGTAGGAACTTAAATGATACAGAAAGTAAGTATTCCTATGTTGAAAATTTGGCTCTCGCAGCTGTTCAAGTGATACAAAGATTTCGACACTATGTCCTCTTTCGAAAAACTACCATTCTGTCAGATTGCAACCCCATGACTTATATATTGTCACGACAGTTGCTGGGGGGAAAATATTCAAAATGGATAACAATTCTTCAAGAGTTTGATCTGGAATTCGTAAAATCGAAATCAAAGAAATCCCTGGTTTTCGCGGAATTACTATGTGATCTCCCATCGTCGTCCAACGATGAAACATCCGAAGAAACCATCGTGGATGAATCTTTGTTTATGATATCTTCAAGAAATCCGTCGTATGGAGATATAATCATCTATATCCAAACCCAAAAATATAGGTCTAATACCTCTCGCTCGGAACAAAAACGTATTCAATACCAATCAAAAGACTACATGATTATCGGTGATACACTTTACCGTCGTGGTGTCGATACAGTTCTGAGGAGGTGCCTCACCCATGAGGAGGCTGAAAAAGTCCTGAATGATTGCCATTCAAGCGCGTGTGGGGGGCATCAATCTGGTTACACTACGGTGCAAAATTTTTTACGAGCAGGATACTTCTGGCCAACAATGTTCAAAGATTGCATAACTATAGTCAGAAGTTGCCATGCATGTCAAATTTTTGATAGAAAAACCAGAAAACCACTCGCACCTCTGCAACCGATAGTTTCTGTTGGGCCCTTCGCCAAATGGGGCATTGATTTCATGACATGTAACCCCACCTCGGCCGGGGGGCATGGGTATATCATAGTCGCAGTAGACTATTTTACAAAATGGGCCGAGGCGATGCCTACATTAGATAAACACTGGTGAAATAGCTGCCCTTTTCTTTTTCAATCATGTAGTTGCCAGATTCGGCGTTCCACAGGCTATAGTCACAGATCATGGATCACATTTTTGCAATCACATGATGGTCGAATTGGCTGCAAAATTAGGGTTGTCCCACGACAACTCTACTCCATATTACCCGTAGGCCAATGGACAAGTTGAAGCAATCAACAAAGTCCTGAAGTGGATGCTGCAAAAGATGATTGGAGTCCACAAAAGGAGTTGGCACCTAATCCTGTACTCAGCCTTGTGGGCATACCGAACATCGATAAGAAATGAAACCGGGTTTACACCTTTTCAACAGGTGTATGGTCTAGAAGCAATCTTACCAGTTCAGTGTGAAATATCATCCCTCAAACTCACAGTCGACCTTCTCCCCGGAACTTCAGAAGAGGAGGCTCATTTCTTGGAACTAATCCAATTGGATGAAACCCATCGCGATGCTGCTTCGGCTAACGAAGCCCATAAGAAATGAGTCAAGGTGCAATTTGACAAGAATGTCAAACCCCGTGTCTTCTTAGAAGGTGACTTGGTCTTACTTTATGACCAGGAATCCGATAAATTGGGAGCAGGTAAGTTCAATTATTTATGGATGGGCCCCTATATTGTTAAGCGAGTGTTAGAAAAATGAGCCTATGAGTTAATGGATTATGACGTGATTCCACTGGCACAACCCCGTAACGGGTTGTACCTTAAGTGTTACTACGCATGATTCAGTGTGGTAACCCATATGCTTTTGTTACATTTTTGTTTTCGCTAAGAGTAATTGTTTTGGTCAAGTAATCCGCTTTTTACATTTGTCGTAGATGTCGAACCTATTGGAATCTTTTGTTGGATATGTCGACGGGGCGAGTCGTAGTTCGTGGAACCTATCTTCTGCGGCCTGGGCCATTTTTGATCCAAGCGGCGAGTTAGTAAGTTTAAGAGGGGTATGTATTGGTCGGTCAACAAATAACATCGCTGAATATAGCACGTTGATAGAAATTCTCTCTGATGCCATCACACATGGCATAAGCCGACTTGTCATCAGGCTAGACTCACAGCTCGTCATACTACGGTATCTACTCCGTCCGAAATCCAGCTATCTATCGCATGTTCCTAAGGGTCAAGATTTTGGAAAGACAATTTGATTTTATTCAATATCCGCATATTTCCAGAAACTTAAACACATTAACAAACTCATTGGCAAATTATGTGTTAGATAGACATTTGCAACATTTATAAAAAGAAGCATTTCATCAGTATTTACATCAGGATCATGTAACTTAACCAAAATAAAACTCCGAATATATATATATATATATATATATATAGCTGTTTATGGTTTACACATAATGTTCTGTAACAAAGACAAAATTGGTCAAATGACCCAAAACTCAAAACGCTATGGGGCACCCTAGTCTAATGATGCTGGTGATAACAAGTCACCGCCTGTGCAATCATGCGTAAAAGCCTAGTCCACTGACTTGGTACGCCGGTGGTATGTCGCTGCAACCTCAGGGGCAGCTCGTCGGTCCTCACGTTTGGAATACCAAGAGTGAGGCCTTCGACCTGATCCTGCAATGCTGAAAGAGTCTCGACCACATCAAGGTCACGAAGGATAGCCCTTCCCACACCCTCTCCTGCTGGAGCAGTGGCTAGAACTCTCAGGCGTACTACTGGTCGAACTGGTCCAACCTCTGCATGAGCACATGAGTTTTGATTAGTCCTGATAGAAGAAAGCACAAGAACATTATAAAGAGAAATGATAAACATAGATATGGTCAGAGAATTTACCGATGACACCCCACTGCTCACCAGCAGGCAGTACCAAATCCGGATCACCCCGGAAATCCATACCAGCATATGGATACTCGAAAGAAACCATCTCCTGACGGTTGAACCACTCGGAAAAGGTATCAGAAAAGGAAACCTGGGACTGACCAGCATGTCTGGCCATAAGGTTGACCCATCTCTGCATCCGTGGCTCAGTCGGTGGAGGTAAACCAAGTGAAACATACTGCGGCTGCATCAGCGGGATCTTTTCCAAGGTGAAAGCTGTCAAGATAGAACCATATCCAAAGTTCTTCAATCTTCCATTTTTCACCTTGGTCAGTTGTTCTTTCATCACAGAGAGTACTGCATCACACCAGTTGAACACCTTTGGTTCAAGGCATTCCAAGGCGTACTGCATATAAGACCTGTTGGCCACGTGAAGAGCCGCACTACCAGCCAGTCTAGCAAAAGTAAACAGAATGGTCCTCAGGGACCTGTCAGTGAAATCTTGGATAATGATCTTGCTGTCCTTACTTGGCTGAGATCCCTCTCTGCAATACCTACGAATGTAATCTCTCACAGATTCACCCCCACGGGCCGAACTTGATAATGAGATAAGGGCACCCCGCCTCGATAAGTCGGTCAAAAAATAGATGTCCACGATAGTCAAGAGGATGGACTTGCCCCTAATCTGGAACACCTGGGTGGTAGGATCCCATGCATCAAGAAAATATTGCAACAGGTTGATTTGTTGCCTCATGCAAGAGATGTGGAAAAACTTGAACAGGCCACAGTTCGGTAGTGCATTTACCGTAACCGGATCATGTAAAGCAAGCATGTCCTCTTCTTCATGCTCACGTTCTCACCATGTAACATGAATTTTTCTCCAGTGAATCTCTGAAACAAACAAGAGAAGAGTCAAGATCTTGATTTGGTGAAAAATAGGCAAAAATTTCCATGAAAAACTGTGCATAAATTTCCCTCTTTGCGCCCATCGCACCCCCAGCAGTGTTCTAGGTGGGATGCATGCTGACTGGCCAATGGCCAAGCCAGCATGCATCGCACCTTTCGATGTAGAAGAGGTGCGATGGAGCCAGGGCGAGTTTTTCAAACCCCAGAGGCTCAGAAAAACTACAAAACATGCTCAGAATTCAAAAAGGAAAGGATGAAACTAAAGAGCTCAGGTTTAGCTCCTACCTGGTCTAGACGGTGCCAAGAATCATCCACAGAATCTCCTGGAATCAGCTAGTGAAAATCAAGGGGGAAAGCACCTCCAAAGCTCCAACAAACTAAAGTTCAAATGAAATGGTAAAATGAGAGGTAAAAAGCACTTTTAAATTACTTTTCACGTAATTCAAGTAAAATATGAGTGTTTTAACTCATTTTTCAAACATGTATTGTTCATTTCTAACTAGTTTGGTGAAGTAATTGAGCAGGCAGTACAACCTTTGAAGGAACAAAGTTGTCAATGGTAAAACTAAAATAATCAATGACCATTATATCGAGCAGTTTTAATGCGGAATTCAAGCTCGTTAAAAAATAAACATAAGCAATGAGAAAATGTTCCCCCAGAGTTTAATCTCATTAAAAAATGAACCATTTTCCGGTAAATAACCTTCGTGAATGTAGTATCATCAGCCTTTGAAGCCTTGGTCGTGTTCTCATCATCACCTCCACTCTGTATTGGCCGATCATTCACCTCCATTTGATTATTTACCCTTTTTGAGGAACAACTACGAAGAGTGATCATGTTACCATCCTGTGACACTGCCGTGATTGGAAAATTCCAAACCTTACCTGGAATCAGTTGCTACCTGAATTTATCACTCATTCCTCAAGAAACGAGTCTCCTTTAAGCTCTTTTCAACTGACTCATAAAATATGAAAATATTGTCGAGCAATTGGCCTCTCCAGCTCGTTAAAGGGACCGAAAGTGCTATCCCTCCCTTAGATTTTAATCTCTTTGGACTTGAGGGATCATTACACAAAAGATCGAGTGCTTGTTTTGTTCGGCTAGTTAAAAGTACCGAAAATTCATCCCTTTTGTATTGTTTTATACTTTTTCGGACTCAAGGGATTATATGACGAAAAAGGATTATTGGAGTTTTCTTTACGTCCCTTTTTCAGACTCTCTAAAATTGAAAAGGACTGAGTTATCCTTGTCATTAAACTCATTAAAACCGAATAGCGACAAACTTTTCCACACAGACAAGAATGAGTTTCACTATCACTAGGTTCGTTAAAACATAGCAATGGGTTTTACCGAAGGGAAAATTATAGAACAAGCATATGTTATCCTCCTAAAGCTTGACAAAAATAAAGAGGTACTGGTCAACAATGACTGGGGAAAAATTGGGAAGAAAACTTGAAGAAACTTTATTGGAAGCAAGTCGCTCTTGAACATGACACTTTCACTCCACATCCGAGTTGGGTTGGGTTGTTCCGTTCACTGGTCATATCACCATGGGTCCATCACACCATCCATATTTGGGGTTAACGCTACCAATCCATCATGTCAGTGTCGCCGATATGTTCAAGAGAAGTCACTCAGAGAATTCACCTATGTCTCACCCACTGCAATACATTTATGCTTCATTCTTTCATGACCGCCACCCTGAACCATATATCATTAGATCGTTTTCACCTGCATTAAAATCATTTGCTCCGTTTCGTGTCATTGATGTGGGATTCACTAAGGCCCTCCTATGATGGATCGCTTCTTGTCGACATCAACTCATTATCCAAGAAGTCGATCTAGGAACAACCATTTCAGTACTTTGAAACTTGCATGCCTCAATGACAAGTTTCTCACTTCCGGCGACAAGTTTACATTAATGGCCTTCGACTGAAAGATTTTGTGTGGTGTTCGATGCCAAGTCCCTTATTCACACCACGTGAATTGTACTGTAGTACCTTGAGGATCATCATCATTATCGGTGATTCCTCTCACGCCTGTTAACAGCTTACATCATTGGCTGGTAATCAGGCAATGTCTTTCCATGTTCGACTCCAGAACATCTCTCACATGGATCGACTTGTACTTTGAGTGAAGATCGAACGAGATTGAAGACCCCGGATCTAGTTTCATCCATCTGGGATGCGATATATATTTAGGAAAATAAAGACATCAAATGTACATCATTACTGTGCAGATAATCATCCAACCTAAGGGATGATGGCTCTACCAGAATCATCAGTCTACACTCAGACGATTGTCTGTCTTATGTACATGAAAATGAATTTATAAAGCTGAGCATGGGAATGCCCGCCTTAGCTAGATCATGAAAATATTATGAAGATAATGTATTGTATTGTATCTTATTAGAGGTCGCCTTCCAGCTTGAAAAAACTTCAGATCCTCATGATAAAGCATTTCACCCGACATCAACAGATTAACGAAATCATGCTTTAGGGGGCAACTGTTATAGACATTTTTGGGCATTGCAACCCCGATCATAAATGTCCATAAACCAAGGGCTCTTAAGTCCCTAAAAGTGTTGTTCCGACCTCTAAAAGAACAAGGTCAACTGATTACATCTTCTTCCATAAGTTCTCCATGAAAAACTACTCAAAACTGGTCAAAACTGGACCATCTCACCTGCTCCATGGTCAAAGTGCACTGCATCCCACCTAAATACACACGGGAGGTGCGATGCATCTTGAAAATCCCTTCTATGGGGTGCAATGGGCGAGAATGGACAAATGGCAAGGTCAATCTGCACGGTGGAGGATCATGGAATCTTCTAGAAACTTCTCCTGTGACACTTGCCTCTCTGCATTCACCCAGGGATGAGTAAGAGATCATCAATGTCCAAGTGGAATCAAGAACTATCAGAGAGAGGACACTAATCAAATCTCAAAAGCTGACTCACCCCCCTTGCAAACATCTATATATAGATCCCTCATCCCAGAGATCCAAAGGCTGGAATTTTGTATCTTGTAAGGAAGTGCTGCTAGTTTCTTGGCGCAACATCATAGTGTTGGGTGATCTAAGCTTTTCATGAGGTGAAGAAGGGCTTTCTTGCTGACAAGATGATTCTGGGTCAGAACAATTGGTTGTAATCCTCTTTGCTATTCTTGATTATTAATAAGGCTATTCAAGTTTTCCTCCACATTCTTGTATGATTGATGATATATGCATTTGTGTGGTCAATATATATCTGATCCTATATTGTTTATGATAATAGATTTATGTTCTTGGATAGTACTATGCTGCTTTGATACTCCAGGTGCCCTTTGAAGCCGGGTAGACAAGGGAGCGAGTGGCAAAGATCTATCAGAAGGGAGAGGAATCAAACAAGGAACTAAGCGCAAGACAAAGGTTGGTCTCCTTTATTCCCCTCTTATTTATTTCTCATAAAGGAAAACGAAAGTGGTTTTAGTTTGTTTGTTTCTAAGGTAGCTACCAGCCTTAATGGGACTAGCAGCTCTGTATAGACACTAGATTTCTCGATAACACCATCCCATATAGGGGGATTGGTAACATTTATTTGTTCCCTTCACGGGTGTTATAATAAAACTATTCCTTTTATATTTGGTTTCCATTGGATTATTGGAGTTATTACTTTTTATTTTTGTTGTTTAACTATGATTGTGGCATAGATCATAATTTTGGCATGGTTTATTTCTATCAGTCGCTGCAAATCTACAATGTTTAGCAACCATTTATATTGTTGAGATTGTTTGTCATCAACAATGTTAAGTGGGTTCTTTTCGTACGTCTTTGAGAAGAAAACACTATAACAAAATTGGCGACTCTATTGGTTTTATACTTCAGATCCAGAAACCTGGGTGTTGGCTTATTGGGCCCTGAGCCAGGTTTGGAAGAGTTATTAGCCAAAAAAATCCCATAGCTACCGGCCCTTTCGGCAACAGTCTGTGGAGCGCGAACTGAGGTCTCACCTGAGGTAGCATGCAAGGGTTCTGGAACCAGGTTTCCATACCCTTGGGATGTTTTGATGTGGTTTAGAGGGGTCACAAACCATTCTGTGGCCTCGCGCTACTCTATACTATTATCGGGCTTCCGCACGGGTGTACTTTCTTATTAATGAACTTATTATAGATCTTATCTTCTTGTTACAATCTTTAAGCAAACATTTAACAATAAAACCCAGTGTGCACAATTAAAGAAAGATATAAATAGATGCATAAACCAAAATACAATAGATCCACGAGATTTCATAGACAAATTATATTTATTAATGTCTTCTTTCCAGTACAACCTTCTTTCTGCCCTACGCACACAGCTGCAGGGGTTTGCGCACACAGCTGTGGATTCTATCAAGCCTTCACGCACATAGCTATGGAGCCTCTATCTACCCACTGACACCCTTGACTCGAACTTACAGACACAGAACTCTGATTACTTTTACCAACCCATAATACATCAGATCTAGCCTAGAACAAAAACTGCCTTCTACCCTTACAGCCTCGCTCTATTTATACATTCCCATGGTCTGCGGACCATGGGTAGACCGAATTCCTTTTTATTATTCAATATTATTTTTGGGTGGACAACTCCTTGACTCAACCTATTACATTTCGCGCTCTGTGCATTTCGAAGATTTACAATATTATTACCCTAACTTCTAGGCTTTAAGCCCAAAAACCATTACGCGGGGCCTCCGCTACCCAACAGGCCCCCAACACAATCATCGTGACTCGTCTCAAGTCACTCATCGATGCGGCGATATGCGCTACCTAGGCTTCGCAGTCCACCATCCTTGTGAGTGACACACTTCGTGTTGTTGCTCCCTCTTTGACTCTTACAACTCTTCTTCTAGCTCCTGCTCCATTGCCTTCACTAATTTGCACAACTGATGATGCTCATTCTGCTCTGCTCGGTTAACACACAACACCCCCTCATAGGATTTTAGCTCAAGCTAGGGTGCCACGTATGGGAATTCTTCATACCAACGGAGCAAGTCTCCAATTTCTGGTCGCCTATACGCACTGTCTACTACAGCTTGTGTTGCAATTTTGCAAGACAATTGCTGCTATCGCTGAGATCCCAATCTTCAAGGTGCATGAGAGATGAACTATAACTTGCAATTGTATCATTTGGCTACGTATTTATAGGCATTCCCTTATGGTTCATCGGCCAGCCCATGGGTTAGGTAGCAACATCTAGACCAGTTCTGCTTCGTCTCTAAGAATTTCCAGCACATACCCTACCATTGGTACTAAACTGTGCGCGGTGCCCGTGACCGTCGACACCATACTATCTAGAAAGTCCTGTATCTCCATTGGCCATATCACAACCCTTGGGCTTACTCCTTGAGCATTAATAATGAACAAATCCATCTCTGTGGGGAGGCACAATAGCTTACCTTCCTTAAAATCACAGATCATTTGGTGGATGCCCCTTTGTGATTAAGCATTTCGAAATTCAAATTCATCGGTTCCCTCCTTTTTTGGTGCCGTAACGTTAAACCTGCGCTATATTGTTCCAGATGTGGCTTGTACCGCATCTCTTAATTGCCCGCCATCCGCTCCCTTTTGCCATAACTCAGACATCTTGTCATGAATAGTGTCAACAACGGTCATCTTTTTGCTTGTCCACGCAGCAGCATAGCCCCTTCTGCACAACCGCGACCCTGGTGACATACCAATTCTACACACCCCATGATTGTCACGCAGTTTCCCAACAAACTGTTTTAACGTTCCACACTCTCTTTCAACTCCCTGGAACAGTGAGACTGCCCTTCGGTCAGTTAGTCATGCAGTCGACCCACCCGTGTAGAGCTTCAGGCGACTGCCATTTACTCTGCCTTGGACAGGTTCTCCATTCAGCTTGGAAAGTTGGACCGCACCCCCATTTATGACTTCTTGTACTACATAGGGCCCCAACCAATGCATTTGGAGTTTTCCAAGGAATTTCTCGAAATTGCTGTCATAGAGCAATACTAAAACATTTTCTTTGAACATGCGCATCTTGATATGGAAATTATGCCAAGATTTTTCCCGCTGCTTCTGTACCTACTGATGGAATCCTGGCAGAAAATATTCCTCCTCAAGTTCTTCCAGTTACGCGATCCTCTATTCCAAAGTTGTGCGGTCTGCCATGCCTGTCATCGCTGCTATTCGCAAACTGGGTACAATGTATTCCATTGACATGATGGCTTCCTTTCCATAGACTAATCGAAATGGTGTCTATCCCGTCAACTTCTTGCACGTTGTTTGATATGCCCATAGTATAGCAGGTATGCGCAAATCCCAATCATTCCGCTGTGCATTACATACCTTTGTCAATGCAGTCTCCAAGATTTTGTTGAAAGCTTCAATGGTCCCATTTGCCTGCGGATGGTATGGTGTGCTTTGTTGATGATATATCTGGAACTCCTCAGTGAGCGCGCTGATAGTCTCATTTAGGAAGTGCGTTCTGCGGTCGCTCATTAGAATTTTTGGACATCCAAACCGTGTTAACACATTCTCGAACAAAAATTTCACAGCTGTAGTGGCCATACAGTCCTTAACCGGCTGTGCTTCCACCCATTGGGTCAAGTACTCTATCGCAGTGATGATATAACGCATCCCCGTCTTTCCTAGAGGTGTGATAGGCCCCACAAAGTCTATTTCCCATTTCTCGAATGGCTGCAACGTCATCTATGGCTTGAGTGGCATCTCATCTCTCCGTGATGGTTTCCCTGTCCATTGACATATGTCATAGGCCCGATAGTATGCTTTTGAGTTTTGATGTAGGGTTGGCCACCAGAGTCCTGCGCGAAGAATCTTTTGTGTTGTAGCACGTCCTGCGTAATGTCCTCTTGAAACCACCCCATGTGCTTCGGCAAGGATCTATCCTTGCTCAAATTCTGGTACATATCGGTGTAATATTTCATCATTGCTCATTTTGTAGAGGTGCCCTAAAATAACAGTAAAGTCTGCTGCGCATATCACCAGTTCCTTCGTTTGCTAAATCGAATACTCCTGTGGCATGGTTCCTATGGTTAAGAAATGGATTATATCCTCAAAGTGGCCATCCGTGATGCACACTACATAAAGCTGTGCATCAGGTAGTCCCTCCTTGAGGTTCATGGGTTCTTCACCATTCTCAGTTCGGGACAAGTGATATAGGCCTGCGTTTAGACGCCCTAGCTTTATGATGACTTCAAGATCATATTCTTGAAACAATAACAACCATCTACAAATGCACCCCCCCAACACAGGCTTATTCACTAGGTATTTTAGCACAAAGTGATCAATATAAATCTTAAAGTGTCCTTCAAGTAGGTAGTGGCGGTATTTCTGGAGCACGTATACCATCACCAATCCCTCACGCTTAGCAGTGGAGTATTTCTTCTTAGCTTTGGACAATCATTGACTTGCGAACGCGATCGGTGATCAATTCCTTCTGTTCCTTCCTATGTGAGTACTGCTCCCAGCGCGATACATGACACGTCAACATGCACGTGAAATTCGATGTCACAGTTTGGAAAGACCAATATAGGAGATGATGCCATCTTTTCCTTGAGCGTTTCTAGAATTTTGTTACATTCCTCATTCAAGCAATAAGTATCATCCTTTTTCAACAGCTGTTCCATTGGTGTCGTGATCTGTGCGTAGCTCTTGATGAAATTTCGATAGTAACCACCATGTCCCAACGTGGCACACAATTGCTTGATACTTCGTGGCGCTTGAAGATTAAGTATGACAACAATCTTTTCCAGGTCTACCATCAGGCCTTGCTTGCAGACCACATGGCCGAGCAAGTTCCTGAAGGGGATGAGGAAAGTACACTTCTTTATATTTAGTGCAATCTGGTGCCATTGGCAAGTATCCAACATTAGCCATAAGCTTGCAGTATGTTTCTTAACCAGCGCAAATATGGTCCAATCATCAAGATATACCTCTAAGAACTTATGTATAAATTCCTTGAATGCAGTTACCACAACGCGTGAGAAGATCACCGGCGTGTTCTTTAGTCCAAAGGGCATCACCATATACTAAAAACAGCCCCATTCAGTAGCAAACATTGTTTTACTCCTATCCTTTGGTGCAATCTTGATCTGGTGGTACCTCGAGAAACCATCCGTAAAGGAGTAGGCTTATTGTCCCCCAACATTTTCTAGGACTTCGTCTATAAATGGCATTGGGAATGGATTTTTAACACATGCATCATTGAGCTTCCTTAGATCCACACAGATGCGTATTTCTCCCTTCTGTTTTTTCTCCTGTACAACCATAAGACTTAGCCAGTCGGATTCCTCTATTGGTTCAATTACTTCTGCTACAAGCATTTTATCCAATTCTTCGTGGACCTTTGCTTTATATTTTGGATTCAACCAGTAGGGTCATTGCTTGATTGGCTCCACATCCGGCTTCAGAGTTATCTTCATCATCCCCAGGTTGCCGAGGATTTCTTTACGCTCCGTGATTTTGGTCGGGAATAAATCCTGATATTCACAAAGTAACTTGACAACCTTATCCACTATTGCATCATCCCAATAGTCCCCAATCATTGCATACTTTGGTTCCTCCTCCATGCCAACGTTCACTTGTTTTGTTTTCAACAACGCGATGATGTCGGGGTCCTCGATCGCTGGTCCGTGCACCTTGTGACTCCTCTCTGTTTCTGTAATATTGATGTTTTTGGGATCATCCTCATCATCTTCGATCTGTACATTGTAACATTCAAGGGCCCGACTCAAATGGTGCTACCAGTCTGGCTGCACTATTTCTTCCGGTTCCAATGGTACTTTGAAAATGGTGGCCTTTACTACTTGCAACGCATCATCAACAGTGTCCATCCATTGGTCCTCAAATAAGAATGTTAATAAAAACCCTTCGCGCAAGATATCCCATTCGCCTGTACCATGTCGGAGCTCTGTTTCAGTGTACCAGTTCCTTGGGATGACATCCAGGGTATGATAAAATAAGTGTACCCACTCCGGTTGAAGCTCTTCCCCATATGCTTGGGCCCATCTGGTTAGGTGCATGCGTGGGTCATCACATCCATCGTATTTCTCAGTTATTTGTAGTTCCGGCTTCCCAAATCTTATCTGAATTATGCACTTGCAGCCGCACCAATCTTTGAAGGTTCCTTCATGTGTTCCCCACCAACGCACAGGCGTCGTGCATAATGCCCATCTCAACGCATCGAACCGTTGGTGCTCTGGTACCGTGCTTTAAAAATTGGTAAGCAATTCATTTACTGTTGTCAGCCCATCATAAATTGGTAGTTCGTGATCTTGAGGTCTTACACAATACAACAACCTAGTCATCATATTGCAGTTTAACGTCGTTACTCCATTCAACCGATTATGCCACCACTCGTCTTCCTCATCTGAATCTTCGGTGTAGGACTCTGCATGCCTCCACGATATTCTTCCTTCCACAGTTGGATTGGCCCAATCTTGATTTCGTGCAGTAATCTTGTAGATACAATCCAGTTCATCATCACTTCCTTTGTCGTGCACGGGTTCAGTGTAATGCGGTCCTTTAGCCGGGTCTAGCAGAATGACTACGCAGAGTGACTTTTTCTCAAATATCATTTTCCACTTCTTTAAATTATTAACCCCATTCATATCGATGTCCCAGTCTATCCCTAACAATGCAGGGTAAGGGCTACTTTCATGCACAATTTCTATTACCTCAAAGTCCGTTTGGGTGCTCGCGCCTTCTATATCTACTATAATTCCTTGTAGTCTTCCCATGGGCAGGATCTTCTGTTGGTTTGCCATCCATAATTGAGTAGGATACCATTGTAGTGAGGGCTTTCCCATGCGCTCCCAAGTCTGTTTAGGTAGTACATTTGCATCTAAGCCTAAGTCCAGAATGATCTGATCCATCTCATAGTAGCCAATCTGCGCTATTAATCGCATTTCCCATCCAGTACGTGAAGCATGTTTCCCCAATTTTTGGACCACGGGAGGTTCACCCGACCCTGCGCACCTAGTTATAAACTCTTGTAATCCTTTAGTCCTTTAACCGCCCTATTGTCGTCAAGCAATTTCATGCATGTCTCTAAAAAGTTAGTTAGCATCGAGGGATCCCTTTCTGGCTCAGGTTGATCCTTACCACCTGGGATAGAGACCTCCACGAAGCTCTTCCTAGCTTCCAGACATGTCTCCTTGCGAACCCCGGTGTCTTCCTTGGTTACTTTCCCCTTATCCTCCCCTATGGCTGTGCCACTTCTAAGCATCATGTTCACATTAGGGTCTTCCTTGCACGGTTCAAACCTCATCATCTGGACGTTCTGCGCTACCGTAGGTTGTGCTACCCTTTTCTCTCAAATCTGCACTATCAGTGTGGTGCAATCTATCATTTCATGATCGAACTGCTCGTAGTAGGGGAACAATATTCTGGTCGGCTTGGTACAATCTCAGGCATAGTTCCTTGGTCCTCCATAGTTGTAACAGATTAGCTGCTCACGGCCCCTTCCTAGCCCCATTCCTTCCCGTCCTCATCCTCGCCCTTGGAACCCCCCATGCGCTATCGCTGCGGCTGGATCCTGACCTCGTGCCTCAGTTTGCATTTTTTAGGCAAGGGTGTGATCCATCAGTAATTCAGAAGTATGGAAATCTCATTCGTCGTGGCCCACCTATCTACAAAAATTGCAAAATAGTTGCTGGGGGGTCTGGGTAAACTTTTGCAGTAGATGACAATTGTCTGTGTTGTGACTTTTGCCCACTTAATAGATTGTGCACCAGAGCGAGGGTGCCACGCTTGGCCCCACTTGTGCCTCTGGTCGCAACGGCATTGGTCCCCCCGGTGTCAAGTAGTTTGTGAATATTGGACAATGATCCTTATCGTGGCCCTGGCCTTTACACTTTACGCACCACACCTCCTCGTGTACTTTTGGCATGGGCGCCTTTTCCTGTTTTAGACTCTGCATTTCCAAGCATATATTTTGTATTTGCACGTGGATCTGCTGAACTCCCAACCCAGGATCCTGTATTAGAGTATCATGCAACCTCATCGCTATTTCTAATGCTTCAGCCTTGGTCGCGATCTTCTGCTGTGAAAACGCTGTCCTCAGTTGTGGCATTAAAGACGCCACAAACCACGCGTGGTGCTGTCCATCCGTTAGCATCATGTTAGACTCTCGGATCATACTCTTTAGTCTCTAATCTAGATCCCAAGGGGTTTCTCCTGGCAACATCATGATCTCCTTGAATCCTATAATCGACTGCGTTTCTGATTTCGGCTGACTAAACTCCTTTTTTAGCGCATCCTAGATCTCTGCTATTTCGGCATTGGGGTGATCGCTATAGTGCTTAATATACCAAGATCTTGTAGTGAACTTAGCAGGGTAGCCTTTTTAATATTATTGTCCGTAACTCCGTGTGCTTCCCACACTACCCTTACTACGAACCAAAACTATTCTAGATCTTCACTTCCTGCTCCTTTGAATACGGGAAACTTGATCATGTTCTCCATCCTAAACTTCTGGTTTGTGCGCAGGTGTACTAAGGACACCTACAAACTTCTACTACTTCTTGATCCAATCAATCTTAAATCTTTTTCTTCGTAGGGTTCCAAACTCCTGACATCAACCATCCCTTAGGCAGATCCCAATCCCGGCAACAGAACCATTTTTTGGCTTATTGGGCCCTGACCCAGGTTCAGAAGAGTTATTAGCCAAACAAATCCCATTGATACCGGCCCTTTTGGAAACATCTCACGGAGCGCAGACTGAGGTCTCACCTTAGGTAGTAGGGGAGGGTGCTGGAACTAGGTTTCCGCACCCTTGGGATGTTTTGATGTGGTCTGGAGGGGTCGCGAACTGTTCTGTGGCCTCGCGCCACTCTATACTGTTATCGGGCTTCCGCGCGGGTGTACTCTCTTATTAATGAACTTATTATAGATCTGATCTTCTTGTTATAGTCTGTAAGCAAACATTTAACAATAAAACCCAGTATGAACAATTATAGAAAGATATAAACAGATGCATAAACCAGAATACAACAGATCTGCGAGATTTCAGAAACAACTTATCTTTATTAATATCTTCTTTCTAGTACAACCTTCTTTCTACCTGTGCACACAGCTGCAGGGGTCCGCGCACATAGCTGTGGACTCTATCAGGCCTTCACACACATAGCTGCGGAGCCTCTATCTACCCACTGGCACCCTTGACTCAAACTTATAGACGCAGAACTCTGATTACTTTTACCAACTCATAATACATCAGATCTAGCCCAAAACAAAAGCTGCCTTCTACCCTTAGAGCTTCGCTCTATTTATACATTCCCATGGTCTGCGGACCATGGGCAGACCGACTTACATTTTATTATTCAATATTATTTTTGGGTGGACAACCCCTTGACTCGACCTATTACATTTCGTGCTCTGCACATTTCGGAGATTTACAATATTATTACCCTAACTTCTAGGCTTTAAGCCCCAAAAGCATTACGCGGGGCCTCCGCTACACAACACTGGGTGACCTTCGGTTTTTGGCTTAGGATTTCTTCTTTTTTTAGTCTCTTAATGTTTCCTAGATTTTTAACACTAGATCTGTTAAATTTATCACTTGCGCAAGCTTTCTTTTCTTTTCTTTAGGTCACAAGAACCAGCCGCAACAAAGACGACAATTTTTTCTTAGATTTTCTGACCAGGAATCAAGGATAAAAAATCACACTTTTTAGCTCAAAAAGTGCGACTTGGAGTCCACACCAAACCTTTCAGCCCAAAAGGTGTGATCTCACATGAAAACAGGTTAGTACTTGCGATTTTAGGGTTTCTGGGTTTTTATCAAATCTGTTTCTAGGTTTTCCTGAGAGCTGTCTGCTAGGTTGTTTGACCTATGTCTCATCCTGCTTAGGCATTGATATACTCTGATTTACTCATCAAAGTGGAATTTAGCCCGGTAGGGCTTATAGTACGCTTCCACCTTTACAGGAGGAGTTTAACTGAGTGAGTAGTCTGAGTTTCTGCAACACTTTCAGCCATATTTTCTAGATATGTACCTTTTTGTTTCAGATCTATAAAGATAGGTTGTCACCATCCATAGTTTCATATTAAAACTCGTTTGATCATTGGCCTTAGGGTCCTATTGATTTCCCTAGGTGTTTCATCCATCTCCCTATCTTTTTGCAGCGATCTTCCTATCTAGTTTTTTACCGTTTTTGTACCACTTTCCAGCAGCCTAGTGTAACTTGATCCCAATCACACCGAAAATTATATCTCTTGACCTTTTCAGTGTGTTTTCTGTTGATTTAGTGACCAACCAACACAGTGTTTGCAAACCCAGTTTGGGTGGGGTTTAGTTAATTGTTTTTCTCTTCATTTTCTGTTGTTTATTTCAGTTTATTTTCAACAAGCTATTTTCTTTTTTACAAACATGATCTGGGCTTAATCAATAAATACACTTGCACACACAAGCACACTTTAAGTGAAGGGCGCTTGTTTAAACCGCCAAGCCAAGACTTAACAAAATAAATTTATCTCCCCTCATCGAGACAAAGGCATATTGTTGATCTCCCTTCACCATTTCCATGTCACTTGTGTCTTACCACCATTGCGCCACCAAGGTGTTTGTCACAGAGATTGTTAGGCCTTCATCATTAGTTTCTGCTCGGGCATATTACTCTTTCCCGCCCGGTGCGAGTTCATAGCCCTTTGAGTCACCGTACTGACTCTTCTCCTTGTTCATCTAATTTCTCATCTGATTCCAAGCCTCCTTCACCGCATATCGTCACCATGTCTGGACCCACAACTAGTGCAGGAACCCAACCTGGTTTTGGCTTCGGTTCTATCCCAGTAGTCACATCAAGCAGAAAAATCTTAGGAACCATTTCGGCAACCCCCATGCTCCCTTTTATGGCTAGGTTGAGTCTATCGGATTTTGGCTAGTTGATAAATGAGCCCATACACCATGATGCTAGTTGGCCTACTATGCTAACTAAGCTTCCCTCAGATATCGCAAAGTTGAGGGTCATGCTGGAGAGGATCCTACCAACCATGTCTGCTCCTTCCACATGTGGTGTTCATCCAACTCCATTACCGATGACTCCATTCATCTTCAGCTAGTTCAACGCACACTCACTGGAGATGCTGCAAATTGGTATGTAGACCACCTCGTCACATCTCATTTTATTTTAGCGACGCTTGCTAAAGCGTTCCTCTCATATTTCCAGTTACCTCTCCTTTACGACACTGGTACGGAGCGATTGACCTCATTTCATTAGTCCTTTGCTACTCGCCTTTTCGAGCATGTTCAAGAGTGGCGTAGAAGGAGGAGCACATGTTGTGCCCCACCCTTCAAAGACCGTCTCTATCTAGATTAGTTTCTTAGGAGCCTTTTATCTCCCATTGGAAAAGATGTCGCATCCCATTTTCCTCAAACCGAGGAAGATGCTCTCCAAACCACTCTAAGATATGACCTGATTTATGCAAAACCTGGTTATGTCTATACCGTCATTCTAGACCTTCCCCGTCCTAGAAGTGCGAATGCATTGAGGGAATCTCATGCTGTTGAAGGTATTGTTGGAACCCTTTCACATCCTTTGCCATATACTCAGCAAAGTTATGGATATCTGTAAGGGGCACAAGTTCCTCTAACATTCATGCCCCTCCTGCTAGCAACATGTTTTCAGGGCCCCAACCTGTTTACCAAACTGTTGCTCCTCCTTATGCACAGTCAAGTGCTCCAACCCCTCAAGCATTAGCATCATAGTCTACCATACATCCTCAGCCCCAACAGCCATTTCCCCCTCAGGGTCAAGTGTTTGCACAATAGAGTGCGACCAATCCCCAAAATTTGAAGAAAAATAATAAGGGGAAAGGTAACAAGGGTAACCAGGGTAATCAAGGTAATCAACCTAGTGAGCCCCAGGGGAACCAACCTAACACCAACAACCAACAACAGGGCAGCCAACCTAAGTAGAACAAGGCTATTTTTATGAACAAGCCTTGTGCATGTTGTGGTGTACATGGCCATTATACACATGAGTGTCCTCTCTTACCCCAGATGCACCAAATGTGGGAAGTTCAAGCAGCTTCTCGAGGTCAACAATCACCTCACAATCATATGCCATATCAATTGGCAGTGCTAACAAATCCATTCCCTTAGAAAGGATTTGTTGCCACTCAACCTCAGCTAGGTCAAGCAACCAATCCCCCCAACCTTCTGGTCTTTGTGACTACCAGATCCTTATGATGAATTCTGATAAGGTTAATCCCTCCAACATCAACCTACAAACTCGGTTGCATCAATATGACAAGCCACCAACTTCGTCCGTCACTATATCTAAAACCAAAGAATTTGCTGAGCCTCTTACGACACCAAATGGTCCATTACAGATCCCTCAACCTAAAGTTGAGGTCATTCCCAACATCCCAAAAGGACCATTATGCCATAACACAACTTGTAACTAAGATTCCCATACAGTATAGTAGACGACTTGGGAAATCATCTGCTACCATGTCGATGTTGGAAGTCCTCCAGTTGTGCCCATCTCAAAAGAAATATCTACTAACTACTTTGGGCACAGTAGATCCTTCTGACGATCGTTCGATTGTCTTCCCAATTGATACATCATAACATTCCCCATTACCTTCATCCATTGTGTTCTAGATACCAGTCTAAGTCCATAATTCCATCATCTCTCGATGCATTATTGACAAAGGTTCATCCACCTGTGTGATGTCCATTTCCATTTGGAAACAACTTAAGTCACCTGAGCTGTCCCCATCCACCATCATGTTTCATGCTTGGGATGGACATTCCTCCTAGCCTCCTAGAATGTATTGCAATTGTCTTGTGACTCTTACAGGAAAGACTGTCCATGTAGACATTGAGGTTATTGATGCCCATTTAGATTACAACATTCTCTTGGGTCGTAGTTACACATCCATGTCAGCCGTCATATCTGCGAATTTCCGCAAGATGTGCTTCCCCCATGAAGGGAAGATTGTTACCCTTGATTAGTTGACTTACTACAAGCTGGCATCTATGGCCTACCTCAAGTCCATTATCTCATCAGTGTTAGATAAGGAGTCTCCAACTCCCCTCATAGGTGTTTCACCTGGAGTCTACAAAGATTCCTCATTGTTGGGTGCTTTCCCTGGTCCTCCCCCCTCATCTCAGAGCCTAAATCTATGAGTGTTTCCATGTTACAAGCATCACAGGCTACCCTTAAACAGTCTAGCACATCCAATCAATAACCAACTCCTCAACACCCTGTTGTTTACATCCCAACTGAGCCCTCTGGATCCACCCCCCAGGACCTCCTCTATTTGTGGGTGCCTCTCCTATTTTTCCACCAGGAATTGTTCATCTAGGTCTCAACCATCCAGGAGCTATTTCGTAGGGACATCACCCTACAGGCCAGATACCTTTCTTATTCCCCCCTCCAAGAGTATTTTTTTTCCTTTTCATGGCTTTTTTGGTCCTTCCTAACATGACTTTGGGGATCCCAGTATGGTACATCGATCCCCCTGCAAGAATTTCTCCTAGTCATCTACGACCTTATTATTCTTTGACCCCAGTTCAATCGGTCCCTACAGCCCTTACTGTTGCTTTAGTTCCATCGCAAGTCGAACAGGAACCCACTCCTGTTGTGCAAGCATCCAGACACGTGGGCAAAGCTAAGAGGAAAGAATCAAAAGACAAGGCTCCCCAAGCTCCTCCATCCCTTAAGGCCCCAAAGCTCTGAACTTCATTTGCTTTGTGTAGAGTTGTTGGCCATGCCACCAATAATTGTCTTGAGCTTCCTCATATCAAACCTTTGGTTCATGAAACGTTCCCTAAGTCAAATATCATTGAAGTTCATGTTAACTTACTGGTTCGACCCAAGAAAATTAGAATGTTATGCACAAATCACCCTTGTGCCTTGTGCGATCATCATGGTCACTACTCCCATTGCTGCCCTCGCCTCGACGAATTTCATGATTTCCTTGAAATGCTCTGTGAATATGAGACCACTCATAGTGGAACACCTACTCCTCTACCCATGGATTTTGGCACCCCTAGTCAACCAGGATAGGGAGACTCTGGTCCCACCATTGTCATCCATCCCCCCGATGTCAAGATGATGGATACCACAGGCCATATCCTTTACCTGTCATCATCCTTGAGTTCCTCACAGGAAAAACTTTCTAAGGTTTCTACGTGCACTTCTATCGAACTTCTTTCGACAGAATCCCAGGTCTCAACATCCGTAAATCCTTTATCTACTAACTCGTCATCTTCCATCCAATATGATGTGTATGTGAACCTTCTCTCTCAAGTTGATGCACCAGGTACCACTGCTGCATCATGTTATCAGTCTTCCTCCTATCTGCCCATCTTCCATTCTGATAAGGACATCATGGAAGCTATGTCTACCCTTGATTATCCTTACACTTAGGCAAGGTGGCTTATTTTTTTGGAGGATTCTGAAGACCATTTATTCCTAATTCTCCCACTGCACTCTACCTCAAGAATTTTTTCTCATAGCATATCCCTTTGATTTGTGTGTCTTTATTTCTGCCATGAAGATAGGTAGATTGCATCATCTAATTTGTTGTCTTTTTCGCCATTCAGATGGATCCCTCATCCACACCATATATCAATCATGCTAACGGTGCAAGTCGCTTCTCCAGGAATCTAGCCTTACAAGCGTGGGCCATTTTTCCCCCCTTACATACGTTAGTCCTTTTGAATGATGTGTGCATTGGATATGCAACCAATAACCAGGCCGAATATGATGCAGTGATAGGTTTGTTAGTCAATGCCCTCATTCATTGCATCCTTCATCTTCATGTTCGCTTAGATTCCTTGCTACTTGTCATGCAATTGAATGGTGTGTATCATGTGTATAAAAAAGTCCTATTTAGAAATATCTATCAGTTAAGCTGTTGGTATGTGAATTTGAAACCATTACGTTCATTCATGTTCCTAGATCCCAAAATAACAATGTAGATACCATTGCAAATAACATTCTAGATTGGCATTTATCACATGTATACCACAACAGACAACCATAAACATAACACATGGAGAACCATCATCGTCATATAAGAATGCATAATGATATTATGTATCATATAAGTTTTTGGACCCCATAGCTCTAAATACGTCAGACATGCCCATAGCATGTTCCAAAAATCAAAATCAAAGGGACCCACATGTCCCTATATCTATTCATTGTCCGGTGGATCCCACACGAAAAGTTGTGCTCCACCTACATGTAGATCGCATACTTCCTAACCAGCCATCTCCATTTGCCGCATGATACCTCGCCACTTTGAGGGAAGGCCGATACACTCATCTATGTATCGATCGTCTAACTCATGCCATCCATGCTATGAAACTCCAGTTAAGAGTACCTCACATCTACGATTTTGATCAATGAGTAGCACACTCTCCTCTGGGCCCTGACGTGATGACGATGTTCCCTAGTTTGCAGCTCCAGGTGCTACCGTTTGTCCTGCATATCCTGTGGGTTTTATCGGTGCTATGTCTGCATACAACATATTTTATAATCAGTACCATATACATGTGATAAAAATATAAAATGTGCCATAAACATAACAACTTAACACTTACCGTTTAGTCCCCATGCTCTCCTGGGCGGAAGTGGCAAGTCGGGATCTCCTTGATAGGTCATCTTGTTATAAGGGTAATCATCAATGTAGAGGGGAATCTATTGGGAACAGGTCCCCTGGGGTCAATTTTGGGGTTAAAAGCTCATGTTTTGGGGTTAAAGGCCCAAGTTTTGTGTAAAGAATGTAAAGTCTCCGTATTTTGTGATCATGGAGTGCGAAGATGTAAACAGGTCCAAAAGGGTTTCCGCCCATAGTTTAGATAATTTGTGTCGGCTTGATGAGATCTGCCCTTGGTCTGCAGGCCATGGGAATGCATAAAAAGGGAGTCTTAGAAGAGTTGTAAGTAAGTTTTTAGTAGAGTTCTAAGTAAGTTTTCGGCTCTGGCAGAGCTAAGAGCAAAGAGTCTTAGCATAGGAAGAGGCTCTACAGCTGAGTGTGTAGAGGCCTAGGTTAGAATTCTGCAGCTGAGTGCGCGAACCCCTATAGCTATGTGTGCAAGGAATTTAGAGTTTGTACTGAAGATCTGAACCATCAATAAAGAGAATTATTCTAGAGATATTTGTGTATGAGTTATTTTACTTCTGTTATGAATGTTGCAATTATGTTATGTTCAATACTGGGTTTATGAATTAATGTTATATTGATGCACGACTCTATGTATTTTACTTTTTCATATGAATGCAAGTAAGAATATCTGTTTACACAAAAATTACCATAATGCATGTTAAAGTTAACCAATACTTTAGATAATCTGGGTAGACATAGAAGTAAGGATAATTACAGAGGTGCTTAAGCATCTGAATTAGCTATTTAGGGTCCGTGAAGGAAAATAAGAGACTTTTGCAGAGGCTTCAAGGATGAATAAGAGAAGTACATTGATAAGCCCTAAAGAGCTTATCGATCTATGCGAAGGCTGAGTGAAGGTCTAAAGGCGACATCACTACCATATCAGGGTGCGGAAACATGGTTCCTACATCCCCCCATACTGCTTCGGGTGAGACTTCAGTCCACGCTCTATGGATTGATTCCGAAAGGGTCGGTAGTGTAGGGATTTTCTTGGTTGCTTAATGCTAAACCTAGGTCAGGGCCCATCAAGCCAGTAAATGGTTATGTTTCTGGGATCAGGATTTGTATAACGAGATGTGTGATGTCGCATCATTGGAATCCAACTAAGAAAGAGATCAAACACTAGTTGGATAGGAAGATCCATGAATTTGTGACATAAGAAAATAGAAACCTACGATTGATGAAAGAATAGTGGTTGGACAGATACGTGTACACAGAAATACATGAGACCTTCTTCTATTCCTTCCTGGTTGAGTTGTACAAGTGGATCGCGAAATTGGCAGACAAACAAGGAAGGTTGAGGCTTGATGGTTCGATTGTTTGGACCCTGGAGTTAGTGCAGAGATTGGAAGCCTTTGAAGATAAGATTGCATGCGTTGTCGATCATTGGCTCAATCATATCATAGGAGGATTTGTGATAGAGTTCGTGGTCGATACCTCGATTAGTTACAGCGAAGTAGAGCGACGCTTCTTCAAAGGACCGTGAGCTAAGTATTTAAGGTCTTTAAATACTTGGATTAAGATGATATTGTGTGAAAAGTGGTTTATGAAGTTACCTTGATGTTTGGGGCTACACGAAGTGGAAGGAATTTCAAGGATAGAGGAAGAAAAGGCCTTGAATATAGCCGCTAATTGAAACGCCTCTGAGTGACGACGAGGGAGCAGCACGGGCTTCTCTGTAGAGCGTTGTTCAGTTAATAAGAGAGGGGTTCTTGTGAATACCTCATCCACCCACATCGCCTCCATCCTCACCTCCACCACTTACACCCTCACCCACACCACTACCACCTCCACCACCGTTCAAGATGGTGAACTTTGTAAAGCTACCTATGTTCAAGGGCGTGGGAAATGAAGATCATGAACTAGTTTTGGTTCATCGTGAAGGTTGTATGGGAAGCTCAGGGTATCACGGATGATAAAATGAAGAAAGCAACATTGGTTAGTGCTTTGAAAGACCACACACTAACATGGTACATTAAGTACTACACAAATAACCCGATGCCTACATTGGTAGATATCCAAACTGCATTGAATAAGGAATTTAGTAGATCTAAGTCTGAAGCGCAATGAATTGTGGGATTCAAAGAGATCATGATAAAGCCTAGTGAGACACCCTGGTATTTGGATCAGAGATTGAAGTGTACGATCCGTGAGGCTAACATGAACCTGACTAATGGGTAGCACCACAAATGGTTTGTGGCTTTGCTCCTACCTCATCTAACGGTTGTGCTATCGCAATAGAAGATTGGGACCCAGGTGGAAGCCCTAGAAATTGCGATGAGACTTCATGAGACACCGACGCAAGATGCTAATCTAGGGGTTCAGCAGATTCATGCACAGTTGCAAAACCTTTTCCTCGAAATGTAGAGTCTGAAGAAAGATAGAATAGCTCGGCCCAAGGTGTGCGAAGAAGTTTGGTGCCTGAAGTGAAAAAGCCAGGGGCATGACAAAGATCACTGTCCAGTTTTCGCAAATTATGTTGTAGAAAGAGGACCAATGCCTCTGAGGCCAGAAGCTCTAGCAAGGCTAAGTACAGGGCCCATGCTATGGTGTGCTATCTGTCAGGTGGCTGGGAAACATGTGATAGACAATTGCCATTTGCTGCAGAAATTCGTACATACACCACAACAACACTTCTGCAACCTCTGTTAATCAGTGGGTCATGATGAGTGCAATTGCCGGAGTTACGAATTAATGATGGACAAGACACCTACATACAGGGCGCAAGAAAAAACACAACCTCTGGACTAAGGTGCTCGGGGAGCGTGAGGCGAGTATCAGGGGCGCGGACGAGGTTGAGGTGGAGGAGGACTTGGTAGAGGTCGAGGGTAGGTTATTTGTTACAATTGTGGAGGACCAGGACACTATGTGCGAGACTACTCAAATCCAATGCAACTGTCATGTGACTATTGTACTCAATTTGACCATGTGACAGAATATTGCCCTATATTGTTAGCTAAGATATGTGATAAGGGGGTGCAACCTCAGCAACCAACTCAAAACTTGTAAATAATGAGGGCTGAGCTTTGCAAGGAAGATCCTAAGGTAAATATTGTGCTACGGAGTGGATTGATGACTGGTGAATATAAGGGGAAGCAACCCGAAGAAGTTGAGTGGGTCCGCAAAGCACTAGAAAAGGAGACTAGGTTTGATCTAGAATGCGTGAAAGAAACATTTATGGAAGTGAAGAAAAGCTTTGCCGAGGCCTCTACCTCAGGGAGTTAGGAGAAGCCAGTTGAAGAAATGGACCCATCCATGATTACCACATTCTTGGAGACCTACATGAAACTATTACGCAATAGCAAGGCTGTAAAGGGACTGCAGGAGGTGATCAATAGGTGCACTGGGAAGGAAAATGCTACTAACAACCTATGCATAGTTAGAAATATTGGTAAACATAAGGCAAGAACTGGACATGAGATGAGACTCGTCGTCTACATAGGAGAATACAAAATGGATGAAGTTATCTTGGACCTAGGGTCAGACGTGAATGTTCTACTGAAATAGACATGGGAAAGGATGGGGAGACCTACGCTACAGTGGTATACGATTCGGTTAAGGATGGTGAATCAACAGAAAATCATCCCAATGGGGAGGTTACAGGGGGTAACAGTTGATATTGAGGGTGTGAGTGCACTAGCTGATTTTGAAGTGATAGAGATTGTGGATGACAACAATCCCTACCCCATGTTCCTTGGGATCGATTGGGCCACTGACATGAATGGGGTAATCAATCTAAAGAAGTGGAAGATGATATTTGAAAAGAAATTGCTCTGCGTAGTAGTGCCCCTAGACCCTACAAAAGGATCATGCTATATTGAACCAATCCGCGATTATGAAAGTGATGACAATATGGACTAGAGTTACAAGATAACAGCGTGAGATTAGGATTGGATGAATTCAATAGTAGATGGACGTATTGCATGGGAATGCGAAAGTTCCTGCCCATCAGCTTTAGATGAAGTACTGGAGCACTAAAAAAATTGACTGCATGAAGTATCTACACTGTGTTATAATATGATCACCAAGTCATTGCACTGTGTATCATGAGATGTAAGAAATCTACCTTACTGTGATGGTTTAACTGATGTTGATCACTTTTTGGATGCATTTGAGAGAGAAGTGCCAAATAAAAATCTCTTCCAGGCCTTGGAATGGGTATTGCACACTACACCTGCGATATGGTCGAGAACACACAAGGATAGTTTTGATGATTGTTGCGTATACAGAAAAATGATGAGAGTGTGGTTTGGCCACCCACAAGTGCAGATAATAGAAAAATATGATTGGAGAAATGATCTGTGCGACCATTTGGCCAAATGGACTGAAGTGTATGGAGTGAGGCTTCAACTAGAGTGGGTCCATCTATTTTGTCATACTTTGGATGTTATACCGATGAATTGGTACTTGGAGACATCACTCCGTCATGGCAGTGAAGAGTGGGATGTTTTGCGCCAAGGATTTTTGATGACGTTCAACTTTGAGGATGGGTTTGAATGTATCGACGAAGCATTGTAGGAGGTTAAGGCAGTAATCTTTAGGATACTACAGGATCCTCTAGATTTGATTCAACCTGATTGGACTACCCACTTGAGCCACATGTTGGAATGCTACAATGTAACACTGGAAGAAGAAGACGAAGACCTGAGGAAGATTAATATTCCAGAGACTGAAGGTCACTGCAAAGTTGAGGGACCACAACTAGAGAACCCAGACATAACCGAGCCTCTCAAAACTAGACAGGTGAACATTAGCATGGAGGTAGAGCCAAAGTTTGAAAAGATTGGGGACTACTAGGAGGACACGACCGTAGATAAGGTTGCCAAACTTCTCCACGAATATCATGCTTTGTTCCCCACAAAGTTTTTAGATTTGAAAGGGATAATAGGGGACTTGGGTGTTATTAGCTCAAAATTAGGCCCTGGAAGGCTACAGACCAGGAAGAATTCAAGTAATTGTTTCAAACCTACTTTAGGTTGAGGTTTAGCCTCCCCAACATGAGAGGGCTCTCTCAAAGGATTAAAGGTTTTTGATTATGATCAAGATGGATAACTCTTGTGAAACAAATAAAAAATTAAAATGGTGGAAACAAACTAACAAGTATCCATTGGGCTTATGGAGTCATATATGATTTAGTATTAACAGTAGGGTTGGCTTTGCATAGAAGTCAAGGCATTCAGATTTCAACACACCAAACATATACAAGGCAGTTTACGAGTATATGAAGGAAATTAGAGCACTGTTAATGATTTCTAAGTAATCACATACTCATAACACTCTAGATAACATGAAAATACAACAAAATAAACTCATTACATTGAACTCTTTATGATTCTTGAGAAGCATAAGCCAGTACTGTATTACCAAAAAACAGAGTCTTTACATAAGCCAAATATCAGAGCTTTTTTTTTTATAAATTTCCAACCCATGGTACATTGCTCTTTCTCCTATATATAGCATTCTTTTACAAGGCTGAGATTCCTCCTCCAACATGAGGGGAACTCGAATTCTACTTCTTATGACACCTATTCAAATTTTAACTACCTATTAAATTTAACAAACTGCTAACTAGACTTTTTAGAGATCTAAGTCAAATAGGAGTCTAACTCCATATCATGCTAATAATAGCCTTAATTACAATCAATTCTCGTTCTTTGCCAAGTGGTATTTTTTAGTTTGGCTGTGGTAGGTGTTTGTAGTTGCCTGCTGGCCCTTAATGTCACATCTTCCCCATTGCTCTTGAAAAGTAGGAAACTGCCCCTATTTACCTGCTTTTGGTTTTCCTCAAAGATACTCGGAACCAATGAACCATGCCCTTCTTCTTTGATTATACAAAAATATATTAGGATGCCACGTCCTTGATGTGTTGTCAACCTTTTCCATGTGTGAAGACAAGACCTCCTCCAAGCTATCTGATATATCATGAACTATAGTAACTCTGATCACTTTATAACAAAAAGTTTAGAGTTCGAATATAGGTCTCTTCCACCTGTTTCTTCCTTTGTTGAATGTTGACACCTGTTACATGATCCTTTGAAAAGATTCCTTTTTCAAAAATTTCCCCTCAGTCCCTCAAAATTGGTTGACTGGGTTTTAATTATGTAGCTACAACAGTTTCGTAGCGCGATACGAAACTGCTGTGCGTTAGGCATCATTTTCAGCAGTTTCGTAGCATGCTACAAAACTGTTGTGTAATCACCAAAACACAGCCTAATACCAAAAATCTGCTATCTTGAGCTTCTTTATATTTAAACATCCTTTTCAATTGCTCCAAATCTTTTCAAAACTGAGTGGAAATGTATGATTCTTCAAGAAATATTATAACAAGGAAAACCATCAAAATTTGAAACATAACCTTACTTGATGTGTGACTTTCTTAAGGAGATTCTTTTTGTTGGCTTAACTGTATCTTTAAGTCCTCAATTTGTTCCTTTATGACTATGATCCCAGCTCTCAGGTTTGTATTGACCTTTTTGATGAATTGTGCTTCCTTTATTGCAAGGACAGTCCAGCT
Source organism: Pinus tabuliformis (assembly GCA_031772625.1). Lineage (NCBI taxonomy): Eukaryota > Viridiplantae > Streptophyta > Pinopsida > Pinales > Pinaceae > Pinus > Pinus tabuliformis. The sequence continues at coordinate 1,854,444,535 of CM062817.1, read as the reverse complement.
ACGGAATTGAACATTACAATCAACCACCTCGGGTATTTGAAATGTTTTGTCCTCCCACCGAGCTTGCATTTGGTTAAAATAAACCTCCTTTATTTCAAATTTCCTGGAGGCTTTGACTCTATTAGCCCTGTCTTTTCCTGACTCTATCAAATTTTCTTGAACCAGGGGAGATTCTTCAATATCAATGGCTTGCAGTAAGTCATTCAAGTCTCCTTTTGAAACAGGGCTTTCCTCAATAATCACTGACTTGCCTTTTTCTTTAGCTACCTGGCTCCTAGTCCTTCTTCTTTGGACTCCTTCACCTATGTTTGATTCATGTGCACCTTCTTTGACCTGATTTTTCTCTTTAAGGGACTGCTGGGGTGTATCTTGGATAGTTAGTGGCTTGGTGGATTCCCTTAATTGTTTCCTAGCCTTCAACTTTGCAAACCTCCTGGATCTTGTTTCTGCCTAATGACCAGTTGTTGTCGGAAGATCTTTTGCAGTTGAGGACTGAGACTGGTCTTGTTCTTGAAACGAGACATGAATATGAATGTGGGCTAGTCCCTACCTACTCTCTAGAGTTCATGCAGAATGATCAGCTTAATTAAACCGTGATGAAACAATGAGGTCTCAAAGGCTTCTTTCCTTAGCTGCACCTTATCACACATTTTGCTTAAGCTACAAAATAAGTAAAAAGGTAAATCAAGGGATATCTTTCCTGTAAAATGTAGCAGAAGCTTGAAATGATATGAATACACCTTATTATATCTCCCTTCACAGGTAAGGTACCTTTGCATACAGGTAAGCAGATTGGCATATGAGTCCTTGACATAATTTCTAGGCACATACTTGTTTAAATCTGAGTCAATGTACTCTGGCTTTAGAAATTCTTTGCAGGGGGTCATAGAAAATTTGAAATTATTAAACCAAGTTTCTTGTCCCCTTGGAATCTCAGTAACTGTGGATATTACCTCTGGTGAGACTTGCAATTCGAGCATCCCAACCTTTGAATTCAGCCCTATGAAATTCAAAGAAAATTCCTTGGTGATTTGTGCATGACCTCCCTGGTGTTTCTCACAAAAATTCCAACATCCAACCTACTTGAATGCATGCTCAACTTCTTTGTTTTTCAAGATAATGTCTACACCTTCAGGTTCGTTTCTCAAACATCTGCCTAATCTTTTGTCTTTTCTTTCTGCAGATCCCTCCATGAGACTTCTGCGTAATGAAGGTTTGAAATACTACCACTACTCAATCTTCAATCTCTGCCTTGATTGAATGGCTGCCTCGCTTGAAAACTGCCTCTCTTGATAACTACCTCGCTTGATAACAATGCATTCAAATGGAAAACTTGCAGACTTGTTCCTCATGCAACGAATACAATCATAATTAAGATTGTGAATACCTGGCTTTTCTTGGAACTTGCAATTCGAGCAAACCAAGGTATCTAGCGGCTGTAATGATGGAGACAAGTGGTTGGACATGATATGTGGAGTGTATAAGCTGACAGTGAATGATGCAACCATAACTGAACTTGACAGGTTTGACAGTTAGGAAATATTTGCTACGGATTGCACGAATCTCTGATTTCGTAGCGCAGCCAGTGTAAAATTTGAATTATGCACTACGAAATCACTTAAAACATGTTGCGTTGCGAAACTGCTAAAAAGGATTTATGCACTACGAAAACACTTCAAAATGATTTATGTGCTACGAAATCACCTAAAGAGCTTTGTGGCACATAGTAACCTTTGAACAAAGATGACACATGGTTATGAGAGCGGTGATGAATGAGAATGCATAGTTGACCTTTATTTAAGTATACCATCAAGACTCCTAAGACTCAAACTCTAAGGCAAACAAAAATCAAACTTAGACTAGCACCGACCTTTACCATCAAACTAATGTGAGAAATTTGGGCATTAGAATTCTTAAGTGATAACAGGTGTCATGGAGATCACTCTAAAACCAGACGCGAAGCCAGTTAAGCAAAGACCTTACCACCTCAATCCGAAGTATAGAGAAAAGGTATTCTTAGAGTTGAATAAGATGCTCGCAGCAGGTATTATTGAACTGGTGGAAGAATTTGATTGCGTAAGCCCAATAGTAGTTTAGGAAAAGAAGCAGAAGGATGAAATAATGATATGTGTAGATCCCAGGAAGTTGAATGACGCCTGTGTACATGATCCCTTCCCAAATCCATTCACCGATGAGGTGCTGGATAATGTTGGTGGCCAAGAAGCATATTCATTTATTGATGGGTTCACATGGTACCATCAGATCAAGATTGCGTCGGAGGATAGAAGTAAGACAACCTTCACGACTGAGTGGGGATGATTTTAGTACACTGTAATGACTTTTGGGTTAAAGAATGCACTGACGATCTTTTCGTGCGTAGTCATCGCAGCGTTCAAAGATTTCATCCACAAATATTTGGAGGCATGCTTTAACGATTGGATAGTCTTTGGACTGGTAAAGCGCCACGTAGCAAGTCTACGTTTGATGCTAGATAATGTCGGAGGTACTAGATTGCACTCAATCTGAAGAAATGTTTGTTTTGTGTCCCTTTTGGGATCTTGCTAGGTCATGTGGTATGCAGAAAAGGCTTGATGGTAGACCCTGTGAAGATCGTGGTCATAATCAATTTGGAGGCACCAAGGAGTGTGAAACAGTGGCGCGCAATGCTGGGGCATACAGGATACTATAGGAAATTCATCAAGAGCTATGCCCAGATCACCGTGTTGATGGAAAAACTGTTAAAGAAGGATGTTACATTTTGTTGGAATGAAGAATGTTAGAAGAGCTTGGATGTGCTAAAGGAGAAAATGGTCACCGCGCCGAACCTAGTCTTACTAGATTGGAAAAAGGAATTTTATGTGCATGTGGACACATCATGTATTGCATTGGGAGTAGTACTGACACATGTCGGTGAAGAGGACTTGGATTATCCTATCGCATTCGCAAGGTGGAAGCTGTCCAAAGTTGAGAAAATTTTTTCCACAATAGAGCGTGAAGGATTAGCTATGGTGTACACGCTCCAGAAGTTCAGGCATTATCTATTGGGTGGACATTTTAAGATGTATACAGACCTTCTGCATTGAAATACCTGGTCAACAAGCTTATGTTGGGGGGGGATATATGCAGGTGGCTATTTTTGTTCCAAGAATATGATTTTGAAGTCACTGTGAAACCAAGACGATTGAATGCAGGACTAGATCATCTATCGCACATTGAAACTGGGGAATAGCCTACTAATTTGGAGGAAGGAATACCCGACACACAACTCTTTGTATTTCACAGTGTGGAATGTCACTTTGAAGATATTATACACTTCCTGATGACAAGAACAGTTGTGGAAGGATATACAAGTCAACAAAAGAAGGAACTGGTGGTGCACGCGACAAACTTTTTTGTCATTGCAGGGCACTTGTACAAAATGGGATAAGATGAAATATTGTGACATTATGTGCTAGAGTTTGAATGAAACAACATGCTGAGGGTCATGGTGAAGCCACGGGAGGTCATTATGTAGGAAAAGCAATAGCACAAAAGATTCTATGTGCTAGGTTATGGTGGCCGACACTGCATAAGGATTCAAAAACATATTGTAGGGCATGCAATGCATGCCAAAGGATTAGAAAATCCTCATGGAGGGATGAGCTACAACTAAATCTATAGGTATCATTACAACCCTTCAAGAAGTGGGCGATTGAATTTGTAGGACCAATTCAGCCTCCAGAAAAGAAGATGGGTGCGCGGTACATCATCACTACGACTGAGTACTTAACTAGATGGGTGGAGGCACAACCTGTGAAGGAATGTACATGTGTGATAGAAACAAAATTCATCTTTGAGTACATTCTCACAAGAATTGGTTATCCAAAAATTTTAATGAGTGATCACGGTATGCATTTTCTTAATGAGACGATTAGTGCGATGACAAAGGAATTTCAGGTTTACCATCAGTAAAGTATGCCTTATCATCCGTAGGCTAATGGGACGATGGAAGCATTTAATAAAATATTGGAGAGCACACTAACAAAGGTTTACAATGCTCAAATAAATGACCGGGGTGTTCGCGTACCCGCAGTGCTATGGGCTCATAGAATGAATTGTAAGTAGCTGGCTAGACAAACGACATTTAGGCAGGTTTATGGCGTAGAAGCTGTGATGTTGATGGAGTAGATTGTACCTAGTTTGTGCATAGCCACATTCACAGGGATGGTGGATCGCAGAGCCCTGGAAGAGAGGCTCGCACAACTAATAGAGCTTGAAGAGGATACATTTCTAGCTGGATTCCATCAAAAAGTTCAAAAGGGGCGTGAAAAGGCATGGCACGATCAGCACATCAAACTGTGCACCTTCAAGGTAAATTATTTAGTGTTACTATATGACAACAAGTTTGATAAATTTCTTGAAAAATTTCAGATGCATTGGTTGGGGCCCTATGTCATCAAGGAGATTACCGATGGTGGAGAAGTTTAGTTGGTAAAGTTGAATGGAGAGCCATTCCCAAGGAAGGTGAATGGCAGCCAAATGAAGCCATACACCGATGATCCAACTAGATGACTACATGATGGAAGCATAGTCTTAGCACTCTAGGCAGCTGAAAGGACGCACGAGGCTATAAACTGCACTACCCTTGTTGTCAAGCTGCATGATTGGGCAACTACGCGAAATGAAGGAATGTCACAGTGTCCGTAGAAATGCGCGGGGAGCTGCTCTATCAAAGAAGGGACTACACAGGGATGCTGGAAAAGCAATGGCAGCTGAGGGAGCTACCCCAGAGGTAGAAATGGAAGTTGAGGGAGCTGCCCCGGAGGTAGCAATGGCAGTTGACGAAGCTGCCCCAGAGATAGAAAGTGTCAAAGTACCTACAGGGGTGCCCAAATCACCGAGGTCGCCCAAGCTGAGGCCTATGCTGACCAAAGAGGGTCTGAAAACGAAGAAAGATAAGTAGAAAGCAACATCGTCAGTGCGAGCGTCACCCAGAAAATGCCTGCAGAAGGAAAAGCCCACCGCGCAGGAGAAGGGCAAGGTAATTGACCTGGAACCTGAAGAAGACAGTGAAGAAATCAATACGGGTGGGGAAGACATTGACATGGGGGCCGAGGACATTGATGTTGAAGGGTCTGACTTTATCTCTAAACTAACCAGATACATTCCTCCGTGCCGAGGCAAGGCAAAGGTCTCAAGGACATTGATGAGAGAAAATTCACACTGCATACACCATTGCTGCCGAACAGGATCGCATTTGAAGGACCTCTCTTGGCGTTCGTCCCCCATTTAAAGCTGGAGGATTAGGATTTGGACAATACAGAGAGCTTTCCCCACTTAGCGACTGATCAATTCATGCTTCCTGTCTTCTATAAGGACATTGGTGTGACGGCGCTGGAGCCAAGGAAGTGGATAAAAGGATTGGACAAGGCAGGATTGCAAAACATGCTATGGGTGCTGTATTACAAATGCACGCCCATAACCGTGAAAGTGATCAAAAATCTGTTATTCTTAGTTCAGGATGGGTGCCTATGGTTAGAAGAACCAATACCAATTACTAACATGTTGATCCATAGGATCACTCGGTTGCCGCATTCAAGATTAAATCCGGCCATGGCATTTGGCGGAAAGACAGGTGAGTGCAGCCTTGCCAAACAAATGAAGGACAAATTTAATCTTGTCAAGAGGGCGCGTGGCTACTCCATTTCTAGTGTAACTGACCCTGCGGTCAAAGTAGCCACCCAGATCCTGGCGGGGAAAATTATGAGGAAGTGTTGTGCAGATGAAGTGCCAGCACTAGTAGTATCATTAGCGACCCAGTGTGCAGAGGGCGTATAATTCAACTGGGCATGCTACTGTTGTAGCGAGTTCCTTGCGAATTGCAGAGACGCGCATGATCACAACAAAATTTTTCACTATTCATGGCTACTGCTATCCATAGTACTGGTCACATGGGAGTTGCTAGAGGATAGTCAGTTTCCTCCAGTCATGCACGATTTACTGGAAGCAGCGAAGGTCACTTCGCTCTAGGCCACCAAGGACCCCCAAAGGGTCAAGGATAACAAGATATTTTGGATCTTGATGGAGATGAGTATCAACATGGCCATCAACTGTAAACCACGGTTATCACCGACTGTCTTTAAACAGTTGGTAGAGCATGTGGAGTTCAAGGCGAACTTCCATTGTGTCTCCATGCAAGTGCGGAAGGACCCTGATTAAAGGTGGTATGACCTTCCATACCTATCTACAGAAAACGTAATCATAGTGGTCCTTGACCGCTAGCCAGCAGAGTGGCACATTGCCTCAAACTTGATAGCTGGGTCTAGCAAGTCTGCAATGAACCGTAAGAAGGAAGATGCCAGACTAAAGATGGAACAATTGGCTGAAAAGAGGAAGAAAGAGGTGGAGGACAAAGAAAAAGTGGAGCATGCTACCAAAAAGTAGACAAAAGGATAGGAAGAAGAGGAGGAGTGCGACTCCGATAGGAGTTAGAAATGTCCTTCCCCAGAGATAGAAGAGGAAGAGTAGCGATCAAAATAGGGAAGAGAAGACCCAAAGACTACCTCATTTTCGGTTAAGCGCAATAGGGAGCAGGAGGAAGTAGGGTCGCGAAAGAAGTCCAAGGCTAGAAAAACATCCCTTGACCCAATCACCTTGAAATAAAGTGATTTGAATGACATTGGCCATGCGGTGAGGAATTGGACCACAAAACTCCTACAACAGTTCGAGCAATAGTAGCAACAGGCCTTAGGTACTATTCAAATTGGTCTACGTGAGTTGCAGATCCAAGCATCATAGGTAAAGACCAGTGTGGGGCGAAGCAACGCGGCGTCAACTATTTTGGTGCCTGGAACTTTAGAGGTAGTAGAAATGGTGCACATGCTAGATCCCCGGGCCATATCACTGCCGAATGGAGTGCTGACTACCGAAGCAGAAGATGACAGGGTCACTGTCAGCACCCTCAAGAGGGTTGGGATAAAATTTTCCTCGCTTCTAAGTGAATCCCTTCATAACTTCCAAGATGGTGTTATCGCGGAACTTCGGGTTTAGGAACAACGCACCCTGAACATTATCAGTGAGCAGAAGGTGAACAATGCTCAGTTGGCTGTACAGAAGAATTCTACCATTGATCTTCTTAAGGCCATCATGGAAAAGAATGAGCACATGACCAAGGTGGTGGTTGAGGCATGCAAGATCGTTCCAAAGCTAGATATTCCTTAAGATGTGCCAGTGGATGTGAGAATTCCGAAGCTCGCTAACGGAATGTGCAAAGTGAGAATAGAACTGGCTAAGGTCCAGTCTGAACTGAACCTTAAAAATATAGAGCTCGAGTTGAGGGCTCAGCCTTCAACTCCACTAGAGGTTCAGCCTTCAACTCCACTAGAGGTTAAAGTGTAGTGCGCGGCCGCTCTCAGAGATGCAGTAGTAGTTGTAGATGCTACAGTGAAGGATTGCACTGCGCTCTTCGAGCAGTCGCTCGAAGTAGTCACCAACCTATAGGAGGATCCCAATGTGCAGAGGGTGGAAATAGAGGCATGAGAGCTACAACAAATATATGATGAGGTTAAAGTGACGACGCGCACCGTCACCATTACACAAAGGTTAGCGAAGTTGCAGGAAGTGAAGGAATTAAAGGAACAGGTGGATGCAGCTCAGTGCAAGGAGGCAGTACTGAAGGCTAGATTGGGGCCTTGGCTAGAGGAAGCCTATGTACTCATTTCCTCCATTGAAGGGAAATTGGCCAGTCTGTAGGCGACACACCAAAAAATATAGGTAGACAGCATAGGGCCAGTGATGGAGCAATTGGTCGAGCAGGTGAAGCAAACGGCAACATATTGCACTGCCGAAGTCGCAGTGACCCAGGTGAAGCTGAGGGGTCTTCATGACAAGATCTCTATGCCAGCAAAGTGACTCGAGGGTGAGTCACCAAGTTTGTGTTGGGGAACTATTGGGAATGGGCCCCCTGGGATCACTTTTGGGCTTAAAAGCCCAAGTTTAGGGGATAAAGGCCCAAGTTTTGTGTAAATAATGTAAAGGATCTACATTTTGTGGTCACGGAGCACGAAGATGTAAACAGTAAAAAAGGGTTTCCACCCTTAGTTTAGAGAGTTTGTGTCGGCTTGATGAGATCCACCCTTGGTTCGCGAGCCATGGGAATGTATAAAAAGGGAGTCTTAGAAGAGTTCTAAGTAGGTTTTTGGTAGAGTTCTAAGTAAATTTTTGCATATGGAAAAGCTAAGAGTGAAGAGTCTTAGTGTAGGAAGAGGTTCTACAGCTGAGTGCGTAGAGGCCTACGGTAGAAGTTCGCAGCAGAGTGCGCGGACCCCTGCAACTGTGTACGTAGGGAAGTCAGAGTCTCTACTGAAGATCTAAACCATCAATAAAGAGAATTATTCTGCAGATATCTTTGTATGAGTTATTTTACTTATGTTATGAATGTTGCAATTATGCTATGTTGAATACTGGGTTTATGAATTAATGTTATATTGATGTGCGACTCTATGTATTTTACTTTGTCATATGAATGCAAGTAAGAATATCTATTTACGTGAAGATAACCCTAATGCATGTTAAATTTAACCAATACTTAAGATAATCTGGGTAGATGCAGAAGTAAGGATAATTACAAAGGTGCGTAAGCATCTGAATTGGATATTTAGGGTCCACAAAGGACAACTGGAGACTTTCACAAAGGCTTCAAGGATGAATAAGAGAAGTACATTGATAAGACCTAAAGGGCTTATCAATCTGCACAAAGGTAGATTGAAGTTCTAAAAGAGACATCACTGTAATCTCAGGGTGTGGAAACTTGGTTCCTGCATCCCCCCATACTTCTTCAAGTGAGACTTCAGTCCACGCTCAAAATATTGATGCTGAAAGGGCTAGTAGTGTAGGGATCTTCTTGGCTACTTAACGCTAAACCTTGGTTAAGGCCCATAAAGCCAAAAAAATTTGATCCCAATGTGTGAAAAACTCAGGCCAGAACACCCGTCTGACTACCCCTCCTCCTCCTATCTATAGTAGATGCCCCCACCGACGCATCTTGGGCTCCTATGGGCCCCCATATTGGATCTGTAAATGAGGATGGATGGTGGGTATCTACTCAAATAATAATGCACACAGTACTGTACAAAAAACACAGTCACGATTCACCTGCTTGCTACATAGACTTAAATGTCTTTTACCAAGAACATCATCATCTGGGCCTACCCATAGTAGGTCTCAGCCAAAACAATCTCAACCAGCATAATCTCCCCACCAGTGATGTGGTGGAATGCCTAGCTGCCTAAGACCCGTAGCTTCATTGTGACAACAACCTGTGTTTCTTGCTCATCTAGATCACTAATCAGGATAGTCGTGGCCTTGATAGATACATCCCATGGACAATGGAGCTCCACAAACTTAGTAATGTTTCTCCCATGAGGAAACACAGGATGAATATCCCTGAACATTCTGAGGGGAGGCAATACGGTCAAAAAATAAATATCCTGTAATGTGAGCTCAATCTTGCACTCCTTCATGACAAAGACCTCCTAGTCTGGATCCCAATAGCCTACAATTCTCGATAGTAAGGGCTCACCTACCCTCATCAATGGGTTCTCTACCAAATTGAGAACCCCATAATGATCCCATGCTCCTCAAACCCCCTAATGCCTCTGGATCTCAGATCAAAGAGTATCCACATCTCGTTCATGCTAGTTGATTTTCAGCTCTACCATGCCTGCAAAACACCACATGTCTTGTTAGTTCAACAAAGAAAACATCGGTATACACTGATCAACCTATAGCCCCCACTAGGCCAGTAAACCACTGTCTTTTCAGCCCCAAATCACAATTTTCTTCCCAAAAATTGCGAGCTCGAAGGTTTCCAACTGTTTCCTATGAGCCAGATCACACTTTTGGGATCTGTGATTTTCAAGTTGGTGGCCTTACTCATATTTTCAATTTCAGTGGTTTATTTCCTGATTTTTGGCAACTGGAAGCTCCTTGGGAGACCCCTACTCTTATTCACAGTCACAACGCACTTTTGGGCCCAAAAAGTGCAATGTGATTGTGAAGAAGAGCAGGGGTCTCCCAAGGAGCTGCCAGTTGCCAAAAATTAGGAAATAAACCACTAGAATTGAAAATATGAGTAAGGCCACCTACCTGAATGTAACAGATCCCGATTTTGGCGGTCTGTTTGTTCGCTATGATCTCCACAAGATTTAGGGCCTTTTCCTCCTCTCTAAATTCACCACAACTCACTTAGAAAAGGAATCCAAATTGGAGGGAAAATGTCCTTTCACCGAAAAATCCATTTTTTTTTTTTTTTTTTTTTTTCTGTCACCCATTGAGACCAAACCATAGCTCAATTTGATGAACCCTTAGCACCGTTGGAAATCTATCATCGAGTACTATAATGGGTCTTCCATAGTTTTTAATGATTTTACACTTTACTAGGAAGTCATTTTCCCAAGAAGGGTCACTTCGTCGCCTCTCAAAATCAAATTTCTTCACATGCGACACTTGTACTTTGGGGACCACCTCCTTTGGCACTTTTCATCTCATGTATCAATTTTATTCATGAGTAACCATCATTTACTCATCTTTTCATGGTCCACATTGGGCCTATTCTGTGTGGCAGCATCATCGAGTCACCCTTGTTCAGAGCATCTGCAATGAGTCACCCTTACATCCATGGAGTCCGTTTCACATGCCATTATATCATGTCACAGTATTCCATCCATATTTGCATACCTTTCATCCTGTGTTTCCCATTTTGGTCACCAGTCATACTGTCCCCATCCCCTCTGGAGTTGATAGAGTAGCTTCCAGGTCAACCATGCACTTTATGCTCTGACAAGGGAAGTCGTTTGTTTGTCCCTTAGTACCAATTTCCCCATTATCCCTGGTGTCAGTCCATCAGTCACATCACTATTTTCCTTCGTGCCTTAGTTGAGGATCCTCATTGCCTCACCTATGGCGGGCCCTATTCTGTCGACATTGGCTCATTTATTCGAGAAGAATGGCCTAAAGGGAAATGTATCTTGGTTCCATCTTCCATTCTTGTTCAGTGTCTCGGATCGAGTAGAGGGACTCATTATTGCACTCTAATTTGGTTGTTTCATGTTCAAGCTTCATACACTTGATGGTCCAGTGATGCAGCAGATTGTACCAATGATTCTTGAGTGTGTGTGATATGTTTCAGACCTCACGAGGGGGTAGCCCTTCATGTAGTCCCCCACATGCCTAGATGCATTCCTATTATGCTATAGCCTCAGATGTAGTTATGCAGATTTGATGGGTTTGATTCGTATCGATTGCAATGTTCATAGCACGCACATCTCCTTTAGATGATCCATTCAGTTTTGAAAAGCCCTTCCCTATTCAGTAGGGATTCTCTGATTGTTCTACCCTCCCTCTAATCCATTTTTTGAGGGAAGGGCCATTATATCTCATGTACTCAGATATTATTGTATTCAGTCCTAGCTCATATTTTTCCAGGTGCATTATGTATATGGGACACATTGTATTATTCTATGGTTTTTTATACCAACATTTCATGTACCATTCAACATGTACTTCATTGCTCAGTTTTATGTTTCTCGGTGCACCATTATTTTTGTACTAAGTTATCTCGATGGATATGGGTATGCCTCCCCCACCTCATTGAGGTCCGATACCACAACATAAAGGGATACTTGTATTTGTCTCGCCCCCTCTCTCCCTATCCTCTTTCGCTTTAGCTTTATTGGTCTCTCTTTCTCTCTCTAACTCCCCTATGTTGTCTAGTGATTGTGTCTTTACAATGTACTTCGGTCATACGTTTTTATCCTAACACTCGTACGTTGGGGGGAAATCTGTTATCACCAAAAAATTGATCATCTCGCCTAATTTACTAGAGGGATCGAAATACACCATGTAAAGCCAATTTTACCATAGTAAAATTGCTTTCCCTGTAAGAAATTACTTAATAAACCACCTTTGTTAAGTAATTTATAATTAAACCCATAAAGAATAATGAAATAAATCACTATTTATTTGAGTTTCTTCTAGGAATAATTAATTAAACCATTGTTTAATTATTATTCCTTGTCATATTTGACCCAATTATGAAAAATCAGCACATAAATTATTAATTATCTTATGTTTCTCTAGGAATAATTAGTTAATCACTAATTTATATTATTATTCTTGTCAAATTTGATTAAATCCCTTAGGAATAATTAAATAAATCATTATTTGTTTATTATTCCATAACCAATTCCTTGAGATTTTAAATATATAATTTGTTTATTTATTATTTCTAAATAAAAGTTTAAATACTTTTTCCCTCCTAACCAAATATAATAAAATATTCCAAGTGGTTATTCCAAGAATGGGGTTAATAATATTTTATTATTGCTCATTATTCGAGTATAACTCAATATTTTGTTATAAGTAGAAGGGTTTTCCATTCATTATTCACTTTTTATTATTTTCATTGTTGCACTCACTGTTGTAACTCTGGTTATTTTCATTGTCCACCAACTTATTTCTGCCATTTGAGTTCCCATTAAGCTCAAACATTTTATTGCTAGGTTTACACATTATAGAGGAGAGAGACTCTACACAAGCTGAAGGCGTTTGAGGATAAACAAGAACCCATCCCATAGAGGGGGAGTGGCAACATTTATTTGTTCCCTTCACATGTGTTATAATAATACTATTCTTTGTATATCTGATTTCCATTGGATGATTGGAGTTATTACTATTTCTTTTTGTTGTTTAATTATGATTGCGGCATAGATCAGAATTTTGGCAGGTTATGTTTCTATCAGTTTCTACAGATCTACAATGCTTATCATCCATTTATATTTTTGATATTGTTTGTCATCGACAATCTTAAGTGGGTTCTTTTCTACATATTTTAGAAGAAAACACTACAACAAACCTCTTCTAGGACGTTTTCCCAAAATGGGGGAGAAGTTTCATATGCTAGAAACTTTGAGAACAACGAGCTGGATATTGGTTGTTGTAGATATGGTCAAGCTCTCCCATTTGGAGCTCTTGATATTATCATTATGGGTTTGCCCCTTGATATGTGGACCTTCCTCCCTCTTTTCTGGATCCTTATCTCCCTCTCCCTTCCTATAAATCAACTCCCTTCCATCCCCAAATGGTTGGTCATTGATTGCCTACATTCTTATACTGAGGTTATGCCTAAATGCTTCCCATTATAACTTGGAGAAGGAGTGCTTAAAGAATATTTTCTTGGACTTGGATATCCACCAAAAGGATGTCTCCTATTGTATTGATGGACCCTGACCTAGGTTTAGTGTTAATTAGCCAAGGAAATCCCTACACTACCGGCCCTTTCGGCATCAATCCGCGGAGTGCGAACTAAAGTCTCACCTGAAGTAGTATGGGGGGATGCAGGAACCAAGTTTCCACACCCTGATATAGTTGTGATGTCATTTTGTACCCTAACCCTTCCTTCCTGCAGACCGATAAACCTTTTATGGCTTATCAATGCACTTCTCTTATTCGGCCTCGAATCCTTCGCGAAGGTCTGTGATTGTCCTTCGTGGACCCTAAATAGGAAATTTAGATGCTTATGTGCCTCTGTAATAACTCTTACTTCTGTGTTGACCCAAATTAGCTTAAGCAATGGTTACCTTCAACATACATTATGATTATCTTCGCATAAACATATATTATTTCTTGCGTTCATATGACAAAGTAAAACACATCGATTTGTGCATCAATACAACCTTAAATCATAAACTTAGTATTCAACATAACATAATCACATACATTCATAATAGAAGTAAAATGGCTCATACACAGATATTTCCCTAATAATTCTCTTTATTGATGGTTCAGATCTCGAGTATGCCTCAACCATCACAACTGTTGTGCGCTCATTCTTTTCTGTGACATTCTTAAGAATATCAATCATGGACAATTTTTCGATGAAAATCTATGCATTATTCACCTTCTTTCCATTGATAACATTCAAGGTGCACTGTTCCTGAGCCCATGGTTCCACGATCACACCATCGTGCAGGGTGTAAAGGGCTTCACTTGGAAGCGTGGCCAAGTTTAACCCAACTTGCTTGAGAGTGCTAAAAGTGGCCCTGTCAGCCTCTGTTTCCATGGTCATTGCTCCATTCGGGAGCATCAAAACCTGGGGATCCATTGAGTGGACCATCTCTGTTGCATCTATGGTTCCCGATACCAAACTGCTCGATGTTGTGTTGCCCCACCCTACACTAGTCTGCACCTGAGTAGCCTAGATCTGCAACTTGTGTAGACCCATTTGAATGGAGACGAAGGCTTCTTTCTGTTGCTACTCGAACTACTACAGTAGTTCTACGGTCGCATCCTTTCTGCAGGCAAACTCTATAGAACCATGGCGATTGCATCATCCTTTGCCAGGTATGATAAATCATACCATTTTTGTGCGAGGTCCTTCCGCGCTTTGATGGAAATGCAGTGGAAGTTCGCCTTATGTTATAGGCATATTTGGGCACTACAACCCCAAACTCATATGTCCATAAACTAAGGGCTCCTTAAGTCCCTAAAAGTATTGTTTCACACCCTAAAGGATCATGGTCAGCTGATTACATCATTTCCTAGAAGTTCCACCTGAAAAACTACTCAGAACTGGCCAAAACTAGACCATACAGACTGCTCCATGGGCAAGGTGCGATGCATACTGACTGCCTAACTAGCCAGGTGTGATGCATACTCAAATGGCCTTCTGTGGGGTGTGATGAGTGAGAATAGACAAATGGCAGAGACAGTTTGCAAGGTGGATGATCATGGAATCTTCCAGAAACTTCTCCTGTGACACTTGCCTCTCTGAATTCGCCCAAGGATGAGTAAGAGATCATGAAATCTCCAAGTGGAACCAAGAACTATTCGTGGAATGACACTAATCAAAAACCCAGAGCTGACTCACACCCTTGCAAGAAATCTATAAATGGATCCCTCATCTGAGAGATCTAGAGGCTGGAATTTTGTATTTTGTAAGGAAGTGTTGTTGGTTTGTTGGTGAGAAGAGACATTGCATTGTTGGGTGATTTGCTTGTTCATGAGGTGAAGAGGGCTTCTACAACTGGGAGGATGATGTTGGATCAGACAGCTGGGTTATAATCCTCTCTTACATTACTATTAATAAAGTTCTTTTAGTTTTCCTCCATATAATCTTGTATTTGTGAATCTTATTGTTTATGAATGCAATTGTATGGTCAATGTGTTTCTGATTCTGCATTGTTTATGATGTTTTAGATAGAGATGCTTTGATAGTTTTTTGTTACTTTGACTCTACAGGTACTCTTTGAAGCGGGACAAGTAGGAGAGGAGTGGCAAATTCTATCAAGGAAAGGAGAAATCAAGCTAGGATCAAAGTGGAAGATCGAGGTTGGTCCTCTTTTCTTCTCTTCCATCTATCACACTTAATGGAACTCTTGAAAAGCTTTCGTTGTTTGTTTCTAAGATAGCTACCTGTCTTAGTGGGACTAGCTGTTCGAATCGACACTAGTTTTCCCTTAAAAAAATGGCGACTCCATTGGGGAGTGAATAGTTTGTTCTGTTTGTTTATTGTTTACTTTATAAACTACAGATGAAGCCTGAAGTTAGTGAGCTAGCCTTCGAAATGCCTTTGCTTTGCAATTGCGAAGTAGATAAATGCTTTTGAATTAATAACCGGAGAACCCACAGTATGAGTATTTTTATGCCAACGTTTCAAATCCCAACTGGGATCCATCATCAGGACTTTAATAATGATGATACAAGATGAGCTGCTTTAGAGAAATAAATACTATTGAGGATAAATTTGGAACAATACACTGTCGGCTAGGAAATTTATTAATTTATTAATTTTATTTTATTAATTTAATTTCATTAAATTAATTTATTAATTTAATTATTTTAATTATTTAATTATTTTATTTTATTACTCTTATATATTTAATTCTATTAATTTAATTAGAATAAATTAAATTGTTAAATTAAATTTATTCTATTTAATTAAAAATAAAATTATTAATTTAATTAATTTAATTAAAATAAAATTAATTAAATTAATTAAATTAATAATTTTATTTTTAATTAAATAGAATAAATTTAATTTAACAATTTAATTTATTCTAATTAAATTAATAGAATTAAATATATAAGAGTAATAAAATAAAATAATTAAATAATTAAAATAATTAAATTAATAAATTAATTTAATGAAATTAAATTAATAAAATAAAATTAATAAATTAATAAATTTCCCAGCCGACAGTGTATTGTTCCAAATTTATCCTCAATAGTATTTATTTCTCTAAAGCAGCTCATCTTGTATCATCATTCTTAAAGTCCTGATGATGGATCCCAGTTGGGATTTGAAACGTTGGCATAAAAATACTCATACTGTGGGTTCTCCGGTTATTAATTCAAAAGATACAAACCACAGATCTCTTAAATCTAGATAAATGCTGCTTCAGTCAATCTCTGGGTTGGTTTATGAACTGAACATTTGACTTACAAAGCATCCTAAGTGCCCTTGTGGGTGCTTAGAACCTCATCAGATCCTATCGTTATGCTTTGTGTTTACTGTCCATCATTACTCAGCCTAAATCACTGAACTTAGCTGCAAGTTTTGAGCAAAAACCAAGCTCAGTTTTGCTACCTCGCCCATCGCACTATCTGTAACTGTGCAAACTGGATGCATCACACCTCCCGTGTGTTGCAGGTGAGATGCATCCCTGTTTCCCTGTGTTGCAAGTGTGGCGATTGAGTGAACTATTTTTCTTCTCTGAAATTTGGTTTTTTCTCTTTGTTTTCAACTTTATTAAGTAGTTTTGTTGTTCATGATTAGTACCTTCTTGCTGTAACCATCATCCTTCACATTATTTCAGCCTCCATCAGTTAGGAATTGTAAATGTTTTTGTGTATTTGTAAATCATTTACAATCTTCCTTTGTCGAAAGTAGCCTAATCAAACTATCGTTTTTGATGCAAGTGTCGTAATTTTCATTCTGAATCAAAAGAAGAGTGTCATAAAGTCTTCCTCTTTGAGAGAGTTGATTGTACTTTTGTCATTATGCTTGATTTTGAAATTATTAGTATTTCAAGTGTCAAAAACAGTTTTAAATTCGAAATCGAAAAGTGTCGTCTTAGTCTTCCTTTCGTTTTGAAAAGAAAAATTGTTAGTACTGTCGCTTTGAAAGAAAATAGCTCAGATCCGTAGTTAGCTTTCTTTTTGTCATTTATACATTAAGAAAGCGGAAAACAAATATATGCATGTGAATCTGCATTTTGATTGCTTGCGAAATTTGATTTAGGAAAATGCATTTAGTGTGTGCTCTATGCTCTCTGCTGAAAGAAAATCATTATCTTCTTTCCTTTATAGCTAAGATTTTCATTGCTAAAATAACATAAATGACTTTTTATCATTTTAGATTTCATATTTAGGAATTTCACATCTACATCATGTGATAAACCTTGAAAGGAAAAATTCTAAGCAAGATCAACTCTAAAATAAACCTCAATGAACATAAAAATGCTTTGGAATCTAACACAACACATCTAGAAGTCTAGGCTAGAGACATGTTCCGGCGTCGTAAAACCTGGTAACTATCATTTTCATCGAAGGTTGGGTGATTCCTCCTCTTTGATACAATAAGTGCCAGTACAAACTTGTGCTCCCCGTACCGTCGAGTATGTATTGGGAGACCATAATAGGCTAATATCCTTTATCCTTAAGAAGCCGTGTCTGCCGCCCTATCGATCGTAATGCACTGAACATAGCATTTGGGAAGAATGACTACCATACATAAGTCCTTGGTAATTTCTCTATCATTTATCACCAAGGTGTATTTTGCAGTTTTGCGATCGATTTGGTAAACCCTCTATCTAGACTTCCAGAGCAGTCACTTTCGTTCCTTTTTGACTCCTTAAAAGAAAAGGTCAATCTGAGCACTTGTCACTTTAGGCTCATTAAAAACCGAAGGCGATTGGAGTCACCTTTAGCTTTTTCTTGACTCTTAAAAATTGAAAAAGAAAGTTGCGTCAAAGTGTCTTTAAAATTTATTTTAAATGGAATAACATCCCTGTTCCTACATTGATCTGAGGTTGAGATAATGGAGTCTACCAATCAAGGAATCCCCCTTGGAGGGAATCCTAGTCATTTCTCCTCTTGGGGAGATATTGGTTCTCCATATATGGCTACATTGTCCCTTCTAGGAATCACAATAGGCCTGCCGGTATGGCTTTTCTCGACCTCTGTCATTCAAAACACCGCAATTCCTCAATAATCTAATCACCAACCAGATGATACTAAAGTTATCCCTTCGCCTTCTACTTCATTTTTTTCTCCTTCCCCTTCTTCCTCTTTGCTTGGTGAAACCAGTGACACTAAAAACCAAGTAACTAAGAAGAAAAATAAAGGGAAATAGAAGAAGAAGAAGCTGGCTAAACAAGGGAACACCAATGCATCGTTTGGCGAAAATCCGCACACTAAAGTTTCCAAACCAAAAAATCCATGCAAAATTTGCAAGGAGAACCATTACCATCAAGATTTCCCTTGCATTCCGTGGATCTTGAGAGAATGGTCTCCCGAGTTGCACCATTCGGTGTCATAAACCCCTGACAGTCAGGTTGACAACATACCATCAACTAGTGAAAATGAAGTCAATCGACAGAAAGGAAAAGCTAGAGTTCCATGTTGGTTATGTGAGGGTCATCATACTCTTCACCATTGTCCTTTTCTTGATGAAGCCAAAAGCATTTTGGATAACCGTCCTGCTTCACCACAACAACTTCCACCTGGATACAAGAAACTCTTGCCAAATCCTTCGCTAGTTGAAAACCCGATTGACATAACTCAATTGTGGATCGAATCACCTATCATTGAAAGTGAACCTTCTGAGTGCATACCAGATCAAAGTCAACTAGTCGAGATGGCAATCGACCCAGTCTTGCCTTCAGAAAATCCACCTTCAAATGATATAGTTTCCAAAGAGGATGAGAACGACAATGTTCAAATTCTTTTTGTCGATATAGAGTCTAATGAACTTGGGGGCAATCCACCCTTTCCTTCACAATAGGAAGAGACCCCCCCTGTTCATGAAACTTATCTGGACATTTATCCGATACCTCCTCAGAGAAGTCTAGTCATTTTCTTTGATTGGAATCAACTAGCGAAACCTCACCTTCCATCTAATGCACCATTCTGAATCATAATACAAGTTTACAAAATGATCATGTCTGGCAAAATCATAGATGAAGGGGCTTCGATGACTATCCTTTCCTCAACTTCTTGGAAAGCACTTGGTTCACCATCGCTTTTGCCTGAAAAACAAAATTTGTCGCGCTTCAACAAAGGAACCAGTCGACCATTAGGGATACTTCCAAAGTTACCGATAACTTTGAGAAAGAAAACCGTTTATTTGAACGTGATGGTAGTCCAAGGTCCACTAGATTACAACCTACTCCAGGGACGCGATTATATATATAGCATGGAAGCCATTATCTCCACATTCTTTCGAGTGATGTGTTTTCCACATGAAGGCAGACTGGTGCAACTTGTCGACCAGCTTTCATTTCCTAGTTCAAACACAACTATAAATCAACCATCATCCCTAAATGGTCTCTTCGCATCAACAATGTCTCTTCCATCTTCATCCCATCCACCTAATTATTGCAAGTAGTTTGGTGAGTGTGATGAAGATTAGGGGGCATGCACCCTAGTCTGCTTCGGCAGGCGAACCCAGAGGAAAAGAGAGATTTTCTTGAAAGGTCATAATACTTGGACTGAATAACATTCCCGTATAGGTTATGTGATCAGTCTGACGCGATTATTTCCTTTGTACGATATATGTGATTGGAATCTCATAGAAATAACCTTTGTCTATTTCGATGGACATCTCAAAGGAAGAGTTTTTGTCTCCGAACAGAAATGATCCTGCCTAATTGCAAGGACTTCCCTTTGATAACCTGGAAACTCTCCTTTTACTAAAAGACCTGGGGAATGCAAACCTTTGCATGCAAGTGAAAAGTGACCTTTAATTTTCTTAGTTTGTAGGTTCTCAACCCTTTAACCTCATAGCTTGGTCGTTTCTAGCTTACATAAAAAGGTCATGAGCACATGTTATAGTAGTGATCAAGCTCATTAAAAAATAAATCTACCAAGAGACATTATCAAAAGATTGGTAAGAGCAATGTTCTTGCAAGGTTTAAGCTCGTAAAAAATCAACCTGCACTGAGCACATGTTGGCACAAGGTTCAAGCTCATTAAAAAAATAAACCTGCCATTGGCAAATAACCTTTGTGATCGCTTTGCTATCTGCCCCTCTTGAACTTTGGTTGTGTTCCTTCTGTCACCTCGATTTCATTCAGCCAACCATACACTTCCACTTGATTGTTTACCCTTTTGAGGAACATATGCGACGAGTGATTTTGATTGCCACCCTCTTCACACTGCCATGTTTTGAGAGGTTCCAAACTTACCTGGAACTAGCTGCTACCCAGAAATACCACTCGTTCCTAAAAAATCGGCCTCTTTTAAACTCTTTTTAGACTCGTTAAATATAAAAGGAATGTCAAGCTATTGGCCTTCCCAGTTCGTTAAAGTAAGGGGAATGCCATCCCTCTCATATATTTTAATCATTTTGGACTTGAGGGATCATTAAACAAAAATATCGAGCACTTGTCTTTGTCGGCTCGTTAAAACTATCGAAAAGTGATCCCTTTAGTATTATTTTACACTTTTTTGGACTCAAGGGATTATGCCATGAAAAAGGACTGTTGGAGTCTCCTTTTCGTCCATTTTCAGATTTTCTAAACAAGAAAAGGACTGAGTTATCTTTTTCATTAAACTCGTTAAAACAATAGTGACAAACTTGTCCACCCAACCAAGAACGAGTCTCACTGACGCTAGGCTCGCTAAACACATAGCGATAGGCTTGCCCGAAGGGAAAATTATAGACCAAACATATGTTATCCTCCTCAAGCTTGTCAAAAATAAAGAGGTACTGGTGAGAAATGACTGGGGAAAAAGGGGAAGAAAACTTGAAGAACTGTATTGGTAGCAAGTCGCTCTTGAACATGACACTTTCACTCCATCATCGTGATTGAGTTGGGTTGGGTTTTCCGTTCACCGTCACCATTGGTCTACTTGCCATCCTTGGGGTTAATGCTACTAGTCCATATCAGTGTCGCCAATATGTTCAAGAGAAGTCATTCAGAGAATTCACCACATAGCAAATGCTTCATCCACTGCATTACATCCACGCTTCATTTTTCATGACTGCCATTCCTGAGCCTCATATCATCAAATCATTTTCACCTCCACAAAAATCATTTGCTCGGTTTCACGTCGTAGATGTGGGATACATCAAGGCCCTCCTACGACAGGTCACTTCTTGTCGACATTAGCTCATTATCCAATAAATTGACTTAGAAACAACCCTTTCAGTACTTTGAAGCTTGCATGCCTCAATGGCAAGTTTCTCACTTCTGGCGACAGGTTTACATCAATGACCTTCGACCGAAAGACTTTGCATGGTGTTTGACATCGGCTCATATATTCACACTAGGTGAATTGTACTGTAGTACCTTGAGGGTCATCATCATTATCGGTGACTCATCTCGCGTCTATTAACAACTTACTTCATTGGCTGGTAATTAGGCGATGTATTTCCATGTTCGATTTGAGAACATCTTTTTCACATGGATCAACTTGTACATCAGCCGAAGATTGGATGAGTTTTGAAGACCCTGGATCTAGTTTCATCCATCCAGGCTGTGATATTTTTAGGAAAATAAAGGCATCAATTGTACACAGAAGCTGCATAGATAGTCATCTAATCCAGGGAAGATGACTCTTCATGTGAAGAATCACTAGTCTGCAATAGCAGACGATTGTTTTTCCCTTGTACATGAAAATGAATTTATAAAGCTGAGCTAGATCATGAAAATAATATGATGATGATGTATTGTATTGTATATTATACAGGTCACCTTCTAGTTTGAATACCTCAGATCCTCATGAATAAAGCATTTCACCTGACATCAGAAGATTTATGACCTCATGCTTTAGGGAGTAGCTGTTATAGACATATTTGGGCACTGCAACCCCAAACTCATATGTCCATAAAATAAGGGCTCCTTAAGTCCATAAAAGTTTTGTTTCACACCCTAAAGGATCATGGTCAACTGATTACATCATTTCCCAGAAGTTCCACCTAAAAAACTACTCAGAAATGGCCAAAACTGGACCATACAGACTGCTCCATGGACAAGGTGCGATGCATACTGATTGCCTAACTGGCCAGGTGTGATGCATACTCAAATGGCCTTTTGTGGGGTGTGATGAGTGAGAATAGACAAATGGAAAAGACAGTTTGCAAGGTAGATGATCATGGAATCTTCCAGAAACTTCTCCTGTGACACTTGCCTCTCTGAATTCGCCCAGGGATGAGTAAGAGATCATGAAATCTCCAAAACCAAGAACTATCAATGAAATGACACTAATAAAAAACCCAGAGCTGAATCACACCCTTGCAAGACATCTATAAATGGATCCCTCATCTGAGAGATCTAGAGACTGGAATTTTGTATTTTGTAAGGAAGTGCTGTTGGTTTGTTGGTAAGAAGAGACATTGCATTGTTGGGTGATTTTCTTGTTCATGAGGTGAAGAGGGCTTCTACAACTAGGAGGGTGATGCTGGATCAGAAAGCTGGGTTGTAATCCTCTCTTACATTACTATTAATAAAGCTCTTTGAGTTTTCCTACATGTAATCTTGTATTTTTGAATCTTATTGTTTATGAATGCAATTGTATGGTCAATTTGTTTCTGATTCGGCATTGTTTATGATGTTTTAGATAAATATGATTTGATAGTTTGCTGTTACTTTGACTCTACAAGTACTCTTTGAAGCAGGACAAGTAGGAGAGGAGTGGCAAATTCTATCAAGGAGAGGATAAATCAAGCTAGGATCAAAGTGGAAGAGCCAGGTTGGTCCTCTTTTCTTCTCTTCCATCTATCACACTTGAAATAACTCTTGAAAAGCTTGCATTGTTTGTTTCTAAGATAGCTACCCGTCTTAGTGGGACTAACAGTTCAAATCGACACTAGTTTTCCCTAAAACACCTTGAACTCCACATATTCAGATAGCTGCTCAGAGATAGTTGGTGAGAGCTGCTTCTTACGGTTCATTGCAGCACAGATACTTGATTCCATGAGAATCCAAAATATATTTTTGTCCTTAACCCTTTGTGGGTCCTTTGTGGCCTAGGGGAAAGCGAACTTCACTGCTTCTGGCAGCTCCACTGCAATAACAGGAAACTGACTGTCCTCTGGTAAGTCACACACAACCAATACAATCGATAGCAACAACCATGCATAGTGGAAGGTCTTCCTTTGGTCTTGCGCTTCTCTACAATTCATGAGAAACTCAATGTACAGGTAGAGTGCCCAGTTAAATTTTATGCCCTCCGTGCACTAGGCCACTAAAGATACCACCGGTGCTGGCACATCATCTGTGTGACACTTCCTCATGATTTTCCCCGCCAAGATCTGGGTGGCTACTTTAATTGCAGGGTCGGTTATGCTGGAGATGGAGTAGCCATGTGGCTTCTTGGAAAGCTTGAACTTATCTCTCATTTGTTCGTTGAGGTCACGCTCACCCGTCTTTTCGCCAAATTCCATGGCCATATTCAAGCCTGAATGCGGGAGCAAAGTGAGCCTATGGATCAACATGTCAGTGATCGGTATCGGATCTCCTAACCAAAGGCACCCATCATGTACCAAGCATAGTATTTGTTTGATCACTATAAAAGTTACGGGCGCATGGTTGTGACGTGGCACCCATAGCAAGTTCAGCAGTCCTGCCTTGTCCAACCGTTTTATCCACTGTCTTGGCTCCAGTGTGGTCACACCAGAGTCTTTATAGAAGACGCGGTGCATGAATGTATCAGTTGCAAAGTGGGAAAAGAGCTCTGTATCTACCAAATCCCAATCCTCCAACTTCAAATGGGGGATGCACGCCAAGCGTGGTCCTTCAAATGTGATTTTGTCTAGAAGCAATAGGGTGAAAAGTGTAATTTTGTTTTCATCGATGTCCTTTGGTACCTTCACCTTACCTCGATGCAGAGGGACATATGGCGGCAGCTTGGAGATAGGATCTGGCCCCTTAATGTCAGTGTCTTCTACCCCCATGTCAACATCTTCGACGCCCATACCGATGTCTTCTATGTTATCTTTAGGTTCCAGCTCTACTACCTTGCCCTTCTCCTGTGCAATAGGATTTTCTTTCTTTTATTGTTTCCTTGGTGACTCACACACTGGCTGTGTTGCTTTCTTCTTATCCTTCTTCGTCTTGGGACCCTCTTTGGGTGGCGTAGGCCTTAGCCTGGGTGACCTTGGCGATTTGGGTACTTCTGCAGGTACCTCTACACTCACTACCTCTGGGGCAGCTCCCTCAGCTGCCATTGCTTCTCCAACACTTGCAGTCCTGCTGACAAAATGCCAGTTAAAATCTCCCTAGTTTCCTTTGGCAATTTCTCAAACATTGAACTCGCTACCAAAGCCTTGAAATAGTCCAGGTTCATGTACGCCTGATAGCTCAACACCTCAATTCTCAAAATGCCAAGTGTTTTTCGTTGGTCAGCCATCTGTAATTTATAGTCAATTTCGAATTTGAATCCAACCATTCCCCCCAAAATCTGTTCATAAATGCTAGAGTGGCGGTAGATTTTCAAAGATCTTGCTCTTAAATTCCAACTTAATTTCCACCCCCACACTCCATTTAGCCATTTTCCCACTATCAAGTCATGAATTGTGACCATGAAGGTCACTTTTTGGCTACCTTGCATGGTCTCTCCTTCAATAGTGTTGCTCCCCTCGTACTTCTCCTAACACTGTGACAATCCTCCATTCCATGCAGTATCCCAACCATGTATCTCTACAATCCGAGTAGTGTATTTTATAGTCCTGCACCTCTTTTTAGCTGCCTGGAGTGCTAAGACTATGCTTCCACCATATAGTCATCTGGCTGGATCCCCAGTATATGGTTTCAATCAACTACAATTCACCTTCCTTGGGAATGGCTCTGCATTCAACTTCACCAACTAAACTGCTCCACCATTGGTAATCTCCTTGATGACATAGGGCTCCAGCTAATGCATCTGAAATTTTTCGAGAAATTTATCAAACTCGCTATCATATAATAAAACTAGATCATTTACCTTGAAGGTGTGCATTTTGATGTGTCAATCGTGCCATGCATTTTCGCGCTGCTTTTGAACTTGCTGATGGAATCCAACAAAAAACCTATCTTCTTCTAGTTTTTCCAGCTGCACGATCCTTTCTTCCATGGCTTCGCAATCTGCCATTCCTGTGAATGCCACTATGCGTAGACTAGGTACAATATATTCCATTGGCATCATAGCTTAAATGCCATAAAACAGCCTAAAAGGTTTTTGTCCAGTTAGCTTCTTACAAGTTGTTCTATAGCCCATTGCACCACGGGTACGTGCACATCCCAGTCATTTATTTGTGCATTGCAAACCTTCATCAACATGCTCTCCAGTATCTTATTAAATGCTTCTACCGTTCCATTAGCCTGCAGGTGATATGGTGTAATTTTTTGATGGTAAATATGAAATTCCTCCGTCAATGCACTGATCATTTCATTAAGAAAATGCGTACTGCAATGGCTCATTAAAATTTTTGGACAACCAAACCTTCTCAGCATGTACTCAAAGATGAATTTTACTATTATGGTACTTGTACAGTCCTTCACAAGCTACGCCTCCACCCATCTAGTTAAATACTCAGTCGAGGTGATGATGTACCGCATACCCATCTTCTTTCCTGGAGGCTAAATTGGTCCTAAAAAGTAAATCTCCCACTTCTTGAATGGTTGTAACGATATCTTTGGATTCAAAGGTAGCTCATCCCTCCGCGATAGTCTACCAGTCCTTTGGCATGCATCACATGCCATATAATATGCTTTTGAATCCTTATGCAGTGTCGGCCACCACAACCCAATGCGTAGAATCTTCTACACTGTTGCTTTTCCCACATAATATCCTCCCACAGCTCCTCCATGACCCTTAGTGGGGATGTTGTTTCATTCAAATTTTGGCACATAACATCGTAGTATTTCATCTGATCCCATTTTATACAAGTGCCCTGCAATGACAGAAAAGTTTGTCATGCGCACCACTAATTCCTTCTTTTGTTGGTTAGTATATACTTCTGGAGTCGTTCCCATCATTAGGAAGTGTATAATATCTTCAAAGTGATTGTCCACGATGTGTACTGCAAAGAGCTGTACATCAGGTAATCCTTCCTCCAAATTAGTAGGATCCTCTCCTGTTTCAATGCGCGACAGCTGATCCGATCCAGCATTCAATCATCTTGGTTTCACAATAACTTCAAAATCATATTCTTGAAACATAAAGAACCATCTGCATATCCCCCCCCCAACACAGGCTTGTTCACCAAGTCTTCAATGCAGAATGGTATGTATACATCTTAAAGTGTCCACCTAGTAAGTAGTGCATGAACTTCTTGAGAACATATACCAAAGCCAGACCTTCCCTCTTTTTCATTGAATAATTCTACTCAACTTTAGATAGCTTCCTATTTGCGAATGCTATGGGATGATCCAATTCTTCCTCACCGGCCTGTGTTAGTACTGCTCCCAGTGCAGTACGTGACACGTCCACATGCACATGAAATTTCTTCTTCCAATATGGGAAGACTAGGATCGGCGCAGTGACCATTTTATCTTTGAGCACATCCAAGCTCTTATGAAATTCCTCATTGTAGCAGAATGTATCACCCTTATTTAACAGTTTCTCCATTAACACGGTGATCTAGGCATAGCTTTTGATGAACTTTCTATAGTACCCTGTATGCCCCAATGTTGCTCGCAGTTGTTTCACACTTCTTGGTGCCTCCAAATTGATTATAACCATGATCTTCACAGGGTCTACCATCAAGCCTTGTTTTCATACTACATGACCCAGCAAGATCCCAAAAGGGACACAAAACAAACATTTCTTCAGATTGAGTGCAATCTGGTACCTCCGGTATGTATCTAGCATCAAGCACAGAATTTCTACGTGGCTCTTTACTAGTCCAAACACTATCCAATTGTCAAAGTATACCTCCAAAAATTTGTGGATGAAGTCTTTGAACATTGTGATGACTACACGTGAGAAGATCGCTGACGCGTTCTTTAGCCAAAAAGGCATCAAAGTATACTAAAAGCATCCCCATTCAGTTGCGAAGGTCTTCTTACTTATATCCTCCAGTGTGAACTTGATCTGATGGTACCCTAAGAACCCATCAGTGAATGAATATTCTTCTTGGTTGCCAACATTATCCAGCACCTCATCAGTGAACGAAGTTGGGAAAGGATCGTGCACACAAGCGTCATTCAACTTCGTGAGATCTACACATATCCATATCTCATCCTTTTGTTTCTTATCCTGAACTACCATTGGGCTTACCCAATCAGAATCTTCTATTGGTTCATTAATGCCTGCTGCAAGCATTTTATCCAACTCCAAGTGGACCCTTTCTTTATACTTTGGGTTGAGGTGGTAAGGCATTTTCTTAATTGCCTTTGTGTCTGGTTTTAGAGTGATGTTCATGACATGCAAGTCCCCTATTATCACTTTCAGATATGAAAACTTCGTGGGGAACAAATCCTTATATTCACGGAGCAATTTAGCAACCTTATCTACTGTTGCATCATCCCAGTAGTCCCCAATCTTTGCAAACTTCGGCTCTGCCTCCATGCCAATGTTCACCTGTCTAGTTTTGAGCAGCTCGATGATGTCTGGATTCTCTAGTTGTAGTCCTTCAACTTCGCGGTGACCTTTAGTCTCTATAATATTGATCTTCCTCGGGTCTTCATCTTCTTCTTTCATTGTTACATTGTAGCACTCTAGCGTGTGGCTCAACTAGGTAGTCCAATCAAGTTGAACCAAATCTAGAGGATCCTGCAGTATCTTGAAGATCACTTCCTTGACCTCTTGCAACGCTTCATCAATACATTCAAACCCATCGTCAAAGTTGAACATCATCAAGAATCCTTGGTTCAAAACATCCCATTCTTCTGTGTTATGGTGGAACTCTATCTCCAAGTACCAATTCATCAACATAACATCCAAGGTATGAAAAAACAAATGTACCCACTCCGGCTAAGGCTCTACTCCATACACTTTAGTCCATTTGGCCAAATAGTTTTATGGGTCATTCCTCCCATCATATTTTTCTGTTAGCCACACTTGTGGGTGACCAAACTGCAGTCTCATCGTTTTTCTATACATGCGCCAGTCATCAAAACTATCCTTGTGTGTGCCCCACCATCTCACAGTCATAGCACGTAGCGCCTAGTCCAGTGGTTCTCTAGCACTTCTCTCTTGAATGCATCCAAAAAGTAATCAACATCATGTAAACCATCACAGTAAGGCATATTTCTTACCTCTAACGATACACAACATAACGACTTGGTCATCATGTTACAACGGAGTGTAGATACTTCATGTAGTCGATTCTGCCAATGCTCGAGTTCTTCGTCTGAATCTGCTGTGTAGGAACTTTCGCAATCCTATGCAATACACCCTTCTGCTATTGGATTCACCCAATCCTGATCTCACGTTGTTATCTTGTAAATCTGGTCCAAATTGTCATCACTTTCATAATCGTTGACTGGTTCAGCATACGTGGTCCTTCTGCAGGGTCCAGGGGCACCACTATGCAAAGCGATTTCTTCTCAAATATCATCTTCCACTTCTTCAAATTAATTATCCCATTCATGTCAGTGGCCCAATCTATTCCAAGGAGTGCGGGGTAGGGATTGTTGTCATCCACAATATCTATTACATCACAATCAACTAGTGCGCTCCTTATCTGAATTAGAGACCACTGTAGCACAGGTATCCCCATCCTTTCCCACGTTTTTTTAGGCAAAACATTCATGTCTGACCCCAGACCTAGAATAACTTGATCTATCTCTGATCCAAAATGGATCTAACATAGAATTCTAAGTCTAAAAATCTTCCTCACAGAGGAAAATGAAAGTCAAAGGATGCTCTTGGGAATAGTCTCATTGCGTAGATCTTTTCAATTTGAATCTACTGCAATTTGAATGGACCAAAATGGAATTCGAATGAAGGAGTTATTGCATAAAGAAGTTGGCCCATTGTCCTTTGAAAAGGAGGCAATTTCTTATTAAATGGGACTTAAGGGAAAATTTGTTTTCAAGCATAAAATCCCTTAAAATTCATCGTATCGCATTCCTTCATCATATCACATATATGTTATAATGGAGCATTATTGTTGCATCGGACAAAGTCAAGTGGAGTGTTTAAAAGGCCTGTGACCATGTGACTTGCCGACATGAAATGGTGCCGATAAGCGAAAGCGCAAATTGATCGGAGATCGGCGATCAAGGAACCACAATGCAAAGTGGTCATGCAATGTTGATAATGTGATATGTGATTACGATTGGCGGATCCCCGGTACAAAGGGCCGTTGCGACTTGCAATTGCGATAAAGTAGGCTCGGAGATTGGTATCAGTGATATATATCAGATCGGTGATATATATATCGGCCGACACAGTCCATTGGGTGTTGCAATTGCAATATGTGATGCACCGATATCGGCGATCAGCAATCGCAACCACATAAAGGGTCGTTAACACATGCCTGTTGTGATTGCGACTTGCGATCAAGGCATGGACTTGATAGGTTTATGAATGTAATTTCATAATATTTGAAATCCGGATTTTCGGATTTTCAATGTTTTCCTGTGTAAATCCGAATACTTCTGTGTATTGGAAATATGGTAATTTTAGGATTTTGTCTGAGGAAAGTTTGCTAATTCCATTGTAAACTATCCCTATTCTTGAATCATTTGTGCCACGCTGTAAACGAGCATTTTGTAACAATGATGCATTGTAATAGGAATGCGTTATACACAGAGAGCCACAGAGCCAGATGGCCAGTCACAGAGCCATAGAGCCAGAGGGCCAGTCGAAGAGACAGAGGAATGATTACACACAGAGAAATGGACAGGAAGCCGTAGAGCCAGAGGGATGCCTCACAAAAACCAGAGAGCACAATTGAAAGAGGAAGTTGTGGAGTCGCTTGAAGGTCAAGTGAAACTAGAAGCTCATGAAAGCCAAGAAGCCACCAGAGGTTGGGATGACAGTAAAGGGGTGATTTCCCAGAGAGCTGAGTGCAACAAAGTTGCAAAGCACAGAAGGCCAGAGAGCCGTAGATTCGTAGAGTGACACCAAATGTTGGGAGGACAGTGAAAGAGCCACCAGAGGTTGGAGGCTTGACAGAGAGCCAAGATCTGAGAGCCAAGAGCCAAGAGCAAAGAGCCAAGAGCCAAGAGCTAGAGCCGAGAGCCAAGAGCTGAGAGCCAAGAGCTGAGAGCCAAGAGATGAGAGCCAAGAGCCGAGAGCCAGAGTCGGGAGCTAGAGCTGAGAGCCAAGAGCCAAGAGTTGAGAGTCGATAGCCAAGAGCCAGAGCCCAGAGCTAGAGCCGAGATTCAAGAGCCAAGAGCTGAGAGCTAGCACTAAGAGCCAAGAGCCGAGAGCTGAGAGCCGAGAGCCAGAGAGCGAAACAACCAGGGAAAGAAATGGTATTTTAGGCCCATTGGTTCAGTTGTAAGCTATTGGATTTGAGTGTGGAACTTGTAAAAGAATTTAGCCATAATCCTAAAGAGTCTAATCAAGTTGATTAGAGCTCAAGGAGACATAGCCTAAGAGGTTTGGGTGAACTCCATATTATATTGTTGTTCTGTGTGATTGCTTATTGCTGCATTGTATTTGATGTTATATGTTTTATATCAGTTCAAGCAAATAAACTTAAAGCACTTAATAGTTAAAGTACAAACACAAGTGTACACCTATTTCAAGTGCTTATTTCTGCAAATTATCAATCATAAGCATAGATCTTGGAAATTGATTAAGCTTTGGAGTGGGAGAGGTTCTTGTAAGTTGACAAGAAGCCTTTAGGCCCCATTTCAGATCAGGTGTATTAGAGCATCAGGTTGATTAATGCCCACCTTCAAAGAAGGTTATACCAGAGTAGATTGTATCATGATACAAGTGGTACCAAATCAAGATGCTTGATTGACATAGCAATCTATTTGCTAGTTTAACTTGAGAGATGTTTAAATAGTTAAGGATTGATTGTTTGATTATTTGTAAGCTAACTTTTGTTTGAGTTTTCAAAGGTTTAGGGAAAGATACTGATAGCTAAGTCTAGGAGAGGACAAGAAGGAAGAAGGGTTGAAGGCATTCTTCTTATCCCAAAGGACCTCAATGCAATCCTTGAAGCACAAGAGGTTTGCTGCAAAAGGTTGCTTGAATAAGCTCTTTGTTAATCTTGTTTGAAGTTCTTTTGTTCATTTTGATAATGACTACTTCTACAAGTGAGTCCTCAAATTCTTCTTTCTTCACAAGAGTCTTTGACGAAGACAAGAAGCAAGACTTGTTCACCATGATGGATATGGTAAGAGAAATGTATGAGGATGGAAGGAAGAGCATCATACTTAGAGAGAAGTTGAATTACATAAAGGAAGAGAAGCAGTTTCTTTCTGACAAATTGCAGGAAATGGAGAGGCAACTTCATAATGCAAATATGAACCTAAAAAGGATGCATGAGTTGGAGACATAATTCCTTGTTGTCAAAGAAGCCTTGGTCAAGTATCAGCTTGAAGAAGAGGTAAACAATTCCTGTTTGTCTTCAAATTCTTCTAAGAATGTTTATGTTGGTTCTTTTGAAAATCATACCAGAGGCATAGGGTCCAAGTTAATGTCCAAGATGGGCTATGAAGAAAAAGACTTGGGTAAACATGCAGAGGGTATTGTTGAGCCGATAATGGTTGAGGAAAGGTCTAAGTATTTGGGTCTTGGCTATGGACAATCTTATGGAGAAAGTTCCAAAGCTCCCATGAAGACAATTGAAATAGTTCCAAGAAGGAGTTTCATTTCAGGTCTTCTACCTCAGAAGTGTAAAGATTGTATTCATGCGGAATGCAATAGCTTGAAACATCATTTTTAGGAAGAAGGTGTCCATAAGCATACACTTGAACTAAATATTTGTGGAAACTCTGAAACCTTTTGGTCAATTTAGTGTCCTAAATTGATCTACATAAATTATCAATTCGGGTATTATAAACTGATGAAGTGTAGTGCACTATTTGTGCTAGATAACCCTTCTTACTTCATTGTTTTTGTGTTTTATGTTGTTTCAGGGGTATTTAGTGTTGAGATTGCAACAAGATGATGGAGCTTAGTGAAAAGAGTCGCCTTCACTAAGTGGGCCCGCAGGCTATTTTTGGCGCAAGTCTATTTTTAGACTATGTCTATTTTTAGACATATGGATCATGTCTATGTTTATGGATGATTGATCAAGTTGGGAAAAATAGATGGACTTCTATTTTTGATGAAAGTGTGAGTGATCACAGTGTCAGTGATCAAAGTCTATTTTTAGACTGGCTGTCAAAAATAGAAAAGTCAAATATTATTATCTCACAATAATATTTGGACTATAAACTTAATCTTATTCTCTTGGAGCACTTCAGTTTGAGCTACAGAAGTGGCACATGCAGCTGTCAGAAGGAAATACGCTTTTCTTATGAGTCAGTTGAGTTGTTGCATGCATGACTTCAGTTAGAACTCAATCAGTTGAGTTTGGTGGAGTTGATTGTGGAGTTGATGGAGTTGTGTTCAGTTTAGCTTTGTTAAACTGGTTGTATTTAGTCTAACTGGCAAATAGACTAGAGATGAGTTGAGTGAATTAGTTATTAATTAATTCACAAGTTATTAACTCATAATACAACTAATGAATACATCAGTTAACTCAGTTGCATGTCAGTGCATGTTCAGTTCAACAGGGACAGGTGGTAGAGAATCAGATTGCTATCAGTTGTGACTATAGTTGTGCACCAGATCTTGCACAATCAAGGGATTGAGTATGCCAATGAGTTTGCTCACGTATTTGGCCCACATTTTAGCCTTTGCTCACGTCCACAAAGAGTGAGTGACTATTTTGCAGGTGAAAAACGAGTTTGGGAAGCCATTCTCATCAGTTCTTGAGCAGGTATTGAGCAGTGGAGGCAGGCAAGCAGTGGAAGAGATTTGGAGATCAGATCTGAGCTGTATTGTGTGTAACAGAGGTGGAGATACTTGTGAGAAGTATTATGCTGTGTAATGTTACATGACTCAATCATTAATATACAGATAGTTGGGGTTTTTAGCGCGATGCTTTCCCCGGGATACATACTGTGTTAATGTGTGAATGCTCTTGATGTTTTATTGTTATTGATGCTGCTATATTGTTGATCAACGTAGAGGAGCTTATGTATTGTGTATGTTTTCCACAATAGTACATGATCAGGATAATCTCCATTGAATATGTGTTAAATTATTCAAAATTTCTACATGGTATCAGAGCTGCTTGATTTGTAGAAGATATTTTTACAGGATATCAAGCGAGGATTGATCATCAGATCTACTATTCAGGAAGTGTTTACATTCTATTTCTTCAGGCAGAGTCTGTAATCGGGCCAGGTAGCCTCTGGATTCATCCTTCCTTTGGAAGGTGAGATATCCGGTGAATGCCCATACAGTCAATCTCTGTACGAGAAATATTGTGTTCTCACGAATTCTAGATCGGAGGCAGTTGAGTTGGAGCTGGTGGAATTCGAATTTGCAGCAGTGTTGTTGAAATGTCTTTCAACGGATTGCGAATGTTATTCCAAAGCAAGAGCGACCTGGCGCTCAAGGATAAACTCAGTAACAATAAAGGTGAGAATGGATCTTCATCAAAGGTATCTGATGAAGAGAATTGTGCTTTGGCTGCCAAAGCAAAGAATGGGAAGAACAAGAAAGCTTCTCATTCCGGTGCGAAAGGCAAGAAGCAGGATATGTCCAAGGTGAAGTGTTTTCACTGTCACCAGCATGGACACTATGCCACAAATTGTCCGCAGAAGAAGAAGAACAAGCAAGCTGCTGGATCTGCAGGGGGAGAGGCCTTAGCTTCTCAGTTTGAGCTTGATTTTTCATTGATCGCATGCTTGGTTTCAAGTGTGATGGGATCAGTGTGGTTCTTGGACAGTGGTGCGTCTTTTCACATGACGGGAGATAGAGATTTGTTCTCTGATCTGGAGGACAAAGATCTTGGAGTGCACATCGAGATGGGCGATGATGGTAGATACAGTGCGACTGGTATCGGTACCATTTCCTTTGAGAGGGAGTCTGGTAAACCCTTTGTATTGAAGGAAGTCATGCATGTTCCAGGATTGAAGAAGAATCTCATCTCAGTGGCGATGTTAGAAGACAAAGGGTATGATGTTGTTTTCAGCGAAGGAAAGGCCTTCCTGTGCAGCAAGACAACTGGTGAGACCCGGAAGATAGGGGTTCGAGTGAGGAACCTTTATCAGTTGCATGTAGATGGATGCGCAGCAATGGCAGGCAAGGCAGAAGGATTGGTGAGCCGGGATGATGGCGAGTTGTGGCACAGGAGATTGGGTCACCTTCACCATGGAGCCTTGAAGATACTGCAGCAGATCACTACAGGGCTTCCTAAAGGCACACTTGCGCAGTCAGATCAGTGCAAGGGGTGTACTTTGGGGAAGTTTGTGAAAGCCACCTTTCACGAGAAGGATAGTCGCGCCACGACGATCCTTGAGAGAATTCACACAGACGTGTGTGGACCTTTCTCAGTTTCTTCGACAGCAAAACACAGGTATTATGTGATTTTTGTTGATGATTTCTCTCGTAAGTGCTGGATCTTCTTCATGCAGAAGAAGAGCGAGACATATTCAAAGTTCTGTGAATTCAAAGCACTGGTCGAGAAGGAGTCGGGGAAGAAGGTGAAGGCTCTTAGGAGCGATAATGGTGGTGAATACATCTCGGACGAGTTCAAGGATTTCTGCAAGGCAGAAGGGATTCGTAGAGAGCTCATAGCTCCCCATAACCCACAGCAGAACGGGGTAGCTGAGCGGAAGAACAGAACGATTGTGGGTGCTGCACGGGCAATGTTGCATGATCAGGGCCTACCCCTTCACTTGTGGGCAGAAGCATGCAATACAACAGTGTATGTGCAGAACCGTTGTCCTCATAGGATACTTGGCATGAGTACACCTGAGGAGACTTATTCTGGTAAGAAGCCTGATCTTTCTCATTTGAGGATTTTTGGTGCTAACGTTTACATGCATGTGACGAAGGATGCCAGAAAGAAGTTGGAGCCAACTGCAGAGGTTGGGATATTTGTGGGGTACACTGATACGCCCCACAACTATCGTGTGTATTTTCCAGACAGTGGTAAAACTGTTGTGCGACGGGATATAAAATTTCAGGAGGAGAAAGCCATGAAGTGTTCGCTTGAGAGGGAGCTACACTTGCATGCAGATGAGGAGCTATTAGTTCCTAAGGATGAGCTTCAGGACGTGGATCAGCCACAGGACGAGGTTCATGGAGTGGAAGAGACCACTCATGCAGCGCCAACCATCAGAGGGCGAAAGCGCTTGACAGAAGCTGAGCGACTGGCTCAAGATGCAGAGAAAGTTGTAGGACCACCTACAGCCCAACGCAGGCAGAGACAGTCACCTGATCGGTACACTGGATACATGGCTCTTATGAGCAAGTGTGTTGTGACTGAGCCATCCTCTTTCGAGGAAGCTGTGGAGGATCCCGCATGGGTAGACGCCATGGTGGAAGAGTATGATTCTATTGTCAGAAACAGTGCATGGGAGATTGTTCCTAGACCGGAAGGGAAATCAGTGGTGGGTTCGAGATGGATCTACAAAGTTAAGCAGGCAGCTGACGCGAGTGTGGAGAAGTACAAGGCAAGATTTGTTGCCCGAGGCTTTTCACAGATTGAGGGGATCGATTATGAGGAGACCTTTGCACCTGTCGTAAGGTATTCTTCCATACAGACGATTCTTTCTCTCTCAGCGCAGATGGGATGGCACATTCATCAGATGGATGTGAAGACTGCGTTCCTCAACGGAGTCATTGAGGAGGAGGTGTACATTGAGCAACCCGAAGGCTTTGAAGTCTTCAGCAGCGAGTCGCATGTGTGCAGGCTCAAGAGAGCGTTGTATGGGTTGAAGCAAGCACCACGTGCTTGGTACACACGGATAGACAGCTATTTCACAGGACTTGGATTCTCCAAGAGTGAGGCGGATCCGAACCTATACCAGATTGTGGTGGAGGGTAAGTTGCTTATCATTGTACTGTATGTTGATGATTTGATTCTAACGGGTGATGAGTTGTTGATACTGTCATGCAAGAAGGATCTTGCTACAGAGTTTGAGATGAAGGATTTGGGCCTCCTTCACTATTTCCTAGGATTGGAAATATGGCAACGCAGTGGTGGACTGTTTGTTTCTCAGGGCAAGTATTCTCGGGAGATACTGGAGAAGTTCAACATGCATGGCTGCAAGCCTGTTGATACTCCTCTTCCTGGAGGTTGGAGGAAGGAGGATGCCACTTCGGGAGAAGAAGTGGATGCCACTGTTTATCGACAGTTGGTGGGGTCGCTGATGTATTTGGTCAATACATGACCTGATATATGCTATGCAGTTAACCAGCTTTCACAAGCTATGGTTAAGCCTACCAAGCTCTTCTGGAAGGTGGGCAAGCATGTATTGCGCTACTTGAGAGGCACATCGGGATATGGTTTGTGGTACAGACAGGAGGATGAGGTGAAGCTATGTGGCTTCACGGATGCAGATTGGGCAGGGAGCCCAACGGACAGAAAGAGCACATCAGGAGGCGTCTTCAGTATCGGATCGACAGTAGTTTCTTGGTACAGTAGGAAGCAGAGATCTGTGTGGATGAGGATGATCCTGGTCGGGTTTTTCGGGTCCAATCACATCAGGTACCATCATATCAGAGATTGTGTGCAGCGGAGGATCATGTTACTTTCGTACATTCCAACGGAGGATCAGGATGCTGATATTCTGACGAAGGCTCTCACTAGGAGCAAATTCGAGTACCACCGAGGCAGGATAGGGGTTGTTGATAATCCATATCTTGTCGAGAGGGAGTGTTGAGATTGCAACAAGATGATGGAGCTTAGTGAAAAGAGTCGCCTTCACTAAGTGGGCCCGCAGGCTATTTTTGGCGCAAGTCTATTTTTAGACTATGTCTATTTTTAGACATATGGATCATGTCTATGTTTATGGATGATTGATCAAGTTGGGAAAAATAGATGGACTTCTATTTTTGATGAAAGTGTGAGTGATCACAGTGTGAGTGATCAAAGTCTATTTTTAGACTGGCTGTCAAAAATAGAAAAGTCAAATATTATTATCTCACAATAATATTTGGACTATAAACTTAATCTTATTCTCTTGGAGCACTTCAGTTTGAGCTACAGAAGTGGCACATGCAGCTGTCAGAAGGAAATACGCTTTTCTTATGAGTCAGTTGAGTTGTTGCATGCATGACTTCAGTTAGAACTCAATCAGTTGAGTTTGGTGGAGTTGATGGAGTTGTGTTCAGTTTAGCTTTGTTAAACTGGTTGTATTTAGTCTAACTGGCAAATAGACTAGAGATGAGTTGAGTGAATTAGTTATTAATTAATTCACAAGTTATTAACTCATAATACAACTAATGAATACATCAGTTAACTCAGTTGCATGTCAGTGCATGTTCAGTTCAACAGGGACAGGTGGTAGAGAATCAGATTGCTATCAGTTGTGACTATAGTTGTGCACCAGATCTTGCACAATCAAGGGATTGAGTATGCCAATGAGTTTTCTCACGTATTTGGCCCACATTTTAGCCTTTGCTCACGTCCACAAAGAGTGAGTGACTATTTTGCAAGTGAAAAACGAGTTTGGGAAGCCATTCTCATCAGTTCTTGAGCAGGTATTGAGCAGTGGAGGCAGGCAAGCAGTGGAAGAGATTTGGAGATCAGATCTGAGCTGTATTGTGTGTAACAGAGGTGGAGATACTTGTGAGAAGTATTATGCTGTGTAATGTTACATGACTCAATCATTAATATACAGATAGTTGGGGTTTTTAGCGCGATGCTTTCCCCGGGATACATACTGTGTTAATGTGTGAATGCTCTTGATGTTTTATTGTTATTGATGCTGCTATATTGTTGATCAACGTAGAGGAGCTTATGTATTGTGTATTTTTTCCGCAATAGTACATGATCAGGATAATCTCCATTGAATATGTGTTAAATTATTCAAAATTTCTACATTTAGTCCTTTAATCCCTAATGATTTACAATGTAATTATCAAAAATTTAAGTCTAACTTTAGTAAAGACTGCTAAAAATCTAAAAATGAAAAAAAAAATCTTAAGAAAGACTTGGAAGCAAAGTTTAAGCAAGAAATGAAAACAGAGTTTCTATTCCTGTTTTACCATTATTTCCCAATCATGAATTAAAAACTAAAAGTGAAATTTGCAACTGATGTCTAATTAATTGCAGAAATAAAACTAAATGAAATAATTAGTTACTCTGCCTCTAAATTTTTGGAGAAAGTCTCCTTGTGATGACATTTGAGGAATTTTGTACTTCATTATTCTAAGACAAAACAAATCCAGAGATGCAACAAAGACTCATTGCATAAATGAAATGTTCAACCACTTAGTTTAGGATGAATTATCAACTTGAAGGGTTTTACAGAAACATTCGTTAACACCATGAGTCAGTAAACTAGAAACAAAATGGCAAGGACAGTAAATGGCACTGATCAGTCTAATTGAGAATTTAAAGACTAGTAAAACAGTGAATGAAGTAAACTAAATTACATTACTGAGTTTCAACTTCTAACTACCGATAAAAACTAGAAATAAATCAAGCAAAAAGTAGCTACTCTAAATTATGAATGCTACTAGTAAGAGAATGATGAAAATTACATTACAAACATTGTTAGTATGAAAATGATTATAAACACTGTGAAAGGAAATGATGAATTTACAGTTTAACTAAAAGATGAAAATAAAATGAAATTAAACCTTCTTCAGTGCAGGGGCCCTTTGCAACTGATTAGGCTATGCTTGCTTAATCAACTCCAAGAAAACTCCTTCAAATTTCCATAAAACATGCAGTCTTTATATCAAAAATAGGGACACAAAATGCCCAGGAATTAGAGAGTTTAAAACTTTGATTTCACAATAAAATATCACTATTACTACTAACTTCTTCGATCCTTTACACAGGTATTTATAAGAAAAACCATACAACTGTTTGTGGAGAAAAACATGCTATAGATAAACACGTAGAAGACAAATGTGCGGAATTTCTTCCGCGGCTGCTGGAGACATAAATCCAAGACATGGTGGCTGTTGGATTCAGTTGTACAAGTGGCTGTTGGAGTCTATAGGTACAAGTAGCTATTATGGATAACTCTTCCTATCACTATGAAATGTGTAATTAATCATGAAACAGAGTCATGTTACCTTCGGTCTCTGTGTTTGACTTCTTCATTGACCGTAGTCTTATGCCATCTTCTTTGTTGATTTGGGCTAGGTGAATAGGACAGGGTCGATGTCAATATGATTTCCAAGCTGCACATGTATCTAGTTTCTCCTTCTAACACTTGGAACCTATTAAAGCATGAAGGTAGCTACGGAACAACCGATTAGTTACAGAATAGGCTGTGTTCCATAGCTAATATACAAAAAATTATTCAAACAGAAAAACATAAAAGCATAACATGTAAATCACTAAATCTCCTCCTCAAGACAGTATATACTGGTCATTGATGATGAGAATGCATCTTTTTCATGGAAAAACAAAGAAAAGGAATGAGAAGAGTTGCTAGGGAAAGAGTAATTTTGAGGCTCAACATACCTCCACTGCAAAATCATTGCATGTCCCCATGAAATTTTCAAAAATGTGAACTTATTTCTCCTATTGCATCTGTTATGACACTTCTGCCAGCACATCCAACTTCCTTTTATTACTTCTCTTTGCACTGATTGCCATCCTGGGCTTCTTCATAAGAAGTCTGTATTTGAGGTTGATAAGTGTTCTGCTCAGCTTCCTATTTTTCCTCTTCAGCTTCTTGTTTTTCTTGTACCATAATCCCAAGTGTAGCATTGTGTTGTCATGAATGGCTCTATCCAGCTTGTTCTATTCGCTCATGGTTTCATTTTCCTTTTTAATGTGCCTATTCAAAATCTCTAACTCAAAGATTTCTTGTTTGAGAGAGCTAGTTAGAGATTCTTGTGGAGTGATAGGCTGCTTTAGGTTGGTTGAGGATCCTGGATCCATTGAGGTATTCTTTTTATCTAATGACTCTATGTAGTCATAGATTTGTTGTTTTACTAGATCTATGCCAAGAGAAGCTCTACTTGGGCTGCCTTTAAAATTTTGTGGAAGAGAGTTTTGTGGACTGTGTTCAGATGGAATACTGTTAGGAGATTGAACTGGGGTTTCTTCCTCTAAGTTTATGAACTAGGTTTCTTTTGATGTTACCTTCTTCACCTTATCTCGAAGTCTAGAGCTCCTTCTCAGGTTTTGGAAGCTTATGGTTTCTTCTCTTGTGTTCTTCTTCCTCTTTCCTATCTCCTTATTTTTCTTGATTTGCTCCTTAATATTGGT
Organism: Pinus tabuliformis; assembly: GCA_031772625.1. Classification (NCBI taxonomy): domain Eukaryota; kingdom Viridiplantae; phylum Streptophyta; class Pinopsida; order Pinales; family Pinaceae; genus Pinus; species Pinus tabuliformis. The sequence goes on along the minus strand of CM062817.1, from coordinate 1,854,403,980 downwards.
CAGTCTTTCAGAGAGTAACTGTTCATCTTCTTGTGGTGATGAAGGTTCAGGAATGTCTTTATTGATTTCTTCAGCCTTCTCTTTCATTTTTCCTTTATGTTTATTCTGCTTCCTAACCTCTAGTTTAGAAGTTGTCTCTGCATCATTCTTTTGTGAGGAGGTTTGAATATTAATGCTGATATTTCTCCTCCTACTTTTCTTAACATGACTTTCCTCAGGTGACTCTGGAGCATCTTGGAAAAAATTTCTTACCAAGAAATCTTCCCATGTATCCCCTATACTTCTCAAATAGAATTCAACTAGTATTTTCACTAATCCATGATGATACATATGTTGGCATTATGACATAGGTTTGGCACTATGACACAGGTGTTTTCCTTGATGGAAACTCACTCAAATGGCAGATCACTGTTCATGCTCTCAGAATGAAAGAAAGCGAGGCATACACAGGTTTCCTTTGACAAAGTCGTGTATACACGTGATATTGCCGATCAAAAGTCACGTATGCATATGCACGTACTTTAATGCACGGAAAAGCGCGTACATGTGGGAAAGCTTATTTTTAGGTCCATGGTATTTGGACCTATGGTTTTGGACCTTGGTATTTCATCCAAAGTATTAAACCCAGGTATTGGGTCCCTAGTATTGGTTCTCTATGGTTTTGGACCATGGTTTGAGTAAGGCCTAAGACTATAAAAAGGAGGAGATCATTTGGCATATATATCGACTCAAGTATTGAATATGAAGAGCAAGATCTGGAATATTGGTGATTGGTTTATGGTGCATAGCTGAATCTGAATCAAGGAGGAACCTGAGCGCAAGAAGATGGATAAGTTCTATTGATGGGTCAAAACTCAAGTCTTGAATAGTAGTATCTTTGTGTGATTTTGATCTGTTATATTTGGCGCATGACTTGATCTGATAATCTGGGTATAACTGATGTATGAATATTTGAAAGAGTGAATTATCTTTTACAGATCTGTACGCAGGTTCGACACATCAGAGGCACATATACACACTGGTTTAGTAAATCAAAACATCGTATACGCTGGTTGGCCTTAATACAGAAGCATATGCACGCAGGTTTCTGCATATTGAAGTAGCGTACGTCTCTTGAAATATGTTTTAGCTACTTTTGTTTATTGCTACAGTGTTCTGGGTGCATAATTGGTGTCTGGTTACTGATATTATTTTTTGGGTACAACATTTAGAGAAGTGACTATTTGATTCAGTTTGTTTGGTGAAAAGGAGATTGGTTGATGCAAATATACTTGATGTTTGATTGATGTTATTCATGGATCTAGTCTAAAAATTTATGAAACGTGGTCCTTGGAAGAAAAGAGAAGGTTGTAGTCTTCTGTAGGTCAACACCTACGTACTAGTACGTCAGCTAATGCAAGAGCTAAGGGGGTTGTATCTCCCTTCCAGGAGAAGCTGGAGAATGAGAGAAGGTTGTAGCCTTCTGCAGGTATAAGCCTATGTACTGGTATAAGACTACACCAGTACATATCCATTGTAAAAGGAAGTTTCTAATTGAAAGAAGATAGAGACGAATTGCAGCAGGTGGTTTTAACCCACATTGGGTTTCCACCTTATATCATGTGTTCTTGTGTGTGACTTTTTGATCTGTTTTTACTGTTCCTGGTTACTATTTATATGGTCTGACACACAGATTAATGATCAACATCAGGAGAATAAATTAAATTACAAGTCTGCAAGTTATACGCGAATTTCCTTAACTGTAGTTGTGTATATACACTGTATTCACTAACTGAAGTAGAATATGCCAATCTGATTGTGAAATGAAAAATAATTGACCTAATAATACTGAGTCACCCCCCCTCTCAATATTATTTCCAACAATTGGAATGAGAGCAGGTCCTTCAGAAGAAGCTTGATCGCTTGAAGGAAGATCTATCATCATGAGCAACTACGAGAAAGAAGCATCAATCAGGCCACCAATTTTTGATGGGAGAAACTTCGTCTATTGGAAGGTAAGAATCATAGCCTATATTCAATATCTTGGTACAGAAGTCTGGGATATCGTGGAAACAGGATACACATTAATGAATTTAGACTTCTGTGATCCATAACATTGTTTAGAAAATCTTCGGCAAAATCACATAATCAATCTTTTGTCGACGCGTTTCGAACCAACTAGTGTGGTTCATCGTCAGGACAAGTTGAAAAACAGATCCAGCTTCGCCTGTTAAATAGCTAGAGCAGATACACCAACGGTTACCTAACTAAGGGAGCAAGGTCCAAATCAGATATATTAGGTAAAAAATAGATAAAAATTAAATTAAATATAATAATAAATAAATCAATATATATAAATTTTATATAAATGTATAAAATTAGTTATATTCGGTGTGAGATAAAACTATAAACATATGAAGAATTATAAAATAATAATAAATTATTTATAAATAAATCAATGAAGAAATATAATTAATAATAAATTATATTTAATGAATATAAAAGTATAAAATATTTTATTTAATGAAAAATAAAATTAAATGGTATCATTTTTAGTTATATTAGGTGTAAGATAGATAAAGAATTATAGAATAATAATAAATTATTTAATTATAAAATTATAAAATAAATAAATTATAATATAATAAATAAATAAATTTTACATATAGATATATAAAAATTAGTTATATTAGGTGTAAGATAAAATAAACAAATTATTTATTTATTAACTAAATATATAAATATATAAATGAAGAAAAATAATAATAAATAAATTATTAATCTACTAAATAAATAAATGATTAAATGAAAAAATATAAACTAATAATAGTATAAATTATTTATTTAATGAAAAATAAAAATAAATGGTGTCATTAGTAGGTAATAGATATATAGATATCTAAATAAAGAAGAATAAATTATTTATAAATATATAAATGAAGAATTAAAGAATTTTTTAAAGGAAATAAGGGACCATTCCTTATAATAAACAAATAAGAAGGAAAAGAATAAGAGTAATAAAAATAATAATAGAATTTTGTTAATAATAATCATAATAATAGTAATAATAATAGAATCAAGTTATAGAAATAAAATAATAAAGTAAAAAACGATTACCAAATAATAAATTTTTTTGAAATTGTTTATTAAATTACTAAACAGTAGTATTTAGTAATAGTTTATAAACAAATAAAAATAATCGTACTCATAATACTAATAAAATCAATTAAATAAATAAATAAACAGACGTAATAACCCCTAGAATCTAATTACATTAGGTAAATTTAGGGTTGTTAAAGTCCAACATCATAAAAAATCCTTTAAACCCAATGGTCAAATAATCAGTATTAATTCAAGATTTTTTAAGTTTAACTAAGTCAATAGGTAAATATTTACTTATAAGGTATATCAAACTTTATCCATAATGGTCAGATATTTTATATTTAATAGTAATCCATATTTATTCAAATCTATTTATTCAATAAAATCATTAAGGTTACCTATGTCAATAGGTAAATGAATAATTAACCATAAGGTTTGAAAAGGTCCCTTAGTTAGGTAACCGTTGGTGTATCTGCTCTAGCTATTTAAACAGGCGAAGCTGGATCTGTTTTTCAACTTGTCCTGACGATGAACCACACTAGTGGTTCGAAACGCGTCGACAAAAGATTGATTATGTGATTTTGCCGAAGATTTTCTAAACAGGATACACATTTCCATCAGCAACTCCTACAGATACGACTGGTAAGAAGCAGTATGAAACAAATGCAAAGGTTGTCAATACTCTATTAGGGAGTCTATCTCAATCAGAATTCATCAAGGTTATGCAGCTCAAAACCGCAAAAGAAATATGGGACAAGATCGTTCTGAGCTATGAAGGAGATGATCAGGTAAAACAAGCAAAACTACAAACTCTCAAAATTCAATATGAAAATCTTAGAATGCACAATGATGAAAATGTGGCTAACTATTTCCTACGTATATATGAGATTGTTAATTGTATGAAAAACTTGGGTGAAGAAATAAAATAAGTTGTTTTTGTTGAAAAGGTTCTAAGATCTTTGTCTTCTAAGTTTGAATCAAACGTTTCTGCCATAGAAGAAAAACAGAATCTATAGAGCATTACCATGTCACAGCTACATGGAATCCTAACCGTTTACAAAATGAGAAAAGGGGGACCATCAGACAAGAGAGAAGCCACATTGAAAGCTTCACGAAAAGGAGATTATAATGACTTAGGACATATGTCAGAAGAAGAGGAAGAATCAAATTTTGTCGAGAACCTTCAACGGGGTTCTGGAAGATTCAGAGGTAAGCTACCTTTCAAATGTTTTTCTTGTGGAAGAGTCGGTCACTATGCTACCAAGTGTCCTCATAAAGATAAGCTTGACAAAGGTAAGGAACCAATTAGATGGAACAGAAAACAGAATGTAAGTAAGAAGAGCTATTACACACATGAAGACAGTGATGGATTTTCAAATAGTGATGAATATGAACAAGGTAATGACTATAGACTTTTGATGGCTTTTGAAGATGATGATTTCTTGGATGCTATAGATGAAGAAGGTCTTTATGAAGAAATTTCTAAACTCAAAATTTCTTTAGAAGAAAAGAATATGATTATAGATACTCTGACATTCCAACTTGCTGAAAGGGAGAAACACAATGAAAAGTTAGAATGTGAAATTGTGGGCCTTATAAAATACATTTAGAAAACAAAAGCTCTTAATATTAGATTTTTTAAAGGATCGAAAACTTTAGATGAGATTATCAAAGTGCAGTGTTCTCCTCAAATCACGACTAGTCTTGGGTATACTGAAGAAATATTTCAAGCACAAAAGCCATCTACCTCCAAAAGTTATCTTGAAGCAGCAAGGAGAAGTGAACAGGTTGACAATTGAAAACAAAGGCACAATGAAGATCATCAGGTAAATCAAGGACAATTTACTTCAAGAATGAACATAGATCACCAAGTAAATCAAGGGCAATCTACTTCAAGGATGAACAGAAGCTACAACCAACCGCAGGTAAATCATTCTCAATTTGCCTCAAGAACAAATGGCTATTACAATCACCTAGACGGAAGGTTTGATGATCGCAGGAATTTCTTCAATGGCCAATGTTTCTCTTGTCATAACTTTGGACATAAAGCAGCTCAATGTGTTGCCTACAAGACCATCATGACCAGAGAAGCACAAAATCAAAGTAGTGTGACTGGAATCATGAAAAGAACCTACAATAACGTTTTTGCTCTTGAAAATGAAATAGAATGTTCTATTTGTAACAACTTTGGTCATAAAGATTTTGAATGCAGGAGTAGGTTTTGGCAAACAACTTAGAAGGAGAAAGCTTCATTGAGCCCCAAAACATGGAGGAAGAAAGAACCGCAACTAGAAAGATGTGGTATAGCCTTATATGCAGAAGGGCAAGAAAAATAGTGGTACATCGAAAGTGGATGCTCGAAACATATGACAGGTGATAAAGAAAAACTTCAATCATATAGTGCCTTAGAAAAGGAAAAGAAGGTCTCATTTGGAAATGACACCCCTGCATTCATAAAAGGTAAAGGTTCTATTCTTTTGAAAGAAAAGGTCAAAGCTGGGAATGTTATGTATGTTGATGGTTTAAAGCATAATCTATTAAGTGTCAAACAAATGTGTGATCAAGGAAATGAGGTAATATTTCAATCAAATGGATGTATTTTTCGTGAGCTTGATACAGGAGAAACAATGATCAAAGGCATAAGAAAACCAAATAATTTATACATAGTCAAGGGAGGACAACAACAATGCTATCTAAGCAAGAATGATGAACATTGGCTATGGCACAAAAGATTGGGGCATCTAAGCTTCTCTCAGATAAGGAAAGCATGCAAATATCAGGTGGTTCGTGATCTCCCTGACATCAAAATTCCAGACAATACAATATGAAAATCATGTCAGTTTGGGAAGCAAACCAAAACTAATTTCCCTGAGAAGGAAGGATCAGCTAGTAGGTCACTTGAACTTGTCCATACTGATGTATGTGGTCCATCTAGGAAAATGTCACCTCGAGCAGAAGAATACTTTATATTGTTCATTGACGACTTTTCGAGGGTGTGTTGGATAGGACTTATGAAGCATTAAGACAGAGCTTTCGAAAAGTTCAAAGAATTCAAAGCCTTGGTTGAAAATGAATCAGATCACGGAATCAATGCCTCAAGTCTGATAGAGGTGGGGAATTTACCTCGGATGAATTTTTCAATTTTTGTGAAGAACATGGAATAAGAAGGGAATTCTCTACTGCAAGGACTCCTCAGCAAAATGGAGTAGTGGAAAGGATGAACATAATGGTTCAACAAATGGCTCGTTCTATGCTTGATAAGTCTGGAACTCCCGCAACCTTCTAGGGTGAGGCTGCATTTGCTGCAGTTACTATTCTCAACAAGACAAATGTCCGGGTAAACAACACTCAAACTCCTCATGAACTTTGGTTTGGTAAGACTCCCACAGTAAAATACTTCAAAATTTTTGGAAGCAAATGTTACATCGAAAAGACTGATGAAAACCTTGGTAAGTTTGAACCTAGAGTAGATGAAGGCATTCTTCTTGGTTACTCTCCCCACAACAAAGCATATAAGTGTTACGATAAAATACTTGGAAAAATTGTTGAAAGTATTGATGTAGTGGTTGATGAAGAAGGAAACATTCCTAGGCAAGGAAAATCTGAAGATTTCGAAGATGATGAGGACTATCCTTCAGCAACAAATAAGACTCATGATGAAGAAGAAACCCATGAGGAACCAGAAGAACAGATAAGGATAGAAGAAAAGACTCCATCCAGGTACGTTCAGAAGAATCATCCAGAAACTCAAATTTTGGGGCAGAAAGAGGTAGTTGTACAAATAAGAAGAACTATTTCAGAAGCTTCAAGCTACCTAGCATTTCTCTCCTCCACTGAACCACAAAATTTAAGTGAAACATGCAAAGATGAATGCTGAGTCAAGGCCATGAATGAAGAACTGGAGCAGATTGAAAAGAATAACACTTGGGAGTTGGTTCCTAGACCAAATGATAAAAATGTAATAGGCACAAAATGGGTATTCAAAAACAAACTGAATGAAAATGGAGATGTTATTAGAAACAAGGAAAGACTTGTTTGTAAAGGGTATGCACAACAAGAAGGCATAGACTTTGAAGAAACTTTTTCACTAGTTGCTAGACTTGAGGCCATAAGAATGTTCCTTGCTCTTTCAAGCTTTCATAAGTTCAAAGTATTTCAAATGGACGTGAAGTCTGCTTTTCTAAATGGAGACTTGGATGAAGAAGTGTATATTGAGCAACCAGATGGGTTTATCCTTGGAAATGATCCAAAACTTGTATGTAGACTCAAAAAGGCTCTCTATGGCCTTAAACAAGCTCCAAGGGCTTGGTATTATCGTTTGGTTAAGTACCTCCATCAACAAGGCTTTATAAAAGGATCAACAGATAACAATCTATATATAAAAATTGGCAATGATAAGTTGCTAATACTTGTTGTATATGTTGATGATATCATCTTTGGCAGCAATGAAGAAGACATGAGTCAAAACTTTGCCTTGGTGATGAAAAAAAAATTGAAATGCCCATGGTTGGTGAGCTCACATATTTTCTTGGTTTACAAGTCCAAAAAAACAAAGATGGTATTTTCCTATCACAAACCAAGTATCTCAGGTAGATCTTGAAGAAATATGGGATGGAGGATTCGAAACTAGTATTCACCCCTATGGTAACAGGATGCAACCTCAGCACAAATGATGAATCAGTAGTAGTGCATCAACCAACCTATAGATCCATGATTGGTAGTCTGCTCTATCTAACAGGTACTTGACCAGACATTATGCATGTAGTGGGAATAGTTGGAAGGTTTCAGGAAAATCCAAAGGAAACTCATCTTCAGGCAGTTAAGAGAATTTTCAAGTATCTTCAAGGAACTCAAAACTATGGCTTATGGTATCCTAGAGGTACAGATCTCACACTTCATGCATATACAGATGCAGATTGGGCAGGAAGTGTGGATGACAGAAAAAGTACTAGTGGTGGTGCATTCTTCATGGGTCCTAGATTAGTATCTTGGTTCAGCAAGAAACAGAGTTCAATTACATTATCTACAGCTGAAGCAAAATATGTAGCTGCTGCATCTTGTTGCACACAACTCCTTTGGATGATGCAAACATTGCAAGACATGCAAATCACTTGTACTCCACCTATCTCCATTTTTTGTGATAATACAAGTGCAATCAGTATTTCAAAGAATCCCGTCATGCATTCAAAGACCAAGCACATACCTATCAAATATCACTTTCTTCGGGAACAAGTGCTTGAACAAAAGGTTAAATTAGGGTATGTTCCCTCCAAGGAACAAGTTGCTGATATACTCACCAAACCACTACCCAGGGAAACATTTGAATACCTCAGACAGAAGTTGGGAGTAGTCGATGAATCACCTTGCTGTTGAAACTTGTTTGTTTTAGAGAAAAGTGAGTGTATGCGAGTTTCATGAAGAGGATCCACGTACATACGTCGGTTTATGTGGGTACAGTCGCGTATATGTTGGTTTGAAGACAAACTATGGGTCAGGCTTAGGATGAACGGAGTCTGATATGGGTCTGACAGAGACCATCTGGCACAGGTTCAGGGGGAGCATATATATTCTTCTGATAATGCATTGTTGGCATTATCCTAGAAGATATTGGTTCAAGATCTTAGTGTTCTGGTTTCATGGGGAATAGGTGCAGAAGGAAAACATGGTTGCTGGTCTGAATGATGATTGACATATGCTGCTGATGATAGTTGTTGATAACTATCATAGTTTGGTTGTAGATATTTCATCTATATGTCATGTATTTATTTTCTTATCAAGGTCATGTAATGGCCTACTTTGGTTTCCCCACTATGCCTGGGATGGATAATGTAATGTTCTTGTTTTATCTTGTGTAACCTTTTGGTGTATCCCCACTTGGTTGGGTGGATGAGTCAATTCCCACTTGGTTGGGAGATGGATGTTTGTATGAGTCTTTAGTGGTAGGAAGGTCACTTATGATGTATAGAGTTATGTATCTTCTTGTAGAACATCTTCTTGCAGCCCTTGATGTCAAAGGGGGAGAATGACTTTGAGTGACTTGGGGTTGCCATCAAGTCTAAAGGGGGAGATTGTTGGCATTATGACACAGGTTTGGCGCTATGACACAGGTGTTTTCCTTGATGGCAACTCACTTAGATGGAAGATCACTATTCAGGATCTCAGAATGAAAGAAAGCGAGGTATACACAGGTTTCCTTTGACGAAGTCGCATATACACGTGGTATTGGCGATCAAAAGTCGCGTATGTGTATGCACACACTTTCATGCACGGAAAAGCGTGTACAAGTGGGAAAGCTTATTTTTAGGTCCATGGTATTTGGATCTATGGTTTTGGACCTTGGTATTGCATCTGAAGTATTAAACCCAAGTATTGGGTCCCTAGTATTGGTTCTCTATGGTTTTGGACCATGGTTTGAGTAAGTCCTAAGACTATTAAAGGGAGGAGATCATTTTGCATATATATCAACTCAAGTATTGAATATCTTATAAAGAGCAAGATCTGGAATACTGGTGATTGGTTTATGGTGCATAGCTGAATCTAAATCAAGGAGGAACCTGACCACAAGAAGATGGATAAGTTCTATTGTGGGTAAAAACTAAAGTCTTGAATAGTAGTATCTTTGTGTGATTTTGATCTGTTATATTTGGCGCATGACTTGATCTGATAATTTGGGTATAACTAATGTCTGAATATTTGAAAGAGTGAATTATCTTTTATAGATCTATACGCAGGTTCGACACATCAGAGGCGCATATACACGTTGGTTCAGTAAATCAAAACAGCGTATACGCTGGTTGGCCTTAATACAAAAGCGTATGCACACAGGTTTCTGCATATTGAAGTAGCATACATCTCTTGAAATATGTTTTAGCTACTTTTGTTTATTGTTGCAGTGTTCTAGGTTCAAAATTGGTGTCTGGTTACTGTTACTATTTTTTGGGTACAACATTCAGAGAAGTGACTATTTGATTCAGTTTGTTTGGTGCAAAGGAGATTGGTTGATGCAGATATACTTGATGTTTGATTGATGTTATTCATGGATCTAGTCTGAAAATTTATGAAACGTGGTCCCTGGAAGAAAAGAGAAGGTTGTAGCCTTCTGCAGGTAGAAGCCTGTGTACTGGTATAAGACTGCACCAGTACAGATCCATTGTAAAAAGAAGTTTCTAATTGAAAGAAGATAGAGACAAATTGCAGCAGGTGGTTTTCACCCACATTGGGTTTCCACCTTATATCATGTGTTCTTGTGTGTGACTGTCTGATCTATTTTTACTGTTCCTGGTTACTGTTTATATGGTTCTGACACACAGATTAATGATCAACATCAGAAGAATAAATTAAATTACAAGTCTGCAAGTTATACGTGAATTTCCTTAACTGTAGTTGCGTATATACGTTGTTTTCACTAACTGAAGTAGCGTATGCAAATCTGATTGTGAAATGAAAAATAATTGACCTAATAATACTGATTCAACCCCCCCTCTCAGTATTATTTCCAACAACATAGTTGCTTCTATGGATTCAATTTTCTTTTGGACATTTGTAGCCATCCTTCTTAGACTATTTAGAAAGAAGAAGGGAATATTGATGGTTCCATTTTCTACAAAAATTCATTAATAAGCGTATATGGTAAACATACATAGACCCAAATATTCCTTTGCATGTAATGAATTTTTGCAATATTAACAACATATTACTCCATTTGTTCTTGAGTACTGAAGTAGAAATCCCCTTTCTAAATATTGTAACAACCATACCTGGGTTTCTAAGGATGATTTTCCAAGATTCACCATGAAATTCCTTGTTTTTAAACCATCTTTCTCCTTGTCTTGGCAGCTTTTTTTCTTCTGCTATGAAGGATTCTGTGACCGCAAATTTGATATCTCCTATCTCCACTTCTATGCCATCGAATGACCTTGCAAAAGACTTGGTAATTTACTTGTGGTAGCTGTCAAAATTTTCAATAAAATTTAACCATCCAGCCTTCTGTAGCATCCCTTTAAGCTATGGATACCTCTCCATATAATTTACCCCTATAGGTTCTGTTCTGACAATAAGCCCCATATCCCCTATTTTCGGTTAACCTTCAAAACTACTCTCATTGTCTATCAAACAAGTGCTATTTAAGAAATGGAATGATTGTGTATATAGAAATGGAAAGAATGTGTATATGGAATGACTGTGTGAATATGAGAGAAAAACTTAAGAGTTTGCATGTAATAAATAGACAGTAAGAGTTTAGAGAGTCATAGATAGGTAGGTCACATCGTTGACTTGATCATTAACAGGTGTAGTTTTGGAGGACCGTTTGAGTACAGGTTATGGAGTTTGAAGCAAAGATTTGTTATGAAAGAATCATTGAGACTGTTTGTCATTAAAGACAGAAGATATGGCAGAGACATTGTGGCGGTCAAATCAAATGATGGTTGATAAAGGAGACATGTGATTATACATACTATACAAACTTATGTTTTCAAATTGCTTTTTGAAATAAATTTTTGCATTTACTTTAGAATCTTTACCTTCCACTTGCTAATTTTTTTGATGTTGATCGACAGGTACCTTGAGCATGATTGGTCTTCAAAAATTGATTTTCTTAAATTCCTTGCATACATGGTTTTATTATGAACTGTACACTTGTGCCTGAACTGATAAACAAATTGTAGATGCAGAATCAGATTAGCTGTAGAACAGAATCAGCTGCAGAACATGAAATAGAAAGTGAAATATGGCTTATGGATCATGAATGAAATGTAAACGGCTATGTAAGTGAAAATAAAATGAGATGTAAGACAGATGATAAATGAAATGGAGATGGAATGAATACTGAAAAAGGAAACATTTATTGATGAAATAGGACAATGGGATGAAGTGAAACTGTAAAAATAAAATGAAGTGAGGTGAGATGAGATAATTAATTTTTCAGAATCTAAACTACAGAGTGACTGTGGCTTTGTGTCACTACTTATTACAGAAAGAAAATGGAAAATAAAGGGTGCCAAAAACCTCTGATTTTCACCATGTATTTTCTGTATAATGATGCCAATCAATGATTGGTTTTCAACCTTATACAATATATATATATATATATATATATATATATATATATATTATATATATATATATATATATATATATATATATATATGAAAAATAAAGACTAAGTTAGTGGAGAAGAAGGATTCTTCTTCACTAACTTCATTTTAGAATTATCCGGGAAGATCTTAATGAATTCCTCTTTTGAAATTGGTTTCTGATATATTTTTAATTTATGACCATTCACAAGAAGAGGAGTTTTACTTTCATTTATTGTTCTGATCCTAATTTCTCCATTACTTAAGACTTTTTCAATCTCATATGGCCCAAGCCAATGAGTTTGAAACTTCCCTTGAAAATCTTTAAACTTTGAATCAAATAACAGTGCCCAATCTCCCACTTGAAACCTCTTGTCCTTGATATATTTGTCATGCCATTTAGCCCACTATTGTTGGACTATACCAGTCCTTTGAACTGCCTCTTGCCTAATTTCATCAAGTTCATTTAATTGCTCCAGCCTATGATTTTGTGCCTCTAATAAATCTAGTCCCAGTTGGACTGCCATCTTGAAAGTTATAATTTGGAACTCTATAGGAAACAGGATTTGTTTCACATAAACAACTTCATAGGGTGTATGTCCTGTTGTGTTCCTCCATGTAGTTCTATAGGCCCATAAGGCTTTAGGAAGCCTTTCTGCCCAATCTCTTCTATGTAGATATACAGTCTTGGTGAGGATTCCTTCAATCACTTTATTTATAGATTGCACTTGACCATTTGGTTGTGGATGATAGGGAGTAGATTTCCTATGCTTGATCTTGTATTCTTCCTCAAGACCTTCCACCTTGTTAGATGTGATTTGAGATCCCTGATCTGCCACAATTTCTCTTGGAACACCAAAACGAGTGAAGATGTCCTCAAAAAGAAAATTAATTACAGATTTTTCATTAGCAAAAGGTAATGCTTTGGATTCAACCCACTTAGTGACATAATCAGTGCATACCAATATATACTTTTTCTGCTTAGATGGAGGACTAATTGGTCCAATAAAGTCTAAGGCCCATTTTTCAAAAGGTTCAATGAGTACTTGAGTTTGTAATGGCATTTCATTTGAGGGAGCAAGTTTCCCTACCCTTTGGCAGCTGTCACATCTCCTGACATATTATTTAGCATATTTGAAGATGGATGGCCAATAATATCCTAAAGAAAGGATTTTATAAGCTGTCCTCTTGTCAAAAAACTGTCCACCACACAACTCATCATGACATGCTTTAGGAATCTCGAGCATTTCATCTTCCCTGGCACACCTTCTAATCATAAGATCTGGCCCTATTTTATACAATTCGTTAGTGATCCATGAATATCTTGCACTTTCCTGAATAATTTTTCTTTTCTCTCTAGGAAACAAATGTGAAGGTAACTTTCCTGTGACCAAGTAGTTAGAAACATTTGCAAACCAAGGATTTTAAGTAGTTACTACAAAAAGATATTCATCAGGAAACTTATCTTCAACCGGAGAATCTTCTTTGATATTCTGAATCTTGGACAAGAAATCAGCAACTGTGTTTTGTTTTCCAGGTCTATCTAGCATAGTAATGTTGAATTCTTGCAAAAGTAAAATCCATCTTATAACTCTGCCATTAGTAATAGGTTTATTCATCAAATATCTAATTGTAGAGTGATCTATATGAACAAAGGTTTCATAGCCTGTTATATAGTGTCCGAACTTGTTAATTGCATGAAAAATAGCTAAAAATTCATTTTCAGTCATAGTATAATTCAACTCAGTGGGAGTCAAATTCTTACTTGTATAGTAAATGGTATAGGGAATTAATTTTTTTTTCCCAATATAGCTCCCAGAGCTATATCTAAAGCATCTGTGGAAATATGGAAAGGGATTTTCCAATTTGGACCTCTTAAAATGGGTGCTTCAGAAATTTTTGCTTTCAAGGTTTCAAATGCCAACTGGAAATTAAGATTCCAATTGAATTCACAATCTTTGGTGAGAAATTTGAAGAGTGGTGATGCTATTTTAGTGAAGTATTCTATAAATCTTCTATAGTACCCTGTAAATCCCAGAAAACTTCTAACATCCTTTTGGAAATTTGGAATTTATAATTTAGAGATGACTTCAACTTTAGATTTGTCAACTTTAACTCCATCTCCTGAAATGTGATGTCCTAAAACAATACCTTCTGTAAACATCATAAAACATTTTTCATGGCTTAGTGAAGGGTTTGTTTCCTTACATCTTTTAAGAAAATTTCCAAATTTTCCAAAGCTTCTTCAAATGTATTCCCATAGGCTGTAAAATCATCCATATGTACCTCTACACAATCATGTATTAGATCAGAAAAAATCCCTAGTACTACTCTTTGGAATGGTGCAGGTACGTTACATAACCCAAAAGGAAGTACTCGGTAGGCATAAGTTCCCCATGTACAAGTAAATGTGGTCTTATCTTGATCTTCAGGTGCTACCTTATAACCACTAAAACCATCCAAGAATGAGAAATACTTCTTACCTGCAAATGTATCTAACACTTGCTCTATGAAAGGAAAAGGAAAATGATATTTAAGGGTTTATTTACTAAATTCTCAGTAATCAATGCACACCCTCCATTTACCATTCTTTTTAGGCACAATTACCAAAGGAAAAACCCATTGGCTATCTGAAATTGGGTAAATGAAGTTTACATTTAGTAATTTTTGGAGCTCTTCTTTTGCAATCTCCCTAAGATTTGGATTCATCCTTCTTTGAGGTTGTCTGATAGGTCTACTGTTGTCCTCAATATAGATGTGATGGATACAAGTCTTAGGATCAATGCCTTTCATGTCGTTGTATTCCCATGCAAATGCAATAGAATGTTTTTGTAATGTTTTGATTAGCTCTTCTTCTTGTAGTTTCTCCAAGTTTTTGTTTATGTTCATTGTCCTACCTAGGAAAATTTCAATTGTAGAACTACCAAACTCTTCCATAGAATAGAGAGACATATGCCCAGATGACAAATATTCAACATTAGACTTTTCTTGAAATTACTCATGGTCATATTCTGAAGATGATTCAAAATTTTCCAACGTATTCAAAATTTGACTATCTTCACTAATTTCTGAAATAGTAAAGAGAGGTTGAATATCATCTTCATCATCGATCCATTCTTTGTCATCTATTTCTGTGATTGCTTTTGCTAGAGGATACAGAGTAAATTTCTTTGTTGAATTACCATAAGAAATACATATATCACTAGATCTATAGCTAATAAAAGCATCAGCTGTGGCTAGCCAAGGTCTTCCTAATATGAGTGGATGTCCTCCTAGATTATTCTTGGGAGTTAAGATCATGAAATCAACAGGATATTCCCAAGAATCTAAGGATACTGAAATATCTTCTAGCACACCATATGGTTTGATTACTGATCTATCTACTAGTTACAATAAGGTAGGTGTGTAGAGAAGATTAGGAAGTTTAAGCTGCTCCATAGTTTGTTTACTCATGATGTTTATTGCTGCCCCTAAGTCAATCAATGTGTTTTGAATTTCAATTCCATTAATATGTGTTTTGACAATTGGACTTCCTGGATCCACATATTTTTGTAAGGCAATTTTTTCCATCATTATGTCTGCTATTTTTCCTACCAGGTGAATTCTTTTTGTTTCTTTTGCTTTTATTCTTGGTTTTTTTATGCTCAACTCCTTTATTATTTTGGCTAGAATTGTAATTCCTCTAATGGCTTGTAGTAAAGGAAATTTGATATAGACATTGTTCAATTCATGTAGAAAATCATAGTTGGGCAACAAGATCTGTTTTTCTACCCCTATATCAATTTGTAGTCTTTCAGGAAAAGGAGGTGTAGAAGTAGATGCTGGTTGCTCAATGATAGGAGTTGTGTTCACTGATTCTTTTTGTTTTCTTTTTCAATGTTTTTGTTTTCGAGAGATGTTCCCTCAAAACTTTTATTGACTTTTAGAGAATCTTCCTCAGAACTATCTTGTTCCTGAATAACTACAGAAGGTCTTTCCTTTTCTAATATCCTTATAGATCTTAGTTAAACATCATTAAGATCTAGAGGAGTAATCATGTAAGTTGGAAATTGTTTTCCTTATAACATGTAAGCATTCTAAGGGTTTTTATTGTTGGGGTTTGGTAATGGTTGGGCAGGTAGCTGATTTGGTTTCTACTGAAATGGCAGTAAGAGATGAGGATTTTGGTTTTGTTGTGGAGGTTGTTGTGGAAATGGCAATGAAAGTTGAGGGTTCTGATTTCGAAGTTGTGGTTGCTGATTTTGTTGTTGAATATGTGGGGGAGGATAATTTTGATATGATTGAGGATATTGGTAATATTGAGAAAATCTCCCATGAGGATTTTGTACTCCTTGTGCCCATGGTTGATATTGAGATTGAGGTTGAGGTTAAGGCCAAGGTTGCTGCCAATAATTCTAGTTTGGTGGGGGCTAGAGATACATTTGATTGTTAAATCCCTAATTTTGTGGCCCTAGCCAAGGTCTTCTAGCAACAAAACAAAGAGGTTCTATAGAATTTGGGACTGTTTCCTCTTGAAAGACAGCCTTAGGACCTGGGATTGAAGGACAACCCTTGGTCTCATGGCTTTCTGAGCAAATCATATAAGTTTCTATAATTTTTGCATCTAAAGGGCATTCCCTTAGAGCAAGTTTTTTTCTGCATTTTGGACAAAAATGGCTAAAGAATCAGCCTCAGTTTTCTACTTGTTTTGTATTTTAAGGGTGTCTAATTGCTCACTAAGGCTCCCTAGAATGTCAGTTTTAAATTCATCAATCATATTGCCAATTTCTACCCTACTTACAGATCTAGTTGTAGATTTTTTTACTCTAACAAGAGAAGGATCTCTCGGCCCTTTCCCTATTTTAGATTTCCCTGTTGAGAGATGAACACATAGTTCTCCTATATCATTTAATGGAAGTTGAGAGATATCTCCCTTCCCCATCATGTTAAGGATATCTATCCACTCATCTCTAATGGCTTTTAATAAAAGAGCTTTCAAGGTTTCTTCATCTAAATTGTTCATCTTTGCTCTTTTCAAATTATAGTTGAATCTCTCAATCAAATCTTCTATGTTTTCATCCTCTCTTTACATCATTTTGAATAATTCATCTTTGTGATTGGTAGGCATGCAATAATCCAAGTACCTATCCAAAAACACCTTTTTCATGTCATTCCATGTTCTAATGGATTGAGTGACTAGCCCCATGAACCATTTCAAAGTAGCTCCTTTCAGTGTTGAAGGAAATAATTTAAGTTTTTGAGAGTCTTCTAGATAGTCATAAGTTCTACACAAGACTTCAAACTCAAACAAATGTTTTTCAGGATCCTCACTTTTCAACCCATAGAAGTTTGGGAGGACAGAAGGTGAGATATTTCTCATTGTGGAATTTGTTTCCTCATCCACTATATGGAATCCAAAAGAATTATCTATTTCCATATTTCCTCTGCCTCCTCCATTATTTCCTCTACCTCCTCCATTATTTTCTCTACCTCTCCCTCTACCCCCTCCTCCAAATAGTGAGAATTCTCCATCTTGTTCTTCTTCTGCCATCATAGTTTCTTCAGAATGAGTATAGGGTTCAACCTGCAAGGTTACTTCCTCCTCCTCTGGTTCTTTTATTAATGGAATATGGGAGAGAGGTTCTACTTCTTCTTCCTCACTAGGTATTCCTAATTATTCAACTACAATGTGCTCTCATGTGGAGGTGAAAAAGGCTATTCCTGCTGTTGGAGATTCAAAATTTTTCTCCCCTAATACTGACTTGGTAGATGAAGTAGGAGATTCTTTTGATTGGATTTTTTTCCTTGGTATTCCAAGAGTCCTATGGTTGGGAGTATGAGTTTGGGATGGAGGTGTGTCTTTTCTTGTTCTTGGTAGAGTAGGTGGTGTTGTAGGAATTGGACTTCTACCCCTAGCTATAAATCTACCCCTAGAGTCTCTTTCTCTATGCATGTCATTGTTTTTTCTTTTTGAATGTAAGAGATAAGGCTACCTAGCTACAATTCCCTGGCAGTGGTGCCAAAATGTTTGGTCAATTTAGTGTCCTAAATTGCTCTACATAAATTATCAATCCGGGTATCGTAAAATGATGAAGTGTAGTGCATTGTTTGTGCTAGATAACCCTTCTTACTTCATTGTTTTTGTGTTTTATGTTGTTTTGGGGGTTTTTAGTCCTTTAATCCCTAATTATTTACAATGTAATTATCAAAAATTTAAGTCTAACTTTAGTAAAGACTGCTCAAAATCTAAAAATGAAAAAAAAAAGCTTAAGAAATATTTGGAAGCAAAGTTTAAGCAAGAAATGAAAATAGAGTTTTATTCCTATTTTACCATTATTTCCAAATCATGAATTAAAAACTGAAAGTGAAATTTGCAACTGATGTCTAATTAATTACAAAAATAAAACTAAATGAAATACTTAGTTACTCTGCCTCTCAATTTTGGGAGAAAATCTCTATGTGATGACATTTGAGGAATTCTGTACTTCATTATTATGAGAGAAAACAAATGCAGAGATGTAGAAAAGAATCATTACATAAATGAAATGTTCAACCACTTAGTTTAGGATGAATTATCAACTTGAATGGTTTTTCAGAAACATTCATTAACATATTGAGTCAGTAAACTAGAAACAAAATGGAAAGGACAGTAAATGGCACTGATCAGTCTAATTGAGAATTTAAAGACTAGTAAAATAGTGAATGAAGTAAACTAAATTACATTACTGAGTTTCAACTTCTAACTACTAATAAAAACTAGAAAGAAATCAAGCAAAAAGAAGCTACTCTAAATTATGAATGCTATTAGTAAGAAAATGATGAAAATTACATTATAAACATTGTTAGTATAAAAATGATTATAAACATTGTGAAAGGAAATGATGAATTTACAGTTTAACTAGAAGAGGAAAATAAAATGAAATGAAACCTTTTTCAGTGTAGGGGCCCTCTGCAACTGATTATGGTATGCTTGCTTAATCAAATCCAAGAAAACTCCTCAGATTTCCATAAAAAATGTGGTCTTCATTTTAAAAACAGGACACAAAATGCCCAGGAATTACAAAGTTTAAAACTTTGATTTCACAATAAACTATCACTATTACTACTAACTTCTTTGGTCCTTTACACAGGTATTTATAAGAAAAACCATACAACTGTTTGTGGAGAAAAACATGCTATAGCTAAACACATAGAAGATAAATGTGCAGAATTTCTTCCTCAGCTACTAGAGACATAAATCCAAGACATGGTGGCTGTTGGATTCGGTTGTACAGGTGGCTGTTGGAGTCCGTAGGTACAGGTAGTTGTTTCGGATAACGCTTCCCATCACTATGAAACGTGTAATTAATCACGAAACAGAGTCCTGTTACCTTCGGTCTCTACATTTGACTTCTTCATTGACCGTAGTCTTATGCCATCTTCTTTGTCAATCTGGGCTAGGTGAATAGGACAGGGTCCATGTCACGATGATTTCCAAGCTGCCCATGTAGCTAGTTTCTCCTTCTGACACCTGGAACCTGTTCAAGTGTGAAGATAGCTATGGAACAGCGATTAGCTGCAGAATAGGCTACATTTCGTAGCTAATATACAAAAATTTATTCAAACAGAAAAACATAAAAGCATAACATGTAAATCACTAAATGTCCTCCTCAAGACAATATATACCAGTCATTGATGATGAGAATGCATATTTTTCATGGAAAGACAAAGAAAAGGAATGAGAAGAGTTGCTAGGAAAGAGTAATTTTGAGGCTCAACAGAAACCATTAAAGAGGTTGATGGTGTTCCAAAGGGAGATACTTCTTCATTCAATTCACCTCCTCATGAAGGTAATAAATGTGAAGAAGAAAGGTATAAATCTGGTTTTAATCATATTCCTTTTGATTATGTTAAGCATGATAAATTTCCATATAAGAATGGGAAAATAATTGCATGTTCCTTTTGTGGTTTGGATAACCATAATGTTTCTAGATGTTGGAAGAGAATGGAAACATACAGGAAAATTTTGAAGGAAAGGAATCAAGAAGCCAAAGGTCCACTGGACAAGGCAAATCATGCTGTCAAGAGGATGCACATGTGTTGCACTTACTGCCATAAGAAAGGACATTTTGCTGCAAAATGTTGGACTGTGAATCCAACAATGCTTCCATGAAACTCAAAGAAGGTGGAAATAGAAAATGGCAGGAATGGAAAGAAATATTTCATGATTGATGTGTTTCAGGATGATTCACATGTTGTTGTTGATGTGCAGACAAAGGAAGGACCTTTGAAATGGATTGGTAAGAAATAGTTAAAGTTCTTATCCAATTAAAGTTGCATATCTTTTGATGTGAAAAGAAATGTATCACATCTATTTGCATTTCTTTGTTAATGAGATGCAAGTTGCATGGTTTTACCAAGAAGGTGAATGGAAAAGTCGAGTAGGAGACTCACTTTATTACTGCAACATTATATTCATTTCAGCTTCAAAAGTACAACATGCTTAAAGTTGAAAGGTGAAATGCATGCATAAGCATGATATGCATGAACATAGGGATGTTGATGATTTCCTTGTATTTGAACATGTATGTGTGATTAACTTGAAGGGTTGATTACTTTGTTGTAAACATGCCTGTAATGCAATATTGACTTAAGAAAAGTTGATTTGGTCTCCAAGATGGAGATGTTGATGAAGTTTTTCATCTTTGAAAAAGAACTATAGAATTCGTTTTCTACATGCTTGACTTGAAGGGTCAATGGTCTTAAAGGCATGTTTTGTTGTCTTGTTATCTAGTAAATAATTTGTATGTAGATGTAAAGACATGGAGGTGTTCACATGATGTGAAATTCGTTTCTTTTGATGAAGCAAGAGTTTAGGCCATCTATTTGTTGTCTGTAATCCTGTTGTTGTTAATAGTTGTTGTTTACAATATGTCAAACAGATGCAAATGTAAATTTTTGTGAAGAAGATGTAACTTCACATTGGTTTGAGCCACCTTGAATCAATGATCAAGGCAGAGAAGTTCAAACCACCTTCTGTGACCGTCTTAGCAGGAGTTCTGCAGGAAGTCAAGGAGGAAGATAGTTCTTCCCAGGAGGACAAGCACATCTAAGAAGGGAGTGTTCAAAGGCTTTGGTTCAGAGGCACTATGTAAGGAAAGTGTATGGAGGCTGAAAGAAGAGGGCGAGGTACTCTCATTTACTGTTCAAATCAGTGTATCGGTCTTTTGGAGTCCAAAAGATTTTTAGTGGGAAGGCGTGATCCAAAATGGATCTAACATAGACTTCTAAGTCTAAAAATCTTCCTCACAAAGGAAAATGAAAGTCAAAGGATGCTCTTGGGAATAGTCTCATTGCGTAGATCTTTTCAACTTGAATCTACTACAATTTGAATGGATGAAAATGAATTTCAGACGAAGGAGTTATTGCAGAAAGAAGTTGGCCCATTGTCCTTTGAAAAGGAGGCAATTTCTTATTAAATGGGACTTAAGGGAAAATTTGTTTTTAAACATAAAATCCCTTAAAGTTCATCGCATCACATTCCTTCATCGTATCACATATATGTTATAATGGAGCATTATTGTTGCATCGGAGAAAGTCAAGCGGAGTGTTTAAAATACCCATGACCATGTGACTTGCCGACATGCGATGGCACCGATTGGTCAGAGATCGACAATTGGGGAACCACAATTCAGAGGGGTCATGCGATGCCAATAATGCAATATGTGATTGTGATCGGCGTCAGTGATTGACGATCGATGGATCCCTGGTACAAAGGGCCATTGAGACTTGTGATTGCGATAAAGCGGGGTTGGCGATCAGCATCGACGATATATATTGGATCGATGATATATATATCAGTCGGCACAATCCATTGGGTGTTATGATTGTGATATGCGATGCGCCGATATTCGCAATCAGTGATCGATGATCGGTGATCGCAACCACATAAAGGGCAGTTAACACATGCCCGTTGCGATTGCGATTTGCAATCAAGGCATGGACCCAATAGGTTATGAATGCGATTTCATAATATTTGAAATCCAGATTTTCAGATTTTCAATGTTTTCCTGTGTAAATCTGAATACTTCCGTGTATTGGAAATATGGTCATTTCGGGATTTCGTCCAAAGAAAGGCCGTTGATTCCTTTGTAATATGTCCCTGTTCTTGAATCAATTGTGCCACGCTGTAAGCGAGAATTTTGTAACAATGATGCATTATAACAGGAATGCGTTATACGTAGAGAGCCACAGAGCCAGATGGCTAGTCGTAGAGCCAAAGAGCCAGAGAGCCAGAGGGCTAGTCGAAGAGATAGAGGAATGATTACACACAAAGAAACAGATAGGAAGCCACAGAGCTAGAGGGATGCCTCACAAAAGCCAAAGAGCACAATTGAAAGAGGAAGTTTTGGAGTCGCTTGGTGGTCAAGTGAAACTAGAACCTTGTGAAAACCGAGAAGCCACCAGAGGTTGGGGCGAGGACAAAGGGCTGATTTCCTATAGAGTTGATTATAGCAGAGTTGCAGAGCGCAGAAGGCCAGAGAGCCGTAGATTCGTAAAGTGCCACCAGAGGTTGGGAGGACAACGAAAGAGCCACTAGAGGTTGGAGGCTTGAGAGAGAGCCAAGAGCCGAGAGCCAAGAGCCAAGAGCCAAGAGCCAAGAGCCAAGAGCCAAGAGCTGAGATTCGAGAGCCAAGAGCTGAGAGCCAGAGTCAAGAGCCAGAGTCGAGAGACAAGAGCCAAGAACCAAGAGCTGAGAGTCGAGAACCAGAGTCGAGAGCCAGAGCCGAGAGCCAAGAGCCAAGAGTCGAGACCCGAGAGCTAGAGTCGAGAGCCAGAGCCAAGAGCCAATAGCCAAAAGCCGAGAGCCAAGAGCCAAGAGCCAAAGAGCCAAATAGTCAGGGATAAAAATGGTATTCTGAGCCCATTGGTTTAGTCGTAAGCTATTGGAGTTGAGTACGGAACTTGCAAAAGAATTCAGCCATAATCCCAAAGAGTCTAATCGAGTTGATTAGAGCTCGAGGAGACATAGCCCAAGAGGTTTGGGCGAACTCCATATTATATTGCTGTTATGTGTGATTTCTTATTACTGCATTGTATTTGTTGTTATATGTTTTATATCAGTTCAAGCAAATAAACTTAAAGCAATTAATAGTTAAAGTACAAACAAAAGTGTACACCTATTTCAAGTGCTTATTTCCGCAAATTATCAATCATAAGCATAGATCTTGGAAATTGTTTAAGCTTTGGAGTGGGAGAGGTTCTTGTAAGTTGACAAGAAGCCTTTAGGCCCCATTTTAGATCAATCTCATATTCCCCTATCTGCGTAGTGAGCCTCATATCCTATCCCATTTTCACCTTATGCCTACCTATCTTCCTGACTACGCGTGGTTTGTTAGTAGTGTTTTCCTTCCAACGCACCTATTGATCAGCTCCTACAGACCCTTCATAGCGTTGCTACCATGCAGTAGCTTCATATAGGTTTCTAAGAAAGTAGTAATGATGGACGGGTCCATTTCTTCAGCCACCTTCTCTTGACTTCTTGAGGTAGAGGCCTCAGTGAGGCTTTTCTTCACTTCCATAAATGTTTCTCTTGTGCGTTCTAGATCAAACCTAGTCTATTTTTCTGGTGCTTTGCGGACCCACTCACCTTCTTTAGGCTACTTCCCCTTATCTTCACCATTCGTTGCTCCACTCCGAAACACAATATTTACCTTAGGATCTTCCTCATGAGGCTCAGCCGTCATCATCTGTAGGTTTTGAGTCAGCTGCTGAGGTTGCACCCCCTTTTTGCGTATCTTAGCTAACAATATAGGGCAATCCTCTGTTGCATGGTCAAACTGAGTACAATAGTGGCATGATAGCCGTGTCGGATTTGGGAAGTCTCACTCATAGTGTCCTGGTCCCCCACAGTTGTAACAAATGACCTGCCCTTGACCTCTACCAGGTCTTCCTCCACTTTGACCTTGTCCGCGCCCCTGATACTTGCCTCGCACTCCCCTAGCGCTTTCGTATAGAGGCCGGGTTTCTGCCTACACGCTATATGTAGGTGTTCTATCCATCATTATCTCGTAACTATGACAGTTTCACTCATCATGACCCATCGATTGTTAGAAGTTGCAGAAGAGTTGTTGTGGTGTCTGTACAAATTTCTGCAGCAAGTGGCAATTGTCTGTCACATGTTTTCCAGCTACCTGACAGATAACACACCATAGCACAGGTCCTATACTTGGCCCTACTAGAGCTTTCTACCTCAGGGGCATTGGTCCCCTGCTGCAACATAATTTGTGAAAACTAGACAATAATCTTTGTCATGACGCTCGCTTTTGCACTTCACGCACCAAACTTCTTCACACACCTTGGGCCGAACTATTCTATCTTTCTTCAGACTTTTCATTTCGAGGAAAAGGTTCTACAACTGCACATGAATTTGCTGAACCCCTAGATTAGCATCTTGCATTGGTGTCTCATGCAGTCTCATCACAATTTCCAGGGCTTCCACCTGGGTCCCTATCTTCTATTGTGATAGCACAACCCTTAGATGAGGCAGGAGTGAAGCCACAAACCATTAGCGGTGCTACCCATCATTCAGATTCATGTTAGCCTCGTGGATTGTACACTTCAATCTCTGATCTATATCTGATGGTGTCTCACTAGGCTTCATCATGATTTCTTTAAATCCCACAATTGATTTCACTTCATAATTAGGTCTACTGAATTCCTTATTAGCATAGTCTGGAGATCTCCCAACGCGGACATAGGGTTATCAGTGTAGTACCTAATGTACCATGTTAGCACGCGATCCAGAAAGCACTAACCAACATTTCTTTCTTCATTTAATCATCCATGACACCTGAGCTTCTCATACAGCCTTCACGACGAACCAAAACTATTCTGGATCTTCATTTCCCATGCCCTTGAACACAGGTAGCCTTATTGAGTTCA